>CM077023.1:137318126-138568126 GCA_039090855.1 Macrothele yani
GTTTGTAAAAAATTCTAAAGGAAAATTGATTGTGACCTTGAAGTGAGGCAGCAATTTCGGAGAGCAGGGAAAAAGTGCTTCGTGAAAATTGAAATTGCTGCTTTAATGAAAGCATTGTAGATGGCCGATAAAAGAGTGCAACAAGACGCCACGTGAGGTAATACTGTTACAGTAATAATAATAATAATAACAATAATAACGGCATTAGTAATAATAATGGCAATAGTAATAAAAAAAAGTTCAACAATGATTGGGTCATTTCTAGAAATAATTTTAAAAACAAGTCCTTCCGGTTAAACATGGAGCCTAAATGGATCCGTGTTAAACATGGCCCAGTCCTTTTTGAAGAACCCATCCGAACCTGACGTGTTAAACATGGCCCAAACTGCGGGTTCCTGCGGTTGTCAGGCCTTCTAATTAACTTTTTCCTTCTAATTAACTTTTTCCTTCTAATTAACTTTTAAATGTAGTTTTGAAAGTCATATTTGCTTTAGGGTGATTTCACCGGACAGATGGGTTCTACAAAAAGACCTAAATATTATGATCAAAGACTCAAGAGTTTTATCGCCGTGGGATCCACAGCCTCGTAACGCGTTGGCAGAAATGCATCGATGCAGGGGAAACTACTTTAACTGGGCGGAGAGGTGGTTCATATTTTCATAAGGGCTTGTGGGTGGCACTCTCATTTCGGGCATTTAATCTGCACCAACCGAATATTTATATTTTTTAAACATGATGTAACACAAAAACAACTAAAAATGCAAAGGGTTTTTCAACAAAATTTAAATGTTGTTACATTTTAGCATGTTTTTACACATGGTTTTGCTGTTTCCTGAAATTGTCAAAAGAATTCCCCCATCGTAGGCACGTGCTGTGTGTGTGTGTATGTGCGTAAATTTTGCCCTTCAACATGGCCAGCACCGGTTTAAAATATTTTGCTCTCCCCCCGCAAAACAAAATTTTAGGCCCCCTATGTATATGCGATTGGCAATTTTCGCAGAAAATCACACAATGAGACAAACACAACTAAATCCTCGTTACAAAATTGTTGCGTTAGCTGTTAATCCAAAATGTTCAACAAAACTAAAAAATATATATATATATATGGAACTACAGACCTATCAGCCTCCTATCAGTGGTTTATAAAATCTTCACTAAAGTTCTTTCACACCGCTTGAAGGTAACACTGGACATGGCTCAACCGCGAGAACAAGCTGGATTCAGGAGTGGCTACAGCACAATAGATCATATCCACGTACTGAGAGAACTAATTGAAAGAGCGAGTTAATATGAACTTCCATTGTGCATGGTTTTTATCGATTATGAAAAAGCCTTTGATTCGGTGAAACCATCAGCAGTTACCATGGCTCTGAAATCCTGCGGTATTGAAGATGCATACATTAATATTATTAATAACATCTATGAAAATGCAAGTGCAAAGATTCGGCTGTTTGAAAATACAACACACATAAAAATTGGAAAGGGAGTGAGACAAGGTGACACCATATCTCCGAAGCTCTTTAATGCCATATTGGAAAATGTCTTTCAATCACTGAACTGGGAAAACAAAGGGATAAAGATTAATGGAGATTATCTAACCCACCTTCGTTTTGCTGATGACATAGTCATTTTTGCAACTACCCCATCAGAGCTGCAGAGTATGATCCAGGAACTTGCTGACAAGAGTAAAGAAGTGGGATTAAAAATGAACTTTCAGAAGACAAAAGTGATGTTCAATGCTTTTACAAAAAATGAAGATTTATCGATTGAAGGAGAAAAACTGGAGATAACAGATACGTATGTTTATCTTGGACAGCAGATATCAAGTGAGGGTCACATTGATGAAGAAATTAATCGGCGTACAAAGCTTGCCTGGAGAGCTTTTGGAAGAAACAGCATAATTTTCAAGAGCAATATGCCATTATGTCTTAAAAGAAAAGTGTTTGATCAATGCATCCTTCCAGTGCTTACGTATGGTGCAGAGACGTGGACCTTAACTAAAAGAGACATACAAAGGCTGCAGACAACTCAAAGCAGCATGGAGAGGTGCATGCTTGGTATAACCAGGAGAGATAAGAAGAGGAACTCATGGATCCGAAAAATGACGAGAGTGGAAGACATCATGATCAGAGTTAAATCCCTGAAATGGCAATGGGCTGGACATACTGCCAGAAGGACAGACCATAGATGGACAGCCGAAATTTTAGATTGGATTCCAAGGGACAGGAAAAGACCCAGAAAAAGACCACATGGGAGATGGGTGGATGAAATTCGTAAATATGCGGGAGTGACATGGAGGAGACTGGCACAAGACAGACCGTTGTGGAGGAAACTTGGGGAGACCTTCGTCCAGCAGTGGATTGATAATGGTTGACAATGATGATGATGATGATATATATATATTTTTTTGACTGAAATTTAGAATTTTTTAATGCCTACTTTGCGGGTCCGAAAAATGATCTGAGCCCACCTACATGCGGTGATTATCTTAAAAACCAGCCCTGGACGTGGGGCTGTATTCTTGATAATGATGGCGAATAAGTGACAGGAATAAAATACAAAAACTTCGTTGAGACATTGTGTAAAAAGAGAAAAAAACATGAAATGTTTTTTTTTTTTCGTGCTCCATTATTTATTGCTCATACAGGGGTTGGAAAGAATAATGTAAACACCACGCTCAGAGACGTGACTTTTAATGCAGCTGCGTACGTCGCAATACTCAAAGGTATCCATCACTTTTTGGTTCTAATAGCTTTGTATAGAACCTCAAGGTCGTGTTTAAGTGCATTTAAAGTGTCTTGTTGCAAAATTTCTTTCAGGGTGACGACGAAATGACAGGGGAGGATCCAGGGTTTTTGTGAGCGGGGGGCGTAACTGTTGGGAATAACAGGGGACATTTCTGATATTTTTTCTCAAAATGAAAAAAATCTCTTAGTATGTCTATAAATTCTTCCAACGAATTAAGTAATATACTTTTAAGTAATATTTCCTTTCACGAAAAATTATTCAATTTGTTATTAAAACCTAACAAATTTAAGCTTTTACTTGTTCCTGAGGGGAGGGTGCGCGCCCTTCGCGCCCCTCTGGTTCCGCCCCTGCAAAATGAGTGACCTAACGGACTTCGAAAGAGGGCTAATTGTAGATTAACGGCTAGTCGGTGCCTCCGTAACAACAGTCGCCACAGTAGTGGGGCATCGATAGCTGCTGTGTCTAGCGTCATGTAAGCACACTGTGTTCGTAGCAAAACCTCGTCTGCGAAACACAAGAGCTGCCGGAAAACGACCCTGACTGAGAGAGACAGGATAGCATTAAAAAGGATTGTTACCCGTAATAAGAAGACCACGGAGCTGAAAATTAGTGCGGAGCTCAATCTGCATCTCAGACCCCAGTATCAACGAAAACAGTGCGCAGAGAACTGCATAAATGAGATATTCGTGGTAGAGCTGCTATTGTAAAACCTCTGGTGACCCGGGTGAATGTACAAAGGCAACGGCAGTGGTGCCAGGAACATATAACGTGGACTGGCGATGCATGGAAGCGTGCAATGTGGTCGGATGAATCCACATTCACATTATTCCTCACCTCAGGACGTGTTTACGTGTGGAGAACACCGTCAGAAGCGTACAACCTAGACTGTGCATCATGGTGGTGGTTCTGTCATGCTCTGGGCGGTCATATCGGGGTTTTCAGAAGTCTCCTGATCACCTTGAAAGGAGGGATGGCTGGCAGGGCGTATGAAACCATTTTGGTTGACCATGTCCATCAATTGCTCAGACATTGGTTTCTGCAGGTGATGCCATCTGTCAAGATGATAACGCCCCAATTCACAGATCTCGAAATGGCCAATCATGGTTTGAGGAACATGAGGACGAACTGTCGCACTTTCCTTGGCCTCCCCAATCACCAGACTTAAACATCCTCGAGCCACTGTGGTCTGTGTTGGAAAATAAAGTAAGATTCCGTTATCCTCCTCCTGCATCTGTCAATGACGTGGAGCAGTTTCTGCCTGAAGAATGGTGTAACATCCCACTAACCACCATATAGGATTTGTATGCGTCCATTCCAAGGAGGATACAGGCGGTTTTGAGCCAAAGGTGGTTCCACGCCTTTTTAGGTATGTAAAACCTTCTTTTCTTAGGTGCTCACATTATTCTGTCCATCCCCTGTATATAGCAATTTACTGAAGAAAAGGAGCATTCCTCTTTACTGTATTTTTCATACGATGCATTTTCAATTTCCATTGGATGCCTTTTATTTCAAAGTTTTCTTGAATAATCAGGCATAAAGATTTTCCTGCCTGTGGTTTCGGTTTGTATTGAACCCCAGATGAACAGCTTCGTTCAGAATTAATTAGAGGCCTGCGAAATGGTGATACAAATGGTAATTGTTGCCTTTATATATCGACCGCGTCGCCACACGCAAGATACGCAGCATGGTATATACAAAATGCTCTGTTTCTTGACACTAATGTGTTTGCTAATAAATCTTGCAGGAATGATAATTAGTGTTCTCTTTTTCTAATGTGCGCAGGGCAACGGTATTAATTAGCTGTTACTGAGACATTCAGACCTGCTAGGTAAATCACCGTTACCCATGACTCAAACGGTCGTAGAAAATCTACGGTTTTCTCATCAAAAAAAGATGGAACCACAAACACTCGCTTTGATTTTCTGTTTCGTTGTTTTGTTTGGCAGTTTTGGAGTGTTGTTACTACATTCTTATTCACCTCTCTCTTTGTCATAACTTAAAACAAAATCATTCGTACCATAATATTCGCAGCTTTTTCATAACATATCGGCCCATTACCCTACCTTTTGAGCATTATGTCTATCTTTGAATTGATTAATCTCAAAACCGTACCCTCGTTTGGTAGAAACCAATCCGGAGCATGTAAATCACGAGAGTATTAAGTCATATGATCTCAGGAACGCTTGGAGATACGACCTCCACGTAGGCACTGAAACAGTGTTGGTGAGGTTGATGAACTGAGTGGCCAAGGGTAGCAGAGGCGTAACTATAGTGGGGCAAGCGGAGCTCAAGAGAGGGTGCAAAATCCACTGCTTACAGTCTGATTAAAATTGGAACTCAAACTTTTCCCTTAGCTTCTGATACAGATTTTTTACGCTATACTTCGTCATTTCTCCAGAATCTGCTTTTTATTATGTATATTTCGTCAGTTTCGGTAGTCTTGACAAATTAAGTTTCACATTTCTTCTTAAAGCGTTCAGGGGGATGTTAATTGCTCACATTGATAAATAAAGATGCGGTGGTAAGATAAAGATGGTCATATTGTTGAAGATTCTCTGGGGCCAATTCTGTTGTTACTGCGGCTACGAACCACGACTACCAACCGCATTGAGTCCGTCTGATGTGGTACCGAAGGCAAAGGACCGAACTCTGAAGCAGTTGGAAAAGCTGCGCAAACAGTCGTAGTTTGATTATTTCTTTTTTGTTTTGTTTGGGGGTTTAAAGATCACCGTGAGCAACTCAAAGCGATGTAAACAGTTGCTAATTTGGGGCCACTGGTTAAAGGGAAGGGATAGAGCCAGAGCAGTTAGATAAATACACCAACCATGCTTCATCTGGAACTGGAACCTGGTCCCACTCAGACTGATGCTCAAAAGCCAGCACTTAGGCCACTGCGCCACTGGATCGGAACTAGGCAACAGGCTCCAGTGATGGGAGAGAGCCAGTACCGTAGGACAAACACACCATCTATACCTCGCCTGGATTCGAACTTTGAACCACCTCGGAAGTAAAGTTCGAAGCCAGCGCCTCATACCCCTCTGCTCTCTGGCAGCAAAGTTTAATTGTGCTTCCTGTATATGTAACATTGGAGTATGTCATTAATTTTGTTTTATCGAGCAGTGTATGCACATATACCATATGCATATGTAAGATAGAAAGACAGATGAGGGTTTTTTTACCGTTCGTCCAAGTGGGTCTTGGTTTGAGTCCCGCATGGGGCAATGGGCTGTGTGTTTGTCTTATGCCACTGACTGTGTCCCTTCCCTGGAACCAGGGGTCCTGAATTTGGGACGGGAGACTGCTTATAGCCCTTGTAGTTGTTCATCGTGGTCGCGCTGAACCCTGAAAAGAAAAAAAAAGAAGAGGGCGTAATATTTTATGGTTTGTCCCGGGCGAAGAAATGCCAAGTTACGTCTCTGAACTAGACACGTCTAATATACATTTTATACTTTACAGCATTATAGGCTTCCGGTATTTTACGGCATCATCCTAACACATACAGTAGAGTCTCCATAATCCGAGGTAATCGGGACCGGAACCAACTCGGATTAAGCGGAATTTCAAAACACGAGCACGATTCTGAACGAAGGTAGGTAAATATAAACCTAAAACTCGCAGAAACGATTTTTAATTATCAATGAAAATGTTAGCAAAAATGAATTAAACAAAAACTATGACTTACATCATATTAACGACGAAAAAAAATAATCTAATGTCTTCTGCTTTTTCGCGGAGCATCTTTTTTTTTTTTTTTTTTTTTTTTTTTTGCAGGGCTATCTCTCAATCTTTCTAGAAAAGTAACATCAGCTGGCTATGATTCCGGTTACTTCTCCACGTATCTAAGGGACGTCTCTAGCGCCGCTGTACCTTCCGCATGAGATTTTTTTCTCTCTTGTGCACAGCCAGTTCCTTCATCGAATTCCGAAACCTTTTCATTAGTAACTATGTGAAAAATTTCTTCATCTGTAATTTCTTCCTGGTCGAGACGTTAAAACAACACCGGTTGTGTTCTATTTTCAGCTTCCTTTTAGGGGCCTCTCCTCCCCTTTGGACATCCCAGTTGACATAAAAATTTATTCTATTTTTCTGTTTTCGAACGGTCTCCAGCTTCAACGGTGTTCCAGGATTTCACACCGACAGGGTCGCACGTTTCGCCCCTTGGCTATCTTTCAACAGTCCCTGGCATTGGCTTCTAAATTACCTGAAAAGGGCCTTTTGCGACTCGGTTTCGAAAATTTCTACGTGCAAATCGCCTGGAATTTTTTATTAGATATTTTTTTTATGATGTATTTTTTTCTGTTTCACAGCGAATGACCTCGGATTAAGCGGAACTCGGTTTATCGAGACTTTACTGTACGTTAAGGCAGGGGTTGTCAGACTGCGGGTCGTGAGCAATTTAGAAGGGACAACTCTTTTTTTTTTTTTTTTTTTTCGAATTCTGAGCAGTTCTAAATTGGACATCTGCCAGCTCAACAAAAGCGGAATAACTGAGAGCCCAGTGTGCCTGTTTCCCGGCTCTATAGGGATAGGGCAGAACACAAATTTCTTATCCAACATGGTTCTATCCCTTTTATCGCAATCCCCTCGATTTATGTGTTATTGTTTTTCTTCGGGTTAAACGACCCATGTGAACATTTAAAGCTATTGGGAGTCGTCCGTCCCTCATTTGGTAATTCTGGTTTCGATGATGCGAAACAGCTAGCGACGTAGGGCAAACACTCAACCCATGCCTAATCCAGAGCTCTAATCAGGGCTCAACTCGGAAGGTTAGTCAGAAGCTCGCGTTTCTGACCACTCTGTCACCGGCGCATCTTTTTCTGCTTCAGGTGAAAGAAATGTTTCTCCTAACAGTGAAAAGGTGGCTCTTTAGCGTGATGATCAAATCTATGATAATTTCTTTAGTGATGAACAAAAGCTAGAGGGGCAGAGGGGTTGAGTTTTTCTTATCAGTTATGGTTTATCTGCAAATGCTGCTGCGAAGAGCAAATATCGATCGAAAACAAAAGTTGAACGAGAAATTAGAGTGTCTGTCTCGGAGATGGAACCCAGATTTGCGACATAATGCGAAAGTAAATAAGTCCATACTTCCCATTAAAAATACAGTCCTAAGTTTGATTATTATTTTGTTATTCCCGATGAAATGGTTTTATAAAGATGTGAAGCTCTGTCATTTTTTATACACATATTAAAATTTGATTAAGTGATACATATACAGGGGTTGGACAAAGAAAACCTTGTAAGAAGAGCTACAGGTAAGCTTTAATTGGGTGTTGTGCCGCACTACAACACACTTTATATTCAACGTTGAACAAATTCAAATACACTGGTCACACAAAGTTAGATATATTGCGGTTTCGAAGGAAATACGTGCTAATATGGAAATTTAGTGGCTACTGGATATTGGTTATCAGCGTGGGTGGCTACGTCATATGTAAATTAGCATCATGACAACACAGCAAGTGGCGGGCGAGCTCCGATAAAAATACCAAGTGAGAAGTGGAGAACGGTTGTCGTTTCACCGCTTGATCTAGAAGTTTGCTCAATGTACACTGGTGTTCAAAAATTAAGGACGTACAGGAGAAACGAGCAGGTCGAACGGACCGAAAGACCGCTCAGGAGATAGACTAGGGTCCGGTACGGTAGGGCATGCGCATATATGCAGCATGACATGGGGGGGGGGGGTCGGAAGGGTATAAAGCACACGGACGGTGTGCGCTCAGCAATTCGCCCCGGGTACTGGCCCCCCGGTTATAAATAAGGGCGTCTTCCTCCCCCTTTCTACTTCGCTCCCGTGTCACTTTCCTATCGGGCGCTCTACCCCAAATCTCCTAGTTTCCTATTTCTAAGGGTTGTTTAAGACCTGGGGTCAGACACTCCCTTCCTAAAATCCTCTACATATGATCATGCTCAGCAATTCGGTGAAAGCTATTGCACGGTGTACATCGGTTTGAGCGACGTCGAGACGCTGCCACCGTGTGATATGGCCAACAGGCAATCCAGTAGACGACATCTGGATGACTTTACCCGAGGTCGCGTCATTGGGAAGTTGGAAGAAGGTCGAAGTGTGACTAGTGTGGCCGAGGAGTTCGGGATCGCTCTCAGCATCGTTTCACGAGCTTGGAGAGCATTTCAAACGGCAGGAACAGCTGTCCCAGAGTTTAGCAGTGGTCGTCCACGAGCAACCTCGGCGGCGGACGACCGGTATATTGTCCTACAGGCGAGAAAACACAGACAGCGGGAGAAATCGCAAGGCACATGCAACAGACAACTGGACGTCCGTTATATGTCACAAATAGTTTCCATTCCAGCAAACTGCGAAAGTGCAACTAATTTAAATGAGGATTTCAGTGTTTTGAAGAATAAATTATTAGATAAATAAGGATGGCACTTTAATTTACATTACCAAATGTAGTTCGCTAACTTAGTTAAAGGCAGCGGCGCACCTGAAAAACCCGGGCACCCCCCCCCCCCCGCAAAAATATCTTCGAGGCCCCTCTGCTGAAATGTATTTGCTTTCAATTACTGAAATCTTTAAATTCAATATTATTAACTACGTTTTACGGGCGCTCCGTAATACAAATTCTTCGGACCCTATATGCATATTTCGTAAAAAAAAATTGTTACATTTTATTGCGTGTAATACAAATGTATACGTTGTAATTAAAATGATTACCCTAGTTTTATACCACTACAAAGCATTACATAACACTTTCACCTAGGCTAATCATAACATACAAATTTTATTCTTTTACAGAACTAAGGCCAGTCTCTTTGAAATGCTTCACGGTCACACACATGAAACACGTAATGGCCCTGTGACGCTGTCTAATGAACTTTTCCGATTTATACGAAAATACATAACACAAGAAAGCAAATTAAAAAGTAACAATTAGGAATTGTGTTACAAAAAGAGTAAAATTACCGAAATTATTTGCTTTTGAATATATAAAAAACACACTTAAAATAACGTTACAATGTTTTGCACATAGTAGGTCTCTTCTTTTGACTCATAAAAATGTGACACAGAACAGAATATTCAAGCAAAGCAAACTGAATTTGCGTGAACCACTTAATGGCCATCCATGGAACACATTTCAGAAAACTTCAATCGTCTGGAATCGAACCCCGCATCTCCTGATTACCGGTCCAGTATGCTAACCATCACACCACCCAGGACAATGAAGTTCCAGGCAACTGAGACATAGGAATCTGAAAGACCTCAGATTTTCGCTAGTCGAAGCATCCATGCTTCCTCATAGCGCTTTGACCCAATTTCCATTCGGACGGATGTAGGTCGGAGGTCACCAGTACCACAGATAAATCAATGAAGAAAGAAATATTCTTCATAATACATGGAAAATTCACAGAATATCCAAGCAAAGCATACTGAATTTGCATGAAGGAAGCAAATTCAGTTTGCTTTGCTTGAATATTCTGTGAATCTTCCATGTATTGTGAAGAATATTTCTTCCTTCGTTGATTTATGACACAGGTCTGTTTTTTTCGTTCCCGCGAAATCATTTTTTTTTCAGCTCATTATATTCTGAAGGATGTGTAGTTATGTGCAAACAAGTGTATAACTCCTTATCGTCATTGATATAAAAATTTCATTTATTCGACTGATATTTCAACACATTCTGTTGTTAATATATATGTCCAGGAACTATTGCTACGGCAAAAAAAGGGCCTCAAGTCCTCTGGAATAACGGCTTTCTCGTCACCCAGTTTTTATAAACTAAAGCGAAAATAATTTCTTGAATATTTTACTTATTTACTGAAAAAAAAAAAGTACCAAAAATTGCTTTTCTTTTCAATGCTTCTTTCAAAGCTGCCGTCAAAAAATCCTGGCTGTTTCTTTAACCAGTTTTATATGAAGTTCCCTCAAAACTTTTGAAAAATCCTTGTGCTGAGGCGAGAGGCCCTCTTAGCCGTGCCCCCCCCCCCCCGCACTGCGGTGTTAGCGTGGGCTATCAGTACGCCCATGGTTAAAGGAATAATTCAAGCTTTGAATTCAGTCTTTCAATGCTTTAAAATAATAATAATAAAAAAAAAAGCTACATGTTTTGTCACAAATATTTCCTATTCCAGTAAATTGCCAAAATGCAACTAATTTAGCTCGCAATATAATTTAGCCGACCCGGTGGCGCAGTGGTCTAAGTAAGCTGGCTTCTGACCATTCGTCTGGGATGAGCCCGGGAGAATGGTCGGACCAATCTCGGACGCACATCTCAGGGAAGGGAGAAATCCATGCCTCACCTGCGTTCGAATCCTGGGAATGGCATGGGTGGTGTGGTTGTCTTATCGCACTTGCTCTCTCACTTCCCTGGAATCAGTGGACTTAAATTAGAGATGGGCGACTGCCTATAGTCCATTCAGTATCTCTCGGCGGTCGTTAATCCCCCCCCTCCCCAAAAAAAGTAATTTATTCTGCAAATAATTCCCAATTCAAAAGAGTTATTAAGATGTAACCAATTTAAATAAGGGAAACAAATGTTTTGAATTTATTCTGCAAATACGTAATTCTGACTAATTCAAAAGAGTTATTAAGATGCAACTACGCAATTTAAATAGGGAAATAATTTGAATCAATGAATCTATTTTTCAGTGCATTATATATATATATTAGAGAGAGAGAGAGAGAGAGAGAGAGAGAGAGAGCTACAAGTCATTTTTAAAATAACGCCTTATTTCAGCTAATTAACAAGGTGCAAATAGTTGTATTGACAAATCAATTTAAGTTAATAAACTCTTTCCAGTGTTTTGAGAAAAAAACAAGTTGAGAATTTATATTATAATTAACCCTGGATGTCAAAGAGTTAGCAGAGTGAACCTAATTTAATTAAGTAAATAATGCAAATTAGTGAGTCAATATTTTGACTGTGCCATCCCCGTGGCCGAGTGGTCAGGGCGCACGGTTCTGACTAGTCATCCGAGTTGGGCCAGAGACTCGGATGAGGCCTGGGTGGTGCAGAACCTGTCTCATAGTTCTGGGCATCATGCTTCTCTGGAGCAAGTTGCCCTAAATGCGGGTGACGCCTTCGGTGATCTCGGGAGCCATTAAATTCCTTTAAAAGTTTTTCATTGCTTTGGGACGGGGGAAAACGAAAAAAAAGTAACATGTAATTTTTAAGTAATTCCTTACTCCTGCGAGCAGGCCTCATTACGACACGGGTCAGCAGGACTTGACGACCGTTGGGTCCTCAGTTTACCAGGGCCTTCTTTTGGAAATTGTTTCTGGAAATGACCTAATCATTATTGAATTTCTGTTTATTATTATTATTATTGTGAAAGTAATATTCTATGTGGGGGTTTGTTGCACCTTCTTATGACTCAATCTGCAATGCTTTCATTAAGCAGCAGTTTCAGCTTAATCAAAAACCTTTGTTACTCTTTTCTGAAACTGTTACATCACTTCAAGATCACAATCGGTTTTACTTTGAAATTTATTACCAGTTCTAAGATGAAAAATTATTATTATAAATTCATAGATTGTTTATCAAATTTTACAACTTTTCAGCTATTACACGATATATATATATATACGGTCGAATCACATTATTGTGACCACCAGCAAATATCCAGAGTAACCGCCGTGTGCAGCGCGGACAGCAGCTAGACGGGCTGGGAGTGACTCAATAAGGTGATGAAAGGTGTTCACAGGTATGTGGAACCATGCTGACTGCAGTGCATTGGACAGCTGACGGAGATTGCGTGGTGGAGGATCCATAGAGCGAACAACACGATCGAGGTGGTCCTACAGATGCTCAATTGGGTTTAAGTCCGGGGAATTAGGGGACCAGGGAAGTACTTTGAAATCTTCATCGAGCTCTTCCAACCACTCTCGGATAGTTCTAGCTGCGTGACACGTCGCATTGTCGTGCTGGAAGATTCCATTCGCCCCAGGAAAGACAATCAGCATGTATGGGTGTACGTGGTCGGCAAGGATGGATTCATAAGGAATTCTGTCCATAGTGCCTTCCACAGGTATGAGTGGACCCAGGGAACGCCACGAAAACATTCCCCAGATCCTAACGTTGCCCCCCCCACCACCACCAGCTTGTGTTCTTCCAGCAATGGTTGAAGAGCGTCTTATACGCCAACGTCCATCTGTTCGATGAAACAGAAAACGTGACTCATCGGAAGAGGCAATCCTTTGCCAATCAGCAGAGGTCCAATTCCGCTACTGCCGTGCAAATGTAAGCTTTTTCTTCCGATGCCCCTTCGTTAGCATAGGGGCAGTGACCATCCGTCTGATCGGAGCTCCATACGCAGCAGGGTTCGCTGAACTGTCGTTTTAGACATACTTCTGGTAGCCCCCTGGTTCATTCGGCTAGTGAGTTGTTCCACTGTAGCGTGTCGATCGGCCGTCACGCACCTTCGAAGCCGACGTTTACCTCTCACACAATTGCACTTGGTGCGCCGCAGTTTCCACTTCGCTTATTCGCAATGGTGCCACTTCTCCAATCACGATACACTTTAACCACAGCAGCACGTGAACAGTTCACAAACATGCGCTGTTTCAGAAAAACTGCGACCCTTGGCCCGAAAGTCGATAATCATCCCGTTTAGCAAATCTGATCAATTGCTCCTTTTATCCATGACAGCAACGAGTGGTGTGTTTTCAGATTGCCTACAGCACATCTTATATACCCACCAAGCCAGCTCACTGCACGTGCCTTCTTTCATTGGCTATACGCGCTGTTGACGTCAAAAGTAGGAGGTGGTCACAATAATGTGACTCGACTGTGTGTATACACGTATCATCATCATCATCATCATCATTGTCAACCATTATCAATCCACTACTGGACGAAGGTCTCCCCAAGTTTCCTCCACAACGGTCTATCTCGTGCCAGTCTCCTCCATGTCACTCCCGCATACTTTCGAATTTCATCCACCCATCTCCCATGTGGTCTTCTTCTAGGTCTTTTCCTGTCCCTTGGAATCCAATCTAAAATTTCGACTGTCCACCGATGGTTTGTCCTTCCGGCAGTATGTCCAGCCCATTGCCGTTTCAGGGATTTAACTCTGATCATGATGTCTTCCACTCTTGTCATTTTTCGGATCCACGAGTTCCTCTTCTTATCTCTCCTGGTTACACCAAGCATGCACCTGTCCATGGTTCTTTGAGTTGTCCGCAGCCTTTGTACGTCTCTTTTACTTAAGGACCACATCTCCGCACCATACGTAAGCACTGGAAGGATGCATTGATCAAACACTCTTCTTTTAAAACGTAATGGCATATTGCTCTTGAAAATTATGATGTTTCTTCCAAAAGCTCTCCGGGCAAGTTCATAAGCCGATTAATTTTTTCATCAATGTGACCCTCACTTGATAACTGCTGTCCAAGATAAACGTACGTATCTGTTATCTCCAGCTTCATCAATCGATAAATCCCATCAACCGATAAATCTTCATTCAATCGATAAATCTTCAATCTCCATCAATCGATAAATCTTCATTTCTTGCAAAAGCATTGCACATCACTTTTGTCTTCTGAAAGTTCATTTTTAATCCCACTTCTTTACTCTTGTCAGCAAGTTCCTGGATCATACTCTGCAGTTCTGATGAGGTAGTTGCAAAAATGACTACGTCATCAGAAAAACGAAGGTGAGTTAGATATTCTCCATTAATCTTTATCCCTTCGTTTTCCCAGTTCAGTGATTGAAAGACATTTTCCAATGTAGCATTAAAGAGCTTGGGAGATATGGTGTCACCTTGTCTCACTCCCTTTCCAATTTTTATGTGAGTTGTATTTTCAAACAGCCGAATCTTTGCACTTGCATTTTCATAGATGTTATTAATACTATTAATGTATGCATCTTCAATACCGCAGGATTTCAAAGCCATTGTAACTGCTAAAGGTTTCACCGAATCAAAGGCTTTTTCATAATCGATAAAAGCCATGCACAATGGAAGTACATATTCCCTCGCTCTTTCATTTAGTTCTCTCAGTACGTGGATATGATCTATAGTGCTGTAGCCACTCCTGAATCCAACTTGTTCTCTCGGTTGAGCCATGTCCAGTGTTACCTTCAAGCGGCGTGAAAGAACTTTAGTGAAGATTTTATAAACCACTGATAGGAGGCTGATAGGTCTGTAGTTCCTGAGATCCTCAATGTCACCTTTTTTATGTAGCAGGATCATTGTAGCGTTGTTCCAACCCACAGGAATCTTCCCTTCATTAAGGCATCGAGTGAAAATTTGGGCGAGTACTGTTTCGATTTCTCCACTTGCTTCTTGTACGATGTCTACAGTAATTCCATCTTCTCCTGGAGTTTTTCCCCGCTTCATGTTCTTGATTGCATGTGCAACTTCTGCTGGGAGGACTGGAAGAACTCTGGTACCTTTCATGATGTCTGGAGTACATGTATCATCCCTTTCATATAATTTGGAGTAGAAATCTTTCACTCTTGTCAAAATTTCGCCTCTATTTCTTGTTACAGAACCATCTTCTTTTCTCAGTGCCATAATCTGTTTTCTTCCCTTACTGAGATGCCCCTTTGGTAGCTTTAGGCTTTGGTTGTTTTCAATTGCTTTCCTCACTAGTTTACAGTTGAATTTCCTTACGTCTTCAGTGATACTTTTTCGTACTGTCTTGCATAGCTCTATATATTCCAGAGAATCTGTTCTTCAGTTCCAACTTGAAGGTATTATGGTGTTTTTTAAGGTTGGTTATGTCAATACATTTTGTTTATCTTATGAGCTTGCCACGTTCGAGTTTAGTGTTGAGGTGCATCTTACATCTCACCAATCTATGGTCACTACCTGTGTTGAACTTGCTTAGCACACTGCAGTCTTCGATGACGAATTTTTTGTTACACTTAATAAAATCAATTTCACTTGTCGTCCCATTTGGATGTCTCCATGTCCATTTCATGTGTGGCTTTTTCTTGAAAAAGGAGTTCATGATGTAAAACCCTTCTGCCTCTGCAAACTCTACGAGAGTATTTCCACGCTGGTTTCTGTTGCCGTGACCGAATTTACCTACTCAAGTTTCATTCTGTTGCCCTATTTTTGCATTAAAATCTTCCATAATTATCTTCCAGTGCTGCTTGCCTTTATTATTTAGATGACGAATTTCCTCATAAAATTCTTCAATTTCTTCTTCAGGATTATAACGAAGTAAATTTCTCCGTCATTTTTATCCGCGCCGGGGTTCGAACCCGGGTCCACTCATTCCGGAATAAGTTGCTCTACCAATTGAGCTACGCGGACCTTTATTCTGGTTCCTATCTGCCTTTATGTCGTGTGCGTCCTTCTGGCAGGTACGTCACATCTTCTAGTACGTTACATCATCTCCCCCTTATTTTTTTTTTTTTCTTTCTTTTTTTCGAAGTGCTGGAGAAAGGATTCTCTTATTTTTCCTATCTCGCGGTGTGGAAATAACATCACACCAATGCGAGATTTTGAACGGTCGGGTCATCCGGATAGTTCGGGCGCCATTATAACGAAGTGAATTTCTCCGTCATTTTTATCCGCGCCAGGATTCGAACCCGGGTCCACTCATTCCGGAATAAGTTGCTCTACCAATTGAACTACGCGGACCTTTATTCTGGTTCCTATCTGCCTTTATGTCGTGTGCGTCCTTCTGGCAGGTACGTCACATCTTCTAGTACGTTACAGGATGACTTGTGGTGGGTGCATAAGTTTGAATAATCTGAGCCTATTATCTTCTGGAGAGTTGGATAACGAGTCGTGCAGATCTGTCAGAGGAACTTTCAACTTCTACAACTTTATCCTTCAGTTTCTTGTTTATTATAAATCCAACACCACTAGTTCTGCCAGTATCTGTCCCACGATAGTAGAAGAGATGTCCACTTTTCCGTTCAATGAGATCTCATTTTCTCCTTACCTCACTTAGTCCGACGATGTCCCACTCTATCCTTTGTAGTTCCTCTTCCAATTCAAGAAGCCTTGAATCAGAAGACAGGGTGCGTCCGTTGTAAGTAGCCAAGGTCAGCATCAAATGGCAGCCTATTCCGGTCCTCCGGTGATTCTTAGCACCGTCTGCTTTTATGTCACACTGGCCGCTGCCTTGGCCAGGTACATTCCAGCTGACGGAGACTGAAGGCCAAGATTTAAGTTGTGGAGTCATTTTGGAGGGGTTTGGCCATAACTCACCACGCTGTCCAAGCTGGTTGGTGAGTGTGGGATAGCATTTCCTTTAATCCCGATGGTATAGTTATCCCGCTATTGGCGGTCTATATACATATATATGTATATATATTTTGCTGTACCGTGGAATCTAATTTAATATTTCAGTTGTCCAACAGTGGCCAATTCTTCTAGTAATATATCCAGCCCATTGCCATTTCAGGGATTTTATCTTGAACCAATACCAATTCTCTTCAATTCTTTGAGCATAGTTCGCTAAGATATGGACCAGAAACAGCCTTCATTGAATGCTTCGGCCAATCGCTACACACAGGAAGTCCTGTTTCTCCGTACAGGCCTTCTCAGACGACGGATATCTCGTTCCTAACAAATTCTGTTGCGCCACAGTTACGCCTCTTAGACAGGCAATGTGCTCTTTCCCCTACTGCTTAAAGACCCGGGAGATCTCCCTTTTTGAGAGACCAGTCAGCTCTTCTGTTTTCAAAATCGTCGCTTCAGCCAGACGGGCACACACAATAAGCACTTTGTCAAACTCCGAAAGATCCTTTGTTTTTCCCACTGTGATCAACACAACTGATGATTGCTGACGAGCGGCAGTTTTAAATAGTTGCCTATACCACGAGGTCATGCACGTAACCACGCATTTTGCATATGCCGTAAGTGACGTTTACGTACATCTGCATAAAGGTTTTCAATTTAGTGGCTGGTGTGTGTATAATACAAAAACAAAATGCCCCAGATACATGTGATTTATTTAAGTAATTAAATTAATTTTTGATTTGTCCGTTTTCTGCGTTTCGAAAAGATAAGTAAATAAATAAAATTCTCAGATTGCGCTGCAAATTAGCTTAGCAAAATAGTTCAGATTAGCGAATCTATATTTCATTGATTCACAAATTAAAATAAAATAAAAATGAGAAGTCACTTTATTATCAATTTCGGAGTGACAGCTAATTCTCAAGATGTAACAAAAAAGGAAAAAAAAATCAGGCAATGCGTTTCTCAATGTTTTACAAAATGAAAACTGCGTTAGATCATTATAGACAGAGATAATTATGGGCAATACAGCAACCCGAAGAACCCAAATTTTATGGTTTAGAATTCAGCCAGAGAATATTACCTGAATAAATTAATAAATAAAAATCAACGAAGTCCTAGACCAACTTATAAACGGCTGAGCTGGAAAAAGGATTTTGGAATTTCCGCTTTTCATTCGTGTAGTCAGAAATTAAATAATTCAAATATATCTCTAACAAAAGTAAAATAAATTTGGATGGAGTCATTCGCAAGATCTCTGAATGTTCCATATGAGCAATTGCTGTATGTAATCAATCCAAAACAATGACCCAGTGAGCTGATGTCATTTTAAATAACACGGAACTTGCTTGAGTGGTAGAAATAGCAACGTATCAAACAAAAGCTACGGCGCGCGTCGGCTGCATGTGACAATATTCTATCCGTTATCATCTTGAAACAATACTTCTGTAGGTTGGTGAATTCATTTTTGTCAAATGCAACCTCATTCTTAAACTATGAATAGGTTTCTACTAACAATCTTACTTTTCTTTCCATAATATTCCAAATATATCAGTCGATACTAAAGTGAATTTGTTTCCAAGTGATGAAATGTTTAAAAGTCAGTAACTTACAAGCTAAAATATAATAGTTACTGGTGGATATAATACGAAAGACTAAATTTGTTTTTAAGTGAAGAAAACTTTGTGCAAAGAACTCGCTCAGAGTTTAGAATCACGCGGAACGAAACTTCACATCTAATCGAAAAATGAAGCCATACCGAAGATTATCTTTGAGTTTTCTATCAGATAGCATTATCCAGAATTGACGAGGTGGAAAACGATAACAGGACCAATTAACGATGACAGAACGCATGTCACATACGCTAAATTTTATCGCAGCAGTCCATCTTTGATTCATGACGCATAAAGGTATTCTGAAACATTTCGTTGTTAAACGATCTCTTCGAATTCAGGCACTTTGACGCATGCTACCAATCGTGAGACGAGAAATTTAGCGCATATCTCGTTTGAAGTATAGATTATATTCCTCCCTAATGCTGATTTTATATTTCTCTAATGCTCAAAATAATATACTTAGATATATTATAAAAATAATGTAAAATTTTATATTCCTTACCGACAGTCGAGTCACAGTATTGTGACCACCTTCTATTTTTGACGTCAACAGCGCGTAGCCAATGAAAGAAGTCACGTGTCGTGAGCTGGCTGGGAGGGCACATAAGGTGTGCTGTAGGCATTCTGAAAACATATCACTCGTTGCTGTCATGGATAAAAGGAGCAATTTTTCAGAATTGAAAAAAAGGATGATTATCGTCTTTCGGGCCAAGGGTGGCAGCATTTCTGAAACAGCGCAGTTTGTGAACTGTTCGCGTGCTGCTCTGGTTAAAGTGTATTGTGATTGGAGAAATGGCACCATTGCACATAAGCGACGTGGAAACTGCGCCGCACCACGTGCCATTGATGTGAGAGGTAAACGTCGGCAGCGAAGATACGTGAGGGCCGATCGATACGCTACAGTGGAACAACTCACTGGCCGAATGAACCAGGGGGCTACCGGAAGTGTGTCTAAAACGACAGTACAAAGAGCCCTGCTGAGTATGGGGCTCCGATGCAGACGGGTAGTCAATGCACCTATGCTAACGAAAGTGCATCGGCAGAAAAAGCTTACATTTGCACGGCAGTATCGGAATTGGACCTCCCCTGACTGGCAAATGATTGCCTTCTCCGATGAGTCAGGTTTTCTGCTTCATCGAACGGATGGACGTTGGCGTATAAGGCGAGAAACATCTGAGAACAAACACTCTTCAACCATTGCTGGAAGAACACAAGCTGGTGTGGGGGGGCAGCGTTATGGTCTGGGGAATGTTTTCGTGGCTTTCTCTGGGTTCACTCATACCTGTGGAAGGCACTATGGACCGAATTCGTTATGAATCCATCCTTGCAGACCACGTACACCCATACATGCTGATTGTCTTCCATGGGGTGGATTGGATCTTCCCGCAGACAATGCACCGTGTCACACAGCTAGAAATGTCCGAGAGTGGCTGGAAGAGCACGATGAAGACTTCAAAGTACTTCCCTGGCCCCCTAATTCCCCAGACACAAACCCAATTGAGCATCTGTGGGACCACCTCGATCGTGTTGTTCGCTTTATGGATCCTCCACCACTCACCCTCAAGCAGCTGTGAGATGCACTGGAGTTAGCATGGCTCCACATACCTGTGAACACCTTCCAGCACCTTATTGAGTCACTCCCAGCCCATCTAGCTGCTGTCCGCGCTGCACACGGCGGTTACTCTGGATATCAGCTGGTGGTCGCAATAATGTAACTCTACCGTGTATTTTAAAAATAATGTATAATTTTAAATTCCCTATAACACATAATATTATAGAGAATGTTTTATGTATAATATACATTGAAATGCCAAAAAAAAACCCCAAAAAAAACTGGGATACCTCTCTAATACCGCGTTGGTCCTCCTTGCGATCGAATAACGGCAGCAACGCGACGGTGCAAAGTCTTTACGAGCTCTTTGTAGTTCTGTGGAGACAGTGTACACTATGCTTCCTGAAAAGGGTCCCACAATTCCGTAATATTAGCTGGTGGAAGATTCCTGACATTGACGCCACGTTCAACAGCATCCCAAATGTGTTCGATGGAGAACGAAGGGCCAACCAAACTCCGTGAAATGTTTCTCCAGCCATAATCGGGTGACTGTGGATGTGTGCGGTGGCGCATTGTTGTATTGAAAGAGGTCGTACCCGTCGGAGTGGTTGCATGACATGAAGGGTGCAAATGATCCTCAAGGATAGTTACGTGGCCTCCATCTCTCAGTGGTGTCAGCAGACTAATGCGTGCAATCTGAAAACACCCTACACCATAACAGAGCCACCGTCGGCCTGCATTGTCCCTTGTAAATATGCTGGATCCATTGCCTTATGGAGTTGTCTCCACACCCAGAGTCTGCCATCTATCTGCCCAAAATAATTGGTACCACGAATTGTCGGACCAGGCTACACGTTTTCAGTAATCTTGCGGTCAATGATGGTGTTCCCGAGCTCAGCCTTGTGTCATCGGGTCAGCAATGGTACCCGGGTGGTCCGTCGGCTACGGAACCCCACAGAACACGGGGAACGTTGCACTATCCGAACGTTGATGCCACTACTGGTCCCAACATTTGATTGCGCTGTGATTTGCAGCAATGTTGCACGCCAGGCAGACGTTACAATGCGTGTCAGACGCCGCTGTCCACGATCTTCCAGGGCTTTTCTACCACACCAGCCTCACACTCAGGATGTTTTCCCTGAGTTTGAGACTGGTGTGGTAAACCCTTGAATTTTTTACCCGTGTAAATCTAAATTTCGCGGTAATTTCCGAGATGGAGGGGCCCATTTCCTGGCGCCGACTATCATACCACGTTCGAAATCGCTTAAATCCTGATCAGCCGCCATTTGAACTGCGAAAGCTACTACTTAAGCTTGTGGAGATATCTGCCTCTATATATACGTCATATGCGGACGATATACCATTTACTGCATGGGTGTGGTGGTATGTAATGGAAATGGTAGCGCCCTTCCTAGTTTTTTGGCACCTCAGTGTATAATATTATAGGAAATATACTGCATAATAATATATATAATATTATTGGGAATATACTATAAAATGATATATGAGAATGTACTATACAATGGTACGTAATATTATAGGGAATATATTGTGTAATAATGTGTAATTTTGCATTTCTCCTAATGCTGTAACCAAGATCTCAATAACGTATAACCAAGATCTCTGCATACAATGAAGTAGCAAATTATTAGAAACACCTTCCTGATAACGTGCTGTGCCGCCCTTGGTCTTCAAAACAGCCTAAATTCTATGTGGCATAGATTCAACAAAGTGTTGATGTCGTTCTACGGGTATGTCGAGCCAAACGGATGTGATGGTGTTCGTCAATTACTGAATGTTTGCTGAAGAAGGATCTCTATTACGAATGGATTTCTCAATGGCATCCTACAGGTGTTCAACTGAGTTAAAATCTGGGGACTTTGGTGACCAAATTAGCCCTTTGAAGTCGGGCTCCTGAAACAATTTTGTGACGATTCTTTGTCGCATGGCACATTTTCCTGTGGGCAGTAGCTCTCTCCATCAGGAAACACTAATGTACATGTACGGGTGTGCCTGATCCGTAATAATGTTACGATACCTCGTGGTATTCAAATGCTGTTCTACAGGAATCAAAGAACTCAATGCCTGCCATAAAAATAGATTTAGACCATTATATTATACACCGCCTCCACCAGCTTGTAGAGTTATAGGCAGCTGGAATCCATCGATCCGTGCTTTTAACGCCATATGCATATTATTCATCAACGTATCTTAGTTGCAAACATTATTCTTCGGAGAACATGACCTTTTTCTGGTACTCAAGCTCCCAGTTTGGGTGCTCCCGTGCCCACTGTAGACGAAGTTGTCGGTTTTTAGACGAGACGAGTGGAACAGTAATTTGACGTCTGCCGCTATATAGTACACTCTGCTAATCAGCGGTGGGCTGTGTACACTGATATTCTCCCCTTGATACTGCTGTTGTACTGCGCGGTTACTTAACTAAATGGGGCTCGTCTGTTACTTCGTACAATCATCTGCAGCCGCCGTGGCCCTTGAGGCTCGACCAGTCGTTTTCGCATGCAGGAAGACTACTAACTTCTTGTTTGTACAAAACTCATTGTATACCCTCGATACAATTATTCTTGCATAGACAAAATATTTGCCGTTTCTGATATGCTTGCAGCTGCCCGCATATAGTGCCGCATGCCTTTTTCAAAGTAGCATAAATCATAAGTCTCCCACTTGCCCCTATCTTCATATAAGTCTGAATCCTTGTGAGAGGCAGCCAGACATTTTCATGTAGGACTTTCGTCCAGGTTTTCTGTCCACCTAAACCTTCCGTCCACAAAGAATGTTTAGGCCCAAACCATGTACAGCGGGTCCGCCTTTTGGGCAGGGCACAGAAACGGAAGGAGTGAAAGCAACTCCAGCGATTTTGACAGAACAAATTGTAAGTAAGAGAGAGCACAGTAGATGGCGCCACCGTGCAAGTACGATGTTGCTCATAGAGGGGTGAGAGAAAGTCAGGGGAGTAGGAATGGATACCCAACGTGACCGGTGGGTCCAACCCGGGGGCCGTCATTTTACGTACTGGTCCGATGCACGGCGGATATTAACAAATCACACCATCTCTCTGGAAAATCAACCCACGATTGAACCTGAAGGCTCTCCATTGACAGTCTGACTCGCTTACCACTAAGCCATCAGCGGCTTACTTCTGAGTCTTTTGCAGTGAGCTGTTTATAAAGCCTTCTTAACGTCATAGTTGCGTACCTAAGTGAGGATGGCACGAGTCTGATTGCTATTGGTTGCTCCTAATAATTTGCTACTTCAATGTATATTTCCATTGTTTTAAAATTTTCCTCAAATAGTTGTTCAAATTGTTAAACTTAGCCGTGAAGTCTTAAATAAAATACTCCGTTGAGGTAGAACCAGGGATAGAAAAAACAAACAAAAACAAATTACGATATGCGTCCTTCGTTGTGAAAAAATAAGAGGAGTCAATTCACAGAAAATTCCGGACAATAACGAGTAGCAAAGTTGCCGGTAGGTGTCCGCCTTTTAACGAATTTTTCGTTTTTAGAAGTTCCCGTTTCTTTTAACTTGCGTATTTTCACAGATTCCCCGTAGTCAGTAATTCCTTTTACCGAGGTTGAGTCGAAAGTTGTGCAGTATTTGCATAAAAGCATGTGCTGCGGCGGGTATGTCATGTGTTTAAACTAGGTCAAGTCGCGCACTGCAGTCGGTCGAAAGGGATATAAAGTGGTAGTCGTTGCTGCAAACAGCATTGTATGTCGTCGTTCTGTCTGTGCTTGGGACGCCTAAAACATGAACAGCCACAACCGACTAATTAGGGAACTTTTGCTTTACGAGTTTGAACTCAGCCATAACGCTGCTCAAGCAACACGAAACATTTGCCATGCAAAAAGGGAAGGTTCCATGGACCACAGCACCGCAACCAGATGGTTCAAGAAATTTCGCTCAGGTGACAGAAACCTCGACGATCAGCCACGGTTAAGTAGGCCGCGAACCGTGGATTCGGAAGCCGTGCACCAGGCCGTAAAGGCTAATCCGAAAACCAGCACTCGGAGATTGTCAGGCGAGCTAGGCATATCACAGACCACCGTGGTTGGTCACCTTCAGGACCTCGGCAAGGTCTAAAGGAGCTGCCGCCTTGTCCCTCACGAACTGAAGCCAGCTGAAGCAAACCGCCGAGTGGAAGTGTGCACGAAACTCTACACGATGTACGTTTCATCAAGAGAATTGTTACGTGCGACGAAAAGTGGGTCTTTTTCCGTAGTCCTACCACACAACGGCAGTGGCTGAGCCCAGGCCAGCTTCCTGAACCTGTTGGCAAACGTGGGCGCTTCGAGCACAAGGTGATGCTCTGCGTCTGGTGGAATTACGAGGGATAATCCGTTACGAATTTGTTCCAGACGGTCGGGCCATCAGCGCCAACCTCTGCTCTGAACAGCTGAAGCGGATGTATGCTGTTTTGGAGGAGAAGTACCCGTCACTGATGAACAGAAAGCGCGCTCTCCTACAGCAGGGCAACGGTCGGCCTCATACCGCGCGAACGACCCGGGCAAAACTCCAGGAACTTGAGGGCATCGAACTGATGCCACACCCAGCATATAGACCGGACCTGGCTGCGTCGGATTATTATTTGTTCCGATCCATGCCTCCCTTCCTTCGAAGGCGGCACTTCAACAACCAGGATGAGGTGGCAGCTGGGGTGACGGAGTTCTTCACCTCGAAGGACAGGAACTGCGAAATCGAAGAGCTGGTAGACAGATGGCTAAAGACGGTGCAACACGATGGCCTATACTTTGAATGCTAGTCAGCTTTCGTCGTAAGGGCACGTATGAAGACCTAAAGTGATCCAAATATTGCAAAACTTTCGACTCACCCTCTGTATTTCAGAAAAGACCGATTCGGGTTTTTCCGTATTTATTATACAGAAATTTTGCAAAATCGAAAATTGAATTTTTCAGCCCTTGAACCTGAGATTCCTTCCCTCTGGCGGGATTCGATCCGTGGTCATTTGGGTTGGCACAACAGAAACAGCGCGTCTTACGGCTGAGCCAGAAAGATCCAGGAATCACAGTCACGTTCAAGGACAAACTTTAATCGCGTGATGAAGAAATATTTTTGTCATTAATGCGAAGGAATCAGTCATTTTATTTTGTGTTGGAGATTATTATCTTTTTTAATAGGTTTGTAATGATTTTATTTTTTCTGTAAGAAGACTTATCACAAATTGCATATTTTTATCATTGTGATTTTTCGAAGCAACAAAAAAATGCTTTGGAACTTGAGATCTTTTTAAACTGACAATGACTTTCAATTATCTTTAAGAAAAGGTGAAATATACTGTTCTATAGTATTATTTCACAAAACCCCTAAATATATAATTTACTCTTGATAACTTTAATAAATTTTGTCTTATTGCTATTCACAATATTCGATCTTGCTGCAGATCTTCAAAATCATATCCTTCAACAGACGTCTGAAATTGACGAAATTGAGGGTATTGGTCAACTGCACTGACCCCATTACGAAAAGAGTCAGCGGCCCTCCCAGACTCTCCCTATTAATGGACTAACTGCCCTGGACACACTACTCCACTCCACCCCACCCTCTGTCCCCCATACCCCAGAGATGACTGCATTCAGACACCCCCGAATTTGAGGTGTTTCAATTACCTTTTCTTGGGAGTCTGCGTTCCTTCGAATTAGGACGAACATTGTGATTTGAGAGCAATTCCCAGAAAGTAAACTTGATATAAGAGGTCCTATTCACTTTTTATCAAAACTTAGCATACGGTTCACAGAAAAACACGCGGATTTCTCTGCCTTTTTCCGCTTAGCGAACTTCCGGTACTTTCATTATTTATTACTGCATGTTTTATATTTTTAAAGATCGATCAAAACTTAGCATACGGTTCACAAAAAAAAAAAAAAAAATACGCGGATTTCTTTGCCTTTTTTTGCACTTGGTAAACTTCCGGTACTTTTATTATTTATTACTGCATGTATATTTTTAAGATCGGACATGTCTTGAACTATTGATAAGTCTGTTGCATTAAAGTACAATGACATTTTTACTAGTTGTGGAATCTGAGGAAACATTTGCTGGAACAGTGAACCTCGACACAGTCTATGGTAAAATCGACAGAGTGTGTTAGCATTACCCAGGTTCACTCTTCATCCCCCCCAATTTTTATTTTTCTCTCATTTTCTTTTTTCTTTTTTTAATTTTTTTCTTTCATTTTGATTTTTTTATTCTTTTTATAACTTTTTTTATTTTTTTATCTCTCATTTTATTTTATTTTTATTTTTTTTTTTTTAGCTTTTTTTATTTTATTTTCTAATTCGTTTCCTTTTCTTAGCACTAATGTTCCATTGTCGCAATTTATTTTTTCAGTTAGTAAACAGTCATTTCCCGCAGTAGTACGATCAGTTTCGATGGCCGTTCCGAAATATCCTCTGATGCTTTTCGCTTAACACCATTTGATATGATTTGACGGGACAGCAGTTTTGGCGGGTCGTGGTTGTGCCACAAATCGGATTGTAAAATAACCAAGGCATAGGCTTAGCCAAGGTCCTCGGGTCCGGGGAGATTTAGTATGAATTTAAAGCGATATATAGGTATATATGGGGCCTTCACCAATGAACCAAACCCACCCCCACCCCCCCTTAAGAAATTTCTGGCTACGCCTCGGTCCGAGGCACTAGTATCCAAGTACACTTTTGCCAAGCATTTGCTTTCTGTACAACACCACTTCTACCCTATCTCTGTTTCTACATCTTTATGGAATTTGTGTCCTGAATGTATCAATAATTTTTTCCCTCTTTGGCTGTACATAAACTCCTTGTTACCTCTGTAATCGCAGTCTGAAGAATGACGCAATGAAACCACACTACTGTTTTTCAAAGAGTCGGTGGCTCATTGTCCAGCAGAGAGCATCTTATACCGGAAGCTCCCTGTTCCCCCTTTCCCTAGAGGGGAGGGCAAAAATGTGTGGGTCTTCTCTCTCCCTTCTTAAGTGCAGCTGACCTATCAGATAAGGATCACAGATTGGGGTCAGTGCAGAAGACCCATGCCCGAAATTGAACAGTTAATCGAACCTCAAGAATTCCCATGAATCGCTCCTATCACAAGAATTTCTCTTCATA
Source organism: Macrothele yani (assembly GCA_039090855.1). Lineage (NCBI taxonomy): Eukaryota > Metazoa > Arthropoda > Arachnida > Araneae > Macrothelidae > Macrothele > Macrothele yani. Next base: position 137,345,315 of record CM077023.1, read on the forward strand.
TGGATACCGAAAAAGTGAGAAAGGAGTTTTTCGGTTAATATATGAGAGGAACTGCGAAAAGGTTTCTGAAAATTCAGAATTTTCCGTTGACACATTTTAAAAACGGCAATTTACCGTCAATATAAGAAAGGAGCTGGAAAAAGGTTTCTGAAAATTCAGAATTTTCTTGGCGTACGAAAAATCCGTGAAATTCAAGTGTCTTTCCGTCATTTCACGGAAAAGGTTATATCAGAAATATGCTTCGTTAATTCACGAAAGAAATGACTGAAAGTGGCTCGTGAATTGCAGAATAATTTTTTTATAATGCAGAGATTCGTAACTGTCTTCTTTCCTGTTTCCAAGAAATTCATGTATAACTGCTTTAAAAGAAAGTTCAGTAACCTGTAGCTTCGTCTCAAATACAGTAGCGAACAAAAGTATTTGGCGAAACACTTTTTCGACCATAATATTTTTCTGCTGAACCAAATCTGGTCATTTTGAAATATGATATGTGTTATTCAGTTCTAAACATGACCCATATGCAGATGGATCGGAAACCTTAACACAGATCAGGTACCGAGCTTAATCGCAAAGATCATACAAATTGAACAACAAAGTAGGTGTGTATCACATTCATTTAATGCAACGATAACAGAAAACAAGTACGAGAAAACGACAAAACAATAACTAATACTTATTGGGATAACCACGAGACTTCATAACAGCTGCACAACGGGCCGGCATCGAGTCCACTAGCTTCTCGACGGTGACCTGCTGAATTCGCGCCCATGCTGCAGACAGCTGGTCGAACTTCTGGGCCCTATTTCGGCAGGTTTTCTTCGCACATCGTCTCTCCAGCTCCTCCCACATGTGCTCAATGGGGTTGAGGTCTGGAGATTGGCTTGGCCAGTCTAGAAGTGTGACCTGTTGCTGCTGGAAGGCTACCTTCGCAACTCTGGAGGTGTGCTTCGGGTCGTTGTCTTGCTGCATGATCCATCCGGGTGGCATGTTCTGGTTTGCCCATGGGAAGACATCGTTGATGAGCATGTTCGTGTAGCTCTGGCCGGTCATTATTCCGTCAATCTTGATGATGGAGCCCATTCCATTGCGAGATAAGGCACCGTAAACCATGAGCGATCCTCCTCCGTGCTTGACAGTCGGCTGAATGAACTGGGGGTTTAATCTCTGGCCACACGGACGTCGTACGTATCGGATGCCATCACTTCCGAACAAGTTGAGCTTGCTCTCGTCGGTGAAAAGCACCTTACTGCAGTCCGCCGCGGTCCAGTGTCGATGACGGCGCGAACGCGACTCTGGCTCGTCGATTCTTGACTCCGATGAGTGGTTTCCTGGCGGGGCGTCTTCCATTCAATCCACCACCAATGAGACGACGGGAGATGGTCATTCGGTTGACGTTCAAGTCGTCGCTGTCGCGGAGTTCGGTGGCAATGTCCACAGCAGTCAAGGTGGGATCAGCACGAGATCGACGGAGGATGCGTCTATCCTGACGCAACGTAGTGGAACGAGGCCTACCACATCGCGGACTGTTCTCGACGGTCCCAGTCTTCTTGTAACGTTGCAGGATAGCTGAAATGGACTGGTGTCGGATCTTCAGGGTCCTCGCAATGTCGGTGATGCGTATTCCGGATTCCATCATGTTCACGACCGCCTGGCGAGCTCCAACAGGGATCTCCGCCTTTTTACCCATTTCTGAAAACCTAAGATTGACTTATTATCACACTATACATCACAAAACCCACAAAAATCACAAGAAAAACATTAATACATCCAGCAAACAAATGGGTAATAATTGACGACTCTTGAATATGGCCCATTTCGAAAGAAAAATTCACTCTGAGCGAAATACAAACTACGCGGCATTGTAACCCACGAATCAACACATATCATATCCCAAAATGACCCGATTTGGTCCAGCAGAAAAAATATTATGGTCGAAAAAGTGTTTCGCCAAATACTTTTGTTCGCTAATGTACATAATCTTTCAGAAATTTTCTAATTTGGGGCCCAATGAAAATTCATTCTTTCAGTTTTGCATCTATTACACTTGGAAAATGGCTTCGAGGTAGGTGAACCCACTTTGTCCTTTTTTTTTTTTTTTTCATCTAAGGCTTTAAACGAAATTCTTCATTAAACCAAGCTTTACATGCAAAGGTGGAAGAACAATCTATAGCTCAAGACTGGTGGAACATATTGTATCTGACTTCTGGGCAAATATTAGCTTCTCTTTTGTAATTTAGGCATTTACTTTGCTTCGGCAGTGCACCAATACAACGGTAGGCAAGACATAGAAGATAAAAACATTATTCCAATAAACACAGACAAACCGCACATGTGCTCACACTATAGATGTCTCTCCATAACTCAAATAGCTGTTGTATGAGCACGTGCGCAGTTCAACAATGATACTCTCTGAGACACTACCGCTATCCATGAGCAAATATGCTCTTTACCAAGAAAACGAAGCATCCCGAGAAGTTCGACCCTGATAAAACTCCGAATGCAAGTACCCCAGGTCGGAATATGCAAATGATTAAAAAATAACAACCAATGACTGAATAGTGGCCCACCACAACGCATGGAAACTGCGCATCGAGGAATGTATATCAAGAGCAAAGCTCGCACGCAGGGACAACTGCGACAGCGGATTGGGGTTACATTAAGCTCCACGGACCGTGAGGATGCCTCAACGTCGGATCTGTGCACAATAAGAGCAACTGAGCGAGTTTGAAAGAGGACGTACAATTGGACTGAAAGAGCGCGGATGGTCAAGTAGCCATATCGCCAGGCATTTGGGTTGGAGGACGCTGCAATCGTACGATGTTGGCGTCAATGGGTCGAGGAGGGCCCAAGCCAGAGACACACTGGCCGTGGAATGCCGAAGGCAAGGACAGAACGCATTCGGAACCAAACATCGGTGGTCATATTGCGTCGTCTACAGGTACGGAAGGGGCCATCCGGACCGTTGCCAGATGACTTGCGGCACAAAGACTACATTTGGGAAGGCCACTCCGCCGCCTACCACTGACCAGCGAGCATCGTCGGCACCGGTTGCAGTGGTGTCGAGCCCGATCAACGTGGGATAGTGTTCAGCGGCGTCGTATTGTCTTCAGTGATGAGTCACGGTTTGCACTAGGCGCCGATGACCAGCTCATTCCTGTCTGGACACGAGTCGGCCAGCGCATGGATCTTGCCTTTACGGTAAAACGGTACACGGTTCGCACACCGGAAGTGATCGTCTAAGGAGCCATTTCCTAAGATAGCGGGGGACTCTTGGTAGTTCTCCGTACCACCCTTACGGCTCAGCGGTACGTCGACGTCATTCTAAGACCTATTATGTTGCCATTCCTGTCGCAGCAGCACCGAGCAATTTTTTAACATGATAATGCCCGGCCACACACGGCACGACTATCCCAAGCCTGCCTCCGTAATGTCGACACCCTTCCATGGCCAGCCCGATCAGCCGACCTCTCACCGATCGACCATGTTTGGGACATGATATGCCGCCACCCACGTCCATCCCGGAATGTTGGCGAACTGGCCCATTAATTTGGACACCATCTGACATGCTATACCTCAGGACAGAATCTATGAACTGTATGCATCTATGCCACGCCGGGTAACCGCTTGCATCCGAGCCAGAGGTGGCACTGCAACATACTGACTTGCTCCACTGGTGTAGTTGTTTTATCCAAATAAACGGCCCAGCTGCTCTGGAATTGCAATAATTTCTTTTCCTATACATGTACAATGCACATACAAAGTTTCATCTCGATTGGATGATTCCTTCTGGGTGCTTCGGGGATTTTCTTGTTTTTTTCTTGTTGTTTTTTTTGCAAAGAATATGTAATAATAAACGAAGACATCGCTCTTTCCACGTTTTAGCAACACACAGCAACCGAAAAATGTATATGATTGAAAGACAGATGAGGCCCAATATCTTGTGGTTTGCCCCAGACGCAGAAATGCCTAGCTACGCCTAAGAGATTAAACTATGGCTTTGAATTAGAGATGGTCGACTCTTTCCAAGCAATAGATCTTCAACAGAGATCATTAAAATATTAAAACAAAACACTCAAACCTTCATAACTTGGTTTCAGGGGTGAATGCATCCTGGGTCAGCCGTTTTAGGTACGCCAATTCAAAGAAGCAAATCCTAAAGTTAAAAAAAAATAATAATAAAAATAAAAAACCATGTGACAATCAGTTTCACTAAACATCAAGTTCAAAAGCACTATTTCAGGTATATTCCACTGGCATAAAAAAAAAAAAAAACTTTATAGAGCAGCGGTCGCCAACCTTTCGGACCTCACGGACCACTAAATTCATAATTTTAAATCCCGCGGACCACTAATATGAATTTTTTTGAAAAGATAAATACATTTGTAAAATAATTATCAGAGAACTTCCATTTTATTAATATGAAATGCACCTATTTAATATAACAAAATTATAAATGCTTATTTAATCATAACAAAATCTGTAAATTGTAACAAAGTTAAAGTTAGTTTAATTATTACAAAATAATTGATGCTTATTTAAGTATTACACACTTTTAATGTGATATTTGTTCCTGCTTGTTTGAAAGAAGTTTATGGATTTTTGGCTCTAATGACGTTACTGCAAGACTAAGAGCCGTATTTATTTCAAGCCGAGACCGGTACCGAGTTTTAATTGCTGTGACAGATGAAAATGTCTTTTCGCACAAATATGCTGTTGAAAATTGAATCAAGATTTTCATTGCTTTTTCACTCAGCAATGGGTATTCACTTTTTATGGAGAGCCAAAAATGAGGTATTGATAAGGATGACTGGAATTTAGCTTTGAGACTGTCGTCGGATGATAGATCGATGAGGTTTTCTTTTTCATTCATGCTTAAATTGCTATCTTCAATATTTGCTGTAAATGGATCTATTATCCACATATTGCCATGTCTGGGATCTTCTTTCTTTGGGTAATAACTACCAAAAGATTATGTGAGTGATTGTAAGTGCTGTTGAACAATGGTTACTTACCACCTGCCGGTTGACATCCTTCTCTTTCATATATTCATCAAACTTTGAAAACTTTTGCAGATCTTCTTCAGCCAACCGCGTTTGCCACAGTAACATTTTCTTTTGAAAAGCATCCATTTTACCTCGTAGTGTGAACACGTCCTTACGTTGTCCTTGCAAGGACATGGTTAGTTCATTTAATAACGAAAACATATCTGCCAGGTATGCAAGCTTGGCTATCCACTCATCGTCGGAAAAGAGTTCTTGAAATTTCGGATTATTTTGCTGCTGGAAAAGTAATTTGACTTCTTCGCGCAGGGCGAACAGTCGTGTTAGTACTATACTGCGCAAATTAATTGGGACAAAGTAAAAAAAATCACTCTTTTTTCCAAAACTATGCCTTTATATCATTCTATGCCTTGATATACACTGATAAATACCTGTATTAGTATGAAGTATGTCCTTCTTTAGCAGAAATGACCTTTTGAATTCGTTTTGGTATTGACTCCACTAACTGAGTGAACATATTTTTGACTTCATAATCGTGGAACCACACTTTTATAGCATTCGTTATCATGCGTTCTTTGGTTGCACAGTCCATTTTACCTAAACGTCTCTTCAAAATATTCCACAAGCTTTCTATGGGATTTAAGTCTGGTGAATTTCCAGGCCAATCAAGCAAATGAATTTGATTTTCCAGCATGAAATTCTTGACCAATTTCGAATTGTGACATGGGGGCCAAGTCATGTTGAAATGTCCCGTCAAAAGTTTGCAAGAATGGAACAATCCTACGTTGTAATATTTCTACGTACTTGGCTGAATTCATCATACCTTGAACAGGAACTAAGCTTCCAGTGCCATTTGATGTGAAAAAACCTCCAAAACATCTGTTTCAGAGGGTGTTTTACAGTTTGTTTGACATGCTCAGGTCTTAAGGGTTCACAGTTGCTTCGTCTAACGACATTTGCTTGGTAACCCTGCACAAATAAATGAGTTTCGATGAGTGGAAGTTTTTGTCGTGCAAATTAAGATTTACCGGTAGACCATATTGCTGTCTTAAGCACGAAGAACAAGACATAACCCATTTCAACGCGAAATAAACTAAGTCGAATCATCGTAAGCTGTGAAAACATCTTTACTTACGAAAATTGTTTAAGAATATCATTTACCGCCAAGATTATGGTACACCAATGGGATAACCTCTTTCTTATGTATTGACCGTGATTATCTTACAACACGTTGAAAATACTGTTCTTACCAATGGACCTTTCAAACCCCTGGTTTGCACCCGATACGTTGATGATGTTTTGTTACTTTGGCAATACTCCCTTCCTGATTTACGTGCCTTTACAGAATCTCTTTGCTCCGTTCTCACTTCGATTACCTTCACCTTAGAAATTGAATCTTCTGATTCCTTGCCTTACCTGGATATATTGTTGAAACGCATCCCAGGGGGCCGCATTCATACCTCAGTTTATCGCAAGCCAACGTTTGTTCCAGTGATGATCCCATATAACTCGTTTACTCCTAACAGTTATAAATCCGGTTCACTTCATTCTCTGATTCGTCGAGCCTATACACACTCCTCATCAAACTCTGGTCTCTCACTAGAACTTCAGCACATTTCCACCATGGCAGAGTCGTCCGGATATCCCCACCGATATTTCATTAAAATTCTTTGCAAGTTTCAGCGCCATAGCTCCACCACACTCCGAACCCAACGTGAATTGCCTGTCATCAGGTTTGTTGGCTCTGTTCCTTACCACCCCACCATAGTATCCACACTCTATAAAACGTGTCGTAAGTTCAACTACAGTTTCGGCATTTCTTCCGAACGCCTTTTCAACTTGGTCAAGTCTGATCGTAACCATGTCTCAATCATGGAAAAATATGGTGTATATTCCGTGCCACTACAATCTGTTGATGACTCTCTCCCTATGACAGCCTACATCGGATCAGCTTGTCGGTCACTCTGGGTGAGAATCTCCGAACATAAATACAATGTTCGCACCCATTCATCCGCAACGGCCTTAGCCCGAACAGTCAACAAAGGCGATTATTTCCCACTATGGAATGATGTTGAATTATTGTGCTCGGCCAGAACTAAAACTGCAGTGCTCTTTTTGGAGAGTTTATATATTTATGATTTTGCCGAACAATGTTGTAATAAAGAAACCCCGCAAATCATACCTGCTCCCTGGAGGTTCCTGTTGGAGAATCCCACTTCTACTGTAAATATGTTTTGATTACTTACGTACTGCCATTTGTATTTCTTTTCATGCATTTGTACATATTTTCATTAGTTACTATCTGTGTAAAGCATACCGACCTTGTAGTACGGCGCATGCGTTGTATCTTGCTGATGCACAGAAGCGTGTATATAAGCCAGCGTGCCCCATGCGAGTTTTCTTGTTGCGCCAGAGGATGGGTCTGTAAAAGACAGACCCGAAAGATCTCGCACATTGTTTTATTCATTTCAACCTGTGACGTACCTGCCAGCAGGACGCACACGACATAAAGGCAGATAGTAGTCAGTACAGACGTCCGCGTAGCTCAATTGGTAGAGTGACTTATTCCGGAATGAGGGGATCCGGGTTCGAATCCTGGCGTGGACAGAAATGACGGAGAAATTTACTTCGTTATAATGGTGCCCGAAATATCCGGATGACCCGACCGTTCAAAATCTCGCATTGGTGTGATGTTATTTCCACACCGCGAGATAGGAAAAATAAGAGAATCCCTTCTCCAGCGCTTCGAAAAATAAAAATGTGTGATGCTGCATTCCACACACCAGATTGACTGGGAGTTCTCAAGTGCACGTTCTACAGTGGATGGCTCCCTGCAACGATTCATGGTCACGGCTGACCCGTGGGCCATGTCCCCGGCCCTCTTTCGGGGGGGGGGAGATGTGACGTACCTGCCAGCAGGACGCACACGACATAAAGGCCGATAGTAGTCAGTACAGACGTCCGCGTAGCTCAATTGGCGTAGCTCAATTGGTAGAGTGACTTACTCCGGAATGAGGGGATCCGGGTTCGAATCCTGGCGTGGACAGAAATGACGGAGAAATTTACTTCGTTATAAACCTTTTAAACAAGTTTTAATTTTCGTAAGTAAAGATGTTTTCACAGCTTGCGATGATTCGACTTAGTTTATTTCGTGTTGAAATGGGTTATGTCTTGTTCTTCGTGCTTAAGACAGCAATATGGTCTACCGGTAAATAAACGAGTTTCATCACTGAAAATTAGCTTTTTTCAGTCGTCAGCAGTCCATGATTTATATTTTTTGGCCCATGCTAAACGTTTTATCTTCATTTTCGCATTTAAATATTGTTTTTTCGTTGGTCTTCTCGCCTTCCGGCTAACTTCCAGAAGCCTACGGCGTACAGTTGAATCACTTACATCACAACCACTAGCCAATAAATCTCTTTGAAGGTCTGTACTTTTTTTTTTTTTTTTTTTTTTTTGGATTCATTTTACTATTTCTGATTAGATATTTATCGGTTCGTGGAGTTGTTTTTCGTTTTCTTCCACATTTACCTCTTTTTTGGAGACGATGATCCAGATGCATTGTATCGCGTAAGCAGTCTTGATACACTTGATTTGCCTACACCAACTGCAGAAGCGATATCTCACTGTCATGGAAGTGTGATCCTTCAGAGCAATTATTTTTGCACGCTTCCTTGGGGAAATATCCAATTTTCAATGCACGAAAGCAACACGTACTCACAGACAGCAAAAACTAACATCCACCTGTCACACACGAAAGCTCACAACTGAAGCTGAAGTGCCTATTTCCTGTTTTAAACCGGTCAAACCACATTCTTACTATCAAGTTTTAACAGTCACACCATCTCACAGTTGATAATTCCGACATCAATTGACGATCACATTACAATTCTGAGAATAAAATAACTTGTCCCAAACAATTTGCACGGTATAGTATTTTGCCCCTCGACAGCCATCTCATCTCAGCGTGAAAAAGAAGGTGAGTATACTGGGAACCCATTTCTTCACAAAGTGCCTCAAATATTTGAGAATTGATCGCTTTGTGTCGAATTTCATTTATAATTTTAATAACATCTGATAATACTTCGTGTAGTTCTGGGGACATATTTTTCGCCTCAAGTTGCTCACGATGTATAGTGCAGTGTGTAGAACAAAATGTCTGAGTGACGAACATTTTTCACCTTTGCAACAATTCCTGAAAGATGTCCAGTCATGTTTGGGGCACCGTCTGTACATATCCCAATACATTTTTTCCATTCAATTCCGTGTTCCAGGAAATAACTATTAAGTGCTTTAAAAATCTCAGCGCTAGTTGTTCTACCCGGCAAGTTGAGCGAACAAAGTATATAGTTCTTCCTGTAACTCTCCTTCACACTCAACCCTCACAAAACAAAGAAGTGCCTTGTTACTTACGTCCGTTGATTCGTCAAGTTGAATTGAATAAAATGGTGAATTTTTCACCTTTTTTATAACTTGATTTTCAATATCTTCAGCCATGTCTTCAATTCTGCGCTTGACAGTGTTGTCGGACATAGGAATTACTTTCAGTTTCTAGACAGCCTGCTTTCCCAAAACCTCTTCACAGGCTTGTGACATGCAAGGCTTAATTAATTCTTTTCCAATCGTATACGGCTTTTTATTTTTCGCGATCTGAAGTGCTATCATATAAGAAGCCTTTAATAAGGACTTATCTTCAACAGTCATTTTTGTTAAAGTTATTTTTGTTAAACTTGCTTTTGCATATTTTCACGCATTCTTTGAAAATATTCAAGTGGTTTCTCAGCTAAATCCGGGTATTTTGATTGCAAGTGTCTTTCGAGTTTCGAAGGTTTCATGGCATCATTGGATAAACTCTCAGAACACACAACACAAAGCGGCCGTGGATGCAGCTCATTACCAGGTTCTTGAATAAATCAAAATTTCAAGTAGTTCGAATCATATTGTAACGTACCAGGAGATGTGACGTACCTGCCCGAAGGACACACACGACATAAAGGCAGATAGGAAGCAGAATAAAACGTCCGCGTAGCTCAATTGGTAGAGCAACTTATTCCGGAATGAGGGGACCCGGGTTCGAATCCTGCGCGGATAAAAAATGACGGAGAAATTTATTTCGTTATAATGCCCGAACTATCCGGATGACCCGACCGTTCAAAATCTCGCATTGGTGTGATGTTCTTTAAACACCGCGAGATAGGAAAAATCAGAGAATCCCTTCTCCAGCGCTCCGAAAAATAAAATGTGTGTGACGTTGCATTCCACACACCAGATTGACTGGGAGTTCTCAAGTGCACGTTCTACAGTGGATGGCTGCCTGCAACGATTCATGGTCACGGCTGACCCGTGGGCCATGCCCCCGGCCCTCTTTCAGGGGGATGTGACGTACCTGCCAATGACGCACAAGACATAAAGGCAGATAGGAGTCAGAATAAAACGTCCGCGTAGCTCAATTGGTAGAGTGACTTATTCCGGAATGAGGGGATCCGGGTTCGAATCCTGGCGTGGACAGAAATGGCGGAGAAATTTACTTCGTTATAATGGCGCCCGAACTATCCGGATGACCCGACCGTTCAAAAATCTCGCATTGGTGTGATGTTCTTTCCACACCGCGAGATAGGAAAAATAAGAGAATCCATTCTCCAGCACTTCGAAAATAAATAAAAATAAGTGGGAGATGATGTAACGTACCAGGAGATGTGACGTACCTGCCCGAAGGACGCACACGACATAAAGGCAGATAGGAAGCAGAATAAAACGTCCGCGTAGCTCAATTGGTAGAGCAACTTATTCCGGAATGAGGGGACCCGGGTTCGAATCCTGGCGCGGATAAAAAATGACAGAGAAATTTACTTCGTTATAATATTTTCTTGATACTTTGAATTTTTTCTTCTCTCCGCCTCCAGTTCGAATGTTCTTCCTCATGGTGCCTGACGAGGACTGTAGGGGCTCTGAATCATTGATCAGCTTACGGTTTAGTGAAGTACACGTATTACTATTGTTACTATTATCATTAGTTACATTATCTTCTGCATTACTAAAGAAATGCAAAATATTCCTTTGCTTTTTTTCACTCATTATGGATTTATTGCATTCAAATCTGAAACCAAACAAGAAATGATAGTTATTAAAGTAAAACTATTTGATGCCATTAAATATAACAATTTAAGAAAATACACAGTTACATACAATACACAAATAAAATAAAACAATCGGATGAGAATCGGTATTCGCGGAGCAGGGTGACTGTTGGAAACTGAACGAAATGAAGCTCTCGTGTGTCGTATTTCACGAGTCCTGTAACGAGAGTCTGGTACATTTCGTGAATTTAGTGCAATATAAAGGCGAAAATTGTCATTCGGATTTCAAAATATAAGGATTTCGTAGAATATTATTTTTGTTTTATTATTAATAAAACATAAAAAATGCAAATAATGTAATAATGTCCAGATTTTTCTGCGGACTACCAAACTTTTCTCGCGGACCACCGGTTGACGACCACTTAATCTTTTACGATTTTCAGTGTCGTCTTCAAGGCGAGGATGCTGTAGACGAAAGCACATGTCGCCGTTGGTTCAGGAAGTTCCGTGAAGGAGACAGGTGCTGCAGAGGTCAACCACGTTCTGAACGACTGTCAGAGGTTTCTGAAAAGGATCTCGACCAAGCCATATCAAATGACGAACATCTATCCGTTGAGAAATTACCACAAAGGTTTTCTGTACACAGAATAACAGTAGAAAGAAGGGCGCATGCGCTTGGGTTTATCACGAAGTTCGACCAGTGGGTACCACATGACCTATCCGCAAGAAATCGATCGGACAGAATGCCCACCTGGCTTTTTTTGCTTGCACGTCACAGAAATGAATCTTCTTGGAACGATTAGTTACGGGTGATAAAAAGTGAGTCCTTTTCAGTAATGTAAAGCGTCAAAGGACTATATGCCGAGTTGGAGAGTCTGCTCCATGTGGACTTCAAGAGGAGGACTGCATCCGAGAAAGGTCTTGTTAAGTGTATGGAGGAATGTCAATTCACTGGGAGCTTCATGCGCCTAACCTAACGATAAATGTTGACCTCTACTGCCAACAGTTGGAAAGGCTGAAAGAAAAATTGAAATCTTTTGAAATCTTAGCGTCCAGTACTGGTTAATCGCAAAGGCGTGATCTTACAACATGACAACGCAAGACCCCATACAGCTTTTGCTACTCAAAGAAAATTACAAGACATTTGATGGGAAGTGTTACCTCAACCCCTTAATTCCTCAGAACTTGCACCTACGGTCTACCATATTTTTTGGTCTCTTCAGGACAACTTCGCTGGATAAACCTTCGATGAAGCTGAAGATGTAGAAACTGCATTACAAGAGTTTTTGACTCTAAATCGGAGTAGTTCTACAGAAAGGGAATTCAATTACTACCGGTAAGATGGCAAGAGGTCATACACAATAGAGCAATTGTGCAAAAGAATAAAGATGTTATTTATTCAAAAAAAATTGTTTTGCTTCTCTACTAAAAAAACAGGTTGAACTTCTGAACACACCTAAAATCTTGAGTTTAATTATGTTATTTTATATACACTATATTGACAAAAGTCACCGGACACCTATAAGAGAAACACAACATAGCATTTATTGACATACATTTGTACGGTGTCGGTCCACCTTTGGCCTTAATGCATGCACTGACCTTTCCAGACATGCTTTCGACAAGGTTTTGGAACACAGCGATAGGTATGCGCGCTTCCATTCAGTACATAATGCTACCGCTAACTGTTGCTTAGTAGTAGGCCTTGGTTCCAAACTTCTTATACAGAGCTCTAATTCATGCCATAGGTGCTCTATGGGATTAAGACCGGGGCTCTGTGCTGGCCTGTCCACACACTCGAAATTATCGTCAAACCATGCCGTAGCAGTGGTGATCGTGTGGGAAATGTTACTAACGAGAAATGCATTTCTTTGACCTGTAGCCATCATCATCATCATCATCATTGTCAACCATTATCAATCCACTGCTGGACGAAGGTCTCCCCAAGTTTCCTCCACAACGGTCTGTCTTGTGCCAGTCTCCTCCATGTCACTCCCGCATATTTACGAATTTCATCCACCCATCTCCCATGTGGTCTTTTTCTGGGTCTTTTCCTGTCCCTTGGAATCCAATCTAAAATTTCGGCTGTCCATCTATGGTCTGTCCTTCTGGCAGTATGTCCAGCCCATTGCCATTTCAGGGATTTAACTCTGATCATGATGTCTTCCACTCTCGTCATTTTTCGGATCCACGAGTTCCTCTTCTTATCTCTCCTGGTTATACCAAGCATGCACCTCTCCATACTTCTTTGAGTTGTCTGCAGCCTTTGTATGTCTCTTTTAGTTAAGGTCCACGTCTCTGCACCATACGTAAGCACTGGAAGGATGCATTGATCAAACACTTTTCTTTTAAGACATAATGGCATATTGCTCTTGAAAATTATGCTGTTTCTTCCAAAAGCTCTCCAGGCAAGTTTTGTACGCCGATTAATTTCTTCATCAATGTGACCCTCACTTGATATCTGCTGTCCAAGATAAACATACGTATCTGTTATCTCCAGTTTTTCTCCATCAATCGATAAATCTTCATTTCTTGTAAAAGCATTGAACATCACTTTCGTCTTCTGAAAGTTCATTTTTAATCCCACTTCTTTACTCTTGTCAGCAAGTTCCTGGATCATACTCTGCAGCTCTGATGGGGTAGTTGCAAAAATGACTACGTCATCAGCAAAACGAAGGTGGGTTAGATAATCTCCATTAATCTTTATCCCTTTGTTTTCCCAATTCAGTGATTGAAAGACATTTTCCAATGTGGCATTAAAGAGCTTCGGAGATATGGTGTCACCTTGTCTCACTCCCTTTCCAATTTTTATGTGTGTTGTATTTTCAAACAGCCGAATCTTTGCACTTGCATTTTCATAGATGTTATTAATAATATTAATGTATGCATCTTCAATACCGCAGGATTTCAGAGCCGTGGTAACTGCTGATGGTTTCACCGAATCAAAGGCTTTTTCATAATCAATAAAAGCCATGCACAATGGAAGTTCATATTCCCTCGCTCTTTCAATTAGTTCTCTCAGTACATGGATATGATCTATTGTGCTGTAGCCACTCCTGAATCCAGCTTGTTCTCTCGGTTGAGCCATGTCCAGTGTTACCTTCAAGCGGTGTGAAAGAACTTTAGTGAAGATTTTATAAACCACTGATAGGAGGCTGATAGGTCTGTAGTTCCTGAGATCCTCAATGTCACCTTTTTTATGTAGCAGGATCATTGTAGCATTGTTCCAATCCTCAGGAATCTTCCCTTCATTAAGGCATCGAGTGAAAATTTGGGCGAGTACTGTTTCAATTTCTCCACTTGCTTCTTGTATGATGTCTATAGTAATTCCATCTTCTCCTGGAGCTTTCCCCCGCTTCATGTTCTTGATTGCATGAGCAACTTCTGCTGGGAAGACTGGAAGAACTCTGGTACCTTTCATGATGTCTGGAGTACATGTATCATCCCTTTCATATAATTTGGAGTAGAAATCTTTCACTCTTGTCAAAATGCCCCTCCCCTGCTTCTGCTGAACTTACACCAATCACTTTCGTAATTTTTTCTTGCTTCACTTTTAGGTAGAGCTTTGGATGGAAAATCGCTTTCATCAATTTGGCCCTTAAAATCATTAATCGGAATGGGAAATTTTAAAAAGGTACTTAATTCATCAAGTTTTATTTCCCCAGCAACCCAAGGAAAAAGTTTAACAACCTCTTGCCAGGATGAAGGATCCAAAATGTTAAACAGAGACAATACAATTAAACAAAGCTTCCACTGTTTACTTCATCATCGTTAGCGTCAACAACCGGTTCGATTGAACTGGTCTACTTTTTTAAAGAGGTACAAACCGGTTCAATTGAACTGGTCTATTTTTTTTAAAGAGGTACAAACCGGTTGAAAGACACCACTGTACGTATACTCTAATTTAACCTTCCTTTTGAGTTTGTGTTCTTATGTAAATTTCGTTTCTTTTCGTTAAATATTTTCTAATTTAACGCCACGCCGCCCCGGTGGCGCAGTGGTCTAAGGCGCTGGCCTCTGATCATTCGTCCGTAAGGGGTCCGGGTTCAAATCCCGGTGAGGCATGGATGTTATGTTTGTCTTACGGCACTGCCTCTCTCCCTTCCCTTGAACCAGTGACCCTAAATTAGGGACGGGCGACTGCTTATAGCCCATTGAGTTGCTCACGGTGGTCGTTAAACCTCCAATAAAAAAAAAAAAAAAAAAAATTTAA
Organism: Macrothele yani; assembly: GCA_039090855.1. Taxonomy (NCBI): domain Eukaryota; kingdom Metazoa; phylum Arthropoda; class Arachnida; order Araneae; family Macrothelidae; genus Macrothele; species Macrothele yani. Next base: position 137,360,605 of record CM077023.1, read on the forward strand.
CGATACAAAATTTCTCCCAACGAGCTTGTAAACGTTGGCAACATTACAGAGGGTCAAAATGCAATCAAAAGGTAAATAAGAGATGTGTTACGGAGAGTGGGAGAAGCAGTATTGTATTGAAAGAGCCAGAGCTAATGTATAGAGCAATAGGTGGAACTGTATTGAGACAGCGATTTCGTAAGAGCTATCATTTTTTTTTCTTTAATTGGAGGTTTTTTTTTTTTTTTTTTGATTGGAGGTTTAACGACCACCGTGAGCAACTCAATGGGCTATAAGCAGTCGCCCGTCCCTAATTTAGGGTCACTGGTTCCAGGGAAGGGAGAAAGCCAGTGCCGTAAGACAAACACAACATCCATGCCTCATCGGGATTCGAACCCAGACCCCGTTCGGACGAGATTTTTTTTTTTTTTTTTTTTATTGGGGGTTTAACGACCACCGTGAGCAACTCAATGGGCTATAAGTAGTCCGCCCGTCCCTAATTTGGGGTCACTGGTTCCAGGGAAGGGAAAGAACCAGTGCCGTAAGACACACACAACATCCATGCCTCACCGGGATTCGAACCCGGACCCCGTTCGGACGAATGATCAGAGGCCATCGCTTAGACCACTGCGCCACCGGGGCGGCTTCGGACGAGATTCGAACCCAGACCCCGTTCGGACGAATGATCAGAGGCCATCGCTTAGACCACTGCGCCACCGGGGCGACAAAAGAGCGATATTGTGAAAGCAATGCTCTGAGTACGTGACACTAAATGTGACGTGAAGAGAGAGAACTGTCAAACGTGTATTTGTGCGAAATAGTCGTGTGATGTCTATTCATATTGTTGTGACGAACAAAGTGATATTGTCGACAAACTGACGTGCTGGGAAAAATACAGTAAAGTGGATTTGGATTCCCAAGGCCGCCCCGGTGGCGCAGTGGTCTAAGGCGCTAGCCTCTGATCATTCGTCCGTAAGGGGTCCGGGTTCGAATCCCGGTGAGGCATGGATGTTGTGTTTGTCTTACGGCACTGGCTCTCTCCCTTCCCTGGAACCAGTGACCCTAAATTAGGGACGGGCGACTGCTTATAGCCCATTGAGTTGTTCACGGTGGCTGTTAAACCTCCAATCAAAAAAAAAAATTCCCAAGTACTGACTCATTACATACACTGACCGTTATTTCGAAAGTGCTTATTCAGAGAAGTTTCAATGTTTATTTAAGATTGCATGTGCTATGAACAAGAAACGAACAATTTAGAATAATCAGGGTTATCAAAGTAAAGTTAAGCATGAAGTTGAAATAACCTGAACGTAATCGATCTACACATCCATTTAAAAAGCTCTTATTTTATACTGTATATTTTCAATTTTTTTTTTTTTTTTTTTTTTTTTTTTGATTGGAGGTTTAACGACCACCGTGAGCAACTCAATGGGCTATAAGCAGTCGCCCGTCCCTAATTTGGGGTCACTGGTTCCAGGGAAGGGAAAGAACCAGTGCCGTAAGACACACACAACATCCATGCCTCACCGGGATTCGAACCCGGACCCCGTTCGGACGAATGATCAGAGGCCATCGCTTAGACCACTGCGCCACCGGGGCGGCTCAAATTATTTTCATCTAATTTTCTATGTTTTAAGTAATTTTCGGCAATTTAATTAGAAAATATAATTAAAATTAACTATGTTTTTTTTTTTCATTTTTGTGAATAATCATTTCTAAAAGGCGCTTGTGAATTCCAACTTCTAAATACAGTTTCCATAACAGGAACGACAGGTGTTATTTTGACAAAAAAAAAAGCCATTTTTGCTATGGAAAAGTACCTGAACAAGCCATTCCTTATAAAAGAACTTCGATGAATACCACTTGAAGTGAAAGCCAGGACTGTTCTTTTCGATTGTCCTGTTTAATGCCGTCTTGCGGAACAGTCAATAAATTTTAAGTCGCAATGTGGTAAGAGATGCAGCACGCTGAAATATTTAAGATCTTTCCAACATCGATTTTAAGCGCTGCAGTTTATTATATGACAAAAACGTGCTTGAATTGCTATGACAACTTCCTGGTTTTTATCCTTACTTTTCAAGTCACTACTTGTAGTGTATTAGCTAAACATAAAAATGACATACGTTAGTACGGTGTCGCTCCACCTTTGGCCTTAATGTATGCACTGACCCTTTGAGACATGCTTTCGACCAGGTTTTGGAACACAGCGATAGGTATGCGCTTCTATTCAGTACATAATGCTGCCGCTAACTGTTGGTTACTAGTAGGCCTTGCTTCCAAACTTGTTATGCGGCGCTCTAATTTATCCCATAGGTGCTCTATGAGATTAAGATCAGGTCTCTGTGCTGGCCAGTCCACACACGATACGGAATTATCGTCAAACCACGCCGTAACAGTCCTTGCTCTATGGCTCGATGCATTATCCTGCTGATACCAATAAGGCTCGGTTTCATAGTATTGCCACAGAGTTGGTAGGACATAGTTGTCCAGAATATCGAGGTAGACGTGCTGGTTAACAGGTTTGTTCACGATAACCAATGGGCCGGGACCATAACAAGAAAAACACCTCCACACGAGTACACTCCCAGCTCCAAACTTGACCGTAGGAACAGTACACTGTAGTAAATAGTGTTTTCCCGGCTGCCACCATACTCACACACCGCCATCAGACCGATGGATCGTGTATCTGGATTTATCAGTCCATAGGACCCGTTTCCATTGATCTACGGTCCACGATAAATGTTGTTTAGGCAATGCTAAACGAAGAGCAGCATTCCGAGTGGAGATGAAAAGCATAACCCATGGAATGAAATTCTTTGCGAATGGTACGTGTACATACCAAGGTTCCAGCATTTTTACTCACCTATACACCGAGATCTTATGCAGTACTCCGTCGATTAGCTGTAACGACTATCCTGGGGCTTCGACGTCCTCTATCACTGATTTTCTTTGGTCTGCCGGTACGTTTTGCTGCTTTCAGGTACGCCATGTGTCTTCCACTTATTCAGTACATCCAAAGCAGTTGACTTGCGTATGTTTAAACGCCTATCGGTTTCTCTTATGGACAACCCACTAATATATCACCCAACGATCTTTCCTTTCTCAAAGTCAGTTCTCTCCCGCCGCAACATTTTCACTCAACCTCACAGTGCTTCATCGAACGGATGGACGTTGGCGTATAAGGCGAGAAACATCGGAAAAGAAACACTCTTCAATCATTGCTGGAAGAACACAAGCTGGTGGCAACAGCGTTATGGTGTGGGGAATGTTTTCGTGGCATTCTCTGGGTCCACTCATACCTGTGGAAGGCACTATGAACCGAATTCGTTATGAATCCGTCCTTGCCTACCACGTACACCCATACATGCTGATTGTCTTCCTTAGGGCATATGGGATCTTCCAGAACGACAATGCGACGTGTCATACAGTTAGAAATGTCAGAGAGTGGTTGGAAGAGCACGATGAATATTTCAAAGTACTTCCCTGGCCCCCTAATTCCCCAGACATAAACCCAATTGAGCATCTGTAGGACCACCTCGATCGTGTTATTCGCTATATGAATCCTCCACCACGCACCCTCCAGCAGCTGTCAGATGCACTGCATTCAGATGGCTCCACATTCCTGTGAACACCTTCCAGCACCTTATTGTCTCACTCCCAGCCCGTCTAGCTGCTGTCTATCTGAATCGACCGTGCATGTAAATATGAGGCTTTTACCAATGAACCAAATTCATGGACCCCTCCCCCTTAAGAAATTTCAGGCTACGCCACTGTGTCCGAATACTTTTGATCATATAGTGTATACTACCTTCTTAGGATTTCGTTCGCTTTATTTTATGAAAATTTCGGTTACCTCTCTTTATGCTTTCTGAACTTAACGTCACGTCGAAACTTCTAAGAATTTATATTCTTCTAGTATCACTGGCAGAAGACGCATAGGCAAGCGAGGCAGTTGTCTATACCACCATTTCTTGGAGCAGCGGATTTTAACCATATGTTGATTTTCTATCATTAACCAATTGCTTTATCTGTATTACCTTTGAAAAAAAAAAGAAAGAAAATCATTAAAAAGAGAATCAGTCCCAGTACGATTTTTCGCTTTCCTTTCTCCCACTATTTTTTTTTACATCTAAGAATCCCGTTAAGTGGTGAAGCTACATGAAAATAGCCTTCCGCTTTGCAGTAAAGGTTAGTATTTTTTTCTTTGATCTACGGCAACAAGCAAAGAGGAATGCGTAGTCAATAAACAAAACGGTAGATAAAAGTTGCCTGAGCTGATTGAAAAGCAGGCTTCTCAGATTTGCTAATTAAATAGAATTATAGTTCCCTTATAATTTTGAGTACAGGCTACAGCAAATCGTTGGACTTATGTAAACCTAAAAATGTTCCCTACCAGTTGATTGCATAAACTTTGTGCCATCCTAATGAGAAAGCAATGGATAAGGACATTTAAAAATAAATACACCGCATATGCAGCATTCGGGGAAGTTCAGATTACAAGTAATTCATGCTTCAATAACTTATATGCATTTTTTCTTATTTCAGTTTCCAGCCATTGAGGAAGAAATACGTTATTCAAATCCAAACTGATTGAAAATTGATATTTTAAAGTTTGAAATCCATGCACGTTTTTCAGTCAAAAATGCAATTATTAGGGACCGCCAAGTTGATTTTTCCGGCCAAAGTACACTGCTGGCCACACAAAATGCAACACCAAAAGGAAGCATCAGATTGGCCTGAAATTCGCAGCATGCGTCGCCCGCAAGAGGACATGCAAACGATTAGCATTGCAGGGCATATCATGTGCGCCCGGCACGCCACCGAGAAGCACTATAAGAAGGGTGCACAGAAGGCGGGGTGTAAGTAGTGGAGGTGTGTTGTGCTGCCGGACCTTGTGTGGGAAGCTTCCTGATGCCTCGTCGCAGAATACGGCAGTCATTCCAGTACGTTTCGGAGTCCGACAGAGGACGAATAGTGGCTTATCGCGACAGCGGTTTATCGTACCGAGACATCGGCGCCTGTGTGGGACGACATCCAGCCACAGTGAGGCGAGTATGGATTCGGTGGGTGCAGGAGGGACGGACGTACTGACGTGAGCGATTGCCGCGGCACACCACCGAACGAGAGGACAGTCATATTGTGCGCCGGGCATTGACTGCTCGCACCGCCGCATCACGAACGTTAGCGCAGGAATTAGGGTGTGTTGCGCAACAACCTGTGTCAGCACGTACCGTTCGACGTCGTCTGCAGGAGCAGGGACTTGTCGCACGGCGCGCATTGCTCCGATTACCACTGACGTTACACCACCGGCGAGTGCCGCGGCAGTGGGCCGTTAAACGTCGCACCTGGACTACGGAATGGCACGACATTGTCTTCTCCGACGTATCCCGCTTCTGCCTGCAACACCACGATGGTCGGATCCGCGTGTGGCAGCACCGCGGCGAGAGACCGTATGACGCTTGCATTATGCATCGCCATACCGGTCCGTCGCCTGGCGTTATGGTTTGGGGCGCAATTGAATATGACACCCGCACCTCTCTGGTACGCATCGCCGGTACACTCAACATTCACCGCTACATCTCCGACGTTTTGGAGCCTGTAGTCCTCCCTTACCTGCAGGACCTGCCAGCGGCCACGTTTCAACAGGACAATGCGCACCCGCACGTGGCACGCATCGTGCAACAATTCCTCACGGCCCACCAGGTGTCATTGCTGTCGGGGCCCGCCTGTTCTCCCGATATGTCGCCCATCGAACACGTCTGGTGGCTGATCGGCAACCGAGTGGCCCAGCAAGCACCACCCACGGCTACGCCTGATGAACTGTGGCAACGTGTGGAAGCAGCCTGGACCGACATACCCCAAGCCCACATCCAAAGCCTCTTTTGTTCGATGCCGCGGCGTGTAGCGGCCGTTATTGCCAGCCATGGGGGCCACACGAACTATTGATGTCTGCGTGTTCCGTAAGTCGCACGGGCCTGTAAACTCAATCGTTTCATCTTTGTATCTGTTGTTGTGTGTCCAGTAAATCTGGCTTTGCTATCTCGTGTCCTTCTTGGTGTTGCATTTTGGGAGGCCAGCAGTGTATTAGGGCCGAGCCTGGACACCATTATGTAGTAATAACGTATTGAACTCTGTATAACACCACAACACCTTTTAACTGTTTTGATGCTAAGCATCTGTCCCGACAGTAGTAAAGTAAATCCAATTGAAAAATTACGATTTAACGAAAATGGGTATGCGTCATTGAAATCTGATGTGCCGCATGCTACCCCATGAAGTCAGGCAACAACAGTTAATTTCATCTTTACTCAACAATACACAGACATGACATAAGTAAATAGACACCTGATTTGTTAATACTATTTATTTTCTGTCAGCTTGGAATGGAAGGAACTGTAGCTGTAACTGGATTTAATATCTGCTAGCTATACCCTTTAGGACTTTCACCCTGTCAGGCATTGCAAAATTGAGATCAGCAATGGTGCTCTGTGAAATTTGACCCCACGATTCACGTAACAAGGCCAGCAGGTGTGCCTTTTTGGTTGATTTCTGTGTCATCCGTCGTAATTTTCCATCCAATATAGCCCAGGTGTTCAGTTGGATTCATATCAGAGCTCTGGCTTGGCTACAATAGTTTCTGGATGGCATTTTGTCCGTGCCATGTTTGGCCAGGTACGCTTTGCCTTATGAAATGGAGCGCCATCCTCCATGAACTAAGAGGTAGCCTTTGACATCTTACCACTGGTGAATATTGTTAACAGGCCCTTCTCAAGGATGGTTATGTACTTTTGTGCATTGATGTTGCTTAACATTCTATGAAGACTGAACGGCCAGTCATCCATATTGCTCCCATTTCATGACTGAAAAATCGCCATGTTCGACAGTTGGGTGCAGGTGCTTCAGACTGAATTCCTGGCTGGGCAATCATCACACCCAGGCCCTGCCACTGTCTGAAAATTGTGCAAATCGGGACTCGTCAGAGAATATGACAGTATGCCTAAGTGCTACGGGTTTCTCAATCATGTCTGTCGCCCATGCAAATCTGCGACGAATATCTGCTTCTCACAAAAGGGCTTTACGTCCAGCCGATCTTCCATGACAGCCAAGTTGGTGAAGATACTACTAAGGAGTTCTGGAACTCACTTGGAGCTGTTCTGCAATCTCAGTGGCCTTTCTACGAGGATTGGTTTCCACACTTGATCGAAAGGTCACTTGACCAAAAATCACTTGATCGAAAGATACATTTCACCGAAGGGTCACTTGACCGAAAAGTTCATTTCACTGAAAAGTCACTTCACCTAAAAGTTCATTTCATCGAAAGGACATTTGATCGAAAAGTTTATTTCACCGAAGGATTACTTTACCTAAAAGTTCATTATATCGGAAGAGCATTTCACCGAATGGTCAGTTTACCGAAAACTTACTGTAGAATTTTGTTGTTAGGGATCTGTTGGAGTGTGGTGCCGATGTTTGAAAAACTGGCCACCTAAATATTATCGGATTGTATAAAAAATGCACTTTTAATTTCTATGAAACACCTGCCCATGAGTAGGTTTTTCGAAGTATAACATTAATTATAAGGCTTAGATCTGTGCTTTTTTGTCACATTTTAATCCTCCGAGCTCATATTCATAAGGGTTACCATAGCAAATCAAATAAGTAAAGTTCCACTTTTACCCAACCACAAAACATTAATTTTTTGACCGTAGGCCTAGATACAGGCCATTTTAACAGATTTTAACCCTACTCATATTCATAAGCATTACATAAAATGCAAAGTAACTTTTTATGTAAACCTTATGAACATGAGTTTACACGATTAAAATTGGGTAAAAAGGCCTAAGCCAAGGCCTAGGGACCTAAAGTTGATTCTTTTTGCCTGAAAAAATGTAACATTATTAATTTTACTTTTTATGTAAACCTTATGAACATGAGCACTGAACATGACTTTTATGTAAACCTTATGAACATTATAAAAATTTGCTAAAAAGGCCTAAGCCGAGGCCTATTGTCTTAAAAAAAAGATTTCTCTTAAAACTAAATCTTTGCGTTCTCTGTGGCACGGAGAAATCAAAAGTGCAATTTGAGTATAATCCGCTAACGTTTCGGTGATCTGTCTGCGGAACTTGCACCATGCTTCAACAGATCCTGTAATGAAATCCAAAGTTTTCGATAAACTGACCCTTCGATGAAATGACCTTTCGATGAAATGAACTTTTAGGTAAAGAGACCTTTCGGTGAAATGAACTTTTAGGTAAAGAGACCTTTCGGTGAAATGAACTTTTCGATCAAGTGACCCTTCGGTGATATGTACCTTTCGATCAAGTGACCCTTCGGTTAAATGAATTTTTTGATCAAGTGATATTTCGGTGAAACAATCTTTTCGGTGAAGTGATTTTCGGTCAAGTGACCCTTCGGTGAAGTAAACGTCGGGCAAATGAACCAGACCCCTGGAAGACATCTCTGTGACGGCGAGAGCGATCCGTACGTGATGCTGGTGCTTCCTTGCCTGCTTTCTTGAATTTCGCTAGCACTCGATTAACTGTGTCAAAAGGAATTTGCAGGTTTGCAGCAATCTGACGCTGGCTGGCTCCGAGAATTGATTGCCCCACGATTCGTCCTCCCTGAAAGTCGGTTAGTTCCTTGGGTCGGGGCCACAGGCGGATTGGGTCGACGAAACCAGGCCGGGAATTTTAGTTTTGTGGTCCACTACAGAAACATTCGTACCCACAGGTGAACACCTCATAAATTCCCTCTTGAAAAAAAATTATGTTAATCTTTGGATGAAAGAGTACTGTCGAAATATGCATTGTAAAATTATTTCAGTCCTGAACAAATTTTAACAGCAATTTGAAAGTGATAGAATTTTAAAAATCCACTACTGTACTAATTGAATGTAACATCAAACCATGCTCAAAACGGGGTGCTGTACTAGATAATTATATTTATTTGGTCACTGATCGTCTACTGCGCAACAGTATTCGTACCACCTCCTTGAATAGACGCCTTTTCTAAGTCTACCCGTTATTTTGACTCATGAACTACCATTTTGACTCATGAACTACCATTTTGATCCATGAACCTGTACAGGTAAAGTGTTGTTTCTTTAAAGATAAATGTAGGTGGGACACGTATTTCGGAACATCTCTGTATGAGAATCGCTTTGTGCTGCATGGCCGTACGAGGGTAAGATTGTGGGGATGATGGACAGTGATGTAGAAGAGCCTTAGTGCGGTTTAGCGGCGCTAAAGCACTTTTTCTGTAGGCTTAGCGGCGCTAAGGCACTTTTCGTGGTTAGTTGAGAAGAATAGCAGGGTTAAGATTTTTTCTAGATGATCATGTAAACAGAACACTGATTTATATCGTACCTTAACAGAACATTCGTATTGCAAAGACGATACTGAACTGTCGGGTCACGCGGTAACTCGTGATTATCCATGTAGACAGAGCGGTGTCGTGTGCAACTCACCGTTCGTCTGGGTGGGCCTGGGTTCAAGGCATAGGTAGTGTGTTTGTCTTACAGCCTTGCCCCCCCCCCTCCTTAGAGCCAGTTACCCTAAATTAGGGACGAGCGACTGTTTATATCCGTTAAAGTTCTTCATAGTGGTTGTTACCCCCACCCCCTCCAAAGGTGACAAGTGTTTTATGGTTGAGAATGGCATTTCAGCTAAACTTGCTATCGACTCCAACAAAAGTAATCCCCTGAGCCCATTGTATGATTCATTATGAGTAGCGCAAAAGGACGCTCCGAAAGTCCGAATGGTCAGAGGCACTGGCTTCTGGCCATTCCCGGAACCAATGGCTCCAAATGAGGGTTCGGCGACTATGACCCTAAACGACCGCAATGGTCATTATACTCGGAAAGAAACAGAAATGAACGCAAAAGATATCCGCCACTCCTACCCCATAACCTTAACAAAAGCGGCATCTAAGTTACATGTATTTAGTGTGACTGACACATATTATTCATACTGAATATTTGGAACGATACAGAATGGCAGAACAGTATCTAAAGAGAAACTTAACATTCTGAGAATCTGATTTCCACGTAACTTTTCTCATTATCTAAAATTGCTCCAATTAAACAATTTTAATAAAAGTTGAAAAAAAATATTTAGTAATAATGCTTTAATAAAAAATACCAACTGATGAAAACAACAAATCAAATTCTAAATTGAAAATCCTCCAAATACGTGGCGTCAGTGAATAAACAAAGACATCACTCTTTCCACGTTAAGCAACACACAGCAACCGAAAAATTGTTATTCGGCCGCCGTCGGGGAAATGAATCCCGAATCTCTCGATATCTAGCCGAGCGCGTTAACCTTCCTCGACGGCAGCCGAATAGCAATTTTTCGGTTGCGTGTGCATTGCTTAACGTGGAAATTCTAAATTGTTTTTGCAAATTTTAAGGTCCTTCCTTCTGGGTTTGTTTCACCTATTCCGTTCACCGCTAAGGCACTTTTTTTCTTTTTTCTTTTTTAGAACAGCATCACTGATGATGGACCATCAAAATTGTTACTAGTGCTTTCTTCAAAGTCGCAAAAGGAGGGTAGGGCCTACCAATGTCCCTTTAGCTCCAAGTCCAAAGACCTTCACAAATCGTAGTTAGGCTTAATTTATTTATAACAGCGTGCTTGATCAAGGGGCAAATTTTTTCACTGAAGTAGAAGGAATTTTGCTTTGTCATTCTAGAGCAAACGCCCTACATACATACATACATACATACATACATACATACATACATAGAAGGAAACGCCAGTTTTATTTTAAGACAACAACGTTTTAGACATAATATAAAGCTCAAATGAAATTAACGATTCTTATTCATAAGTACAGAAAAATAATTATTCGTTCTTTCCAAATAACCCAGACAAAGAGGATACGAGAAATGCTGGGCCATTTCATGAGTGGTCCGCCGGGAAATATCCCGGTGTCCAAGTTGGCCAATCCGCCCCTGGTAGGGGCATGTTCGTTTGGTGTCACCTCAGTGACGTTGTCCTGCAAAATACATTAAAGAGAATTCGAGCATGCAATGCAACATAGACTCCACTACATAGCAAAAATAACATTATGACAGGTGCCTGTTTACTTATGTCATGTCCGTGTATATTTTACTAAAATATTGCCGAACATTATTTCATCAAGATTTACAGAACGAAACAATATCTCATTGCAATCTGCATAAATTATGTGACCCTGATGCTAAATGTGACAAAAGATATTACAAAAATGCATTTTTGATGCTATGAAAACAGTGCGTTGTAGCGAAATTTGGCTTCCTCTCGAGAACCCCACCAGGTTTGAATGGTTAGCGGCCGAAAGTGCGAGTAGCTCTTGATTGAGTGCTTCTCATAGGGGCCTACTACGGGCATGCTCGGTTGCTTATCCAATAAGATGTTTCTATTTGTTAACATCATCCATAGATTACTAAAAATCAAAATTGATATGTTCAACACACCCTTTTGAAAAATGTATGTTGAATATATTATTTTAGTATAAAGAAACTATGTAATATACCAGTTAAAATTTTATGCTGAGTTCGATACAACACATTTATCAGATCTATTGAGAAATGAAGCAGTTATTAAGATAAATATGAAGGAATACAAGAAGCCGACAGGGTGGCCGAGTGGTACGATGTGTCGGCTACTAATCGTTCGTCCGAGATGGATTCGAGCCCCTACCCCGAGCGAGGCATGGGTGGTGTGTCCGTCTTTTTGGCTTTAATCCTTCCCTGGAACCAGTGGCCTCAAATTAGGGACATGACGCGACTGCTTATGTGTCCCATGAGTTGCTCACAGTTGTTGTTAAATCTCTCTAACAAAAATACAACAGCTTTTGCCCGTAATATATTCAAATTCATTCACAAACATGAGGACAGAATGAAAAATGGGCATTATTTCAAAATTTACAAAACTCTACGCTTGCGGTACTTCTTCTATCAAATATATTTCAAAAACGCTCTCCGCCATTTTGAAATTTTGTTTTGAATAGCAATTTTGACCAATAAACTGCTAAGCAAACAAAAATGGATTCTGAGGAATCATTCTGTTGCTTTTCGCTCTAAACGCTACAGACTACTTTTCGTAGTGGAGGTACACTCTTAGGTTGACTCGGAGTATAATTCCTCGACCAAAGGACAGCTTTGATATTTCATTCTTGCTACAAATCGAATCACACTTACTTTCGTGCTGTATGCTGTCATTAAGTATCTAGAATAAATAAATAAATAAATAAAAGGGCAAATCAAACTGATTAGCTAGCAAGCCTTAAATTTTATTTATTAGCATATTCACGGGAATTAGTAGAGTGCTTTAATTAAACAAATAGGTTTTTAATGCATTTTAACCAAACAAAGGCTCTCGGAATCAAGGCTCATAAAAATTCGAAAATCTGAGTACTTAAAAATTAAAATCTGTATGATAAATAATTCTATCTACATTCTCAAGCAAAGTTATTTGTTGAGAGTTAAGTTACTCATTTCTGTGGGGATAAAGGAGTGATTCAAAATGCATTACTCTGCTGTTCTGGTATTGACGCCTACGAGGCACACACACACAGACAAGCATTTCTTCTTCGTTTTTGGTTTTTTTCTTTCTTTCTTTCTTTTAAGACTGCCTGCTGTCTCACATGTGTTTCCTATAAAAGGGTGCTGCATGTTAAGAACGTCCAGTCGGCAGAAATGTTCTCTTTATTGGCGAAGAATATTCTACATATGTAATGGGAATTGATATTAAAATTGAATATGTGCACGATGAAATGCTCTTAAAAATAAATTAGCTTTGGTGAAATATTTCACTATAAAAAAATTTAAAGTAGAGTTTTCAAAAAAAAAAAAAAAATGTCCTTGTGCTTTTGGCTTTTTGTTTAATGTTTCACAAAATTTCTTTTATTAGCCTGACAGGTTCCGAAAAGTACATTTTTGATCTCTTAAATTCACTACTTAACTTGGAAATTTCCCATTAAGAATCCGAAATTTCATAAAGTTGTGCAGCTCTGGAATATTTTTTTAAAGGATATTATTATACAGAAAATTCCTTTTCATCTCAAACGGATGATGAAGTTCCTTTATCTTTTTCCTTTTTTTTTAACGTTTCCCGTAAGCATTGAGATCTGACTTAGGAAAAGTTCCTGTTAGTTAATCTTAGTTCACTGGATTCAGGGAGAGATATAAACCAGCATCCTAAGAACGAAACGCAACATCTCGGTTTTATCTCCGGATTCGAACCCAGATCTCTGCAATGGGAGATTCCTAGAAGCCCGCTCCCTAATTCGCTCGATCGACACACGATAAATGGTCAATTTTTTCAAAATTTTTACTAATATTATTGGAATTTTTCAATGGGTGCTGTGAAAGCGAATTTCACTTGACAGTGAAATTTCTTTCGAGTGTGCTAGAATTGTGAATTTTGAATTCTTTACGTAGTTAAAAAAATCATGGCATGTGGCAATTGTATTTTGAAAATTTCAAATCTTTTTTGACATAACTATTTCAGCAGATTTCTATTTCTTTGAGTGAGAGATAAAAAAAGGAATTCAACTGAAGCTCCCATGATTTTTATTCTAACCTTCCCTTACTGGAATCAGAAACCGAAAATGAGGGACGATTGACTGCTTATAGCGCATCGAGTCGCTCACGGTGGTCCTTAATCCCTCCCCCGGAAAAAACAACCACGGAAATCGGAACAGATGTTATAAAAGCATCATTTTCACCTGCACCAAAAATTTTCTGAGCAGGCTGCAAAATTTCTCCGCAGAGTTTAAATTCTAAAAAGCACAGCATATACATGCCAGCGCGGGATTTTAACCTAGGCGCAAGTGACGGATACCCCCACATTCCCTCGTGTGAGCTGCTGTAAGCTCTGTAACACACTAATAGTATAACTTAGGAGCTTTTGTTATAGACTGTTAACGTCCGGTAATGTTAAAAATAACAGTTTCATGAAAAATAAATGCTGAATAAATTTTAAAGAAAGACAAAAGTTGTATTTAAAGCACTCTCCTTGAAAATACTGTACGAATTTACTTACGTGCACGCTTTTCTTCCTAAAGCGTTTTTCACTTCAAAGCTTTCTCTCCCAGAAGTACTAGAAGATTCGCGCCACCGAATTTCACCCTGACACTAATACCTCAAAGAAACTTTTCCTGGATTGTGCCCATTTCATCCGATTAATTTTCCTAAACGTATTTCCTTGTTTCTCGTCATTGAAACAAATTTGAAAAAGCAATTATCATAGACCAGTGGCTCTTAAATTGTGGTCCTAGCGGTCCGGGAGCAAAGTTCGGTCTTTACCCTTCGCGCATGCTCAATTCTGTCGAAGTACCTCTCCCTCTGTCTGCTGTGATTTTCCGAAGCGATTGGACGTGTACGAATCGCTGCGATTTGCGAAGTTTACGCTATCAATATTGATCACGAATGTCTCTCTCCATTTGCTCTGATACATAAGGATTCATTAGCTTCTAGCAGGGGCGGATTGCCGGTCGCAAAAGGGCCGGGGAAAATTTTTGCAAATGGGCCCGTTCAGTTGTAGCTCTGCGGTACTATTGTATCACAATTGAAAATCACTTTTTTTATTTAAGAAACAAAACAAAAAGTACAGTTGCTCTAGAAACAGTGGCAAGCACAGTACTGGGGGAAGGGAGGTTAAAAAAATACACCCGTTCATCCTTAAATTGAAGTGAGTGTTGCTGAAAATTTTTCATCGGCCCATGCCAATATTTTACTGCAGAAAAATTGTACTGAAATTTTTCTGTTGTGGACAATCACAGTTAGAAATTTCAAGATATTTAAATATCATGACAAACTCACTTAATCGACACGGAAACAGCAAATAATCAGGTTTAAATAACTAGTTTAGTTAGGTATGTATGTAATTGCGCTGGAGAAGCTTCTAATTTTGGACGCACTCAATATTTATATTTGTTTAAAATATTCTCTTAAGAACGCTGAAGTAAGAACATTAAACATGTTTTAAACAAAATTGCTTATATAGCCTTTTCATATTTGATAGATCGTAAAATAATCTTGATGATCATACCTTTGAGCTTCCAGTTTTTAAACTTTCAACAAAGTGGGCTGAAATTCCAGCAAATGTTAGGGAGAGAGAGAACCAAAACTTTTGCTGAGTGCAACATCTTTAGCCCACCAGTGAGTGAAAATCCTCCAAATACGTGGCGTCAGTGAATAAACAAAGACATCGCTCTTTCCACGTTTTAGCAACACATAGCAACCGAAAAATTGTTATTCGGTCACCGCTGGGGATCCGAAACCCAAATCTCTCGATATCTAGCCGGGCGCGTTAGCCTTACCTCACGGTGGCTAACAGTCCACGGCGCTATGTGTGTTTTTCTGTCAGCTTCTGACATCATAAATCCGTAAGATGGGCTCAGCTACTGAGACGTCTCCATCTGGTTGGCATTAACGGCACTGGCTATATATTAATTATAGCAGTTAAATCCAAAGGGCGAAATCCAAAGTGAAAATCCTCCAAATACGTGGCGTCAGTGAATAAGCAAAGACATCGCTCTTTCCACGTTTTAGCAACACATATCAACCGAAAAATTGTTATTCGGTCACCGCTGGGGGTCTTTCAGTTTTCAATTATTGGAGAACAAAACTCCTTGCAAAAGACCAGAGTCCTTTACCTGTATAGTCAGTTGCTTTTACCAGGCCTATTAGCGTTTCGCAAATGCGTTCGTTTTTCACATATCTGACAATTATGAAGCACTGGTCTCTAACCGATATACAGTATCTTGAGTTGTACCTATTTGTATAGAATACATGCTCGCTTCCACAATTTCATCTCGATTTTTTAATCAGTGAAGATATGGTTTGTACTATCAAATCAACAGTAGTTTTCGACAGGAAAGTTACTAAGCTGTTACTAAGCTCTTATTTCCAAGGTCATAAGACTTCTTGCTGTTTCTTATGACATTATCTATTAATAAATGCTCTTTCAGTGTAACGTCATACTTGCTGAGCAATAATATCAACTATAAAAAATGGCCATGATCTAGCATTGGATCTTCTAATGTATATGCAGCTTCAATTGTTTTGCCTCTAAAACTCATTCCGCGCTTTCCTAAAACTTTCACAACTTCGGTTACCCTTTCAAGAATTTGCCGGTTCTTTCTTACTTGTTCTTTTTTTAAATTTACGTGTTTTGAGACAAGCAAGCATTCAATATTCCCTTGCTTATTTGTCATAAAAAAATACACTGTGCTTGTATTGAATTGTGCATTTTGCTATTTTCATGCTCACAAATTCTTCGGTGAACATGTTTCCATGCCCTCTGTAAATGCATTTTTTTTTCTGAATTTTTTACAAATGCAAGACACGCAGTGCAATAGATGGAACTCGAAATTTCATCTTAGCTTAGCCAACGGCGGTTCGACCCATTTTCGCGATAAAACACTTTTTTTAAATGAATGGACATTTTGCGTCATTTGTAGGTTGTATCGGGTGACTTCGGAAAAAAAAAATTCTATGTCGTCCTTCAGTTGTTTGAATATTTTAGGTTTTGATACAACACTGTTTTCCGCCACACTTGCGCAAGATGTTTTAGCAGAAGTTGACATATCAATGGATGATTTCTTATTATCCATGGAAACATTTTGAACACAGCAACCATTTCCACTGTGTTTGAATAAACTATCATCGTTCTTTTTTAGTCGAAAATGTAGAATCATTATCCATGAAAAAGTCCTTCAGTTTTGCACATTTTTTGGTATCTGATTCTAACAGCATTTTTTTTTATCCCGCCTTTTCTCAGCGCCACTTTTACGGCTTTTTTCCGTTCATTTTTGATTAAAAACGAAAAACACTGATTATGACAGGGACCTTCCTTAAGCCTTAACTCTTAGAGAAAAACTAGAGAAAAACTGTTCTTGTGTGTTTCCCAAACTCAAATTACTCTTTCTAGTTTCTGCCCCCCCCCCCCTTTCCTCCAACACAAAAACAGTTTAGGATATTGGTGGTGTCTTTCCGTTTTGTTTTATGGCCATTTAGTAAAGAAACAATGCTTGAGGTTGGGTTAAATCTGGCATGTATCTGACTTCAGAGAACACTGGGTACTTCCCTCGGAATAATCCGCAAACGAGCTGTTTGATCCTTTTGGAACCTAACCTATATTATCTAGGGTCGTCGGTCTCATTTTCTCATGAGAATGTTTTAGTAGCATTACCATGTGATTTTGCCGATGTGCACAGCACTAATATCTCCTACAACCAACGGGAGTAAAATCAACTACCCCCGCTTCCCTTCCTTGGGGAATATATAGAACATCTTCTACACACACCCGCAACATACGGTACATACATTCTCGTTTCTCAGCTAGTAAGTGAACCCAGAAGTCCGCAAACACACATGGCCCATCTATTGTAGTTGGGATTCTAGCAGTTACCTAGTGAAGGGATTTTTTTCCCTAACTTAAAATAGAGGTTTTCTTCCCCCGCTTGTTATAGCAACATTATATGTATTTCGTTTAAAAAAAAGTGTTGTGGTTCAGTTGTGTGTTTAAAACAACTGAACTGAAAACATTTTTAAGAAAGTAAGAAAGAAAGAGATAACATGTACGGAAGGGGCCCACCGGGAAATGTCCTGGTATCCCGGTAGGCCAATCCGCCCCTGGCTGCCAGAAAAATGCCTACAAATTTGATGACAACGCTGGATGAAGTCCTTATGGTCGTCCGTATGAAGAGATGGTAGATCAACGTTAACAGCTTCTATTAGTATATGCAGAAGTAAACTGATCTCTCGCGGAAAAGTACTAAATCACTTTTTTGAACATGTTTGAAGAGTAACTTTAAATAGCTAAGTTTACGTGCTTAGATATGTGTCTGCTGATGTTCGTAATGAACTTCGTTGCATGTAAATCACAATTGTCTAAATTATAACTAAACGGCTAAGGCACGGGCTGATTGGGACGACAAAATCAGGCCGGGAAATATAGTCATGTGGTCCACTGTAGCAGGAATTTACACCCACCCACCCCCAAAAAAATTTCCCCAAACCACCCATGAATTGCATAAATCTAATTCAATGCTAGAGGAATCTCGTAGAGAGGTTGTGGTGCTTGAGAAGAGAATAACAGCTCAGAAATCTGAAATTTTAAGACTGTCTCGGGGCCTGAATAACTTGGAACAGTATACGCGCCATAAAAACTTAGAGATTCGTGGTATACCGGAGAATAATGACGAGACTGAAGATGGCCTAAGAGATATGGTACAGAATATTGCGGGTAAGTTGGGTTTTAGTGAATTTTCAAAAAGTGACATTGAGGTCGTACATAGATTGCGTGGTGGATGATCACGTCCAACGATGCCATTGCTTGTACAATTTAAAACTAGGACAGTCAGGAACACACTTCTTGGAAAGAGCAGAAACACTTTAAAATTAACTGATGTTATTCCTGAATGTTCGGACAACACTAGGATTTATATAAATGAAAACCTTACGTCTTTTAACAGAGATCTCTTTTGGCATGCCCGCAGCTTTTCCAAGGAACATGGTATTAGGTTCTGTTGGTATAGAAACGGACGAATATTTTGTCGCAGAGCTGAGGGCAAGAATGTGGTAGTTATTAAGAGTAAGGTCGACTTGGACCCTGGTCGTTATATAGTGTTTATTTGTTCTGTAACTACTTTGTTAACTTTTTTAACTACACTTTATATATTGTAACTTTATGAATTGTATTCCGCATATGGTTTCCGTGAGTGATTTCCACGGTTTACTTGCATCGTGTGATCGTCACTTGAGATTTCTGCACATTAATGCTCGTAGCCTATTTGGTAAATTGGATTTACTGCTTGAGTTACTATGTACCCTTGATTATTATATTGATTTTGTTTGTGTATCGGAGACTTGGTTTCATGCAGATATTCCACGTTTATGTGATGTGCCCGGTTTTCGTGGTTTCGCTGCTTCGCGTTCTGGGGCTCGGGGGAGGGGAGGTAGCAATTTTTGTTAAACGTTCTATTATTGTTTCATCATGTGATAAATGTACCACTGTAAATAACAACTTTGAAATGATTACTATTGAAACGCAACATTGTATTATAAGTACGGTATATCATCCTCCTAATGGCAACCAAGGTGTTTTTGTTGACTTTTTCTCGGGTTATTTGGACGAGATGAATCTTGCGGGAAAGACGCTGTATTGTTTCGGTGATTTCAACATTGATGTGACTGTTTCAAATGATACTTCGCAATCATTTTGCCATTTATTTATTTATTTATTTATTTTGATTGGAGGTTTAACGACCACCGTGAGCAACTCAATGGGCTATAAGCATTCGCCCGTCCCTAATTTAGGGTCACTGGTTCCAGGGAAGGGAGAGAACCAGTGCCGTATGACAAACACAACATCCATGCCTCACCGGGATTCGAACCCGGACCCCGTTCG
The DNA here is from genome assembly GCA_039090855.1 of Macrothele yani. NCBI lineage: Eukaryota > Metazoa > Arthropoda > Arachnida > Araneae > Macrothelidae > Macrothele > Macrothele yani. Next base: position 137,379,990 of record CM077023.1, read on the forward strand.
GACGAATGATCAGAGGCCATCGCTTAGACCACTGCGCCACCGGGACGGCCATTTTGCCATATTATTACCTCGTCTGGGTTTGTTAATGCAATAACTATTCTTACAAGAATTACAAGTACCACCTCCTCTATATTGGATTTATGTATTACAAACGATTATGATTATTTTATTGTTCTGGTGTACTGTCATACCATATAAGTGATCATTTGCCTATATTTTGTTTGTCTGGACGTAATGGGAGATTAAGTTCCTCGAATTGTCAAGCTATTCGATTGCGTTTCTATGGACAGGAGAGTTTGAGGTCTTTTGATCTTGCCCTATCTGTCGTTAATTGGTCCCCTGTTCTACGACTTACAGACCCGATTCGTGCTTTTGATGTTTTTTGGGGGGATTTTCTGGAGCTTTTATGATTCAATATTTCCTCTCAGGACCATAAGGCGCTCGCCTCGTTGCAGAAAGCCTAGGTTTACTCGGAATTTATTGAAATGTTTACATAGAAAAAATAAATTATTTAAAATATTCTTGCGCTCAAGAAATGCTTCTGATTTATTAAATTTTCGTAGATATAGGAACTGGTTTAACTCTAAGTTGAACCGTGCAAAGAAAATTTATTTTTAAGTCGGTTTTCAAATACTGGCGACAGTAGTAGAGTTTGGCAATCAATTAATGAGTTGTTATCCAGGTCTCGGGTCCAGGGGGAACCCATACAGGTTGATCACATGGGCACCAGAGTTACTGACTTGGATCGGATTGTAAATTTGTTTAATACGTATTTTATTGAACTACCTGCAAAGTTATTGGCTGATATCCCACATTCAAATGGCTATTATTCTGAATTCCTGTCGCACCAGAGATTATCATCTTCTTTTTATTTTCATCCTGTTTCAGATGATCTTATGTCGGTTTTGATTAATTAGGATTCATCAAAGGGAGCGGGTCCGGATGACGTTCATCCGAGAGTAATTAAGTATGCTTCTCAAAATTTGGTAATACCCTTGTCATATTTTCAATTGTATCTTTTTAACTGGAAAAATTCCTTCTTCCTTTACAGTAAGTAGGGTTTCGGTTATCCATAAAAGGGGTGATAGAACTGATGTCGCTAATTACCGTCCAGTTGCAAATATCTCGATATTTGCTAAAATACTGGAGAGGCTGGTTTTGAATAGCTTGTCAGGATTTTTGGATTTGAATAAAATTTTACATTGGAATCAACACGGTTTTCGGAAGGGTCACTCAACGGAGACAGCGTTATTAATACAGACATTTAACGTGGACCAGAAACATCAAACAAAGATCTTCGCTCTTTCCACGTTTGTAAGTGAGTCACGGAAAAATTCTCATTGGCCGCCACCGGCAGTCAGACCCAGGGTCTTCCAGTTACGCGCCGGATATGCTTCGCAGCGGAAGCTTCGCAGCGGAAGCTTCGTAGCGGAAGCATATCCGGCGCGTAACTGGAAGACCCTGGGTCTGACTGCCGGTGGCGGCCAATGAGAATTTTTCCGTGACTCACTTACAAACGTGGAAAGAGCGAAGATCTTTGTTTGATGTTTCTGGTCCACGTTAAATGCCTGTATTAATAACGCTGTCTCTCTATTGGATGCTATGAATTTTTTACAGTCAAATGTAGATTGTGGAAAGTGTGTTTTGGGTATATTTTGCGATTTGTCAAGAGCATTCGACTGTGTTCGCCATGATATTCTCTTGTCTAAATTACAACATATTGGGATTAGGGAGTCGCATTTTCATTTTTCGAGAATTATTTGTCTAGCAGGACACAATATGTACAAATACAGGATATTCGCTCTTCAGTTCAAAGAGTTCCTTTTGGAGTTCCTCAGGGCTCCGTCTTGGGCCCTATGCTTTTTTACGCTTTCCAACCGTATGCTCCAGCTTTGTCCGTCTGTCAGCACGATAACTCACGTAAAAATGGTTCGATTTCGATGAAATTTTAGTATATGGTAGGGGACCACCAGGGGATGAACCCTATTGAAAATGGACGAAGTAGGGTCAAAGGTCACGGCATAGGAGCGGGATCCATTCGATTGCCCTTATGCGCCATAACTTGCGTAAATATGGTTCGATGTCGATGAAATTTTAGTATATTGTAGGGGCCCACCTGGGAATAAACCCTATTGAAAATGGGTGAAGTGGGGTCAAAGGTCAGGACATCGGAGAGGGATGCATTCCATTGCCTTTATGCGTCATAACGTGCGTAAAAATGGTTCGATTTCGATGAAATTTTATTATGTGGTAGGGGACCACCTGGGGACGATCTTATGACGTCACAATCTCGCGCTTGAGATGTTGGCGCGCGGTCACGACATCTGTCTCATTACGTCACGCGTTGTGTGTGGATCCTATTAAAGTTTTATGACGTCACACTCTTGCGAGCAGATGGTCGCGATTCCCATCTGCCTCATTAATTCACGCTTTGTGTGAGTATGTTCGTCCGCACGATAACTCGCGTAAAAATCGTTCGATTTCGATGAACTTTTAGTATGTGGAAGGGGATCACCTGGGAAGGAACACTATTGAACGTGAACGAAATGGGGTCAAAGGTTAGCACATAGGAGCGGGATCCATTCCACTGCTGTTATGCGTCATGACTAACGTAAAAAAGGTTCGATTTCGATTAAATTGTAGTATATGGTAGGGGACCACCCTGGGGACAAATCCTATTGAAAATGGGTGAAATGGGGTCAAAGGTCAGGACTTAGGAGCGGAATCACTTCCATCGCCATTATGCGTCATAACTTTTTTTTTTTTTGATTGGAGGTTTTACGACCACCGTGAGCAACTCAATGGGCTATAAGCAGTCGCCCGTCCCTAATTTAGGGTCACTGGTTCCAGGGAAGGGAGAGAGCCAGTGCCGTAAGACAAACACAACATCCATGCCTCACCGGGATTCGAACCCGGACCCCTTCGGACGAATGATCAGAGGCCAACGCCTTAGACCACTGCGCCACCGGGGCGGCCGTCATAACTTACGTAAACATTCTTTGATCTGGATGAAATGTTAGTATGTTGTAGAGGCCTGCCTGTTAAATGGGCGAAATGGGGTCAACGAATCCTTTTGAAAATGGGCGAAATGGGGTCAAAAGTTAGGACACAGGAGCGGAATCTATTTCATAGCCCTTATGCATCATAACTTACGTAAAAATGCTTCCATTCCGACAAAACTTTATCATGTTATTTCGGAGGTATACTGAACCGGTTCTGTAGAATATCATCGAAATGGGATCAAAGTTCAGGGCACAAGACCGAGATTTATTCCACAGCCATTATCCTCATAACTTGAGTAATGATTTCTGGTATGTTGGAAAGCGTATCATAATCAATGCATTGCATGATTTTACTAACTTTTTTAATTTATGTTAACGATATATTTAACGTTGTTTCCACTTCTCACCGAGTCTTATATGCTAACGACACCAGCTTATTTTTTCCTGGGGATTCGTTGTCTAAGATATTGCCCCGTGCAAATCGTGATCTTCAGGAGATATCTCGCTGGTTTGTTTGTAACGCTCTTACAATTAATACTGATAAGACAACCTGTGTCTTTTTTTCGGGCCGTGGTCTTCGGCTGTCGTCGCCTACTGGTATTTTCTTGAATGGGGAACCTGTTGCATTCGGGTCTTCTGTGAAATTTCTGGGTGTTATACTACATGAGACTTTGCGTTGGGATGTCCATATAAGTTATTTAGCAAATATTCTTAAGTCTCGTATTGGTGCTATTTCTATGATTTCTAGTTTTTTGACAATCAGACTCAGATTAATACTATATAATTCCTTTATCTATCCCATGTTGTCTTATTGTATTTTGGCCTGGGGACAGACAACGGATGGTAACGTTAACAAAATTCTTGTTCTTCAGAGAAAATACATTCGACTTCTCTAAATTCATTTTTAAATACTGGTAGTATTTATTGTCTTTATAACATACTTCCCTTCGATAAAATATTCATTTTCAGGTTATTATTATTTATGCATGACAGAGTCTATGCGAATAGGTATATTGAACTATTGCAATAACAGCGTTTCTCCCATTCACATGATACTCGAGGTCACGCAAGTTTTGTGGTTCCTAGGGCGCGCACCAGATTGCTGCATAACAGTATTATTGCAGCTGGACCCCGTGAGTGGAACAGACTGCCATTATACATCAGGGAAATAGTGGCCTCTGGGGCATTTAAAAAACTGCTACGAGAATTTTTGTTGTTTGATTGAGTTCCTGTATTCTTTCTTTCACGGTATGCTCAACACCGGTCGTCTTTCTAACGTTGCTATTTTTATTGTTTTGACCTGACACATCTACCTTTGGAGATCAGGGGCTCGTCAGGCTTAAATTTAAGCCTTTTCCCCTGGCTCCATGCTACAGTTCCATAGTACATTACGCTATCTTTGTTTTTTGATGAATTATTTTGTATTGATTTTTTGGTCAATTGTAAATGAGTTTTAGTGCTTGTATGCTTATGATTATTATGCTAGATATATCTGAGGTGGTTTGAGCTCTTGTTTAATCTTGGAATAAATAGTTAGTACTAAATGTTATTCATTTATATTGAACTTTGTGATATTACTGTGATTCCATGTTTTCATTACATTGTGCTAACATTGTGTTAATATTTAATTTTAGTTTAGTACATATGGCAATTTTGATGTTTGTATTTTGTTAAATTTGATGTACTGTGTTGTGTGGCAGAATTTTCATAAAATTCAAAATTCATATTCAAAAAATCTCAACACTCTACATTCAAATTACAGAAATTGATATATTCCTGGTTGATTAACATACTGGGAAAATGAATCACACTTACTTTGTGTTCTATTTTGCAGGGAAACCTGTGAGTTTCCCTTCAAAATAGAATAGACAAAAACGTACACAATTTCACCGAGTCCTAAATCCCTCCATATACACAGTCTCATTTCACACTGCCTATGGATTTAAAATGCCAGTACCACACCATAGAGACAAAAGAAACTAATCGTGCAGGATGCTCACTATGGCCTTCTTTGAATGTGCTGTCGCGCCGAACATAGCAGTGTTTTCGCTCAAAGCAAAAGGGGAGCGCTTGAATAGGATACGAATGTCAGAGTATCTCTGAAGGAGAATCGCTCTGTATGTCAGTCTGTGAATAATTGGTAGGGTTGATGGGCCATGGCAATGGGTGCTAGTGTATCTTTCAAGATTACAAAAGGGTAGGACATGCCGGCGTACCAGGCTCCAAATCAAACGACCTGCGTCTAACAGCAGTTACCTTATTGATTTATAACAGCTTGCTTCGTCCAGCGGTACTTTTCTCACGGAAATATAGATACTAATGCTGGGGTATACATTCGGTAGTGACCATCATAGGTGGAGTGACCATCCGTCTGCATCGGAGCCCCATACGCAGCAGGGTTTGCTGAACTGTCGTTTCAGACACACTTCCGGTAGCCCCCTGATTCATTCGGCCAGTGAGTTGCTCCACTGTAGCGTGTCGATCGGCCCTCACGCACCTTTGCAGCCGACGCTCACCTCTCCCATCAATGGCACGTGGTGCTCCGCAGTTTCCTCGTCGCTTATTCGCAATGCTGCCATTTCTCCAATCACGATACACTTTAACCACAGCAGCACGAGAACAGTTCACAAACTGCGCTGTTTCAGAAATACTGCCACAATTGGCCGGAAAGCCGATAATAATCCCTTTTTGCAAATCTGATAAATCGCTCCTTTTATCCATGACAGCAACAAGTGATGTGTTTTCAGAATGCCTACAGTACACCTTATGTACCCTCCAAGCCAGTTCACGACACGTGTCTTTTTACATTGGTTACGCGCTGTTCACGTCAAAAGTAGGAGGTGATCACAATAATGTGACCCAACTGTGTATACATCGCTCTAAATTTGTACTCAATTTCCCTGAAGAGGAGGGGAGGTGTGTCCTGATCCGAACACCAACCCCTGTTCGGACACCCCTTTTGAGTAGTGGATTTCTCCATATACGTCACAACCGTAGTGCACGCAGGTTTAAAAAGATGCACGCGGCTTAGCAAACATCATAAACAATCATGAATAGTAGAATGGACCATACGGCGGAGCTCAGTGACTTCCAGCGTGACAGTCATGATGCCATGTTAGCAACAAGAAAGCTCCGGAAATTTTTGCCCTACTGCAACTGCCCCGATCAACTACAAATGATGTTATTGTGAAGTGGAAACGCCTGAGAGCAATAACAGCGCAATCGCGACCTAGTAAGCCATGTAAAATAACAGAGTGGGGCCGTTGAGTTCTGAAGCGGATGGCTCCTGTGTCCATGAATGAGGCACTCATCACCGAATTTCAAACTGCCTCTGGGAGCAACGCCAGCACCATAACGGTTCGTCAAGAGCGGAAGGGAATGTGTTTCCATTGCCGAGCAGACGCATACAAGCCTAAAATCAGCAAAATCGACGTCAAGCGCCGGTTGGAGTGGTGCAAAGCTCGTCACCAGTGAACTCTGGCGCAGTGGAAATGCGTCGTCTACGGTGATGAATCACGCTTCACCATCTGGCAGTTCGACGGACGAGTGTGGAAGCCTGGGTGTGGAGGATGCCAGGTGAACGAACCAGCCCAACTGTGAAGTTTGGCAAAGGGGCATCATGCTCTGGGGCTGTTTTTCATTATTTAGGCACCCCCCCCCTCCTCCTCATTCCAATGCCCGGGAATCTTAACGATACGGTATATAATGACATTCTTGATAAATTATGTGCTCCCAGCATTATGGCAACAATTCGATGAAGGCCCTTTCCATTACCAATAGAACAATACCCCGTCCACAAAGCGAGGTCGGTGCAGGAATGGTTTGATGAGATGTGTGCGGAAGAACGTGACTGGCCGGCACAGAACCCCGATCTCAACCCGATGAAACTTCTTTGAGATGGAATGGAACACCGACTGCGAGCCCAGGACGAACCACCCGAGATCTGTGATCGACCCAAGTAATGCTCATGCGGCAGAATGGAAGGCAATTCCCTCAGCAACATGCCAAAATGTAGTGGAAAGCCTACCCACCAGAGTATGGAGGTTGTGGTAGCAGCAAAGGGTGGACCAACTCGATAATTCTTTTCCTATACAAAGACAAGTGCCCGGATACTTTTGATCAGATAGTGTACGTTAAAAGGTAAGCAGACTTTTATGAGTATTTGAAGAGAAAGGAGCCATAGGCAGGGCTCATGCCCTGAGCACCCTTTATAAAATTGCTACCAGAAATGAGCTAATGGTTATTGAACTTCTTTTCATTATTATTATTGTGAAAGTAATATTTTATGTGCGGTTTTCTTGCATCCGCTATTCTGTCATTCTGCAGTGTTTTCATTAAAGCAATAGTTTCAATTTTCGCAAAACCCTTTGTCACTATTCTCTGAAATTGCCGCCTCACTTTAAGATCACAAGAAATTTTTCTTTAGAATTTAAGACTATTGAATTATTAAAATCACAATCAATTTTACTTTAGAATTTAGATTATTAAATTATTTGGTTATTACTTGATTATTAAATCTTTTTACAAATTCGTAAATATATTCACTATATTGACAAAAGTCACCGGATACCCCTTCAAAAGCAAATGAACGAATCCGCTGAGTTGTTAAGATGAGCGGTACAGCGGCAAACGGTATAAAAACAAGCCTGCAGCTGACCCGATCTTATTGCACTGCATGTAAGGTTGAGTGAAAATGTCACGGGGGAGAGAACTGACTTTGAGAAAGGAAAGATTGTTGGGTGTAATATCAGTCGGGTGTCCATAAGAGAAACCGAGAGGCGTTTAAACATACCCAAGTCAACTGCTTTGGATGTACTGAATAAGTGGAAGACACATGGCGTGTCTGAAGCAGCAAAACGTACCGGCAGACTAAAGAGAATCGGTGATAGAGGACGTCGAAACCTTAGGAGAGTAGTTACAGCTAATCGACGGAGTACTGCACAAGACCTCAGTGTACAGGTGAGTAAAAATACTGGGACCTCGGTATGTACACGTTCCAATCGCAGAAAACTTCATTCCATGGGTTACCGTGGTCGTGAGGCTGCTCATAAGCCCTTCATCTCCACTCGGAATGCTACTCGTCGTTTAGCATGGTGTATAGAACATTTATCGTGGACCGTAGATCAATGGAAACGGGTCCTATGGACTGATGAATCCAGATACACGATCCATCAGTCATATGGCGGTGTGTGGGTATGGCGGCAGCCGGAGGAATGCTATTAACAACAGTGTACTGTTCCTACGGTCAAGTTTGGAGCTGGCAGTGTACTCGTGTAGGGGGTGGTTTTCGTGGTATGGTCCCGGCCCATTGGTTATTGTGGACAAACCTGTTAACCAGCACGTCTGCCTCGATATTCTGGACAATTATGCCCTACCAACTCTGTGGCAATACTATGGAACCGAGCCTTGTTGGTACCAGCAGGATAATCCACCGAGCCATAAAGCAAGGACTGTTACGGCGTGGTTTGACGATAATGTCGAGTGTGCACTGGCCAGCACAGATCCCTGATCTTAATCCCATAGAGCACCTATGGGATGAATTAGAGCGCCGTATAAGAAGGTTGGAACCAAGGCCTATTACTAAGCAGCAGTTAGCTGCAGCGTTATATACTGAATGGTAGCGCATACCTATCGCTCTGTTCCAAAACCTTGTCGAAAGCTTGTTTCGAAGGGTCAGTGCATGCATTAAGGCCAAAGATGGACCGACACCGTACTAATGTATGTCAATAAATGCTATGTTGTGTTTCTCTTCTAGATATCCGTTGACTTTTGTCAATATAGTGTATATATTTCATGTACCTGGGTGCCCTTTTGAGAAAATCAATTAACTTTCAATTACTGAAATTTTTAAATTCCATATTAACTAGGTTTTATGGGCGTTTGAATAATTCAAATTCTTTGGAACCTACGGGTGTTTTTCGTAAAACCAAAGTTATTGCTCTTTACAGCGTGTAACACAAATATGTAGTTTGTAGTTAAAACGATTGCCCTAGTTTTATAACAATACAAAGTACTACAAAATACTTACGCTAGAGTTAATCACATGATGCAAATTTAATTATTTTAGAAAACTAAGGCCAGCCTCTTTGAAATCCCTTACGATCATGTACACAAAACACGTGTGTGACAGTGCCTAATGACCTTTTTTGATATATACGGAACTACAGAATATAAGTAAGGAAATAAATACGTAATAATTAAGAATTGTGGCACAAAACAGGCAAAACTACTTAAATTATTTGCACTTGAATATAAAAAACACACTTAACGTACTGACACAATGTTGTGCACACCGTAAAACTTTTTCTCTTGACTCTGTTATAAAAACTGACACAGTCCTCTGTTTTTTTCGTCCTCGAGAAAAACACCTTTTTGTTCATTATGTTCTGAAAGATGAGTTATGTGCATACAACTGTAATACAAAACACCTTATCTTTATTGGTATAAGCATTTCGTTCATTGAACTGATATTTCTTTCACATTCTCTTGTTAATATGCGTCCATAATGGCTGTGAAAAGGGCCTCAAGTCCTTTGGAATAGTTGTTTTCCCGTCATCCTGTTTTTATAAGCTATAACAGCGAAAATTATTCCTAAATATTTCTCATTTATTGAAAAAAATACTGAAAATTGCTTTTAATTTTAATGTTTCATTGAAAGTTGACTGTCAAAAATTCCTCTATATTTCTTTAACCAATTTCATATGAAGTTTCCGCAAAAAGAGTTTGTAAAATCGTTTTGCCGAGGCTAGAAGCTCTCTTAGCAGTAAGGCCTCCCCGCAATGCGACGGTTGCGGGCGCTATCAATACGCCCCTGCCTGAGCCCCTAGGTGTGTTAGTCAGGTCCTGGACATAGGTGGCACTGTATTTATTGTAAAGTTATCCTTTTCCCTTTCTTTGGCGATAATAACCTTTAATTAGAGATCGAAGATGCCTAAGTTTATCCTGGAAGCTGGCAAACTAAAAAATAAAGGTATGGTGAAATTCTACAGTTGGTAAAAAAATGTGTGGCAAAAACATTTTGAGCAACGCAATTCTGTGGCTGAAAAATTTAAGAAGAAAACTGAAGACCAGGCATGGTATGACTGTATGATCATTTTGAGCGTCGTTACTACTTTGTTGATATGTGAAATTTTACAGCTTTAGAAACATGAACGACAAATGTCACGGTGCATCGGACAACCGCTGGTAAAGATAAAGCATGGTGGATAGGATAAGTTAGTCTATTTTACTCATATCCGATCATTAATTTTCAGCTCGTTATATTCTGTAAATTCCTCTTTCTTTGGCCAAAGTTATGAAACATAGTCATCAACAGAGCCTGTCTTTGATTATTAAAGTCCCAGGCTATGGAACAAGGAGCCGAAGGAGAAGGGGTGTATGACAGGGAGGGAGCTCCTTGTTCCGGCGTCCTCTGCTCCTTCTTGCTCCTGCGGGGCGACCGGATGTAGGCGATGCAAGAATAAGAAAGTTTGATGTCTACAATTTTTAAGATGAGAGAAATTGATTTAGTCATGTGATCCAGTAGTTTTGATAGAAAATTCCATCTTAATAGACAAAGGCTGTTGTCAAGGGAAAATAAGATGTTAGATTCTACCAGGGGAGGTTGAAAAACAAATGGGAAGGAAGTGATTTCATGAAAAAATGAACCTAGCCTACTTGAGATTGAAATATAAGAAACTGGGATGAAGTTAAACTAAAAAAAAAAAATGTTAAAGCTGAAAGGATTATTCCATTAAGCTGACATGGTTTTAATGTTCTTCATTAAGAATTCGTGGTTTATTAAATTTTGAGAACTTTTGGTTGGAAAAGGCAATCTGATTGCTCTTGCACGGGTTGGGAAGACAAAATGTGGATGAGGCATTTTCTAAGACGGTTGTTCAAATTAATTTCTGTTCGCATAGAAAAAAACAAAATCAGAGAGGAGAACAGTGTATGCGTGGAAACACTCATTTTACAAAGTTTTGTGATGGTATGTAAGAAAGTTTTATGTCTACTTTTTTGAAATGGGAGAAATTGAATTAGTCATGTGTTCCAAACGAACTTAAAGAAAAAAATGACGTGTATTATTTCTTCTCTGTTTTATTCTTTCTATGTCATTTATGCTAATTCTTAGTGTACTAGACCTTCCTTATTGAAATTAATTTTTTTCCTCATAACGCAATTTTGCGTTTGCATGGTGTTCATGTTAACGATTAATATATATATTTTCTCTCTAAGTTGAGATTCATTTCTGAAGTCCGATTCCATTTTTCTCAGAATTTGTAATCTGTTCACCCCGTTTGTCGTAGATAAGTGACCTTTGTGATCTGATTACTTCTAGCCTCGAAGATAAGATCCTACGTTGATTTCGTCTTCCATGCTTTGTTTGTGAGAATGAACTTTGCGGCAATTATCTATGTTTGTTTCCTGTCGGCATCATCGAAGACTAAAGTGCATAATTATTTTGGCATGTGTTCCTCTCGCAGTGATTTTAAGGAAAACAGTTAATTTCCTTCTGGTTGTCGGTTAACAAGTGTATATGGGTATCTATAATTTTGTTCTTTATGTTGACATTAGATAAATCCCCTTCCACCGTTGTCATAGATAAGTGACCTTTGTGATAAAGATAAGATCCCCCGTTGATTTCGTCTTCCATGCTTTGTTTGTGAGAATAAACTTTGCGATATTTATCTATGTTTGTTTCCTGTCGGCATCATCGAAGACTAAAGTGCACAATTATTTAGGGATGTGTTCCTCTCGTAGTAATTTTAAGGAAGCAGGTAATTTTCTTCTGGTTGCCTGTTTAGAAAAGCAGATGACATTTCCTTATTTGTCCATCTTGTGAAAATTTTTAGAATTCCTTTCTTAGAGCAGGCGATATCTGTTGATTAAAGTTGACCTCGAAGAGCAATCGATTCCGTGTATGCATCACGTGGTCTCCCCTTATCAGCCCTTCTGCCAGTATAAAGGCCATCGATGGATCAGAGAAACCCATAGCTTCTTCATCTACTCTGTTAGACTTGATAGTTTCTTTTTGCAATACTTTCAACACTTTGAAAAAATAGATTCTGGAAGTTTCCCTACAGCTCCCATGGATTATGATTCGGTAAGAATATTTTTATTTAGTTTTTCTTTTTGCTTTATCTAGGGCTTAGGGTTTTATTTTTTACTTTTATTTTATTTTATTTTATTTTATTTTTTTCTCTCCTCCAGGAATCTAGAGACAATTTCTATGTGATACATTGGATCATGTCTCTTCCTTCCCCACCACAGTGGGAAAACTCCTTGTCTGTGGAAGAGTCTCCACAAGAAATCATTGATGTAGAAGCGGAACTAGAGCTTATTGACCTGACTTCAGAGCCGGAGCTTGTTGACCTGACTTCAGTGTCGGATCTTATTGACTTAATTTCAGAGGTCAACCTAGAGTCAGACAGCGAGCATGGAGGAGCTAGTGAGTATAGCTCCCAACCTTCAACGGTTTTAGCGCAATTAAACGACAGATGGAGGTTTTTTCCATCCATCTTGACACCTTCATACAGCTCAAACAGCACTATATATATATTTTTTCTGTATGAATGAGTGTGTGAATGAGGAAGTGAACTTATGTTCCGTATATATGAAGGTCACTGGCGTTGGCTTAATAGCTCCGTAAACCTGAATGAAGGTCACTGGCGTTGGCTTAATAGCTCCGTAAACCTGAATGAAGGTCACTGGCGTGGGCGTAAAACCCCGTAAACCTGAATGTGTTTTTTACAATATTATGGATACATTTTTGGTGAAGTTCACCACCTCCGTACGCTACGTGAAGGCGACGAAGAGGGTTAAGTGGCTTTCCTGACACCCCAATTCTTTGAATGGATAATACGAGTATTGTTTTATGAACCCACTCGGGGGACCTTCAGCCGTAGCGATTTTTAACGATTTTTCGTGAAGTGCATCTTCTTTCTTTCGAATTTTCAACCTGTTCTATTTTCTACTTTCAGAAACTTGCTCTGACACTTTTTCATTTTTCCGTTTTCAACCTGATCTATTTTCAACTTTTTCGAAAACAATCTTGAACAGAATTTTACTCGATTCAAAACAGTCTTTTTATGCATGCTAGTTTTCCCATGTTATTCTATGGGAATTTCTCTGCTTTTAATAAAACGTGTTTTTCAAAACCACCACCTAAGAAAAATGAAGCGTTCCATTTTTAACCCTAGGAAAGAATGAACTCTTCCGAAAATGGACTTTGTGCTTTTTCGTACATTCCATTTTCTACCAGATCAATTAGGGGGCCAGGGAAGTACTTTGAAGTCTTCACCGTGCTCTTCCAACCACTCTCGGACATTTCTAGCTGTGTGACATGTCGCATTGTTGTGCTGGAAGATCCCATCCACCCCAGGGAAGACAATCAGCATGTATGGGTGTACGTGATCTGCAAGGATGGATTCATAACGAATTCGGTCCATAGTGCCTTTTACAGGTATGAGTGGACCCAGAGAATGCCACGAAAACATTCCCTAGACCATAATGCTGCCCCCACCGGCTTGTGTTCTTCCATCAATGGTTGAAGAGTGCTTGTTGTCCGATGTTTCTCGCCTTACATGCCAACGTTCATCCGTTCGATGAAGCAGAAAACCTGATTCATCGGAGAAGGCAATCATTTGCCAATCAGAGGAGGTCCAATTCTGATACTGCCGTGCAAATGTAAGCCTTTTCTGCCGATGCACCTTCGTTAGCATAGGTGCATTGACCATCTGTCTCCATCGGAGCCCCATACTCAGCAGGGTTCTCTGTACTGTTGTTTTAGACACAATTCCGGTAGCCTCCTTGTTCATTCAGCCAGTGAGTTGCTCCACTGTAGCGTGTCGATCGGCCCTCACGCACCTTCGAAGCCGACGTTCACCTCTTCCATCAATGGCACGTGGTGCTCCGCAGTTTCCTCGTCGCTTATTCGCAATGCTGCCATTTCTCCAATCACGATACACTTTAACCACAGCAGCACGAGAACAGTTCACAAACTGCGCTGTTTCAGAAATACTGCCACCCTTGGCCGGAAAGCCGATAATAATCCCTTTTTGCAAATCTGATAAATCGCTCCTTTTATCCATGACAGCAACAAGTGATATGTTTTCAGATCATGATCATGATCATATGTAGAGGATTTTAGAAAGGGAGTGTCTGACCCCAGGTCTTAAACAACCCTTAGAAATAGGAAGCTAGGAGATTTGGGCTAGAGTGCCCGATAGGAAAGTGACACGGAAGCGAAGTAGAAAGGGGAGGAAGACGCCCTTATTTATTACCGGGGTCCAGTACTCGGGGCCCAACGGCTTAACGTGCCCATCCGACGCACGGCTGATATTTAGTGGATCGAGCGTTCGTACCTGCTGGGATTGAACCTGAGATCCTTTCCGCGGCGGTCACGAACGTTGCCCACTAGGCCACGCGCGGCCCTAATGTTTTCTGATTGCCTACAGCACCCCTTATATACCCTCCAAGCTAGCTCACGACACGTGCCTTCTTTCATTGGCTACGCGCTTTGACATCAAAATTAGGAGGTAATGTGACTCGACTGTGTGTGTGTGTATGGACACCCTGTAACGTACCAGGAGATGTGACGTACCTGCCAGAAGGACGCACACGACATAAAGGCAGATAGGAATCAGAATAAAACGTCCGCGTAGCTCAATTGGTAGAGCAACTTATTCCGGAATGAGGGGATCCGGGTTCGAATCCTGGCGTGGACAGAAATGACGGAGAAATGTACTTCGTTATAATGGCGCCCGAACTATCCGGATGACCCGACCGTTCAAAATCTCGCATTGGTGTGATGTTATTTCCACACCGCGAGATAGGAAAAATAAGAGAATCCCTTCTCCAGCACTTCGACAAAAAAAAAAAAAAAAAAAAAATAAGGGGAGATGATGTAACGTACCAGGAGATGTGACGTACCTGCCAGAAGGACGCACACGACATAAAAGGCAGATAGGAATCAGAATAAAAAAATTGGTAGAGCAACTTATTCCGGAATGAGGGGATCCGGGTTCGACTCCTAGCGTGGACAGAAATGACGGAGAAATTTACTTCGTTATAATGGCGCCCGAACTATCCGGATGACCCGACCGTTCAAAATCTCGCATAGGTGTGATGTTATTTCCACACCGCGAGATAGGAAAAATAAGAGAATCCCTTCTCCAGCACTTCGACAAAAAAAAAAATAATAATAAGGGGGAGATGATGTAACGTACCAGGAGATGTGACGTACCTGCCAGAAGGACGCACACGACATAAAAGGCAGATAGGAATCAGAATAAAAAAATTGGTAGAGCAACTTATTCCGGAATGAGGGGATCCGGGTTCGAATCCTAGCGTGGACAGAAATGACGGAGAAATTTACTTCGTTATAATGGCGCCCGAACTATCCGGATGACCCGACCGTTCAAAATCTCGCATTGGTGTGATGTTATTTCCACACCGCGAGATAGGAAAAATAAGAGAATCCCTTCTCCAGCTCTTCGACAAAAAAAAAAAAAAAAAAAAAAAAAAAATAACGGGGAGATGATGTAACATACCAGGAAATGTGACGTACCTGCCAGAAGGACACACACGACATAAAGACAGATAGGAATCAGAATAAAACGTCCGCGTAGCTCAATTGGTAGAGCAACTTATTCCGGAATGAGGGGATCCGGGTTCGAATCCTGGCGTGGACAGAAATGACGGAGAAATGTACTTCGTTATAATGGCGCCCGAACTATCCGGATGACCCGACCGTTCAAAATCTCGCATTGGTGTGATGTTATTTCCACACCGCGAGATAGGAAAAATAAGAGAATCCCTTCTCCAGCACTTCGACAAAAAAAAAAAAAAAAAAAAAATAACGGGGAGATTATGTAACATACCAGGAAATGTGACGTACCTGCCAGAAGGACACACACGACATAAAGACAGATAGGAATCAGAATAAAACGTCCGCGTAGCTCAATTGGTAGAGCAACTTATTCCGGAATGAGCGGATCCGGGTTCGAATCCTGGCGTGGACAGAAATGACGGAGAAATGTACTTCGTTATAATGGCGCCCGAACTATCCGGATGACCCGACCGTTCAAAATCTCGCATTGGTGTGATGTTATTTCCACACCGCGAGATAGGAAAAATAAGAGAATCCCTTCTCCAGCACTTCGACAAAAAAAAAAAAAAATAATAATAAGGGGGAACGTGCCAGGAGATGTGACGTACCTGCCAGAAGGACGCACACGACATAAAAGGCAGATAGGAATCAGAATAAAAAAAACGTCCGCGTAGCTCAATTGGTAGAGCAACTTATTCCGGAATGAGGGGATCCGGGTTCGAATCCTAGCGTGGACAGAAATGACGGAGAAATTTACTTCGTTATAATGGCGCCCGAACTATCCGGATGACCCGACCGTTCAAAATCTCGCATTGGTGTGATGTTATTTCCACACCGCGAGATAGGAAAAATAAGAGAATCCCTTCTCCAGCACTAAAAAAAAAAAAAAATAACGGGGAGATGATGTAACGTACCAGGAAATGTGACGTACCTGCCAGAAGGACACACACGACATAAAGACAGATAGGAATCAGAATAAAACGTCCGCGTAGCTCAATTGGTAGAGCAACTTATTCCGGAATGAGGGGATCCGGGTTCGAATCCTGCCTGGCGTGGACAGAAATGACGGAGAAATTTACTTCGTTATAACCCCAGAGTAGGGGTACTTAATTTATAACCACACGGTATATATATGCATAAAATAATTATATACACAATTTTCATTCTTACTATGCTTAACGTTGGGAAGATCATCGAACACCTGAGTTAATTGAATGACATTCCATAAAATATCCCGTTCCCATGCGATTACATTACACACATTGCAATGAAGGCAAAAATAACCTCACAAACACACATTTGATATCTGAAAAATGTAGTACTCAATTATTCGGAATTTTAATTCAAATTCCAGAAATAATAAGTTTTTGAATTTTAAAATTTTAGAGAAGCATAATATATACGGCAACAATCATAAGCCAAAAGTTGAGGGAGATATCTCTACTTCAGGAAAAACTGAGAGGGGGCAATCCCTCCCTCGTCCCCATACAATTCTACGTCCGTGCACGAAGCAAAATGGTCAACTGAAATTATCTACGATTTGTCTCAGTGTTGAGTTTCAGTTTTCAAGTTTAGCCTTGCGTCGCCACTGTTAAACAACGAACGTTGGCTGTTTTACACTAATAAAGTGTTTGTAACATTCTTTCTTCAAAATTTGTTAATTCTGTTTTAAGCTAATCTTCTTCGGCGCTGTTGGACTTAAAGAACTTTTAAAGGGAATAGCTCATTGAGACATGAGTGACATAAATAATAGCCAGTAATAGCTTATTGAACCCTGAGTAACATTATAATTATTTGCCGCCCCGGTGGCGCAGTGGTCTAAGCGCTGGCTTATGATCATTCTATCGTAAAGGGGTCCGGGTTCGAATCCCGGTGAGGCACGGATGTTGTGTTTGCCTTACAGTACTTGCTTTCTCGCTTCCCTGGAACCAGTGACCCTAAATTAGGGACGGGCGACTGCTTATAGTCTAGTCCATTGAGTTGCTCACGGAGGTCGTTAAACCTTCAATAATAATAAAAAAACAACAACATTATAATTAGTACCATACTAATAAAGTTCGTTTGAAGGACTTTCACCCAACAGTTTAAAAAAAAAAAAAAAAGCGCTTGAGGTATCAAGTACAAACGCTTGAGCACCGCCCGACTTCTCCGTAGACATATAGCAAACATAGCTTAAAACAATACACGTTAAGCGGTTTTTGGAAACTTCCTCGTTATCACAAGGACAACACCAACGAAGGAAACAATGTTAAAATTAATGTATTGCTTCTCTTTGCTGTGTTTTTTATTTTTTTACCCGGAGGGTGTTAATAAAGCTCAATAAAAAAACAAAACAAAAAAAAAACGTGGCGATAAAATTTTATACCCTCGTACAACGCACATATGTGCACTGGGAAATGTTTCTTAAAATGTCTTGTGTGTGTGATACGAAATCTCGAAATATCAATTTTCTGTGTTTCACTAAATTTTAATAAAATTTAGCGCACAGCGAGCGTCTTTTGAAGTTACGTTTAATTTACACTGCACTCAATTATGGTGTTCGTCTATTAGTCACCTTTGAATGAACACGTGTATCCTGTGTTCATTCAAAAGTGACTATACCGGGATGAGAACCCGGACAACAAATTATATATATACACTGTATATATATACTTTGTTGACCGGGTTCTTATTATATATATACACTGTATATATATAATTTGTTGACCGGGTTCTCATCCTGGTGCGGCATAGATGCGCTTGTCTTACGGCACTGACACTTTCCCTTCCCTGAAACCAGTTGCTCTAAATTAAGGACGGGGCACAGCCCATATCCCATCATAGCCCTCACGGTGGTCGTTAAACTCCCAAATACGTGCATACACTATTATTTGACATGCATATTTTACTAAAATGACGTGTATCTCTCTGGGCTACTCGGCTACTCGTTGGACGAAGGCTTGTTTCGATTCCGAGTAACGCGATGTTCTTGGATTGCAGCTCTGCCAGTGACTGCAGTGGTATATTACGGTTGGAAAACCTGAAAGCTATTGGGGGGGACGTTTTCGAATTGTATTAAATTCTGAAAGTTGAGTGTTATTACGTTATGATTATAAAATTTGAGAACAAAAGCACAGTGAGTGTGCTGAGAAACTAAATTTTTGACAATGAAGGCGAGTACTAGTATTTAACTGGTCACTTAACCGACAGCGTGATGTTTTGGGCGTTTTTCGATTTTACCAGACAACTGACCATTGTGCAGATTAATTTACCGACTCTGAGCTATCTGTCTACATCACTGTTGTTTTCCTAGGTCTACTTATGTAGCGCAGAAAGAACTTTCCTTGACTTGCAGCCCAATTTTCTCCAGTTCCTGACTGTTAATTCCTTTCCGAGCCAATTTAAATTCCTTCTGTTATCTCGATCTGACATGCTGTTGCTACGCTGTTTCTTCCGAATATATTGCCACCTGTTTTCAGAAAAGTTCACTTGTGTCAGTTACATTATGAAAGAACGATTTATTGGTGAAAAAAAAAAAAAAAAAATGTCGTTCTGGTCAGGGAAGCACTTTTCTGCCCACCCTCCATTCATAATTTATCAAAGCATAAACAAACGACGATGAATCCACATTTTGAAGACTGCGAACTTTCACTACATTCGTGAATGATTAAAACGAGTGCCTTTTTTAGAGCCTATTGGTCCTGACATTTGATCAAAGATCATGGAATACTAAATTCAGATATTCTATTCATTCGCTTTGTCAGACCCAAAATACTGTCTGATGCCAAATAAAACTAAACCTCACAATTTATTTTGCTTTTGTTCAACCAGTATTAGCTGAAAGCGAACGAAATCCTCTCTCCCCCGGTAAGCTCGCTGCTTTAGCAGCGGCTGACCTGGGAGAAAACTATCGCAGACGTTGCCTTTGAAACCGTGTCTCGCCATTTGTTGCTGTGCCGCAGCCATTGCCATGACAGACGCGTGTACGTGTAGCGCCCGACAGAGCAGGCAAGACTGACGCCGAATAGCATCAACACCAACTGCCTGCTTAGCAAATCGTTAAAGCAAGAGCCCCAAGTTATGTGCGCTCAGAATTTATGTCAGGAGCATGCGCACAGATTGTATTCGTGCCGGGAGAGTTGGCCGTGACGTACCATGCACAACGCTGCCATCTAGTGATTTAGGCTAATTTTTTGGAGCGTTAAAAAAATATTTCGACAGTCTTGCCCAAGGATAAAGAATTAACATTCTTTTTAAAGTGTACTGCCAGAAATATTATCTTTTATTAAAGAACTTATTTTTTATTTATTTAGTTTCACTGAATGGTCAAAAACGTCTTTGGGAATAATTGGGCTTTATGCTGCCATCTGTTGTCCAACAAATTTAAACAAATGTAATAATTGCGATTGGATTTGTTAATATGAGTTATTTTGTGGTCAACGCTTTATATGTGACCCTGAAACAAATAAAGCATAAAATTATTAATGGAAATCTTAATGCTTTACATTGCGATTCAAAATATCCATGAAATTTTGTGTATAACAGGTAAATTCGAAAGAAAATTTTTACATCATTGTTAAGAACAGTAAATTCAAGATCGTGGGATATATTAAAATTGCCTTCTATTTCCCAACAAGTATTAAAATTACAGCTATTCATGTAAACACCAATCAAATCCTATTAAAATGTTTATCAAACAGTAATTTTAAATTAGCAAAGTACTTTCCGGTTATTAATAACGTTATTCTGCACAGCGGCGCCCATGAAAACTCGAGGCCCTCAGCAAAAAATGTTTTCGACGCCCTTTTGTGAAAATCCATTAGCTTTCAATTATTCAATATTTTAACTTGCATATTGTTAACTAGGCTTTACGGGTGGGTGTTTTAATAAAGCAAATTCTTTGGAACCTACAAATATTTATTGTAAAATAAAAATAAAAATTCATTTTATTGCGTGAAACACAAATGTGTACGTTATAATTAAAATGATTGCCCTAGTTACCGATTCAAATTACTACACAAAATACTTACGTCAAAGTTAATCATATCATGCAACATTTATTATTTTAAAGAACTAAGGCCTGCTTTTTGAAATGCTTCACGATTGCACACACAAAACATACACCTGCCGTGTGACAGTGTCTAATGACTTTTCCCATTTATACGAAATGTCACAACATAAGAAAATAACTAAGTAACGATTGAGGACTGTAGCACAAAAAACCCAAAACTGCTTAAATTATTTACTCTGGAATATAAAAAACACACTTAACATAATGCCACAATCAGTGACGCTCCTGGCAATTGCGGGGCCCCGGGCGATGGCTCTTCACGCAATGGCAATAAACCAAAACCCCTTTTTATATATATATATTTTTCTCACACAAAGCCTCACTTGGGGTGAAGGTGATCCCAAAGCACATTTTTTGGGGGGGGGGGAATTAATTGTGGTATTGAATTATATGAAATAAACACGATGTAATACTGTACAATACATTGTTTATTAATAGAATTAGGAATCCAAAATATTACCTTTCCAAACTGACGTGTTACTAAATAAACAAGGATAGCTGCATAATTAATTGCAAGATAAGTCCATTTTTTAATGAAGAATTCTGCGACTTTTCTTGTGGCTGAAGTCTTCAATTTAATCACTAAGTCCAGTGTAGATGACACGTCGTTTTCTATGGACAGAAGAGCGAGTACATTGCAAATCACTACGTGTACCCGAAATTGCAGCAAAACTCCTATGAAAAATATCTTGAAAAAATATAAATTTAGACATTTCTCCACAACTTTCCCGTTGAAAAAATATCTCTGACCAAAAAATGGCTTTTTTTTTAACAGAGTAATTTTTTGATGTCACTAATTAAAAGCAGTAAACAAATATTGAAATTGGTCATGTATTTGTATATGATCATGAACTACAACTACAATATTTTAGGTGACGCCAGGCAAAATCTACTAATTCATTGGCAGCGGTGCAGGCCCCCTAGGCGCGGGGCCCTGGGCGGTTGCCCGGTATGCCCGTACCTGGGGCCGCCACTGGCCACACTGGTTTTCACATAGTAAAAAAAATCTTTTGACTCTGTTATGAAAAAAAATAAATGATATAGGTCTCTGATTTTTGCTCCCGCGAAGAACACCTTTTAGTTCATTACATTCGGAAGGATGTATAGTTATGTGCAAACGACTGTAATACATAACACCTTATATATATAAAAATTCCGCTCATTGCACTGATATTTTTTTCACATTCTCTTGTTAACATACCTGCATAGAAACTATTGCAAGGGCTGTGAACTTGATGCCCCTTGTAACAACAGCAAGGGCTATTAATAGGAGCCTCAAGTTCTTTGAATAGCTATTTTCCCGTCGCCCAGTTTTTATGAACTAAAGTAACGAAAATTATTTCTAAAGATTTTACATATCTATACTGAGAAAAAAATGCTTTTCTTCTTAATACTTCATTCAAAGCTGCCTTAATTCTTGGCTATTTCATTTAACCAGTTTAATACGAAATTTCTGCAAAAAAATTTGTAAAATCTTTTTGCTCACGATAGAGGCTCTGTTAATATGAGCCCCCCGCACTGCGGGGTTGCGGGGCTATCAGTGCGCCCCTGACTCTGCAAGCCATTTCTAGTGCGAAAGAGAAATTTGGAAGCGAAAAAAGAATTGAATATTGATATAAATAACAAAGACAACAGAAATATGAGAGAAAAATAGATTGCAGATTGCATACCTATTAAGAAGAACAAGAGAGTCTAACAACAAAAAAGAAAGAAAGAAAGACGGAAGAAGAACACTTGGGTGTAAGAAGCTGACAGGAAATTCTTTAGACGGATTTTTTCTGAAGTAAAGTTTTCTCGAACTGTAGATTTTTTTCTGTATCGTTTAATGTTTGAAAGTCAGTTTTTTAAATGATATATTAGTCGAAATGTAAATTTAGAGATCACTATTAAATTTTTAATTAAGTTGCTTTCGTATTATTTCCGAAACTGCAAGTTTTGGGGGAATCACGTTTGCAGGTGCTAACTATGGGCATGCTCGGTTGCTTAAGCATGCCCCCTCAGAAATCAAGGCATGCCCAGATTTCTGCGATGGCAAAAACCACCTTTCGACAACTGTTTGTGTATTGTAATTTGAACTTATGGAATAAGATGTTTCTATCAGTTAACATCAGCCAAAGATTATTAAAAATCAAAATTTATATATTCAACGCACACTTTTGAAATGGTGTGTGTTGAATATATTATTTTAGTAGAAAAACATTTTGTAATATGTTATATCACTTGTAATTATATGCTGAATTTAATATGACTAGCATTTTTCAAATCTACAACGAAATGAAACAATCATTAAGAACAATGTAAAAAAAAACGAGAACGTTTTTTGCTGGTAATATATTAAATTTACTCACAATCATGAATGTTGAATTAAAAAGGGACAGTATTTCAAAAGCTTACTACTAGATAGCGATTTAAAGTAACACATTTTTATTTATTTTCTTATTCATTTTAAAGAAAATTAAGTGCATAAATGCCCTTGTGTGTTTTTTTCTTTTTGATATCGAGCATGCTCTGAGGTTTACAATACTCAAAGCCTATGATCAGATTATATTTCTAACCACCAAATATCTCGTGTCAGGTTGCATGCATTTTAACGATGAAATCTGCACAGTTCTTCACTTTTGCTGAAGCATTTAAGTATTTGCTTGTGAAAAATTACACCCAATTTTCACACTGCATTGGTTGAATTTTCACAAACTACTTGCTGCGAGTCAAAATGCTTTTCTCCTTTTTTTTTTTTTTTACTCTAATCGAAGATGCCTGTGTGCAGATCTAGTCCAGGGATGCTGTCAAAAAGTCTGCTAAGTAAAATATTTATTGCACGAGAACTATTAAAAAGAGAGAAAAAAAGAATATATATTTGATAAACTGTTTTCAAAATCGATTTTCAAAAATACGATATTCAATAAGCTAATTTCGTACAGCATTGCTATTTCGGAACTTTGATTTCCAAACACCTGACAGCTAAAAAACTATGTGATGAGAAAAGTTTAGTTGAGCGAAATTTAGCATTTCAAAAACTTCCTATAGTAAAAGCAGATTTTTGAATAATTGTTCATCTGTTTTTTGTTCAGAGGTGAAAAACAGGGGAAATGTGCCTTAGCCTGAGTTTTAGGGCTTTCCCATAAAACATATTGAAAGCACGTACGCAGTGCTCGGAATGGAAATTTTGAAGTGCCGGTGTGCTCATATTTAGCTAAAAATCATCCGGAAAAAATACCTTCGCCAGAACATCTCCAAAACTGAAAAAGTAACAAAAAAAAAAAAAAAAAAAGAAAAGAAAAAGAAAAAGAATCCTGATAGAAAAACTCCTTTGTTTGAAAATGTAATTGACAGTTCCGTAGAATACTGTTGCACCGTACGTCAGAAACGATGGCTGTCGATTTCAGTTGGTTGGTTTGTGGATCCAGCGGGCACTACTTATGCTACACCGAGGACTGGGAGTTAGACTTGTTCATAACGAGAAGCCTCTACCCCGGGACCAACGGATTAACCAGACTTCCGAATCTCGGCTAATCATTAATGATTCAGCTGGACTTGAACCCAGAACTTTTAAGGTCCCGAGCCGAGAAGGCAGTTTCCTTCAATAGGGACTTTCATGAAGTAGCAAGTTGGGCAATTAGGGTGGCCGCAATCGGGGAATATTCAGTCTTAAATTAATAGCAATATCACCATCCTCAAAAAAAAAAAAAAATCCGAAGTAGAAAAAGTTTATACTCATTGCTGCAAAACTAAAATTTATGTTCAATCTATTACTCCCAATTCTTCATTCCATGAAGAAGCTCTTCAGATTGAATATATTAAATTAATGATATAATAAATGTTACAGACATCTTTAGTGAGTTGATCAGACGCTTGGGCAGGATGTGATCATGCGCTATGGGTAGCAGTGGCGTACGCAAGGGGGGGATTTGAACCTCCCCCTTGAGAGGAGACGGAGCACGAATTTAGAGCGATATATATGTGCATACGAGGCTTTCACCAATGGACCAACCACATGGACCCCTCCCCCCTTAAGAATTTTCTGGCTACGCTGCTGATGGGTAATGTCATATCCATACTTTGAAGGATTGAACTGACAGCTCATGCGTAATCACTCCCCTACCCCTTTACGGTTCCCACACAGCTATTTGGTTTTATGTTTAAGAATGCCCACTCGTAAGTCAAGGTCAAAAAAAAAAAAAAAAAAAAAAAAAAAAAGCATTTCTGCCGTTCCCACTGCTAAAATTAGTGCCGGTATGTAAATTCCGGGTGAAAAAAGTGCCGGTATGAAATACTGAAAAAAAAAAAAAAAAAAAAAGAAGTGCCGATATGCCATACCGGTGTATACCGGCCCATTTCGAGAACTGCACGTTTGTAAAAAAACTGTAAAACTTACGACCTCCTTTCGTCAATCTTCAAAACTTCCACACTGTGACCTTTAGCCTCGCAATCTGTCTATCATCCTGAGTAGTTGCGATACGAGAGTTCAAATGTGTGTGTGTGTGTGTGTGTGTGTGCGTGCAGGGGGGAGGGGGACTAATTAGAGACTATGTTTTTTATAGGAGGGAAACTTTTTTGGTAGAGTTTGATAAAAATTTATCGTAAATTCGTGTTTTATGCATATTTAATAATAATAATAATAATAATAATAATCACGGCTTGTTTTCAGAATTCAGTTCGAAACAATAACAGCTTTCTCTGCGACTTTCAGTGTGTTACTTTTGTGGTTTCGAAAAGTAATAATAATAATAATAATAATTATAATTACAGCCGTCGATCACGATCTAAATAACAATATAATATAACAATATAACTCTAGATCTGTGATTCTCAACCTGTGGGCTGTGGAAAGGTTTTGAATGGGTCACCATTCTATCTCCGCGAATGTTAACATCATGCAATTAGAGACTGAGAGAAAAAAAAAATGTTGTTTTTAATGAAAAAGCCTTTCTGTTCATAACTACATGTAACTGTTTGCAAACCGCAATGTGCCACGTATAAATTTTATTTAAAATATATATAAAGTATGTTTCATTACATTATATTTAAACAGAATTTCGTTTTTACTATGATTATCCTGGGTGGGTATACTAACAGTGAAAAGTGGGTGGCTATAGCAGGAAGGTTGAGAACTACTGTTCTAGGCAAAGAACTGAAGAAGAAACAACTAATAAACGTTGCGGCTGTTCTTACAGAGAGCATCCAAAGACCAGGGTCTGGAAAATCTCGAAAAATAAAAATCTACGAATGGAAATCCAATCCAAGGAATATGGAAAACAGAACACAAAACGTGGCATTTGTCATATCTGTAGCTTCAATGGTGCCTAAAAACTTTCTAATAACCTCCAAGAATTAGTATTGATACAACTGCTTCACTCAATCAAAAGGCAGTCACTCTGCACACCTATCATATCACTCGAAAATTTCTGAATTTCCAGGCTTGGGATTAATATCTCTGTCTTTTTCTCACCGGCTATGGTCGAAAAAATCAAGATTTCAAGTAGTAGTAGTAATAGCAATAATATACTTGTGAAATTAGTTGCAGTAATTAAACAAATGTGGAAGCTGAAAATAGTTTGTATAAGCCCACTAACTGTCTTTACAACTGGTGCACTTCCTCAGACTCTTTAAATCAGCTTGAAACTTTGGTCCTTAGATGCTGTAGGACGAAATGCATTCGAGACCGAAATCCACCATCGGAAACGCTCGGCGCTTTACGGACGGCTGAGGTGGAATCACTTGCCGTAATACCATGTGGCGTATACCCTAATTTAACTTTCAATATTGATTGTCAGTTCTGATTTAAATTATTTTGTTTCTCGTTATTTCTTCTTACCTTAACGACATGTATGAACTCCCAGTAGTTTCTACTCATTTGGCAGCAGGTCAAAAAGTAAACAACAGAGATATAATGAGACAGGTCTGTGTGTAAAGAATGAAAAGTGACGAGATATTCTTCAAGCTAAACTTCACGTGCTAAGATTTTTTTCTTAATATAGTAATCAGTGCGTTCAACAGCTTGTTTTGTAAGTCCTAATTATCGTGAGAATAAGGGACAGCGATCTTGTCAAATTGTGAAGCAAGCGACTGATAAATGAAGACATTCCACGAATAAGTCATCAGTCAATCAATATATTAATTCTATAAGGTTTTTTACTGTGAGTCCTATCTTGAGAGAACGGCTGAACGTAAAGATATGGTTGAGGTATCAAAATAAAGATCTTACCATGTAGATGTGCCAGTCAAAGAGAAAAATGAGATTGGGGCAAAGGTTCAGGCGTTGTGGGGCGGAAAATTTCACATGTAAAGTCAATGGGAGAAGCGTGCGGTTGACATTTGATCGCCTGCGGTTGACTCACGCACTGTTGAAGGCGGCAGCATGGAGGGACTGAGATAGTCCAAAGTCCGAAGTCTTCTCTTTCTTGAGAGAACCGTTGCGCAAAGCTATGTTAGCAGGCATTCGTATTGAAGTTCTTCTCATTCCAATTTAACATAGATTCGATCCAGTTTATTCATGTAGGTAAGACGTTTCCCAATTATGTAAAGATGTAAATAAACATTTCGCTGGCCATTGTTAGTTAAAATATTACGGGCGACTGCTTATTGTTAGTTAAATATTACGGGCGACCCATTGAGTTGCTCACGGTGGTCGTTAAACCTTCAGTCAAAAAAAAAAAAAAAAAATCACGAACCTGTACTATTGTCTATACTGAAGTAGTTGAATAAATTTGTCAATCAAATAAAGTTTGCATTTGCTGTTTCATATGAGTTTATTCTTTTCAAAAAAAAAAAAAATAATTAACCGTCGATTCCGACGAGTGAAGAGTATTCGCAACGTGAATCTCATTCCAACAACATTTACAAACACAGCTGTGACCGAAGATGAGAGTGAAAGAGTACGCTATCCAATTGAATTTTTGCATACGATCGAGATGAGGGGACTTCCGCCTCACATTTTGCGACTGAAAAAGGGTGCAGTCGTAATGCTCATCACGAACCTGGTCGCCCCGGCGGCGCGGTGGTCTAAATGCTGGCTTATGATGATTCGTTCGTGAATTGTCCGGGTTCGAATTCAGGTGAGGCATGGATGTTATGTTTGTCTTACGGCACTGGCGCTCTCCCTTCCCTGGAATCAGTGGCACTAAATTAGGGACGGACGTCTGCTTATAGCGCATTGAGTTACTCACGGTGGTCGTTAAACCTTCAGTGAAAAAAAAAAAAAAAAAAAAAAATCACGAGCCTGGACTACTACTGTCTTTACTGAAGTGGTTGAATGAATTTGTCACTCAAATAAAGTTTTCATTTGTTGTTTCATATGAGTTTATTCTTCTTCTTCAAAACAAAAAAAAAAAAAAAAAAAAAAAAAACTAACCGTCGATTCCGACGGGTTTCGTCTAGTTTTTATTTTATTGAGTTTTTAACGATCACAGTGAGCAACACAATGGCCTAATTTAGGGCCACTGGTTCCAGGGAAGGGTGAGAGCCAATGCCGTTAGACAAACACAACATCTTTGCCTCACCAGTATTCGAATCCGCCTTGCATGAATGATCAGAAACCAGCGCTTAGACCACTGCGCCACCAGGGCGGCCAATTTCTGTTATCTTAATGCTTTTGAACTTTTGGACCGTTAGGTTAGTTATTGAAATGAAAAGTTAAGTTTAAGCTTTAGATGTTCAAGTGACTAAATTTTTGACTTAAAACACCATAACCAGTTGAATATTTCCAACGTCTGGTGGAGTCCATGCTACGACGTGCTGCTGCTGCTGATGAGGTGAAAGCGAAAGGTGAGCCCACATGTTATTAAGTGGGAGTGTGTAGTAAATTGTCCTCAGAGTGCATTTTACAGCTTTCTTTTTCGAGCATTTCTTTAGATCAAGATGTTCTTTTTTCTATTTTTTTTATTCGTTATTTTTATCTTCGCGGTGTCGCTCATGAGTAATAATACCAAGATTTTCCCTTCTTTTCTTGGTACGCCAATTAGCGCTTAACAGTTGTACATTACGAGCTGTTGACTTTGAGAAAAGTTACCCTTCTTGTCTTGGTTGCTTACGTGCCGCAAAGCTTCAGACTGTCACTGCTTTATTTACAAAATTTTGCTTTATTTTTGGTCAGCGACACGGAATATGTGCATTAACGATGTGAAACTGCTCCGTGTTTATTATGATATCTGCTGAAGTTAGTAGCTCTCCTTAATTACTTGATTACAACACCAAAGGGAAGCCATGATTATTTTCTCTAGAGCTGGACGACGAAGAAGCAAAAACATAATTGGTACGCGATGACAAATGATTTCCGATTCTGCCAGCAGCATTACGTATATCATCACAGAGCATTATAGGATTGATTGCCACTTGAATGGTTATGGCATTTGTTTCTGTCCTTCGCGGTGTGGGTCTGGTTGCACATCCGATTTAAGATATGAATGCTGTGCTTATTATTTTTCACCCCCTACGATTGGATAAATTCCAAGAAAGGTTCTGCTTCATCACAGTGCTGGTAGAATCTTCAGTAAGATGCGACGTATGTGTTCTACCTCCTCTCCTTAGCACTGGACGAGACACAGATTGTCTTCTGCTATTTCACAGTGCTGGTAGAATCTTCAGTAAGATGCGACGTATGTGTTCTACCTCCTCTCCTTAGCACTGGACGAGACACAGATTGTCTTCTGCTATTTCACAGTGCGGGTGTAGGTAAAATCCAAAAGCAGACGTGGATGTCATATATGTCGTTCTTCCGTTCTTCTTCACCTCCAGCATGGGGTTGGCCACCAACCACCATTTGCCATTTCACAGTGCTGGTGTAGGTCAAATCCGAAGTAAGAAGTGTATGTTGAATCTGT
The DNA here is from genome assembly GCA_039090855.1 of Macrothele yani. Classification (NCBI taxonomy): domain Eukaryota; kingdom Metazoa; phylum Arthropoda; class Arachnida; order Araneae; family Macrothelidae; genus Macrothele; species Macrothele yani. The sequence goes on from CM077023.1 coordinate 137,409,453, forward strand.
CCTTTCTCCTCCCAGCATCACGGGAGAAACTGAGGGCTGGGTTCGGACCCAGAACAAGACGTAGGTTTCGTATTTGTCCTTCCCGCAGCAAAGCTATGTCCCCAGCTGCGCGTGTTCTAGCCAAGTCTCCCCGTGAGTTCACCCTCATTCAGCAAGATGTGGCTCGAAAGATATGGCAGCCTTCGAACTAATGGCAAAATACAATTACGAAGAAGTGTTTTTTTAACTATGTTGTTCTGAAACTAACTTTTTTTAAATAGTGGTTCAGCATAACGTTTTGCAAATTCTAATCCGTTATTGCAGCTTAACAGGTCAGGACTATTTTGTGATTTAAGGGTATATCATAAACTACAGTAAATGTCAACTGGAGCGTTACGCCGCCGAAGTTGTAATGGAAGTAGTTTTTTACTGGGCTTTCATAACTCTTCTTTCAGTGTTTAGTACAATTTTAAAAAATATCACATAAAATTTGCCCGCTGATATAGGCCTATCAGGTTTTCTGAGATTTTTCATCTCTCTATAACACGATTTTTAAACATTGCAAGCCAACGTACTAAAAACACCCTACTACTCGACAAATGATAAATAATTGGTAATTTAGTGTAAGTTACTTACCAGTTTCTACGAAAACGAAACCTTAAGGATAGGAAATTGTTGTCCATGTTACATGTTATGTTTGCCGCCCCGTTGGCGCAGTGGTCTAAGGCGCTGGCCTTTGATCATTCGTCCGTAAGGAGTCCGGGTTCGAATCCCGGTCAGGCATGGATGTTGTGTTTGTCTTACGGAACTGGCTCTCTCCCTTCCCTGGAACCCGTGACCCTAAATTAGGGACGGGCGCCTGCTTATAGCCCATTCATTGAGTTGCTCACGGTGGTCGTTAAACCTCCAATCAAAAAAAAAATGTTATGTCTGTATCTAAGAATGAAACAAACTACTCAGGTATTTTTTTGGTTGAATTTCCTCAACTAGTGCATTTGGGAAGATATCCATTCGAAACGAGAATCAAAACTTTGAGCTGATAAAAAAAAATTATCCATGATTAAAATTTCATATTCTTTAATACAACAAAAAATAACTGATACTAAAGCTGCTTGCTTTCGAGAGATTTTTTTGTAGTTCATCTTCTATTTAGAGCATTTTTCAAGGAACTTTACTTAAACTTTAAGCGGCCGATGCATCGGAATCTTAAATCAGCTGCTACGTATTTGTTTGTTTGGGAGTTTAGCAACTACCGTGAGCAAATCGATGGGCTATAAACAGTCGCTTGTCCCTAACTTAGGGCGACTGGCTCCAGGGAAGGGAGATCCAGTGCCCTAAGACAAACACAACACCTATGTCTCACCGGGATTCGAACCCAGACACATCTCGCACGAATGGTCTGAAACTTGCGCCACCGGGGCGGGGCGGCCTGTGCATTTCCTCTCAACGTCTTTTCTAGTGTATCAGATTAGCACTGTGAATACAAACCAGGGATTTATCCAGGAATATCATATCGCCCGAGTGCTGAAAATTTGGAGAAAGTGTTAAAAAAACGTGGGGAGAAGTGATATTGGATGAAAGCAAATTTTTCGAAAGCTGAACATTTTTATAGTGAAATATTTAGGCTTTAAACCTAGGATTAAAAATGGAGGAAACTTCAAAAAGTGGAGTACTGCTGAATCTTTTATAATTAAGAACGGTTATATAACCGGAAATCTTTTTTCCGAAAGCTAAACGCGTTTTTTTTTGTTTTTTTTTTTTGTCTCTTATATCTAAATGCTTCCCTAAACAAAGCTATAGCAAAGAAGCATTAACATAGGTTGCTGCAACAGTAGATATTGATCTTTTCACAAATGTTGCGCATGTTGAAAAGTATATCCGCACAATACGTATGTATCAGACTAAAATAAAGAGATACACACATACACGGTCGTATCAGAATAATATAACCGCCCCCGGAATCACAGTGTACCCGCCCAGGCACGGCACAGAGTGCGCGTGACAAGGTCGACCACACGGAGATATAAGCGGCCGGCCAGGACAGATGAGCCATAATTCGTCACGTCAGCACAATGGGCGGAGGCAGTGATTTGACTGACGTTCAAAAAGGAATGATCATCGGCTACCTCGCCAAGAGTGGAAACATCTCAGAAACAGCAGACTTCGTGGGCTGTTCGCGAGGTGCTGTAGTAAGGGTGTACTAAGAATGGACCGCTGACACACCGGTTACCTCCCGACGTCATAACTGTGGAGGCCATCGACCCCAGAGGAGAAGGTAGCCTCCGTCGACTGGTAAAGGACAATCGACGCGCAACAGTGCAGCAATTGAATACGCAAATGAACGCTGGGGCACCCGGGTATATGTCCCCGATAACAGTAGAGCGAACCCTGTGACGCATGGGTCTCCGAAATAGACGCGGCGTCAAGGCGTCTATGTAAATCCAGGTCCATCGGCAACGACGCCTGCAGTTAGCATGGAACTACGGTCATTGGACAGTGGAAGAGTGGAAAAAGGTTGCCTTCTCCGACGAATCAAGGTTTCTACTCCAGAGGTGACGGGAGGTGTCGGATACGGCGTCAGACACACGAGAACCAACACCTGGTCACGCTTGTCGGTCAAGTACAGGCCGGCGGTGGCAGTGTGAATGTCTGGGGGATGCTTTCCTGGTATGATCTGGGACCAATGGTACCACTGCATGGGTCCCTGAACGCTAGTGGCTACTTGTCCATCCTCGCAGACCACATGCATCCCTTCATGTTGGACATTCACCCTGGTGGTGATGGTGTCTAACAACAGCAAAATGCGCCGTGCCACATCTCTAAGGGAGTGCGTGACTGGTTCCAGGAACAGGACAGCGATGTCTCCCTTGGCAGGCGAAAACGCCGGCCAAGCTCTGCTGCAGTCCGAATGGACACGTGTGATTCGGGCAACATTCCAGGGCCTGCTGCAGTCCGAATGGACACGTGTGATTCGGGCAACCTTCCAGGGCCTGCTGCAGTCCGAATGGACACGTGTGACTCGGGCAACCTTCCAGGGCCTCATTGCGTCCATGCCACGCCGTCTCGCCGCTGTCATCCGGACCAAGGGTGGTTATTCCCATTATTAGGTAGGTGGTCATATTATTCTGATACGACTCCGTGTGTTTTATGGTTGTAGTGACTGACTTTAAACATATGCTTTAAACAAGAAGGAACAAAAAAACACATTAGGCTGCTATGTACACAAACTTCAGATTGAAAAGACAAAAAAAAAAAAAAAAAAAGATATTGCATTATGGTTAGAGGCGTAACTAGCGCAGGGCTGCTGTCCCGGGAGCAGCCCGAGAGGGTGAAAAAATCACTACTTACAATCTGATTAAAACTGGAAATGAAACTTTTGCACCAACTTCTGGTACAGTTTTCTTCACTCAGTACTTAGTCATTTTGTTCATTTACAGAATTTGCCCATAACATGTTTCACCAGTATTAGCAGCCTTGGCAACTTAAAATTCACATTTCTTCCTCAAAATATTCAAGGGATATTAGTTGCTCACATTCAAAAATGAAGGCGCGCTAATATGTAAGAGACAATCTCCTCCATATCATCCTGCATGCTTTCGAAATTCATACACTCATTTCCCACCTGGTCTTCTGGATCTTTTTCTGTTCCTTGGTCTAATATTTTAGTTGTCCATCTGTGGTTCTTCTAGCAATATATCCAGCTCATTGCGACTTTAGGGATTTTACTTTGAACATCATGTCTTCCACCCTTGTCATTTTCCTGATCCACAAGTTCCTTTTCTTATCTTTCCTGGTTACACCAGGCATGCATCTCTCCATATCTCCATACTGCTTTCAGTTGTCTATATGTACATATATACACTATATTGACGAAAGTCCCTGGACACCCCTTCAAAAGCAAATGAACGGATTCGCTACGTTGTTCAGATGCGTGGTACAGCTGCAAACGGTATAAAAACAAGCCTGCAGCTGACCGCGATCATGTCGCACTGTGAGGTTGAGTGAAAATGTCGGGGCGGGAGATAACTGACTTTGAGAAAGGAAAGATTGTTAAGTGTTATATTAGTGTGTTGTCCATAAGAGAAACCGAGAGGCGTTTAAACATACCCAAGTCAACTGTTTTGGGTGTACTGAATAAGTGGAAGACACATGGCGTGCCTGAAGCAGCAAAATGTACCCGGCAGACCAAAGAAAATCAGTGATAGAGGACGTCGAAGCCTCAGGAGAGTCGTTGCAGCTAATCGACGGAATAATGCACAAGGCCTCAGTGTACAGGCAAGTAAAAATGCTGGAACCTTGGTATGTACACGTACCACTCTCAGAGAACTTCATTCCATGGGTTAGCGTGGTCGTGCGGCTGCTCATGAGTTTTTTATATCCATTCGGAATGCTACTCGTCGTTTAGCACAGAAAGTCAGGGTGACTGTTTTTTGGGATGACAGGGGTGTCATTCTCCTTGATTTTCTGGAAAGTGGCCGTAGCGTGACCAGCGAGCGGTACATTGAGACACTCAAGAAGCTTAGAGAAGCCATGAGGAGGAAGAAGCCGAACAAGAATCTGAAAAGGATTCACATTCACCATGACAATGCGAGACCACACATATCTTTGGCAACAAATCAGGCGATCAGCAAATTAGGCTGGTCGGTGGTCTCCCACCCACCGTACAGCCCAGAACTTGCGCCCTCCGACTTCCACCTGTTTGGTCCAATGAAGGACAGTCTCCTGGGACAATGTTTTGATGACGCAGACGAGGGGAAAGTGGCTGTGAAGAACTGGGTACAACAGTCCACACCTGAATTTTTTCAAAGAGGTTTCGAGAGTAGGGTTCAACGATGGCGCAAATGCCTCGCTTGTGATGGAGACTATGTTGTGTAGTACCTTTGTATAGAGGTACTACTCAGCATACCAACATGTGCAATTTGAATGACCTCTCTCAGTTAATGCAAAAGTTATTCTCAGGAGTCTTGCCTCAGCATCTTCAAAATAATGGACTTGGTCTCAAATTCCAGCTACTTCAGTTTCCGAGGGCAAATTTATAAGCAAGTAAATGCTGCTCTGATGGAATCTTCGCTTTCAGCCGTCCTTGCGGAAGCAATACTTCGCCCCATTGAGCAACATATGTTCACCAACATCACCCCAAGACCTACCACCTGGCTACGATATGCAGACGACGTATTTTTTATATGGCCACACGGAAAGGAGACTCTCCCGTTTTTCCTCGATAAAATAAATTATATACAACTTACAATCAATTTCACCATGGAGCTTGAGCACAATGGTACCTTACCTTATCTCGACGTCTCAGTGAGCAAATCGCATGACAACTGGCTTCATACGGAAGCCTATTATAAACCCACCTCCGTTCCCAACCTGATGCTCCGCAGTTCATTTCTGCCCTGATGTTTACAAGACCGCCTTATTCCGTTCTCGAATTAGAAGAGCCTTCGCTATCTCATCCGATGTTCGTTCTAAACAATCCGAACTAAGAAATATCGTCGAATTGGCCACTGAGGCAGGATATACTTCGAACCAGATGCATAACTTTATCGAGAAAGCCAGAACCAGCAGTGCTAATAACATTTCTATGCCGCAACTTCGCTACCTGGGCTCTATTCCCTACCTACCAAATATTTCCTATCAACTCAAAAACGCGCTCAGGAGGATGAACTTCGGTGTCGACATAGGGTCTCCGGCATCTTTATACACGATGCTTAAGAGAAATATTGACAAGCCCCTCTTCTCAATGAAGCAGGTGTTTTTGCCATCCCACTAAAATACCCGGATGGCTCCAGGCGATACTACATCGGAATGACCAAACGTTCGTTTGGAATTAGAATCAGCGAACATAAAAGGGATACAAGAGACGGGAAAATAACCTCTGCCCTATCAAGAGAAGTGAAGTTAAAGTCCGCCGATCCTATATGGAGTAATGTAAAGAAATTAGCTTCATACTCCACACCCAAATCTACCGCCATTCGCGAAACCTTGGAAATCTTGACCAGCTGCGAGGATTGCAATGATAGCGTTTCTTTGGAGTTGCCACGTATTTGGAATCAGTTCTTCAAATAATGCTGAGTTCTCTACCATTGTACCAACCAACGTGACCTCGTTTCTTCGAAATATCCCGTTTGCTCCTAATCATTTATTGTCTAGTCAAGTCACCGCGTTTCAAGTGTTGAAACGTTCTATTATCCAGTTTGCAGTTTGCAGTTAGCTGTCTACCTTCCTTGAGAAAGCCATCTGGTTGATGTGCGAAAGCTTGGAAACTTTTATTTCTATTCTACGCCAAGAATTTTCGGATTTTTATTATAGTTATACTATTTTGAGTAAAGACGAATGTGATAGTGATTATTGTTACTACTATGTAATTTAACGATCTCCCATAAACTTGGAAAGTTAGGAGTAGTTCTTCATCCTTAATTTCGGTTTACTGTCTCCAGTGTGTGAAACCCCAATTTGCCGGTGGCGGGTCTCGAATCAACATCCTTCTGCCCCGCAGCCGAATGCTTTCCTAATTAATCTAAGCCTGCAAGGGCTTGTCGCTGCTACTTGCCGTCTTGACATGTGTGCCTCTATAGTACTGACTCTTTAGTACGTCACATATATACCCCCACCCTTCAGAAAGGCGGGGGCACAAAATCGTAGGTTTCGCGTCCGCCGCAAACCCTATTCTTGAAGTAACTCTCTGCAGAAGAAAGAATTATCACTAATTATGGTAAATTAAATAAAGTAAATAAAGTTTTTTATTGTACAATTAGGGATGGTGGTTTGATGAAATCGTACGGAGACAGCACGCCATTAATTTATCATGTTCCATACGTACGAATTTTTAACAAGTATTTCTCACTAATTAGTTTCAGACGACGTGTGGAAGAAGCATCACACATTTTTCGAAACGTAGAAGAAATTCACATTAATTCCGGGCGATGTGTGAAGGAAGCATCACACATTTTTCGGAGCGAAGAAGAAATTCACATTAACTCCAGGCGATGTGTGAAGGAACATCACACATTTTTCGAAGCGAAGAAGAAATTCACATTAATTCCAGGCGATGTGTGAAGGAAGCATCACACATTTTTCGAAGCGAAGAAGAAATTCACATTAATTCCAAGCGATGTGTGAAGGAACATCACACATTTTTCGAAGAACTTAACAGACAGTATACCCATATTTGCATTCGGGCGCCAATGTGAAACCTAAGCCCTCTCTCTGCCGGCGGCGGAACTCGTATCTAAACCCTTCTGCTCCGGAGCCGAATGCTTTCCCAGTTAAGATAGGCCGGAAAGGGCTTATTCTTGCTACTTGCCATCTTCACGTGTGCGTCACCTCTGTAGTACGTCACAAATGCAGGACGAAACCAAGCCCGAAAATAAACACAACAAGCGTACCACTAGGGAGCTCTTAGTGTAAGATACTAGCGCCTCAACCGCTCCACCACCAGGCGTCTACTTTTTGTCACGTCTTTTGTAAAAAAGATCGTGCTTATGTTATCGTTTTGTCAGTCCGTCCGTTCATCCGTCTATGGACACCATATCTCTACAACTAATAGTCTGATTTAAAAAATTATTTTTGCATTGGGAAGTTTGAAGTGTGAGAATGACGATCCTTGCATTACGATTTCTTCACGATGCACAATTTCGCCGTTACAGGGCGTAAATGCAGATGATATCGAATTCAAAAAACATTTTATTGGTCCATTTGCTTCGAAATTTCAGAAAAAATTATTTCATTCTCTCGATGCATTTATAACGAAGACTAGTTTAGGCACAATTTTTTTTTCAAGTAATACACAGATTTTGCTAGGGGGCGTAAAGTCAAATTTAGTTTTCCCCAATATCTCTACTTCTGAAAGACCGATTTGAAAAATTCTTCCTGCATCGGAAACAGCTCCTCATGAGAAATGTTTTGCATATAAGTTCTAATTTTCTGGTAAAGAATGGTTTGGCAACCAGGGCGCGTAAGTGTTTATTTCTGCTTCTGATGTATTTGCAGCAAAATCTGAGATTCTGAAATCTCGATTGAAAATTCTTTTGTTGACCGATACCGCCCACCTCGGTAAACCTTTTGAGAATACCTCCTGCTTAAAATAACGCATAGTTTTCCCGCCAGGGGACGTAGATGTATATCTTGTTTTTGTCGATATCTCTGTTTCTAAGAGTCCGATTTGAAAAATTATTTCTTTGTTGGAGAGCGTTTCCGATGCGAAGTTTTTCTCATATAGTTTCAATATTTTTCGAATAAAGCATAGATTTCCTGTTAAGGGGCGTAAAGGTATATCGCGTTTCCCCCGATATCTGTGCTTCTAAAGCGCTGATTTGAAAAAAATTTCCTGCATCGGGTACATCTTCTGATGGTAAATAGTTTGATTATAATTTCAAATTTTTAATAAAAAATTGTTTGGCCTCCTGCTGCTGTAAGTGTTTATTCCTGCTTCTGATGTATTTGCAGCAAAATCTAAGCTTCTGAAAACTCAACTGAAAAAATTCTTTCGCGGACCTATACCGCTCACCTCGGAAAATCTTTTCAGAATACTTTCTTCTTAAAATAATGCATAATTTTCCGCCAGGGGGCGTAAATGTATATCTTATTTTTTTCTATATCTCCTCTTGTAAGCGATCGATTTGAAAAATTATTTCTTTGCTGGAGAGTATCCGCTGCGAAATGTTTCTCATATAATTTCAAATTCTTCTGAACTCACGTTTGCCACTAGAGGGCGTAAGTTCATGCTTCGATTGAAAAAAAAAAATTCGGTCAAATACTACTATCAATGAAAAATCTTTGTGTGCATTTTCTTCCGAAAAGAATGCAGAATTTCGCCACTAGGGGCGCCAATGTTTAATCTGTTTTTCTTAATATCTCTGCTTTGTAAATGTGCGATTTAAAAAATTATTTCAACACCGAATGCCATTTACCTTGTTGAATGCTTTAGGTTAGTATTTGAGGTCGAGGAGTTTTGTACTTCACAGTTCTGTCGCTAGGTGGTGTTTGTGTAATAGAGATGTGGAGCATTATCCTCTTTAAATAATGCACAGATTTCCCGCTAGGGGAGCGTAAAGGCCAATACCTTTTTCTCGCTATTTCTGTTTCCGGGAAACGTATTTGAGAAGTTCTTTTTCATTAGCACAGCCCTTTCCATGAAGAATATTTTTCGCCTATTTTCGACTTTTTTATTATGCAAAATTCTTCCGCTAGCAGACGTAGACTTATATCATGTTTCCTTTTCTATATTTCTTCTTTTAACTGTTCGATTTGAAAATGTCTTTGTCTCTGATATCTTCCTTGTGCTATGAAAAGCTATTTGTGCGCCATTTGTTAGTCTTCGTAACATACTTTTTAGCCGCTGGTGGAAGTAAGTAATTGTTTCTATTTCTGGATGTTTTATTGATTGTAGAAATCCGGTTGATTTTTTTCTAACCGGTTGCACTGATTTTGAGTAACTTTGATAAATTTAATTCGCGTCAGAAAGGATTCAAATGGTGTGCTCATTACAACGGAAAATTCGGTGTCATCTTTCTTGTTTATTTTATTTGATGAGTGGGATAATGCTTAAACTTTGCCCAAAACTGGTCTAAAAACATGTTTTGCTTCCCTTTCATGATTGATAACCTTGGTTGAATCGCATCATGAATTCCACAGGTTGCTGGAAAGTATCTGGAAGATAACAAGCGTTTCTGTTTCTGATCCAACGTAGCAACCAATTTCATCGCGGTCGACGATAAAGATAAATTTAGATGATGTAGCAGTTTAATGCTACATCGTATCCTGGTCTGTGTGCAGATCTGACACCCATGATATGTACCTCAACATCGCATTCGATTAGATGTACGGCGGGTTCCTATTTACCAGGAAGCGGAAAAATAATGTACTTTGGGATGTCGAGAGAGATGTAAGGTGCCAATGTTTGCACTTGCTTGTGTTTTAATGAAATTGTGTGAAAGCGAAAACCTTCGAGGGGAAAAAAATATCTGAGGATGTAACAGCAGTATACGAGATATGTGGGGTGAGCATGCTTAATGCATTATCCTTGAACGATTCTTTTGCAATCAGAACATTCAAGTAAAAAATTCGTTATTTCGAAGTCTTTTGTAAATGATCAACTAGAGATTAAAAAGCGTCACACATAAAAACATTCTAGAGAGGATCGCTGCAGAAGTTAAACAGGTAACGTAACTGACATTCCTGACGAGATACGATTCACATGAAATTTTGGTGTAAACCTTTTAATTATTTTTGTTGAATTACAAGTGGTTTTTTATCATTCATATTTCTCGCATAAATGTTACAAGCTTCTCCACGTTAAGTTTGCTAATTAAGATTTTCGATTCAGTGCAATATTTTTTTCTTAACTTCACTGTAAAAAATAAGTGGTGTGAATTCAAGGAAAATTCCTGAAAATAGTGTGCAGCAAAGTTGCCAGCAAGTGTCCTTCTTTTAATGAGATTTCCGTTTCTTCTCACTTCAGTATTTTGACAGAATTGCTGTAGTTAGTAATTCCATTTATTTCAGAAATATCCGTTTCAGATTTTTTTTGTTTTTTTCGTATTTACCTGGTTTTACCATAAATACTGTTACAAAGTATTCAATGAGACAACAAAAGAAATTCAAAGATATTTTAATATACCTGTGATATGGAGTAAGTAGTACACTTTTGAATACACGGCACCAATCACTTTTCCAAATGGCATCCTTTTGCCTTCACACAGTCCTTCAGTCTCTGTGGCCGCTCATCAATAGCTTTACGCAGGGTTTCCGCAGAAAAAGCTGCTACTGCCCGCACCAAAGAGCGCTTGAAACTGTCAATACTGGGGTGTCTCTTTCTGTAGGCAATGTCCTCCAGTGTGGCCCACAACTTGTAGTCCAAAGGGTTGAGGTCTGGGCTGCTTAAAAGCCAATCAGCTAGAGAAATGAAGTCTCGCAAATTCGTCTGAAGCCACTCCTGGGTCGACTTGGCCTTGTGGGCAGGTGCGGAATCCAGCTGAAAGCTCCACTGTCGGTTTTGGAAGAGGGTGTGACTCACATTTTTGACCACTGGTTCCAAAACCTTGTCCTGGTAGACTTTAACGGATGTTTTCGCTCCTTTCTTACAGAAATGGAGCTCCGTGGTGCCCTCGTAGGAGAGTTCCCGCCAAACCATGACAAAAGGAGGAGGATGACCCCCTCATGATCCTTGGAGCTTTTTCCTGAGCTTATCGTGAGGTTGATGCATACACCCTGTCATTTTGGCGGTTGAAAGCCTCTTCAATAGTGAAAATATTTTCATGAGAGAAAAGGATCTGTCTCTGGCGATTGTCTGGGTAACGCTGCAGCAAACGTTTCGCTTTTAGAACCCTCTGCTGCTTAAGTTGTGAGGTGAGGAAGTGCCCTGTACGCCGCGGGTAAGGTCTCACCCTTAGGTCACTCCACAGCACGCGTGACATCGACATTCTTGAAATGTTCAGCTCACGAGCCATCACTGATTGTTTTCTGACAAGATTTCGTCAAATACAGGCTGTCACTACTTTCACTAGGCGAGCAATCCTGAAGGTACGCGGCCAACCCTTTCTGGGGCAGTCAGCGACGGTCCCAGTCTCAAGGAACCTTTTATGGCCCGGTAGATAAAAATTCGGCTGATTTTCAGCTTCTTCAGCATGTTGAAAATCTCGGAAACTGATTTTCCAACTTCGTGCAGCGCTATTACAGCAACACGATTCTCATAATCGCCCCACTCCATGACAAGTACTTCACAAAACACGTTATCTCCTCTGTGACTGAACACACAATGATTCACTAGCTGCTTCATGCCTCCTAACTGGTCGGTGACGTTTAGCACACCGGTTGCGCGCCATCTGTCGAATGTTTGTAACTGTATTTAGGCTAGGACTGGTTATACAGAAATCTCGCGAAATCTTCAATATTGACAATTTTCATCCCAGAGATTCTTTTTTCCCCGGCATACTAAGATAGCGAGTCATTTCTTTTCGTCCCCTAAGTCGTTTGAACCAAGAACCCCGGCGACAGGATACGTACGCCGCCAGTGTAAGGTAGTATAGTGTCTTTTTTTTTTTTTTTTAATCTGAATACGTTTGTAATAATTTTATTTTTTCCGCAGGAGGACTTATTACAAATTACGTATTTTTTTCATCGTGATTTTTAAAAGCATTTGAGACCTTTCTAAACTGAAAATGCCTTTTATTTATGTTTAAGAAAAGGTGAAATGTACTGCTTCACAGTAATATTCCACAAAACCCCTAAATATAAAATTTACTCTTGATAGCTACAGAGAATGTTCACACATTTTTAGAGTGTTTTTGTTAAGAAATTACAGAAAATAAAAGAAGTTAAAATAATTGGAACTGGCTACAGCGTGTTAGATGAACACGAAGGAAACATCTACTGCAGTTAAATATCGTCTGCTAAGAAAATGGCGCACGTAAACAAGCTGTGGATAGAAGGTTGTGTTTTTGCTCTTGACGAAGAGAAATATTCGTATTCTGTGATTATAAAATGCTGTGAAAGACATGGAATTAGCATTTCTAAATGTAAAATATTATTGATAATGAAGGGAAAAATCGTCAAGCATTGCTTTTAACAGGAAAAAGAACACCAAATGGATACCCAAAAAAGGTATATTTTTTTACGACTATTTCAAAAGTAAGGTCCCTCGTCTTAAAAGAAAATCCACCTACCCAAAGAGCAATCGCTCAGTCGTTGGAAATTTATGTATCAAATATAAACAAGACAAAGATTTGAATCTGAAAAAACAAAACAAAACAAAGCAAAAAAACAAACAAAAAACAAATATAATGTTTACCGCCTGAGCACAGAGCACGGCGTAGACTTCTTTATGAAAATCACTTAGCCCGAAGCAGATGGAAATTTATTGTGACTATTGATGAAGCATTTGTCTAACTAAACGATTGAAAAAAAAAATGTCAATTTACTGTCGCCAAAGAGCAGAAAAAGACTAATAAACTTGGTTCCAAGAATTGAAAGAAAGTTTCGATAAAGGATTCATGATTATTTCTGGTTTCTCGTATACAATGGGAAATTAAAGTTAAGAAAAGTTGAAAAGAATGTTAAAATCAATTCTACATATTATGAAAATAACGTTTTAATAATATTTTAACTATATTTAAAGAGGAAATACCATTCCTTTATCCACAGAGCATTCAAAGAGTAGAACTCCATCAGGATAAGGCTACCAGTCATACATCCAAATCTACCACTCCATTTCTTGAAAACTGAAAAAAGAGACGGGTATCAAGTCTATGCCTTTTGCTCATATTCCTTCAAAGTCCCCTGATGTGTCACCAATGGACTACTGTGCCTTCGGACCGCCAAGATCAGATCATATGTAGAAGATTTTAGGAAGGGAGTGTCTGACCCCAGGTCTTAACCAACCCTTAGAAATAGGAAGCTAGGAGATTTGGGCTAGAGTGACCGATAGGAAAGTGACACAGAAGCGAGGTAGAAAGGGGAGGAAGACGCCCGTATTTATTACCGGGGGCCAGTACCCGGAGTCCGACGGCTTAACGTGCCCATCCGACGCACGGCGGGTATTTAGTGGTTCGAACGTTCGTACCTGCCCAGGATCGAACCTGAGGTTATCTCCATGGCAGTCACGAACGCTGAACACTGGGCCACCCGCGGCCCTTCGGACTGCTAAAAGAGCACTCAGACCTAAAAAAAAGAGACGGATATCAAGTCTATTCCTTTTGCTCATATTGCTTCGAAGTCCCCTGGTGTGTCCCCAATGGACTATTGTGCCTTCGGACTGCTAAAAAGAACGTTTTCTAAACGCAGACCTAAAACAATGATTGAACTATGGAAAGCAGTGGAAGAGGAGTGGAATAAAATACCCCTACCAATTTTTAGAAATGCCCTTGTAGGGGTGAGCCTATTGCCCTTGTGCTAATTCCTGACTCCACTCCGGAGGACGTCAGCTTAATTTATTAGCAACTACCCACACACCAGCAAATCAACTGAGGTTCATCCATACATAACTTTCGTATGTAAATCTAAGACCCAGGCGCTCTCTCCCTCAGTTTAGTTGGGGTGATCTGCTAAACGAGGAAGTGAAGGAAGGTTTTAACTAAGGCATAAGATCTTAGCTGCAGTAATCACTCCGTGGTAGAGAATAAATAAATTTATTAAAGTCAATTCAGTCTGAGAGTCTGATTTCTCACGGTGACGGCTTCGATGAAAGAGTACCTACGGTTTATCTGACTCGACACGTCATAACCCGAATCCGTTTTCGGATAGCTGGCCTATCTCTTCCAGCTATCTCCTTTCGGAATCTATCCGATTCTCCTGGAAAGTTCTACGTACTTTACCGCTGCTCCTGTCGGAAACTTCGGTGCATCCACGCACCTATCGTACACGAGTTACCGCAACTCAGGGTCTTCCTCGGGAAGAACTCAGCTTCCCCTCAACATATTTTCCCGGGAGCTCCTGCTGCCACGTTTTAACGCTTCAGAAACGTACACCGAACTCCTCTCTTTTTGCCCACGTGACCTCCTTCATCCTCTTCGGAGAATCCCCAGCATTCCGTTTGGTAAGTTGCTCCTAGGCACTGACCTCTGACTTTGCAAATTCCGGATCACTCTAAACTTAAGCGCTCAGGCTATCATGGCTTCTAGTTCGGAAGAGCCCAATCGCTGGTCCTCCCATCACGCGCACCTGCCATTCTTATCGCAAGCCGAGATCTCCCCGTGGCATTGTTCTCTACCGCCTCCGCTTGAAACCACTCTCTACAGATACATTAATACAATGCAAACATTAGCAGCATACTATCAGAATAAAGAAGATTATAATCTGCCAGACCTACTGGCGACCTTAGACATCGAGCTTTGTCTCGCTCTACTTAGAAAACCTCTAAATGAAGGATTTACCGTAGTCACTAATGGCCCTACGGAACACCATATTTCCGTTTGTGATTGTTCGCCTCGTAATCCGTTGGCGCCATTAGAACCACGCCAGACATCTGCAGTATTCAACAATGGTGTTGAAATAAAGAAAGCTTTTTCCTCCGTGGAAGAGAGAAGTCCTTCCCCGAGGTGAAATTCCGTTTCTCATAGTCGAACACGGGGCATAGTTTTTTCCTGAATATGCCTAAATTAACATAAATGTATACATTATCTAACATACAATGAATTATTAATTTTCGCCCTTACAGCCCTGTTATCTTGGAAATCTAGAAGTATGCTCACATCCAAAGATAGGGCTATCAGATAGAACATTTAAGAAAGAAATGATTTTATTTCAAACATTAATTATATTGCTGGAAAATCGTTCTAAAAATGTGTGAACATACTCTGTACAATAGACTTTGTCTTAAGGGGTGCACAGACTGATATATAGACATCATACAACCCATATAACACTTCTCAGAAAACACGTAAACCTCATCGTCCTGGACGGGATTCGAACACCGCATCTCCCGATTACCGGCCGAGTATGCTAACCATTACACCACCCAGGACACTGAAGTTCCAACCAACTGAGACAGGAATCTGAAAGTCCACAGATTTTCGCTAGTCAAAGCATCCATGCTTATTCATAGCGCTTTGACCCAATTCCCAACCGGACGGATGTAGGTCGGAGGTCACCAGTACTACAGATAAATCAATGAAGGAAGAAATATTCTTCATAATACATGGAAATTTTGCAGAATATTCAAGTAATGCAAACTGAATTTGCTTGTATACTACTTACTGGTCATCCATGTAACACTTCTCAGAAAACTTGAAAACCTCATCGTCCTTGAGCGGGATTCAAACCCCGCATCTCGCGATTACCGGTCAAGCAAATTCAGTTTGCTTCGCTTGAATATTCTGTAAAATTTCCATGTATTATGAAGAATATTTCTTCCTTCATTGATCATACAATCACCTGTATAATAATTTAAGTACCCGGTTTCTTACGGCAAACACAATATACAAAAGCTGATGAACAAAGTGGGAAAGACGGAGGGAATATCCGGTGCTACAATAACCAGTCTCATGCGATATACATGTACCCACAGGGCCGTGGCGAGCGAGCTCGGACCGAGTGCAATAAAATCTCCGGCTCCTATTTCCGTTTCCTCACCTACCCTCCACCCACCATTCCCCGACAACCCGACCGGTTGCAACTCTTCAATAATTTTTTTGCGGTGAATTATTTTTCTTATTCTCTCCTCCGCACATCAGTGATATGTCGTTACGAATAAACAGTGGTCAAAATTATGATCGGAATTTCAAGGTCAAGTTTTCGTTTTTAAATTGAAGTAAAATTAAATGAAAAAGAAATGAAAAAAAAACATATTTTAATGTGTATTGTAGTAGTAGTAGTACATATAAATCAAATATTGGATATATTTACAAAATTTTATTTTAAAAACACTTTCGAAACAACACTTTTAATCTTTTTTTATGGTATTTAAAGCAAGTTTTGAATTTATTACATTTTTTTACATTTGAGACATAAATTACTCATTTTTACGCGTCACATAGAAAATATTTTTTTACGCGTAACTTCCCAACCCTGGTGAAGGTATAATAGCTTGAAAAATATTCGGACACCATAAAATCCTAATTAGGAAAAAATTACTTCAAAAACGGGCTCTGGGTCCCCTTAGGGGTCCGGGTTCCGATGCTACAGCACCGCCTCCCCCTCCCTCCCCTCTCGTCAGGCCTGTATACCCTCAATATCTGATCTCGCTACACAACGTCGAAATCAGGTCCTTTAATAGACGGTTGAAATTTAATAGTTAACCCAACCTCAAGTGTTCCCGCGAAAAGCTCCTATCATCGGAAATTTTCTGTCATATGGAAAATGAAGAAGTGGGAGCAGAGTTCTGTCGTCAATTTACGAAAGAAATTGCGGAAAGGTTTATGGAAATTCAGAATTTTCCTGCTTACGAAAAATACGTGGAACTCAGGTTTCCCCCCGTCGTTTCACGGAAAAGGTTGTATCAGAAATATGCTTCGTTAATTTAAGAAAGGAATCACGGAAAATGGCTCCTGAATTTCAGAACATTTTTTACGGTGTTGAATATATCTGATAAAAAAAAATACTGCTTTTACCTACTATTAAAGTTAAAGCCATGTCATAATGTCGGCAAACAAGCACGAACAAAAGACAACAGCATATAGTGCTATAGACTAGTGAACATTAACGATGCATAATAAAATATGAATTTTAACACCTGGAAATAGGAATACATGAATGTGCTCAACCACCGCACATCTACGCGGGCCGTGGACGAAGAGGATATTATTGCTGTGTCACAAGAGAATAAATCAATCCAGAAATGCACACACACACTATGACGTATACTCTAATTTAACTTTCATTTTTAGTTTCTTTCTCTGTGTAAATTTGAGTTCATTCTCTTTAAGCGTTTTTTTACCTTAAAGTTGTATTTTCTCACTCGCTGAATGGTGTTGCAACAATCTTGAGGTCAGAGTGCGAGACGTGTGCGTGTTGACAGAGAAGAACGAGAGATATATTGTCAGAGCAAGCAGCGAAAAGTGTGGTGGTGTCGTATTGCGTATATAGTCGTGATATATGATACGTGGATTACTGCAGCAAATTGTTGTTGTTGGATGTAAGCAAGTTAAAGCTAAGTCGATAGAGGTTGAATAGAGTAACTGATGCGGATGTCATTGTCTTTGATTAATTTGAAGTACTGTTTAGCATTTTTATGCTTTTCCTAGAACAACCAATACAGACCATTTTTGTGAGTAATTGAAGTCGTCTCTCTTCTGGCCGTTGGGTCGTCTAATTTAGCTCAGTGTTTAGTTAAAGATTTTTGTGCTAGCTATCCGGTTCTTAAGACTTTAAGTTACAGTGCTACGAGTTCAACTGACTGATAGTATGATAGATAATGTTTTAAGTAGTAAAGTAGAGACGATTAAACGAAAAAGATTATAACACGCATGAAAGTATCGATGAACCACAGTCAAAACAAACGTATCAAAATAGAGAGTTCTCATGCTCGTGCTCTTACATGCGAACACACTGTGAAAGAACCTGAGAAAAATTCTGAAAAGAAAAGCTGATATGTTTCGTACTTTTCTATAAGCGTGCATGGCCTTCTGTAAAAAAAATTCCTGCAATTTAGAAGTCATTTTCCACGATTCTTTTCGTGCGTGATGTTTAACGACCACCGTGAGCAACTCAGTGGGTTATAAGCAGTTGCCCGTCCCTAATTTAGGGCCACTGGTTCCAGGGAAGGGTGAGAGCCAGGGCCGTAAGACAAACACAGCATCCATGCCTCACATGGATTCGAACCCAGCCCATCTCGGACGAATGATCAGAAGCCATTGCTTAGACCACTGCGCTACCGGGGTGGCAAAAAATATTACACGATTTCTTCAAACGTGTATTAACAGAAATACTTCTGTTAATCTTTTTCCCGTTAATAACGGAAAACTGACGTTTTTAAGAGTTACCGGAAAACCCTGAATTTTCGGAGTTCTTTCCGTGATTCCTTTTGTACGTTAACGGAAAAAATTCAAATTTTTTTCCGTCTCCACATTGGCGCACCCAGGATTTTTTTATGAGGGTATATTAAAGATGAAAGTGAAAATACCCAGAATATTAAAGATGAAAGTGAAAATACCCAAAGGAAAACATTGTCCAAAATGTTAGGAAACGATATAAATATCTCCATCATGTTAAAGTGCGTTTCCAATTATTCGTAGCACATGTACAAATGTATTTGAAAATAAGCAGGCAACAACAAAGAAAGAAGGACCAAGTGATACCTCATGGGGACAAGTTGGTATGTTTCATACTTTTCTAAGAGTGCATGGCTTCTGTAAAAACTTTCGGCCCAGACCCCTGGGCCACTGAGTGCGCCACTGCGTCTTCATATGACGGAAAATTACGGGTAACAAGAGCGGTTAGCTGGGAAACTTGAAGTCATAGAGGTTTGATGAGCTATTGCATTTCAGTTCGGCAGTTCTGCTGAATCATTTACCAGTCACACCATCGGAAATTGTCCCCGCTTAAACATTTTGGCAGCCACAATCAGGGCCGATTTAACCAACGGGCCCAGGGCGCCAGTTTTAAGGGGTCACCAAGCTGGAAGAATTTTTTTTAATGAATATTTTAGCACCACCTTCCAAGAAAATGTTTACTTAAATAATTTTTCAAAATTTCCTAATTTTTAAAACATATTATTTGTAGTCGTCACTCCACATGCGTGGACGGAGAGCATTAACTGAGCAAGAGCATCGATTGCCGGCTGTATTGTGGCTAGCCAAAATGCTATAATAATAATTAATTGTTGTATGGGGTATGTGCTGGTTTGGAGGGGGTGGAGAGAGAGCTTGAGGGGTGTCCCTCTTACCTTGACGTCTAATAGTACGCTGGTTTATAGTAATATGTGGAAGCAATTAGAATCACTGTTTGCGTGTAGGGCGCGTTCTTCCCCTCCAAAACTACTTCAGCGAGCCTGGGCCTCACGTATTGTTTTTATTTCTAAGATTTATAGAGCTGTTCGGCATGTTCTTCACAAACTTAACCATACACAAACACAATGAATGCTATATAGAAATCATTCACCAAAGGGCGTGTAAAATAAATTTTATAATAATATCTAGAAATTAACATTTATAATTTGTTAATACAATAAAGTAATTCTTTAAAAAAACGGGTGCGGTTGGAGAATAGAAAGAGAATAGCCAGGTATTTTAAAATAAAGGTCAAACTATACCATTACTTCGTAACTGCAGTAATATGAAAGAATAAACAATGAGTGACCCGAATGTGTATTATACGCGGAACGTGGCCTTGAGGAACAGGCGATCACAGCCTCTTCATCTATAAAGCCACGTTTCACATCTGGAACGTCAGTTAAGAGTCCGGAGTTCACGACTTCATAACAGTCCGGAGTTGCACCTTCCTCATAGAATGTGGAACTTCGGACTGTTAATTTCATGACAGTCCGGAGTTCCACATTCGAAAATTCAACATTTTACATTAACATGATTCAGTTCACGACGTCAAACATCAGCAAAAACGTAAAAAAAAGAGGTATTAGTCTGAAACTTGGCACTTTACAATACAAAAGAACACTCTTTCGAGCTGCAGTGACAAAATAATGCTACAATTACAGGAAGTGGGTTAGACCGAGAACTTTTCAGCATCCCCTCGAACTAATTTACATAAAAAAATAAGATTAGTTCCGTGCAGTGCAGTTTCATTTTAACAAAATGAATGAATATAGTGAGCAGGGCCAAATTAAGGGAGGGAACACCATTTGGGGGCTCACCATTACCAAGGGCTCAGGAGGCCTGCCGCTACACCACAAATAATGCACAGCTTATATACAACGAAGTGCCAAATCATTATGACCAGCGCATCTTTATATAAATCGAAGCAACTGCAGGTAAACGACGACATGTGCGGACTAAGCTCCGCCTTTTGAAGCCAAAGATATTTATTTCAAAAAAAAAAAAAAAAAATCATAAATAACAAAATAAGTAAACTTTTTTTCCATATCCAACGTTGGCTCATTTGATAAGAAACTAGATTCTCAGTCCTGTATTGTGTTTGACATGTTGTCGTGATATGTGATAAATGTTTAAAGCAATTATCAAAAACAAAATAAATAAAAATACAGAAACGTATAATTTCTAGCGCCTTTATTTGTCAATTTATTTTTTGCGCTTCTTGTTCTTTGTTTAAGTAACTCAGCTAATTTCTCATTTTTTAAAAAAGCATTTGGAAATTAAACTTCTGGATGTCTTTATAAAATCGCAGGCTGAATTTCATTTTTTAAAATATTAATAATCTGCAAAATAATATTTCTGTTTCCTTGTTCATTTGCTGATGAGCAATTACAGCTGCCTTTTAAAATATACATCGAATCTGGTTGTTTATTTTTTCCTTCTGACAGTGGAAGAGACATGCCCCTCTCACGTCTGATCTCTACAAGCCTGACCCCCGAATAATTTGGTGAAGTCGGTGCCCCTGGTGTGAAGGTCATGAAACGATCTACATAGCCCCTGATACTGAGCTCTGTTAATCAGTGTTATTCTTGTTCTTTAGATGGAAAAGGCAAAGGGCAAGTTCTAATCAGGCGCGTACTGACAGCTCTTGCAACCCCCGCATTGCGGGAGGCCTCACGGCTAAGAGGGCCTCTAGCTTCAACAAAAACATTTTACAGAATCTTTTGCGGAAACTTCATATCAATAAAAAAATAACCAGCAATATTTTACTGCAGCTTTGAAAGAAGTATTCAATCGAACAGCAATTTTTGGTTGTTTTTTTCGCGGTTAAAATTTATAAAAACTGAATGACGGGAAAGCAGTTATTTCAGAGGACCTTAGGCCCCTTTTCATAGCCATAGCAATAATTCCTGTACATGTTTATTAACAAGAGAGTGTGAAAGAAATATCCGTTCAGTGTTTTTACCAATGAGGAAAAAGCGTTATGTATTACAGTTGTTTAAAGGTAACATTACGCATGCTTCAGAATATAATGAAGTATAAGGTGTTATTCGCGGGGAGAAGCAGAGACCTGTGCCATTTTTTTTATTTTTTTACAAAAGAGTCAAGAAAAAAGATTTTTACTATGTGCAGAATCTTGTAGCATTATGTCAAGTGCGTTTTTATATTCAAGGTAAATAATTTAAGTGGCCTTTTGTAAGCCGCAATTTTTATTGTTATTTATTTGCTTACTTATGTTCTATATTTTCATATAAATCCGAAAAAACCATTAGACACTATCACATGAAATTTACGTGTTTTGTATGTATGATCGTGAGGCATTTCAAAGAGGCTGGCCTGACTTCTCTAAAAAAAAAAAAAAAAAAAATTTGCATGATGTGATTAACTTTGGCGTAACTGTTTTGTATAGTGCTTTCTGTTGGTATGAAATTAGGGCAACTATTTCAATTACAACGTGCACATTTATGTTACACGCAGTAAAGTGCAATAATTTTGGTTTTGCGAAAAATACCCGTCGGCTCCAAGACTTTCAATCATTAAAACGCCTATAAACCCTAGCTAATAATGCGGCATTAAACATTTCAGTAATTGAGTGCTAATGTGTTTACGCAAAAGGGCCTCAAAGAAATGTTTGCGAGGGGACCCGAGATTTTCCAGTACGCCATTGATTCTAATGTCCAGACAACTACGTCAGAGCATTTCCGAGCCAGTAAGGCTTGTGGGGTGCTCACCGTCAGCCGTGGTTAAATACACTCACGGACAATGAAATTTGCGCACCAAGAAGGAAGCATCGGATTCAACTGAAATTTTATGGACGCCAGTTTATAAGACTGCCGGTTCGTGCTTGCAGCGCCACCGCAAGGTGTGCGGTCATGCGCAATCGCACCAAACGTGGATCATTTCCATACCAGCCCGCACTCCAGCTATTTGCAACGTTTCGCGGTTGTAGCATGTTTTCATCTAGGTACGCAAATTTCATTGTCCTTGAGTGTACCTTCAAAAAGTGGTCCGAGGAGGAAAAAGCCACGAACCGCCGGCAAAGTGTGAGCCGACCTCGGCTCATCGATGCTAGAGGTGAGCGAAGGCTTACCCGTACGGTGCGAGCCAACAGAAGGGATACTGTGGCGTAACTCGCAGGTAATTTGATTGCTTGTGACGGGAGTAATATGTCAAACACGGACCTGCTGAAAATGGGAGTGTGTATCCGCAGGCCGCTCCGAGTGCCCATACTAACACCGGTTCACCGTCGAAAGAGCCTACATTGGACATGCGATCATCAAAATTGGACCTTGAATGTTTGAAAGTAGGTCGGCTGGTCAGATGAATCTCGTTTTCTGTTGCACCTTGTGGACGCCCAGGTACGTGTGTGTCCTTTACCTGGGGAAATGTTGGCACCGTGGGACGAAAGCAAGCCGGTGGAGGAGGTGTAATGCTTTGGGCAATATTCTGCCATGAAACCCTTGTTCCACTCATTCATGTGTAGGAAACTATAACGTCTACCACCAATCTAAACATCACTGCAGACCAGGTACATCCTTTCATGGCATTCCCCTCTATTAGAGCCTTCTTTCATCAGAATATTTCGCTGTGCCACACCTCCAGGATTGTTCAATGGTTCACGAAACATGAGGACGACTTCCATAGGTATTAATTACTTTGTCTTCCAAATTCCCCAAACATTAATCCAATCGAACATCTGTGGTTTGTGTTGGACCAGCAATTCCGCTCTGCGGTGGCTCAACCACGTAGTTTACAAGGTTTAAAGGATCTGCTGGTAACGTGCTGGTACCAGATACAACAAAACAACTTTTGAAATCTTATAAGTTCTATCCCTCACTAGGTAAGAGCTCTTTTGGATGTACGTGGTGGAGCAACATCATATTAGGCACGCGGTCATAATGTTTTGGCTCTTCGCTGTTTATATACACTCATCGTAAAAATAATTGCACACCCAGAAGGACGTGTCGGATTGCAATAATATTCGGGAGAAAGGTAAAGGTTACCAGGAACAATAAATAAATAAACATTGAGACTGATATGGGCAATATACATTGAGCTACACGCCAATAAGTAGTGTCTCTCAGTATGGCGTCGGGCCGCCATGTTTGCTCACACAGCATGCCAGACGTCTCGGCATGGAGTTAGTTGTACAGGTTCCTAATGGTGTCCTGCAATAAGCCGTCCCATGCAGCTTGAATCTTCTCACGCAGTTCCTGCATATTGTGCGGTAAGGGTGGAGGGTGGATAGCGCGTCCGATAGCATCCTACACATTTTCAATTGGATATAAGTCTGGCGATGTGGCTGGCCATGGCAGAGTGTTAGTACCTTAAAGGCAAGCTCTCGAGACGGCAGCAGTATGCGGACGAGCGTTGTCCTGTTGGAAAATCGCACCAGTGAGCGTTCAGAAGAGGTAGGGCCACTGGTTGCAGGACCTCATTAACGTAACGTCGGGCTGTCAAAGTGCCTGTAATGAATACCAAAGGTATTGTGGCATCGTAGGCAATTGCATACCACACCATGACACCAGGCCTTCTGGACGAGTAACGCTTGACAACAAATCGTTCATCTTGGCGCTGACCACGGTGCCTCCACACACAGATTCGTTGGTCGTCTCCTCCAAGACAAAAGTGGGACTTGTCACTGAAAATCACCCTCTGCCATTATGAGTGTCTCCATGAGAGCCTGGCACGACACCATTGCAGTTTTTGGCGACGATGCAATGGTGTTAAGGGCAGTCGTCGTAACGGTCTGCGTGCGTGGAGTCCTACGTCGTGCAGCCGTCTGCCAGTGGTGCTGGAACTAATCGGACGATGCATGGAGGGCACCACTGCTCGCTGAATATCCGCAATCGTGGCTTTTGGGTCACTCCGCGCATGTCGGACAACCCGTCTGCCCCCTCTCTCTCTCTCCTTGGTTCGTCTAGGTCACCCATACCCTTCCTGCCGCTGCTGTGTGCCTTGTTCTATCCACTGCCGCCAACAGCGTGCTATGGTGATATCCGCACGACCGGTATGGCGCGCAATACGGCGATAAGACCATCCCGCTTCCTGGAGCCAGATGATTCGACCCCTATCGAACTCCTCCGACTGTTCGAATTGCTTCTGAATTTTTCTCCGAAGCATACTACACTTGCAAAGAATACAACCATCACAACAGCACGAGTCAGAATAGCAAACACGCGTGACGGGACGACCTTATATAGCCGGTCAAGCACAGCACTATGACCCCTTCTTGCTGGTGTCACATGCCCGGCCGAGCGTGATACTTGAATCATTTGCATGTCTCACGATGTCAAACCTACCCACCAAGTTTCATTCCTGTCGGTTGCTCCCTTCTGAGTGCAACTATTTTTTTGACGATGAGTGTATATATCGGAAATCGGGAGATGTGGGTTCGTTTATCTCCCCAGGTCGAAGTAATTTTCAAGTTTTCTGAAGAGGTATTTACAACACGGGAAACAGTGGAAATATAGTAACTTTGTGCTGCTAATGACATTTGCATGTATTTGTGGAGAATTATTTCTTCGGGGGAATGTGTTTTCCATTGATATCTGTGTTGTTGTTTTTTGTTTTGTTTTTTTCGAAATTTACATGACACAAAAAGTTGCACCAAGAAAAGTACACTATGCTAAATCATTAAAAAATCTAAGAGAAAACCTAGGAATATTAAGCTTTCGATTCGTTCTCTCCTAAAAACAGTGGGAAATGGAATGTTACATGTTAGTATGAATGAAAACTGTGCAGATAATCTATTAAACAGAAGTCATCGCTCTTTCCACGTTTATAAGTGAGTCACGGAAAAATTCTCATCGGCCGCCACCGAGAATCGAACCCTGTCAATTGTATGTATTAACTATTCATTCGCCTCCTAGTTATTTGCTCAGTTGTTGCTTTCCATCTTTGGTGAATCCCCAGTATTGTGCGGGGCTCCAAGAAGCAACCTGCCAAGTGGCTTGGCAGTTAGTCGTATGTGAGTCTGGAGGAATTCGCGGCCGCTGTGGTGCAGTGGCAGCATGTCCGCCGCGTAACTGGAAGACCCTGGGTTCGATTCCCGTGGCGGTCGATGATAATTTTTCCGTGACTCAATTATAAACGTGGAAAAAGCGGTGACTTCTGCTTGATGTTTCTAATCCACGTCAATTGTCTGTATTGATAATCTATTAGTCTGAAAAATGTACAACGTTTTAACTATCACAAATCCAGTGCATATTGATACAGTTTCGTGTTTTAATGGACTTCATAATGATTCTCTGTTTTCAGTTCTGGGGGCCCACTCAAACGTGTGCGCCTAGGCCGTCCAGTCAGGCCTTAAGTCGGCCCTGATAGTGAATATGTTCAGTAGAGAGAGGAAGAAAGAAAGAGAGAGCCAAGAGGTAAGTGGATCTCTTGCAAACGCAAATTGTTAGCTAAAATCCTGTTAGACAAATCAGTTATCTGGAGCGTAAGGTTTATTTCTAAAAAAAAAATGTTTGCATGTATTATCCGCTACACTAATTGAACAAGTAAACGAAAATTATTTAATCCTTTCTGAGGATGAGGGAGAACGGAATACAAATAATGTGCACTTATATATGCATATTCATATAGGGCTTTTTTCAACCAGTACACGTAGTAGAAAAAAATCCTAGCGTATCGGCAAAATTATAAAACACATCATTCTTGATGGTACGCATCTTTTCTTTGATACATCAAATCTAGTTTCAGTTGCCAAAGGAAACATATATTTAAAATAATTTAATATAAATATTTCTGCAAAGCAAATTCTGTATATTCTGTCAGTGGTTGCTGGTGCTGTGGGGCTACAGGCCCCCACCTAAAGCAGTTGTTGTTGTTCATGCCGTATCGAAGTTTTCTGAACTCAGCTTGGAATTGTTCTTGCATAACACGTAATCTACGAGGTATTGTCTCTGTAATCCCTATCGCATGGCAGCTGAACTGATCGCAGGCTGATGTCTGTTAGAACCAACTCATATGGGAATCTCAGGTTATTCCTACATTAGTTAGTTAGGTTCTTTAGTTTCCAAGGGGCAAAACCTCACTCAGTGTTGTCTTGGCGAGAGCCCATGCGGGCAGGGCTTACTCATACAGCAGATATGAGTTGTCGCTGCCAATGATGTAGCTAGGAAGCATCTCTGCGTGTGAGTTACTTCTCAGGTTTGTTTTGCTCTGGGTTTAGAACTCTGTTGTTAATACAATTACTGGTAACCCGAATATGAAATCAGTTTAAAAAACAAAGGAGGCACGCCGAATGTATTTATTTGATAGTTTCGTCCTGTATTTTTTTTTTCTTTTTTGTTCAATCTTGGTTTGTTCCTGCCTTCATTGAACATACTACTTCTGATAGAGATGTGACTCCCATCAAACAGGCAAACATTCTTGTTTTTCAAAAACAAAATCTCAGATGCTATGATTTTTGTCAAAAGTTTTGGTAATTTTCTTTTCTAGTCAAAATGAGCATGTGAATAAATTGCAATTAAGAATAAAGTGCGGAAATAAATAAATTGCACACAAAACAAAATATAAATAATTTCTTCAGAGATATACTAGCATAAAATTGATTTTTTCACTCACCTAGCAGAGCGAAATTTTGCTTTGTAGCTCATGCAATCTGGGCTGGATTAAGGCCTCAGTGGGCCCCTAGGCTAAGACATTTGAGTGGGCCCCTTGGCTAAGACATTTGAGTGCGCCCCAAGGCTATGAAATCTGAGTGGGCCCTCAAAGAAATATGACGGAGAATCATTATGAAATTCCTTAAAACACGAAACTGTAGCAATATACTTATGATAATTAATAGGTAGTGCATTCTTCAAACTAATAAATTATCTGCAGAGTTTTCATAATAAGTCACAGTATTTTTCATTGTTGTTATAAGAACTTGAGTTAAAAGCTTAAGATTCCTGGGTTTTTGTTTTTTTTACCAGTGTATATTTTTCTTAGTGCATCTTTTTTGTCATGCAATGTGAAGCCACACGGTACTTCGACTATTTACGGTTCCAAGTGCAAATTGGGAGTTGTGTTTGGATTAAGTGAAAAAGCTGAAACTCTCGCCGACCCCTCTGTACATAGCGACATGAAACCTTTTACCCTTGGTAAGTTACTGCCTTGAAATCAGGTCGTCTTCCATCCTCTGTTTCTGACTAAGTGGAAATCGTACGAGACAAAAGTAAAAACTATTTTATAAATCTCTCTCTCTCTCTCTCTCTCTCTCTCTTTCTACCTATTTATTATTTGGGTGGGCCCTAAGGCTATGGTCCCTATAGACCCCACCCACCTTAATTCTGCATTGCATGCAATTATTATCAATCAAAAAACATTGAAGTCACTCAGTGATGTATTCAGGCATCTTCTCGGAGGTACTTAGCCCCCGAAAATCCACGAACGTTCCCCTACCCGTAGGTTTTTCGGTGATCTTCTCTCATGTTTAGTCTAATTATTTTCGCTTATAGCTGAATATTTGGTGAAATTAATTAAAAAAACTTAAGAAAATGAGAGAAAATATTATAATAATAAAGAAACACACACATCCACATGGACCTTAATCTGAAATTTCTATCGTCCTTCGGTAAAACATTGAACTGCTTCCAATATAACAAAATATTTGCTACCTAATTTTTAGTAATGGCAAATCATATTAGAAATTGTTCCCATCAAAAGTTTGTTTTTCCTATCGGTGGGTGGCTTACACTCTATGACAAAACAAAAAAATAAAAAAGACACCTCAAACTGCCATCCAAACAGTTGGTTAGTTAGTTTGTTTTTTACTACTACGTGCTAATTAATCTAAATAATCTGAAGGAGCTAAAACCAAGTGGCAGGAGAATGGTTTACACCATATGTTTTTAGGCAACATTTTAATGATTCCTTAATAATCAAAAACATGCTTATAGTAAGGCGAAGACATTTTTACCACTCCTAAAGTGTGTTTTTATTTATTTATTTATTTTTATTTTTTTTGGAGGGGTTGGTGATTTTCTCCAGTACAGTGTTATCTTACTAGCATCCTCAATATTTTACACCACCCCATGGTGAAATCCGTGGTGCATTACTGAATTAAATCAAAGGTATAACATTTTTACATTTTTAATCACTTGTATGTGTAGATTTCTTAGAATTTGCATTTGCGATATACGAGCATAAGAGAAATTTTATACTCTATTTTAAAAAAAATTATATGTATTATTGTATAAGTTACATAAATAACAAAATTGTGATTATGTATATATTAATATAATCAGTCCCAAATTTTCAGCCCTCTCAATATTTGTAACTGCCCCCCTGGAAAAAACTCTCTGAATGCAACCACTGAAGTCACTCCATTTGGTACATTTTATTGAAAGCATTTTTTTTTCTTCTGCTGCATTTTCCTTTGAAAAACAATCTGTGCATTACGGTTCAGGTAGTGAACTACATTTAATTCCTTAATGAGCAACTCTTAACCAAATGTAGGTATTGAAGGACAGTTAGTGTCATTTTCGTACTGTCACACAAGAAACGCCGAATAAGTACGGTCCGTTTATACCAAAGACTGGAAAATGTGGCTTTCACTGTTCAGAAAAGTTACGAAGATCGTAAATTTTCAAAACACATTTTTCTATCGTAAATTGTAGACGTAGCTTCAAATGAAAAACTGAATGTGTTTTCAATCTATATTTATTAAAAGGAATGCCTCTGTTGGTGCACTGCAACAATAATTGCCAAATCGTGGAAGACGCTTCCAAATTTGGCACAATTTTTTTCATTGTCGTCAGAGTGCAGTGGTCTGTGTTATCCTTCTCACAAAGGTAGCAAGTGGAAAAACAACGGTACTATCTCTTTCCACACAAAATGAAAGTCGAAAAAATATCCAACGAAAAGTAGTTTTCAAACATTATATTCCAGTGCCCTGCACTGAATCTCACTACAGAAGCTCAAAAGGTTCTCTCAAACTCCCTATTTTTTTTTTTTTTTTTTTAAAGGTGTATATTTTATATTTTACATTCACACGATATGCTACTGAATTATTGTTTAAAAACAGCTCGAATGCTTTTAGTAATGGAAGAAACTGATAGATGGCGACACGTCCAATTACTTATGAAAGATCGCAGCTAGATACTCAAGCATATTTAAATAAATTCAATACCAGTTTTCCAAAACATCAATTTTTTTATGGAAAATGATAAGCAAGCGCTGTCATGTAGTGGTGAAACGAAACTTACAAAGCGTATTTCCTTGTGTTTGAATAGCCCCAGGAAATCTGTGTATTCATTGGAATTCTTAATCTTGCTTCCTGCAAAATAACAAATAAGTTCGTACAACTTGTCAGTTTAACAGGATATTACTGTTGTGTCAGTGATGCCTGTGCCCAACTTGCATTGGGTATGTAGTTAGAAATTAACAACGATTGCTCTAAAATATCCGCCACACAATTTAGGTCATTCTATTTTAACTCAACAACATTTCAAAAACACATTGCTAGTTTTAAGATTTCAGATTTTTAGTTCATATCTCGCTTGTTTTTAACACTTCATTAAACATCTGAAGGTTACAAGAAAAAAATTTATTGGCACGAATACGTTAATATTATCTCCTAATTTTTTAACAGTCATAGCCATTTTCCATTCTGTTTCGCACTTCAGATGACACAGGAAAGCAGACTTACTGTATATTGCAGCCGAAACTGAGTACATTTTAAAAGAGTTATCGTTATGTCAAACAAATGGATAAAGGTTTCTTCATTTTCATCTGGTGATTGACTTTATTTGCAAAATCTTGGGTAGCAAGCAGGGACGTGTATAGAATTTTTTTTTCCAGGGGGCCGACAAAAAAATGGAAGTTTTTGAAATACACCAGAAGAAAATAAAAGTTAATGAACAATAGAAGAAAGAATTAAAGCTTTTTTTTCTCATGTAAGTTGATGCAATTTTATTAAATTAACGCATTTTTTTCTCATGTAAGTTGACGCAATTTTATTAAATTGACGCATTTTTTTCTAATGTAAGTTGATGCAATTTTATTAAATTAACGCATTTTTTTCTAATGTAAGTCGCATTTTAACAAAAAACATTAAAAACATGAAACATTTTGGGGGAAAGGCCCCTCCCCCGTTCTAAATACGCCCCTGGTATCAAGGTATTCACACAAGCATGTTCGACGGAACCAAATGATTTCAGAGGTCTTCTTATCTAATAATTTTTAGGCCATTATTTTAACTCTTGCAGAAGAATTTCTTCTGCAAGAGCTAAAATAATGAAAAAAAAAAAAAAAAAAAGAAAGAAAAAAAAGAACATATTGGGCTGTCGGAAAAGTCATGACGTATTTTAGCCATTCTTTGCAAAT
This sequence comes from Macrothele yani, assembly GCA_039090855.1. Taxonomy (NCBI): domain Eukaryota; kingdom Metazoa; phylum Arthropoda; class Arachnida; order Araneae; family Macrothelidae; genus Macrothele; species Macrothele yani. The sequence goes on from CM077023.1 coordinate 137,440,169, forward strand.
GTAATTTATTGATAGAAAGAACAAAGATCAATCAATGATATAATGCTCGTTTTTTTCGATGACCTTTTGCCATCTGTCAGTGAGCTGCAGAATGCCTCGTTCATAGAAGGACCTGTCTTTCGTGGCGAAAAACTGTACAAGGTGCTGATTTACAACAGCCTCATCTGAATTGAACGTTATACCGCGCAAGGACTGTTGAAGAGAGCGAAACAAGCGGAAGTCTGACGGCGCAAGGTCAGGCGAGTATGCTGGGTGTGGCAACACATCCCACCCAAGCTCCAACAATTTTTGGCGGGTGATCAAACTTGTGTGGGGTCTCGCGTTGTCGTGATGGAACACAACACCTTTACGATGAACGAGCTCTGGACGTTTCTGGATGATGGATTCGTTCAAACTGTCCAATTGCCGACAGTACGCATTCGAATTGATTGTTTGGTTCCGTGGTAGGAGCTCGAAAAACACGACACCTTTAAAATCCCACCACACTGAGACCAGAACCTTCCGTTGATGAATGTCTGCTTTGGATGTCGTTTGAGGCGAAGCAGTACGTCGGGACCAAGACCGTTTGCACAGCACATTGTTATACACAATCCACTTTTCGTCACCAGTTATCAGTGCAATGTGTCTGCAATCTCTCGTGTCGTGTAACGTGGGTTTGACTCGATCAATGCCTTGATCTGGTCGTCATCAACCTCGGTTGGCCTCCCGGACCGAGGCGCATCGTTGAGGTCAAAATCACCAGCACGGAATTTTGCGAACCACCGCTGGCACTGACGTTCTTGTAGAGCATTATCACCGTACACTTTACGCAACTTTTCACAAGCTTGACGCGCGTTCTTCCCTTTACGGAAGTAAAACAGTAAAATATGGCGAAAATGCACAGTTTGGTCTTCCATCTTCAACTTGATGTCAAATCTCCGCAAATCAACCAAATCGCTCACTATTCTTTTTAAACTGCAGCTAGAACTGGCACCTGTCGACTGCCATAGCGATAACAAAGCTGCACATGTCTCTATAACTTCCAAAACCGCCCAACCGCCATCGAGTGCCAAAATACGTCATGACTTTTCCGACAACCCAATAGAATATACATGTATCATCACATCATCATCAACAGCAATAACAACTATTCTCAATCCCTTGCTGGATGAAGGTCTCCCCAGTCTCTTCCACAACTGTCTGTCTTTAACACTTTCCTTCTATGTCCCTCCGGAATGTTTCGGATTTCGTTCACCCATCTCCCGCCTCGGTAGCACAGTAATGCCGAATCGACGTCGATTTTTGGTTTCCAGGTCGATATTACGTCGAGGCATAGTTTTCGACGTAAAATCGATGAGACGGAACGTCAAGAAAAATCATTACATTGAATTTCAGTGTACATGATAGACGGTTTTACGCAGTTATCCCTTTAGTTCCATTAATTCGAATAATCGATGTTTTTTATGCGATCTGTAAGCATCGCGCGCATGGGCCTTTACAACCATTTCGCCAAACAAACTTCTCGGATGCTGGTGTGTTGGTCGGTTGTATCATTTCTGTTGTAAAACGAGATTCTTACCTGTCTTCTTTTTCGCTGGTAAGTTAAAAGTTTTTTTCTTTTTTTTTTTTTTTACTTAATGTTTATAAGAAGTTGAGTCTCGTTCCTTTAAGTAGAATTACTTTTTAAGATACAGTATATAATTCGTACGTAGGCATATCCCAATTAGGTATAGACCTAGCGCGATGCTGACCGATTACCAAAAATTCTGTGATTTTTTTTAGAATTATGTGTCTTTTTGAAATCGTCCGAAAAGACTTGGATATTGAAACAATAAAGGAAAAATTATATGATCTTTTAATCGTAGACAGCGTCGTAGAATCGTACTGCAAATACGAATACATTCATGTTTTATACCACGATTAAAAGTTCAGAATTTCATGTTTCAACATCTAAATTGTAGAGTAAACGTGGATTCGATATTACAACAGTACTAGAATCGATGACTAAACTGCGTAGTATCAACGTAGAATCGACGTCTACACTATGCAGCAACGATGTATATGTTTTCCTCGAAAGGTCGAATCTTCGTCTACTGTTGACTTGATATCGTCTTAATAGGTTTAAAATTCGAAGTCGAAAAGACGTAACAAAAGTGGACATGGATATCTATATTCGACGTTTCATATCGACCAAAAATCGATCAAAACTTCGACGTCGAATCGATGTAATGTGCTACCGGGGCACGCGGTGATCTTCTGGGTTTCTTCCTGTTCTTTTGTATCTTGTCTAGATTGCAGTTATACAACGCTGGCCAGTTCTATGGCACGCCCATTGCCTTTTTACGTTGGTCATGATGCCATCACTTGTCATTTTTCTGATCCATGGAGTTCCTTTTCCTATCTTTCTTAGTTTCACCACGTATGTACCTCTGCATGTTTCTTTGAGTTCCATGTCTCTGATCAATAAGTCAGAACTGAAAGGATGTATTGATTAAATACTTTCCATTTAAGACATAATGGCAAATTGCCCTTGAAAATTGCATGGTTTTTTCCAAATGCACTCCAGCCAAGTTTTATAACTATTAATTTCCTCTTCGATGTGACTCTCTTTTGGTATCTATTGTCCAAGGTAGATGTAGTTTGTAAGAACTTCTTTTTGTTGTTGTTGTTTTGGATCTTGACGACCTCAGTGAACAACTCTATGGGTTAAAAGCAGTCGCCCGTTCCTAAATAGAGCCACTGCTTCCTGGGAAGGGACATCAGACCAACACATCATGCATGCCTCATCCGGTACTCAACCCGCGCCCATCTTAGACGAATGGCTAGAATTCAGTTCCTCAGCCACCGGTGGCGGCTCTGTATGCATCAGTTACTTCTGATTATAAATAAAAGAAGGAACATTGAGAAAAGGAGATGTCTGTGCCGTATTTCTTAAAAATGATTGAACTGAAAATTGTTTTATTAAATCAAGCAATCTCAATATAAAGGCTCAAACTCTGTTTCAAAAGATTTTATTGAGGCCTGCGGATTTAAAAAGCAAAGCTCATTTCACTGGGGAGCAAGCAATCCATCACCGCAGAAATAATGGGGATTTTGCAGCTGTTGCTCGTATTTGGGGATTTAATGATTTAGTGCAATTAATTATTTTAAAGAAGTAAGCAACTATGAGTTGGGTTGTAAATAAATGAATAAAAAAAATAAAGTAAAATCATTCCGCAGACTCCTGTTTTTTTTTTGTTTTTTTTTTTGTCGTTATGCTCGTCCTGGACTCCCCCTTCCTTTCCCCCATAAGCTTTTTAATCCTAGTTAAAGGTGTGACGTTTGTTTCCTGTGAAATCAGATATCACGCTAGGTCGCCGTACGTCTTTCTCTTATTATTGTTACCATCATCGATTTTCTTAGCATATGCCGGAGTGAAAAAGAAAGGGAAAAAAACAAAAAAAAAAAAGATATTCATCTTAGGCCTTGGCATTTAGGAATTCTTGAATGATATCTCAGTTCGGCTAAAAATGCACGACTATCGGATTTGGTGAACCAATTGTTGTAGCAACCCAATTCGAGGTGTTTTAGGAAGTTGCTAAGCAGCACAGCATTTCCCGAAATCAAGGCCGATATCATCTGCGTCATGTTTCCAGAACTTTTAGATTGTTATTATTATTGAATCTAGCTTGGAAGTTTAAGAGTAATTATTTTACTACGTCTTTTGGAGAAAACAGAACAAAACTATAAACAAGAAAACGTATGTGCTCATATCATCACTATGTCCCACCGTCCGTCTGTGGGCACCACATCTCTGCACCTGTTAATCCGAATTGAACAAATCGTTTTGCATTGGAAAGTTTTAACTGTGACAGCCATGGCACTTGCCCCCTCCCCCCACGCCCCGACGCACATAACTTTGCAGCTAACTAAATTCAGATGCTATTGAGTTGAAAATACATTTCATTCCATGTAATTTCTTCTAAAAATCCGATTGAAAAAATGTCTTATCATTTTCGATGCCTTTCAACACGAAGAACATTCTGCATACAATTTCTACTTCAACTGCTTCACAATTTCTACGCATATTGTATTTCCCCGATATCTCTGCTTCGAAAAAGTCTTTTTGCGTCGGAGGATAGTGCTCATGGAGAAGATTTTGCATATAATTTGTAACTTTTCGTAATGAAAACATTTACCACAAGGGAACGTAAGTGCATATTTTTTGTTTGAAATACATTTGCATCCGTATCTATAATGCTTCTGAAACACCGATTTTAGAAAAAAAAGGTTCATTGGTCAGATATCACTTCTACAGAAAACATTGTATGTGTGTATATATACTTTTTACTCAAAATAGTTCAAAATGTTCCCGCTAGCAGGCGTAAATGTATATCTTAGTTTTCTCGATATCTGTGGTTCTAAAAATCCGATGTAAAAAAATAGTTTTACGTTGGATACCACTCATTGCGGAAAACACTTCGCATATATTTTAGATTTTGCATAATGCACAGTTCTGCCACTAGGTGGATAAGTGTGCATTTCTGCTTGCAACAGTATCTCTGCTTCTGAAAATCCAATTTAAAAAAATGTTTTTGTTCTGTATGTCATTCGCTATGGTGAAGATTGCAAACATTATCCTCTTTAAATAATACACAATATTCCCGATTGGGGGTGTATATTTGTAAATTGTTCTTTTTTTTTTTTTTTTTGCTTTATGTGTTTTTAAGTCGTATTGGATTTTTTTCCCTTTGCGTAGCTCGCGCTATGAATAATATTTGCGTCTATTTTCAACTGTTTCGCAATGTGCAATTATTCTGCTAGGAGCCTTAGGACATAATTAATTCAATTTGCAAGACTGCCTCTGCTTCAAAAACTTTACGTCTTTCTCCATATCTCTGCTTCTAATCGTTGGATTTTGAAGAATTCCTTTTTTCTCTGATACCTTCCCCTATGAGGAACACTTTAAAAAAAAATTTTTTTCGGGGTTTAATGATCACCATTAGCAACTCGGAGAGCTATAAATATCGTAACCAGTCTCTAGTTTTAGAGTCAGCGCCATCGGACGAGCACATCGCTCATATCTCATTCAGAATTAGCACCTGAGCTCATTTAGGACAGATGAACCATTTCTTTTTTTTTTTTTCAATTTTTCGTACCGCACATTTTTGTCACTTGTGGTCGTAAGTAGCAATTTCTGTTTGTAATTGTATGATGACTTAATGTCATTACGATGACTTGTAGTAGATGCAAACTGTAAGCTTCAATGCTTAACTCAGAGCTTCTGAATATCAATATTGAAAACTCCTAAATATAGAAAAAAACTAACAGTCAAGGGGGTAAGGTATCAGCATGCAGTAACTTACATTTCACAGTCCACGTTTTATTCGTTGGCTTCAAATCATATTACAGCACCAAATGCTATCAAAATACATTTTTACTTACCAGGTCGTTGTCTCAAAAATACACACTATCAAGACCAGGGCCGTACCTAGTAGGGAGCTAGAAGTGGCTCAGCCCCCTACAAGAACCCTGGAAAATACACGTTGTTGTAATCCTTTGAACTTTTATTTTCGGTGGTTTATGAAAATGACTTTTGTATTTCTTTATAAATACAAAGATTACAACGACTTTTGTATTTCTTTATAAATACAAAGATTACAACGACTTTTGTATTTCTTTATAAGCATAAATAGTTTACCTTAATTCGTCGTGCATTACATTTTTTTAAAACAAGAAATATTGAAGCGATACAGCACAAACGAAGAATTACTACAAAGAAAACACTTTTCGAGGTAAAAAGTAGGAGCAGTTGTGACAATGATTCGGTTCCGTATAGTGACTACAGGACAGGGCTTGTTTGTGTTATGAGCCGGGAAAGAGAAAAATGCTATTTTTTCCCCTTCAATTTTAAAGAACATTACCAAAAAAAAAAAAAAAAAGAATAAGAAAAAAATGTAGAAAGAATAAGAAAAAAACAATGTAGAAAGAAAGAGGGACGGCGGCTAAAACGTAGTCGTGCGTCATTCGGTCATTCGTGAAGTGCCTATGCCATGCTAAGCTGCTGTTTAAAAACTTCCAGGTAGTTCGTTGCCTACAAAGAAATGCTGTCGTGGGGACATTTTAACTAAATGTATCCCTCTGCGCGTTGGAAAATAGTGCTAAAGAGAAATCCATGCGGGTGCGCGCGAGAGAAAGAGGTTTCAACAACTCGTTCATTGTTTTTGGTCGTGGTTTTACGATGCTTGTGCTGGAGAAAAGTTTCTTTTTTATTTTTTGGGCGGGATTCTGGTGCTCTTGGTTTTTGAGAGGGAAATGGGGTTTGGCTATTGACCACGGTAAGAAGTGGTTACCACCGACCGCCAGCGAAGGAGAATGCGTGATTAAAGATGAAGAAAAAAAGTAGAACCGAAGAGGAGTGGAAAAAGTTGAAATATGGCATCAATAAATCCTCAATACCACTGCGTGAATCCACAGAAAAGAGATCAGAACAGCTATCAAAAAAAAAAAAAGAAAAAAAAATCATGCCATCTGGGAGTTGTTTTGCCTCCAGCGATAAGGAACGTGCAGGTCAAAGTACCATCAAGCAAATTCAAAGAATATAATTTATTTTTTATATTTCAAAAGAGTTGTGTTTTCCTTCTCCCCCTTTTTACTTCATGTTTTGTATTTTAACTAAATGTTTTTATATTTTGGCATAATTATTCCCTAATGAAGTAAAATAAGAAAAGGAAAATAAAAAAAAAGCAAAACTTGTCTCTGTACACCTATTCGTGGAAAAACGCAGTTTATAATTGAACAGAGTCCCTCCGATGACTCTTCACCCCCCCCCCCCGGTTCTAGGACCTAGCTACCGCCCTGATTAAGACGGTATCTGTTCAACAAATTGTTATCACAGACTTTTGTCTTTACAAATCGTTATCTCAAACTGCACTGCACTTACTAAACAGTCCGCTCGCTCTGCACACCGTTTTATCCTTCGTGCTCCATTCAGTGATTACATTTTGTCGACCCATGACCCACTGCCAGTGATGCCAAACTTAGAAAGCCATCATGGAAAATAATGTGTCGCTAAGCCAAATAACTTTTAACGAAAAGAAACTAAATTTACATAAGAACGCAAAAATTCAAAAGGAAGGCTAAATTAGTGGTATACGTCGCAAATGTTTTACCGATTCAAGAAATCCTGTTTAATTTTTCATTTATTTATTTAATTTTTAATTTATTTATCTATCTATCTATCTATCTATCTATCTATTTGTTTATTGTAGCTAGTTTAATTCATTATGAAGAACACTGCGCATGTTATGTGCTTTAAATAATGCGTAGTTTTTCCACTAGGCGATGTAAATGCACTTCGTTTTTCGCTGATTTTCTCTTGTTTTAAAAATTCTTTATGAAATATTGCTTTATGTCGGAAAAGATTAAAATAACGTGTTAATTACAGCCGAGAATTCGATGCCACTTTAATTTTTTTAATACCTTATTAAAAGAAGTCGTAAAATTAGTCGCGTAGCCTCACTTCCCCTAATCCATTTCCCCTAATTCCCGTTTGCCCTAATCACGTTTACCCCAATGGCGTTTCCCCGAAATCGCTTTTACCCGAATTCCCATTTCCCCTAATTTCGTTTGCCCTAATCTCGTTTCCCCTAAACCTCGTTTCCCCTAATTCCCGTTTACCCTAAACGCGTTTACCCCAATGGCGTTTCCCCGAAATCGCTTTTACCCGAATTCCCATTTCCCCTAATTTCGTTTCCCCTAATCTCGGTTCCCCTAAATCTCGTTTCCCCTAATTCGGATTTGCCCTAAACACGTTTACCCCAATGGCGTTTCCCAGAAATCGCTTTTACCCGAATTCCCATTTCCCCTGATTTCGTTTGCCCTAATCTCGTTTCCCCTAAATCTCATTTCCCCTAATTCACGTTTGCCCTAAACACGTTTGTCCGTATCAAAGTTTCCCCTAATTCATGTTGGTTTTTATTAACCGAAATAAAACGGTGGGTCTTGATATCTCAAGAGAATTATTCTTTCCTTTCTTGTTGATGATGTCGATAACCATGCCAACAAAAGTGTAAAGAAGTGCACATGGTGAGGACCATTATACGGTTAGTCCTTAACGCAGCCATTGTATCTGTCACGACCCCCCCCCCCCGCTACCCTTCCTTACAGATAAAGTATTACATTGCATTAAACTTTTATTAAAGCAAGAGATACTATTGCAAAGCATTCGCTAGAATTGTGAACGCAGAAGGCCCACTTTTTAAGAGTTCTTAGCGTACTAGACCCCTTCCTTCTCCCCACTGTACGAGACTCTAAGCATGAGCCATGGAAATGCCTTTTGCTAATTGAGTTCCCCCTTAACAGCAGACGTCAGTTTGTCCTGTTTGAAACTTTTCTCAGTTAGCACCATCACTGATTGGGTGCAGGAGAACTGGCCATCGGTGAACTGGCCACCAAAATTTTAACAGGCCGTATAAAAATTGCGTTTTCGACCGCTTCGTGGCCACGTTCTTGGAAGTTGGTTATCTAAATCACATAAAGTTTCCGTAATTTCGTCTTTTCTTAATTGCGATTATTAATGTAATTCTTTAAAAAAAATGTTTATGATCTACAACTTATAACGAAGTGAATTTCTCCGTCATTTTTGGTCTACGCCGGGATTCGAACCCGAGGCCGCTTATTCCGGAACAAGTTGCTCTACCAATTGAGCTACGCGGACATTGATTCTAATTGCTATCTGCCTTTATGTCGTGTGCGTCCTTCTGGCAGGTACGTCACATCTCCTGGTACGTTACAAACTGAACAAAAGATTTCAGGATTTACAAACTGCAAGTCTGCAATTAATTATTATCTGAGGGCATGTGCTGCCTCACGAAACCTTTCGGGGGGGGGGTAACACTAAAAGTATAAAATATAAGCAATTTCTGGTCTGATTGGGAGATTTTCAGCATTTACAACCTACAAGTCAACAAATTATCTAAGGGCATGTGCTGCTTCAAGAAAACAGTCGGGGGGGGGGCACACGTGACGTGTACAATGTTAAGTTAAACGAAATTTGTTTTGGATTTTATGGATTTTTACACTGCCTGAAAATAAACATATTTCCTTTTCTTTCTGTTGAACTTGAAATCCAAAAAGGATAAAGAAAAATTTTTGTAATTTAAAAAAAAAAATTACAATGCCCCCTTTTTCGTTCCTGAGAATTGATAGCGGCAATAAGGTGCACAAAATCCTCTTTTCAAATTTTTACTGTCTTTAGCAGTGGCTTACACCGATAGATCGTTTTCCGAACTTAGAAATATGGAAAGTTACTTCTGATTAAATGTGAAACAGCAACGACTTTCTTTTTTTTTCGTTAGTAATTAAAACAAAATTGCTACAGACTTAGACAATTTGGACATTGTTATAAAGTTTGTAACAAAAAGAAAAACAAAAGCTACAAAAGTTAATTCTACCTGAAACTACGTTTGTTTGTGTGCTTTCTTAAAGCTTTAGTTTTTAATTTATAGGAAAATTAATTTCATTTATAATTTCATTTAATACGAAAACCAATTATTTCGAATTCTACTTTCAGTTTTATACAATTTATTTGAATATCTACCAATAGAAGATATTTTTTGGGTAGAATAGTTCAAGAGACGCCCGTCATGTTCAATGTTATATATATACAAACTTAATTTCTGGATATTCATCACTGCTGCGTTGCGCGTCATGATCTTCAGAATGTGTGTTAAAAAATTTTGTTTTAAAATTCGATTTTAAATTTTGTCCTTAACTCTGCTTTTGGGTATATACCCTGGGTCATACTCTGCAGCTATATATATATATATATAGATAACAGACACGTACGTTTATCTTGGACAGCAGATATCAAGTGAGGGTCACATTGATGAAGAAATTAATCGGCGTACAAAACTTGCCTGGAGAGCTTTTGGAAGAAACAGCATAAATTTCAAGAGCAATATGCCATTATGTCTTAAAAGAAAAGTGTTTGATCAATGCATCCTTCCAGTGCTTACGTATGGTGCAGAGACGTGGACCTTAGCTAAAAGAGACATACAAAGGCTGCAGACAACTCAAAGCAGCATGGAGAGGTGCATGCTTGGTGTAACCAGGAGAGATAAGAAGAGGAACACGTGGATCCGAAAAATGACAAGAGTGGAAGACATCATGATCAGAGTTAAATCCCTGAAATGGCAATGGGCTGGACATACTGCCAGAAGGACAGACCATCGATGGACAGCCGAAATTTTAGATTGGATTCCAAGGGACAGGAAAAGACCCAGAAGAAGACCACATGAAAGATGGGTGGATGAAATTCGAAAGTATGCGGGAGTGACATGGAGGAGACTGGCACAAGACAGACCGTTGTGGAGGAAACTTGGGGAGACCTTCGTCCAGCAGTGGATTGATAATGGTTGACAATGATGATGATTATGATACTAAAGAGCAAAGCCGAATACATAAGAAAAACTTTACAATTTAAAACGAAAGTTGCAAAACAACCTGAAGATCAAAACGCGCAGCGCAGCAGTTATGAAAATTCAGAATGATTAAAAATAAACTTTCAGAAGACAAAAGTGATGTACAATGCTTTTACAAAAAATGAAAATTTATCGATTGATGGGGAAAAGCTGGAGATGACCAATACCTACATTTATCTTGGACAGCAGATATCAAGTGAGGGTCACATTGATGAAGAAATTAATCGGCGTACAAAACTTGCCTGGAGATCTTTTGGAAGAAGTAGTATAATTTTCAAGAGCAATATGCCATTATATCTTAAAAGAAAAGTGTTTGATCAATGCATCCTTCCAGTGCTTACGTATGGTGCAGAGACGTGGACCTTAACTAAAAGAGATATACAAAGGCTGCAGACAACTCAAAGAAACATGGAGAGGTGCATGCTTGGTGCAACCAGGAGAGATAAGAAGGGGAACTCGTGGATCCGAAAAATGACAAGAGTGGAAGACATCTTTTTTTTTTTTTTTTTTTTTTTTTTTTGATTGGAGGTTTAACGACCACCGTGAGCAACTCAATGGGCTATAAGCAGTCGCCCGTCCCTAATTTAGGGTCACTGGTTCCAGGGAAGGGAGAGAGCCAGTGCCGTAAGACAAACACAACATCCATGCCTGACCGGGATTCGAACCCGGACCCCTTACGGACGAATGATCAGAGGCCAGCGTCTTAGACCACTGCGCCACCGGGGCGGCATTGTGGAAGACATCATGAGCAGAGTAAAATCCCTGAAACGGCAATCGGCTGGACATGTTGCCAGAAGAACGGACCATCGACGGACAGCCGAAATTTTAGATTGGACTCCAAGGGACAGGAAAAGACCCAGAAGAAGACCACATTGGAGATGACTGGATGAAATTCGAAAGCATGCGGGAGTGAGATCTGTGGATGAAATTCAAAAGCATGCGGGAGTGAGATCTGTGGATGAAATTCGAAAGCATGCGGGAGTGAGATGGTGGAGACTGGGGCAAAACAGACCGTAGTGGAAGAAACTTGGTGAGATCTTTATTCATCTAGCAGTAGATTGAAAATGGTTGATGATGATGATTATATATACATTTATTTTCCTGAATTTGACGATAAAAAATTACATACAACGATTTTTTTCCTGAATTTCACGATAAATCCGATTTTTTCCCCTGAATTTTGGCGATAAAAGAAACGTTTTATTTCACTCAACGAAAATCAGGACAAACATGAATTGGGGAAAACGCGAATCAAGGCAAAGGAGAATTAAAACAAACTTGATACAGTAAACGTTTTTAGGGGAAACTTTGATACGGACAAACGTGTTTAGGGCAAACGCGAATTAGGGGAAATGAGATTTAGGGGAAACGAAATTAGGGGAAATGGGAATTCGGGTAAAAGCGATTTCGGGTAAAAGCGATTTCGGGGAAACGCCATTGGGGTAAACGTGTTTAGGGCAAATGCGAATTAGGGGAAACGAGATTTAGGGGAACCGAGATTAGGGGAAATGGGAATTCAGGTAAAGGCGATTTCGGGGAAACGCCATTGGGGTAAACGTGCTTAGGGCAAATGCGAATTAGGGGAAACGAGATTTAGGGGAACCGAGATTTAGGGGAACCGAGATTAGGGGAAACGAAATTAGGGGAAATGGGAATTCGGGTAAAAGCGATTTCGGGGAAACGCCATTGGGGTAAACGTGTGTAGGGCAAATGCGAATTAGGGGAAACGAGATTTAGGGGAAACGATATTAGGGCAAACGAAATTAGGGGAAATGGGAATTCGGGTAAAAGCGATTTCGTGGAAACGCCATTGGGGTAAACGTGATTAGGGGAAACGGGAATTAGTGGAAACGGATTAGGGGAAACCGGTGTTCACCAAATTAGTTTTATATAGATGCCACGCCTGTAGTGCTGAGGAGCAAATGTCGAGGTTGCATTCTTGAGCTTGTTTGTTTAGTCCTTTGGTTCTCATAAAATTGTTCTTGTCACATGGAATTTGATGTAAGGAATCAATATAGCATTGTGTGTGACTGACGTCGAAGACATAAATTTTTTCTTGTCACATGGAATTTGATGTAAGGAATCAATATAGCATTGTGTGTGACTGACGTCGAAGACATAAATTTTTTCTTGTCACATGGAATTTGATGTAAGGAATCAATATAGCATTGTGTGTGACTGACGTCGAAGACATAAATTTTTTCTTGTCACATGGAATTTGATGTAAGGAATCAATATAGCATTGTGTGTGACTGACGTCGAAGACATAAATTTTTTCTTGTCACATGGAATTTGATGTAAGGAATCAATATAGCATTGTGTGTGACTGACGTCGAAGACATAAATTTTTTCTTGTCACATGGAATTTGATGTAAGGAATCAATATAGCATTGTGTGTGACTGACGTCGAAGACATAAATTTTTTCTTGTCACATGGAATTTGATGTAAGGAATCAATATAGCATTGTGTGTGACTGACGTCGAAGACATAAATTTTTTCTTGTCACATGGAATTTGATGTAAGGAATCAATATAGCATTGTGTGTGACTGACGTCGAAGACATAAATTTTTTCTTGTCACATGGAATTTGATGTAAGGAATCAATATAGCATTGTGTGTGACTGACGTCGAAGACATAAATTTTTTCTTGTCACATGGAATTTGATGTAAGGAATCAATATAGCATTGTGTGTGACTGACGTCGAAGACATAAATTTTTTCTTGTCACATGGAATTTGATGTAAGGAATCAATATAGCATTGTGTGTGACTGACGTCGAAGACATAAATTTTTTCTTGTCACATGGAATTTGATGTAAGGAATCAATATAGCATTGTGTGTGACTGACGTCGAAGACATAAATTTTTTCTTGTCACATGGAATTTGATGTAAGGAATCAATATAGCATTGTGTGTGACTGACGTCGAAGACATAAATTTTTCTTGTCACATGGAATTTGATGTAAGGAATCAATATAGCATTGTGTGTGACTGACGTCGAAGACATAAATTTTTTCTTGTCACATGGAATTTGATGTAAGGAATCAATATAGCATTGTGTGTGACTGACGTCGAAGACATAAATTTTTTCTTGTCACATGGAATTTGATGTAAGGAATCAATATAGCATTGTGTGTGACTGACGTCGAAGACATAAATTTTTTCTTGTCACATGGAATTTGATGTAAGGAATCAATATAGCATTGTGTGTGACTGACGTCGAAGACATAAATTTTTTCTTGTCACATGGAATTTGATGTAAGGAATCAATATAGCATTGTGTGTGACTGACGTCGAAGACATAAATTTTTTCTTGTCACATGGAATTTGATGTAAGGAATCAATATAGCATTGTGTGTGACTGACGTCGAAGACATAAATTTTTTCTTGTCACATGGAATTTGATGTAAGGAATCAATATAGCATTGTGTGTGACTGACGTCGAAGACATAAATTTTTTCTTGTCACATGGAATTTGATGTAAGGAATCAATATAGCATTGTGTGTGACTGACGTCGAAGACATAAATTTTTTCTTGTCACATGGAATTTGATGTAAGGAATCAATATAGCATTGTGTGTGACTGACGTCGAAGACATAAATTTTTTCTTGTCACATGGAATTTGATGTAAGGAATCAATATAGCATTGTGTGTGACTGACGTCGAAGACATAAATTTTTTCTTGTCACATGGAATTTGATGTAAGGAATCAATATAGCATTGTGTGTGACTGACGTCGAAGACATAAATTTTTTCTTGTCACATGGAATTTGATGTAAGGAATCAATATAGCATTGTGTGTGACTGACGTCGAAGACATAAATTTTTTCTTGTCACATGGAATTTGATGTAAGGAATCAATATAGCATTGTGTGTGACTGACGTCGAAGACATAAATTTTTTCTTGTCACATGGAATTTGATGTAAGGAATCAATATAGCATTGTGTGTGACTGACGTCGAAGACATAAATTTTTTCTTGTCACATGGAATTTGATGTAAGGAATCAATATAGCATTGTGTGTGACTGACGTCGAAGACATAAATTTTTTCTTGTCACATGGAATTTGATGTAAGGAATCAATATAGCATTGTGTGTGACTGACGTCGAAGACATAAATTTTTTCTTGTCACATGGAATTTGATGTAAGGAATCAATATAGCATTGTGTGTGACTGACGTCGAAGACATAAATTTTTTCTTGTCACATGGAATTTGATGTAAGGAATCAATATAGCATTGTGTGTGACTGACGTCGAAGACATAAATTTTTTCTTGTCACATGGAGTTTGATGTAAGGAATCAATATAGCATTGTGTGTGACTGACGTCGAAGACATAAATTTTTTCTTGTCACATGGAATTTGATGTAAGGAATCAATATAGCATTGTGTGTGACTGACGTCGAAGACATAAATTTTTTCTTGTCACATGGAATTTGATGTAAGGAATCAATATAGCATTGTGTGTGACTGACGTCGAAGACATAAATTTTTTCGTGTCACATGAAATTTGACGTCAGACATAAAATCAAAAGTTCCATGCATCAAGGCCGTATCTTGGGGGACACCAGGCTCGAACTTCCCCTACGAAAGACTCAACGAACGTTAAAATAATTAGCACATGGCACCTCTGGAATAAAAATAAACGAAAAAAATCAGTATCATACTTAAACGCCATATATCGATCTGACTGAGACGAAAAGCCCATGAATCAGCTGACTGAAGATCATTTCCGTCGAGCCATCAATATAAAAATTGGAAGTTTTGTAACATTGAAATGTTTTTTACATAAGGTTGTTTAAGAGACAGCATACAGCTTTGGTGAGCGATGCAAATCAAAAACTAATCAAGCAATTGCGACGAAATTTTATATTTCAACTTTTTGTTTTTTGATTAATTAAATTTCTAGGGAACTCTCGGAGTACTTCTCGGAGTGTTTTTTTCGTTTGATCTAAATGCTTAAGAAGTAATTGAGTAATCGGGTGATCATCCAGAAATTTCGCGTTTAAAGCTATTATTGAACAACGACATACTTTAATATATCCTGGGAGATATCGAATTAACGGGAGTGGAACACTTTTTAGGTTTTTTTCAAATGGTAAAAAAACTAATCGTGCGATCGTGATGAAATTACATACTGAGTGCTCACCCAATTGTGACAACCCCTATGCAAAGTGAGTTACATCCGATACTGGTGTATTCATCCTGTAGGCTAAATACGTTTATATAAGAGGTTAATAGTTCAGTTGAGAGCGAAGTTACGGACATGATGGGTTAAAACAAAAAGTTTATCGGAGTTCGCGAAAGGCCAAATTGTGGGCGCACGAACGGTTGGTGAGTTCGTTTCGGATACTTCGACACTTGTGGCTTGTTTCCAGCTTATTATTTTTCCGAATAGGTTTGTAATAACTTTTTTTTTTTTTTTTTTTCTATAGGAGGACTTTTCTTAAACTGACAATAACTTTCAGTTATCTTTAAAAAAGGTGAAATGCACTTCTTTATAGTATTATTTCACCGAAAAAAAAAAAAAAGCTCCTAAATATAAAATTTACTCTTGATAGCTATATAATAGCTTTTGTCTTAAGTTGTCCAAAGACTGATACACAGACCCCTGTACAATAAGTACCCGGTTTCCTACAGTAACACAATATATTTAATAAATAGCTGGTGCACAAAATAGGGGAGAGGAGGAGAAATATCCTGTGCCACACTAAACAAAATCCATGCGATATGCTATCCACAATATCCGATCTCGCTACGGAACTTCAAAATTCGACAGACGATTGAAATTTAAAAGTTTAATCAAACCTCAAGTATTCTCACCAATCGCTCCTATTGTCGGTAATTTCTCGTCACACGGATACGAAAAAAAGTGAGAACTGAGTTTTTCCGTGAATAATACGAAAGGGATTGCGGAAAGGTTTCTGAAAATTCAGAATTTTCCGTTAACCTATCTCTAAAATGGTAATTTACCGTCAATATAAAAAAGAAACTGCGGAAAGGTTTCTGAAAATTCAGAATTTTCCCGTGATAGGAAAAATCCATGAAATTCAGGATTCTTTCTGTCATTTCACGGAAAAGGTTGTATCAGAAATATGCTTCGTTAATTCACGAAAGAAAAGACCGAAAGTAGCTCGTGAAATTCACAATTTTTTTTTACAGTGTACTTTCACCAGTTCCACTACGATAATGCACATTACCTTCCTCTAACCACTGTTGTCATATTCGGCTGAGTGTTTTTGCATTTCGATGCGTTTCCGCCGCAATGGGAAGCAGGAATCAGGCAGCCGTACGATGAAGCCCCTGATAAAGGTGCCCGTATGATGGTAAGGTTCCTGTTGACGTCACCTAGGCATTCTCACTCCTTACACGTGCTTTCGATACCGAGATCACTCCGATGCAGTGGCCCACACGCCCAGGTGAGGACTACCAATCTTAACTACTCTGATTATTTACACTCCTTACACGTGCTTTCGCCACCGAGATCACTCCGATGCAGTGGTCCACACGCCCAGGTGAGGACGACCAAACTTAGCTACACTGATTATTTACACTCCTTACACGTGCTTTCGTCACCAAATCCCTCCGATGCAGTGGTCCACACACCCGGGTGAGGACGACCAAATTTAGCTACACTTATTACTTACACTCCTTGCGCCTGCTTTCGCCACCGAGATCACTCCGATGCACTAGTCCACACGACCAGGAGAGGACGACCAAACTTAGCTACGCTGATTAGTTATACTCATTGCACGTGCTTTCGCCACCCAGATCACTCCGATGCAGTGGTCCACACATCCAGGTGAGGACGACCAAACTTAGCAACGCTGATTATTTACACTCCTTACGCCTGCTTTCGCCACCGAGATCACTCCGATGCAGTGGTTCATACGCCCAGGTGAGGACGACCAAACTTAGCTACGCTGATTATTTACACTCCTTACGCCTGCTTTCGCCACCGAGATCATTCCGATGCAGTGGTGCACGTGCTGAGGTAAGGACGGCCAAATTTTGCTACTCCGAGCCGTTTTGCTCTTTAATCTCCCTCATCTGTAACGTGTTTGGTTCGCAACTGCAATCATTTATATAACCTAACTGTCGACACATACCGACTAATTTGCATTACGTTCCTACAAATACTTCTTGGTGTTTTTTTTTTTTTTTTTTTGATTGGAGGTTTAACGACCACCGTGAGCAACTCAATGGGCTATAAGCAGTCGCCCGTCCCTAATTTAGGGTCACTGGTTCCAGGGAAGGGAGAGAGCCAGTGCCGTAAGACAAACACAACATCCATGCCTCACCGGGATTCGAACCCGGACCCCTTACGCGCGAATGATCAGAGGCCAACGCCTTAGACCACTGCGCCACCGGGGCGGCTACTTCTTGGTGTGGCATTTTCTTTGTTCAACTGTGTATTTGGATGGACAGACGCAAAAAGGGGGGGGAAGCGAAACACCTAGAAAGAATTAGCCACTCGAGATGAAAATATAAAGTAAATATACGTATGTGCAATGTACATGTATAGAAAATGAAATGATTGCAATTCCACAGCAGTTGGGCCATTTATTCGGATAAAATAGCTACGCGAGTGGGACAAGTGAGTACATGGTAGCGCCACCTTTGGCTCGGATACAAACTGTTACCCGGCGTGGCATAGAGATCACGGATACTGTCCTGAGGTATGCCACGCCAGGTGGTGTCCAAATTGCGGGTCAGTTCGCCGACGTTCCGGGGTGGGCTCAGATGGCGTCCTATCATGTGACAAATATGTTCGATCGGTGAAGGTTGAGCGATCGGGCGAGCCATCGAAGGGTGTCGACATCAAGGAGGAAGGCCTGGGAGATCCGTGCCATGTGTGGCCGCGCATTATCCTGTTGAAAAAATTGTTCCGTGTTGCTGCGACAGGAATGGAAACACAACAGGCTGTAGAATATCGTCGACGTACCGTTGAGCCCTGAGGGTGGTACGAAGGATTTCCGAGGGTGTCCGGCTGTCGTAGGAAGTGGCTCCCCAGACAGTCACTCCAGGTGTGCGAGCTGTGTGCAGTTCCACGTTAAAGGCAGGATCCGTGAGCTGGTCGGCTTGTCTCCAGACACGTATGCACTGGTCAACGGCATCAAGTGCAAACCGTGACTCAACACTGAAGACAACACGACGCTACTGGACAATATCCCACGTTAATCGGGCCGGACACCACTGCAATCAGTGCCGGCGATGCTCGCTGGTCAGTGGTAGGCGGCGGAGTAGTCTCCACAAATGTAGTCCCAGTGCCGCGAGTCGTCTGGGAACAGTCCGAAAGACCACTTCTGTACCCGTAGACGACGCAACATTGCTACGGATGCGTGAGAGCGACGAATTCAGTTCTGCTCGTGCGGCTCTCACAATCGCTCGATCCTCGCATTCTGTCGTTGCCCCCGGCCGTCCACTTCCCGTGTGCCGCTGGGTTGTACCCTCCTCGACCCATTGACGCCAACATCGTCTGATTGCCGCGTCGCTGCGATCCAAATGTCTGGCAATACGGCGACTTCATCAACCGTCCTCTCTCAACCCAATTATACGCCCTTTCTCAAACTCGCTCAACTGCTCGTAGTGTGCACGGATCCGACGTGGAGGCATCCTCACAGTCCGTGGAGGTTAATGCAACCGTAATCCGCTGCAACAATTGTCCCTGCGTGCGAGATTTGCTCTTGATATACCCTCCTCGATGCGCGGTTCCCATGCGCTGTGGCGGGCCGCTATTTAGTCATTGGTCGTTATTTTTAATCATTTGCGTATTCTGCCCTGAGATGTTTGCATGCGGAGTTTCAACAAGATAGAACGACTTTTTCGGGGTGGTCCCGTTTTTTTTTTTTTTTTTTTTTTTGTGATTTTTGCGAAAAGTGTACGATTGTATCCCTGGAAGAGATCTAGGAGTACGGTCTCCATATTTAACGCTGTATTTTTCTCTCACGCCCAGTGGTTTGTGAAGGTCAGAGTTCGGGTGAGGGATATAAGTCCCAAAAGAACCCAAAAATCAATGCTAAATAAAAAGGCTTTAATGCACGTTCTCTTTGCACGCTGAACCAGTCATGCACGAATCCTTACTGTAAAACGGACACCAGTAATTAGCCACTTCACAAACGTCAATCTGTTGTAGTGGTGCTCGAAGCCGAATCAGTCGCGTATGAATGCTTTGTGCAGTTCTCAGAGGGAAAAGGTCGTCCAGTCCAGCAGGATGTATTGGAAGGCTCTTTATCCGACGACGAGTTGAAGTACAGGAACCACCCTTTTTGCGTTAGAAAGCGTGGTCATAGGGCATCTTCAGGAATAATGATGCAACAGTGACGCACTCAGGATGGGGAAGAATTTCAAATCATTATTAGCAAATCACATCGATCAATGGGTTGTGTAGTTTATTAGTTTACATAGGACGTTCACACATTTTCAGAACGATTTATCAGCAATATAATTAATGTTTAAAATAAAATCATTTGTTCCTTAAATGTTCTATCTGATAGCCCTTTCTCTGGATATGAACCTATATCTAGATTTCCAAGATAACAGGGTATTTCTTTAAAATGGTAGAGGTATACTCGTATTCCACTATTCTTCCACTATTTCCCATAGTCCCATCATTGTTTTAGGTCTGCGTTTAAAAAGCGCTCTTTTTAAACAAAGGCAGTCCATTGGTGACACATCAGGGGACTTTGAAGGAATTTGAGCAAAAGGTCAAATTCCTTGATACCTATGTCTTTTTTCATTTTTGCTTTCAAGAAATCGAGTGGTAGATTTGGATATATGACTGGTAGCCTTATCCTGATGGAGTTCTACTCTTTGAAGGCTCTGTGGATAAAGGAATGGTATTTCCTCTTTAAATATAGAAGTTAAAACAGTATTCTGGTAATATGTGGAATTGATTTTAACATTCTTTTCAACTTTTCTTAACTTTAATTTCCCATTGTACAGGAAACCAGCAATAATCATGAATCCTTTACTGAAACCTTCTTTGGATTCCTGGAACCGAGTTTGAAGCCTTTTTCTGCTCTTTTGCGATAATAAATCGACCTTGTTTTGTTACAGTCGCTTAGGTAGATCCGTTCTTCATCAGCAGTCACAATGAATTTCCATCTGTCTCCGGCTAAGCGATTTTCATAACGAAGTCTACACCGTGTTCTGCCCTCAGCCACGTGCCTAGGCAAAAGGCGATGAACATTCTATTTTTTGGTTTTTCTCAGATTCAAATATTTGTTTATTACCTTGTTTACAGTTGATACAGAGATTTTTAACGACTTAGTGATTGCTCTGTGGGTCGGTAGATTTTCTTTTAAGACCAGAGATCTTACTTTTGGAACAGTCGTAAAAGTACGTACCTTCTTTGGATATTCGTTTGGTGTTCTTTTTCCTCTTAAAAGCAATGCTTGACAATTTTTCCCTCTATTGTTAATAATATTACTTATCTTACATTTAGAAATGCTAATTCCATGATTTTCACAGCGTTTTAAAATTACAGAATACGAATATTTCTCTTTGTAAGGAGCTAAAATATAACCTTCTATCCACAGCTTGTTTGCGTGCGCCGTTTTCTTAGCAGATCATCTTTAACTGCAGCAGATGTTTCTTTCGTGTTTATATAACACGCTGTTGCCAGCTTTATTCTTTTAACTTCTTTTATTTTCTGTAATCTTTTTATCAAAACATTTTAAAAATGTGTGAACATCCTCTGTGTAATCAAAGCGTGCAAATGTTTTACGCTACCACTGAAATAGACGTAGAAATCCAGATTTGTGATGATTTAAGAATTTTAATATCAATAAAATTCGGTGAATTTACGGTAAAAATGAATAAAAGGTAATGTTTGATAAAACTTACTTTACTGGCCTCTAAATATCCCCCCACCCCTCCCTTCTCCCCGATACAATACACTTTTGGCATCGTTCGTATGACAGCTGTGACGTGCCTGCACCGCAAGACGCACATGAGAGAAAGGCATATAGCAGCGAGAACATACGTCTGCGTAGCTCAGTTGGTAGAGCGACTTATTCCGGAATAAGGGGACTCGGGTTCGATGCACGGCGTGGACAAAAATGACGGAGAAATTTACTTCGTTATATTGGCGCCCGAACTTCAAGATTGACTTGGCCGTTAAAGTTCTTGCAATGGTGTGATGTTCTTTCCACACCGCGAGACAGGAAAAGTAAGAGAATCCCTTCTTCAGCGCTTCGAAAAATAAATGTGTGTGATGTTACGTTCCACACACCAAATTGACTGGGATTTCCCCAATGTACGTTCTTCAGCGGATGACTGCCTACAGCGATATATGGTCCCGGCTGACCCGTGGGCCATGCCCCCGGCCCTCTCTCGCGGGCGAGGGGGGGAGATGTGACGTGCCTGCACAGCAGGACGCACATGAGAGAAAGGCAGCTAGCAGCGAGAACATACGTCCGTGTAGCTCAGTTGGTAGAGAACGACTTATTCCGGAATAAGGGGACTCGGGTTCGATGCCCGGCGTGGACAAAAATGACGGAGAAATTTACTTCGTTATACAGCCGGAAGCTATATGAGGAAAGTCCTTCTTTGTTATCGTCTGCAGCCGGGTCATCACGTTCGCTTGAATGTCTCAAATGTTAGCAAAGCTCTGCCATTTCATCACTAATTTCAGTCGGGGAAACAAAAAGTAGTCAGCAGGTGCCAGCTCATGCGAATACAGTGAGTGATTCAACGCAGCAACAGCTCTCTCGGCTAGCAATTTCTTTACTATTGCTGCAGAATGGAATGCCACATTGGACAGATCTTGCGCTTCCCTAAACTCTCTTTTAAAATCGTACGTACTGTTTCATGATTAATACTCAGTTTCTCAGCGATCATGCGCACACAGTGGCGACACCAGCAGCTCAGAACTGAGGGAGGGAGGGGGGGATTCCGTTCATTTAGATTTTACCCGACTCTGATGATGCTTTCCCCAGTAAAAAAAAGTTTTCGGGTACTGGATGTACGTAGCGTTTATTCAGTTTACGTAGTACTCGGAACCATGGATAGGGACCTCCATGGCCTTTTACAAGGTACTATTTCTTCGTAATTTTAGCTTATTTACGTCATTTTTTAATATTTGCTGTCATAAAGCTGCTTATGAATTTTAATTTGCAACCTGACAAAGAATCTTTCTCTTATCTTTTTAAACTATAATTACAGAAATGGTGTCTTTCTACTATACTCTCTCTCTCTCTCTCTCTCTCTCTCTCTCTCAGACAATCACTCAGAGGACTCTCTCTATTTCACAGAATAGTAAAACATTAAAGTTATCAAAAATTCATTTTATAAAACAAAATTTATGTGAATTCCGAAAATTCCCATCTGGTTATCCAAGTTCCCTAAAATCTTAGAGCCGCCCCGGTGGAGCAGCGGTTTAAGTGCTGGCTTCTGACCATTTGTCCGAGATGGGTCCGGGTTCGAATCCTGATGTGGCATGGATGATATGTTTGTTTTACAGCACTGGCTCTCTCCCTTCCCTGAAACCAGTGGCCCTAAGTTAGGGATGGTGGACTGCTTATAGACCATCGAGTTGCTCACAGTGGTCATTAACCCCTCCTCCCGGTAAAATCTTAGTGGCTGCACTTGCCATGTGCTCTAACTTCTTAAATATATTGGGGGTGGAGCTAAAAGGGGGTTTCAAAGAAAAGTTGGCTGGACTGAAGCTCACCCGTAGCATCGCGCCTGTTTGCACACAGTCAGTCGACGATCATTCGTTATGAGCTCACGCGCTTTTTCAATGTATTCAGGATTTTTGGAGGTCGCTGACCTAAAATTCCTAGGGCGTCTTCAACGGAGTCCCTTCCTTCGCGGAAACGCTTGAACAAGTCGAAAACTACTTCAAGGGTACTGCTTCATCTCCGTAAATTCTTTCAACATTGGATGCATTCCGGATAAATATTTTTCCAATTTGAAGCAGAATTTGGTATTGCTTCTTTGCATCCTTTTTTTGCCGGCTAACAGCGTGCACCTACATGAGCTGCCGCGACGCGGTCCAGTGTCACACCCTTTCTCACAGCTCCGTGACGGTTTCGGACATGTTCGCTCATGTACTTGATTACGTCATGTAAGTTACCGCACCTTTCACAACATTTCCTTTTACGCGTTACGACAGCATTCATCAGACTTCATTAACGCACCTTGTAATATCCCAATATTTTAGGAAGTTTAAACGTAAACGGTATCTTTCTAGTATCTACAGAAGATACTGCCATGAAAGTAAAACCAAGTTTAAAGTTAAACATAAATGCAGAAATAAATCATAAATATTTTCTACTGCCAGACAGCATTTATTCAAAATTTATCAGAGATCACAAAAGCGTACGAAAATCCTGATCGCTTCCTGTAAGTGCTCAGCATGTATTAAATTTTGTTCCCACTCTGTCAGTGCTTACCAGCTATTAAATTGTGTAACCTTTCTGTCGACGTTTAGCTGCTTTTAAATTCATTTCCCACTGGGTCAGTGCTTAGATCGTGTTCAATCCTGTTCACAGTGGCGTACCGGAAAATCTTGCCCCCCTTCACCCCCACCCCAAATGTTCTTCGAGACCCTTTTGCGAAAATTTATTAGCACTCCATTACTTACATTTTTAATTCCATATCAGAACTATGTTGTACAGGCGTTTTAATAATTAAAATTCTTTGGAACGTACAAGTATTTTTCGTAAAACCAAAATTATTGCACTTTACTGCGTGTAACACAAATGTGCACGTTGTAATTGAAATAGTTGCCCTAATTTTATAGCAACAGAAAGCACTACAAAACTGTTACGCCAAAGTTGAATATATCATGTAAATTTTATTCTTTCAGAGAACTAAGGCCAGCCTCTTTGAAATGCCTCACGATCACATATACGAAGCACGTAATTTTCATGTGACAGTGTCTAATGATCTTCTCCGATTTAAACGAAAATACAGAAAATAAGTAACAATTAAAAATTGTGACACAAAAAAATACTTAAATTATTTACTCTTGAATATAAAAAAGACACTTAACATAATGCTAAAAGATTTTGCACATAGTAAAAATTTTTGTCTTGACTCTGTTGTAAAAAAATGACACAGTTCTCTGCTTCTCCCCACGAATAACACCTTTCAGTTCATTATATTCTGAAGCATGCGTAGTTACGTGCAAACAACTGTAATACATAACACCTTATCCTCATTGGTAAAAACTTTGCATTATTTGAACTGATATTTCTTATTCATTCTCTTGTTAGTGTGCATGTATAGGAATTATTGCTGTTACTACGAAAAGGGGCCTCAGGTCCTCTGAAATAACTGCTTTCCCGTCATCTAGTTTTTATAAATTTTAACCGCGAGATAAACAACAACCATAAATTACTTTTCTTTTTAATACTTCTTTCAAAACTTCCGTAAAAAATAGCTGGTTATTTCTTTATTCCTATGAAGTTTCCGCAAAAGATTCTGTAAAATGTTGTTGCTGAAGGTAGAGGTCCCTCTTAGGCGTGAGGCCCGAGGGCCTCTACCTGTTGCGGGGGTTATCAGTACGCGCCTGCCAGTTCATACTACGTCGGTGTTTGTTATCGGCCTTTACTTCTCATCACACTGTGTCGCCCCTGTCAATACTTCGCATATATGAAATTCTGTTCACGCTCTATCGGTAATCAGGTAATGCTAATCGCGCTGCATAACTGAAATTCTCTTTCCCGTTGTCTCTTAAACTTAAAAGAAGGCATTGTTTGTCTTCTGCATAATTATCAAGGCGTTTATTAAATTCTGGAAGTTACGCTGCACAGCATTTACGTATGGGTTATATTAGAATTCCATCTGAGTGAAGTAATTTCATTTAGTGATGAGCACAGCATATTTTCTGAACACATAGTGAGCATATATGGGAATATCGGTCTTGCTCTTTACTACTAAAGAGAAGACTGATTTAAAAAAAAAAGATGGTTCAAACGGTACGTGAACTGCGACAATTTTCTTCGAGACTATGTAGATGAAATTATTCGAGGGGATTTAGTAAATGCTCCGGAATTTAAGGTATAGGCTTTTATCTTGCCGATTTTAAAAGAAATTAAAAATCTTTTCATGAAAATTTTATTTTGAAATTTTTTTATCAAAAATCTGTGTGAACGGAAATCGTAAAAACTACAAAAAACATTAGCACATCCACTAAGAGGGCATTGGGTTGGATTGACAGTCGGAAGTTTTAGATTAAAACTATCATGCCACTGACTACGTGATTTTAGCGGAAGAGAAAAACAAATGAAAATTAAGCTCTGCGAAATACTCTGTCAAGTAATACAAATTTTGAAGCTGTGAATTCGTTTATTGGTGTAAATATGACATAAATTGTAAGTCAGATAATATCCAAAAACTTGAAAATTTCGTCGTTCTGGAGCGGGAATCGATGGTTATTTTCAAATTAATCGGAAACTTGAAACTTGGTCGTTCTGGGTGGTGTAGTGGTTAACATACTCGGGCCCTAGCCGGGGGACGCGGATTCTCGCTCCAGGACGACGAAATTTTCAAGTTTTCAGATATTATCTGACTTACCATTCATGTCATATTTACACCAATAAACGGATTCACAACTTCAAAATTTGTATTGTACAATGGTGCAATCCCGTATTTCATTCATTGACACTCTGTCAAACTTTAAGGTGATCACTTCTGTTGTGTTAGGGAAAAGCTTTGATAAGCGTAAAGAATTGCAGTAATTGTACTCACAGACAATGAAATTTGCGCACCTAGAAGAAAACATGCTACAACCGCAAAACTTTGCAAATAGCTAGAATGCGTTCTGGTATGCAAATTATCCACGTTTGGTGCGATTGCGCATGACCGCACACCTTGTGCTGGCGCTGCAAGCTAGAACCGGTAACCTTATAAACCGGCTTGTAGTCGATGCTCCTTGAAAGCGAAAAGCACCGGCTGAAGCAAGCAAGAGTACAGAGTACCAAGAATGCCGGATAGATGCCAGAGACATCGATTTCCGCAAAGTACGGACTTTGAGAAAGGCCGGATCATCGGTCTGAAAACCGCAGGGTGGTCGGCGCGCTGTATAGTCAGCCACGTGGATTGTTCTGACCATACCGTCCGACTGTGTTGGGAGCAGCGGGCACGTGACGGCACTGCCACACGGCGGAGCGGCTCCGGACGGACCAGGAGGACCACTGGTAGAGAGGATCAACGGATCGTGCGCCCGGCCCGAACGAATCCCACGGAGACCCAATCCACTATACAGACAGATGTAGTGGCTCCTGTGTGCCCACAAACTATTTCCCGACGCCTCGTGGAAGAGAAAATGCAATCCCATCGCCCCTTACGTGTGCTGCCATTAACACCGGAACATCGCCGGCTCCGTGTGCAGTGGTGCCAGGCCAGAGCGACGTGGAACGCCACAGACTGGCGACGTGTAGTGTTTAGCGATGAGTGCCACTTCGTTTTGGGGACAGATGATCATCGTGTCCGGGTGTGGAGGTTCCCGGGTCAACGGCCCAATCCCAACCTCGCTATCGAGCGCCACACCTCCCCCACTGCAGGCATTATGGTCTACAGAGCCATTACCTACAATAGCCGATAAGCTCTAGTAGAGGTACGTGGATCATTGACGGGCCAGCGGTATGTGGATGAGATCCTACTGCCCCATGTGCTCCCATTCCTACCCGGGATTCCAGGTTCGCCCAAGCAGGATAATGCCCGCCCGCACACGGCTTGGGTTGCCCAAGACTTCCTACGTCATGTCCAGACACTTCCAAGATCCTTCCGCACCCCGGACATGTCCCCTATCGAGCATCTGTGGGACCAGTTGAAACGCTGGCTGCCGCCGTGCCGCACTATCCGGGATTTGGAGTACACCCTTCAACACGTGGGGGCCAGTCTGCCTCAGGACAACATTAGGCTTCTGTTCGCCCCCATGCCGGACCGTATTGCAGCGTGTATCGGAATGTATAACATGCTTCAGTGCCGAGTGAAAATTTTCATTTTTCTTTTAATACTGCCACCATGAGGGATACAGTACAGCTGTTTGCAAATGTATAAATGGTTAGCATACTCTGTTGTTTTTTTAATTCGGAGTTTAACGACCACCGTCAGCAATTCAGTGGGCTATAAGCAGTCGCCTGTCCCTAATTTAGGGCCACTGGTTCCAGGGAAGGGAGAGAGCCAGTGCCGTAACACAAACACAGCATCCATACCTCAGCGGAATTCTAACCCGGACCAATCTCAAGAACGATTAGTTAAAAGCCAGCACTTAGACCACTGTGCCACAGGACCGTCACTAGAGTAGAGTCCTGCAGGGACAATATTTTTAGGCCCGAGCCCGGATCATTCCCTCCCAGTTAATGTCAAGCCCGACCCCGGATCATCCCCCCCCCCCAGTTAATGTCAAGCCCGACCCGACCCGGCCCAGCCCGGCCAGGCCATTCAGGCCCGCCATAGGTTTCACTTGCGTAACTGTCACTTGCTTTAACATAGACGGTGTTTGTACTGTAAAAATAGGGCATAAACAAGTTAACTAACCCACCAGTAACCAGAAATACGACAAATGCAATAAATAGTATTCAGTGAACTTAAGTAAATTATCGTCATTTCATAATCGAACCATTCGTAGGGTCAGATCACTGTTTATACGAGTCAAGTACTGTCACCTTTAACACTTTTGTCCAGAACATAATATAAACTACCCTGCTATCCACCCAAAATGCAACACCAAGAAGGAAACATCCGATTGGCCTGAAATTCGCAGCATGCGTCGCCCGCGAGAGGACATGCAAACGATTAGCATTGCAGGGCATATGCAAATCATGTGCGCCCGGCACGCCACCGAGAAGCACTATAAGATGGGTGCACAGAAGGCGGCGTGTAAGTAGTGGAAGAGTGTTGCGCTGCCGGACCTGTGTGTGGGAAGCTTCCTGATGCCTCGTCGCAGAATACCGCAGTCATTCCAGCACGTTTCGGAGTTCGACAGAGGACGAATAGTGGCTTATCGCGACAGCGGTTTATCGTACCGAGACATCGGCGCTCGTGTGGGACGACATCCAGCCACAGTGAGGCGAGTATGGATTCGGTGGGTGCAGGAGGGACGGACGGACCGACGTGAGCGATTGCCGCAGCCACGGCACACCACCGAACGAGAGCACTGGCATGTTGTGCGGCGGGCATTGACGACTCGCACCGCCATATCACGAACGTTAGCGCAGGAATTAGGGTGTGTTGCGCAACAACCTGTGTTAGCACGTGCCGTTCGACGTCGTCTGCAGGAGCGGGGACTTGTCACACGGCGTCCACTGCTCCGTTTACCATTGACGTTACACCACGGGCAAGTGTGGCGGCAGTGAGCCATTGACCGCCGCACCTGGGCTACGGAATGTCACGACATTGTCACCACCGACGAATCCCGCTTCTGCCTGCAACACCACGATGTTCAGATATATGTGCGGCGGCACCGCGGCGAGAGACTGTATGACGCCTGCATTATGCATCGCCATACCGGTCCGCCCACTGGTACGCATCGCCGGTACACTCAACAGCCACCGCTACATCTCCGACGTTTTGGAGCCTGTAGTCCACCCTTACCTGCAGGACCTGCCAGCGGCCACGTTTCAGCAGGACAATGCGCGCCCGCACGTGGCACGCATCGTGCAACAGTTCTTCATGGCCCACCAGGTGTCACTGCTGCCGTGGCCCGCCTGTTCTCCCGACATGTCACCCATCGAATACCTCTGGTCGCTGATCGGCAGGCGAGTGGCGCCGCAAGCACCACCCGCAGCTACGCCTGATGAACTGTGGCAACGTGTGGAAGCAGCCTGGACCGACATACCCCAAGTCCACATCCAAAGCCTCTTTCGTTTGATTCCGCGGCGTGTAGCGGCCGTTATTGCCAGCCATGGGGGCCACACGAACTATTGATGTCTGCGTGTTCCGCAAGTCGCATGGACCTGTAAGCTTAATCGTTTCATCTTTGTATCTGTTGTTATGTATCCATTAAATCTGGCTTTGCTATCTCGTGTCCTTCTTGGTGGTGCATTTCGGGTAGCCAGCAGTGTATATACGTACGGAGCAAGTGTTTTTCTGGTGTAAACTTACGAAATAAATGGAATATGGATTCAAAGGGGAGAGAGATTGCCAAAGATCAAAGACGAAAAGACGCGTGCAAAATAAATAAATAAATTAATTAATTAATAAAAAATAGCACACAGCGGTAGAGAAAAATGATTGCGCGAAACAAGAAATATGATCATGGTAAGGGAAAGACAGAGACTTCAAAAACAGAATGACCTAAATTTATCAACAACCTGGCTGCACGGTACACATGCAAGTGCAGGCCCGTCCAAGCCAGCCATTGAAATTGTAGGCCCGGCCCGTAAGTTTTAAACTAGTTATCAGGCCCGGCCTGTGCAGGGCTACTCTAGAGCATTTCTTTCTTTTTTTTTTTTTAATGGGAGTTTAAGGACCACTGCAAGCAACTCGATGGGTTATGAGCAGATGAGCAGTCGCCCGTCCCTACGTTAGAGCCACTGGTTCCAGCCAGTGCCGTATGCAATATACATAACATCCATGCCTCACAGGAATTCGAACCCGGACCCATCTTGGAAGAATGGTCAGAAGCCAGAGCTTAGATCACTGCCCCACCGGGGCGACTAGAGCATTTCAGAAGAGAATGCTAAATTCACTCCACTTCCATCAGAAGCCTCCCCCAATAATCTCGACAAAAGTTTTTCGTTTAAGTTAAAAAGAAATTCTAAAGCTTTACTAAGTTTGGAATATTATTACACTGCGGGCCACCCAAAATGCAACACCAAGAAGGAAGCATCCGATTGGCCTGAAATTCGCAGCATGCGTCGCCCGCGAGAGGACATGCAAACGATTAGCATTGCAGGGCATATGCAAATCATGTGCGCCCGGCACGCCACCGAGAAGCACTATAAGAAGGGTGCACAGAAGGCGGGGTGTAAGTAGTGGAAGTGTGTTGTGCGGCCGGACCAGTGCGTGGGAAGCTTCCTGATGCCTCGTCGCAGAATACGGCAGTCATTCCAGCATGTTTCGGATTTCGACAGAGGACGAATAGTGGCTTATCGTGACAGCGGTTTATCGTACCGAGAAATCGGCGCCCGTGTGGACGACATCCAGAAAAAAGTGAGACGAGTATGGATTCGGTGGGTGCAGAAGGGACGGACGGACCGACGTGAGTGATTGCCACAGCCGCGGCACACCACCGAACCAGAGGACCGGCGTTTTGTGCGGCGGGCATTGGCGGCTCACACTGCCACATCACGAACGTTAGCGCAGGAATTAGAGTGCGTTGCGCAACAACCTGTGTCAGCACGTACCGTTCGACGTCGTCTGCAGCAGCGGGGACTTGTCGCACGGCGCCCATTGCTCCGATTACCACTGACGTTACACCTCCGGCGAGTGCGGCGGCAGTGGACCGTTGAACGCCGCACCTGAACTACGGAATGGCACGACATTGTCTTCTCTGACGAATCCCGCTCCTGCCTGAAACACCACGATGGTCAGATCCGCGTGTGGCGGCACCGCGGCGAGAGACTGTATGACGCCTGCATTATGCATCGCCATACCGGTCCGTCGCCTGGCGTTATGGTTTGGGACGCAATTAGATATGACACCCGCACCCCTCTGGTACGCATCGTCGGTACACTCAACAGCCACCGCTACATCTCCGACGTTTTGGAGCCTGTAGTCCTCCCTTACCTGCAGGACCTGCCAGCGGCCACGTTTCAACAGGACAATGCGCGCCCGCACGTGGCACGCATCGTGCAACAATTCTTCATGGCCCACAAGGTGTCACTGCTGCCGTGGCCCGCCTGTTCTCCCGATATGCCACCCATCGTATACGTCTGGTCGCTGATCGGCAACCGAGTGGCCCGGCAAGCACCACCCGCGGATACGCTTGATGAACTGTAGCAACGTGTGGAAGCAGGCTGGACCGACATACCCCAAACCCACATCCAAAGCCTCTTTCGTTCGATGCCGCGGCGTGTAGCGACCGTTATTGCCAGCCATGGGGGCCACACGAACTATTGATGTCTGTGTGTTCCGCAAGTCGCACGGGCCTGTAAGCTCAATCGTTTCATTTTTGTATCTGTTGTTATGTGTCCAGTAAATCTGGCTTTGCTATCTCGTGTCCTTCTTGGTGTTGCATTTTGGGTGGCCAGCAGTGTATTTATTTTAAACCAATGATCAATCGTCAACAAATAAATAAAGTAAGAAGACATTAAAGTTAATGACAAATTTACGTTTGACCATTATATGCTACCGAGGACGCGTAAGAAACCACTTCTTGCTTAAGGACACGCCCCGAGGATTGTCGAGATTGTAATACTGTTTGTGATTTTTTTCCCTTTTTTACTATTTAGTCACAGGTTCTTTTCTAGGGTTGGCAAAACTGTATGCGCCTGGTGGACATGAGCATCAATTGGACCCTAAGAAATTTTGGGTCTCGTACGCTGAATTTGGCGTTTTGAGGCTAGATTAGTTGCCGTACTGTGGGTCTCTCTCATTATTACCCTTAACTGCTTTACCTTCTGATGATCTGCCTCGAAGTCTGTCATCATATGACGTCGCCACCCCAATAAATCTGATCACCTAACCAGCACGCAGAGAACACATGGGATCCACTATTCACTTTGTCCCTTGTTTAAATTCGGGGGCTATAAATATAAAAGTTTGGCTTCAATACTGTGTACATACAGAATTTGTTGCTCGTTCTAATAAAGGCCGAAAATAAAAATCCTCCGAAACAGAAGGCGAGCCCAACGCAGCATTGCTTAATACTCCTCACCGCAGAAAAACAACTGCGGGGGGGGGGGGGGGTTAATAATAGTTTAAGTAACTACGCAAAGATACGACACTGATATATCCCGAAATGTTGTCCCCTACCGGCCTCAGGGAGAGGTACTCACCTCGTGCGTGGTCTGCTTCAGCCGCCATCCCATCTTCAAACCTTGTCTGATGTTAGGATAAATTGGTGGTTTTCAGGCCCCGTTAAATTCTAAGTAATTTTAGTTTTGACATAGAATTACGTCTAATGTCTCATTGAGCGGGGTGTCATGTTAGCGGTGAAAGAGTTACCAAATGCTGTAACGCAGGTTCGCGCTCAGTACGCCGCAACCGTTCGACCGATTCACATCGGATCAAAAGTGTTTAACAGCTAAAGGACTTCGGAACCTAAAAATGCTTCATTTGTTAAAACCCGTTAACTAGATTAAAAGTTACGAACTTGAAAATTTGACCATCGATTTTCGAGTTGTATTACCATTAAAAGGTTAATATCTCGAAAACTGTTTATCGTACGATAAAAACTAAAATATATGCGGATAGAGCTTTCAAATCTTTGTAAGAAGAGCCCACATTCAATTCTTAATTTTTTTTAAATTTCAGAAATTAATTTTTAATTTTTAAAAATTTTCTGGAATTAAAGATGCCCAGAAAAACTGTTGCGGAACGTATAAGAAACCACAGAAAACGTAAAGCGGAGGAAGAGTGAAGCCCAGAGAGTTCGAAAAAAATTGCTTTGACCCATCTGAAAAGATAAAATTGTACAGACAGCGGAAGAAGGAGCGCGCACAAGAGGAGGCGCAGAGTACTCAGTCGTCCATCTCCACTGCTATGGAGCCCCAAACTGTCTACAAGCGGAGAAAATTTTCAAAATAAGAGGAAAAACAACTACTCAAACACGTACAACACGACAAAAGAAGAATATTTGTTTCAGCGAAAATATACGTCTGACGAGATTGTCTTTCACTACAGCAAATCACAAGATCAACAGCTTGTTTATGTGGCATTATTCAAAGTTACCAGTTTATAAGGTTTATATTTGGCGAATGCTAAGAATGATTTCAAATTTTATCACGGAAAAGGTAGTGAAGCACCTGGTGTAAAAGAATTGTGTATAGAATTGCAAAGACTAGAAAATCATCGTGTACCCACCATTCCCGATGATATAAGAAAATTTTTACATTTTTTTCCATTAACAACTGTGCGTGTTTTATCATTCAACGTACAAAGCTTACATGCTCATTATGGAGATCTACTAGTCGACGATGTTATAAACCGATCCGATGTTATGGCTCTCAGTGAAAATTGGATGCATGACGACAATACCATTCCGATCGAGGGATACGGTTGTATTTCGCAGTATATGCGCGCGGTGTTGCTATATACAAGAAGAACGATTCTCCAGTTTCCATCATACGACATATACTTGAAACATGCTACGCTGATGAAATTGATTACCTTGCAAGTGTTAAAGGCAAGTTCGGTGATATTTGTGCAGCTGATATATTTACTGGTGATAGCGAAACCCATAAAGTGGTGTTAGTGTGCACATACACTGAAGTGCCAGAAAAACTGGTACACCAGTCTAATACTTGGTAGGTCCCCCACGAGAGCGCAGGACTGCAAAAATACGACGGGGCATGGACTCCACTAGCTTCTGGAAATATGCTGTAGGCAATGCACACCATACTTCCTTCAGAGCGTTCCACAATTCGGGTGTATTGCGAGGTCTCGGATTCCTGTGTTCGATAGCGCGTTGCATGGCATCCCAAATGTGTTCTATCACGTTCAGATCTGGGGACTTGGGTGGGGCCGACAACACCCCGAACTTAGATGAATGCTCCTCTAACCATAATGTAGCGTTCCGACACTTGTGTGGAGGTGCATTGACCTGTTGGAACAGGCCCAACCCATCAGCATGAATACAGGACATGAACGGGTGTACCTCGTCAGAAAGGATGCGCACATTAGCGTTGGCCGGTCACAGACTTTTGTAGACGTACCAGGAGTCCCAGTGAAGTCCGGCTAAACACACCCCATACAATTACGGATCCCCCCCGGTACAGTTCCCTGTAGACAGGCGGGATCCATGGCTTCATGGGGTTTGCGCCACACACGAATCCTTCCACCTGCCCGATACAGTTGGACACGCGACTCGTCAGACCAGGCTTCTTGTTTCCATTCATCAAGTGTCCAGTGGAGGTGTTGCCGTGCCCAAGCGAGGCGTATAGCCCTGTGTGGCGCACCCATGAACGGGACTCGAGTTGGGCGTCGGCTGCCAAAGCCCATATCGTGCAGGATACGTTGCACAGTCCGGACGCTGATACTTGTTGAGGCTCCAGCATTGAATTCCGATGATACCTGCGAGAGTGTTGCACGCCTACCGCGTGAAACGATTCTTGACAGCCTACGATGGTCGCGTTCACCCAGGTCTGTTTCCGGCCACACTGGTATCGTAGGTTGGAGGTTTTGCCGGAATTCTTGTAGTCATGGTACACCCTTGCAATGGTCGTCCGTGAAAATCCGAACTTTGTTTCTACCTCCGAAATACTATGGCCCATCTCACGAGCGCCAACTATGACACCGCGTTGAAAATCGCTTAAATCGTTATTACTTGTCATGCTCATGCCGAAAACAGCTCTGACAGCTGGCAAATGATCAAAATGCTCATATGTATAGAGGATTTTAGGAAGGGAGTGTCTGACCCCAGGTCTTAAACAACCCTTAGAAATAGGAAGCTAGGAGATTTGGGCTAGAGTGTCCGATAGGAAAGTGACACGGAGGCGAAGTAGAAAGACGCCCTTATTTATTACCGGGGGCCAGTACCCGAGGTCCGACGGCTTAACGTGCCCATCCGACACACAGCGTATTTAGTAGATCGAGCGTTCGTACCTGCTGGGATCGAAAATGAGGTTCTTTCCGCGGCAGTCACGAACGTTGCCCACTAGGCCACCCTAGGCCCTCTGACTGCTGGCAAGGATGTCTATCGCTTTATATACGCACTGGCGGACGCAACCGAGTACGCGCATAGGTGACGTTGCTATGTATTTTGCATAAGCTCGTATGTACCAGTTTTCTGGCACTTCAGTGTGTATTACCCCAGGAACTAAGTTAGACGATGCTAAACGTTTTATATTATGAGAACTGTTAGCTTATACACCTAAAGTGTCTGAGTCTTTCAGTTTACTCCGTTATTTGAATTTAGATAAGTTACCGATCTTGTTAGTTGGTGATTTAAATATTGATTTGTCTACAGCTGAAAACGAATCATTCATCACCTTCATGTAAGAACAATTTGGACTTACACTTTCAAACGAATGTTTAACAGAGCCCTCCATGCTCGGCTGTAATAGCCGCATCGACGTTGTATTCCATAGATACTTACCTGCAAATGTTTTAACACGCAATTATGCTACCTACTTTTCCAATCATAAAGCTGAGTTTACAATTTTACAAATAAAAAAAAAATGAAAACGATTTTTAAATATGTTTTTATTAAAATATTACAATTATATTACATTGTTAAAGTTTTGCAAACCTATTATACACTTTCAATAAATGTTTCATTTTTTTAAACAGTTGTATACATATACATACAACCCCCCTCCCGTTTTGTGTGTGTGTGTGTGTGTGTGTGGGTGAGTTACGATGGCCAAAGATGAACGACGTTGTCAAGCTTTGTTTTGTACAAACACAAAACAAAAAGTGAGTTCATGTGTGCGTATAATTCGAATCCGGTGGATAGCTGTTTCCTCACCAAACGCTGTACTCACGTTCCTTGCTGCCTCGGATGCGAAATGCCCGAATTTAAACTCACAAAGAAAAATAACGCAAATTTGACTTGGCTCCAGGGCCAACTTACACTTCGCCGCATCCACTAATCGAACCAACTGTGTAATCGGAGCGCATGCGCCGCTGTTAATTTATACCAAAAGACAACAGAGCCAGCGGCAGTGTCGTGTCTTTGCGTAGCTATTTAATTTATGATCTAAATATTCTCAAAAACCCACCGATGATGAAGAGAAGATCAACACTTAAATAATATTGGTGCTGCGCTAAAACTGAAGATTTAAAGGTTACATTGGTTGTAAGATTTTTTTTTTTTTTTTTTTTTGATGGAAGGTTTAACGACCACCGTGAGCAACTCAATGGGCTATAAGCAATCACCCGTGCCTAATTTAGGGACACTGGTTCCAGGGAAGGGAGAGAGCCAGTGCCTTTAGACAAACACAACATCCATGCCTCACGGGATTCGAACCCGGTCTCTTTCCGGACGAATGGTCATAAACCATCGCTTAGACCACTGCGCCACTGGAGCGACTAAGAGAAATTAATTTTTTTAAATTTAAAACGCCATTAAATTAAAAGTGACAGGTATCACCTTTTAAATTCTGCAGTTTTATTTTTTTTTTCATTACGGAAGAGGAGAAGGGATGTTGTGAGGAAAAAAATTAAGCCCTGTTCAGACTTTTTCAGACCACGGAACATCTAGCAATGAATACTTTTTTTGTCGAATTTTTTTGAAAAACGGGAAACAAACCACCATGAAAACAAGCGGAACAACAATGCGCAGCAACGATACTCAGCGTCAAAGGCGTTGCACTGAGGTGGTGCATCCACACACAATCGAATCGTTTTTCATTACTCTTATATCATAATATAGATAATTATTGTAGGTTTTTTATGTTTCGTTGAACACAGTTTAAAAATGCTAGTAAAATCGACGTTTTACCGAACGTTGGAATATTGGGCAGAAGACAAAAATTTCTGTGTAGAGGAAGAAACGTAAGTATCATTTCTAAATTTTACGACGAGTATGATACTTTCTTTCGCGGATACGAACTCTTCTACCTAAGTAATATACATACTTTTTTTGGTGTTTTGCTCGAATTTCGCCAGCATTTACAACAGTTTTTACCACCGATGTTGTACTACTGGAAAATCACAAAGATTCGCCTCCCTCCATTTCTTTTAATTTTTCTGTTATTGATTTTTTGTCTCATGCCAAAGGGATTGTTCTTCGCCTGGTGAGTGCTTAAGTGTCTGAGAATTGTCGTGGCTTAAACTCATCCCTGAGCATTATGTTCAAATTCTTCACTGTCTCACTGGCTAGCCCTCTGCACGATTCCCTTCCCTTCCTAGTGGGGTTGATTCTTTCCAAATGGAGGGGACTAAGATCCTCAAGCGCTTGGGAGAAATGCGCACGCGCAGCTGCGGCTGCAAAAACGACAGGCACAGATCCGTGAACGACAGGAAGACTGCGTGCATAGCTTTACGGGGAGACGGGTCAGTGACTGAAACTCTCGCTGCGGAATTTTAAGTCAAAACAACGCTTAGCCAGGCAGACAACAACATTGGCAGGTATTTATATTAATTTGTTTCTCAATTTCTGATACTACCGCTTACAGTTCTTTCAAATGTTGCCCTGTTTGATTTGTGTCCCCGGCGTTATTGTTACGTCTGTGCTCTCGCCGGTGATTGATTCCCAGCGAATGAGGGGTTTTGTTTCTCCCAGGGTATTCGTGTCTACCACAAGGGTGTTGCTAGGGTGAGCTCGCTGATGCTGACGAAGTTTCAAAATAACAAACGTGTTAGTCAAGAATAATTTAGAACCTGCGATTTTCATTTGAAAGAAAGCTATTTTGTTGAAATTCTGGTAAGTTCTCTCTTATTTGAGCTCCTCATTTTAAGTTTGGCGCATAGTTTTCAGTAACTTTTTTTCAAATCTCTTAAACATCGCTAATGTGTTTGAACAAGTTTCGACACCTCTCAAAGTTAGTCGTGTGTTATTAGAACCTGTGATTTTGTCCCTAGAAGAAAACAACTGTTTTGAAATTCTGGTAAGTCGTCTATTATAGGAACATATAAACATAGCAACAAATCACAAACAGTAACTTTTCCAAATCACTTTTCATTTAAGACGTTTTACTCACAGCGTGAACTTGAAAGGTGCCCTGTTGTAAATATAGGTATTCCATCTATGCATGATTTGCAGGTAAAGGGCAAAATCAAAATGCTGAAAGTGAAGAATATTGCTACGATTCTTGGATGCGATCAAAAATTTCTCAAACGTTCAGTATGAGGAAAAATGTATTAGATATCGAATTATGAAAAAAAGATTAGAACGAGAATATCGATATTTTTCTTGTTTTTTTTATTTTTTATTTATTCCTTTCTCTCTCTTCCTCTCTCTTTTACGTTTCAACATTTTTTTGAAGTTCTTACCAACTGCAGTTCAGGATTGAACTCTCCAAAACTTTCTATATTTCTGTGTCATCTGTGGGAATACTTACTCTGGACATATGTTTTTAGTGTCTTACAGTATGGCGGTCGTATTTATTAAAATTCTAGTACCGGAGGGAGATTCAGGAAAGCGGCGCGGATGACACCCCCTCTCCTCACGAAACTTATTTTTCATCTGTTTAAACATATTAAAAAAAACTTTTGGGTTGAAAGCTGGCAACATCTCGATATGGTGTCAGCATTTCCCGTTCTTAATTAATCTGCAAGATAATAACACAGGTCTACGACACTTTTATTGTTTGATACTCGTTACGGTTTCTCATTAATTTCGACCTGCAGATTTTCAGGAATAATGCTCAAATGTGTCCATTGCATAGTTTTCTCGCAAAATTTAAGTTTTAAATCATTACGTTAAGGAGAAAAGAAAAACTTAAATATACTGACTTTGCCTGATCGCGTACGAAATCATTTTGTTAAACAAACTTGTTGCGTACTCACCGGAATAGGAATCTGGTAACATCTGGGTATAGGAAATTGGAAAATGTATACTGAGAGAGGAAAGGGGGTAGGGGGTGGGGTGCAGAGCAGTGAAATATGTGGAACTCAACTTGCACTTGAGCTCATCTCCACGTCTCTACAAAGCTGAAAGCTGCCTGTAGAAGTTGTGTCTCTGCACTCAACAGTTGTTTTTTAGTTTTGATTGTATGTATTTCTGTTTGGCTTTAATGTGGTAAATGGTAGTTTTTGTGACCATGCTCCACGACGGTGTGCTAATTGTTAACTATTCAGACAGTTTGTGTTATATTTGTGGGAAATTTGTGATTAAAAAGTGACAGAAGAGCATTACAGACTTCATAAAAAAGCCTTACATACATATTTATATTAAGATAATACAGCGTAGTTTGTCAAAAATATTTATTTTTTCAAGCCGACCATGGTTTCGCTGGGTATTGACCTAGCTTCATCAGAACGAATGGCACGTAAATATTCAAATTGTATATAATATCATAAATTGTGTTTACAGTCACGGGTTTTGGTTAGTTGCTTCCACGCGCTTCATAGAAATGGGGTGGATGCCATGTCATTAACAAAGTTGCGAAGACATCTGATATATGTGGAAAGCTTCCAAAATATCAAGTTTGGTGGTTGGATCTGGCTTGTCAATTAGTATTGCTTCTTCAAAGAGAAATTTGTGGTCCTTTTCCCAACAGTGTTTAGCCATCGATGACTTCTTTAGGTCACAATTCCGAATGTAGGTCTTATGCTCCTTCAATCGAAAACGCAAGGCTCTACGGGTCTGTCCTATATACGAAGCGCCACATTCACATGGAATTTGATAAATTCCCTACGAGTTTTTGTCTTCGTTTCCTTTGATCCCAAAAATCTTATTTTGTTTATGGGTTTAAAAATCACCTTAAAATTAAAGGTTTTGAGAATTTTTGAAACTTTGAAGGCAATGTCACGGGAAAATGGAATAATGGCAAAATTCTCTCGCAATGGGCGCATCGCAGGGGTTAACGTAAATATAGGCTTCGGTTTCCATCTCCACGTTAACTACTGTGATGCGCCCATTGCGAGAGAATTTTGCCATTATTCCATTTTCGCGTGACATTGCCTTCAAAGTTTCAAAAATTCTCAAAACCTTTAATTTTAAGGTGATTTTTAAACCCATAAACAAAATAAGATTTTTGGGATCAAAGGAAACGAAGACAAAAACTCGTAGGGAATTTATCAAATTCCATGTGAATGTGGCGCTTCGTATATAGGACAGACCCGTAGAGCCTTGCGTTTTCGATTGAAGGAGCATAAGACCTACATTCGGAATTGTGACCTAAAGAAGTCATCGATGGCTAAACACTGTTGGGAAAAGGACCACAAATTTCTCTTTGAATAAGCAATACTAATTGACAAGCCAGATTCAACCACCAGACTTGATATTTCGGAAGCTTTCCATATACATCAAAAGTCTTCGCAACTTGTTAATGACATGGCATCCACCCCATTTCTATCAAACGCGTGGAAGCAACTAACCAAAACACGTGACTGTAAACACCATTTATGATGTCATATACAATTTGAATATTTACGTGCCATTTGTCCTGACGAAGCTAGGTCAATACCCAGCGAAACCATGGTCGGCTTGAAAAAATAAATATTTGTGACAAACTACGTTGTATTATCTTAATATGTATATATAATCGTCACAAGACTGTAGTCTTTGAGATCAAGAATCTTATTATACATACTTTGGAGTGAAAGTTTGGAACCAGGGGCAAATTATAGAACCCACATAAGGTATGCGCTGTTTGTATTGAATAATTTAGGCAGTGGACAAATAGTAAGAAAAAATCCATTCGTTCTGATCTGCCAGTGTTCTGGAGGGAACCAAAAATATTAGGATACTGACCGCTACTTTTGCTCGTGTACGAGGATACCACAATAAAAGTTATGATGGGCAACTATTGCTGGTCACGGTGGTCTTTAAACCACCAATAATAATAATAAAAAAAACTATTGCTGGATGTTCCACAGAGCGACGACTCAAGAACCGCATAAAGGGGAAAGTAAAAAGCGCGGTTAAGGAGAAAGAAATTTTACAAGGAGTTTGTAACTCCTTAGGTGCAAGAACAAAAAAGAAAAAAAGTATAAATGTGATGGGTGTACGATTTTCAATAAATTAAAATAATTTTTCTGTACATTTTTCCTGTTCAATTTCACGCATGCTCTGTCAAAAGCAGGGTCGTAGCTAGCAAGTGGCTAGAGAGGGAGTCCCTCTTGCAAGGCAAGCAAGCCTCTGGAAAATACACGTTGTTGTAAATTCTTTGAACTTTTATTTTCGTTGGTTTATGAAAATGACTTTTGTATTTCATTTAAGCATAAATGCTTTTCCTTATTTTGTCGTGTATTACATTTTTTAGAAACAAGAAAAATTGAAGTGATAAAGCGCAAACGATGAATAACTGCAGGTAAACGGCAGA
The DNA here is from genome assembly GCA_039090855.1 of Macrothele yani. Classification (NCBI taxonomy): domain Eukaryota; kingdom Metazoa; phylum Arthropoda; class Arachnida; order Araneae; family Macrothelidae; genus Macrothele; species Macrothele yani. Next base: position 137,481,607 of record CM077023.1, read on the forward strand.
GAAATTTCTTTTAAAGTGAATTAGTAGAAGCAGCTGCGCCAATTGTTAGCTGCCGCATGGTGACAGAGCTTGTAGGTGTTTAGGGCCACGAAAGAGAAAAATGCCGTACTCCGTTTTTTTCGGATAAACGTAGAGTTTTAAAGAACATTACCAAAAAAAAGGGGGGGGGGGGTGTAGAAAGAAAGAGTGACGTAGGTGCAGAAAGCTATACCTCTCTTCGTCATTTGGTAAGTGACTATGAGATACTAAGCTGCTATTTAAAAGTTTCCAGGTAGTTCGTTGCCCAAAGAAGTGCTGTCGTGGGTACATTTTAACTAAATGTATCCCTGTACGCTTTGGAAAAAGCGCTGAAGGGAAATCTATGCGCTTGCGCGCGAGAGAAAGAGCTTTCAACATTTCGTTCATTGTTTTTCGCCCGGTAGGAGTGGTTTTACGATACTTGTGCTGGTGAAAAGATATATATATATATATATATATTTTTTTTTTGCGGGATTCTGGTGCTCTTGGTTTTTGAGAGGGAAGGGGGTTGGTTTGGTCATTGACCACGGTAAGAACTGGGTACCACTGAGCACCAGCGAAAGAGAATACGCAGTTAGAGATGGAGAAAAAAGTCGAACCGAAGGACAGGAGCAGAAAAAGTTGAATTATGACATCAGTAAATCCCAGATGAAATTGCGTGGATCCACTGAAAAAAGGCTAGAATAGCAAACTTAAAAAAAAGAAAAAAATCACGCTAGTTGGGAGTTATTTTGCCTCCAGCGATGAGGAGCGCACAGCTCAACCACGATCAAGCAAATTCAAAGAATGTGATTTATTTTTTATATTTCAAGATAGTTATGTTTCCTTTCTACCCCTTTTTATTTCATATTTTGTATTTTATCTGATTGTTTTTACTTTTTGGCATAATGATTCGCTAATGAAGTAAATTAACAAAAGGTGATTAAAAACAAGGAACAACTTGCTCCAGTATTCGTGGGAAAATGCAGTTTGTAGTTGAACACAGAGCTCCCCCAAATTACCCTTCAGCTCCACCCCTACCCCTCCCGGTTGTGGGACCTAACTACGGCTCTGGTTCAAAGTGTTACATCATTGGGAAAACAAAAATTATAAAGTAACACTAGATTCGTCAGCACCACAAATACATATGATGTGCAACATCAGCCGAAATACAGTAACTCGAACAACTTTTAAAATGTAGCATTTTGTCTAGCTGCTTAATCTGTCGAAACGTAAAATGGTACAAAGACTTTATATGTTGGCCAGTCTCCAGCGAAACAACTAGGTTCAGGTACGCTTACCACCTGACATATAAATCTCCGAAGCAAATGCTGGATTCGCCAGGGTGCTAAACGGTTTTCAGTTTGCAACAGAGGGCTTTGTGGAAAAGCCATGAGACGTCTGGTGTCCGAGCGTTAAATTAACTAACTGTACATGCAAGACCTGGTCCAGCGAGAGATTTAGATGTTATTTGCTCTGTGGTCCTGATTCACTTTTTTCTGTGCATTAAGTAACCCGAAATCTGAGTGGGAAAACTATATACTTGATGCCTACGCGGGTTGCACGAAAAGCATCCTTTCATACACACATAGTCACATGAATAAAAAATTTTCAATGATTAAAAGGAAAAACAAAAAGTATCTAAACTTTTGGATCAACTTGGGTGAACCAAGTGCAAAAGGCAAAATGTGAGAACTCCTTTCTATTCATATGAGACCTCTTATTTCAGCTTTCAATCAAAAACCGTTTTTTACTTACGTTTTCTTCATTATGTAAAAACTGAGTAACTCAGGCATTATATCTCATGATTTCTTAAACAAATCATGGTTATTTGTCTTTATTCACGGCAGAGGCGCTGATTTCACCAAATTATTGGGGCGGGGGGAGGGGGGCGTGAAGAGATCAGACGTGGAAGGGGCACGTCTCTCCCATTGTCAAGAGGAAAATAAAAAAAAATAGGGCAAAAAGATAAACTGTGTGATTCGACGTATATTTTAAAACGCAATTTTAATTGCTTGTCTGCAAATGAACAAAGAAACAGAAATATTATGTTGATGAATATTAATATTTTAAAAAGTAAAGTTCAGCTCGGGATTTTCTAAAAACATTCAAAGATATTTTATAGGGTTACTTAAACAAAGGACAAGAAGCGCAAAAAATAAATAGATAAATAACGGCGCTAGAGTTTTATACGTTTTGGTATTTTTATTTATTTTATTTTTGATAATTGTTTTAAACATTTACCAGACATCACAAGAACATGGCAAACATAATTTGGGGCTGGTAATCTAGTTTCTTATCAGATGAGCAATGCTGAATGAGGCAAAAAGTTTGCTTATTTTGTTATTTATTAACTTTTTGAAAATAAATCGCTTTGGGTCACGAGGTGGAGCTTGGGTAAGAGAGTAAAAAGGGGAGAGGCGGAAATGGGGGGGTAAGAAGGGAAAGGTATTGAAGACGTAAAGGCGGCGCGCATTCCTGCTCTTTTTCAATTAGCACTACACCACTGTGTAGTACTGCATGATCAGTAAAGAATAAAATAAAATAAATAAAATAAAAATGAAAACTGTGAAGGTACTATATATAGAATATTGCTTAGTGGTTAGGGCACTCGACATAGGAACGAAAGCTCCAGGTCTCGCATTTCGCCATCCCCAAATAGGCGCTGCAGCCTCCAGGAAATAAGCTTCCCAAAACGTAAACAAAATTTCAAGCATTCCTCCTGAAGCTGCATGGCCATATACACCCAGAACATTTCTCTACCTGGATTTCATCGATGTGTTTGAATTTGATGTGAATCGAGATACCTTTTACTTTTTCGGTATGTAGTGCGCACAGTTTTCAGCATCCGTGTTAATTTAACTGCATGCCAGCAGATTTTTTTTCTTTTACCGGGAAATGCCATCGGTACCTTGATTCCTATCGTGATTTCATGTGAGACAAAGTTTCCAACAGTGTTAAGAAAGAGGGCACTGGAACTGGGGAGGCTCGGAATTACGTGTTCCCCAAGAAATACATTGGCGAGAATTTTTTCCCCGAATTTAAAAATACTACTAGTAAGAATAGTAATAATAATAACAGAGTGACATGAAGTACACAGCCCTAGACCTCTCTACCCAGGACATCGAGATTGGAACGAGGGAGCCAAAAGAAGAAGCTTGGAGCAAGAAAGTCCTACACGGAAGGTACTAAAACGATCTGCAATCCGACCATGTGGATAAGACTGCCTCCAATGCATGGCTAACAAACGGATCACTCTTCCCCGATACCGAAGGGTTCCTGATGGCTATACAAGATCAAGTTGTAAACACCAGAAACTACCGGAAGCATATCTTGAAGGACACGTCAGTGGAAAGCGACACATGTCGGCAATGCCATCAAGCACCAGAGACCATCCAACATATCTCAGCAGGGTGCAGAATCCTCACACAAACAGAATACACGAACAGGCACAATCACGTCGCCAAGATCCACCATCAGAATTTGGCAAGAAAGCACCACCTAATTACAACTGAGCCTGTCCCCTACTACAAGTATGAGCCAACAACGCTTCTAAAGAACAACACCCACAAGATGTACTGGGGCAGATCAATCAGAACAGATAAGACCATCCCCCACAATCTGCCAGACATCGTCCTAGTCCACAAGGAGAAGAAGTCAACATACCTCATCGACATAGCCCAACACATGCAACATCCAGAAGACGCACGGAGAGAAGCTGTCAAAGTATAACGACCTACGATACGAAGTCAAGGAAATGTGGCATATGGAGAACGTCACCACCGTCCCCATAGTAATATAGCCACAGAAGTTGTACCTAAGACAATTCACAGCTCTATACCTAACACCTTCATGGAACTACAGAAGGCAGCTATCCTGAACACTTGTAGGATAGTAAGGAAGTTCCTGGACAACTGAGAGAAAGAAATGCCACTTCCTAAACTTGGTACGTCGTACTGATACAGGGCTTGGTGCTGAGTTCTATTACAGCGCCCTGTGTGGAGGGTTCGTTTGATTCTTCCTTTGCAGTAAGTTCGGTATCGGTGGTATAATCCGTAATTCTCCCAACTGGAGCAGATAAATACAATACAGAGTATAGAAGAGTGAATCGACTGAGGCTAAATTTTGCAGTGAGGAAAACTTTTATTCAGAAGTTACGGGGAATGTTTTTAAGCCTTGTCCTGATCTCCGTTGTTTCTACATATTAACCCCTCATGATCTCTTTCCGTCTCCTCTATCATCGGCTTCATGCCTTCCTACCTCCCTTTGTCCCCTCGATACTAGCACCCACGCTAAAGATCTCCTGCTTCGTCGACCTTCTGCCACCGAGTTCTCTCTGCTCTTCTCTTCTCCGATAGCCGACCCCCGAACCAAAACTCTCCCCCGTGTCAAGTCCGACGAATTCCTCCTAAGCAAAGCCACACCCTAAAAATGCCTTCTCTCCGAAAAACGCAAGATTCATTAATTGGCTCGCTGGTCCCCTCTACTCGCTTCGCCGCTTTGCTTGGGACAGCTGAAGAGCAATAATGTCCAGTTTCATTCTTCTCACATCGACGAAACTATAAATCTAACACCTCCTCTGCTGTGACGCGTGGGAAAAAGGTACTTTGCCTGTCGCTGCCTTTCCCATCCAAATGGCGGGAATTGAAAGAAAATGACTACAATTCACTATCTCTAAAAATGGCTACAGAATCTCGCTTCTGATAAATATGGAAGCCCCGGTTACAGTACCCGTCCCGGAAGGAAGAGAAGAAAACCTCAGGAAGAGGTGGAATCTCATCTTATATTTTCTTCATAATAATAATAATAATAATAATAATAATAACAATAATTCCCTATTTCTCCTTGGAAACTGGCAAAAAGTGAACCTCGAAACTATTAAAATTCTCCCACTCGTGGCTTTTCTCTCCCTTGAATTTATACGCATCAGTTCCCAGGTGTCAGAAAATAGAAATACGATACATCCATATCAATCTTGAATATTCAGTTTTAGAAGCTGTCCTATTCACCAGTGACACCTAAATTCAAGCTCAGATTTCTGGTTAAAATAAAAAAAAAAACACCAATCCAAGGTACCGGCGGGAACTTTTGCATTTTCAGTTGAACTTCTTTATTTTTATTTGACCATCTTGACTTGATCGTAGATACATTAATTAAAAAAAAAATATGCAACTCAAAGTAAAAATGTAATCAATATGCATTGGGGAAATTCCCTTGTAAATAAATTGTGTAAATTTCATGATCGTGATAACTGCAGAGTATATTTTTTTATTTAAAGAGTAATAAGTACAACATTATAGTTACTACCTTATGGTCCCCAGCTGGATTGCCAGCCATAGAAAAATTTATTTTACGAGCAAAAAGAGAACCTGAATTTTTTTCTGGCATTTTTACAAACTAAACTGTAGTATTGGACAAAACGTGAACAGTATTTTATTTCTTATTCACCCTTTAAACGAAAACGGGAAAGGAAAGCAAATATTTGTAGTTTTAAAATATTGGTATTTCATTGTTTTGTGGTGGAAGGTCCCAGAGATTTCGAATATTTAAGTACTTATCGTTTCGTTTACTTCTACTTCGTTAATTTCCCATGAACTTTTGTTTCCTTTTGCTTTTTTTTCTGAGAACTTTCAATAGAATTTTCTTTTGGTGCTTTTCTTGCTTTTACAATCCCTAGCTCCTTTTTTGTAAGGCTATTTTTAGGTTAGGGCTTTTTGCTACTCCCTTTTAGCTTAAGATTATTTTTTTCCCATTGCTTCCGAGATTTCTTTTCCTCACAGCATGCACTACCTACGAAAAGTAATATTCTAATTCTCATTTACACTTTTTTTTTGCGTTTTCTGAACAAATAAGGAGATTAAAATGCTAACTATTTCAAGAAAGAAGGCACCCAAAGTTTACAATGTAGTTTTTCGATTGTACAATACGCAAGTTCGTGCAAAGACAACTCGCAGACGCATTATATATGAAAAGGTACCTGTTATGTAGTTCACAAAATTTGCTGTACGTCTCTGTATATATGTCAATTAGTATGTATATATATAGTGTAATCGATAAGCTTATAAGTTATTTAATGGATAAAATTATCCTGTGCTTTTGAACGAAAAATGTATTGCTTTTACCTAACCAAGTGCTAGGGCAACACACACACACACATATCACCATCATCATCATTGTCAACCATTATCAATCCACTGCTGGACGAAGGTCTCCCCAAGTTTCCTCCACAACGGTCTGTCTTGTGCCAGTCTCCTCCATGTCACCCCTGCATACTTTCGAATTTCATCCACCCATCTCCCATGTGGTCTTCTTCTGGGTCTTTTCCTGTCCCTTGGAATCCAATCTAAAATTTCGGCTGTCCATCGATGATCTGTCCTTCTGGCAGTATGTCCAGCCCATTGCCATTTCAGGGATTTAACTCTGATCATGATGTCTTCCACTCTTGTCATTTTTCGGATCCACGAGTTCCTCTTCTTATCTCTCCTGGTTACACCAAGCATGCACCTCTCCATGCTGCTTTGAGTTGTCTGCAGCCTTTGTATGTCTCTTTTAGTTAAGGTCCACGTCTCTGCACCATACGTAAGCACTGGAAGGATGCATTGATCAAACACTTTTCTTTTAAGACATAATGGCATATTGCTCTTGAAAATTATGCTGTTTCTTCCAAAAGCTCTCCAGGCAAGTTTTGTACGCCGATTAATTTCTTCATCAATGTGACCCTCACTTGATATCTGCTGTCCAAGATAAACGTACGTATCTGTTATCTCCAGCTTTTCTCCATCAATCGATAAATCTTCATTTCTTGTAAAAGCAGTGAACATCACTTTTGTCTTCTGAAAGTTCATTTTTAATCCCACTTCTTTACTCTTGTCAGCAAGTTCCTGGATCATACTCTGCAGCTCTGATGGGCTAGTTGCAAAAATGACTACGTCATCAGCAAAACGAAGGTGGGTTAGATAATCTCCATTAATCTTTATCCCCTTGTTTTCCCAGCTCAGTGACTGAAAAACACCCTCCAATGTGGCATTAAAGAGCTTCGGAGATATGGTGTCACCTTGTCTCACTCCCTTTCCAATTTTTATGTGTGTTGTATTTTCAAACAGCCTAATCTTTGCACTTGCATTTTCATAGATGTTATTAATAATATTAATGTATGCATCTTCAATACCGCAGGTTTTCAGAGCCATTGTAACTGCTGATGGTTTCACCGAATCAAAGGCTTTTTCATAATCGATAAAAGCCATGCACAATGGAAGTTCATATTCCCTCGCTCTTTCAATTAGTTCTCTCAGCACGTGGATATGATCTATTGTGCTGTAGCCACTCCTGAATCCAGCTTGTTCTCTCGGTTGAGCCATGTCCAGTGTTACCTTCAAGCGGTGTGAAAGAACTTCAGTGAAGATTTTATAAATTACTGATAGGAGGCTGATAGGTCTGTAGTTTCCGAGATCCTCAATGTCACCTTTCTTATGTAGCAGGATCATTGTAGCGGTGTTCCAATCCTCAGGAATCTTTCCTTCATTAAGGCATCGAGTGAAAATTTGGGCGAGTACTGTTTCGATTTCTCCACTTGCTTCTTGTATGATGCACACACATATATATATATATTTCGAATCTGCTCTGCCACACGTGTAGTCTTATACTGAAGCTTTTGCTTTGCTATAAACCATTACGACGTTAAATTATCCGATCTGACGTTTATATCTAGTCTTGAAACACAAAACTGGTTATTTTTCTTGCCATTAGTTCACGTTAGCTTACGTGCTGAAGAAAATTTTCCACGTCAGTTGTTTCCTGAGAGGACTAACATGTGCAAACCTTTGTGCCTTTCCGGTATATAACCTATAATTTCCTATTTTGTTTGCTTTCTGTAGCTTTTTGGCTATCTCTCGCTATACTTTCCGAAATTAACGTCTTGTATATATGTCTGAACTCCAAAGAGATTCTTCTACATGTGGTATCACTAGTAGTCAGTCAGGTCAAGCAATCAAAATGTAAACAAGCTACGAGGTGTTCTAAGAGTGTTAGGTGACTTCTACACTAGATTAGCCAGAGTTTTTGCTACCTCAATAACATTTTGTTGATGGTTCTTATTGTGTTACGTCAACTTTATTGTTAAGTGTTAGTAACCTTCGTTAAATTATTCGAGTTCGTGCTCTTCAACTGGTTTACGTGTTAAAGCTTCAAGCGCGTTTTTTTTTTTTTTTTTTTTTTTGTGTCACGCAACAAGATTGTCTGTTTGATGAACAAGCTAAACAAGCCAACAAGGAGCAAATAAACAGTTCCCAAGAACGACCTGTTAAATCGTCACTTGTTATCTTCATTTTCTTTCGTAGAACCGTGTAAGTGTGTTAAAACATTATAACTTGCAAAGACGTGAGTATCTAGGTTGACTGTTGTATCTGAAGATCTGGTTCCAGTGTTCACCGTAAAACTGGTTCTGTAACATTTTCCTAACTGCTGTCATCATATTTCTGTTTCTAGGAAAAAGACTGAAAAATTCTGCTTGGATTGGATACAGGTAAACATGATCGAGGTCCACCGTACATCATTTTTTTTTTTTTTTTTGGATACGTGATTTTTCACCTTACTTGATGCAATTGTACCTGCTGCACTACAGTTGCTTTAAAAGTACGGAATGGCTTGGTGCACTGTACAAAAATTTCTGAAATTCACGAGCCACTTTCTGTGATTTCTTTTGTGAATTAATGAAGCATATTTCTGATACAACTTTTTTCATGAAATGACGAAAAAAATTCTGAAGTTCACGGATTTTTCGTACGCCAGAAAAATTCTGAATTTTCAGAAATCTTTCCGCAATTTCTTTCTTGTATTGACGGTAAATTACCGTTTTCAAGAGGTGTTAACGGAAATTTCTGAATTTTCAGAAACCTTTCCGCAATTTCTTTCTTGTATTGACGGTAAGTTACCGTTTTCAAGAGGTGTTAACGGAAATTTCTGAATTTTCAGAAACCTTTCCGCAATTCCTTTTTTTTATTAACGGAAAAATTCCGTTCTCACTTTTTCCGTATCCATATGGCGAATGATTTCTGATAATAGGACAGATTCACGGGAACACTTAGGGATTTGATTAACTGTTAAATTTCAGTATTCTGTCGAAGTATTTGATTTTGAAAATCAGTACCGAGATGGGATATTGTGGATAGTGTATCGCATGAATTTTGGTTATTGTGGCACTGGGTATTTCTTCTTCTTTTCCCCATTTTGTGCATCAGCTATTATATATTGTGTTACCGTAAGAAACAAGGTACTTAATTTATTGTACAGGTGACTGTACGATGTCTATGCATCAGTCTGTGGAGTCTTTAAAACAAAAGCCATATAGCTATCAAGAATAAATTTTATATTTAGAAGTTTTGAGAAATAATATTAAAAAACAGTAACTGCACCTCCTCTTAAAAATAATTGAAAGTTATTTTCAGTTAAAAAAAGATCCCTAACTCCAAATCATTCTGTTGCTTCGAAAAATCACGATAAAAAAATACGTAATTTGTAATAACACCTCGTACAGAAAAAACAACTATTAGAAACGTGTTCAAAAAAATAACAAGCTCCAACGGAAAATAAAATGACGAAATCACTTGCATTACTGGTAAAAAAAAATCACCATTGCGCAGTTAAGTTTTACCTTGAACGTGAGTCCGATTTCTGTGAGTTTCTGGCTCAGAAAGTCACACGCGGCTTCAACCCACACCGCCTGGTCTCGATTCCCACCACCGGCGCAAAAGGATTCTCTCGCGTAAGGACTGAAATATTCAGCGTGTTGGATTTTGCAAAATTTCTAAGTACGGAAAAACTTGAAATTGACTTTTCTGAAACAAACGGAATTACTCAAAGACGAGTGAACTTCGTGCAGTTGAAATGGTAAGTCAGGTCATTGCTGTTTAATGCGCGATCAAAGAATGAGGTCCGTAAAACCACGTAACACAGAATGACGATACACTTTAACTGCAGTGATCAGATCAGATAGAGGATTTTAGGAAGAGAGTGTCTAACCCCAGGTCTTAAACAACCCTTAGAAATAGGAAGCTAGGAGATTTGGGCTACAGTGCCCGATAGGAAAGTGACACGTAAGCGAGGTAGAAAGGGGGAGGAAGACGCCCATATTTATTACCGGGGGGGTGCCCGGGGCCCGACGACTTAACGTGTCCATCCGACGCATGGCGGATATTTAGTGGTTCGAGCGTTCGTACCTGCTGGGATCGAACCCGAGGTCTTCTCTGTGGCAGTCACGAACGTTGACCACTAGGTCACCCACGGCCCAGTGACCGCAGTGAAGGTTATGTAGCGTTTATATTAAACGGAGTGTTGCCAAGAAACACTTTGTAACATGAAAAGAATTTAAAACATGAATTCTTTTCATGTTACAAAGTATTTCTCGGCAGCACTCCGTATATATGTATAAACGTCACATAATCTTCACTGCGGTCACTGTCATCTGAGGATGAACTCCTTTGGAGTTCAAAAGATCTCATGAGGTTTTTTTAGCTTGTGTACATACACTATCTACCAACAAGTAATTGGACACCTGTGATAGCAAAGGAAAACGAAGTTTATTCACCTTCAATAGTTGGTGGAGCCTCCACGAGCGGCGATTACAGCTGCGACCCTCCGGGGCATACTCTCAACCAGGCGTTGTACGACGGCTAGCGTTATTTTCTTCCACTCTGCTTGGTGAAGACAGGTCAGTTCCTTCACCGATTTCGAACGGTGGGGGCACCCCTTAAGTCGACGCTCCAACTCGTCCCAGAGGTGCTCGATAGGGTTGAGGTCCGGGCTCTCCGCATGCCAGTCCATTCGAATAACCCCATTGTCACCATACCAAGCCATAGTGGACTTCTCAACATGACAGGTGGCATTGTCATCCTGAAAGTAACGTGGGTCCACCCCGTAAAACTGCCACAACGTAGGAAGCGCATGGTCATCCAAAATGGTGCAGTAGGTCTCGGCGTTGAGTCTACCAGGAATTGCGACCAAGGGTCCCGTGCCATACCAGGAGAAACACCCCCATAGCATAATTCCACCGCCGCCGAACTTCACAGTTGGCACAATACATTTCGGCAGGAGGCGTTCTCCAGGCAGACGCCAAACCCAGACCCTGCCATCCAAACGGTAGAGGGTGAACCTTGATTCGTCGCTCCAGGGAACCTGTTTCCACTGTTCAACGGTCCAGTGTCGACGTTCTTTGCACCACGTTAGCCGAGCAGCGCTATTGGACTTGGTGATCAAAGGCTTGTGGGCGGCAGCACGTCCATGATAACCGAGCAGATGGGCTTCCTTACGGATGGTATTCATCGAAAGAACACTTCCGGATGCCTGTTGAAACTCCTCGCGGATGTGGCCCATTGATTTGGTGTGGTTCTTCCGAATTTCTCTGGCCAGCACCCGTCGGTCTCTAACTCCCAGTTTTGTGAATCTGCCGGGTCGGGGCACATTCCGACAGTCACCTCTCATCTTCCACTTGCCAATCACGTAGGCCACTGTCGATTTTGGGTACTTCAACTCGCTGGATATGTCACGTATGGATCGGCCATTTTTGTGATACCCGACGATTACACCTTTCTCGAAATCAGAGAGCTCCGAACTGCGATGGCATCTTGCATGCGCCTGGTTGCGTTGTTGTTTCCCACACGATATTTAATGGCGGCGGCCGTGACGTGTATCAGGACCGCAGATATCGTCGATTGCAGGGGTGTCCAATTACTTGTTGGTAGATAGTGTAGTTTTACGTGTTTTTTAATTAAAGTGTATCGTCATTCTGTGTTACGTGGTTTTATGGACCTCGTCCTTTGATCGTGCATTAAACAGCAATGACCTGACTTACCAACGGAATTACTGAGTACGGAACATCTGTAAAAATATGGAAGTTAAAAAAAAACAAAAAAAAAACGGGAAACTTTTAAAAACGGAAATTCCGTTAAAAGACGGACACATACCGGCAACTTTGCTGCACGTTATTTTTAGAAATTTTCTGTGAACTCACGCCACTTATTTTTTACGGTGTGTGATTTTGAGGGTATTATGGTTCAAGGGCCAAGTCTGGGAACAAAAAGTCAATACAAATTGAGAAAACTGGCAGCTTGTTCTATGAGGCCGGGGCGGAACACGTTTTCGATTGTATAGGAATAAGTATGACGAAGATTTTTCTGTTTTACCAAATGTTTCTTAGTAAGTGAAAATAACTAATAATTAACAAAATATGAAGTGTTGTGAGATCGTGGACAAGTTACCCGCGTTGTGATGTAATTCTCTAGAAGGCTCCCCGTATGGTTCTTAATTATTGTGATCAGAGTTGGAAACGGGCCAAAAATTTTGGACTCGGACAAATCTGCTTTGAGCTATAAACTCGAATATATCATTATCAATCCTCTGCTGGATGAAGGTCTCCTCGCGTTTCTTCCACAACGGAATGTTTTGGACCAGTCTCCTCCATCCACCCATCTCCCACGTGGTCTACTTCTGTTTTTTTTTTTTTTTTTCTGTCCCATGGAATCCAGTCAAAAATTTCGGTTGTTCATCGGTGGTCCGTTCTCCTGGCAACATATCTAGCACATTGCCATTTGAAGGATTTTACTCTGATCGTGATGTATTCCACTCTTGTCATTTTTCTTATCCACGAGTTCCTCTTTATATCTTTCTTGGTTACACCAAGCGTGCATCTCTCCAGGCTGCTTTCAGTTGTCTGCAGTCTCTGTTTTTTGTTTGTTTGTTTTTTTAGTTAAAGTCCACGTCTCTGCTCCGTGCGTAAGCTCTGGAAGGATGCTCTGATTAAACACTTTTCTTTTAACACATATTGGCATATTGCTCTTAAAAATTGAACTGTTTCTTTCAAAAACTCACCAACCAAGTTTTATACGTCAATTAATTTCTTCATCAATGCGATTTTTGCTTGATATCTGCTGCCCAAGGTAAATGTAGGAAATGGTTTTCTCCAGCTTTCCCCCATCAATTGATAAATCTTCATTCCTTGTAAAAGCATTGTACATCAGTTTTGTCTTCTGAAAGTTAACTTTTAATCTCCATTTCTTTACCCTTCTCAGCAAGTTCCTGGATCATACTCTGCAGCTCTGAAGTACTATTTCAAAGACCTCTGAAGGGTTCTTTGAAATACTTTTTCTATTCAAAAATAAAGCGGAAATAAAACCGGGTCGAAATCTAGTCAAGAATACCTCGACCCGACCCGTTTGACCCTCAAGAAATTGTCGACCCGTTGACCCGCTGACCCGTTTCCATCTCTGATTGTGATATGTTCTAAATACGAATGGTAAGTTTTATCATGTGATCTATTGAAGGGGGAATCCAACAAATTATGGAGAGAGTTCGCCGGGTATCCTCACACTAGAACTACTCCATCCGAAATTTTTTTCACTTTGCTTTAATATTTTCATGATTTTCACCACTTGCAGCCAAAAAAATAGAAAGTACGTAAAAAACTGAAGGTGACCAAAAACTATATGTAGCCTTTCAAGACTCTCCCAAGAAGGATTTCCTTTAGTTTCTGCAACATTTTGTATTCACTTGGCGTTTGCTCAAAGTCTTGAAGCGTTTCGTCTAATTTTGTTTAACACAAAAAGCTGGTGGTTTTTTCTTTCTTTCCTTTTTTTTTTTTTTTTAGAGCCAGTTAAATTCCTTCATTTTTGTGATTTCTAGTTACTTTCGGAGCCGATGTTCCATTGAGACCGTTTTCCACAAGAACTCAAGGTCTACCAGTTTAAAACCCAGGCCCAGCGCTTAGAACCATGAACGCAAGTTAAATTGCAACTGCGCTTTTCTTATCCATATATAGGCATGCTTTCGTAGCCTAGCATGTTGATTTTTTTGAATATCAACCTCGTCTGGTACTTGTGTTCTATAAATTTGATAGTACAATTTACACGTACGGTCATCTTCCTTCGAGATACAGGACTGCTGAAATGATACACGAAAGCAGGGACCGATTTACGACAGGAAATTCAGAGCTTGTGCCCAGCGTGCCCGAAACTGGCCTACATAATTCATGCCACACAGATTGTGCAATATTGAGCAAACTAAGATTGTAAATTTAATTAATAACTTCACAACTTGACACGTACAAAAAAAAAAAAATCTTGCAGCAGCAATAAAGCGTTTATAATTTATTATTATTCATGGAACACGGATTACGCGGATTTCAATTTAAAATAGTCTGTTCCATATTCCTTGCCAAAAATACTGCTACCTCTTATAATGTGTTCATTATGCTCTTACGTAATTTCTTGTTTTAAGTAGCATTACAGGTTTTATAACATAATATCTGGGTGTTACTACTTTTGTATACCAAAAGCAAAATAAAAATATTCTGATGGTAGGTAACATATCCTTATTTATAGAATTACTATTGCATTTAAGGATAGTTTGTGATGTCAAAATAACTGAGCCAACGGTAGGCGATCAGCTTAAACAATCTCTTACAATATAATTATTTTTTCGTTATACATTTATCACTTGAGTATATGTATAGTTTCTTAATGATCTACTGTGTTTTAGATAAAAATTTAGTGGTTAGAAGTGTTACTTTGTCTAAAACTAAACCAAACTTTAAAAATAAATAAACTAAAACAACTACTAGAAAAATGTGAAAACATTTTTATATCTTTTTTATGAACTCTTCCTCGATATCGTGTTTAATCATTCATGCGCATAACATACGATAGAGGAGGAATCCTTTTAAAGCCCAGGGATCTAAACTGCCCATGCGGACCTTGCCCATATGGTAACCAAATCAGTCAATGAGTGAAATACGGGATTGCACCATTGTACAATACAAATTTTGAAGTTGTGAATCCGTTTATTGGTGTAAAAATGACATGAATGGTAAGTCAGATAACTAAACGGATTCACCAATAAACCAATAAACGGATTCACAACTTCAAAGAAAGGAGGTGAACCATGGATTTATTCAAAGCATTCTGTGATATGAACCTTTAATTTTAAAAACGAACATGGAATATAATTTTATTCAGAATATGGAAATACAGTTTCATTTATTCGTATACAGGTGTGACAGTGCTGTAGTGATATTTTCAACTAACGAAGACAGAGAGGAACTGTGTTTATTTACATACCACAAGGAAGAAGCCTGAAAAAGTACCGTGGAAAATGCGGATTTGGTATCTGTCTTTATAAAGAATTAATTCATTTAAAAAGTCAAATGTCCATAACAGCGGATCTGGGAGATTATGACTATCTGTTTGACCCATGACTTTTTTCCATGGGTTGAGGAATCACACTGGTAGGAAAAGGACTGGAAAAAATATGATATTACTTTGTGATTTAAAAATAAGAGGCTGAAAAAATGTCTATTTTTTTCCCTGTAACAGCCCTTGTACATAGTGTAACTTAAAATAGGAATTTTTTTGCATGCCAAGCCGAACTTTATGGTGTGGGATCCATACGGGGTGAACCAATGCAGTTGAGCGAGGAAGTTGTGCCACATGATGCCTACGTAAGTTGGTAGTCACAGATGTATCATCAAACTACGCTTGTGGACGAAAAATTAGCCGCTGTTATGCTGCTATAATACAGGCGACAACCCATTTTATGATGCACTGACAGGAAATCATTTTTTTAAGCGATGTGCTAATGTCTTGTCTTAATCACGAAATACAACAAAAGGTTTATCGAATAATTAATTGACTTGTTATGCTGTTTCCTCGCCATTAAATCAAGAATAGAATGTTTTGCATGATGCCACTAATTAATAAAAAAATCAGGAAGTCGATAATTGCTTGGATGTGAAACGCCGAGATGTGACACCGAGTCTCTATGAATGATTTATTTTTATTTTGCTAATTGTTCTGGGTGAAAGGTTGCGACTAGCAGTAGAACAGGAAATATTCTCGAAACAACTTCGTCAACCAGAAAATCGCAGAATGAGAAAGGGGTGGAGCATATAAAAAAATTAAAGATGTAGCAATATTAGTTAAGAAATTTTGCTTACCAGAAACGTGTTTTAATAGTTTCACTGGTTCAGCATATCTGAGATCCCCTTTTCTTAAAAAACTACGAAGTTTATTATTTTCTGTTTCTGAGGCGAGTTCGTATCACTTTACGTGTACTAGTTATGTGCTTTGTGATATTTACCCGTAATTAGGTTCATTCGTATGTAAATGTTTGTTCTGAACGAGACTAATTGATAAAAGAAAAACGCCATACTATTAACATCATGAGCCTGGTGCATCACTTACCCATGTGCCCCCACATAACTTTTTTGCGAATATATGAAAAAAAAATCATGATATGGATTTGATCATGTTGTGGATTTTAAATATCTTTTGATTAAATACCTTTAAATCAAAAGTTATTTAAATCATTTAATTCCATCCTAGACCCCCCCCCCCCGGTGGCGCAGTGGTCTAAGCGATGGCCTCTGATCATTCGTCCGAAAGGGGTCAGGGTTCGAATCCCGGCGAGGCATGGATGTTATGTTTGTCTTACGGCACTGGCTCTCTTCCTTTCCTGGAACGGGTGACCCTAGATTAGGGACGGGCGACTGCTTATAGCCCATTGAGTTGCTCACGGTGGTCGTTAAAACCTCCAATCGAAAAAAAAAAACAAAAAAAAAAAAAAACAAATCCATTCTACTTTCTATAATCCTGAGACTTATTTCGACAAACTGCTTGCGTTTTATTTCGACAAACTGCTTGCGTTTTGAGTTTACTCATTTTCATTTCTTCCGATTTGTTTCACTATTTCTTCTGTATATAGTTGTCGGAACCATTTGTTTTTTGTAGTGAAGCTAAAAATGTCGAATATCTTTCTACGGGGATTGTGCTTTTCAGATACTGTGTTTCTTCATTATGTTTAGTTTCAAGACGACCGTTCCGATGTCATCTGAGTCCCTGGCGTTGTAAAAAATTGAGCAAATTAGAAATCTCAGGTGAGGCAGAAATAAGTGAACGGTTGAAAATTAGTTGATAATTGTACCTCTTTCCCTTGAGTTGAGATTTTTGTTTATCATTTACAACTGCTTCAGAACGATAAAAGTTGGTACCAATTGTACATCAGATGTTTTTAATCAAAAGGTTTCGCAGCGATGTCAAAATTTTTATTGATACAAATGAAAAGATATTTTGGCGTTTGATTTTATTTGTTTCTTTAAACCCCTTAAGCTCAGAGTCTTAGTGCAACAGTACCATACAAACCGTTTTTTTTTTTAATTTGACGGCTTCACTGAAGACAAATATCATATTATGTCTGTCAGGTCAAAAGACAGATAACACTTTTTTAAGTCTATGTATGTCAAGATACAAAAATCATTAACTACTAAATTAAATCTTTTCAATAAAAAATAGAAATAAAGAAGCTGTATGTTTATTTCTATGGAGAAAACACTGTTACAAGGTATAAACAGCTATAATTAACTTTTTAAATAGGCATCTTTCTTTTCTTTTTTTTTATCTTTTTTTTTTTTTTTTTTTTGATTGGGGGTTTAACAACCACCGTGAGCAACTCAATGGGCTAAAAGCAGTCACCTGTCCCTAATTTAGGACCACTGGTTCTAGGGAAGGGAGAGAGCCAGTGCCGTAAGACAAGCACAACCATGCCTCACCGGGCGGGATTTGAACCCGAACCCTTTCTCGCACGCATGGTCATATAAGCCTGCGCCACCGGGGCGGCAAATAAGCATCTTCACAAAAATTGCTGAATACCGCTGTTTTGTTACGTCTTTGAGAAAGCACAATGAAAGATTTTAGACTTCTTAGCAGAAGTTGTTAAATATCACTACTATGCGTGTTGGAAGATATAGTTAACAAATACGGGCTACATTTACCAAAAAGAACCAACATCAGTTATGGACGGGCAGTTTGGTTTCGCTGCAATATACAGTGTGCTTCACTTTCCCTAGAAGTATTATCAGTGCAGAGTAGCTTTGTGAATACTTTTAAGTTTTGCAGTTAAACGGATGGCCAGCACAAAATTTTGGTATTCGTCGTCTGCCGGATACGCGTCTTCGAAAACCGACTATAGTTATTTGACTACTGTGTGCGTTCTTCAACAGGAAGGAGTGTGGATTGATTTCATTCTGTGCATTCAAGAAGACTGTAAGGATCAATTTAACGTGTTTCCTGTGGTTCTAGTAACGACATACGGAGCAGAAGTAAGGGTCGCCGGAATTTTTTTTTTTTTTTGTCTATGAAATAAAATGAAAAATCCCACTGAACATGACTAAATCTGTGTAAGTACACAGAAATTTGTTCACCAGATCAAAAGAATATGAAATTATAAAGATGGGCTTCCTGTTGTACATCTTAGAGATTAAGTCGTTAAATTTGTTCACACATACAGACAAACCGACTTCACAAATTAGCTTAATATTCAAGATTATGCATTTATGATAAATTTCTTAGCAATCAAAAGAAAAGGTTTTTGCATTTAAGAAAATCTCAGGTTTTAAGTAGAGAAAATCTATATTGTACATTTCCTCCTATATTTGGTTATGTTCTCAAGATGTGTCCTGCTAGTCAGAACTAGCAATGTGTCACGGCATTTTTGCTTCCGGAAGACGAAACGAATCTGCCAGAAAAGAGAAGAGAGTGAGAGAGAGAGAGAGAGAGAGAAAAGAATCACACACACAGAATAGTGTTGATCTCTGGATGCAACTTCTTCGTTGCCAAGGTTCTACTTTATTGTTAAACTCTTAAACACTGTTTTGTTATTTATTTGAAGAAGAGTTCATCTCCCAACTTACGCTGACTTACAACTAACTACACTGTAAAAAATAAGCAGTGTGAATTCACGGGAAATTCCTGAAAATAACGTGCAGCAAATTTGCCGACAGGTCTTCGCCTTTTAACGAAATTTCTGTTTTGAAAAGTTTCCGTTACTTTTAACTACAGTATTTTGAGAGAATTTCCGTATAGTCAGTATAGTTCCGTTTATTTCAGAAAAGTCCGTTTCAGGTTTTCCCGTATTTATGCAGAAAATTGGCAAAATAATCGGTTACGACTTTTTCAGCCCTTTTAGCAAATATTCATATTTCCTGACATAGGAAGTGCAAACTCTTCCCTTTGCCGCTGGCGGAGTTCGAACCGATTCATATTTCCTGACATAGGAAGTGCGAAACTTTTCCCTTTGCCGCTGGCGGAGTTCGAACCGATTCATATTTCCTGACATAGGAAGTGCGAAACTTTTCCCTTTGCCGCTGGCGGAGTTCGAACCAACAGCCGCGCGTACTGCTTCTGCAACAGAAAGACACATAACGCGAGGTCACGTATAAGGTACAACTCTAATCGAGCGATGATGAAATATTTTTGCTATTAATGCTGGTGAATTAGTCGAATTACGATAAAGTCTCCCACAGGTAAATTTTCCCACATGAAAATTACCCCACATTGGAAATCTCCCCATAGGAAAATTCCTCCACGGAAATCTGGCCCCACCTTTTTCAATCAGGGACCGTGCACAAATTGAATTTTACACAAAATATCGAATGTGAGGGAGATTTTCGGGGTCACCATTTCCGTTTTCAAGCAGTTTAAAACAAACTGAAGCCTTACAAGTAGCACAAATATGTGGGGGAAATTGCCGGGGTTGGCATTTCGACTTTTACCTCAGTTAAGAGTAACAGGCGGTCTTAGAAATAGCAGCATACTATTTCTAAGACCTCCTGTTATTCTGAACTGCGGTAAAAGTAGAAATGCTGACTCCGAAAATTTCCGCCACATTTTACTGACACTTATACAACATCTGTAAATTGCGATAAAAATCGAAATGACAACCCCGTAAAATTTCCCCAGCCTGCTACTTCTAAGACAGCCTGTTACTCTAAACTGCTCTGAAAGTCGAAATGCCGACCATTGTGCATACTTGTAAGACTACAGTATGTTTTAAACTGCTTGAAAATGGAAATGGTGACCCCAGAAATCTTTCCCACATTCGATATTTTGTGTAAAATTCAATCTGTGCGGGGTTCCTAACTGAAAAAGGTGGAGGATATTTCCGTGGGGGACTTTACCGGTTACCAAATTAGTCGTTCAATTTGCTGTTGGAGCTTATTATTTTTCTGAATAGGTTTGCAATAATTTTATTTTTTTCTGCAGGAGGACTTATTACAATGTACGCATTGTTTTCATCGTGATTTTTCGAGGCAACGGAATGCTTTGGAACTTGAAATCTTTGTTTAAACTGAAAATGACTTTCAATTATGTTTAAGAAATGGTGAAATGTACTGCTTTGTAGTATTATTTCACTCAACTCCTAAATAAAAAATTTACTCTTGACAGCTATAATAGTTTTTGTCTTAAGGTGTCCACTGACTGATATATAGACATCATGCAACCACCTGTACAATAATATAAGCACCCGGTTTCTTACGGTAATACAATAAACAATAGCTGATGCACAAAATGGGGAAGAGGGGAAAGAATATCCGGTACTACAATAACCAAAATTTCAGGCGATATGCTATCTACTATATCCGATCTCGCTACAGAACTTCAAAATCAGATCCTCCGGTAGAAGACTGAAATTTAATATTATAGTTCATCAAACCTCAAGTGTATTCCCACGAATTGCTCCTATTACTGGAAATTTTCCGTTATATATAGATATGCAAAAAGTGAGAACATAATTTTCTCACTGTATCAAAAGTGAGAACAGTGTATATCATGTGTCATGTCTTGTACGCATTCTGCAACTTTTCAGACGTGCTTTAACCCTCGAAACCACATCACCCTACCAAGTAACAAATTTAGTGTCGGCGAAATACTCACTCCTTAGCAAACGTTCAGCACAACTCGTTTGCTATGGCCATGGAAAGGTGAAGTCACGACAATAATCGATTTTTGAAATAACAGGTCTGTGGGAAAGTTTCAGTATAAAGTGAATCGAACTTGGCAGAACATGTCTGAAGCACCTCATTTAGCTTTTTCTTCTGAATGTACGAGGGTAACTCAAAGTGTAAGGGCACCTTTCTTTGCATTTACCTAAAACAAAATAAAACTTATAACTGCATTGTAGCGTTGTTTTTCAACGTAGTGACCAGTGATGTAGTTATAAATGAAAAAATGCCATAGCCATGAGCTAATTAGACAAAAACAACCCGGAAGGGAGATCCTCAAAATTTTCAAAAGCAATGTTAAATATGATTTGTTACTTCGTTATTTAACATTTTTTAAATTAAATTCTTATTACTGATTACTTTTATCAATTCTTATTAATATTGTTTAATTTGAGCAATTTTAAATAAAGACTTACGAGGGTGTCACATGCTACGCAAATATACAGTTTTTCAAATAATGCACTGTCATTCAATTTAAATACTACTACATATTAGACATTGAATATACGTTGTGAAGACACTTTTTGTCGGTGATCGACGCTGTGCCTCCACGCTCCGGAACCAGTTGCTATGAGCGACTACACTACACTGACGGACTGTATCGCTGCAGATTTGTCGTCTGGGCACGTGCTTCACATGTGTAGTACGTCACATAATCTCCCTGTTAATTTTTTTCCTTCCAAGCCAAGAAGGAATCTCATTAATTCCAGAAATTGTGTGGAAGGAACATCGCACATTTTTCGAAGAACCCAACGACCAGTTGATCCATTTTCCACAACCGGGCGCCAATGTGAAAACACACTTTGTCAGAATATAATATTCAAAGCAAACAGAATTTAAATTCTCAATTTGCTTGTAGCACTTACTGGTCATCCATGTAACATCTCTCAGAAAACTTGAAAATTTCATCGCCCTGGAACGGGATTCGAACCCGCATCACCCGATTTCCGGTCGAGTATGCTAACCGTTACACCACCGAAGACAGTGAAGTTCCAAGCAACTGAGACTAAGCAAACTTAGCTGAGGAATCTGAACGTCCTCAGATCTTCGCTAGTCGAAGCATCATTGCTTCCTCATAACGTTTTGACCCATCTCCCATCCAGAAACGGATGTAGACTCGGAAATCACCGGTACCACAGATATAGATGTTGGACGGAAATCACCAGTACTACAGATAGGTTCGATTCCCGCTCCAGGGCGACGAAATTTTCAAGTTTTCTGAGATATATTACATGGATGACCAGTAAGTGGTACAAGCAAATTCAGAATTTATATTCCATTTGCTTTGGACATTCTATCGATTTCCCATGTATTATGAGGAATATTTCTTCTTTCATTGACAGTCTGTCGGTGAAGGAGATCGAAGCCGCACCTCCTCGTTCCGGAGCCAATTATTCTAACCGACTAAACTACACCGACGGAATATATCGCTGCAGATTTGTCATCTTGACACGTGCTTCACCTCTGTAGTACGTCACAACGTAACTAATATATTCACATCAATTGAGTATGACAAATGTGTCGTTTTTCCTAAGATTGTGAGGTGGATGTAGAAAATTTCTTTAGGGTTGTTCATAAAACAGTAATCAGAGAATGAACTACGGGGATTACTTTTATTTGAGCAAGTGGCGTGTTGTTTTGCATATAGAAATAGATAGCTTTCGAAATGTATAAATACCCTTCGAAACTAGAAAGCTCTTGTCATTCAGCCGTTATCCTTTTGTATAATTTTTCTTTGCTGTTTCACCTCTGAGCGGTGCAGTCTTGACAAACAGAGCAGCCACCTCCTCTAACTTTATTCAGAAAACTGTCGTCTACACAAAGGGGAGCTGACATTGTGCTAAAATCCTTATGGTGCATGATAAGCCATACTGCCTGATCCAGCTGTTTAGTCTCATCATTGCAATGCAAACATTCGGTTAAGATAGGAGCATGCTTGCATATAAAACACAATATTCCTTTTTTTTTTTTTTTTTTCGAATATCTGATTATCTAAAAGAATTCCTTTGCCCAGTTTCTGCAACAGTCTAACTCCGCGAAATAACTTAGCGCCGCTAAGCCTAGAGAAGCAACTAAGGCACGCAAATTCGCAGCACCACTCTTGGGGTCTCTCTGCAGTTCCATACACGTTTTTGTAATAGGTCACAAGCCTCTTTACCGCTCCGGTGGCCTAGTGTTCTGAGGCGCTAGCTTTGGGCCATAAGTCAGAGATAGGCCTGGGCATGTCTGATGGCGCTGGATTTGCCCCTTCGCTGGAACCAGTGGTCCTACATTAGGGGCAGGAGACTGTTTGTAGCCCCTATGAGTTGCTGATGACGGCAGTTAAACCCCGAGACAAAACAACACAGAAACGAAAAATAAAAAAACACAAGCTTCTTGATCTCATCAAAGAAGATTTTCAGCGGTCTCTGAAGCCATGTAGACTTGTATGAACCGTTTCTTTCACATCTTCATTCCTACCAAACCGAAAACCATGGGGTTTTTTTTTAAGCGGGCCGAAGAGATGAAAATCATTTGAAGCGAGTTCCGGGCTGTAATGTGGTAGAACCTTAGACTTGAGGTTTTAAACTGTCGTCATGGTTGCAGCCACTGTACGGGAGAACATTGTTGTGCTGCAAAAGAACGGTTTTTTTATCAATAATCCTTTTCTTTTGTTGCGAATTGCATTAGCTTGTTTCTAAGCACTGCTGAATATGTTGAACCGTTTACGATTTGTTCATGCTCTTCATAATGTTCCAAAATAGGCCCACGCATATTCCAAAACAAGGTTAGCAAGACTTTTTTGGCAGAGGGGACGCTTTTGAACTACTTTTTTGCTGGGGATAAAGGGCTTTTCTATTCCATAGTTTGTCTCTTGCTTTCAGGGTCAAAATGGTGCCCCAAGCGCTCATTCCCAGTAACAAACCTTTCAGCAAACCTAGATCTTCTTCATAACACTGCAAAACCTGGGTGGAAATCTCCATTCGCTATTGTTTGCATTGATCAGCAAACAATAGCGAATGGAGATTTGTTTTGTGACCGACTTGGCACACACTTTCCGGTATCCTAAGTCCTCATGCACCATTGCGCAGGTAGAACTATAACTTATGTCTAACATGTCAGCTACAGCAGACATAGCAATCGTCGATCTCCTTGAATGAGAGAACTTACATGATGGTATTGTCTTGAGTTCGCGACGTTGACGGGAGTCCTCTGATAGAGCTTCGTCAGTCGCACTTGTTCTGCCAGATTTAAAATTTTCTACCGATTCGTAAACTTCTCTTTGGCGCATACACTTATTACCATACCATAAGAGGAGCTTTCATGTTTGCACACTCACCGCCGGAGCCTCGGAGCCAGACTGACGTGTAGTGTTGCGCAATGCAGGTTATACCTTGTCTAACTGCGTTATGACTTGTTAATGTTGGTTGGCTGCTGCCTCTTGCTGTATCAGTTTAACTGGGAAATTGCCTTTCTTTTTCATTTACCCTTGTAATAGCATCTTAAAATCTTAACCTGAATAAATCAAGGGCCAACAAATTGCTTCTGAACGGTTTTCAACTTGCCGTTGAAGAGGAAATTAAAGAAACACATGCTTATAGTATGACTTTTTCTATCCTTTTGTAGACACGTAACTCGGCATATATAAGGAGGATTCAATAACTTCATTTTTTGCACCAGCTAACGCTATAGAGGATGATTCATGTACTTTCGATTTTCCGTGATGCCGTTTACCCGATTGGTAAAGTGAACGTGATTTTATATTTGACATTATATGAACACTTCTAAAAGTCGGAGCAGGAAAATCCCGATTGCATTCGGTAGTTGGAACTATAAGAAAATTACACCGAACGACACTGAATTATGACCACCTCTATAAAAAGTGGATGCAGCCCATTGACCATGTGATTTCCGAGCTTGCGCGATTAATCGACCGACGTAGCATATATAAGGTGTGATTGGAGCAGTAGGTAGTAAAATTCGGAGCGTGATGGGTAAACGGAGGGATTGTGGTAGCTCAAAGAGCAGGTGTCTCGATTTCCCAAACGGCTGAACTGGTGGGTTCTTCGTAAGCCACCGTAGTTAAAGTGTATCAGGACTGGCGTGAAAATAGTCAAACAACGACCCGGACGCAAAACTGCACAGGACAGCGAAAGGTTGGTGTGAGAAGTGAACGCACGGTCTGATGACTCGTACAGGCCAACAGACGCAGCAATGTTCAACAATTGACTGCCCAATACAACAGAAGTTAACCCGGAACAGTATCTGTCATGACCATGCGTCGCAAGCTCGCACGTATGGGCTATAACAGCAGACGACGGGACGACATCCTCTCCCACCACGGTTCATCGGCGCAACAAAAGACTCATCTGATGCAAAGATCATGCAAGTTGGACGTCCGATGAACGGAAAACACTGTGCTGGTCTGATAGTCGCGTTTTTTTAATTCGTCCCATGGATGGTCGTGTACGTATTTGGCGCAAACAACAGAAGGCACTCGATCCATCCTGCATGGTCTCCACAGTGCAAGCCGGTAGAGGCGGTTGTATAGTGTGGGGCATGTTTACCTGGCAGGAACTTAAACTCCTGGTGCATGTGGAAGAACGTATGACTGGTGCCCACTATCGTGAATTGCTTGCTGACTCTGTACACCCAGCAATGTTACCCTTTTTCCCGAATGGCGACGGTGTCTTCCAAGATGACAATGCGCCGAGCCACAGGTCCAATGTTGTACAGGAATGGTTTGAGGAACACAATTCAGTCTTCCAGCATATCGATGGGCCTCCGAATTCCCCAGATATCAATCCCATAGATTACGTATGGCACATCAGGCGTGTGGATGCATCAATCACCTCCATACCTGCATTGAAGGTCACATTTCGTACACCTTGGCTGGTTATACCTCCCAACTGCTTCCGATATCTTACTGAATCGATGCCACGTCGGATAGCTTCTGTACTGGGGGTGAAAGAAGGACCTACGAAGTATTAGATAGGTGGTCATAATTCAGTGATCACTCAGTGTATACTTTCCATGAATATCTTGCTTTGCACGATGCACAGCTTTACTATCGTTGGTGTAAAAATGCGATAACATTTGGCATCTGAGGAATTCTTCTTATAGAACATATTTCGAGATCAGTAGTTCCTGCATTTACGCCCAGTAGATGCAAGGTTTTGTGCAGGAAAGAGACCAAAAGGTGTGTGTGCGCGCGTCTTTGTTATCACAGTTCAAGCTTCTCAATACAGAGACAGTTTTTCAAATCGGACTAATAGATGCAGAGTTTTTTTTTTTTTTTTTTGATTGGAGGTTTAACGACCACCGTGAGCAACTCAATGGGCTATAAGCAGTCGCCCGTCCCTAATTTAGGGTCACTGGTTCCAGGGAAGGGAGAGAGCCAGTGCCGTAAGACAAACACAACAACCATGCCTCACCGGGATTCGAACCCGGACCCCGTTCGGACGAATGATCAGAGGCCATCGCTTAGACCACTGCGCCACCGGGGCGGCATGCAGAGTTTCAAATCGGACTAATAGATGCACAGACTTACGTAGTAATACTACGTATAAGCTCGTACATTTTCTCCCAAAGGTGTGCTAAAACTAAGGCAAGCTTTATCGGTATTTATGTAATATAATGAGCCCTTGAGAACAGATATATTGTTTTTTCACTTTGTCCAACCTTCAAAACGAGAAACAGTATCTTAATACGTTTTCAGCAACCAGTTCTCGATTCATGTTTTAGATGCTGCGATCTACGTCTGTTCAATTCAGTTAATTCAAATACTGTATATCTGTTGACTATACTCAAACACCAGTGTCAGTGGTATGATCATTTTTATGTGTGGGAAGACAATATTTGAAAAATTGTAGCTCATGCATTAAAATATATGCTGGGTAAAAATTATAATACTCAGCAAAATCTTCCAACGACACATAAATTTAGTAGCTATTGTTTATTGGTATTTCGTTTGTCAGAGGTGTGTGAAAGACTTTGATCTTATGTGTCCCATCATTTTTATTTAGGTTGATGAGCATTTACATTTGCTGTTCGGTCGCAGTCTAGTAAAGCTGCACCAAAACTGAAACGCAGATGAAAAACATTTTTTTCGCAAATGTTATTGTGGAGGAAATTCCGCAAGTTGGTGTCGTTATGTGAGCGACCACAGCAGCGCGAGTGTCGCATACCAAAAGTGTAATGTATGTTCACGGCAAACTGCGTTGCTAAGACACAAAGTAGGTGGCGCATATCATCCGGTAGCATCGTAGTCCCACCGCGAATCTCATCTCTCACCCAATTCCCTGGAAGTGGATATTTTCTATTTTGAGAACTCGGAGGATGTTTAACCTTTCATTTCAGGAAGTGAAATCATTTATGCATCACAGTGGATACGAACAATATCACCGAAGAAGCCATAACGCTCGAAAATTTTGTTTGTTTCGTTCCTGCTACAGTTTTTTCTTTTTGTTTTTCTCTTCCTTTGCTTTTTTTTTACGTTTAAAAGTACAGTGCATGTATGAGAGAGTAGAAAAAGAATGTTAAAATGAATTGGTTGAAGTAAATCAGAGCAAAATGTACGATATTGTAAACCGAATTGTTTTACAAGAACCGTGATTGTGACTTATCTTTCATAGAAGTAAAGCTAAACTCCAGCCGGCCGCCCCGGTGGCGCAGTGGTCTAAGCGATGGCTTCTGATCATTCGTCCGAAAGGGGTCCGGGTTCGAATCCCGATGAGGCATGGATGTTGTGTTTGTCTTACGGCACTGGCTCTCTCCCTTCCCTGGAACCAGTGACCCTAAAATGGGGACGGGCGACTGCTTATAGCCCATTGTGTTGCTCACGGTGGTCGTTAAACCTCCAATCAAAAAAAAAAAAAAAAACTCCAGCCGGGTCACATGTGGGACACAGGTGGCGGGTTCGAATCTCGTTTACATCTACAGTATTATGTGTAAGGGTTACATCTAAGCATAGGCGTAGAGCAGTTAACAGGAGGAATTCCTGGGGTTCAGAGTTTGAACTAACACTAAATATGCCACGCTATACAAGGTTTTTAAAGTTTTCCTTGGGCAATACTAAATACAGCTCTAAACAATTTCTTGTCGGAGGACTTATTTTGAAACTATTCGTGTTTAGTAGTGCAAATCTTAGACTTCATTTCAAAGTTTGTTTCGGCTTATTGTTTTGAGAGCCGCGATAATTTTCCCGAAGAACAGCCAAATTCACCTTTCAACAGGTTAGTATATTCTTCCTTTCCAAATTATAAAGCTTAATACTGTTAACAGCAATTTTCATTCAGTTCATCGCCGCAGCTGAACAGTTTCTCTAAACGTTCGCAAGAACTCTGTAAAAAACAAAGAAAAAAAAACCAGTGTTTTCTATACAATTTAATCGGTGTTTTACAAAGAACAGATGTTTCCTTTAAAAAATTTTCAGCTATAGCTGAAGAAATTGTAAAGGAAGCATTATGTACTCTGAATTCCGTTCTGTAGAACGAAATCCCCTAAATTGAACTTTCGTTCTATAGAACAAAATTTCAATGCTTCCACCTTTCAACAGGTAAGTGTATTCTACGAAAATTTCACATTTCGCAGAATACACTTTACTGATTCTAATTGGAAAATTCATTGATGTACTTCGAAATGCATTTTTTTTAAATTTATTGGACTATAGGTACACCGATTGCTTGATCAACTGATTTCAAAAGACTAGTTCCTTTTTTTGGATGAGATGCATCAATTTGTTTGATTTGACCCTAACACCTCAGTTTCTTTCATTTTGGGCTATTTCTCTGATATCTTCCTTTATACCTCAGAGAAATTTTCTTTTTACGAGGACGAATCAGTAAATAAGTTAACAAGGCATTTGTTTAGGTACTGTTTTTCCAGTTCTAATAAGATTACGAAGACTGTAATGTAGCGAGACACAATTTGAGCATTTATCGTATAGTGAGGCAGTCTTTTCCATTCTTTGTTGACAGGGGTCAGCTATTGGTAAAACTACAACTCTGTAATGAACACCACAGATTTTCTTTATGGTATAGATTCGTGTCCTGTTGAAGCTCAACATTGCAATCCTTCTGTTACTCTAATTGCGTTTTCTGGGAGCTTCCTTGTTGCCGTCAGTGCTGCTATTGTGCGTTTGCATTTTTTGTTTTGTTTTTGTTTCAATGTTTAACAACCACCATGGGTAACTCGTAATGATATAAGCAGTCCATAGTCCCTAATTTAAGGCCACTGGTTCCAGAAAAGGAACAGAAACAGCGCCATCGAACAAACACACCACTCATGCCTCATTCGGAACTCGAATGGGGGGCACATTTCGGACGAATGATCAGAAGCTAACCCCTCAGACCACTCGGGCACCGGGGCTGTGCTTGCACCTTCCGTTTTCAGTTCTATGTGCACTATTTTTCCCAGGGTGAAACTTTGCACACTCACTTGTTACACTCTGACAGGTAACACATCTTCCCCGTAAACTTAACCGGCGAGAAAATTTTTCGCTGACACAATTCTTGCATTGGGAAAAGGAATACCTGCACAGACTTTGTGTTTGGAGAACGGCTCCAATCGAGTCGCCGTGTTCAACTAACTATATAGACTAAGACGACAGCAGAATTTACATGCGATGTTGCCAACAATGATGAATGACGTGTGACGGTCCTTAGTTACGAAATTATAAGCAGTTCAAACGTATTTACTGACTGACGCTTGCATATCTATAAAACACTAAAAGTTCGCAACAAGCTCTATAAAATTATATTATTTTTTCACTGTGGAAATTTGAAGACTTAAGGTACTTGTTGAAACTTAAAGGTTAAGTTTGACTCTTGCTCATCGAAGTTGCATGCTGTAAATTCCAAGCTTAACTATGCACTTACAATTGTCATTAACTAAACACTCTTAGGGATAGAATATGATTTAACGGTCTGGAATCAATTGAATGAGCAAATGAATTGAATTATATGTACAATTTTAGAAAATTGAATGAGCAAATGAATTGAATTATATGTACAATTTTAGAAAATTGAATGAGCAAATGAATTCAATTATATGTACAATTTCAATGTCCCAGTTTTATTCCTTATTGGCACATCATTGCAGAACAACTTTGATTTTCAGTCGCTTCATAATAACAAATACTGCTACAAACATGCACTTCAAACTACTAAATCGTTATCTTGCAAACACACAATATCAAGACGTTATCTCAATTCTGTTCAATAATTCTTTTTTTTTCTTTAACTGAAAAAATGCTGCCTTTTAACAAATCGTGATCTAGTCCGTTCCTTACATATCGTTGATATCATATCTCTACCCTCTAGAAACTGCACTCTTCATACCATTATATTAGCCTTTGGCTCACTGCCAGCTGCCAGTGATGCCAACTTAGGAAACTCATCCGAGAAAATAATGTATCGTTAAGTCATAAAAACGTTTACCAAGAAGAAACTAAATTTACATAAGAATATAGAAGCTCAAAAGAAAGGTTAAATTAGAGGTACGCGTCACAGCTTTCTGTACTACGGAAAAGGTATGCATGTAATCATGGGGATAGACTTGTTCGAAAGTTTGAGGTGATTGGGACCGTTGTTATGATTAAACAAAACGGTTAAAGTAATCTCTGTGTGTAACATTATTTTTCATTAAGGAAATCATAAATTTCCTTAATGAAAAATAATGATACACACAGAGATTACTTAAATATTAAGGAATTATCGTAATTACTATAACTTCAATAAAAAAATCAGTGCAATATCTTGTTTCATTCAGACAACTATAAGTAGCATAAATGTCTGAATTGCAAAGTAAAAGTAATAATTAAAAACTGCTTCCTGCGGTAATTCTCACTGTGGTTAACGGTGAGATCACCGAACAGAGGGACTGAATTAATGGCATGCCGTAAAATAAGAAGGTTTACTGTGGACCTACTAATTGATATCGGGAGCAAGCAAGAAGGATTAGGAAGGTACAATGCCGGAGGGCAAACTCGAACCATGCCTTGCTCACCAAGGTAATCCAGTAAATCTCGTTCCCACGCAATTCTATTGCATACATTGTTATGAAGACAAAAATAACCATACAGCGATACATTTGGTATTAGAAAAATGTAGTGCTCAGTTATTCTGAATTTAAATTTAAATTCTAGAAGTAATGAGCTTTTGAAATTGAAAAATTTAGCATATTATTTTGGGTGACAAACAAAAAGCCAAAAATTGAGGCAGACGGTGCCTACTTAAGAAAAAGTTGAGGGGACAAGCTCCCCTCTGTATATGATTCTACGTCCGTAAGTGTAATTTGAGCTGCTTGTCCCTTTCTGTCTACATTTTTCTACACGTGGAATTGCTGATTCCCCGTCTACCATAGATTAAATAGCACGTGTTGTAACGTATAAGGAGATGTGACGTACCTGCCAGAAGGACGCACACGACATAAAGGCAGATAGGAATCAGAATAAAATGTCCGCGTAGCTCAATTGGTAGAGCAACTTATTCCGGAATGAGGGGACCCGGGTTCGAATCCTGGCGCGGATAAAAATGACGGAGAAATTTACTTCTTTATAGTGTAATGATACAGCACTGAGATCTCCAGAAATATTGTTCCTTACCGGCATGAGGGAGACTTACCTTGAGGGGATCTGCTTCAGCCGCCATCTTCAAATCTTGTTGTCTGATGCTAAGAGCAGTCAGTTGATGGCTTTCAGGTCCCGTTAAATTATTAGTAACTTTTTGATTTTTTTTTTTTGTGCGAGTTACAATGGCCAAAGATATACAACAGTTTCAGGCATTGTTTTGTAGAAGTACGAAAAAAAAAATTGTCTGTTAACTTTTCTCGTATTTCCCAGGAATTTTTTTACTAGATATTTAACGACCACCGTGAGCAACTCAATGGGCTATAAGCAACCGCCCGTCCCTAATTTAGGGTCACTGGCTCCAGGGAAGGAAGAGAGCCAGTGCCGAAAGACAAACACAACACGCACGTCTCGCCGGGATTTGAACCTGGGCCCACCGCGGACGTATGGACAGAAGCCAACGCTTAGACCACTGCGCCACCAGAGCAGCGTTTCCCAGGAATAATCCTAGAAAGTGAGTTCGTGCGGGCGTATGAATTCGAATCCTATGGCTAACTAATTCTTCCTTCACCAATTCCTGTATTCATGACCCTGTAGTGTTCTTTACTATCTGAAACGTGTATATGTGGCTTACAGAACACTACGTAAAGTTTGTTCTTCTTATTCACTCACTTTAAGTTAAACAGTCACCGAATAAAATTCAAGAAAGATTTACTTAAGGATTAACACAGCTTCCACGACTACCACTAACGCACTACATCACACTTTTAGCTGCTTGCTCCAATATTGTATAGTTCATCCCTGTCATGTCCACATAAACACGTCACACACCCTGACCTCAAGACTGCTACCAACATAGCATTCAGTGAGTGAGATAATATAACGTTAAGGTTGAAATGCTAAAAGAAGACGAACTCAAAATTTACAGAGAAAAGTACAGCTAAAAATTAAGTTAAATTAGAATATACGTCGTAATCCTTGCTGCTTCGAACGCGGAACGTCCCAACCCAATCAGGGGCGTAGGGGAAGTGAGGGGTCCTGGGGATATGTGCCCCCCCATGAGCCAAGGTGATGATTAAGAATAAACTCTAAACGATGACCAAAAGTGTCCCACAAACAGGTGGCTGCTTTTTCACAACACTCGCCTGTTAGAGTACTCCTTTACGGCCACTTCCTTTATCCTCCCTCCCAACCATCCACATTACCACTGCGTTCGAGGGTTGCCAAGGCGATCAGCTGCGGAAGCTGTGCTGCTTTTTCACTAGAAGAGACCCATTCCGGAACGAACTTCACCTGACGCATGCGCTGAGATGTAGGGCGCATACGTAACCCGAGTTGATTCTGGAAGAAATTGCAACGTATAAACGACACTGGCTCGCGAGTTAAGACGAATTCATTGTTTTAGAGACAGGAAGGGGAAGAAAACCCGGTTGCGTGATCGAGGCGCTCGCGTTCTTACAGTACGGACACACATTCACCTTCAGTTCTGCAAACCTTTAGGTTGTTTCTTTTGACTTCTTCATCATTTGCGGTGCCTAAACGTATATGTACCTTACATGATTATTTTTTGAAAAAAAATTAGGAGTGAGGAAATTCCCTCAGAATTGGTTGCAAATGAAGCAGCCGCTGTGCGAGAGGCCTTGGACCTGGAATCATCTGAAGTTAGAGAAGTCCCAAAAACTGAAATAAAATCAAGTCCAAATGACGTTGAATTACTGGTAAGTAAAAATTTTAACAAGTACGAGAGATTTAACGCGTTACAAGACTTTTCGGTGCCAGAAAGTAGCTTTGATTTTCCTGTGACTGATGTCGGGGGGAAAAATCTCATATTCAAGATTAAGTGGCTGGAAAGATTAAAATGGTTATCCTACTCCCAATTGGAAGATCTTATTGCAATTATTGCGTCCTTTTTCTTTGAGTGGAGCAGGAACTGCATCCCAGCCACTAGGACAGCTATGCAAGAAACCGTTTAAAAATTGGAAACATGCTGTGGAGAAATATTACTATCATCAAACCACGAATTACCATAAGCAATGTTTGATGGCTGTCCAAGATCTGGAAGATGTTGTTTTGAAAAGAAGTGAACCCATTGATCATAGGCTAAATGCTGCTGAAAAAGCCGTGGTGGAAAGAATTGACACAGTACTTTTGTGCGGCAAACAAGGGCTGGCATTGCGGGGCACTGTGAGTATGTAACTTTCAAATTAGATCAAGAACCTACTGAGAATGAAGGAAATTTTAGGTCAATTCTCAATTTCGGACTTAAAATGGCTGCGAAAGAGACTGGCACGAGTGATTTTGTGACTATTCGTGAACACACCGGGAAAAATTCTCAGTATATAAGTCCTACAATTCAGAACGAGATAATTGAAAGTTGCAATAAATTGCTTACAAAAAAAGTTGTCAACATGGTAAATGCATCAAAATACCTCTGTTTTAGCGGATGAAACTGCTGACATTGGGAAAACTGAACAATTTTCTTTAAGCTTTCGCTGCGTTAACGACGAAACAGCAAAGATAAACGAAAGTTTTTGCTGTTTGTGCCAGTGAGTGGTAATACCACAGGAAAAGAGTTAGCTCAAACAATAATAACCACATTGGATAAATTTGGTGTGGAAACCAAGTACCTCCAGGGTCAGGGCTATGATGGAGCATCAGCAATGGCAGGAAAATTTAATGGTGCTCAAGCAGTCATGATAAAAAAAATTCCCGTCTGCTATGTTTGTTCATTGTAGCTCACACAGCTTAAATTTAGCCATTTCTGGGCCATGTAAGGTTCAAGGCATTCGCAATGCCATGGGTACAGTAGAAAATGTTTATGAATTTTTCAATACCCCTAAACATCAGTCATTTTTACAAACAAGGGTAAAAAAATATATTTCCAAATTCCAGAAAGGAGAAACTAAAGCCTTTATGCCTAACAAGATGGGTATATAGACATGATTCCGTTAGCACTTTTTTGGAGATTCAGCCGGCAGTCTCAAATGCTTTAGAAGAAATGAGTTCCTGGAATGACAGGGAAACATCATCAAAAGCCATGCAGATTTCGTTGGCGATAAAAGATGTAGAATTATCATTGATGTGGTTTTTTTTGGTACTTAATGTTACTATGCAAAGCATTACAGAAAGAAAACATAGATTTAGTTGAAGCTATAAATCTTGCAGAGGATTTAAAACATAAAATACAATCAATGAGAAAACTCCTGTTACAAATTCAAAAAAAAAATATTTCAAGAATTAATTGAAAAATCTAAATTACTAGATTTTGACACCAAAATACCACGTTTATGTAGCAGACAAATGAATTGTTTCAACGTAGAAACAGATTCTGCTGAAGATTATTACAAAATCTCTGTATTCTTGCCGTCTTCAGATTCATTCGTACAAGAAATCGATCGAAGATTTCTAATGCATAAAACCGTTACTAAAGGTTTTCAGTGTTAACTGCTTTTTCCCAATTTCTTATCTATCAACGAGAACGACTTAGAAGAAACTCTGCATTTTTATTCAAATGAGCTGGATGACAGCAGAACTGTGAAAGCCGAAATACAGCATGGAGAAGACGCCTAAGCAGTCTTATAGAAAATGCGGAGCTACGCAATGCAACTGTCGTTTTAAAACAATGCAATATTGCAATATATCTTAATGTACATAAACTGTTGAAGATTTTATGTGTTTTGCCAGTATCAAAAAGCTCTGTGGAACGGTCTTTCTCAACCCTCCGGAGAATAAAATCGTACTTGCGTAGCACTACCTCTGAAGACAGATTAAATGGTTTAGCAATGCTATATGTACACAGAGATATATCCCTTAGTGCAGGTGAGGTTATCGCTGACTTATCAGGTAGAGAAAAGCAGGAGACTCAGATTCGAATTGTAATCATAGGAACCAAGTATGATTAAAAAAGTAATTATCCTTAATTTTACAGTTCTTAAGATCCATTTTTAAATTACGGCATATTAATGTTATATTAGAAGTCATACTTTTGGCTTAACGGCTCTATCCAGGATTTCAAATTCAGGCAGTATCAAAATGTTCTAATCTAGCGATTTGTTTCTTTTCATATTATTATTTGTGTGTATGTAAGAATCCAACCCAAAAAGATATCGGTATAACTGTTCCTTACTAATACTGTAAACACTGAAACGTTTAAACGACTACCTGCCACAGGTTGTTCGTTTCTAAAATTTTGGACACCTATATATATATATATATAGAGAGAGAGAGAGAGAGAGAGAGAGAGAGAGAGAGCAGAGACAAAATCAAAGATATTACCTAAGAATTTAATATGAATCTATGGCTTTGCAGAAACCCATTTCCAACTAGGTCTGTGTGGAAGTGAGAAAATGCGGAGTTTTACTGGTCCTTGATAAAGCCAAAGCTCGGCATTCTCGACACTTTCTACATTCAGTTTGCTATTTTTTATCCTCTTTTTACTGATACCTGTCAGTATATGAGTTTTACTATGTAGTTTTTAGAATATTGGTTGAAAAATTGTAATTGCTTTTGTCTCTTCTTAATAGTATATATATATATATATATATATATATAATTTCCGGTTCTGCTTTTGAACTAGTAGATGTTGGACCCCTGCCCCCCTCAGGGGACGAAATCCTGCCTACGCCACTGGTCCCAATTGAAACTTATAAAGAAAAATAATACGAATTTAACTCTACTCCATGGCCTACGTACACTTCTCACCGTGTTCACTAGTCGAACTAACTATGTAATCGGAGAGCTTGAGCTGCTGTTGATTTGATAGTTATTCCCTGCACACCTGGCACCGCTGTTAATTTTTCTAAATGACCACGGAGCCAATGGCAGTATCGTATCTTTGCGTAGCTATTTAATATTTATCTAGCTACTGTTCATTAGATTACAAGCATAAGTACGTTGAAACACTTGAAGCAGTTTCTTTCTACCATCAGAAGAATTTCTTTTCGGCATTCGATTAAACACCATAGAAACTTACGCACGCATTGCTGAACATTGAATAGCAACCCCGTTGACGCAGTGGTCTAAACGATGGCTTCTGATCATTGATGGATCCGGGTTCGAATCCCGGTGAGGCATGGCTGTTGTGTTTGCCTTATACGGCCATAGTTCTCTCCCTCCCTGGAGTCAGTGACCCTAAATTAGGGACAGGCGACTGTGGCTGGATGTCGTCCCACACGGGCGCCGATTTCTCGGTACGATAAACCGCTGTCGCGATAAGCCACTATTCGTCCTCTGTCGAACTCCGAAACGTGCTGGAATGACTGCTGTATTCTGCGACGAGGCATCGGGAAGCTTCTCGCGCACAGGTCCGGCAGCACAACACACTTCCACTACTTACACCCCGCCTTCTGTGTACCCTTCTTATAGTGCTTCTCGGTGGCGTGCCGGGTGCATATGATTTGCATATGCCCTGCAATGCTAATCGTTTGCATGTCCTCTCGCGGGCGACACATGCTGCGAATTTCAGCCCAATCGGATGCTTCCTTCTTGGTGTTGCATTTTAGGTAGCCAGCAGTGTATATACTGTAAAGATACTAAAACACGTTATCTCTAAATTTTTGGAAATGGAATGACGCAGAATGGCCAAATGCATGCGAGTATGTTAAGTTCGAAAACGTTATGTAAATTTTCCGCCAAAACGTCAACGAAGAGGAGCCGAAGTGGCACTTTTACATTGGGGGGCAAACCTGCCTTGAGCTGATGTTGTGTGTCATAATAAATACCCTTGTTTCTAGATGGGAATGAAAAGTTACTGTGACTTGTATAAGTGTGAACAAGATTTTCGGTGCGTTTCCCATCAATCCCGTGAGATGACGGTTTGATTTTGCGCACCAAGAAGGAAGCATCAGATTGAACTAAAATTTTATGGACGTAATGATACAGATGAATGATACACTTGATGGTAAAAACAGAGCTGCAGAACAATTACAGAGGGATCTATGACACCCAATCCGGTCATTTTCAATAGCGCGTCGCACCGCCTCGTGCGGCGATACATGCTGCAATACGGTCCGGCCTGGAGGCGAACAGACGCCTGATGTTGTCTTGCGGCAGACTGGCCCACACGTGTTGGACGGTGTGCTCCAAATCCCGGATAGTGTGGCACGGCGTCAACCGGCGTTTCAACTGGTCTCACACACGCTCGATAGGGGACATGTCCGGGGAGCGGGCAGGCCATGGAAGTGTCCGTACATAACGTAGGCAGTCCTGCGCAGCCTGAACCGCGTGCTGGCAGGCATTATCCTGCTGGTACAGCGCACCTGGAATCCCGGCCAGGAATGAGAGCACGTGGGGCCGTTGGATCTCATCCACATGCCGATGGCCAGTCAATGATCTACGTACCACTACTAGAGCTGATCGGCTATCGTAGGCTATGACTCCCCAGACCATAATGCCTGTAGTGTGGGAGGTGTGGCTCGATAGCGAGGTCGGGATTGTGCCGTTGACCCGGGGACCTTCACACCCGGACACGATGATCATCTGTCCCCAAAACGAAGCGGCACTCATCGCTAAACACCACACGTCGCCAGTGTGTGGCGTTCCACGTCGCTCTGGCCTGGCACCACTGCACACGGAGCCGGCGATGTTCCGGTGTTAGTGGCAGCACACGTAAGGGGCGCTGGGATCGCAGATTCGCTATCGCGAGGCGTCGGGAAATGGTTCGTCGGCACACAGGAGCCGCTAAATCTGCTTGTATAGTGGACCGGGTCCCCGTGGGTTCCGTCGATCCTCTGTACCGGTAGTCCTCCTGGTCCGTCCGGGGCCGCTCCTCTGTATGGCAGTGCCACTGCGTGTAAAGAGTCATGCATCATTTCTGTGATAGTTCAGCGCCAACAAAATTCACTACCGTTGGCACAACACTTCTGAGTTGCACATCGTTCAACACATTTTTCACACTACTAATTATGACTTAAGTGGAGGTAATACAGGTGCTTTCAATTAGAGTCGGTTTTTACGAGGGTGAGTCATAAGTTCTCAGCTACTCACTCCGGAGTAAGTCGCTTTCCCAACTGAGTTACGTGGACAGAATGTCTCTCTGCTGATTTGTCGTCTTGACACGTGTTTCACTTCTGCAGTACGCCACGCAGTTGTTCTTGTAGAAGGTTTGCCGTTTCTGAGATGCTCACACATGCCCGCCTAACACCCACTATCGTGTCTCTTTGAAAGTCACTTCTTAAATCACGAATCTTTCTCACATTGCTGCTATCTACGCTTCGTACACGTCTGAATCCTTTGCAGTAATAGCCATCTCAACGCCATAGTTGCCTACGTAAGTGAGGATGGCATATGTCTCATTTCTATTGGGAATAAACCTATATAATAGGCTACGTCTGTCCCTAACGCTCTGACGTCATTCAGTACTTGCAGCGCCATCTGCTTTTATCCGGTGGCCGAAATCGGAACTAAGCTCACCGCTATCGCACGATCCGTAAAATTAAGGAGAAATACCGGAAAATAAAATAAAGTTAGTAACACAAACGACTTCATCTGTGGCAACACGCATGTGCTCAAACAACTGTCTGCGACGTATGGTTTGTTACGTAGGTTTTATGTCGTGTTTCATTTCATTTTATTCGCTTTGCAGAGAAATTTCATAAAAAGGAATAAAATTGTAGAGTAGAATCCACAGCGCATGAAATTTTTTGTCAAACACAATGAACTGCAAGGAAACTTTTTGAACAAACGAATGACAATAACACAAAACATTGTATAACAAGAAGTCTTTCATGACCTTGAATTAACATAATTTTTATTACCTACATTTTTACATTATATGATTTCTAACGTACTGTGACCGTCATATGACGGGTTAAAATCTATTAACCTATGCTATATAATAGGCTTTTGTCATGGGAATATTATTCAATGGGAATGTTACGAAAATTTTGTTGTCGGTGACCTATCTTATAGACTGTCCATTATTAATTCAACCGTTTATTATAGTTATGTACTATATATGCATTTTACGATTCGTGTTATGAAAATTTCAGTCACAGCTTTTTCGCCATGCAGACGACAAATCTGCATTGATACATTCCGTTGGTGTACTTTAGTCGGTTAGAACAACTGGCTCCTGAGCGAGGAGACGCGGTTTCGTTCTTCACCACCGACAAATTCGTGAGTTTCACATTGGCGCCCGATTGTGGAAAATGGATCTACTGGCCTTTGGGTTCCTCAAAAAATGAAATTAATCTTTGTTCCATACATCGTCTGGAATTAATGAAAATTCCTTCTTTGCTTCAAAAGAAAAAAAAAATATTAAGGATGCATTCCGTCGTTGTAGTTTAGTCGGTTAGAACAACTGGCTCCTGAGCGAGAAGGCGCAGTTTCGATTTCCGTCGCCGACAAATTTGTGAATTTCACAGTGTCTATCAGTTTGTAGCGTTCTATACTATTGAAACGACTTGAGAGCACCACTTAAGACTTTGAGAATACTACCTCTTCTTATTTACTCTCTCTCTCTCTCTGCCTTTCTCAGTGAAACAAAGTCACTCAAATAAAGTTCGAGAAAGATTTACTTACTTTTCACTTTTTATTCCATCAATATCGTATGAGCACTTTACACGCATGTTCCGAAATTTGTGACGAACTAATCACAATAGTACTAATATTTCAAAACTGATTAACGTAAATCAATACGCAGAAATCTTGATTAACTCCAAACTCTAAATATATAACAACACGCTCGAATACGCAGACTTCAGGTAAACACAGTTTCAGCCTAGCATAGCTTCTACTACACTCTCTTTGGCCGCTGCTTCAACATTATGTATTTCTTGTTCTTATGTGTCAACATGCTTATGTCACGCTCTCTGACCTCAAGATTGTTGCCAACATCATTCCGCGAGCGAGAAGACATAACGTTAAGTTTGAAAACGCTAAAAGAGAATGAACTCAAATTCACATAGAGAAAACAAATAAAAAATGAAAGTTAATTTAGAGTAAACGTCATAAGTTGTTACGAATTCAAATTTACACAGAGAAAGCAACTAACAATGAAAGTTAATTTAGAGTAAACGCCATAAGTTGTTACAACTCATGAAGCTGATTTTTTACGTCACTCAAAGGGAACATCTTAAATGTGAAACACTTTTTTCACTGATTAAAATTTCATGAAATATCATGCAAAAAGAGTTTTTCTCCCGGCTTTTTAGAACTGTACATTACTGAAATTAGAAATTGTGCTCAACATTACAAAATCAGCGGAGATGTGGTAGCAAATACAAATGCACATTTACTCCCGCTAGTGGAAAAACTGTGTATCTTTAGAGTTAGAAAATATCCATAAATGTTTACCATAGTGATAGGTATCTGCCGCAAAAATATTTTCGGTTGGTATTTTAAGAGCATGTATAGGGATTGATGGGATTCAAATTAAAATATGAGCTTACGCCCCTTAACGGCGGAAGTGTACTTTATGAAAATGCATACAAAATATTTCCCATAGCGGATGGCATCAAACACTGGAAAAAATTATTCAGATTGAAGTTTTAGAAGCAGAGATATCAGAGGGAAATAAGATAAATGCAAATGCCCCCTCGTAAAAAAAATGTACATTATTTGAAGAAAAAAAGATGCGCACAAAATGTACGTCAGATAGTAAAAGGTGTCAAACGGAAAAACGTATTTTTTTTCCACTCAGATTTTTAGTAGCAGCGATATGGAATTAAATTAATATCAAGGCAAATAGCTAAAATTAGATGCTGCCAGTTTTCAACTCAAGGGTTTCAGTAAAATGTTCAAATAGATAAAAAGAAAGTTTCGTAAGGGGGAGGAGCCCCCGCGCACATCCCGTGGATCCGTCAGTGCAGACAACGAATTTTTACATGCTTCGTATATCCAAGGATATATTGAAAATGTGAGAGGGATAAAGTAAATAGATATTATGTAGGAAACATAGCAAAATCTTAAGCTGCCGAAATCATGTAGTTTTACAGAAAATCAATATTAATTTCTAGGGCCCTAAATATACTTTTTTGTCAGTTTCAGGTTACTTCACTACACCCACTCCATGAGAATATATCTTCCAAAGCGACAGTTCTGGTGGGTGTGTCTTTCCATAAACATGGATAGAGAGTATATGTATATGCATGATAGTATATTCATAATTTTTTTCATTAAGATTGAAGACAACGCATATCCTCTTGGGAGCTGCAAATAGTGCTTCGTACGATTGATTTTGAGTACTTCGAAGAAGCAGCGTAGGTAGAGTTCTATCAGTGACGCCCTCAATATTGGGGACTCCATCTATACTTTGAACCCACCTACACACTAAAAAAAATCAATGCTGTCGACCAGACAGCGAAAGAAGGTGGTAAATATAAACATTTCATCCAGCATTATTCGAACAGGTATTAATTAAAGAACAAGGACATTTTTTGCTTTCAGTTAAGTTGCAAAAATCAGTGTCACAGCAATAAATTTAAGCATCATGTTTAAGGAAATTTTATCGTCATTTTAATCGCAATGCTAAAACAAAAACCATTGAAATTCGTTTTCCCGACATGTGACGGTCTCTCACCCAAGTTTGTTGTGAGAGCTCGTGCGTGATTTGCGGCCATTAGAACGGACGGGTTTGTACTCACTCATCGATTTGCTGTGGTCCTCAAATAATTTCTCCAGTCGCTTGGATGAATGAGTCACACTTGACCCGTCGGAGCTCCCAACCCTTAATCAGAAGCACAAAGCCGACAGGCTGTCACCATTTTCCCCAAGAGCTTCTGGTGCCGCCACTGGTATTTCAGTGGAAGGGAAAATTAATCATAATCGTAATCATGACCGTTTGCATGTTTTAACCTAAAAGAAAAAAGCAGCTGCCCGAGGCTTGACGCCAGTAAAAGTGTTGTTATTTGCCACATTCTGTGATTGAGTTACACGCCACTTGAACGCGATGATTCCAGTTTTATTGGCTACATTATTCAAAGTGAGTAGATTCGAATTTTACGTCAGATTGACCCCTTGACAAAATCGTAGGAGAGATAAAATGATTGTCATCTCTGCTGAAAGAAGGGCTTCTAAATGAGAGTGTCGGCTGTAAACTGCCAATTTTTAAACACTATAGATCATCTGCCAGTTCTAATGCATCAGCTTATACGTATAAATTTGATTTGCAGATTTCCGATGCCTCTTGGAAGAAAAACCGTAAGGTAAAAATAAATTTTTCCATTGCGCATGTGTGTTAAAACTGGTAGTGCTCTAAGTTCTGAAAACCTTTAGCCTTAAATAATTGTTATCAATATACGGCCAAATTTTAGTAACTGTTCAATCGCTAACTGCATACACACATAGTGAAACTGAAATTTTTGTGAAAATTGAAGGTTCTGTAGGGTTTACCAGATATCAAGAGAACTTTTATTGTCACCCTGGTGGCGCAGGTTATGATCATTTGTCCGAGAACGGTCCGGGTTCGAATCCCGTTGGACATGGGTGTTGTGTTGGTCTTACCTGGAACCAGTGGCCCTAAATTAGAGATAGGCGACTACTTATAGCCCATTGAGTTGATCATGATAGTCGTTAAAGCTTCAGCAAAAAAAAAAAAAAAAAAAAAAAAAGAATAAGAACTTCTATTACAGGTTAATTGGTAATTTTCAGATCGCGGTTCTAAATTTCCGCAACAGAAAAATCGAGGTTCACGTCTTGGGGGAAGGGGGGGGAGGGATCTGTTTGAAATAAATGCCATAAGCAAATAGCGCTGTTTAAAGACATTTTTCAAAGAACTCGTTCAAGGTTTTGCGATTTTCAAAATTTCAGGACCTCTGCAGGCAAAATTATAGACATTAAACTTGTCAGTTATGTAAAACGTTGTACACGAATTGAAATTAAAAACATTTTAAGTACCACTTTAAAATTCAAGGAGCAAGCGAAAAATTTAAGTGTGCCAACATTTTCAACTCTCAAGTAGGAAAAAATATTGCCGCCCGGTAGCGCAGTGGTCTAAGCGATGACTTATGATCATTTGTGCGAGTTCGAATCCTAATGAGGCATGGATTACGGCACCGCCTCTCTCTCCCTTCCCTGGAACCAGTGGCCCTAAATTAGGGATGGGAGACTGCTTATAGCCCATGAGTTGCTCACGCGGTGGTCGTTAAACCTCCAACAAAAAAAAAAAAAAAACATTCCGCTCTAAGGAAAATTGCCTTTTCGTGAAGACAGTTTAAAACTTTTTTTGCGATCGCGTGACTTCAATTAGTGCTGTAAAGCTAAATTTAAACACACAAAAGAAAGTTAAGGCGTAGAAAGTTGAGGTCAAAATTGCTTGATTCATCAAAATTTGTGCTACATCAGCTACAAAAATAGCAGCAAAAATTGGAAAAGCCATGTTTTTCTTACCTGACAGAAAAGTATAGCCTGGAGTAATGCCTTTTACCAAAAATGTATTGCACCGTTATCACGAAGACACAGATCGGCAGGTTTTAGTAGCATTTGATACTGCCCTTGGAAAGAGGAAATGAGGAATTTTTCTCCACAGTCATTTGTCATGCTTTTAGGGAGGGGAGGGGAATGAACTGTTCGAATAAAACTGGAAATTCCCGATGTGATTGTCAGAAATCTTGGAGTGAAAAGTGTTCAAATGGCCAGTAAGTTAAGTTTGACGTCTTCAACAGTAAACGCAATTTAGTTGAAAAGTCATTGAAACGTGTATTAAAAAGCACGTTTAAGAAAACAACTTCATAGCGCACCAGGTGTTGAGTTAAAAACTGATTCGAAATTTTTCTTATGTGAATTCAGTGTGATGTGTTGCGGACCGCTACTGT
Source organism: Macrothele yani (assembly GCA_039090855.1). NCBI lineage: Eukaryota > Metazoa > Arthropoda > Arachnida > Araneae > Macrothelidae > Macrothele > Macrothele yani. The sequence goes on from CM077023.1 coordinate 137,525,726, forward strand.
TCTGCATTTAATTTGTCTTGCCCCGAAAGTGCAAAATACCAGTTTCTTCTTTCACACCTTGTATCGGTATCTGGGGAGCGCATTCAAAGGAATTTTCATATTACTTTCACGTGGTTGGTACATGTGATTCCCTCCTATGCGAGATTCAGTAGTGGCATACAGTATGTAGTGATTTATATTAGTACAGCCACCAACTAAGAAACACAGATCTGCGGACAAAGTAAATTTTGAACCATTTACAAGGAACAAAATTTCAGCTTTTGAATTGAAGGAGCCCAAATACACACACACACACACACACACACACAAAGTTCAAGAATAATCCATGAAAATTATGACTGGAACTTGATTTTATGTACCGAAAAATTTAGTTACTCTTAGACTTGTGAAGATTTGTACGGTGTGTTTAGAACTCCCTGCAGAGATGGCATAGTGAGTTAATAGAAATAATGATACGTACTATAATTATATAAGGGAATAAATTTTTGTAGTTAATTATTTTCTTGCGTTATTTTTTGTATGTTAAATATTTGCTTGTAATAGTTTTACTTCATTCAGTGTAGGAACCTATCAAGGGTAACATGATGAAAACTTCATTCACTGGGACTCGGACCTAGATATGACAGTATTTTTTACGCTCTTATCCTTAGTATGCCCTCCCCGATTTTTTTTCAGATAGTGGATTAATTAATCTATAAGTCATACGCGGTGTAAACATAAGTTTGACTTTCGGTTATTGCACCTGTGCTTCACTGCTATAATTGTTCGGTTGCACACATCATGTACTATATTTTTCTTTTGCTGAAGAAAACATTGCTGTTGATAATGTAGGATTTCAAGGGCAAACAGAATAATTTTGTATATATCACGTAGATTTCTGAATTCCAGTAGAAATTTCGAACTGCTGCTTTAAAAGGCTACTTTTGCGTGAAGTTTAGCTTCACATAAAACAGTCTTTTAAAACGCCCATGCCTCATCCTGGCCGTAAATTAAGAGTTCCCAGTTTTTCCGTACTAACGAACAACTTTATGTATTTCACATTTTACATATATTTTTTCATTTTTACCATTTACCAAAATGTATACTTTTTCATTAAGAATGCAAAGTTTAAATATTTTAAAATTTACCAACTGGTAATAACATGTGGTGAAATATATAAATGTGAGATCTACAGTTTGCCAAAAGCATCAGACGCCCCGGTGGCGCAGTGGTCTAAGCGCCGGCTTATGACCATTCGTCCGTGGAGGATCCGGGTTCGAATCCCGGTGAGGCATGGATGTTGTGTTTGTCTTACGGCACTGGCTCTCTCCCTTCCCTGGAACCAGTGGCCCTAAATTAGGAACGGGCGACTGCTTATGGCCCATCGAGTTGCTCACGGTGGTCGTTAAACCTTCAATCAAAAAAAAAAAAATTATTAGGGAAATTTACTGTTAGAAAAACTGAACAGCTGTAATGTTAAAGTAATTTCGGAACATTTTAAAGACACTCTTGTGTCTTTAAAATGTTTCCGTCTTCTTTCTGTTTATTTATTTCGTGGTCCATACCGCTGTGAGCAACTCAGTAGACCAGTCACCCGTTTCAAATTTAGGATCCCAGGGAAGGGAGAGAGCCAGTGCCGAAAGACAGGCATATCACCCATGCCTCATCCGGGACTCGAACCAGGGATTTTTACCCCCTTCCCTACCAAATGCCCTCAGACAACCCCTACTAAAACGTCTCAGCACACATACACTGAGCTAGTTTTACATTAGGAACACCCCGTTTTACATATTCGAAGTCATAACGAAGTACGACGTGATATCAACGTTACGTGCGGCTACTTTACGTAAATTGTGCACACCAATCCTCTGTACGTAATCAGTAAACATTTACCTGTTATAGGGAAACGTGGCGACGTAAGCCAATTTGACCACGGCCAGATATTTGAAGCCCGGAGGGCAGGTGCCAGTATTTCGGAAACAGCCGCACTTGCTAATCCCGTATTACTGTATCAAGAGTGTACCAGGACTGGATTAATCATGCAAAGACATTCAGTAGAAGGGCTTACATTGGTCAGCCACGCGTTCCTGATCCTAGAGATGAGCTTCGGGTGTCAGGAATGGTATCTCAGCAACGACGTGCAGAAGTCACACAGAACACCCATCAGTACAACTGTTCGACCTATTTCCACATGGAGCATGCGCTGTACCTTGCTTCTCCTGGGGTTCCACAGCCGGAGACCAACGAGGGTACCCATAATGACGCCCAGTCATCGCAAACAACGCCTCGGATAGGCCGATGAATGTCGGCAATGGACCCTCGACAGATGGAAAAAGGTCGTCTGGAGTGATGAGTCCCGTTTCCTGCTGCACCATGCTGATGGCCGGATTCGCATATGGCGTAAACAGCATGAAGCCCTTATATCCTGGTTGCACAGTTGGGGTTCAACAGGCTGGTGGAGGTAGTGTTTTGGTCTGGGGAGTTTTTTCCTGAAAGCCTTGGGTCCGTTGGTTATTCCACAAACACTTAATGGTGAACGCTACAGGAACCTGTTAGCCGACCATCTCCATCCGTATCTGTAAGAGGTTTACCCGGACCACAGCGCACCGTGTCATCGGGCTCGTATAACTACTGGGTGGTTGGAGGAACACAACAACGAATTCGCCACACAGCCTTGGCCCCCAAACTCCCAGGACTGTGAAACATGACCAAACTCCCATGGCAATTGAACATTTGTGGGATATGTTAGAACAGGGTGTAAATACTGCTGATCCTCTTCCACGGAATGAGCGTAAACGGGCGGAGCTGCTGCAGCGGACATGGGTCAAGTTACACTTTGAGGATCTTCGACACCTTGTAGAATCTGTTCCTAGGCATCTGCGAACCGTGATGGCACAGAAAGGTGGACCAACGCGTTATTATGTAGGTGTTCCTATAACGTAAAGGTAACTCAGTGTATATACTTTTTAAGTATTAATCCTTTTTATTATAATGTAGCACAGTTGTCAATTAGCAATTAACATTTGCATGAATTCCCGTCAGCTCTACCTTGAAATATCTTCTACCATAAAGCAAAACTTTTTTTTCAGTTTAAAGTCTATGTGTATTTAACAGTCTAACGGTTTTTTTTTTTTTTCGTTTTAGTTTTTCTTGTCTAAAGCTTAGTTTAAAGTCAAAACATACCGGGGTGGCTCGCAATTTAAATTTCAAAACTTTATAACAAAGAAATAAAAAAAATGCATGTCAGTGCGGTGTGCACGAAAAATGTCAGCTTAGTAGAGGGATTTGTTTTTCCGTTGCCAAACTTTTATTTCAAATATTCACCGACAGAGTACGATAACGGCTAAAAAGTTTGTAAATACTGTGAAAATTAATGAAAATGCATACGTTGCATTAATTTGATGGCACTGTCACAAGAGTAAAACATGTCCTCCACCACAAGGTATTACACCGTTTACGTGTATGGATGGCAACTCCAGTGACCGCCAAAGGTAGTATGTCCAGGTGAATGCTACAGGACGCCCCGGTGGCGCAGTGGTCTAAGCGATGGCCTCTGATCATTCGTCCGAAAGGGGTCTGGGTTCGAATCCCGGTGAGGCATGGATGTTGTGTTTGTCTTACGGCACTGGCTCTCTCCCTTCCCTGGAACCAGTGACCCTAAATTAGGGACGGGCGACTGCTTATAGCCCATTGAGTTGCTCACGGTGGTCGTTAAACCTCCAATAAAAAAAAAAAATGCTACAGACTTCGTGGCGAATGTCTTCCTTCAGTTGTTGCAGTGTGGAAGGTCTTTTCTGATACACTCTGGACTTTAAATAACCCTACAAATACAAATCCATGGGTGTCAAATCTGGAAACCGTGGTGGCCACGGGATGCTCCAGTGCCTGCTGATTAGTCTTTCTGCGCCAAATGTGGTGACGAGAAAGTTTTTTACTGGAGACGCGACGTGAGCTGGCTCACCATTCTGCATAATCGTGACTCTGTGCAGCAGATTTTGGTCTTGCAAGCATCGCTTCACGTTTTCTCGCAGCAGTAGTCTCAAGTATCGTTTGACATTTACCGAATAAGTCTTCCAACCGTTTCTGGGACACGGTTCCTCAGAAACAAAAGGCCCAAGAATGACGGCTGCGGTGAATCCACACCGCACTGTAACTCTTGGTGAATGCAGTTGTTCCTCTGTGAACGCATATGGATTATTCTGTGACAATATTCGGCAATTATGCGTGTTGACAGACCCATGTAACAAAAAATGAGCTTCATCTGTCCTCAACATATTTAATAACCATTGGAAATCCTCAGTGATCTTTGCCATAGCCCACTTGGTAAATTCCTCCCGCTGTGTGGTATCTGCCGCTAACAGCTGGTGTAAAGTTTTCAGTTTGTGAAAGGGAAGAAGGCAATTCACAGGCGATTAAACTTATCACTTGTGCTTTTAAAGGCACCATATTTGCTTATCTTTCGTGGTTTACATGCGTTTAAAGTGCTTCCTCTCGTCACATTTTCGAACTAAAGGTTTTGCCGTTGCCAAACAAAATCCCCCAACTATAGCTGATGCTTTTCGTACAAACCGCAGTGTAATACACGCATTTGTTCTTTTGTTATAAATTTAACTGGACTTTTGAACACCACACCAGTGGCGCAGTGGTCTAAGCGATGGCTTATGACCATTCGTCCGTGATAGGTAGGGTTCGAATCTCGGTGAGGCATGGATGTTGTGTTTGTTTTACGGCACTGGCTCTATGCATTCCCTGGAAGCAGTGGCCCTAAATTAGGGACGGGCGACTGCTTATAGGCCATTGAGTTGCTCACGGTGGTCGTTTTAACAATGATTCCCGGTTTTAACAATTCTTAACTATCAAAAATTTAACAATTCTCCAGTTTTTAAAGTTTTCCCCATTTTTGATTCTTGGTTTAAAGCCTAAATATTTCACTGTAAAAATGTTCAGACTTCAAAAAATTTGCTTTCGTCCAACGCCCCCTAAACTTTTGGCTCCTAGACACGGGTACTGCTTACATCCTATTGAGTTGCTCACTGTGATCGTTAACCCCTCCAAAAGAAACAAGAAAGATGACACCGAATTTTCGGTTGTAATAAGCACGTCTTTTGAATCCGTTCTGACGCGAATTAAATTTATCAAAGCTATTCAAGTCAATGAAACCGGCATAGAAAACAGTCGTATCTGATGGAAGATAGAAGTTTTTCATTTGAGTTTTTAACCTCGCAGATATTGCTGTAAACGGAATCGTAAATTTACGCAATCTGGTGGCAGACTTGTGCGTTAAGAAAAAATTTGAAATTTTATGAGAAACATTTTTCAGCGGAAACGCTCTCCAAAAAAGAAAGAATTTTTCAAATCGGACACTTAAAAGGAGAGATATCGACAAATATAAGATACGCATCCACGCCCCCTGGCGGAGAAAACAGGCATTACTTTAAGAAGAAAGTATTCTCAAAATGTTTTTCGAAGTGAGCGGTATCAGTCCAGGAAATAATTTTTTCAGTCGAGTTTTCAGGAGCTCAGATTTTTCTGCAAATACATCAGAAAATATTATTTCTAATTTTTGGTAAAAATGGTTTGGCCACCAGGGGGCGTAAATGTTAATTTCCTGTTTCTGATGCATTTGCAGCAAAACCTGAGCTTCTAAAATCTCGATTGAAATTTCCGCGGACCGATACCACTCACGTCGATAAACCTTTTTGGAATATTTTCTTCTTAAAATAATGTATGGTTTCTCCGCCAGGTGGCGTAGATGTATATAGTATTTTTGTCAATATCTCTGCTTCTAAAAGCCCGATTTGAAAAATTTCTTCTTTGTTTGACAGAGTTTCCGATGGGAAATGTTTCCCATATAATTTCGAAATTTTCAAGTAATTCATAGACTTTCCGCTAGGAGGCGTAAAGGTAAATTGCGTTTTTCCTGATATTTCTGCTTCTAAAACTCCGATTTAAAAAAACTTTCTTCAGCGGATCAGCTCTTGATTCGAAATCGTTTACATATATTTCTAATTCTTGGTAAACATGGCTTGGCCACTAGGGGGAGTAAGTGTTTATTTCTTCTTCTAATGCATTTGCAGCAAAATCTGAGTTCCTGAAAACTCGATTAAAAAAATTATTTCGTGGATCGATACCGCTCATATCAAAAAACCGTTCAAGGCTATTTTCTTCTTAAAATAATGCATGTTTTCCCCGCCAGGAGACGTAGATGGATAACTTATTTTCGTCCATAGCTCTGCTTCTAAGAGTCCGATTTGAAAAATTATTTCTTTGGTGGAGAACGTTTCCGCTGAAAAATGTTTCTCATGTAATTTCAACATTTTCTTAACGCACAACTCTGTCGCCAGAGGGCGTAAGCTCACGTTTTCGTTTACAGCAATATCTTCGGTTCGAAAAACTCGATTGAAAAACTACTTTTTCGTTCAGATACTACTACTAAGTAAGCAAACTCCGTGTGCATATTTTCTTCCCGAAATAGTGCACAATTTCGCCGCTAGGGGACGCAAATGCTCAATTTGTTTTTCTCAATATCTCTGCTTCTACACGTCCGATTTAAAAAAATCTTTCAAAACCGGATGCAATTTACCTTATAGAACACTTTAGCCTAGTATATGGGGAATTTTGTAGTTTACATTTCTGTCGGTAAGAGATGTTTTTGCAACTGTATCGCAGCTTCTGAAAACGCCATTGAGAAATTTCTTTTTACTGTATGCCATTCGCTACAACAGAGATGTTGATCATTATCCTCTTTAAATAATGCAAAGATTTCCCGGTAGGTGGGTAAAGATCGAAACTTTGTTTTCGCTATCTCTGCTTCCAGGAGAAGTATTTGAAAAGTTATTTTCCCTTAGCATAGCTTTTTCCATAAAGAATACTTTTCGCCTATTTTCAATTTTTCCATTATGCGAAATTCTTCCACTAGCATACGTAAACTTACATCATGTTTCCTTTTTTATATTTCTTCTTTTAACTGTTCGATTTGAAAATCTCTGTGTCTCTGATACCTTCTTTGTGCTATGGAAAACTTTTTGTGCGCCATTTGTTAATTTTCGTAACATGTTTTTTAGCCGCCGCTCGTAGAACTAAGTAGATATTTCTATTTGTGAATGTTTTACCTATTGTAAAAACCAGTTGATCGTTTTCCTCACTGGTTCCAGCGACTTTGAATAGCTCGGATAAATTTAATTCGCGTCAGAACTGATTCAAAAGACCTGCTCATTGCAACCGAAAATTCGGTGTCATATTTCTTGTTTCATATCCCGGTCGTTGCTCCGCCCTGTGTATTACCTGGAAACTCGGTCACGCTTACGCACTGGCTTCCCGTATTTAGCTGTTGTGCTACATTGCTCTTAGATAGCACTTCGGAATCAGAATCAAAACCGAAAAGTGGCACTGAAACAAAGAAAATTCTTAAAGTAATGACATCAACTGCGAAAGTAAAAGATTCTAAGTTACTCGGCCGTATGTATGACAGCATTTACTAATGCCTGAATCCATTTAGATTGAGTTTGGTATCTGACTTGGCGCAAATATTCAATTTTACAAACTTTCCGTTGCTATTTTATTTTAATGTGTCGTTTTGAGTTGATATTTGCGAAAATAGTTTTATGCGTGCGATTTTTTTTTCATAAATAAACATCATTACTTTATAATGTTTACTGTGTTTGTTTTAATTTCTCGCCGCTTCATTCCCACACTCTCATTAATCCCACACAATATTGTTCGGTTAGCATGGACTCACAGAAAGTGCCGAAAACGGCACTTTCTGTGAGTCATGCTGAATTAATTTTACGTATTCATTACAAATTGTAAGATTAATAAAACTACTATTACAAATTTGTTGATTATTAACCAAATTCTACGACTTTTCAAAAATATATAGATATTTCGTGTCATGTGTATCACATGACATCTCTTTTTTTTTATTATTGAGGGTTTAATAACCACCATAAGCAACTCAATAGGCTATAAACTGTTGTCCATCTCTGATTTAGGCCCGCTGACTCCAGGGAAGGGAGAGAGCCAGTGCCGTAAGACAAACACAACATCCATGCCTCACTGGGATTCGAACTCATCTCGGACGAAGGGTCGGTCAGAAGCCAGCGCTCGCAGACCACTGCGCCACCGGGTCGGCCATGACGTCTCTAGCACCATACATTGGCAAAAGATTTTGTTTCGATGGAGACCTTACCATTTTCCTGGTCCTGGCCGCCGAGTGTTTTAGTCAGCTCTGATCAGTACCGGAAATATGTAAAACATCTGCCAAAATAAATCTAAACAATTTTTTGTTTTGCAGCATTTTTTAGACTTGTTTTATTAGTGACCTTTCAGGGATCTGACGATTGATGTTATTCTCGTGTAATTTTTTCAAATGTAGTGCGCTACCCGTTTTTTTTTTAATATTAAAAAATGTGTGCTGTGAAATCACTGAGCTGTATAAAACCTTGAGACGTCAATGTTGCTCCATTTTAATTTTACGTTTGCACATGTGAGCATTTGGCAGTTAATTAATTTTGTTTTAATTAATACATTACCCTATGGAACAAAAGTGGCGTAATAGCACCATGCTTATAAATAATAATTTACACAAAGGAGGTCTGATGTATTGCAGCTGAATATCTAGACGTCTGTGACCCGCAAAGATGTTGGAACGAACAGGGATCATTTATTGGCCTTTCCTTTTAAAACAGATTTCCCGAAAGTGCTGAATCTCGACGCAAATCCAATTATGACCAGTCAGAATCTTATGCTCCATCGTTTAATATCTAGAATACGCAGCGCGTCGAAAGTACTGGATGCGCTATTTCAATTATGTGAGTGATTTTGGACTCCACGCTAAATCTGTTGTGAATAGACATCGTTATCCCATCACTTAGTCATTAGGGAGGGCTTTAATTGCTTTTATAACTTTTTTGTTCGTTGTCGTATCTTTCATATTTCGGATGCTGTTTTGAAACTGTTTCGCTATCTGAGTCGTTATGATAAACATTTCGTAATAAAAAGAAGCGTTAAAAATTCCGGTACATGCTGGAACTGCAGACAACAATGCCAAATTTCTAACTAATAACTTTTTGAGATGTTCTAGATTTCATTTTCATATTCGGTAAGAATTTTTGCTTTATTCAAATGTAATCAAATTTTATTTCTGCTCTTGGTTTCTTTTTAATGTGACTGAAAATACACAGTTTCTCAAAATGGGATGGGAAAAGGAAAGTTAATGTCTCCCACAGCGGTTGCAGCCGTGATCTGGCGTTCTCGTTTAAGGTGGACGTCAAGTAATTTTGCTTCCTGTACTTCCAATGGAAAAACTTTTGTACACATTTTCTTCACAATTAATGCGTTCCCAAGGATAAAAATTTGAACATCGATTAAAATAGCTTCATTTTATAACTTGGAATACTTAATATTTTCTAAAACATAATCATAATTATGCAATCCAACATTTATTTGTCTACTGACGTCATCAAAGTACAGGTCGCGCCATCTTTTTTCTGGTTTCAACACCACCAAAGGAAACGTTATTGTTTTTTAATATAATTAAGGTTATGTTTTAGAAAATGTTAAGTATTCCAAGTTATAATATGAAGTTATTTTAATCGATGTTCAAATTTTCATCCTTGGGAACACACTAATTGTGAAGGAAATGTGTACAAAGTTTTTCCATTGGAAGTATAGGAAGCAAAATTACTTGACGTCCACCTTAATAATAACTACTGCGGTTAGCCGGATGTGCAGCGCAGGGCGTATCCGGACTTCACTATAGTTTCGTCTGGTCAATCGCGTTAAAAAAAAAAAGGGGTGGGGGGGGATCTCCCAGTGATGGATTTACAAGAAAGCCCATGAAACAGGGGCGCCGACTACACCAAATTATTCGGGGGCAGGCGGGAGGAGTGCGAGAGGCACGTCACTTCCGTTGTCAGGAAGAAAATAAAAAAAGGGCAAAAACATAAACTACTCGATTCGAAGTATATTTTAAAACGCGATTGTAATTGCTTATCAGCAAATTAACAAGGAAACAAATATTTTTTTTGCTGAATATTAATTTTTAAAAAAATACAATTCAGCCTGTTATTTTATAAAATTATCCAAAGATTTTATTTCCAAATATTTATAAAAAATATGGGAACTTAGCGCTCTTACTCAAACAAAGAACGAAAAACGAAAAAATAAATAGATAAATAAAGGCCGTAGAGATTATACGTTTCTGTATTTTAATTTTTGTATCTGCCTCTCATTGAGAGCCTTCCGAACTAGATAGGAAGGGACCAGCTGCTTGTTAGCAGTAAAAAGATGTGGCTGACATAATTGACAATGCTTTTTCTTTTAATGGAGAGGGAAAATACCTACCGGATTGAATTAGGGCGGTCGTCAAAGGTGTAACTATGAATAATTTGAAATAAGCACAGCACACGTTGGTCTGAATAGCATGGGAAAACATTTTTTCTCTGTAGAAATGTTTCAACTCACGCATTTCGAAAATGACACACACACACGCAATAACAAAAACGTATTTAATAAAACAAGACGAAAAATAGTGGATGGGAACTACCCCCGATAAAATTATTGGAAGAGCAAGATTCACCTTGCCCCCTCCCCAATAGTCGGCGCTTATGCAATGAAAACCTGACGCGGGGCACCGCGATGCATCAGGACCCCGAAGATAACGAACGATTCTTTATATGTTTTTATTTTTTTCTTCTAAAAAAAGAGAGAAAAAGAGAGAGGGATAAATTCGCAGTTCTGTGTTTCGAGAGCATGATTCTGCCCAAACTCTACAAGCCTGGGCGCCCATATAGGGATCAAGAGGGGGCATTTACCCTCACCTGGAAATCGGACCATGCCCTTTCTGTTCTTCGAAGGTACTTACAGAGATTTTTGTGATAACACTCATTTTTATTCCTAATTTTTCTTAAGAACTTCTGGATGCGTGTGTGTATATGCAGTAAAACTAAGAAAAAGTTAGGAGTTTCCAGTAAAAAAAGCGTAAATTTACGATGAACAGCAATAATTAAATTTTCCGTTTCATGTCGGAGAACAGCATGCATATATGCGGTATGAAAAAAATATGAAAGGAGAAGAGAAAATTACCACCCTCAGCAGCAGCTGTTCGTTGTTGGACAAAGATCTGTTGAAATTTTTCGAAAAACAAATTTTGGTGGGATATTTTTTCCTTCTTGATGACCAATTGAGTATGCGACCCAAGTGGGAAAAACGATCAAAAGAACGACAAAGAAATTTCCTGATTGTCCTAACATGCTGTCAAATTTAATTTGTCTATTTTTTTTTATGTAGTTTTTGGGTCTCTGGTTTCCAACTAAATTGATGAGTTGAGAGTGTGATAAAAACGGTTAGATAGCAGGAAGACACAGTAGAAATTTGCACGCGGTCTTTCTTATATTATTCAAAGTTATAATTTTTCTTTTTGATTGAAGGTTTAACCACCACCGTAAGCAACTTAATGGGTTAAAAGCAGACACCCGTCCCTAATTTAGGGTGACTGGCTCCAGAGAGGGGAGAGAGCCAGTGCCATAAGACAAACACAAAATCTATGCCTCACCGAAATTCGAACCCGGACCATTCTCGGACGAAGGGCCATTAGCCAGCGATTAGACCACTGTGCCACAGGGGTGGCAGTTACAATTTGCGTTTGCCCCCTTCTGAAAATGCCTATGTCTACAAGTATTAATTTATTAGCTTCAATGCAGGCGGACCGAAATTCATTTCGAGACAGTAAAATTACTTAGTACTGAGTTCAGAAATTGTGGTATTACTTCTGGTAGATTTGCTTAGAATGTAATGAACTGTTCACTCTTTAATTTGATATTTAATATGACCGCCCGCTTTCTGTTAAAATTTCTTTTTCCTGATTCAGTCCAGTTTAAGAGGCAATCACAAGACCAGAATCGTAACTAGGACGGGGCAGCTGCCCCGGGCGTAGTTCAATGTTGGCTTGGTTTATTTCGTGTATTGTGGTGGACGTCAACTTATCAGAAGAATCGGTTGCAGGTTCCTGTCATTGGAGCAGGGAAGCAAATAAATAAGTAGTTAAACAAATTGAATGCCATGACAGATGTTTCCTTTTGCACATATCTTAATTCGTCAGATCGGGGAAAAGGGGAAATATTGGAATAATAGTTGGTCTGATTGGATATGAAATACTTCCAGTGGGAATTGGATGTTATGGACGGCCTTCTCTGCGTTTTCCCCGCCAAATCTGTTCCTATCTTACGTAGCTACAAGCCCGCGTGAAAAATCTCTTCCTGCCTCATCCCGTGCTAAAGCGGTTTTCGTCCTTTGTCTCCGAGCGAAATTCTTCCTACATTTCTCCTCGAGATCTTCATGAAGACTCCTCTCTGTCTAATTCCCTTACACGATGTGTCTCCTTGACGTAACGTAAGAAGAAATTCTTAATTGCTTGCTCCTATTGTACCCAGCGGGCTCTGAGAGAATCCGATGGCGGGGCGAGTCCTTTTGTCCGTGGGAGGTCCGACTGCTTACAATCCGGTTAAAATTGGAATTGAAGCCTTTGCACCAGTTCCTGATACATATTTTTCGGGCCATTCTTCGTCATTTGTGCATTTACAAAATTTGCTTATAACAATGTTTCGCCATAGTTTCGGTAGCCTTCACGGCTTAAAATTAGCATTTCTACTTCAAAATATTCGGGGGTGTTAGTTGCTCACGTTTAGAAATGAAGGAGCACTTGTGCGTACGTTTCAAAATAAAGATGTTCACATTGTTGAAGATTCTCAGGGGACTATTCTATCATAATTACGGCTGCGAGCCACGGCTACCAGCTGCATTCGGCTCGTTTGATGTGGAATCGAAAGTCCTAACCAGCTGGGAAAAGCTGCACAAACAGTCATAATTTGATTGTTTTTCTTTTTGCTTGTTCGTTTAGGGATATAATGACCACTGTGAGAAACTCATTGAGCTATAATCCTGTCCCTAATTTAGGGCGACTGGCTCTAGTGAAGGCAGAGAGCCAGTGCTGTAGGGAAAACATACCATCCATGCTTCATCAAGGGCGTATGTTTAGAAGCCAGCGCCCCGTAACACTCGGCCACCGGGACGGCACAGTTTGATACACTATTGGAGTGTGTCATTAATTTTGTTATGTAGGTTTTCGTGCGAGTGGATGCAGGTTTGAGTCCCGTATGAGGCTTGGGTAGTGTGTTTGTCTTACGACACTGGCTCTCTCTTTTTCCTGGAACTAGGGGGCCCTAAATAAGGGGCGAGCGACTGCTTATATTCCCTGGAATTGCTCGCGGTGGTCGTTGAATCTCGGAAACAACAATAACAACAAAAGGGAATTGGCAGATAGGGCGCAACATTTTGTGTTTTGCCCCGGACGCAGAAATGACTAGTTATGCTTCTGCACAAACTGTTACCGTACGAGTAAAACGGCGTTGGAAAAGCTGGATTTGCCGCCCCGGTGGCGCAGTGGTCTAAGCGATGGCCTCTGATCATTCGTCCGTAAGGGGTCCGGGTTCGAATCCCGGTGAGGCATGGATGTTGTGTTTGTCTTACGGCACTGGTTCTCTCCCTTCCCTGGAACCAGTGACTCTAAATTAGGGACGGGCGACTGCTTATAGCCCATTGAGTTGCTCACGGTGGTCGTTAAACCTCCAATCAAAAAAAAAAAAAAAAAAAAAGCTGGATTTACGATGCACACAAACCGATTTCATTCATGTTTCAGCTCTTTACGCCTAAATATATGATTTACTAAACCAAGTCAATATGATGGGATGTGATGATATGAGGCAGTAGATCCTACACCGCATGTAACATAAATGACAATTAAAGCATGCCATAAACTAACCATATTCATTAATAACATATTAAATGGCAGTATATTGTGCTGTCACCACATTTATAAAAGTTCCGACTTCTCTTCTGAACAAAGGCGGGCAGCGGGCAGCGGGCGGCCTAGGGGTCAACGTTCGTGACTGCCACGGAGAAGACCTCGGGTTCGATCCCAGTCAGGTACGAACGCTGGAACCACTAAATGCCCGCCGTGCGTCGGATGGGCACGTTAAGCCGTCGGGTCCCGGGTACTGGCCCCCGGTAATAAATAAGGGCGACTTCCTCCCCTTTCTACTTCGCTTCCGTGTCGCTTTCCTATCGGGCACTCTAGCCCAGATCTCCTAGCTTCCTACTTCTCAGGGTTGTTTAAAACCTAGGGTCAGACACACCCTTCCTAAAATCCTCTACATATGATATGATCTCTGAACAGCCGTCCCGGTGGCGCAGTGGTCTAAGCGATGGCCTCTGATCATTCGTCCGAACGGGGTCCGGGTTCGAATCCCGGTGAGGCATGGATGTTGTGTTTGTCTTACGGCACTGGCTCTCTCCCTTCCCTGGAACCAGTGACCCTAAATTAGGGACGGGCGACTGCTTATAGCCCATTGAGTTGCTCACGGTGGTCGTTAAAATTCCAATCAAAAAAAAAAAAAAAAAAATCTCTGAACAAAGGCGTTCCCACTTGTAACTTTCCCCAAATATTAAATTTTGTCTTAATAGGTTTTTCGAATTATGGTGGCAACAAAGCACGCACGCACACATATACACATGCACCATCTTCAAAATAGTCAACTCATGTTCGGAGTAACCCAAATGCGTATATACACTGCTGCCAACCCAAAATGCAACACCAAGAAGTACACGAGATAGCAAAGCCAGATTTACTGGACACATAACAACAGATACAAAGATGAAACGATTGAGCTTACAGGCCAGTGCGACTTGCGGAACACGCAGACATCAATAGTTCGTGTGGCCCCCATGGCTGGTAATAACCGCCGCTACACGCCACGGCATCGAACGAAAGAGGCTTTGGATGTGGGCTTGGGGTATGTGGGTCCAGGCTGCTTCCACACGTTGCCACAGTTCATCAGGCGTAGCCGCGGGTGGTGCTTGCCGGGCCACTCGGTTGCCGATCAGCGACCAGACGTGTTCGATGGGCGACATATCGGGAGAACAGACGGGCCACGGCAGCAGTGACACCTGGTGGGCCATGAAGAATTGTTGCACGATGCGTGCCACGTGCGGGTGCGCATTGTCCTGTTCAAACTGCCGCTGGCAGGTCCTGCAGGTAAAAGAGAACTACAGGCTTCAAAACGTCGGAGATGTAGCGATGGCTGTTGAGTGTACTGGCGATGCGTACCAGAGGGGTGCGGGTGTCATATCCAATTGCGCCCCAATCCATAACGCCAGGCGACGGACCGGTATGGCGATGCATAATGCAGGCGTCATACAGTCTCTCGCCGTGGTGCCGGCACACGCGGATCCGACCATTGTGGTGTTGCAGGCAGAAGCGGGATTCGTCGGAGAAGACAATGTAGTGCCATTCCGTAGTCCAGGTGCGGCGTTGAACGGCCCGCTGCCGCCGCACTCGCCGGTGGTATAACATCAATGGTAATCGGAGCAGCAGGCGCCGTGCGCCGTTCCTGCAGACGACGTCGAACGGTACGTGCTGACACAGGTTGTTGTGCAACGCACTCTAATTCCTGCGCCAACGTTCGTGATGTGGCGGTGCAAGCCGTCAATGCCCGTCGCACAACATGCCGGTCATCTCGTTCGGAACGGTCATCTCGTTCGTGAACGATTGCCGCGGCTGCGGCAATCGTTCACGTCGGTCCGTCCGTCCCTCCTGCACCCACCGAATCCATACTCGCATCACTGTGGCTGGATGTCGTCCCACACGGGTGCCGATTTCTCAGTACGATAAACCGCTTTCGCGATAAGACACTATTCGTCCTCTGTCGAACTCCGAAACGTGCTGGAATGACTGCCTTATTCTTCAACGAGGCGTCAGGAAGCTTCCCATGCACAGGTCCGGCAGCACAACACACTTCCACTACTTGCATCCCGCCTTCTGTGCACCCTTCTTATAGTGCTTCTCGGTGGCGTGCTGGGCGCACATGATTTGCATATGCCCTGCAATGCTAATCGTTTGCATGTCCTCTCGCGGGCGAAGCATGCTGCGAATTTCAGGGCAAATCGGATGCTTCCTTCTTGGTGTTGCATTTTGGGTGGCCAGCAGTGTACTTCTGTGGGAATCTCTTAAGTCGATGTTCTTTTTCGGTTACTAGAGAAAGTTAAATTGGGGACGGGGAAGCAGTATGCGACAAGAAAACAAAACAATATTTTCCAAGGATGGAGGGAAAAGTGGAGTATAAATCTTCTATATCTGTAAAGCAAAGAAATTCTTTCACATAGCTTCAGTAAACAAAACAGAGTGAGACCTCACATAACTTTTAAATACATTATACGTTTGTTTCTTGGTGCCATGGAATTGATTTTCCAGTGACCCTACCATCGGCGTAATGTTAGCAAATACACGGTCGAGTCGCATTATTGTGACCACCAGCTAACATCCAGAGTAACCGCCATGTGCAGCGCGGACAGCAGCTAGACGGGCTGGGAGTGACTCAATAAGGTGCTGGAAGGGGTTCACAGGTATGTGGAGCCATACTGACTGCAGTGCATCTGACAGCTGCTGGAGGGTGCGTGTTGGAGGATCCATAGAGCGAGCAGTACGATCGAGGTGGTTCCACAAATGCTCAATTGGGTTTAAGTCTGGGGAATTAGGGGGCCAGGGAAGTACTTTGAAGTCCTTATCATGCTCTTCCAATCACTCTCGGACATTTCTAGCTGTGTGGCATGTCGCATTGTCGTTCTGGAAGATCCCATCCGCCCCAGGGAAAACAACCTGCATGTATGGGTGTACGTGGTCTGCAAATATGGATTCATAACGAATTCGGTCCATAGTGCCTTCCACAGGTATGAGTGGACCCAGGGAATGCCACGAAAACATTCCCCGGACCATAACGCTGCCCCCACCAGCTTGTGTTCTGCCAGCAATAGTTGAAGAGTGTTTGTTCTTCGATGTTTCTCACCTTATACGCTAACGTCCATCCGTTCGATGAAGCAGAAAGCGTGGCTCATCGGAGAAGGCAATCTTTTGCCAATCAGGGAGTTCCAATTCCGATACTGCCGTGCAAATGTAAGCCTTTTCTGCAGCATAGGTGCAGTGACCATCCGTCTGTATCGCAGCCCTATACACAGCGGGGTTCGCTGAACTGTCGTTTTAGACACACTTCGGGTATCCCCCTGGTTCATTCGGCTATTGAGTTGCTCCACTGTAGCGTGTCGATCGGCCCTCACGTACCTTCACAGCCGACGTTCACCTCTCACATCAATGGCACGTAGTGCTCCGCAGTTTGCACGTCGCTAATTCGCACTGGTGCCATTTCTCCAATCACGATACACTTTAACCACAGCCGCACGCGAAGAGTTCAGAAACCGCGCTGTTCCAGAAATACTGCCACCCTGGCCTGAAAGCCGATAATCATCCCTTTTTGCAAATCTGATAAATCGCTCTTTTTATCCATGACAGAAACGAGTGATATGTTTTCAGAATGCCCACAGCACACCTTGTATACCCTCCAAGCCAGCTCACGACACGTGCCTTCTTTCATTGGCTACGCGCTGTTTACGTCAAAAGTAGGAGGAGGTCACATTAATGTGACTCGACTGTGCATAATTCATATAAACAGTTTTTATTCCAGTTGTCCATAAAGGGTGATCAAGTATTCAACATTCCTGAATTTGGTATCACTTTATACTTATAATTACGTTTAAGTAAACCGTATAGATTGTGCAGAAATTTTACATATTCATAACAAACATTTCATTAGATTCCTTTCAAACAGTATATTTTTCCAGTTCACATACACTAACAATATTCAGATACCTGTTTGTTATCTCTATGAGATGGAATATTCAAAGTTCAATAACTTTTTAAGAAACTTTTACGAAAAAATGTACTGGGCAAAAGTTGTGCACTCATTGAAATACACTTAAATGCACGTAAATTTAACATGTGATACCTGTAGAACTGCAGCAAACGGACCCCTAAAAGAATGCCGGTGAATTGTTTCATATCACTCATAAGAAACAGATGAATTGTTTCGTCTCACTAATAAGAAGCAGATGAATTTTTCATCTCGTTAAGCATGATGCGATTTCTACTTTGTTTTAACTTAATTGAAAACTTTTAGGATGGAGAATAAATCTCGTCTTCTATAATATCAATTTTCTTGCAGTTTAATAAATAATGGATACTACATTTGGTTTTATTTGGCAGTTTCTACTGAGTTCTACAACTTTGTTTTTTCAGTATATATATTTTTTACTGAAGTTAATGTTTCATAAAAGAAAGAAGTTACTTTGGAGATAAGGGGCTGAGATAGCTAACTTTAAGAATGAAGGTTTTGAAAGGGAGGGGGAGCGGTTCAAGGAAAGTGGAAAATTTGTCAGTTGGGAAAGAAAGAAATGCCTAAGAGAAACACTACCGGAGGGGGATGGGGGAGGGGAGTGTTGCGGAGCCGAAGGACGGTGCATGGCGACCTTAGAAATTGCCCTCTGACGATTCTTTGAGTCCTCTTAGGATGAAGGTTTGTTTCGTAATTATGTGCACAGCTATTTGGTGATTCTGTGAAGGGCAGGAAGATGTAATTCCAAGTGCGATTCGCAACTCCGGGTTTTGGAGGCAAGAAAGGGGAAATTGGAATTGGAAAATCCGGAAATGAAAGAAGATTGAATGGCTCTTAAAGGCCTTCATACACCCTTCTTTTTGAGGTAAGTAAGTTTCTTTAATGTTAGAATATAAAAACCGCTCATCGAGATTTAGGTCAAAGAAGGGGGAAAAAAATGTTCTGTCTTTAAGATTTGAGGAGCTGAGACGTTAAACCCGAGATTTAATTGATCAAGGAAATTAGTGGAGGTAATCACCGAGGAGGTGTGACGTGCCTGCAGCGCAGGACGCGCATGAGATAAAGGCAGGTAGCAGCGAGACATCATATCTGCGTAGCTTAGTTGAGAGAGCGACTTACTCCGGAGTGAGGGGACCCGGTTCCGATGTTCGGCGCGGACAAACAGTACACGTTATATCGGCGCCCAAACTTCCAGGATGACCCGGCTGTTAAGTTTCTCGCAGTGATGTGATGTTCTTTCCACACGGCGAGACAGGAAAAATGAGAATCCCTTCTTCAGTGCTTCGAAAAAATAAATCAGTGTGATGTTACGCTCCACACACCAAAAATTGGCTGGCATTTCTCAAATGCACGTTCTGCATGGGATGACTGCCTACAGCGACACATGGTCCCGGCTGACTCGTGGGCCATGCCCCCGGCCCTCTTTCGGGGAGGGGAGATGTGACGTGCCTGCACCGCCGGACGCACATGACATAAAGGCAGATAGCAGTGAGTTAGCAGTGAAAGCACATGTACGCGTAGCTCAGTTGGGAGAGAGACTTACTCCGGTGTGAGGGAATCCGGATTCGATGCCCGGCGCGGACAAACAGTGTACGTTATAGAGGTTAGAATAATACTTCTGGAGATGCCCTAGTCTCTTAACCGTGAACCCGCAAACTGTGGGCATTTTGATTTGTTTACAAGATACCCATGCAGTTTCAGCTGCGCGCATTTTTTAATTGCGTGGTTTTTGGTTGCAGAAATCGTGTTAAAATCAAACCGGAATGAATTATACTTCCTAAGCGAGTGAAGTTTTCAATTTTAACGTTAGCTTTTTTTTAGAATTCGTACTAACGCTCCTGTGTTTCGATTTAAAATAAAAATGGGAAAGAGCCTCAAAATAATTAAGAATTTTATTAATTCAGCATTTTCTCACCCATCGGCAGCAAGTTACGATGCGAAACTGCAAGCATTTGCAACGGAAGAACGTGATTCGGCCAACACAAATGCATTGCAATAGCCTTGAAAACCATCAGCTTTCCCACACTTTGACAGCCGTCGCTGGCGATTATAGGCTTCACGCAAAGTGGTACTGTTCAGACATTTTAACGTGGACCAGGAACATCAAACAAAGATCTTCGCTCTTTCCACGTTTATAAGTGAGTCATGGAAAAATTCTCATTGGCCGCCACCGGGGATCGAACCCAGGGTCTTCCAGTTACGCGCCGGATATGCTTCCGCTACACCACAGCGGCCTCGAATTCCTCCAGACTCACACACGCTAACTGCCAAGCCAAGTTAGCAGGTTGCTTCTTGGAGCGCCGCACAATGCTAGGGATTCACCAAAGATGGTAAGCAGCAACTGAACAAATGATTAGAAGGCGAATGAATAATTAATACAGACATTTTTATGTTCCTGGTCCACTTGGCTTGGCAGTTAGCGTGTGTGAGTCTGGAGGAATTCGAGGCCGCTGTGGTGTAGCGGAAGCATATCCGGCGCGTAACTGGAAGACCCTGGGTTCGACTCCCGGTGGCGGCCAATGAGAATTTTTCCATGACACACTTATAAACGTGGAAAGAACGAATATCTTTGTTTGATGATGTAGTACTGTTCCATTAACAAGGGCATCTCCAGGTATCTTATTCTAACCTCCTTGTTATATCCCATTGAGTTGTTCAAGGCGGTCTTTCAATCTCCAAAATAAAAAAAAATAAAAAAACTCAGCTTTCCCACACTTTAATGGCTGCCACTCGTGGTTATGTGCTTCACGCAAAGTTGCATTACCACATTAAACAGGGCATCTCCAGACATGTCGCCCAGGTGGCGCAGTGGTCAAAGCGATGGCTTCTGATCATTCGTCAGAAAGGGGTCCGGGTTCGGATCCCGGTGAGGCATGGATGTTGTGTTTTTCATACGGCACTGGCCCTCTCCCTTCCCTGGAATCAGTGAGCCTAAATTAGGGACGGGCGACTGCTTATAGCCCATTGAGTGGCTCACGGTGGTCGTTAAACCTCCAATCAAAAAAATCTCCAGATATACATTGAATTATTCTAACCTGCATTGTCAGTGCCCTTTCTTTGAAATAAAATAACATCGGTAATTTTCTAGGAGTCAGGGAAATCGCTAAATAAAATTGCGTAGTGTACAATTTCTATGATAATTTCAGTACAAAAAGTATAGATTTTCATAATCTTCGGCTATTAGGGGTGCAGATACATTGAACAAATCAGAGGTTAAAAATAGAATTTTCTTCACACTTCGTTTGCAGGTCTTTAGTGCCACACCAGTGGTACAGTGGTCTAAGCACTGGCTTTTGACCATTTGTCCAAAACTGGTCCGGGTTTAAATCCAAGTAAGGCATGAATGTTGTGTGTCTTACGGCACTGGCTCTCTCCCTTCCCTTCGACCAGTGGCCCTAAATTAAGGATGGATAACTGCTTATAGCTCATTGAGTTGCTCACGCGGGTCGTTAAACTCCCAAACAAACAAACAAAAGAAACACCGTCCAATGATGTCAGAATAAGATATCTGTAGATGCCCTCGTCAATAGGACAGTACTACTTCGCGTGAAGTCTATAACGGGCAGCGGCGGCCATTAAAGTGTGGGAAAGCTGGTGTTTTTTCTGTTTTTTTTAATTGGGGGTTTAACGACCACCGTGAGCAACTCAGTGGGCTATAAGCAGTCTCCCGTCCCGAATTCATGGCCACTGGTCTCAGGGAACGGAGAGAGTCAGTGCCGTAAGAAAAACACAACATCCATGCCTCACCGGGACCCATCTCGGACGGTGATCAGAAGCCATTGCTTAAACCACTGAGCCACCAGGCGGCCGCTGGTTGTTTCCAAAGCTGTTGCAATGCACTTTGTGTTGGCCGAATCGCATTCTTTTGTCGCAAATGTTTCTAATTTTGCATCGTAACTTGCTGCCGATGTGTGAGAAAATTCTATATTCACAAAATTCTTAATTATTTTGAGGCACCTTCCCATTTCTATTTGAAATTGAAATTCATGAAACGTTAGTACAAGTTTAAAACAAAATACAACGTTAACATGGAAAACTTCACCCGCGCATGAGCCATGAAGTATAATGTATACCGGTTTGATATTAACACGATTTCTACAACAAAGAACAACGCAATTAAAAAATACCCACAGCTGAAACTCCATGGGTCTAATGTAAACAACATTAAATTCACACACTTTGTGGCTTCACGGTTAAGCGACCCAAGGCAGCTCCAGAAGTCTTATTCCAGCCAAACAGGTTAGCAGTGGCGCAACCAGAAATTTCTTAAGGTGTGTGTGTGTGTGGGGGGGGGTCCATGGATTTTGTTCATTGGTGAAAGCCTCATGCATACATATATATCGCTTTAAATTCTTACTCAATCCACCTTCTCGCCGCCCGGTGGCGCAGTGGTCTAAGCGATGGCTTCTGATCATTTGTCCGGAAGGGCTCTGGGTTCGAATCCCGGTTTGGCATGTATGTTGTGTTTGTCTTACGGCACTGGCTCTCTCCCTTCCCTGGAACCAGTGGCCCTAAGTTTAGGACAGGCGACAGCTTATAGCCCATTGAGTTGCTCACGGTAGTCGTTAAACCTCCAATAAAAAATCCACCCTCAAGGAAGGAGAGGAGTGCTGTCCCGATGATCCCTCTCTTGGCTACGACTCTGGAGGTTAGAATAGATGGAGTAAGGGCCAGCCATTCTCGTATAGTCAAAATGAAGCCACCGAAGTGGCACGATCATGACCTTACATCCAATCGCAGCCTCTACCGCCATGTTAGTGAGACGACTGAAAATTAAACTTGAGAAAGACAAACAACGTCTCACTGGGCGTGGCCATACGCTCTGCGTCGTCTGCTCAAAAAGCTTCAAGTTTGTGACATCATCCATACTCTATCTGTTCTAACCTCCTTGATTTTATCCTCCTTGCTTCAGCCTTTTTTTTCTTTTTGATTGGACGTTTAACTACCACCGTGAGCAACTCAATGGGCTATAAGCAGTCGCCCGTCCCTAATTTAAGGTCACTGGTTCCAGAGAAGGAGAGAGCCAGTGTCGTAAGACACACACAACATCCATGCCTCACGGGATTTGAACCCGTACCCTTCACGGACGAATGGTCATAAGCCACTGATTAGACCACTGCGTTGCCGCCCCGGTGGCGCATTGGTCTAAGCGATGGCCTCTGATCATTCGTCCGAACGGGGTCCGGGTTCGAATCCCGGTGAGGCATGGATGTTGTGTTTGTCTTACGGCACTGGCTCTCTCCCTTCCCTGGAACCAGTGACCCTAAATTAGGGACGGGCGACTGCTTATAGCCCATCGAGTTGCTCACGGCGGTCGTTAAACCTCCAATCAAAAAAAAAAAAAAAAAAAGACCACTGCGTCACCGGGGCGGCCTGCTTCAGCCTTACATAATGGTTTATGCACAATCGATAATTGTAATTATCGCTAAAACTCATCGTTTTACCATTGATTGTGCTTTTATAGTAGTTTTTTTTAAATCTAGTTCACTTAATTATGTTTTTTAGTTTATTGCTGTGACGAATAGCTGGCTACATTGACGCCAATAGAAAATAGATAGGTTTTGCAATGCCGAACTTAGACAAGCGTCTCGGTCGCCCCGGTGGCGCAGTGGTCTAAGCGATGGCCTCTGATCATTCGTCCGAACGGGGTCCGGGTTCGAATCCCGGTGAGGCACGGATGTTGTGTTTGTCTTACGGCACTGACTCTCTCCCTTCCCTGGAACCAGTGACCCTAAATTAGGGACGGGCGACTGCTTATAGCCCATTGAGTAGCTCACGGTGGTCGTTAAACCTCCAATCAAGACAAGAACGAGACAAGCGTCTCGGCGCAACCAGGTTCCCGAGGAGCAAACGGAAGTCACGTTACCCGGTCCTAGCACCGCCTTCGCTCTCTCGGCACTCAGCAATTATGTAGCGAGTCGAAATCTTAGACCATGAATATGGTAGACACAGCTGCTCCCGTTCACGCAGTGTTGAGAGAACGGCACAAACATGTCCAGCGGGTTAGTCACGTGATGAGTGTCAATATTGCTCTGAGGGAGCAGGTAATGGCGATGATCAACAGCATTTACCTTAGACCATGAATAAAGCATTTACACGGTGACCCGTTCAATATAATTTTACTTTATCTTCATAAAAAATCAGAGCGATCAATTATCTTCTTTTTTTTTTTTTTTTTTTTTGATTGGAGGTTTAACGACCACCGTGAGCAACTCAATGGGCTATAAGCAGTCGCCCGTCCCTAATTTAGGGTCACTGGTTCCAGGGAAGGGAGAGAGCCAGTGCCGTAAGACAAACACAACATCCATGCCTGACGGGATTCGAACCCGGACCCCTTACGGACGAATGATCATAGGCCAGCGCCTTAGACCACTGCGCCAACGGGGCGGCTCAATTATCTTCATAAAAGTTCAAGTGGTTTATTTTTCTGCACACTGGTTCGTGTGATACAAATTTTTAAGGTTCAGTCACTCTGGTTGGTGTTCCCGCTGAAGTGTTAGTTTATATATTTTTACGCATTTTTGCTGCCTCCCTCTACAACGCAGGATTGTTTTAGCAAAATAACCATTAACCTTTGCACCTTTATCTTTCATTGTGCATACTTTTTGTTGCTATAGAGTGCATATATAATCTATGATTTTTCAAAGTTGTCCCACTACATGTATATTCTCACTATTGGAGTGTGAAAAGTGACCTCATTTCTCAATCCCCTCCCCCATTTAAATTGTGCATAGTGTTCCACAACAAAAGTATTTTTCTCATTAAAGACAGTATAAGTGTCCTTCTGTGAAAAAATTGTGTTGATAAGTCAATTATTTTTGGGATTTGGGGGGGGGGGGAAGATGGCGTGTACGTTTTTTTTACTTTTGATAATACACATCAGTTTTCTGTTTGCTTTCTAAAACAGCAAATCAGTAGTTATCAAGGGCTACACAAAGCCTTGCATAGCAGTTACTGCTAATAAAAAAATAAATCAGAAGCTGCACATCCCTAAATTATAAATTTTAGACGATTCCTTTTTACGACGACTGAGACCACTTACCTCGTGTTTTTTTTTTTTTTTTTTTTTTTTTGGTCTACCCTATTTAGATACTTTTTTTTTTTTTTTTTTTTGATTGGAGGTTTAACGACCACCGTGAGCAACTCAATGGGCTATAAGCAGTCGCCCGTCCCTAATTTAGGGTCACTGGCTCCAGGGAAGGGAGAGAGCCAGTGCCGTAAGACAAACACAACATCCATGCCTCACCGGGATTCGAACCCGGACCCCGTTCGGACGAATGATCAGAGGCCATCGCTTAGACCACTGCGCCACCGGGGCGGCTTAGATACTTAATCCGTGAACATAACCGTTGGTCTTATGTTGGGCCGGTTCTTTTTTGTAAGACTTGTAATGTGTTTAAATTACACATTACTTTTTACGTGTGACCTACATTTCAACTTTTTATACAGTGGGAACTTATATGTTAAATTAAATCCTGATTTTCCTAATTTTTTCACTTTGGAATAACAAAGTAATCCCGGCACCGATCAAACAGTACAAAACAGCACTATTATTCAAAGTCTATAAATCGTATATCTACATCTAGACCTTCGGATAACAAACATTACCACATGTAAGCAGCATTTCATCATAAAATGTAGTATAAAATGTAAACGATCTTATCTTATATTCAAATCTTTGCTGACATCCAATAGCACAACATGTCCTCCCCATGGTACAAATGTATTTCATAATTTCCTTCAGCCACAGAAATTAAAATCGCTGACTTAACTTCAAGTAATATATAATGATTTTCAGTACAGTTACGAACTACGCACCGTGAAAGCCGGTGGTTGACACACATCACGTGACTACCCTCTGGAGATGTTTGTGCCGCCTTCGGAGCTCCTAGTTCTGTCTACCTATATTTATGGTCTAAGGCTAGACTTACGGGTGGTTAGAAAGCACCCGAGCTGGTTTCTCTCCATGCTTATCAATGGCTGCTGCTGCTGTAAATAGAGTTAAAAAAACGGTTCTTTCTGACAAAATTTGCCATCTTAATGTGATGGAAAAGCAACGTTACGAAGAAAAGCTTTGAAATAATGGCATAGAAGATCCATATGACATACCTGAAAGATATTTTTATCCTTTGGAAGTTTGTGTTGCTACGGAACTCTCTGATCTGAACCATCACGATATGTATAACTATTTAATAGGCAGTTTTTCTTGTTACACCGGAAAAAGCTCCAAAAGCTTATAAAAGCCTTGACGAATATAAATATTTTACGAGGTGGTGGGTTAGAAATGTTTTAATTCTGAAGACTGAAAACGAAACATTTCTTACTCGGTCTGAGGTAAGTTGTTACATTTTTGACTGGTTCCAGTGTGTATGTGCGGTTTCAGTGTGTATTGCAATTAAGAAAAAGAAAATACCGACTTATCATATCATGAAAAACGGACTATTTTTTCACCAGGAAAAAAAAAAAAAAACAGTTCTGGGAAAACGGACACCACAACGTATGACAGCACCCTCTAATTCTATGTGGACGTACATCCTTAAATTTTGGTTCGGAAAAAAAGGCTTCTGTTTCAGTATTTAGAAATCAGTAACAGTACAAAATCTTGAAAGTTCACGAAAGTTTAGCAATTTCGATTCGACAGCAAAGTTAATCCGTCATGCATTCGGAGTATTTTAAACAGAATAACAAAGATTTACGTAAAAACTTGAAAATAATACAGAAGAGTGAGCAAGAAAACGTACTCTAAATTCGACTATTAACGTAGTTAAATATGCAGATTTACGATACCTGAAACGAAGTGATTACTACAGATCCTGTCGGCCTGGGTGACCATGCCTTCCGATCTACTGCTATTTTCCACATAAGCAGGCGTTTTTCTGCCGTTGGAAAGCGATAAAAGGAAATTCCACTACCTTACTCGTACTTTGAGAAGCACCCACACGCCACATAACTTTTAACCATTTCTAAAACTTCAGACAATCGAGTTACAGGAGGTCCAGAAATCGCTTCCCCATGTTAACCCTATGGGAACCTTAGCAGCCGAACTTTCTCTCAACCACCCGGAAGTAATCTTGACGTCAGAAATGACGTTGGTGCAAAGGCTCTATAAGGGTTAGTCCGCGCACAGTGAGGCACGTGACTTCCGGTTTGCTCCTCGGGAACCTGGTTGCCGCATGAGATATATCTAAAGACCTTGTGGTTGCCGCTGAGCCGGGTTGAAAACTTCAAATGAACTTCTTTTTGCAGTTAATTTTTCTTTCACTGTGGGAGTGTGGGTGATTGACTGTGGTATGAACTATGATCATTTAGTGATGTTCTTTTATCTGAACTTAAACTGACTGAACTCTGACACGACTGTCTAGTTATATACTGTACGTTGACAACGTGAGACTGATGCGTACATGTAACCTTTATTTTCCCGCCGTTTATGAACACACAAGAACTGAATTATTAGACTAGTATTAATTAATAGTAATGGCAGAGCCGACTGTTTTCAAAGACTCGGGGTCTTTCTATTATTACTAAATTATTCGTCAGCACAAATGCATTTTGTTTGAGTTGTGTGCGTGAATTGCGTAACTTGACAGTGATATCGTAATGGAATGATTAGTTCGTACTTTCAGTGATGTAGTTATAAACAAAAAAAGTGCCGCCCCGGTGGCGCAGTGGTTTAAGCGATGGCCTCTGATCATTCGTTCGGAAGGGGTCCTGGTTCGAATCCCGTTAGGCATGAATGTTGTGTTTGTCTTACAGCACTGGCTCTCCTACTTCCCTGGAACCAGTGGCCCCAAATTAGGAACGGGCGACTGCTTATAACCCATTGAGTTGCTCACGGTGGTCGTTAAACCTCCAATCAAAAAAAAAAAGCGCCCTAGTAGTGAAGGGACTAGGAAACAACAGGGAAAATACTGTCAACGTTGTTTTTATTTAGTATATTTTTAATTTCATTACTAATTACTTTTATCAATTTATACTGAAACTTCTAATTCCTAGCAATGTTAAATAAAAGGAAGAATGTAACAAGGTTCATATCCTAAAAATATAAAATTTTCATTTAAACGCTCGTTCTACAGGATTTTAAATATGAATTGGGAATATATGTACTAATATAGTAACATCAATTCAATATGACTAATTTGCCATTTTTGCTTAAGATTATGTGGTAGATGAAGGAAATTTTTGTTACCCACTAGGAGTCAGAGTGAGCTCAGGAGATTATTCCTATTGGAGCCCATAGCTGGTGGCAAGTTGTTTAGCACAAATTACCTTCACTACTGTTTTTTTTTTCTCACTAAGCACTGCAATCTTAACACTCCAGGAAGTAGCCATCATCTTTAAATTTATTTAAACTGCCATCTGGACAAAGTAGTTCACATTGCAAGATCCGACGGTACTGTTTAATCTATACAATATTATCTGTTTGTTTGTTTCTGGGTTTAACAGTGACCATGAGCTACTACTGTGGATGTAAGCAGTCACCTGTCCCTAATTTTAGGTCATTATGTCAGGGAAGCGACAAATATAACACTTGCGGCCAAGGACACCACCTATGCCTCCTGTGGGGCTCACACCTGGACCTAGCTCGTATGAATGATCAGTAACCTGCACCTCAGACCGCTCTATACCACTGGGATGGCCATATGCAGTATAAGTATTAGGTTAAGATAAGAGTATGTTTGTATACAGAACATAGTTTTCCCCATGTTTGCATACCTTATCTAAAGAAAATTCTTTACTCAGATTTTCTTCTCATCTAACCATGGAAAATGCTTTAGCTGTGCTAACCCTAGAGAAATAGTGTGCCGCCCCGGTGGTGCAGTGTCTAAGCGATGGCTTCTGATCACTCTTCCGAGATGGGTCCGGGTTCGAATTCCAGTGAGGCATGGATGTTGTGTGTTTGTCTTACGGCACTGGCTCTCTCTCTTCCCTGGAACCAGTGGCCATAAATTAGGGATTGGCGACTGCTTATAGCCCACTGAGTTGCTCACGGTGGTAATTAAACCTCAATAAAAAAAGTGCTACTTAGGCCCACTAAGCCCCTTCTACATCACTGGTACTTGTTCATTCCATTGATTCTTTCAATTCTGTGCACTGCTTACACCTAGACCCACATAATCGACCATACAGAATCCATTGTTTTGATTTCAAGTAAAAGTACATAAGTTGTTCACGTAGGATCTTTGATGTTTGGGTTTGTTGCATGAATTGTACCAAGAAGTAAAACAATTCTCACGTATCTGTTGCTTTTTAAAGTTATAGTAGTTCAATTAAAAAAAATAAAAGGATATACAGCATTCCCATAAGGGATGATTCTATTAATGGTTAATATATGTGTTCAAACTGAAAACTAAATTGTTATACCATATCTCCAAATTTTGGAAAAGTCTTATATAATATTGCAGAAGCCATAATAAAGAATCACATTTTACTAATTGGAAAATACTTGCTCCCATTAAACCAAAAAAGGAATTTGAATGGTAGAAATTATAGGAAACAAAATCATTGGCAAACTATTGTATTCATAAAAATGTTACAGTAGTTTTAAAAAAAAGGAAATCAAATTTTATGAGTTTGTGTACTGTAGATGATATCAGATGATGCATTATAGTAAGAAATGTTCACCACATAGGTTAATTTAACATGAATTATTGTGGGACAGAGAGCACAATTTGTACTGTGATTGTTGAAGTTTGCTCCTGATTTTGGATAGTGATTTGGTCAAAATGGGGAATATTGTCTTTCAAACAGCATTACTCTTCACTCCAGCATGAATACCTCTCATTGTACCTTCAATATATCAGTGATGTGTCATCCAGCTTGTGAACACAGCAGTAAAGGTAAGCAAATTAATATATATCCATTTCTGCTCCTGAAATTGCCCTTAAATCATCACATACTTTTTCCTAAGCTGTATGTCTTTAAGAATTGAAGAATTACTCTTTAATTTCTTAGCTGAAATTTCTTTACAACAGTAATAGTTTTAATTATTGTTTTTTTCTGACATCTTTAAAGACAAGGTTATCAGAGCATCTTTTATTTAAGTACTGTTTCTTAAAATAAAGTATTTAGGAATCAAATTTAAAAGTTAGTATTACATCAGAGTCCCTTTGTATGTTGCAATAACCTGTTTATTTGTAATAATTCAATACTTCCCAGCCTTTGCACCAAAATAAAAGTGTTCCAAGCACTTAATTTTTCTTAAAATGAATAACTCTAGGAAGTATTTTTCATCTCTTATTTAATGAAGAAATATAGATATCATGACATATCCCTAGGGACAATTTCATGGTAAAACATGCTTCTAATTAAACAATAAAAAAATAAATAAACACCAAAAATAACAATAAAACACTCGTTTCCCAGCGTGCAACTTCTGCAGCTACACACACGTGAGGAATCCTTGTGCAGTTTGTTAATGGCCTGATGATACTGTCCACTGGACCATTAAAGCGCTCGCCATGATAACGTCGACAAAGGAGAAAAGTGTTTTTTGAGTGAGCCGTGTCTCCTGACCCGATGAGTAATAGCTGTTTCTAATGAGATATGTTTTAAATAATGGATAGTTTTAGATGTATGAGTGTTCGAATGAGTGAGTGTTTGATTGTAAATTAATATTTTAACTAAAATGTTATATTTGTAAATATTTTTAAACTAACTAAGACTTGTTGCATAAAAATATTTACAATAAAACAATTAAAATGATAAATTATTTGGGTCCAAAACTCTGGAACTCTTTGCCTTGTGACATAACATCTATTTAACAATTTTGACCTATTTTAAAAAATTCAAACACCACCTTATCAACAAGTCTCTCAATTAGTATGAAATTGACCTGAGCTGGTCGCTGGATTGATTTCACGGCTTATGGATAGACCTTGTATCTATATACACTTATGTATTTATTTAATCTTTCAGTTATATTCAATATGCCTTTGACTTGTCTTTTGTATTGTTCTTTGTTGTTTGTGTCTTTTTCTTTTTTTTTTCTTTTTAGTACTAGGGTCAGGCTTTACGGTCTTTTCCCTCCTCCTCCTGATGGCTACATTTTTTGTAATTGATTATATTGTTTGTATTTTGAACTGTAATATGTGGCAACTAAAAAATGAATAAATAAAATGGAAAAAAAATAAAAAATTTAGGCTTCTCTCGGGGTGGGAGCACGTGGCTCACTGAGCATGCAACGTGCAATATACGTTTTAAGTATTAGGTACGTAATACCTTTTGATATTTTATTGTCTTATTTAATGGCTCCAGGGAAAAATGAGAATCAGAATTGGAGACCAAACAAACTCTTGTCTTACCTTTGATATCAGCTTGTTACTCTGTAATTTTTCAGATGTTGGGTAGCCTGTTTCTCAGGAACGGCACCTGAAATGGGGGCTCTAGGGTGGGCGCTCTAAAATCTGGGGGGGGGGGTGACCAATTATACTTCATATATATATATATATATATAGATAGATAATTAAAGCCAAGAATTTTCAAAAACCGCCGTCGCTTACCCTAAACAAAGCTTTTTCTTGACTTCCGCAGCACTTCGAAGTGTGACAACTGATGACTCTGCGCTTCATGATTTCATTTTCTTATAAGAGGTCCACGACACCAAGTAAGTTTTGTGGGTCAAGCTGTTTTGGTGTTATTTTTAAAGCCGAATCCTTTTCAAGAGCTTTTTTCAATTGTTGTAACCTTGCTGAGCGAAGGTGACCTCATGTTATTCATCGTCCAATGAAAACATTCTACACGGAAAACAAAAGGCGGAATCTCTCTTTGTACTATATGAAAGCCATGGAAACATGTTATACTAATATGTCTGGAAGCTTCTTTGTTCTTTACCATATTTTTTTGTGAGAACTGTTTTAATATACGCTGTTTGTGTTGATCCGAAAGTGAAGTTGCTATATCAAGCTCTCAGAGTTCAACATTTTTTGTCTTGCAACCAGTGTTTTATTTTCACAAACATTGCGTTCATAAAATATTTCCATTGAATCACTACAAGCACTTAAAGAATCCTCGTTGATTTCTAATGATTCACCACATGCTGTTGATGAAGTTGTAGCTATCTGATAATTATTATCTGCTTTGAAGACACTATCGCTTGATTTACTTTTCTTCTTCTGACTAACACTTGTTCCAAAATATCATGGATTGGTCATTTTGCGGACATGTTATTTCAAAGTTTGGTTTGGGAAGAAATATCTCACTTTCATGTATCACACACAATACTTGCAAAAAAATAAATCAAGTAGGGAAAATGAGTCTTTTCACCAGAACGAGAAAGAAAACGAGTGTAACTACTAACTAGTAGAGAAATTTCGCTCACTGTCTGGTGGTGACTGACGCCGATCACTGTCTGATGTTTTCGACGATCGTGATAACACCCACTCCTTGTCATGGACTGCGAGAGCGCTAGGGCGGTAATGAGATTGGCAGAGTGATGCATATTCAACTTTTCAACCCAGTGGCATGAGCTGCGGCATTGGACTGACGATGTTCTTTGAACTTCCGGCCGGTCTTCGACCTCTGTGTGCCAAAGTGGAAGCGCAACATATAAGTAAGGTTGCCCATCTGAGTCGTGGATCGTGGTTGGAGGAACATAATTGCATAATGCTACCCTTCTCCCATTGCCACAGAAGAACATACAGCCACTCCAGCCCACCCGGTGGTGCCACCCCTGCTGTTTCTGTAACAAAACCAGAATTTCATTTAATTGTATATATGATGATAGCATGATCTCTTCATCATAGTATGTGCTTGTGTGTGATCTCAAAAGGTCCGGAAACATTTAAACAATGGCAAAAGTATATTAGGCCAGCACAAGTTCTGCCAACTTCTCTGTAAGCAAGAACATTTTCGTCAATAGGGGTTTCACTTTTTAAAAATGTTTGATTTGAAGATGAAATTAGGGTCTGATATGCTTTTCCTGGTTGTAGAAGATAATGCTATGAGTTTTTCCCTCAGGAGGGGTGGAGGGTCCTAAGCAATTTTTTGCATGACATAAAATATGTACATCATGTTAAGGTCATTTTGAGCAATTTGCAGAACTAAAATTAGTTAAAAGAAAAATAAGCATGCTACAGGTGGTTAGCTCCACCTTAGGGAAGTTAATGAACGGACAGCTAAAATAAGGCTTAAGTTAATTCTCTAGCATTATTTTGCTTGGAGAACTATGAAGAATTATTTATCTTTGAAATTGAAAATTTGAATATATTTTGTATGCAACCCAAATAAATCATTGCCAAACCTGGAATCCCACGTGAAATAAATCATGCTTAAATCAGAACATAAAGATAAACATTTCATCTTTTGTGTAGATAGCATAACCTTTCGGGTATGAACTTTAACTCGTGTTTAAGTGACTATGGTTGGTTTTTCAACAATTTTCTGCTGATGGATGCACTTATACCGTGTTAAGTATCATGAAATAATTACAACACCCCTTGAATTCTTTTCACCAGCTTTATCCCACAGTTTTCTTTAATGTGGTTTATGATATCCAAACCCAGAGCAGCACCATTTTCCATGCAGTGTGGGATGTGTACAATGTCATTTTTAAAGTTGGCATTTGAAGACTTAAGTGTACTTTTAAGATGTTTTTGTTTGTTCTGTTCACATCTTTATATTATTATTATTTTATTTGGGGGTATAACGACCACCTTAAGTAACTCAATGAGCTATAAGCATTTATCCATTCCTAATTTAGGGCCACTGGTTCCAGGGAAGGGAGAGAGCCAGTGCCATAAGACAAACACAACATTCATGCCTCACTTGGATTTGAACCTGAACCCATCTTGAACAAATAGTCAAAAGCCAATGTTTAACCACTGTGCCACTGGTGCAGCACTGAAGGCCTGCAAACCAGCTGTGAAGAAAATTCTAACTTTAATCTCTGGTTTGTTCAATATATCTGCACACCTAATAGCCAAAAATTATGAAAAACTATACTTTTTTTTATTGGAATTATCATTAAAATTGTACAATATGCAATTTAATGCAGCAATTTCCCTGACTCTTAGAAAATGACTGATGTTATTTTATTTCATAAAACGGGCACAGACTCGGATCTTCCATGCTACCTAGTGTGTATGGGAAGGGAGACTCTTCACATCTGAGATGATGGCAGTGCAAATAAGCTGTGCAACAATGTCTTTAATTTCATAGCATAGTTTCTTTGCTGTACAGTAGAACCTCAGCAGTTCGATTATATTGTGAGAATGGTGTTCTTTGCATGGCAGCAGTTGGGACCACTAAGGTAACAAGCAGATAATTACCATAATTAGAGAAAGAAATTATTACTGTAATGTAGTTGAGCATTTACCAATTAGTTGGATTGCTTTGTGAGATTTCCAAGGATGGTTTTGTAGGTACTTTGTTTATATAGAGTGTTTCCAGTTGTGGAAAATTGTTTTCAGTGAGTATACATATTGTTGTTCACCAGACACATCTTGAAAGAGGAAGGAGCTTAAAATAAAAGTTGCCTGTTTTTACTTGGCTAAATTTTTGTAGTTTCTAACAAATAACAATTTGTCATACAGTCTTCAAACATTTCTGACATGGTGCTTGTGTGCAACATGGAGAACAACATACATACATATCACTAAGCTGTTTTCTGAGATTCAGAGGTTAGTTCCACAAAGAAATACAAACTACCAGATAAATTTTTAACTGAGTATGTACTTACTGTTGCCGTATCAAACTTCTCCATTTACAGTGATCTTGACACAACTTGGGCTTCACTGACATCAAGCACATGGCGTACACAAGATCAAGCACACAGTAATTCCAAAGCTGACTGCCGTGTATAAAATCTTAGCTGAGATTTTTTTCACTGAAGGACTTAATGGACCTTATATTCTTTGAAAGAACACCACTTCATGATGGATAGTACTACCTTGGACAAGAAAGCAGAAAATAAGTTGCAGAATCAAAGATCAATGTTTCAAATTTTTCTGCTAGGTAGATCCTGCTCATGGCTTTCTGCAAACATGGATATTGGTGCTCTTCTGTGATATGTTCAGTATATTCACTTTGTTTTCCATGGTATGTGTAATTAAAGATATTTTTGGTCTTTAAGTGACTATAGAGTTGGAAAGCGTAATAATTGAAAATTGACCGTGATAGCCACCTAACAGCAAGAAACATCTTTAGTAACTGTGAATAAATAAGTTTGAGAATAATGGGAATGTACCAAATTTTTCAATTCATAAATATTTTTATTGGGGGAGGGGGGATATGCTGTCTTTCCAGAAAACTTGAAAATTGTATAATTTTAGAAGTGTGAATTGAATCTGCATCTTCCAATTCCTAATCATTTATATTAACCATTGTTCTATCTAGGATAATGCATTGCCAAGCAGCTGAAGTATGTAAGTAGAAATAAATATTGAGAATGCAGTAGTCAAGGTGCCTTCCAGGAGCATTGCTAACTAAGAACTTTGGGGGATAGAAGGAGAGCTGGACAGGGCTTAATTGTTTTTACTGTCTCATACTCTCACTCAATGGAATCTTCTGTAATAAAAAACACACACAAAATGGCAGAATTTTAAAATTGATAATTGTCACTTTTAATTCTTTGCATGCTAGCTGGATGGGTCTGGTTTATTGGGGTGGCAGTGCCATAGAATGCCAGGCTTCAGAGACAGAGTATCCTAAGTTTGGTGATTAAGATTAATAAATACTGACCTATCACAGACCAAGAAAACTAGCCCTGTAGCACCAAACTACGCATACAAGACCCCAAATCTCTTGTGTGTACAATTGATATCCACATCTCGAGGTGAAACAGTGTTGTCAATTGTTGAACAGAACCTATGGCAAAAAAAAAAATAAAAACAAAACATGTTACACCCCCTTACAACCCTTGGGGCAAGTCCTAGCAGTAGTATCCTTTAGTAGCATTGTTAAATGTAAATTAGTCATTGACTTTTTTGTCTTTATTTTTTGATCAATGATTTAAAATCAATAATAATAATAATCCAAACTTAGTAAAGTTTTGAAATTTGTATTTTAATTTAAACAAAAAACTTATTTTGAGATTATTGGGAATGCTTTAGATACAATTGATAGGGCATCAGCCCCCTCTTGAAATGGGCTAGTGATACCCCTGGTGACTACATTGCAGTAAACCTTCCATTCTGATAATAGATATCCAATGGAGTCAATGCAGGTTAGATCTCCAAAGTACATGGAATCTCACATGGAATTATTTAATTTCCTGGTATAGAAATTGCATGATAGGCTGTAAGCTATGCCGCTCATCATCCTATGATCATGGATGGTTTCCTGCCACAAGGAGACAAACACCTCAACAAACACACACTGGAAGTTTTTTCAGATTCATAATACCTCAGTTGCAGACATCTCAACTAGGATACGATGGAGATTATGTACTTCAATTATACATAGAAGTGTCCTATTTCATTACACATGGAAGTGTCCTATTTCATAATACATGGAATATTGTCCTGCGTGGTGTAATGGTAACACTTCTAGAAATAAATTGAATTATAGGTTTTAGTTCCTCTCCATAAGGCTGTAATTTTCATTTTATGTAGAGTTCTTTAACAAGTGACAGCTGATCAAAAAAAAAAAAAAAAATTCTGGTACCAAAAAATAATGATCGCTATGCGCGTTGAAGACTAAATCTTCTTGAATTTCCATGATGTCTCTAATAATTAATATTAGTCCAAGAATTACCACTGAGTAAGTGTCAAATGGTTAAAAGTTTGGCAGTTTTTACTGATAAAGATACTTTCAAACACAGATGCTTTTAAGCCCTTAAGTAAGGAGTCTACTTCCTTTCACAAATATTTTGTTAACTTTTATGCCTTGTTTTTTTTAGCTACATATTTGACTTGTGCAGACCATCACCTAACTACAATTTTTTTTTTTTTTGTCACTAACTACTACAACCTATAATGGGTTTCTGAGCCGAGGTTTGGATTCTTTGACCTGTCTGAGCAATTTGCGCTAAGCATTCTGAACTGCTATTTGACAGTGTCTGAAAGTAATGTTTCAGTTACTATCTGTGTGCTTTAATTTCACTAGCTGTTTCAATTCCCCCCCCCAAAAGAGATCTTGGTAGAACTTTCTATTGTACTCCTGTTGTGTAAATTTTGCATTGATGAAAATGCTGCTAGATGTTGAAACATTTGCCGTGTGGCAAGAATGAGTGCTCCTAGCCAAGGATGAAGGCCATTGTCTACACCAAAGTATGTCATCACTGTTTCACTCTGCAGCACATGTACTCCATTGGCTGATGAAAGGAGTGACATTTCTCTATGATGTCTTTGGAGTAAAACAATATCACATAACATTAATTTTGCCAAGTGCAGAACAACTTTCCCCGTAAGAAAAAAAAAAAAAAAGATCACATGTTAACCATAGGTGCAGTTATCATACATAGCTGTGTTCCCTTACTGGACAAAGTGCATACAACTGAAAATATAACTGACAGGCCAGTAAACTATTATAAGAATAGAAAACATTGTGGCACTGATATCATACATAAGAACAGTTTCAAGGACTTTTGTAAAGCACTGGATGCCAATAGATGATGACACAAAAGCAGGGTATAATCTAAAGATAGCCAAAAATCTCCATGGCTCAGAAGAGAAATTAAGATTTGAAGTTTATAGCCACATCTATACATTTTGTTGAAAATAGAAATGTGCTTTGTTGCCGAAGGATTAGGATGCCAGTTTCTCTTACCATAAACTTGGTTCGAATTGCAGGGAAAACATGGGTGTTGTGTTTGCCTTCTGGTAAACATGACACTCATGGTTTCTCTTTTGTTCTGTTCTTGTTATAAGTAACTCTTACTGGCATTCCGTGCTCACAACAGTGTTCATTAAACTGTCAAAAACAGAGTTTTGACTCCTACAAGTAACATAATATTGATCTTCAACCATGCCAAAAATATTGGACCACTCCCCTCTGGCTGTATACAGTGCAATATTTAGATGAATCCTCTTATAGCATTGAGAGCTTGGTAAGAAGTAAAGAGCCTAGAAGCTGCTGGCAATGAGTGTGAGGAATATTAGAAGAAAAGAGGCAGATTCCGTTGCAAAATAAAATTTGGATATACAGATGTTAGAATTTAGGTGGGTACTTTCTTAGTAGAGAAAAAAAGTTAGAATGTTCTAAAGTGGTTTTGACATGAATGTCACATAGGAAATAAGAGATAACTCAAGCATATGTTACTTCCATGGTATCAAGACCTACCGAGAGCTGACCTAGAATAAGGTGTATGATTGATGATCAGGAAAGCAATACTTTAAAGACAAAAAGTTGTGCATCGATAGGAAAAGTCAGAGGAAGTTTGCTGAAAAGGAGAATTAATTATTTTTCATAAGTGGTTTGCACAAAAAACTCGTGTGAACATACTAATGATGTATGAGTACAAAATGATGGTGGTGATCAAGGGACTCTCTCTTCAACATGTTATTTGCTAGGAGTATCATATCCTTCTTGAATGTTGGCCATCATCACCATTAACTGTCTCCAACCATGAGGATGTTTTTTTTTTCCATTGCCGTCTTCATCTCAGTATTATAACCATTCATATTGATCCAATTATGTATGTGATAGTCGAAGGGGCTACAGTTAGAAATGGTTCAGTGTGTCCTGGGCTGATGAGTGAGCACTGATGGTGTTGCTATCTATTAGCTGCTCTGTGAGCACTATGTCAAGCTGGCCAAATTTGGAAAATACACCCTGGATGGTCGGTGACGAGATGTGAACCCCCAACATGCCTTCTACAACACAACCAAAAGGCATGTGGTTTAGCCAAATTCACCACACTAACGGTTAAGTAGCCTCTGATCCAATGCTCTTAACTTAAGCAACAATAATTTCACCAGGATGCTTACCCCCAAGTATTCACATCCTACCCAGCAGTATGCTAGATTCTTAGTTACAAGTCTAAGGCCTATATGAGAAATGCATTTTTTTATACTAGTTCTTTTAATTTCCTAAAACCAGCAATCCCAAATTGGGGATGATCAACTCTTCTTCATGGATTTCCATAGAAGTTATTAACTGTTTCTTCCTAATTAAGCAAAGTTAACAGATTTTGTGAAGGGTGTAGGTGTTGGGTGTCATGTTTCTGGCTTGTGGATTCATCTAAAATTGACCATCAGTTATGGTATCAGGAAGTGGAAGTGTAATGATACCATGCTGTCAAACAAGACCTAGGAAGTTCATGTTTCATCATGCTCATTCATCATTCCTACAAAACATTGACCAGGAGTTTTATTCATCAGCTGGGCTCGTTGTATGCATACACTCTGTTCTATCCTGCATAGCATTGGTTATTGTGAAGGGATGGTGGCACATATCCTAAAATTGCCAACTGCAATAAGCAGTCTTGTCTTACACCATCTCCTGAAGGTTGTAAGGGGACCCAGAGTGCTGGCAATTGAACTGATTCTGTAGAGTGATGAATAATTCTGATCAGATGGATAGGTGTAGGTGTGACAGATACCCAGAGAATATTTGCCAGAATGCATTGTACCAGCAATTAAGTTTGATGATGTCATTGTTGCTGTTTTTCATTTTATAACCTCAGACATTTGGTGGTTGTCTAAAAAGTCATAACTACCAAAGCCTGCCTTAAAATTGTGTACAATTACCACTATGTTGTAGCAGTTCTTTGGTATAGAGACCTAGTGTTCTCCCTATATTTTTTAGAGCTGGGTGGCAAGAAATCTTAGCTGGATACAGTGGCAGTTCTAGGGCAGGGTGCCCCCCCCAAATATAACCAATTTTTTTTTTGAATTGCATATTAATTTTAATTAATTACTGATACATGCAGGAACTTTTGCCTCCCTCCCCCAATTTTTTTTTGTCTACAACCGCCACTAGCTGGATAATATTAATGACACCTTCCCCAATCGAGAAAAAAAAGGATGTTTTGCTTAATATTTTTGTACTTATTAAGCATTTTTTACATGTGGTAGGCATTAATGTAACATAACATAAACAGCATTAGCAAAGTTGTACAAAATGCTATAAAAATTAGTACTACTATTAAAATCATATTCAAAACATATTTCAGCCAGTTTTCGTCATATTTATGGTGTATGTGAGAATAAGTTTTCCACTCTTACCATTATGTGCTTTGTAAAAATGTACGTTGAAAAAAATTTAGCCGGGCGGTAGAGGAAATTAGCTGGGTGGACCGCCCAGTCAAAAGGCTCTAGCGAGGACACTAGAGACCCTCTGTCAAGTAATGCTTTCTGCCACACTGCAGGCAGGTGCTGGTATAGATTGGTATATGAATACTTAATGTGTAGGAATTAGACTGGAAAGCACACACACACACACACATGGTGAGTATATATAGATGAGTAAATACTTGTACATATCATCATCAACCATTGTCAATCCACTGCTGGGTGAAGGTCTGTCCAAGTACTTTCCACAATTTTCTGTCTTGAACTTGTATCTTCCAAGTCACTCCAGCAGGCTTTCGTATTTCATCCACCCATCTTCCATGTGGTCTTGTTCTGGGTCTTTTCCTGCCCTTTGGTATTATATCCAATATTTCAGTTGCTCAAGCACAGCCAGTTTTTCTAGCAATATGCCTAGTCGATTGTCACTTGAGCGTCTTCACCTTGATCATGACATCATCCATTTTTTTTCCTTTCCTTAATCCATGTTTCAGTTAAGGTC
Organism: Macrothele yani; assembly: GCA_039090855.1. Lineage (NCBI taxonomy): Eukaryota > Metazoa > Arthropoda > Arachnida > Araneae > Macrothelidae > Macrothele > Macrothele yani. Next base: position 137,566,150 of record CM077023.1, read on the forward strand.
AATGTCTCTGCTCCATATGTAAGAACTGGAAGGATGCATTGATTAAACACTTTTCTTTTAAGACATAATGGTAAACTGCTCTTGAAAAATGTATTGTTTCTTCCAAATGCTCTCCAACTAAGTTTTGTACGCCTATTTACCTGGGTGAGTCAAAAGTTTGTTCCATTTTGAGCTCCACATAATGTTGGGCCTCCATTCCTGTGCCAAACTCGCTCCACTGTCAACTTCGTACAGAGATAACGTGGAACACATAAGACTAATGTCATGCATGCATTTGACTTGCAAAGCCACATTGCGTTATCAGTTGAGCAGAGGATGGAGGTTGATAAACGCACTGTTTGAGTGCATCTACGCCATTATTGAAAAAACGGGTTAAACGCGGTAGCAGCAAGACAGATTTCTGCACTTGAAGGCGAGAAAACTATGGACAGCAGCACTGCACGAAAATAGCTCCAGCATATTAATGCTGCAGACATCAGTTGCTAACACAAGTCGAGGTCAGGAAGTTCATTGATTACCAACACCACAGCAGAAGCTGTGACAGCGAACCCCAATACTAATACATGGCAAATTGCAGCTGTGAGGTGGTGTCTTCCCAATCTATTTTTGTTCGTCACCTGCACAAGTTTTCTCCTCCAGGAGCCATGAAATGGTTCCCCAAGCATCGACACCCCAGAAGGTGAAACAAGGTGTTGCCCTCTGTCAGATTGCTGTCAAATCCACAGGACGATAGGTTTTAGCATCGTATCGCCACAGACGATGAAAAGTGTATAGTCCTACATTATCCTACCAGTGTCTAAGGACACACCAGGAAGCACAGCCAGTGGCACAAAGAGGGAACCTCTAGTGGAAAGTCATGCTGTGCATTTGGTGGAATTGTGAGGGTCTCCTACACTGGAAACTTGTGCCAGATATTCAGGCTCCGGACAAAATCTCTATCGAAACAACATCCGCTACCCAGCACTCGTCAATAGAAAGCAGCTATGGATAATGCCCCCAAGGCACATCTACAGAATGGTCCTCCTGAAACTATAGGAATTGGAAGGGGTTGTGATACTACCCCATCTTCCACACAGCTCTGACTTGGCCCCATCCGAATGCCACCTGTTTCGCTCCATGGACTCCTACGAGGAAGGCACTTCACTTCATTGGTGGATGTGGAATCTGTCATCAGATAGTTTCTGTCCTCTAAAACTGCCGACTGTTACCTCTGTGGGATTACATCTCTGGTGGAACGTTGGCAAAGAACTATAGGAAACAACGGCCTGTACTTTGCAGAATGAAGTAAGCTTGTATGGCTATCCTGCATCATTCAACTTTTTAGGTGCAAACGGGACGAACTTTTGACTCACCTTCGCATTTCTTCTCTATGTAGAACTTGCTTGATTTGTTCAAGGAAAATGTAGGTATCAATCACATCTAGATTTGCCCCATCAGCTTCCCAATCTTCAGTTTTTGTTAAAGCTTGTGTATTTGTCAAATGTAAGTTCTTTGTAAACCTCCTTCTTTGCTCTTGTCAGCAAGTTCCTTTATCATACACTCTAGTTCTGAGGGGGTACTCCCAAAAATGACTATGTCGTCGTCAGCAGAGGGGATGGGTGGGGGGGGGATAATCTACATTAATCTTTTTTCCCTTGTCTTCCCAGTTCAATGGTTAAAACATATTCTGCAAATATGGCATTGAGGAGTTTGGGAGATATGCTGTCACCTTGTCTCACTCCAATTCAAATTTTTTATAAGTGTTGTGTCCTCAGACAGTCGAACCTTTGCACTTGCATTTTCATAGATGTTATTAATGATGGCTATGTATTCATTTTCAATACCGCAGGATTTCAAAGATATCAAAACTACTGATGATTTCAAAGAATCAAAAGCCTTTTCATAATCAGTAAAACCCAAGATTTCATATTCATTCTTCCTTTCAATTAGTTCTCTCAGTACATGTATATGATTAATTGCTCAATTGCCGCTCTTGAATCCAGCTTTTTCTTTTAGTTAAGCCAAGACCAATTTTTCCTGCAAGTGATGCGACAGTGCTTTCCTGAAAATGTAGTGAACAACTGATAGGAGGCTGATGGGTATGCCGTTCCTGAGGTCATCAAGGTCCAATTTTCTATGTGGCAGGATCAAAGAAGCATTGTTCCAGTCATCAGAAATCTTTCCCTCTTTGAGACATTTAGTGAAAATTTGGGCGAGTGTAGTTTGTTTCTCCATTGGCTTCATGTAAAATACCCATGGAAATTCCATCCTCTTCTGGAGTTCTTCCCTGTTCTATGTTTTTAATGGCATGAGCAACATGAGCCGGAAGGACTGGGGGGACTACTGGCAGAAGTTGCGCATGCAGTTAAGAACATGAAACGGGGAAGGGGTCATATATATGTACAGGGGGTTATCAAAATAATGGAAACACTATTTGCAGAGAACTTCCATAAAGAAATTCCTGTTGCTTCACTGTGCAGATCTTTCACTTTCTAAGAAAAATTCGTACCCAACCTGAACAGCTAGACTGAAAACAAATATTAGAAAATGTTGAGCTTAACTGAAAGTGTGTTATCACCTGTCAACTGATGATATCCAGAAGGGAGTGCATTCGAAAGCCAGTTTGTTGCCTTGTAGCATCTGCCTGCTAAATTGCAGGTGCTGGACTCAGTAGGAGGCTAAAGGCTTAAAAAGGTGTAGCGATTGGGAAATCCCCGCCCACTCATTCCAGCCTGTGAAATACAAAATGTGTAAAGTTGTAAAGCATGCCGAAATCTTAATCTGACTGTCAGTAAATGTCATAACTGAATTAAACAGGGTGTCTGAATTTTTCAGATGTTTACTGCAGCTAACAAACATTAAGATCTGATAAGCTATAGTTATATATTAGTGCCTAATTATACCTGGGATGACAACAGCCATTTAGTATTGCAATTGCATATCTCTTCGGTTAAACAGGTAAGTCTGTTGTTGAAATGGCTGGAGCCAGTTCTTACTCGAGTGCTTTGAAATTCACATCAAACCCAGTGCCTGAACAAATCTCTTGAGTTTTTTTCTACCACACACAGGCATTATGCATAAAGAAGACAGGTGAAAAGTCAAACATCAAGAAAACGCTGATAGATTGTTTCTACCCTCGGCAAAAACACCACCCAGAACACCACAGAGTGTGAGAGGCAAGCGATTTCGATACCCTTGTTTCTACAAGTTGTTCTTGCAGCAAAAGCACGCACATTCGTCCAGGAGTGTTTATCTTCTATGTGACAAAACAGCAAGAAAGATCTGTGCTCTATACACAACAAGTAGTGTACTCACCGCTTAATTTGAGTTCGAGTTCTTTTGTTCAGTTATTTACACTCGTCGTCCAAAAAATAGTTGCACCCAGAAGGAAGCAACCGACAGGAATTAAATTTGGTGGGTAGGTTTGACATCACGAGACATGCAAATGATTCAAATATAACGCTCAGCAGCACATGTGATGCCAGCAAGGATGGGTCGTAGCGCTGTGCCTGACCGGCTATATAAGGTCGTCCCGTTGCGTGCGCTTGCCATTCTGACTTGTGCTGTTGTGTTGGTTGCATCCTTTGCAAATGAAGTACGCCTCGGAAAACAGTTTGGAAACAATTCGAGCAGTTGGAGGAGTTCGAGAGGGGCCACATCTTCGGGTTCTGGGAAGCGGAATGGTCTTATAGCCGTTTTGTGCGCCATACCAGTTGTGCAGATATTTCCATAGCAGGCTGTTGGCGGCAGTGGATAGAACATGGCACGCAGCAGCGACAAGAAGGGTCTGGGAAACCTAGGTGAACCACGGGGAGAGAGGACCACCGACGATTTGTCCGACATGCGTGGAGTGACCCAACAGCCACGATTCTGGATATTCAGCAAACAGTGGTGCCCTCCATGCATCGTCCGATTAGTGTCAGCACCATTGGCAGATGGCTGCACGACATAGGACTACACGCACGCAGACCATTACAACTGCTTAACACCATTGCATCGTCGCCAAAGACTGCAATGGTGTTATGCCAGACTGTCAAGGAGCCACTCAGATTGGCAGTGGATGATCTTCAGTGACGAGTCCCGCTTTTGTCTTGAAGGAGACGACCAATGAATCCGTGTATGAAGGCACCGTGGTCAGCGCCAAGATGAGCAATTTGCTGTCGAGCGTCCCACATCCAGAAGGACTGGTGTCATGGTGTGGGGTGCAATTGCCTACGATGCCAGATCACCTTTGGTATTCATTACAGGCACTTTGACTGCCCAGCGTTGCGTTAATGAGGTCCTGCAACCAGTGGCCCTACCTTTTCTGAACGCTCGCTTCGGTGCAATTTTCCAACAGGACAACTCTCGTCCGCAAACTGCTGCTGTCTCGAGAGCTTGCCTTCAAGGCACTAACACTCTGTCATGGCCAGCCGCGTCGCCAGACCTATCGCTGATTGAAAATGTGTGGGATGCTATTGGACACGCTATCCACACTTCACCCCTACCACACAATTTGCAGGAACTGCGTGAGAAGATTCAAGTTGTATGGGATGGCTTATCGCAGGACACCATTAGGAACCTGTACAACTCCATGCCGAGACATCTGACATGCTGTGTGAGCAAACATGGCGACCCAATGCCATAGTGAGAGACACTACTTATTGGCGTGTAGCTCAATAAATATTGCCCACATCAGTCTCAATGTTTAGTCATTTATTGTTCCTGGTAACCTTTACCTTCCTCCTGAACAGCATTGCAATTCGACATGTCCTTCTGGGTGTAGCTGTTTTTTGATGAGTGTATTTCTCAGATGTATTTAATGGGTTTTCTGATCTTGAGTAAGACACATTCGGACTTGAGGGGGAAAAAAGAACGCACAGAGGGAAGAAGAGAGACCCCTTCTCCCCCTGATTATTGCTTTAAAGAAAGTTTAAGAATTCTTTAACAATCTTTTTTAGGAAGAAAAACAGAGCATTGAATTAACTTTTCAGTATAGGCCTACTGTGCGAAATCAATTTTCAAAAGTGTAGTTGAAGAGTTTTCCAGAAAACTGCGAAGCATGGTGATGGTGTATCCAGGAAATCGTAAGAAAAACCAAAAAAAAACTATAAATTATATGTGAACTACATATTTTAAGGATGTTTCCTAGGTAGACCCCTTAGTGAGGGGGAGCATGAAATTCCAGAGGGGGTTCGGATCTCCGCGTCCCCTACCTTCCGCTGCCCATGCACACAACACACATACAGATTAGCAACTTAAAATGTTATGGAGCACCTAAGGAGATAACTGGAGTACTGGGCAAAGGACCCGATCAACATGTACCACATTATTCTTCAGAAAAAATAGCAAGCTGTACTGGAATAAGTCTATATTTGTTGGTGGAAAGCCTACTCCGGAAGGCAGAGTTTGCTCTAGTAGTCAAAGATGGGACTGACATGCTGTTGAGGTGAGTTACTGGCATCAATGTGAAACCATGTGTCCAGGTACTTTTTTCAGTTATATTGTACTTAGACCTAGCCACTCTCTTTTTGTGACTCACACATACACATCTTTGGATGTTTAGGTAATGAAATGTATATACACATTGCCATTTTTCCATTAATCATTTGTATCATTCATTTAAAAAGTTCTCAAATAAACAATGTTACATCACATTAATTGGTTCTCCAGCTAAGCTCCAAACTCAATTCAGGAAACCCCATCTTCATCATAGGAATATGTATGTACTGCTTGTGTTTTTTAGTCTGTCAGTACCCATAGCAAACTAAAACTAGTTTCCCCTTTTTTTTTTTTTTGTACACATACATACACTCAAATTGTGCCAGTAGACAGAAAAAGGAAACTGTTCATTCTCTCAAGACCTATCTGTTGTTCTTTAACTTTAGGTGGAAGTTAAAGGAGAGCATTGAGAGACTGAAAGCAGTTATAATTTTTTCCCTTCACACATGTGTTTTCTTTTTCCTTTTTCCAAATGTAGTTTCTATGTGTGGAAGTCAGTATGAATCATCCTGCCAAGTGCCTTGGAATAACTTTATCCACACATAATGAAAAAACCAAGTGTGAGAACTCATTGCGAAAATGTGGTAAATCTTACATGTAAGGAATGAAAAGACAGGAAAACATCAGAATGCAATAAACTTGAGACCAGGCCTTGATTTCGTTTTTTTTTTCTATTAGTAGCAACACTTGCTAGTGGCCTTATTTTTTACTAGCAAATTGCATTATCTACTAGCAAAAGTTTATTAACATTATACAAAAGAAACTTTAACATGTCCCCCTCCATTAGTCAATCATAACAAATTTTGATTTCATCCCTGTAACTGTCACATTGTAATGCTGTAAATTTTACAAATATTTAGATATAACTCAACTTTTCATGACCTGACAGATTAATTCTAAGAATTTAATTCAAATGCAAATATTTAAAAAAAAACATTTTTTTTATTTAACTTTATTCACAAAATTCAAGAACATATTCAAACTCTTAAGTTATTTTACGTATGGTTTATGATCTGGATTTCGGGTCTTTTTATCATACCACTTTGAAACAGCAGGCCTGGGGTCAAACTTGTCTTTGGATGGATCTTCCACCTCAGTACTCATGAGAGCATTCAATGTTTGTAAGTTTTAACTGCCCCTCCTCCAATCACCCTGGATTCTCTTCATGAAACTGAACCCAACCTCACATGCAGAAGTAGATAAGGGAAATGTACTGGATATTTCTACTATTGCCAAAATGTTTTTATAATTGTACTTTTCAAGAAACATTCTTTTCCAGAAAGCAGTTGTCCTTTTTTGTATGTGTCTAAAATATTCCACACGTAAAAAATTACAGTTCACACTAAAACATTCAAAATTTTTCCACTAGCAACTTTTGCTAGAACCACTTTTTATCACTAGCAAAATGCATTTGCTTGCTAGCAATTTGCTACTAACTACTGGTTGAAATCGAGCCCTGCTTTAGACTATTCTTTTTGCTTGATAACAGCAATCGTGGATGGATGTACTACAGATATTTTTGTCAGTGTTACCATCCTTAGGAAAAGAGAATTAAATAGGTAGTTGAGAAAACTGTCATCAGCAATTTTATGATGCACCCAGTAGTGGCATGTGATTAGCTGAGATGGGCGGAGCCTGTATCTTAATTTCGTAGATATCATTTTTCAAGTTAAATTATTGTGTGGTGGTTAGAGGTTTAAAGATGTATCTATAGATGAGAGATGGTGTATGTAGTACATACAGTGAAGTTTCACAATCAAGTTTTGATCTGACCAAGTTGAATGGAATGAACAGATCTGATAGAAAAATTCAAGATATTAAAAAGTACTGATATGTCTGTTTGCTTAGTTCCATATATATAACACTTGAACCTTTTACCTTACTTGTAGTAGCAGAGTTGATTCTTTGGACTTAATCCTAATTGAAACCACATTCGGTTTTTCATCTGCAATCAATGACTACACTTTTATTGCAAGGAATTATGCTTTGGAAGATTTTACCATCTTGACAAATCTTTAAAGAAATAAAAATTAACACAAAAAAGTTAACCAGGGTAAATGCAACATGCTTGTCATGTGTTCTCTGTATAGCAATGGATAAAAAACATGTTATTGATTACCTGTCTGTCTATTCATTTATTTTGTACATCTCCCATTTAGTATCATAGTTGAAATTTCTGATAAATTCTGCATGTGGAACTTTTGTAAATGCTAAATTTATACTTAGTGGTTTTAATGAGGCAGAGACCAAGATTTCTACCCATGAATCTGATGAAACGCCATTGTTCAAAAATGAAATAAAATTCACAGGCAAACCCTGTATTTTCTTTTCTTCTCAATGTTCTTGTGTTAGTTCTGTTCATAAAGCAGTTTGTTTAAATACAAATCGGTTATTAGCTAGTTTTGATATGATGCAAAGAATATATGAGTGGATACTAAATTTTCTTTTTGTTCTGGGTTTTAATTAAAGGGGATGCTACTGCGATGTTTCTTTCTTTTTCATAATTTGTAGATATGGCAACACCATTTCATTGCCCAAAGCAAACTGCTATGGCAAGGAGATACAAGATTTACCGACACTCTGGAAATTTACACACATCAATAAGATTGATAGTTTATTGAGTACTATTAAATGCAAAAATAATTTTATTGTTGTACAACATATTTTAGAAATTCCAGTTCAAGCATTTGCACAACATTCAGTGTCTTACAGTGAAACAATTTACAAAATTTACTAACGAGAAAGTGTGGTGGCACCCAAATTAGTAGTTGTTCATAATGTATCGGGCAGATATAGAATTTGTCTTGAGCAGAAATATCCATCGCACAACATGATTTTCACTGTTTCTGGCAGAAATTTGTGGACTAGGTTGGAAATGTAACTGTACCAAAATTTATATAACTTTTTTAAGTGCTACCATTCTCCTATCGGGAACTTTTAAAAAAATCTTCAGAAACAAAAAGTTTAATGCCCTCAGGCAAATGGACAGGGAAACAAAGTAATTAATACTGGTATTTTTTGAACACAGTATTCAAAACATTAGACATTCACAACAAACCTGTCATTTGTAAATAAATTTGGTCAGACTTTTGCAGCAATTACTCTTAAGACCTTGAAGAGCAAACAAAATGAATCTGACCACTTGGTCCAAAGATCAACATTAGCACTCCTCCAAATGGAGACTAAGTGACAATTCTTCATTGTATAGTTTTACCAGCAAAGGGTTTTCACTGAGCAGCATGAGGAGGTGAGACAACAAATTATGTGTGGACAGCCAAATGCCATGGGACAGCCTGTCAATTTTACGACTGTAAAAGGCAAATTAACCAAAATAGGGGGTTTAGAGCAAGACATCAGCAGACCATAAAAGCCATAGTTTCCTGGGTTACCGCTCAAGCTGTGCCAACCCTTTTAGTCCAACCAATGAAATAGATGTTCTCATAATAGACTACAGCCATGCAGACCCAGAGGAGTGGCAAAAATTGCACCTTTGAAGTTACAACTGAGAGCCAGCTGATGTGGGAGTCAGCTATTGAGACCATCAATAGTTGTTAATTGTATAGTTAGTTCTGGAATTTAAGCAGCTCCCTGCAGATGGCATTCAAATGTTAATGCTGAAATTCAACTTAATGTTGGAGCAGCAGAGTGGGTTATTGAAATGAATGTTGGAAACTTCATTCTGTACAGCATGAAGTGGGGGAGGGGAGGGGTGATGCAGCCCCATGTCATGAGCCATCAATGGATGCATCTCTTGGGTAGATTGCACAATTTTAAGATTTTTGTTGTTTTGTGTACATGTCAGCTGCTGAAAATATTGCCGTGAGTACTAAACAAAACAAACATGCCCTTGCTTTGAGGATCTGTGATAGAATTCTTTGTATCCCGAAAATTCCTCTTGGATCTCAAAGATTGCACTGAAAATTAAAATTATCAGATGTTTCTGTGAAAGTAAATACTGTAAACATGATAGTAATGAAATGTGGAATTATGTAATTTTTCTCTTAAACTGGAAAACAAACAACAGTCTGAAGATATTTATATGCATACATTCCGTCAAATGTTGATTTTTCACAATTTACTCAATCTTCTACTAATGTATTTTTTCAGAACTCATTATTTTGTTTTTAATGATTTTAGAAATTATTAAATAAGGTTTCACTATGGGTTGGTTGTAGGGTCATTCCATAAAATGTCACATGGTGGTGGTTGCTCACACATTTTAGAAAAATTTTATATTTTTACCACAGAATAGCTGTTATATGTAGATTTCAGAAACACATTTATAAATTTTTTATAGGCCACCATGTTGAAGAAAAAAATCAAAATGGCCACCTCCGACAAGCAAAATTGAGTCCTGCAGTCATGTTTGCTTTTTATAATATCTCCTCAACTATTAAAGATAACAGTTTCAAATAAAACTCAGTAACTTAAGCATAGTCTCAGCTATAAAATGAAGTATTAACATTGCATTTAATATTTTATTCAGTACCAGAAAATTTTACATGCGTTTTCAGTGCAAAATTGAATATTTCACTAACTTTAAAGATTTTTTAACTTTTAAAGGAATTACATACACAAAATGAAACTCTACAATTAAATAAAGTACATGTAGTTAGACAATATAAAAATGTTAAACTCAATATTAACACCCTCCTTATTAAAATTTTTTTTTTAAAAACTACATTTTGCAAATTTCGGCCATATTCGGCAAGCTGTATCTAAAAAGGGAGTGGATGAAAAAATCTGAAAATTATATGGAATGTACTTCTAGCAGAGGTGTTAGCATTGTGTAAGTCTCATGTTCTGTTTTTGATCTGTATAGTTGCTGTAAAATATTGAAGATCATAAAAAATGGCAAATTACGGAATATCAATATAGTAACTTATTTTGGGTTTTTATATTATTGGTATCCTATTAAATTCTTGAGCATTGTCATGTGAAATATTATTATTTATAGGCATATAGGATGTAGAAAATACAATAATCTCTATAAAATTATCTGAAAAATGTTGGGTTTTCAAAACAAAGCTTGCTGCTTACATTTTATTTATAGTTGATGTGATTGATTAAGAATGTTTTGTTTAGAAAATTTTTCCTTGACAATCTTGAAGTTAAACTTGAGTATTAAATGTTCAGTTTGTGAACCACAAACAACGTTTAGGTCACTTTTTCTGTAGCAACAATGACAACTTTGTGTTCAGATCGCAACTAATGTTTTGAGGCTGCCCTGTTGCTGTACTGAGTTCCAATGGTGAGATTTTCCTTAATAAATTTTCAGCTTTCACCCAAACCTTGTCATCTCTTGATAGTTTAAAGCAAGTGCTTGGACCACAAGGATGAAAAAAATGAATGAAAAAGTCATTTGTGCTGACAGATACATTTTCAACTACACCTAGCCACCATTTATTGTCATAAACACAACATACGAAGTCATTAATTTTTATATTACATACTAAAAAGTATTTTTTTAATATTTATTTCTCTACATGCTGATCCAGAAATAATACCCACTTTTAATGTAAATTTATTTTTTGGGGTGAAACAGTGATTTTCTCTTGTGTGCTTAATTGTAAAAGCTTTATTATATCTATCTTCCAAAATATTCTGTATTTGAAGTATTTCTGTAGTAGATGAAAATTTAAATATGATTCTAGTAATAGTTTCATTACAAAATTTATACATATCTTCAGCAGTTAAAATTTGATTTTCAAATGGGTTTTGGAGACTTGCTTTTCTGACCAACCATTTAACAGTGCTTCCAATGCTATCACACGGCTGTTTTCCATGCGCAGTAGCAAAAAAAGTGCCACTTAGCAGATCTTCCAAAATCTTCTTCACAGTAGCATAAATTCAAAATGTTTTTGTGATTTTTATATTGTCCAGCACGCCCATCCGAAAAGTAATATATTTTTCTAATATGATCACATTTTTTTGTAATTCTAAAACAAATTCTTTTTGGAAACAGTAAAATGATGTATTATGCTCTAAATAATCACTGATTACACAAAAACTTTAAGATTTTACTTCATTCTTCTCATTCGCATGAAATGGAATCAACGAAGACAGCGGTATCTGTCAAAACAGATGTGGACGTATCAAGCTTTTTTTTTGTTAGAGGTTTAACGACCACTGTGAGCAACTCAGTGGGCTATAAGCAGTCGCCCATCCCTGATTTAGGGCCACTGGTTCTAGGGAAGGGAGAGAGCCAGTGCCGTAAGACAAATACAACATCCATGTCTCACAGGATTCGAACACAGACCCATCTTGGACAATTTGTCAGAAGCCAGTACTTGACCACTGAGCCATCGGGTGCAGCTTTCTTTTTGCAGATATGTGGAGAGGAAAAGTACAAAACCGATAACTCTAATAAACGAAAAAAGATGATGATTTCACAGATGGTTCAAAATCTTTTTCTGTGTTGATCCAAGGCGATGGTTGATGGAATTTCGACCATTGCAACGGCTAATTAGCGGCAAAAATCCGGAGACTTTGACATTCATCCGGAGGGCTAGAGGAAAAGCTGAAAGTCCGGAGAGTTGGCATGTCTGCATAGGTGGAAGAAGCGTTTATGCTCTGTCCGTCCATCTTCATGATAACTCGCGTAAAAATGCATCGATTTCAATGACATTTTATTGTTGTTGTTAAACGCCTGGGGATCCACCCTATTGAAAATCATTAAAATCAGATCGCAATTTAATTAGAAATTGGACCCCAATGAAATTTTCATTGAACAGGATAACTTGCGTAAAATTACTTCAATGTCAATGAAAGTTTAGCATATTTCTAAGCTACACCTGGGGATCAATCTTATTGAAAATTGTTAAAATTGGCGGAATATTTCTTCCGAAATCGGCCCGCAATTATTTACTCATGGAATAACATAATTCCGCTTTCTATTTTCTGCGGAAGTGGGGAATAGATGCAGGTAACTGAAATATGCCCATAAATAATAATATTTCACATGAAAATGCCCTAAAATTTAATAGGATACAAATACGAGTATAAATACCCCAAATAAGTTATTACAATGTGCAAAATTGATATTCCATAATTTTCCATTTTTTATGACCTTCAATGTTTTACAGCAGCTATACAGATCAAAAACACAATATGAGACTTACACAATGTTAAACACCTCTACTAGAAGTACATTCTATAAAATTTTCAGATTTTTTCATCCACTCCCTTTTTAGATACAGCTTGCCAAATATGGCCGAAATTTGCAAAATGTAGTTTTCAAACAATTTTTTTAATAAGGAGGATGTTAATATTGAGTTTAACATTTTTAAATTGTCTAACTACATGTACTTTATTTAATTGTAGAGTTTCATTTTGTGTATGTAATTCCTTCACAAGTTAAAAAATCTTAAAAGTTAGTGAAATATTCAATTTTGCACTGAAAACACATGTCAAATTTCTGGTACTGAATAAAATATTAAATGCAATGTTAATACTTCATTTTATAGTTCAGACTATGCTTAAGTTACTGGATTTTATTTGAAATTGTTATCTTTAATAGTTTGGGTGATATTATAAAAAGCAAACACGACTGCAGGACTCAATTTTGCTTGTCGGAGGTGGCCATTTTGATTTTTTTCTTTAACATCGCGGCCTATAAAAAAAATTTATAAATGCATTTCTGAAATCTACATATTATAATGGCTATTCGATGGTAAAAATATAAAATTTTTCTAAATTGTGTCAGCAACCAATTTAATTGAAATCATGTGATATTTTATGGAATGACCCTGTATACATTAATTAGTTTCCTGCTGCAACAAAAAGTTATTTTTATAGACACGAAGGCCATTTGCATCATCGTATTTATCCTAATCATCGTTGATAAAAAGTTCAGGAGTTGAACTATCCCCAGATCACATGAAGTGCCAGGCTTTTATCATTTTGATATTATTTGCTATAACCTAATGCTGCTTACAGGTGTCACTCTTTGCTTGGTTATATATTTGCTGTAACCCATTTTCTGTTTACAGGTGTCACTCTTTGCTTTTACCCTGCAGATGTCTGTATCTACAGAACCACTTTATTGCAACATCATGAAGCCCTCAAAAGAGGTAGACAAGTCAGACACAGTGTTGTCAGATGAACAGTCTGACACTTCAGATGAAGAAAAAGTTTATAAAGTCAGACTGAATCTCATACCAGTATTTATCTTGGAGAGCTTTGCCCTTGGTTGTCTAGCAGTTCTAGCATATTTCTTGAGGTAAGATTGTTTCCATTGAAGATAAGTTTTTATACTTTGAGAAAGCATGGTATATGGTATTTTTGTCTGTGAGATAACATTGTTTCATTAGAACATCATGATCCAGTTTCACACAAGATGTGTAATGCTGTTTAGCATTCTGCCATTATTTGGCTTCTGTTTGACTGTACTTCATGTATTTTCAAACATTGTAGCTGGAGATTTGGCAACTGCTTGATGTTCATAGACACGTTTTTAGGAAACTTTGGCCCAGCAGCTGGCTAAGCATAGTTCCTTTACATTGCGCTGTATTTTCAAAGTAGTTAAGTTCTTAATAACTACTTAATTATGCACTTAAAGCACTGCTGAAATACTTTGTACATATTGCTACTAATTGTTTATGTCATATAACTTTCACAAAGCATTTCTTTAGTTAATTATTGTCTTTGATTTGTTCTCATTTTTGTGTTGTCAGAAGTTGTGGAGTGGGGGTATTAGAATCAGGTTTTCTTTCAAAAATCTGAGTTTTAAATAATTAATATTTCCTTTTTTAATTGCAATGTAAAAATTTGGAATACTTTTGCATTGCTATTCAGGTTTAAATTCTCTCTCAGGCGAACTTGGCATTTCGTTATAGCTGAACATTATTTCTAATTATTATGTCACTCTCACAACTTGAGTTCTCTTTAATCTTCTTCTTTCTGTTTAGTAGTAGCAGATGAAGAGCATGGGTCGGGCCATGAAAGTTATGGATGCAAGCTAAATTGTTAACTAAAGCTAGGTCATACAACTCTGCGGAGGTCATGACATATATATATTTTTTAAAACAATTTTTGGTGGGCTTATTACTTGCATCTATGGCTTTGCAGAAACCCATTTCCAACTAGGTCTTTGTGGAAGTGAGAAAATGCAGAGTTTTTGCTGGTCCTTGATAAAGCCAAGGCTCAGTATTCTCGACACTTTCTACATTCAGTTGTTTTATTCTATTTTTTATCTTTTCTCCTTTTACTCACACCAGTAGATACATAACCTTTTCTATGTTGTACTTGGTATGAGTCAAAAATATATATATTTTTTTGCTTAGGTCTCTTCTTAATAGAATATATATATCATCATCATTGTCAACCATTATCAATCCACTGCTGGACGAAGGTCTCCCCAAGTTTCCTCCACAACAGTCTGTCTTGTGCCAGTCTCCTCCATGTCACCCCTGCATACTTTCGAATTTCATCCACCCATCTCCCATGTGGTCTTCTTCTGGGTCTTTTCCTGTCCCTTGGAATCCAATCTAAAATTTCGGCTGTCCATCGATGATCTGTCCTTCTGGCAGTATGTCCAGCCCATTGCCATTTCAGGGATTTAACTCTGATCATGATGTCTTCCACTCTTGTCATTTTTCGGATCCACGAGTTCCTCTTCTTATCTCTCCTGGTTACACCAAGTATGCACCTCTCCATGCTTCTTTGAGTTGTCTGCAGCCTTTGTATGTCTCTTTTAGTTAAGGTCCACGTCTCTGCACCATACGTAAGCACTGGAAGGATGCATTGATCAAACACTTTTCTTTTAAGACATAATGGCATATTGCTCTTGAAAATTATGCTGTTTCTTCCAAAAGCTCTCCAGGCAAGTTTTGTACGCCGATTAATTTCTTCATCAATGTGACCCTCACTAGATATCTGCTGTCCAAGATAAACGTACGTGTCTGTTATCTCCAGCTTTTCTCCATCAATCGATAAATCTTCATTTCTTGTAAAAGCATTGAACATCACTTTTGTCTTCTGAAAGTTCATTTTTAATCCCACTTCTTTACTCTTGTCAGCAAGTTCCTGGATCATACTCTGCAGCTCTGATGGGGTAGTTGCAAAAATGACTACGTCATCAGCAAAACGAAGGTGGGTTAGATAATCTCCATTAATCTTTATCCCCTTGTTTTCCCAGCTCAGCGACTGAAAAACACCCTCCAATGTGGCATTAAAGAGCTTCGGAGATATGGTGTCACCTTGTCTCACTCCCTTTCCAATTTTTACGTGTGTTGTATTTTCAAACAGCCTAATCTTTGCACTTGCATTTTCATAGATGTTATTAATGATATTAATGTATGCATCTTCAATACCGCAGGTTTTCAGAGCCATTGTAACTGCTGATGGTTTCACCGAATCAAAGGCTTTTTCATAATCGATAAAAGCCATGCACAATGGAAGTTCATATTCCCTCGCTCTTTCAATTAGTTCTCTCAGTACGTGGATATGATCTATTGTGCTGTAGCCACTCCTGAATCCAGCTTGTTCTCTCGGTTGAGCCATGTCCAGTGTTACCTTCAAGCGGTGTGAAAGAACTTTAGTGAAGATTTTATAAACTACTGATAGGAGGCTGATAGGTCTGTAGTTTCCGAGATCCTCAATGTCACCTTTCTTATGTAGCAGGATCATTGTAGCGGTGTTCCAATCCTCAGGAATCTTTCCTTCATTAAGGCATCGAGTGAAAATTTGGGCGAGTACTGTTTCGATTTCTCCACTTGCTTCTTGTATGATGTCTACAGTAATTCCATCTTCTCCTGGAGCTTTTCCCCGCTTCATGTTCTTGATTGCATGTGCAACTTCTGCTGGAAGGACTGGAGGAACTCTGGTACTGGTATCTTTCATGATGTCTGGAGTGCATGTATCATCCCTTTCATATAATTTGGAGTAGAAATCTTTCACTCTTGTCAAAATTTCGCCTCTATTTCTTGTTACAGAACCATCTTCTTTTCTCAGTGCCATAATCTGTTTTCTTCCCTTACTGAGATGTCCCTTTGCTATCTTTAGGCTTTGGTTGTTTTCAATTGCTTTCCTCACTAGTTCACAGTTGAATTTTCTTACGTCTTCAGTGATACTTTTTCGTACTGTCTTGCATAGCTCTATATATTCCACTTTGGAAGTCACATCTTCTTTAGTTGTCCTCATCTCTCTTCTTTTTTGCATCAACATTTTCGTTTTTCCTGATAATTTATTTACATGCAACTTGTTCTTAGACCCAGCTAATTTTGTTGCTGTTTCCATAAGAGCTTTGGTTACTTTTCTGTTAACTTCAGAGATGTCCACTTCTTCCGATGTTAGGCCTTCTAAAGCAGAGAACCTGTTCTTCAGTTCCAACTTGAAGGTATTATGGTGTTTTTTAAGGTTGGTTATGTCAATAGATTTTGTTTGTCTTATGAGCTTGCCACGTTCAAGTTTAGTGTTGAGGTGCATCTTACATCTCACCAATCTATGGTCACTACCTGTGTTGAACTTGTTTAGCACACTGCAGTCTTCTATGACGAATTTTTTGTTACACATAATAAAATCAATTTCACTTGTTGTCCCATTTGGATGTCTCCATGTCCATTTCCTGTGTGGCTTTTTCTTGAAGAAGGAGTTCAAGATGAAAAACCCTTCTGCCTCTGCAAACTCAACGAGAGTATTTCCACGCTGGTTTCTGTTGCCGTGACCGAATTTACCTACTGAAGTTTCATTCTGTTGCCGTTGCCCTATTTTTGCATTGAAATCTCCCATAATTATTTTCAAGTGCTGCTTACCTTTATTATTTAGATGACAAATTTCCTCATAAAATTCTTCAATTTCTTCTTCAGGATGACTTGTGGTGGGTGCATAAGTTTGAATAATCTGAGCCTGGTATCTTTTCGAGAGTTGGATAACAAGTCGTGCAGCTCTGTCAGAGGAACTTTCAACTTCTACAACTTTATCCTTCAGTTTCTTGTTTATTATAAATCCAACACCACTAGTTCTGCCAGTATCTGTCCCACGATAGTAGAAGAGATGTCCACTTTTCAGTTCAATGAGATCTTCTCCTTTTCTCCTTACCTCACTTAGCCCCACGATGTCCCACTTGATCCTTTGTAGTTCCTCTTCCAATTCAAGAAGCCTTGAATCAGAAGATAGGGAGCGTCCATTGTACGTAGCCAAGGTCAGCATCAGATGGCAGCCTAGTCCGGTGCTCCGGGGATTCTTAGCACCCTCTGCCTTCATGTCGCACTGGCCGCTGCCTTGGCCAGGTACATTCCAGCTGCCGGAGACTGAGGGCCAAGATTTAAGTTGTGGAATCATTTTGGAGGGGTTTGGCCATAACTCACCACGCTGGCCAAGCGGGTTGGTGAGTGTGGGATAGAATTTCCTCTAATCCCGATGGTATAGTTATACCGCTATTGGCGGTCGTCAGAGCCCCTTTAGTGGGAACAGGATGCACCACGAGAAGGCGGGGTTGACATTTGTCAAGGAGAGGCTGTGATGTTACGCATCACCTGACCTTACATCCCATATATATATTTATATATATATATATATATATATATATATATATATATTCTATTCAATGCAAAAATAGGGCAACGGCAACAGAATGAAACTTCAGTAGGTAAATTCGGTCACGGCAACAGAAACCAGCGTGGAAATACTCTCGTTGAGTTTGCAGAGGCAGAAGGGTTTTTCATCTTGAACTCCTTCTTCAAGAAAAAGCCACACAGGAAATGGACATGGAGACATCCAAATGGGACGACAAGTGAAATTGATTTTATTATGTGTAACAAAAAATTCGTCATAGAAGACTGCAGTGTGCTAAACAAGTTCAACACAGGTAGTGACCATAGATTGGTGAGATGTAAGATGCACCTCAACACTAAACTTGAACGTGGCAAGCTCATAAGACAAACAAAATGTATTGACATAACCAACCTTAAAAACACCATAATACCTTCAAGTTGGAACTGAAGAACAGGTTCTCTGCTTTAGAAGGCCTAACATTGGAAGAAGTGGACATCTCTGAAGTTAACAGAAAAGTAACCAAAGCTCTTATGGAAACAGCAACAAAATTAGCTGGGTCTAAGAACAAGTTGCATGTAAATAAATTATCAGGAAAAACGAAAATGTTGATGCAAAAAAGAAGAGAGATGAGGATAACTAAAGAAGATGTGACTTCCAAAGTGGAATATATAGAGCTATGCAAGACAGTACGAAAAAGTATCACTGAAGACGAAAGAAAATTCAACTGTGAACTAGTGAGGAAAGCAATTGAAAACAACCAAAGCCTAAAGATAGCAAAGGGACATCTCAGTAAGGGAAGAAAACAGATTATGGCACTGAGAAAAGAAGATGGTTCTGTAACAAGAAATAGAGGCGAAATTTTGACAAGAGTGAAAGATTTCTACTCCAAATTATATGAAAGGGATGATACATGCACTCCAGACATCATGAAAGATACCAATACCAGAGTTCCTCCAGTCCTTCCAGCAGAAGTTGCACATGCAATCAAGAACATGAAGCGGGGAAAAGCTCCAGGAGAAGATGGAATTACTGTAGACATCATACAAGAAGCAAGTGGAGAAATCGAAACAGTACTCGCCCAAATTTTCACTCGATGCCTTAATGAAGGAAAGATTCCTGAGGATTGGAACACTGCTACAATGATCCTGCTACATAAGAAAGGTGACATTGAGGATCTCGGAAACTACAGACCTATCAGCCTCCTATCAGTAGTTTATAAAATCTTCACTAAAGTTCTTTCACACCGCTTGAAGGTAACACTGGACATGGCTCAACCGAGAGAACAAGCTGGATTCAGGAGTGGCTACAGCACAATAGATCATATCCATGTGCTGAGAGAACTAATTGAAAGAGCGAGGGAATATGAACTTCCATTGTGCATGGCTTTTATCGATTATGAAAAAGCCTTTGATTCGGTGAAACCATCAGCAGTTACAATGGCTCTGAAAACCTGCGGTATTGAAGATGCATACATTAATATTATTAATAACATCTATGAAAATGCAAGTGCAAAGATTAGGCTGTTTGAAAATACAACACACATAAAAATTGGAAAGGGAGTGAGACAAGGTGACACCATATCTCCGAAGCTCTTTAATGCCACATTGGAGGGTGTTTTTCAGTCACTGAGCTGGGAAAACAAGGGGATAAAGATTAATGGAGATTATCTAACCCACCTTCGTTTTGCTGATGACGTAGTCATTTTTGCAACTAGCCCATCAGAGCTGCAGAGTATGATCCAGGAACTTGCTGACAAGAGTAAAGAAGTGGGATTAAAAATGAACTTTCAGAAGACAAAAGTGATGTTCAATGCTTTTACAAGAAATGAAGATTTATCGATTGATGGAGAAAAGCTGGAGATAACAGATACGTACGTTTATCTTGGACAGCAGATATCAAGTGAGGGTCACATTGATGAAGAAATTAATCGGCGTACAAAACTTGCCTGGAGAGCTTTTGGAAGAAACAGCATAATTTTCAAGAGCAATATGCCATTATGTCTTAAAAGAAAAGTGTTTGATCAATGCATCCTTCCAGTGCTTACGTATGGTGCAGAGACGTGGACCTTAACTAAAAGAAACATACAAAGGCTGCAGACAACTCAAAGAACCATGGAGAGGTGCATGCTTGGTGTAACCAGGAGAGATAAGAAGAGGAACTCGTGGATCCGAAAAATGACAAGAGTGGAAGACATCATGATCAGAGTTAAATCCCTGAAATGGCAATGGGCTGGACATACTGCCAGAAGGACAGATCATCGATGGACAGCCGAAATTTTAGATTGGATTCCAAGGGACAGGAAAAGACCAAGAAGAAGACCACATGGGAGATGGGTGGATGAAATTCGAAAGTATGCAGGGGTGACATGGAGGAGACTGGCACAAGACAGACCGTTGTGGAGGAAACTTGGGGAGACCTTCGTCCAGCAGTGGATTGATAATGGTTGACAATGATGATGATGATGATGATATTTATATTTAATCTCTAGGACAGGCAAAAAGAAATGCTCCCCCCCCGCCCCCTCCCAGTGTTACGGGCCTGCTTCTGAGTGATGCTATTTGATATAATGCATGATTATGCATAAATAATTAAATGGTACTGATCTGTTGATCAGAAAGGAAGCTCTCAAAAGTTCTGATTTCATGTTATAAATTTTCTGTAAGGGTATCAGCAGACAATTGTGCAGCAGCCATGAATTCTGTATGCTTCCATACTTTGACCAAGTTTCCCCATGAAATTCCTGTAATAGCATCCATGATCTTTTGCTTTAACTTATCCCAGTTAAGGAGCAGGGGAGACATTATAGGGAAACTACCAAAATTCAGCAAACACAAGTTATTGACCTTTGTTGCTTGTGGAGTATGCCTATGTTGTAATGTGCAAAATGGCATCTCAGACTGAAAAAGCTTTTTGTGTGCTGCTGCAATTCAATGAGACCATTACAAATGTCATTACTGGCACATATTTTATACTGTTTCCCATGTAGCCATCTCTTCAGAATACATGAAAATTGCATCGCCGTGGAGCGGGAATCGAACCCACATCTTCTGATTTCTGTTTGAGCATGCTATCATTACATGTAATGTAAATCGGGAGATACAGGTTTAATTCCTGCTCCGGTGGCGCAGTGGTCTAAGCGATGGCCTCTGATCATTCGTCCGAACTGGGTCCGGGTTCGAATCCTGGTGAGGCATGGATGTTGTGTTTGTCTTACGGCACTGGCTCTCTCCCTTCCCTGGAACCAGTGACCCGAAATTAGGGACGGGCGACTGCTTATAGCCCATTGAGTTGCTCACGGTGGTCGTTAAACCTCCAATTAAAAAAAAAAAAAAATTCCTGCTCCAGGGTGTGCAATTTTCAGGTCTTCTGAAGAGATGGCTACATGTGCATGTGTGACATTTATTTGTGCCTGCATGTAACTGTAAAGAATTATTTCTTCAAAGGATTTGTTTCCCCTTTTGATACCATGTATTTGCTTCCTATTGCAGTCAGAGGCATAGTCAAGGGGGTCCTCGGGTCCGAAACCCCCTTCCTCTTCCTTGAGGAGAGATAAAGCACGAATTTAAAGTATTATATACATGTATATATGAGGCTTTCACCAATGAACCAAACCCATGCCCCCCTCTACCCCAAGAAATTTCTGGCCACGTCACTGATTGCAGTTGGTTATGTGTTGTGAACATTATGTGGTTTGGTATCTTCCATGTGAGACAGTATTCATGCATGCATGGTATAAACCAGTAGTTCTTATCCTTCCTTCTATAGCAAACCACTTTTTACTGTTAGTATACCTTGTGATCCAGCATAATCATTAGAAAATGAAATTCTGTTTAAATATAATGTAATGAAATATATTTAATTTAAATTTATGCAACATAATTCCATGCAAATATATAATAAACACAGTGAAAATTTAAATATTGTTTGATAATTGAAACAAGTTTCTGATTGTCTTCCAAATTCAAATTTAGGCCTCTTGTACTGTAGCTCTGAAAATTCAGGGATTACTATGAAATCATGGAACGTGTGAAACCACTTTTTTTAAAGAATACAAAGTGCATTCAATGTTTGTTTCTGTTTTCATGAAAAAATGTTATTGCTTACCATTTACCTAGTGGGAATGGTGAACTTGTTTTTCTGTGGCAAGTTGCTTGATACCATGAATTGTTGAGGAAAGCACACATCAAAGATTGTCTTCCATATTTAGACTGCTATTGTCTGTGGGATTTTTAGACTTTGCAGTTCACTAAGCAACTAAATATGATATGCACATTTGTATCAACAGTGGCACTATTTTTTGATAGTATGATCCAGACCTTTCAAGTCTGGTTTTCTTAAAGGTTTTAGATTTTCTCTTAAAATCATATGCACCATGATCAGCTAAAGAACTAGGTTTTGTTTTGAAATGCCACATTGGCTTATTTGCCTTCAGTGACTCACAAGTTAAAACTTCACAGCATAATACATATTGCTGTCTTTCCTCTCCATTGGTAACTATTGAGGTAAAGTGGAACTGTATAAATTCCTCTATATGGTATATATTATCATATATATATATATATAGGGATGTAAGGTCAGGTGATGCGTAACATCACAGCCTCTCCTTGACAAATGTCAACCCCGCCTTCTCGTGGTACATCCTGTTCCCACTAAAGGAGCTCTGACGACCGCCAATAGCGGTATAACTATACCATCGGGATTAGAGGAAATGCTATCCCACACTCACCAACCTGCTTGGCCAGCGTGGTGAGTTATGGCCAAACCCCTCCAAAATGACTCCACAACTTAAATCTTGGCCCTCAGTCTCCGGCAGCTGGAATGTACCTGGCCAAGGCAGCGGCCAGTGCGACATGAAGGCAGAGGGTGCTAAGAATCCCCGAAGGACTGGACTAGGCTGCCACCTGATGCTGACCTTGGCTACTTATAACGGACGCTCCCTATCTTCTGATATATATATATATATATATATCATATCCTTTGTAGTTCCTCTTCCAATTCAAGAAGCCTTGAATCAGAAGATAGGGAGCGTCCGTTATAGGTAGCCAAGGTCAGCATCAAATGGCAGCCTAGTCCGGTCCTCCGGGGATTCTTAGCACCCTCTGCCTTCATGTCGCACTGGCCGCTGCCTTGGCCAGGTACATTCCAGCTGCCGGAGACTGAGGGCCAAGATTTAAGTTGTAGAGTCATTTTGGAGGGGTTTGGCCATAACTCACCACGCTGGCCAAGCGGGTTGGTGAGTGTGCTCAGATTATTCAAACTTATGCACCCACCACAAGTCATCCTGAAGAAGAAATTGAAGAATTTTATGAGGAAATTCGTCATCTAAATAATAAAGGTAAGCAGCACTTGAAGATAATTATGGGAGATTTCAATGCAAAAATAGGGCACCGGCAACAGAATGAAACTTCAGTAGGTAAATTCGGTCACGGCAACAGAAACCAGCGTGGAAATACTCTCGTTGAGTTGCAGAGGCAGAAGGATTTTTCATCTTGAACTCCTTTTTCAAGAAAAAGCCACACAGGAAATGGACATGGAGACATCCAAATGGGACAACAAGTGAAATTGATTTTATTATGTGTAACAAAAAATTCGTCATCGAAGACTGCAGTGTGCTGAACAAGTTCAACACAGGTAGTGACCATAGATTGGTGAGATGTAAGATGCACCTCAACACTAAACTGGAACGTGGCAAGCTCATAAGACAAACAAAATGTATTGACATAACCAACCTTAAAAAACACCATAATACTTTCAAGTTGGAACTGAAGAACAGATTCTCTGCTTTAGAAGGCCTAACATCGGAAGAAGTGGACATTTCTGAAGTTAACAGAAAAGTAACCAAAGCTCTTATGGAAACAGCAACAAAATTAGCTGGGTCTAAGAACAAGTTGCATGTGAACAAATTATCAGGAAAAACCAAAATGTTGATGCAAAAAAGAAGAGAGATGAGGACAACTAAAGAAGATGTGACTTCCAAAGTGGAATATATAGAGCTATGCAAGACAGCACGAAAAAGTATCACTGAAGACGTAAGGAAATTCAACTGTGAGCTAGTGAGGAAAGCAATTGAAAACAACCAAAGCCTAAAGATAGCAAAGGGACATCTCAGTAAGGGAAGAAAACAGATTATGGCTCTGAGAAAAGAAGATGGTTCTATAACAAGAAATAGAGGCAAAATTTTGACAAGAGTGAAAGATTTCTACTCCAAATTATATGAAAGGGATGATACATGTACTCCAGACATCATGAAAGGTACCAGAGTTCTTCCAGTCCTCCCAGCAGAAGTTGCTCATGCAATCAAGAACATGAAGCAGGGGAAAGCTCCAGGAGAAGATGGAATTACTATAGACATCATACAAGAAGCAAGTGGAGAAATCGAAACAGTACTCGCCCAAATTTTCACTCGATGCCTTAATGAAGGGAAGATTCCTGAGGATTGGAACAATGCTACAATGATCCTGCTACATAAAAAAGGTGACATTGAGGATCTCAGGAACTACAGACCTATCAGCCTCCTATCAGTGGTTTATAAAATCTTCACTAAAGTTCTTTCACACCGCTTGAAGGTAACACTGGACATGGCTCAACCGAGAGAACAAGCTGGATTCAGGAGTGGCTACAGCACAATAGATCATATCCACGTACTGAGAGAACTAATTGAAAGAGCGAGGGAATATGAACTTCCATTGTGCATGGCTTTTATCGATTATGAAAAAGCCTTTGATTCGGTGAAACCATCAGCAGTTGCAATGGCTCTGAAATCCTGCGGTATTGAAGATGCATACATTAATATTATTAATAACATCTATGAAAATGCAAGTGCAAAGATTCGGCTGTTTGAAAATACAACACACATAAAAATTGGAAAGGGAGTGAGACAAGGTGACACCATATCTCCGAAGCTTTTTAATGCCACATTGGAAAATGTCTTTCAATCACTGAACTGGGAAAACAAAGGGATAAAGATTAATGGAGATTATCTAACCCACCTTCGTTTTGCTGATGACGTAGTCATTTTTGCAACTACCCCATCAGAGCTGCAGAGTATGATCCAGGAACTTGCTGACAAGAGTAAAGAAGTGGGATTAAAAATGAACTTTCAGAAGACAAAAGTGATGTTCAATGCTTTTACAAGAAATGAAGATTTATTGATTGATGGAGAAAAACTGGAGATAACAGATACGTACGTTTATCTTGGACAGCAGATATCAAGTGAGGGTCACATTGGTGAAGAAATTAATCGGCGTACAAAACTTGCCTGGAGAGCTTTTGGAAGAAACAGCATAATTTTCAAGAGCAATATGCCATTATGTCTTAAAAGAAAAGTGTTTGATCAATGCATCCTTCCAGTGCTTACGTATGGTGCAGAGACGTGGACCTTAACTAAAAGAGACATACAAAGGCTGCAGACAACTCAAAGAAGCATGGAGAGGTGCATGCTTGGTATAACCAGGAGAGATAAGAAGAGGAACTCGTGGATCCGAAAAATGACTAGAGTGGAAGACATCATGATCAGAGTAAATTCCCTGAAATGGCAATGGGCTGGACATACTGCCAGAAAAACAGACCATCGATGGACAGCCGAAATTTTAGATTGGATTCCAAGGGACAGGAAAAGACCCAGAAGAAGACCACATGGAAGATGGGTAGATGAAATTCGAAAGTATGCGGGAGTGACATGGAGGAGACTGGCACAAGACAGACCGTTGTGGAGGAAACTTGGGGAGACCTTCGTCCAGCAGTGGATTGATAATGGTTGACAATGATGATGATGATGATATATCATATGGTATATATTATCATATATACCATATGTAGAGTATTTTAGGAAGGGATTGTCTGACCCCAGGTCTTAAACAACTCTTAGAAATAGGAAGTTAGGAGATTCGGGCTAGAGTGCTCGATAGGAAAGTCACACGGAAGCGAGTTAGAAAGGGGGAGGAAGACGCCCTTATTTATTACCGGGGGGACAGTACCCGGGGTCCGACGGCTTAACGTGCCCATCCGACGCACGGCGGGTATTTAGTGGTTTGAACGTTTGTACCTGCCCAAGATCGAACCTGAGGTTATCTCCATGGCAGTTACGAACGCTGACCACTAGGTCACCTGCGGCATCCTGCTTAATTTGATGATCATGCCATTTGTTTATAATTAGATTATTGCAACAATATGTTGAAATCTTTTAACACTATATCAATATAACTACTAAACTTGTTCATACAAACAAGTAGCACTTGATGACTAAATTGTACTCAGCTGCACAAACAAGTAAACTTGATGAGCACCTACTCAATATTAACTCAGACTAGTTTTTTTAGCTTGAAGAGTGCTCAACTCCAATATAAAAATAGGCTGCTCCATTCTGTTCTCTACAGCAGGTTAAATTGATTGCCATTTAGAAATGTGGTTACATGTAGTTATGAACAGAAGGGCTTTCTTTTTTTCCAATATTTAATTTTGTGTTTCAGTAACTTGACAATATTTGCTTACATTTAATAAAATGTTGCATTATGTTAATATTCATGGAGATAGAATGGCAACTCATTTGGAATCTTTTTGCGACTCATAGATCAAGAGCCACTGGTATAGACTATTTGAAACAAGGATATTTCCTTGTATGAGCAAACCTCTTGGTTATCCATTATCAGAACAAACTGCTAAGCTTGTTCAGCATAGCTGTCTCCTGAGTCCACAAGTGTCTACATTGAGTGTTGGCTGTGAGTTATTAAAAAGTGACATAATAGGGCATTATATTAGGCAAAATAAGTTTTTCTGCAGGATGCACTGCCATACCTCACATAATGCTCTATAACAATACATCTGGAAATTTTATGTCAGAGTGTGAGCTCACTTTAGTTCCATTTGAGTGTGACAGTTGTAACACCACCCAGGACTTCAGTTGCTTGAAATTTCCTCTAAAGGTAGTAACATATCTGGTATAATGCAAAAGCTAAATTTTTTGTAACAGTTGTATTTGTTTTACATATTGTTGTTTAAAACAGAGATGGTACACTTTCTTGCAACCTTTTGTACTTAGTGAGCAGATTGCTTATTTGCTTACCATATTAGCATTCCTTTGGGCACTGTTTTCATTGGTAGATGGTCACTACACTGATATTTGCTGTGGAATGAAAAATTGCTGTTTGATGTGAGTTCATCTTGTTTGATATTAACATAAAGTCTGAGCTCTTATCTTTTGGTTTTCAGTAATATGTATTGTATGGAACTTTTCATCTTGTGTCAGCAACTTCCAGAGCAAACAGATGTGTGGCATGTAATAATTGCAGTTAGTAGTGCCAGATATGTATAATGACTCATTTGGTTTGCCTACTCAGGGCATTCCGTGGTAACAATGGCACACACAACAGCAACTAGGGCCTCTGTAAATCTTGGAGAGGTGCCAGCTAGTTATGTGTGACATTGGCAAAAAGACCCCAACTCACTGGGTTTTGTTCCAGAATCCTTCTAAGGTTGAATGACCAACTGGAACTGTCAGCTGTGGGCTAATTCCCCACACTGATGTACTTACCTGATTAAAAAGACACAAAGAAATCAGTATCCAAACTCTAGTGTGGGATATGGTGAACCTACCACACTTCAGATGGACGGTGCTGTGTGCAAGTGAAACCAAAAGAAAGGAAGGGATAGAAGAAGTAAATGGAAGGTGAGTGTGTGGTTTGGAGTATTGGATAATGTGAGAGCACAGGCTGGTGTAGGTGTGATTTTAAGTGAAAAGATGAACAACTTGATTCACTATAGCTACATAAGTGAAAGAATTTTTTGGCTTCATTTGAAAGTGAAACTTCAGAGAATAGTAATTGTTGTAGTGTATGCTCTTTGTGACTCGAAACCTTCTGATAGGAAGGAAGATTTCTGGAATCAGCTAAAAGCTGTTTTGAGCCAGTTTGGTGCTAAAGAGAAAGTTATAATAGCAGGGGATTTCAATGCTAGAGTAGGTGTGCAGAATGCAATTTCTGACAATGTTCTGGGTAAGTTTAATGATCCTTGTGTGAATGATAATGGTGAAAGATTAATTGAACTCTGCATTGAGAATGGTTTGTGTGTATCTAATATGTTTTCAACCACAAGTATCTCCATACATATACTTGGGAAAATCGTACTCTTGGTCAAAAGAGTGTGATAGATTTTGTTGTCTACGATCAATGTCTGAAGCACTTAATTGTTGACACTCATGTGATGAGAGGTGCGGATGTTGGTTCTGATCATTACTTGGTAGTGACACGAGCAAAACTGAATGTTGGTTAAAGGAATAGGAAGAGGCCCAAGATGGAAAGAATAAAGGTTGACAGGCACCCTTAAGATAATCAGCGCTATTCTGACTTACTCAGAGAACGACTGAAAGAGCTGAAGTCTTGTGAGAGGGATGTAGAAAAAATTATTAATTTGATGATCATGCCAAAGTGCGAATGTTTTAAGTACTGTGTTGTCACTGCTGCTGAAGAGGTTTGTGGCACCACAATAGTGGATAACAATAGAGGTGATGCTTGGTGGAATAGGGAGATTGAAGAGGCAGTAAAGAGAAAGAAGGAAGCCTATTTGGGGATGTTGCAAGGTACAGTTTCTGTGGATGAATATCGCTGTAAGAAGCGTGAGGCCACCAGGCTGGTTTGCCAAAATAAGGCAAAAGATAGGAAGGAGAAGGTGGAAAGGCATAAATTGGCTTTTCGGAAAGACAGGAAGACTTTCTGGAAGTACATGAGAATCAAGAAAGATAGGGGAAACAAAGTTGTAAGTTGTGTGAAGAATAGGATTGGGGAAATAATATGGGTGCCCAATGAGTTAAGTGAAAGATGGGGTGAATACTTCTGTGAGTTATTAGATCAGGAAAGCAAAGGTGATTCAGAGGCAGAAGCAGATGATGTCACAGGGAAGGATGGAAGCACAGGAGGGATCTCAAGAGAAGAAGTGTGTAAAGCTCTAAATTCTCTTCAGAATGGTAAGGCTCCGGGAGTTGATGGCATAACTGCTGAAATGTTGAAATAAGGTGGTGACTCTGTAATTGACTGGTTAACTGAAATTTGTCAGTTGTGCTGGGAGTTAGGATGATACCTTGGGATTCGAAGGATGCTATCATTGTTCCCTTGTATAAGGGAAAAGGTGATCAGACTGACTGCAAGAACTATCGTGGTATCAGCTAACTGAGTGTGCCAAGGAGAGTGTTTGGTAAGGTCGTTATTGAAAAAGTATGGGGTCTTACATCAAAGAAAGTGTGGGATGTTCAGAGTGGTTTTATGCCTGGTAAAGGCTGCACTAACCAAATTTTTGCATTATGCATGATTGAAAAGTAAGAAAGTTTTTGCTGCCTTCATAGATTTAGAGAAAGCTAACGACTGAGTAAATAGTACACTTTTGTGGAAGGTATTTAATGAATATGGTGTTACTGGGAATCTACTTCACAATGTAAAAGCCATGTATGCTGACAGTAGAGCTTGTGTACGAGTGAATGGTGTTTTATCCAAATGGATTTCTATTATTGGTGCAGGAGTCACACAGGGTTGTGTAATGTCACCATAGCTGTTTAATATATTTATGAATGCCTGCATGCATGATGCCAAAATCAATAATACTGGTTTATATCTTGGTGACATGCGTGGGTGCAGATTGCTGTATGCTGATGACACTGTCCTGTTGGCAGAGAGCAAACGCGAGTTGCAGAGTATGTTGTCTCGGATGTACGAAGTTTTCATGAAATTCAAACTGAGTATAAATAAGGGAAAGAACCAAAGTTATGGTTTTTGAGAGAGGGATTGGTAGTACTGAATGCAATATATGTCTAAATGGCACAGTGATTGACCAGGTGAATGAGTTTGTGTATTTAGGAAGCATGTTTGACAGAGAACAAATTGTATGGTGAAATTAATAGGCGTGTGAATTCTTCATTGAAAGTCATGGCTGGTTTGGGTGGTTTTTATAGTAATGATGGGTTCTCAAGGGAGTCCTGCATGGCTGTGTATGAAAGTATAATTGTTCCTACTCTGATGTGTGGCAGTGAAACCTGGGTGCTACAGAAGAAACATAGGAGTCGTTTGTGTGCTGGAGAAATACGTTACTTACGAGGGGTTTGTGGCAAGCCACATTCTGATTGTGTGAGAAATGAAGATGTGTTGCAGTTATGTAATGTGAGGCAAAATGATGTTAGCAAGATGGAGACTAATATGCTTCGCTGGTTTGGCCATGTTGAAAGAATGAATGATGAGATGCTTACTAAGAAAATCTTTTTAGCCCAAGTGGTAGGAAGGAAAGGTAGAGGAAAGCCAAGGAAGTCGTGGGAGGATCAGATTCAGGAGTGTCTGCATAAGAAAAAGATTATGAGTATAAAATATAGTAGGTCTTGTGTACGGCGAGTGATGGATGTGAGTGAAGCCAGAGTTGTATGTCAAGATTGCTGTAAATGGAGAAATTTGATACAGCAACAGTAAGTAAAAATTATATGGTGTAATAACAACTCATTTATTACTCACTGCCATTACAAATCACAACCACCACCGGACTGATGGGTGTTGCCAATCTCATTTATTCATCTATAAATTAGCTATATAAGAATACAGGAGAATATGATAACAATGTATGACTTTTTTTTTTTTTTTTTTTTTAGAGATTCAGTTTATCAGATGGATGAATTTTTCGTCCAGAATGAGTGGTCACAGAATTAGACAACTTAGTAAGTGTACCAATGCACTGAAAAAAACGAGATGGAAACTGTGATTCAGGTATAGTAACATGACTTTTATCTTTAGTTGAAGAGTTCTGAGGAAGGAGCAACCAATTAGAATTGGGTATAGTAAGCATAGGTGTATCATAGTTTTGAGAGTTCTCCAGGGGAGACAAAACTGGTGGGCATGCAACTACAGGTTTTTTCGGCATGAATATAGCTTTTGTTGGACGAATACACTCTGCATTGCGACGAAGAGTGGTAACTAAATAGGGAGCGAGGGGTATCAAGCTTCGCAGATACAGTAGCAGGAATCCAGTTGCGATGTGCCATTTTAAGTTTTATATATTGACCCTGTACCAAGGATGGCACTTGGTTATAATTACCAGTTGTGGCATTTATACACTGGTTCTCTCTGGAGAACTGGAGGCGAGCAGAAGTTGATGCATGAGGCAAACGTGCAAGAGGATGTAACGGGATCATTGTTCGTGTAGGACGTCCAAATAGACATTGAGCTGGAGAAGGTAAGTCACCACGAGGAGTATGCCTCCAATTCAATAGTGCCAAGTGCAAGTCAGATTGATCTAGATCAGTACGCTTTAACATTAACTTAGCGATTTGTACATACCGTTCCGCCAAACCATTTGACTTGGGATAATGAGGACTGAATGTGTGGTGTTATATCTTCCAGTCTCTTGTGAAATTATGAAATGCTTCAGAGTTATACTGTGGACCATTGTCAGTTTCTAGGATATCAGGAATACCATGAGTGGCAAAAGTAACCTTTAAATACTTAACAACAGCTTGAGACGTTGGTTGACTTAGTTTTTTAAAATCAAAATATCCGGAGTAACTATCAACTACAAGGCAGTAATGGTCACCCTTAAAGTCAAGTAAATCTGATGCTATTCGTTGCCATGGAAAACAGGGAATAGGTTTCATCAGCAATGGTTCTGTGTTAAGAGCACAGGCAGTTTGTTGACACGTTGGACATTTTTGAACAAATAGTTCAATATTTTTAGACATTCCATGCCAAAATATTATTTCTCTTGCATGATGTAAGGAAAGGTTATTACCCAGATGACTATGATGGATAAGTTTGAGATATTTAGATTGAAGTACTCCAGGAATAATCAATCATTCAGCCTTGAACAACAGATTTTCGTATACAGATAATTCTTCACGATAATTCCAATACTTGTGTAAAGAAACGGGGACTTTTTTATTGTTGGTGGCCAACCTTCAAGGATAACTCTCTTGAGTTGTTGTAGTTCTTCATCTGCATTAGTTGCTGCAATCAGCTCTTGAAATGTTAATAAGGGAAGCAGTATATCAAGTAATGTTTCAAATAGTTCTTGATCTTCATCAACTGTCTCCAAAGACTCTATACTACAGTCACGACTTAAAGCGTCAGGGATTGGAATATCAGTACCATGCTTAAATATTATTCTTGGCGAATACTGAAGCACATCAAAAATTAATCGCTGTAATCTAGGTGGAGCAGTATGTAAGGGTTTCTTTGCAATGACCTCTAAAGGTTTGTGATCTGTTTCAATGGTAACAGACTTGCCATAAATATAGTCATGAAATTTTTTACACCCATGACGGCAAAGTCTGCCTTCTCAATTTGAGGATAACGCTGTTGTGCAGATGTTAATGCATGCTACCGGTCTACCATCTTAGAGAAGTACAGCACCAACTACATGAGAACTGGCATCCACCGAAACAACCACTGGTTTGTTTACATCATAATAAGCCAACTGTGGTGTATTTTGAAGAGCTTCTTTTAACTTACAAAAGGCCTTTTCTTGGTCAGAAGACCACTCCCATATGACATCTTTCTGTAGAAGTCTGTGCATGGGTTCTGAAATACTTGAATAATTAGGTATGAATTTAGAAACATAATTAGTCATACCCATAAATCTCTGCAACTCAGTGACACAAGTAGGTACTTTTAATTTTCCAATGGCCTCAACCTTGGATGGGTCAATTTCTATTCCATTTGGCGTAAAAACGTGACCTAAGAACTTAACTCTTGTTTTTTATCAAATTCACACTTGTCTTTATTCAACCGAACTCCACTATCTAAAAGTCGATCAATGACCTTCGATGTTAAACTATGTAACTCCTTGAGCGGGTTTGCCCAGATCAGAATATCAATCCATTGAACATTCAGTATTGCCAGTGTCCTGCAATATTAACTCTATAACCTGTTGGAAAACTTCGGGTGCTGAAGCAAGTCCAAAAGGCACTCTCAAAAATGAGTATCGACCTCAGGGTGTATTAACTGTCAAGTAATCCGAAGTACGTTTTGTTACACGTAATTGCCAAAACCCCTTTTTTGCATCAAGTAGGGTAAAATATTTTGCTGTCTTTACTCTAGCATCTATATCTTCCACAGTTTTGAGTGGAAAGTGACATCTTTTAATAGCCGTATTTAGATCAGTAGGGTCTAAACACAAATGAATATTGTCTTGTTTCTTAACTATTACTAATGGGCTTACTGCAGGAGTAGGATTTGCGACAGGTATGAGAATTTTCATCTTGACCATCATGTCAATCTCCTTCTTGACCTTCTCACGAGTTGCATAAGGTATTCGTCGTGGTGGATGTATAGTTAATGAAGCACCTTCTTGCAGCTCTATATCATATTTAAAATTCTTTATACAACCAATACCTTGAAAAATCTTTTCTGGAATAAGACTTACAACTTCATGGACTTGAATGAAATCTTTATTTTCTTACTATTAAACCTAAGTTATCACAAGCATAGCATCCTAAAATGCAGTTGAAACTACCCTCAACCACTAGAAAATGAAGTGTAACAGGTTTGTTTTGTATAATACACTTAATGTTTATCTCTCCCAGAACCGATGAATACATATTTTTAAAAGATCTCAGTCGTTTAACTTATGAATTTGAAAATTTCACAGATAGTTGTCTTGCCAATTCTGCAGTTATAACATTCCATTCTGCTCCAGTGTCAATCTTAAAATTAGCACAAATTCCTTTATCAAATAGCACCTTTGTATACCATTTACCTTTGTAATTATTTGAGAAATTAACCAATTCACTGATACATAAAGTATCACAGGTATATGTAGTAATGTCCTCCAAATCACTATCAAATTCGCTTATCTCATGAACTTCCTTATTTCGTGACGTAAGGGTTTTCATATTCGCTTTGCGTTGGCGCGCATAGTGTCCCTTCTTGGAACAGGAATTACATGTAACACTGAAAGCAGGACACTTCCGAAATTGGTGCACCAAACCAGATCGCCAACAAACTCCTTTCGCTTTGATGTCCACTGTGGACTTCGGTCTTCCGTGCATTTCTGAGCCATTGAATTCTTTAGGGACTCTTTGTTTATTCTTAACGAAAGGACGTTTTTTTCTTTATTCATCACTGCCCTCATTTCCTGAAGTTGATTCGAAGCCCGTTCACTAACCCTACATATATCAATCGCTTTACTCAATGCCAGCTCTCTTTCAGCTAATAATAATTCACATGCTTTATCCGAATTAATACCACGCACAATCTGGTCACGTAACAAGCTATCTTGTAAATTACCAAAAGCACAGTCACTAATCTTCGTTCAAAGTTTAGTTAAGTAAGAATCAAAACTTTCTTGCTCACCCTGAACACAAGTAAAAAACAAATAGCATATATACGTCTCATTTGGTTTTGGGACAAAGCAATAATCAAATCTTCTTTTAATCACCGCTACATCGCTTTGCTCCGCCTCAGTTAAATTAAAAGTATTAAACATCATAATTGCCGAAGTTCCTATTGCTGACACAAAAGTAGCGGCCTGTACCTGCGGGGGTTTCTCAAAAAGCTATGTAGCTATTGCATAAAATTTGAACAATTGTTTCCACAGCTTCCATTTTGTAGCCATGTTGTCAGCAGTCACTTCCAGCTCTCGAGGAAGAAGAGCGTTAGTAGAATCTATGTTAATTTATCTTTAAATTTAACACAGTTGCTTCGAATTAGTCATAACACCACGAAATTTACGATCCCACAATCTGACACCATGTAATAACAACTCAGTTATCACTCACTAAGAATAGACTGCCATTACAGATCACAACAACCACTGGACTGATGGGTGTTGCCAATCTCATTTATTCATCTACAAATTAGCTATATAAGAATGCAGGAGAATATGACAACAATATGTGACATATGGTAGTTTGTATTTCTTTGTGGAGCTAACCTCTGAATATCAGAGAACAGCTTAGTGATATGTATGTATCTAATATCTATGTGATCAACTTTTATAAGAATTACTTTTAACTTGAGTAAAAAAATTCAAAGCTTGAAGAAGTAAACATTTCCCTAGAAGACTCTCTGTGTGAAAACTAAGGTAACCAAGTTACAGTTCATGTGACTTTCAGTATCTTGTTTTGCAAAAGTAGCTAATTTTTCCCTGTAAGATGATATGAAATTTGAGTCACAGAATAGGACCACTAATTTACTTCCTGAACCTTCCAGCACTCATCAGTTTGTTGGCACTGTGCTCTTCAGCCTGTCCTTCACTCATAAAGTTTGCTCAATTTTCAAATCTTTTGTCTATAGGACTGCAGTTAAACCACCTCCACATCTTCTCATTCTTAAAGACAGAGATCCCAGTAAAGCCCTGGATTTAGAAGGTGTTTACTCTATCCCTGTCAACACTTGCACAGGTGTTACCCACTATTTTGGTAGTACATACTGCAGTATCAGTCAGCGATTGGTGGAGCATATTGCTGATATTAAGAAAGGCAACCCTTCCACCTCCCTTTCAATTTTAACTATCAGCGATACGTCCTCAATTCCCGATTGGCAAAACGCAACACATATTCATTGCTCCATTCAGTAATCGGAAATCCCTTAGGTACTGGGAAAGCTCGAAATCTATCTTTCCCCTAACACTTGTAACACAGATGCACCTTTTCAAATCCCTTTCATTTGGAAAGCTAATTTTGAAATCTGGCAACAACTGATGCCAGTACCACGTTTCACTCTATGGCTGAGGAAGGTAGAAGTCAACTACCGAAACGTTTCACCATTTACTGTTTTATAAGGCAACCAATGCATGATATGAGGATTTTAGTGATTCCCTTAATAGTGATTATTTTATTGCATTTTGGGACAATAGAGTGTGTGCTAATAGATATGATGCAATACACATGTAACAGATGAATGTAGGTTGTGATAGAACAACCAGTGTTACATTCCAAAAGAAACTGAAGATATACAACCCAACTTGGGTCTTGATCACCCGTAAACAACTTCACTGTTTATGGGTGATCAAGACCCAAGTTGGGTTGGAAGCTTCTGCATATCTTCAGTTTCTTTTGAAATGTAACATTGCATGAGGTGATCAAGACCCAAGCTGGCTTGAAAGCTTCTGTATATCTATAGTTTATTTTGGAATGTAACATTGTGTGTTCCATCACAACCTATATTTACATGTGTGCTAAATTCACACTCCTTATAATGTACTTATTTGAAATTACAGTGATCCAGAGCAATGTAATCCTTAACAATCCAAAGAAGTGTGTCTAATACACAGCAAATGCTATTAAAAAATTAATGAAGACAAAATGCAGAATTTTAATCCATTAAAACATCTTCCTTGAAATAAAAGTGTCCGTGTGCCATTTATTATTTTTTTTGCAAGAGTCTGCGTCTCATTTATTTTAGTTATAATTTAGGCAGTTTTGTTTTTAGCAAGGATTGATAGCTTTTTATGATCTGTCTTTCCAGTTGTTGATTAAAGGTACTGTATGTTCATTTATAGGTTCAGTCACATGTTTCCTGTTTTTATTCGGAGCTTCAACCCATGTGATCCTTCAATTTCATACTCTGTGAAAGTATCACATGTTCACTCAGGTGTATCACTGAATATTCCACCTGATCTTTTGTACATCAGTTGCTTTGCATCACCATTGCTTTTGGTAAGAACTTTATTTCACATTTCTGCTAATTTCCTTGTAAATATGAAATATATACTCTGTGATCTGAGAGCATTTTGTAAACATTTGTTGTGTTTCATTAGGATTTAAATTGTTTAAGATTTTTTTCCTGCTGGGGCATTTATTGTGTTTACAATAATTTAATTTTATGAAATAAACCTGGAGAACAACTTCTAAGCCCTTGCAGTACAAACTGTCTTCTTAATTATTGGCAATGAATTTAGTTCAGAATAAAAAATCAAGATGCAGTACCTTTCCTGGATGTACTTCCAATAAACAATAGCCAAGAACATTACAAGATTTATTCTAAAACATTCACTTCTTCAGTATTACTTTCCAGTTTTCAACCATCTATGGAACTTGAGAAATTGTACAACCATTAAAATTTATATAAATACAGCTTTCTTTGGCATGCCAGTAACCGTGAGCAATCACCAGGAAATAACAGTAGAATGGATTATGAAAAAAAATATTATAATAATGTAATCAGGAGAATTTAAATATAACTATAAGGGTTGTTCAATAAGTGGTGAGACTCTTTGGCTGGAGTACATTTGTTCTTCCTAATTTTGTCAATGGGTGGCACTAGTATACAGACAATTTAAAGGCTCATCAACTGCATTGCAGCTTGTTTGTTATGAAAGCTGTGTAATGTGCTGGACTAATTTTATTGCTCTCTCTCTTAGGAGATGGATATGTCGAAAGTTGGTCAACGTGCTGTAATTCAGGTTTTGAAAGCGGAGAAAATGCCACCAAGTGAAATTCACAGACTAATGAAGGCAGTGTATGGTCCTGCTTGTCTTCCACACAGTACTGTAATACGGTGATGCCAGCTTTTTAGTGGTGGACAAACAAGCACTGTAGACCAGCCAAGATCAGGAGCACCACGTCATGCTGTTTTAGTGACGACAATTGCACATGTGGATACTGCAGTAAAGGCCAACCGAATAATCACAATCCAAGAACTAGTGAACAGTGCAGGTGTGAGCATGAGAACTGTCAATACAATCGTGCATTCACACCTTAAATATTGTAAAGTCTGTGCCACGTGGGTACCGATACATCTGTCCGATAAACAGATGAGTCAACAAATGGGACTATCGTTACAGCATCTGTTTTTGCTACCATGAAGAAGGTGTAGATTTCCTGTGCCGCCCTGGTGGCACAGTGGTCTAAGCGATGGCCTCTGATCATTCGTCCGAAAGGGGTCCGGGTTCGAAGCCCGGTGAGGCATGGGTGTTGTGTTTGTCTTACGGCACTGGCTCTCTCCCTTTCCTGGAACCACTGACCCTAAATTAGGTACGGGCGACTGCTTATAGCCCATTGAGTTGCTTACTGTGGTGGTTAAACCTCCAATAAAAAAAAAAAAAAAAAAAAGATTTCCTGCTACGCATTATTGCTGGAGATGAAAGCTGGTGTCATCATTTTTAGCCAGAGTTGAAACAGAAGAGCATGCAGTAGAAACATGCATCATTGCCACAGCTGAGGAAATCACAGTCCACCATTTCTGCAGGCAAGGCGATGTTAACCCTGTTCTTTGACTATTGAGGATCATTGCTTCTTGAGTGGTTACCGAAAGGATCAACCATCAATGCCGAACAATATTGTCAAACTTTAATAAAGCTTAGACAAGCTGTCAAAAACAAGAGACCTGGTAACCTCTCTCAGGGTATTGTGCTTCTGCATGATAATGCCCAGCCACATATGGCAGTTACCATGCAAAGGACGTTGCTGTGCTTTCGCTGGGAAGTCCTTTAACATCTGTCGTATAGTCCTAACCTATCGCCCTGCGATTTTCACATCTTTGGACCTATGAAAAAATTTCTCTAGGCAAACGTTTTACTTTGGATGATCAGGTGCATGAAGCTTGTAGATATCTGGTTGCAGCAGCAGCAGCCTGCCTCCTTCTATGACGCAGGAATACAAGGACTTGCGCAATGATGGGACCAGTGTCTAAATGCTGGCGGCAATTATTTTCAGGTTTGTGATGTTTTGACTTTCTGGCAGAAAGTCTCACTACTTATTGAACAACCCTTGTAAATGGTAAACAATTTTTACAACTTAAAAACAAAAGTCACAGTCTGAGACAAGACAGATTTTGAGGCAGCTTCCTTTATATCCAAATGCAGTTAATAGTAAAAATTATATGCGAAAAACATACCAACAGTGAAACTTTAATTGAAAACCCGAAATCTGAACTACTGCAAAATAAAGGTGAAATAGTGCAGGGTTAGTGCTAAGAAATTTGAAGTGTTAGCCAAAGTTTTAGCCAAATTAAAAAAAAATCATTAGCCATATTTTGAAAATGTTAGTCAGTATTGGCAGTGAAAATTATTAAAAGAAAAAGGCATGTCAGAAATGTATAAAATAAAACATGAGAGAAAAAGGAAACACATGCAAACATAAAAGAAAAGCTGTTTACAAAATTTCATTTTATAAGTTGGACAAGCCAAGTCATCTGTTTTTACGAGTGTACCAGTAATCAAATGCTGCATCAAAATTAAAATTTCTCATATTAGGTCCTTCAATGTTAATAAAAATCATGTCACCAACATTTTTAACTTCCACGCAGTTTCATAATCTTGTTTTAATCAAGTTCTGTTTACTAAAACCATGTTCTACATTTGTTGTGTGCACAGAGCAAGTTAATGTCATTTTTGCAAGTTTGATAATGCTTTCATAGCTTTCATTGTCTTATTTGTTTATTGCCAGGCTCCAAAAATCCTTCAGGGATAAGTCTTTATGTTTGGACATGAAATATTTCTATGTACACCATTCTGCTTTAAGTTCACTAGAGTTGATTAATGCTGGATGACTGGTTTTATTTTCAGTTACTTTGTCATTGCCAAAGATTTCCAACAATTCACAAATTAAGTCATTTCTATAATTAGGTAATTCAGACTTTTCTGTGGGGAATTGGTTTGGATTTAACACATCACAGTTTACACATCATCCTGTCTGAGGAATATCTCTGTTGGATGTTTTCAATAAAGTTTTTCAGAAAGAGATCTGCAGTTTTAAAAAATGTTGCAACTTGCTTTGGAGAAATGGCTAAGTTAAGACCTTTAAATTTCACAGATTGTTGAGTGTCAAGTTCAGCTGGGAGTCCATTTAAAAACTTATTAAGATTATCACAGTTTTGCAGATTCAAATGCTCCCCATTGGTCATGATCTTCAGCCCACATTCACAAGCTTCTAGGTTGTCTACAACATTTGCAAATAACAGATTGGAGCTTTGCAGAGCTAAACATGTGCTGTGAAGAGGACCTAGCACATCTACCAAAAAGTGTGTTGTAGCAATAAAATTAAACCTTGCTATATTTGCTTTCAATCCTGATGCCCAAGCATTGTTTTTACAGGTATCTTCATCTAACTGCAAAGGAGTTAGGAGAGGGTCAATAGATTCAAGGATAGTTGTAACACTCAAGAAAAAAAAAAAAAAATCTAGTATGAAATATATTCTTAAATTTTAAAACTTTTGCTCCCACAATCTGTTGAGTGTGATAAAAGGTGTTAAGATTTTTGGGAGAGTATTTATAATAATTGTAAATCTCATTCACAATACTCTGATATTTAACCACATATGGAACACTATTGGCAACCTGTCCAACAGCTAATGCAAGTCTGTGAGATGCACAGTGCGCAGATATCAAAAATGGATTTTCTTGCTTAAATCTAGTGACAACTACACTTTTGCACCCAGTCATTACAGTAGCTCCATCGGTGCCCAAAGCAATTAAAGAACCCTTTTCATTTAAAACAGTAGTGATTTTGTCACATATTCGTTCAGCAGAACAACCACAATCTAATTGTTGCTGATGTAAAAAATGGCTCTCTACTTTACCTTCAATAACAGCACGAATATATATCATCAATTTCCAAGCTATAAAACTTGACAGATTTTTACCTTTTTTTACACATCTTCAATATCAGCTCTTATGGCATATATAAATTCATTCACATTTTGATCGTGAATGTAACATATTTTCTCCTCCTTATTTTTCAACCTGGAAACAATAAAGGTTGAATGGCTCCCTGAAGATCATCAGCGTTATTCTGACTTACTCAGAGAACGACTGAAGGAGCTGGTCTTGTGAGAGGGATGTAGAAAAGAAGTGGGAATGATTTTAGAACTGTGTTGTCACTGCTGCTGAAGAGGTCTGTGGCACCACAATACTAGGTAACAACAGAGGTGATGCTTGGTGGAATGGTGAGATTGAAGAGACAGTAAAGAGAACGAAGGAAGCCTATTTGGGGATATTGCAAGGTAGAGTTCCTGTAGATGAATATCGCTGTAAGAAGCATGAAGCAGCTAAGCTGGTTTGCCAGAGTAAGGTAAAAGATAGGAAGGAGAAGTTGGAAAGGCATGAATTGGCTTTTTGGAAAGATAGGAAGACTTTCTGAAAGCACATGAGACTCAGGAAAAATAGGGGAAACAAAGTTATAAGTTGTGTGAAGAATAGGATCAGGAAATGATGTGGGAGCCCAATGAGTTAAGTGAAAGATGGGGTGAATACTTCTGTGAGTTATTAGATTAAGAAAGCAAAAATGATTCTGAGGCAGAAGCAGATGATGTCACAGTGAAGGGTGAAAGCACAGGAGGGATCTCAAGAGAAGTGTGTAAAGTTCTAAAATCTCTTCAGAATGGTAAGGCTGCGGGTGTTGAAAGCATAACTGCCGAGATGTTGAAATATGGTGGGAACTGTAATTGACTGGTTAACTGATATTTGCCAGTTGTGCTGGGTGTTAGGAATGGTCCCTCATGACTGGAAGGATGCTATCATTGTTCCCTTGTATAAGGGAAAAGGTGATCAGACTGACTGAAAGACCTATCGTGGTATTAACCTACTGAGTGTGCCAAGGAAAGTGCTTGGTAAGGTTGTTATTGAAAAAGTATGGGGTTTTACATCAGAGAAAGTGTGAGATGTTCAGAGTGGTTTTATGCCTGATAAAGGCTGCTCTCACCAACTTTTTGCATTATGCATCATGATTGAAAAGTATTTGGCTTTTGGTAAGAAAGTTTTTGCTGCCTTCATAGATACAGAGAAAGCTTACAACCAAGTAAATAAGACACTTTTGTGGAAGGTATTGAATGAATATGGTGTTACTGGAAATCTACTTAACAGTGTAAAAACCATGTATGCTGGCAGTAGAGCTTGTGTACGAGTGAATGGTGTTTTATCAAAATGGTTTTCTATTAGTGCAGGAGTCAGACAAGGTTGTGTAATGTCCCCATGGCTGTTTAATATATTTATGGATGCGTGCATGCGTGATGCCAAAATAGATAATAGTGGTTTATGCCTTGGTGATATCCGTGTGTGCAGATTGCTGTATGCTGATGACACTCTCCTGTTGTCAGAGAGCAGAAGTGAGTTGCAGAGTATGTCGTCCCGGATGTACAAGGTTTGCGAGAAATTCAAACTGGGTCTATAGAATAAAGTTTATACTGTCTAGGCACGTTAGAAATATTTTATTTTTTGCCATAACACACTAGCGCTTTCGAAACTATTTTATCATTTCATCAGGTGTACAAAATAAGATATAGATCCTTTCAAATACACACTATTCAAAATACTCCTTGAGGTTATAACGGTAAGTAATATATTTACGTGATGGTTATGATCAGGAACACTGAGGCGTGCATTTGATTTAAATATTAAATTGTTGTGGAAGTTACCTATAAAGAGCAGTTGCAGTTTTTGATGAAGATGAGATATTTAACATAGCAACATGTTATAGTTTTTGTTAAGATTTCTTCATCAGTTCACAAAAAATAGTATCTTCGTTAATAAGGTGTCTCCAAGAATGGGGTAGAATAATAGGGGATTCTTCATTACAGGAAGCGTTTGTAAATCTATGTATTGCGACTGTTTCACCATATCGATGAGACTAAACCATTGGTGTATCCAGTTATAAGGGATATGTCGTCCCATAATGGAAAGAAATGTTTGTCCGTGCTGGCTCTAGCTAATGCTGTTGAGTGACAATTGTTAGTAATTGATCGTTTGTGTTTCATGATTCTAGTACGTAAACGTCTCTTTGTACTTCCAATGTACATGGTTCTTATGACTTCTGAGCTGGAATGTACATTTTTAGTCAATGGCACCAAGTAGATACCTGCAGAAGTAAGAATACTTAAAGAAATGTTTCAACGGAACAAATCATAAAGAACTTACCATATAATGAACAGGAACCCCTAAGATATAAAATATCACGTGCCATTAAGAAATTTTCTTTACTGAACAGAAACCAGCGACAGCCCGCCAACAAGAATATATTCAAGAACAACATGCCTTAAACCAACTTTAAAGGAATAAAAACATAGCAATCTTATCAGCGGACAAAACTTCACATATAGATCATGAATCAAACAGATTATAATGAAAGAATGCTCCAGGCCATCAATAATATCCCACACGCTGTATGCAAAACTGAC
The DNA here is from genome assembly GCA_039090855.1 of Macrothele yani. Classification (NCBI taxonomy): domain Eukaryota; kingdom Metazoa; phylum Arthropoda; class Arachnida; order Araneae; family Macrothelidae; genus Macrothele; species Macrothele yani. Next base: position 137,609,175 of record CM077023.1, read on the forward strand.
CCTATGGAAAAATTAATAAGAGATCTCAGTCACCTAAAAAACCATGGTCATTTGCCAGACTCTACAAAGTGCATCTAACCCCCCTCCCCCAATAGGCCCAAGTGCACCTCACCTATTTGGAAAACTTAAACTTCATAAACCTTTACATCCAGTATGCCCATTAGTATCGAGCAAAAACAGCCCAACTAGAAATCTAGAAATAGCACTTGTAAAAATTCCTTAACCCCTTAATTCAAAACTCTGAATACTCGATCCGCAGTACAGCTACTGCTGTTTCAAGACTCAAACAATTTTATTCCCATGGTCAACCTTTCATTATGGTATCATTAGACATCGAATCTATGTTTCTGAACATTCCAATACCACTCGCACATAGCCTGATTAAACAAAAATTTGTTCAACTCTCGCAATATACACCCTATGAAATAGAATCTATTAATTCTGCTCTCACTCTCATTCAACAAAGCAGTTACTTTAAATATAATGACTTTTTTTACAAACAACTTCAAGGTATGCCAATGGGTTTACCAATTTCCTCCCTATTAGCAGAAATAGTTATTTAGGAGAAAAATTTTTCCAGTCAAGTTATCCTAAACCAGCACTCTACATGCACTATGTGGATGATATATGTATTTTTTGGACGCATGGTGAAAATTCATTACAGTCTTTCTGTTCATCTATGTCATCAACCATAAAGTTCACCTATGAATTGGAATCTCATGGCACATTACCATTCTTAGATCTTGAACTGCATAGAAATGCTGTGACTGAAAGGCTGTCTTTCTCCATCTATAGAAAACCAACATACCTACCTTCCAGGATTCCCAATGACTCACATCATCCATACCATAAAAAAATGACAGCTTTTCATGTCTACATCAAAAGAGCATATATCTGTACATCTAATGACACTTATCGGGAAGAAGAGATAAAACGAATTAGGACATTAGCACATGACAATGGTTATGATTCCAACTTGGTCTATACATTATTTGTCAAACAATCTGTTTTTCAAAACATCTCTAAAATCTCAAAAGAAACCTAAAAGGTTTATCAGTTCAATGCAATATATACCAGCAGTCATCAATTTATTTCAATATACTTGTCAAAGACATTCACTGAGTCTTGGTTTAAACACAAGGAACATCTTTTTGTACATCAGAAAAGACAGAGACCCCCAAGTATTCTTACATATGCAGGTATCTACTTGGTGCCATTGACTAAAAATGTACATTCCAGCTCAGAAGTCATAAGAACCATGTACATTGGAAGTACAAAGAGATGTTTATGTACTAGAATCATGGAACACAAACGATCAATTGCTAACAATTGTCGCTCAACAGCATTAGCTAGAGCCTGCACGGACGAATAGTTCTTTCCGTTATGGGACGACATATCCCTTATAACTGGATACACTAATGTTTGGTCTCTTCGATATGGCAAAACAGTCGTAATACAGATTTACAAATGCTTGCTGTAATGAAGAATCCTCTTATTATTCTACCCCATCCTTTGAGACACCTTATTAAGGAAGAGACTATTTTTTGTGAACTGACGAAGAAATCTTAACAAAAACTATAACATGTTGCTATGTTAAATATCTCATCTTCATCAAAAACCACAACTGCTCTTTATAGCTAACTTCCACAACAATTTGATATTTAAATAAAATGCACGCCTCAGTGTTCCTGATCATAACCATCACGTAAATATATTACTTACCGTTATAACCTCAAGGAGTATTTTGAATAGGGTGTATTTGAAAGGATCTATATCTTATTTTGTACACCTGATGATGAAACGATAAAATAGTTTCGAAATCACTAGTGTGTTATGGCGAAAAATAAAATATTTCTAAGGTGCCTAGATGGTATAAACTTTATTCTATAGACATAATCCGGTGCGTAATCAATCTCGCCAAGTGTATGACTTCGTAAAAAATCATCACGTCTTACAGAGTGTATCACTTGCGGATATTTAAAACTTCAAACTAAGTATAAATAAGGGAAAACCCAAAGTTATGGTTTTTGAGAGAGGAACTGGTAGTACTGAATGTAATATAAGTGTAAATGGCACAGTGATTGACCAGGTGAGTGAGTTTGTGTATTTGTTAAGCATGTTTGACAGGGAGAACAAATTGTATGGTGAAATTAGTAGGCGAGTGAATTCTTCATTGAAAGTCATGGCTGCTTTGGAAGGTTTTCACAGGAATGATGGGCTCTCAAGAGAGTCCTGCATGGCTGTGTATGAAAGTGTAATTGTTCCTACTCTGATGTATGGCAGTGAAACCTGGGTACTACAGAAGAAACCTAGGAGTTGTTTGTGTGCTGGAGAAATGCGTTACTTATGGGGGTTTGTAGCAAGACACGTTCTGATTGTGTGAGGAATAAAGATGTGTTGCAGTTGTGCAATGTGAAGCAAAATGTTGTTAGCAAGGTGGAGACTAATATGCTTTGGTGGTTTGGCCATGTTGAAAGAACGAGTGATGAGATGCATACTAAGGAAAATTTTTTAGCTCAAGTGGTAAGAAGGAAAGGCAGAGGAAGTCCAAGGAAGTCATGGGAGGATCAGATTCAGGAGTATCTGCATGAAAAAAAATTATGAGTATGAAGTATAGAAGATCTTGTGTATGGCATGTGATGGATGTCAAGATCGCTGTAAATGGAGAAGTTTGATACCGCAACATTAAGTAAAAATTTTCTGGTAGTTTGTATTTCTTTGTGGAGCTAATCTCCAATTCTCAGAGAACAGCTTAGGGATATGTAATGTAAAAATATTTAACACTGATATTGACTGGCATCCTTAACTGATGGCTAGTTCTTGTAATGCTTACAGTTTATCCTTTGCCAGATTTTCTTTGCACAGAAAATAAACATTTTTTAAAGTTGCAATAATTGCTTCTTTTATGTTTACACATGCTTTGCTAGTTGCATTTGTTTTCTCTATAGCAAAATTGTGATCATCTATATATATATATATATATTTTTTTTTTTGAGATCATCCACTTTTGGAAAATCGCTTGCTTTACCTGTCTTGAAAGTGTTCGTGCCCCCCCCCCCCATTGTTGCACCACTTGAACACCAGAACTTTTTTTAGGAATGTGTTTCATCCAGGTGTACTTAGTAAACCAGTGTTGCTGAATTTTTCTTGAGGATCTGTGGGAGGCTCCATTGTTTTCTGCATCATTCGCTTCCACATCATCTGCATTCAGTTTGTGTTTATTGACAGGAGTGGTCACAAGACTTTCTTCGTTATTTGTGGAAGAGGAATCAGAATTTTTTTAAATGTAAAATATGAACTAATTGTCCCCTGCTGAGGCATGGCTAAAAAGTAATTAATGGTAAAATAAACTTAAAAAAAAAATCCTAACAATAGGGTAAAGGAAAATAGCCAGTGCACATGCAGGAACTGAGAAAAAATTGGAAGATAACAGCCTGCATTCAAAGCTAGGACATGGACAGATCAATGTTCTGTGGCTCCCTTTTCTCCACGTGAAAAGAAAACAAACGAAGCAGCAGCAGTGCCACCTGCATTGCTGTGCTTTTTGTTTTACATACATAACGTAGGGAAGCCCAAACAAAAAATTTCGTGGCTAGTTTCTAAAGTTTCTAACCAATTCACGCAAAATGTAGGTGTCTCATTCCTATTAGCGATTTATGGTGTTGATATAAATTTCACACGTTTTCACAAAAAAATTGCTGATACAATTTTGTGTTTTTAATCCGTCCTGAGTAAGTTGTGTGTCAAAATGTGACAGACTAACTCACAGTAAGCCTTCCGACCCCATGCCTGGCACAGAAGCCACCGCTGAGAGCCAGCCATACACAGAGTGGACGACCCCAAGGGGAATCGTCTGCTGACCTGCTCGCTATAAATTACGGAAGATTTTCTTCCCTCCTGATATCCCCCGCCTCCAGCAGCTTTTATTTCCATCCACTCCCCCAAATGACTCCTGAGCAGCCGTGATAGGTCTTTCACGGGACTACATGACGATCGCGCAGCACCATTTTAAGCTCCACAGCTTTGGGGAAATCAAACTTTAAAATCATATCAGTTGCAGTTTATCCCGGTGGCGCAGTGGTCTAAGCGATGGCCTCTGATCACTCATCCGAGATGGGTCCGGGTTCGAATCACGGTGAGGCATGGATGTTGTGTTTGTCTTACGGCACTGACTCTCTCCCTTCCTTGGAACCAGTGACCCTAAATTAGGGACGGGCAACTGCTTATAGCCCATTGAGTTGCTCACGGTGGTCGTTAAACCTCCAATCCAATCCAATCCAGTTTAGCCCAAAAATTACAGTGAATTGCAGTTTACTTTGAGAGTCAAAAATCGCCCAAGATTCATAACATTCGGCACCATTTTCGGCGATTCTAATTTTTTTCTCGCCATATTTCGAATTTAGACGCATTTGGTGGCTTGGCGAATGTTTAGCACAAGCCCTGTAGTTGTATTTCTTGAAAAGAGAAGTGGGGAATGTTGTATATCTGAATTTAAAAATGACCATAGGAGTACATGAAATAGAGGAAATATTATGGAAATATTAAAATTATAAGTATTGTATGAGAAGAGGAATTTCTGCTGATGGGAGGCCTCGTTAATATTTAAAAATATCATTTAGGTATTTCAGTTAATGCAGGGCTTGAAAAAATATCTGAAAAGTTACATGTTCAGCTGGGCAGGTGCAGAAATTATTTTCTTGCCCAGGTAGTAAAAGCTGGATGCCCAGGAAAATTTATCTTTCAAGATTACAAATCAGAACCCTAATTTTTTTTAAGTTAACAAATATGAACTTGTTTTGCATTTCCGTTTTAAGGTTTGCATTCAAAATATTCTATGCTCGAAAGCATATATCTTAAGTTTTAAGATAATGATGCTGAAATTGTTTTGAAATGGTATGATGATGAAATTGTTATTTGAGAAATTTAGTGATTCTACCACGTTCCTTTTGTTTAAGTTTCATGCTTTGTCACTAAACACCTGAGACTAGTTCCATCAGAGGCATGCATCCTGTTTGCTGACTATTAACATTTCAAGCAAAACTACACATGGTTCCAATGTCTGGACCTACAGCATAACATAATTAAAGAAGTGATATTCTTTTGTCCTTAGCACTCCATAGCAGTAATGCAACATCCTGTAATTAGCAGTGAAATGAAACACTACATGCGATGACTGTCTTTTTTCTTGTAGTAGGAAATCCTATTCCAAACTTTTATTATGTATTATTCAAATTTGCCTTGCAGTAATGAATGAATGAATGAAAATGTGTGTGTGTTTTAAGGTTTAAGTAAGAGCAGTGTAAAGTATCTTGTATTAGAACAGACAATTTATTCTTATGAAACACTGCCCACCATTTTGTGAGACTTTTTCTGAAAGACATCATGTTTGTTTAAAAGAGTTGCTGTTAAATACAGTGGTGATGTTCTGTTGGCAAATAATGCTTGGAGGTGAATGTGAAATGACATTCATTTCAAGCTGTCAAAGAATGGACCACCCTCACCCCCGACATGGATGGGTCGGGGAAAGGGAAGACAAGAACAGAGAGAGACAGAGGTTGCTATGAGCAGGAGAAAGATGTTGATTTTTAGTTTCTGTGGATGGTAACCCATAAACATCAAAATGTAAATAACTACTGTAAATAGATATGTTTCCCAAAATTCAATAAATGTTTACCAAGATCTCGCCTAGTATTTTCCATAAGGGCCTGCTTCATTTATCTCGAAAGATAAACAAACTGAAAATATTAGGCCTGCAAGGAGAAATGCCTGGAACTAGAGCCTCCAGTCTCACATATTGGAAATATTAAAAATTAGTTAAAGAGTTAATCCTTTCTTCATGTAACAAACCATGAAATAACTCTCCTTCATTCAGTGCTGTAATAAAAGCATCAAGGAACGAGACAACCAGATTTTAATCATACCTCACAACTATGAGAGAAATGAGAAAATCCAAAGCTATAATATATATTTGTGTGTGAGAAGAGAGAACATAACTGCAACAACTAAAATATTCCATACCACTTACACCAGAGGATTAATTAAATAAGTATTGAAAGTGAAACAACAAACATACTGTGATATAAAGTAAAAACTGAATGCTTTGAGAACATACTAACAACTATAATAGATCACACCTATGTGGAGAATTAACAACATGCATATAGACACAATGGAGCAATGTCCTACCTGTGAACAACAAATCAAATGAGCTTGACAACAGACTATTGACTATCAATCTTCACATTATTGATGACTTTGCTTCTGTTTCAGATAAGTATGCTTGTTGGAAAGCTTTTGTTTATGTTTCAGGAGGTCCACGGTAATTACCTCTTAAAAAGTTTTCTTTGTGCTGCTTACATATGAAAAACAGCCTAATTAGGTATCTCTGTACTGCATTCAAGTGTATCACATGTCACAATACACCAGCGAACTATTCACACTAAACAGCTTCAAGGTGAATAAAGAAAAAAAAATAGAACTAATAGAAATAATATTAAAAAATTGATATACATAGCAACAAATTTTTCAACTGCATAGTACAGTTGCTTCCTAAAAGAAATTAACATGCTGTCTCTGTAGTAAGTTTTGCTGAGTACATAGGTTCTTTGTCCTCACTGTAATCATTAAAAAAAATTGTAATACTGAGAAATATACCAAATACTTATTGACAGAAGATGGCGTGGTTATAGAAAATTTACCAAAAGGCACTGTAAGTCTCTCCTTGTCACAATACACAGTGCAACAACAAATTAAATTACCCCACAGTTTCAGGGCCATAAACTTGAAGGTGGTGATCCTGAATGTTGTTTTAAAAAAATAATTATTAAATTATTAAAAACATTGTTTTTCTGATTCTGGTGATATCATTCTGGTTATTTTCTTATACATTGTGATCATATGGAACAGGCAAGAATTCATTACCTTCAAAGCACATAATTATGTAATTTTTCCAGTTATAACATTTCCTTAATTTTCATTCCATCCTAAAACATTTCCTTATTTATTGTAGTTTATTGTGCATTATGGGGATTACTAGGATATGAGTTTTCACTTTGTCAAATTTTTGGGTTGTACCCCAACCCTTCTTCAGGATTGACTAAGATAGAAGGTGCTGCCACTCAAGTGGTAATGTCATACTGCTATGTTCGTTAATCGTGGAACCTCTTCTTCTCTCAATGTGTAGACTTTCTTCAAGCTTCTGTTTTAGATAGTGTTGTTCGTGTGCAATAATTTTTAAAGATTCCCAGTTCATTGAATGTCCAGTACTTTGTACATGATTATCTAGGCCTGTTTTGCTTGTAATGTTCTTAATTGCGACTTTGTGTTCAGCAACACGGGTGCGGAGTTGTCTTCCAGTTTCTCCTGCATATATGTTTCCACAATTGCAGTTTACACTGTAGATAACTCCTTCTTGTAGTAGCATGTTATTTTCTTTTTGTTTAAACTGAGGATTTTTTTAAAAATTTTATTGTGTAAATGAGGAGCAAGACGAATATGGAAGTTAAGGCTAATTCTCTGCAGCCGTTCAAACAACCCTTTATGGTAAGTTATTTTTCTAGTGAGTTTAATGCTTTTATCAGATTGTTTATGGCTTGACTTTGCTTTTTTTCTTTTTACTCTTTAAAATTTTTTTCTATCCAATTTTCCGGGTAATTGTTATCTGTTAGTGTCTTCTTTAATTCTTTTTTATGGATTTCTTTGGAAGTTACTGTAGAATCTAAAGTTTCTATTTTTTCTAGAAACTGTGCGGCTACATTATATTTAATGTATGATGGATGGTATGATTGGTAGTTTAGCATTTTTTGAGTATTAGTAGGTTTTTTATAGAGCAATGTAGTGTTTTCTGCTAGTAATATGTGAAATGCTGCTTGCAATATTCCACTGGTATATTTTCCCAATCAAAACTGGGTTTTATGTGGTAAAAGGTGATAAAAATAGTTCACACTCATCTGAAATAAACATCAACAGTTTAGTGCATGGGTTCTTCTGTACACAAAAATTCCAAGATTTGTGATTTTAGTAAGAAATGGGTATGCCACCTCGGGGCGTTCCATGGCAACAATGGCACACAGAACAGCAACAAGGGCCTCAGTTAATCTTGGAGAGGTGCCTGCTAGTTCTGTGTGACATTGACGAAAAGGCCCCTACTCACTGGGTTTTGTTCCAGAATCCTTAGGCGAATAACCAACTGGAACCGTCAGCTGTGGGCTAATCCCCCACACTGGTGTACTTTCCTGATGAAAAAGACTCAAAGAATTACTATTCCGGACTCTCGTGTGGGATATGGTGGACCTACCACATTTGAGAAATACGGTCCACCATGGAAACGATACGGAACTGAAAAACGGAGAATGAGAAAGAGATCCCTGGCTGAGTGAGTGTAAGATTGGTATATGGAATACTAGAGGAATAAATGGTAAGATGAATGAGGTGATTGAAGAAATGAATAAGTATAAATTGGATGTGCTGTGTGTGAGTGAAACTAAAAAGAAGGAAATTGGGATAGAAGAAGTGAACGATACAGTGAGTGTGTGGTCTGGAGTGTTAGATAATGTGAGAGGACAGGCTGGTGCAGTTGTGATTTTAAGTGAAAAGATGAACAACAACTTGATTCACTGTAGCTGCATAAGTGAGAGGATTCGTTTGAAAGTGAAACTTCAGAGAATATTAATTGTTGTAGTGTATGCTCCTTGTGACTCTGAACCTTCTGATAGGAAGGAAGATTTCTGGAATCAGCTAAAAGCTGTTTTGAGCCAGTTTGGTGCTAAAGAGAAAGTTATAATAGCAGGGGATTTCAATGCTAGAGTAGGTGTGCAGAATGCAATTTCTGACAATGTTCTTGGTAAGTTTAATGATCCTTGTGAGAATGATGATGGTGAAAGATTAATTGAACTCTGCATTGAGAATGGTTTGGGTGTATCTAATATGGTTTTCAACCACAAGTATATCCACACATATACTTGGGAAAATCATACTCTTGGTCAAAAGAGTGCAATAGATTTTGTTGTTTACGATCAGCGTCTGAAACACCCGTGTGATGAGAGGTGCAGATGTTGGCTCTGATCATTACTTGGTGGTGCCATGAGTGAAACTAAATGTTGGTTGGAGGAAAAGAAATAGAAAGAGGCCTAGGATAGAAAGAATAAAGATTGAAGGGCTCCTTGAAGTCCATCAGCGTTACTCTAATTTACTCAGTGAACGACTGAAGGAGCTGAAGTCTTGTGAGAGGGATGTAGAAAAGAAGTGGACTTGTTTTAAGAATTGTGTTGTCACTGCCACTGAAGAGGTCTGTGGCACCAAAATAGTGGGTAGCACTAGAGGTGATGCTTGGTGGAATAGGGAGATTGAAGAGGCAGTAAAGAGGAAGAAGGAAGCATATTTGGGGATGTTGCAAGGTAGAGTTTCTGAGGATGAATGTCGCTGTAAGAAGTGTAAGGCAGCAAAGCTGGTTCGCCAGAGTAAAGCAAAAGATAGGAAGGAAAAGGTGGAAAGGCATGAATTGTTTTTTTGGAAAGATAGGAAAACTTTCTGAAAGTACATGATAATCAGAAAAAAATAGGGGAAACAAAGTTGCAAGTTGTGTGAAGAATAGAATCAAACAAATTATATGGGAGCCCAATCAGTTAAGTGAAAAATGGGGTGAATACTTCTGTGAGTTATTAGATCAAGAAAGTAAAGGTGATTCTGAGGCAGAAGCAGATGATATCATAGTGAGAGATGGAAGGATCTCAAGAGAAGGGATGTGTAAAGCTCTAAAATCTCTTCAGAATGGTAAGGCTTTGGGAATTGATGGCATAACTGCTGAGATGTTGAAATATGGTGGTGACTCTGTAATTGACTGGTTAACTGAAATCTGCCAGTTGTGCTGGGAGTTAGGAATGGTACCTTGGGATGAGAGGGGTGCCATCATTGTTTCCTTGTATAAGGGAAAAGGTGATCAGACTGACTGCAAGAACTATCGTGGTATTAGCTTACTGAGTGTGCCAGGGAAAGTGTTTGGTATGGTCATTATTGAAAAGGTACGAGGTCTTACATCAGAGAAAATGTGGGATGTTCAGAGTGGTTTTATGTCTGGTAAAGGCTGCACTAACCAAATTTTTGCATTATGTATGATGATTGAAAAGTATCTGGCTGTTGGTAAGAAAGTTTGTACTACCTTCATAGATTTAGAGATAGTATATGACCGAGTAAACAGGATACTTCTGTGGAAGGTGTTGAATGAATACAGTGTTACTGGAAATGTACTTAATAGTATGAAAGCCATGGATGCTGGCAGTAGAGCTTGTGTACGATGAATGGTGTCGTAACAAAATGATATTCCATTGGTGCAGGAGTCAGGCAAGGTTGGGTAATGTCACCATGGCTATTTAATATATTTATGGATGCATGCATGCTGCCAAAATGGACAATACTGGTTTATGTCATGGTAATACCCATGTGTGCAGATTGTTGTATGCTGTGATTACACAGTCCTGTTGGCAGAGAGCAAAAGTGAGTTATAGAGCATGTTGTCCCAGATGTATGAAGTTTGTATGAAATTCAAACTGAGTATAAATAAGGGAAAAACCAAAGTTGCGGTTTTTGAGCGAGGAACTGTTAGTACTGAATGTAGGGTAAGTCCAAATGGCACAGTGATTGACCAGGTAAATGAGTTTGTATATTCGGGAAGCTTGTTTGACAGAGAGAACAGATTAGATGGCAAAATTAGTAGGCGAGTGAATTCTTCATTGAAAGTCATAGCTGCTTTAAGAGGTTTTCGCAGGAATGATGGATTTTCAAAAGAGCCTGGAGTGGCTGTGTATGAAAGTGTAATTGTTGCTACTCTAATGTATGGCAGTGAAACCTGGGTACTAAAGAAGAGAAGGAGTTGTTTGTGTGCCAGAGAAATGCATTACTTGCAGGATTGGGGGGGTAAGAAGACACGTTCTGATCATGTGAGGAATGAAGATGTGTTGCAGTTGTGTAATGTGAAGCAAAATGTTGTTAGCAAGGTGGAGACTAATATTTTTGGGTGGTTTGGCCATGTTGAAAGAATGAGTGACGAGATGCTTACTAAGAAAATTTTTTTAGCCCAAGTGGAAGGAAGGAAAGTCAAAGGAAGGCCAAGGAAGTCATGGGAGGATCAGATTCACCAGTGTCTGCATGAGAAAAAGATTATGAGTATGAAGTATAGAAGGTCTTGTGTACGTCGTGTGATGGATGTCACTGAGGCCCATGTTGTGTGTCAAGATCGCTGTAAATGGAGAAGTTTGATACGGCAACAATAAGTAAATAATCAGTTAAAAATTTGTCTGGTGGTTTGTATTTCTTTGTGGAGCTAATCTCGGAGAACACTTTAGGGATATGTATTATCAGTTAAATGTTTAGTTGTCAGATGGTCTTTTTTTGAGGAGCTAACCTCTGAATATCAGAGAACAGCTTATTGTAATGATATGATATGCTAAACTACAAACTTTATAAAGTGCTGGGCAGTGTTTTACTGTAAAATGTTCTGAGCCATCTTGGTGGCTGAGCGGGACATAGGTTTCTGACTAATTAATTATCTGAGTTGGGCCCTGGTTTAACACCTCGATGAGGTGTGAGTGGTGTATTTGTCTTAAGGTGCTGGCTGTCTCACTTTCCTGGAGCTAGTGGGCCTAAATTGTCATGGGCAACTGCTTACAGTCCTTTGAGTTACTCATGGTGGCCATTAAACCCTAAAACAAAACACAAAAGGAAAAACGATCTGCCAATCCATTATATGCTGTAAAATTTATATTTATTCTTTTTGTTACTGTTTATAGGATTTATCTTTCTTGCTAATTAATCACTTTTTCTTTCTTCTCATTTGTGTGAGAAATTTCGTTTTGAACTACCAATTAAAAATGAGATTTTTCTCACCATTTTTAAGTAGAAAATTCAGTGAGTTGTGTTTAATACTAAGATAAATGTTTTTGTTTATTTAAATTGGCCTTGCACAATGTCTGCTTTGAAAGTTGTTTTTCAATTTACCCTAATAAATTTTAAAACAGTAGCAAATACAGTTTACAGTTCTGTTCCATTTCACATTTGATTTCAATTTATTTATTAGCGTTTTTTGTCTTCATAACCATTGCAGTATATTTAGGAGTGCAGTCCTATGTTTGACTTTGCAATTTATTTGCCTGCAATTGTTTTTTTTTTTTTTAATTCATTAAACAGCTTGCTTCTAGGTGAGTAACCAAAAGTTTTTTCAAAGTCAATAAACATTATATACAGTCTTAGTTCATTTCATTAAACTTTTAGAATTCTGTTAGGGGCAGATATGTTATTAATGGCCCAATCACTTGTAAACAGAGATTAAGCTACAGTCGCTATTTTCGCAAAATGCAATGACTTAATCCAAAATGTGATAGAGAAATTAGTGTTCCTTAACAAAATGGCACCAGCCATTTCAATATCAACCCATCAGCAGATTCTGCTCAGACTGGGCAGTGGGTGGCCTAGTGGTCAACATTCGTGACTGCCGCGGAGGAACCTCAGGTTCGATCCCGGGCAGGTATGAACGCTCGAACTACTAAATGTGCGTTGGATGGGCACGTTAAGCCGTCAGACCCCGGGTACTTACGCCCCCATAAAAATAAGGGCGTTTTCCTCCCCCTTTCTACCTCGCTTCCGTGTCACTTTCCTATCAGGCACTCTATCCCAAATCTCCTTGCTCCCTATTTCTAAAGGATTGTTTAAGACCTGGGGTCAGACACTCTCTTTCTAAAATCCTCTACGTATGATTTGATTCTTCTAAGATTTTTCTATTTCTGTGAAAACTAGTTTACGATTCTGTCAGCGATTCGTACTCCACTAACGTTATTTTCTTAATTCTTAAGGTATGTTCCTACAGCACCTTTCGGCTCAATAACCCCCTCCCTTCCTTCGTACATTCTAGAGCACTCTAAAGGGTTAGTTAGAATTATAAATGTATTAGACCCCTTCCCCCATTCAAAGTTCAAGTTTAAATCTGAGTCAGCTGTGACGTTTACGACAGTCCCCCAAGGCCATAAATATTAGTTTTCCACTGATGTTCAAAGTGTTGTTGGTGTGAGCGATTCAGTTGATGTCCCATTTTCCTGAGCGACAAAAGCGGCTAACTATTTTTAGCATTTTGCTATAATATTTTTCCCCATTTTAGCATTTCTGCAACAACATTTTTTGGGCCAGCATAAACTCTGCTTGTAAAGTTACACTGTTGTTCACCTAAGTAATTTTGCTCTTCCTTTTTAAGTTTATCATTCATAATACTTGTGCAAACTTTGTTATGAACACAACTGAAAAAAATACTTTAACATTTATCCCAATGTTTTTTATTCCTTTTCTGATAAATTGGCCCTGTGATTAACTTCTGCCATTCTGTAGGGAACCGCTGGTTTTAAACATCCTCTGAATGTTTTGAAAGTTAAAAGAAAGAAAAAAAAATAAGGGAAAAAAACATCAAGTGTTACATTTCTCTTAAATAACTCAATGTTCATTTTCTTAAAGCTTTATAGACTTCCGTTTTTTTTTTTTTAAGATCTGTAATATCTCTTATTTTCAGAGCAACTGTGGTATGGTGATCTAGTTTTGATGTCATTGTGTACATCCATATCATTAACTGATTACTCATTTCTAAATTTTAACTTTTAATATTAGGACTTAGGGCTTCAGAATAATTACTTTGCATATTGAGATCCTTTTGAGTTTTCAAATGTTGATGTCTTTTGTCAAGTAACCATGAAATCTAAGCAATTGCTTCTTCTGTTACGATGTAAAGATTGGGTTCCCATATTATCTCGTATTAATCTTTTTTGGTGTTTCAAATTCTGGTTCCTCACTAGAAAGCAAAAAATTAATTGACCTTGTCAGACTCTCATTTGGTGTAAGTTTCTATTACTGATATGTACCTTTGAGAAAATTGGCCTAAAGTTGCCAAACACCTGCTAGCCTAGCCAGAAGTTTGGGTAGCTCTTACATTGTTATTTCTGGGACATCCAGTGTGCACCACAAGTAGGTGGATTAGGACTTAGCCAGGCCAGTTTCGTATGATGTCCCTAAAGTTCAAAGTGGGGTTTACCACCTCTTTGAATTATAATACTTCTACTAAGAATAATAATAACTTACGTTCTTTTAAAAGTCCCCAGTAGTTTTTTTAAAAATAAATTTATACAATGTACAGCACTTACTTTTAATAATATAAATACAAAGTTTAAGCTGGCTAAGTTGGCATGAAGCTGAGACATTCAGCTGTGAAAATGAGAAGGTGTGATATAGTCGAATCCTGTTAGAATGAACTTCACTGGACCACCAAATATTTCGTTATAGCAAAATTTTATAATATTGGAAATTGTCATTTTAACAAACAATTTCATTCTACATGTGCATTTATTTTGAAAATTTCAAATAAAAAAATTTCAAAAAAGTTTTGCTTTATTATAAACTAAAAAATAAATAAAGTAAAATATACACAATAAAATTGTCAAATCAAAACTTTATTTGTCACTGTTATTTTCACATCTTTGTAGAACAACAGTGACTTTTTTAAACTAAGGAGACAACAAGGTGATAATGGTGTATATAAAAAATATTCACCATTCTCTTGGCATTGAAAATATTTAATGCCAAGCTTTCACCTTCCAACAGGAGGCTTTATCAAGGTGAATATACACTAGAACAACAATCCATTTGGAGTTTAAAATTAGACAATAGCATATGCATTAAACATTTAAATTTATGTTTAATATGCATGCTGCTTGATTTTAAATTCCAAGTGGATCGTTGTTCTAGTGTAAGTTCATCTTGATAAAGCCTCCTGTTGGAAGGCAAAAGCTTGGCATTAAATATTTCTGATATACACCATTCTCATGGATTGTATGACCTTGTTGTATCCTTAGTTTTTAGTGGTGTACTTAATATCTTTTGGAAATTTTCGTTAAAATCCCAGTGATTTTTTTAACAAGACAATTTGTAACTGCAGATATTAAGAAGTTCTGTGAAGAATGTATTTGAAAAAACATGTCTGGAATGTTTCTTTATGATAACACAAAATTGCAAATTTTTTCTGAGCATGAAAGTACTTCTGAAGAGCTAACATTCATCCAAGAGGTAGTAGCATCCTCTTTTACACAGTGACTTAATATTTAATTGATTTCCACAGCGCTTCCAGCTCAGTACATGTTGTGTCTGCAATTTGCTCTAAATCTTTTTAATTGTATTCAGTCACTATATACACCATCTTCACATTAGTGAAAAACTCAAAACTGCTTTTGACACATTACATTCTGGATGGCTGAAGAAATTGTCTACATTCTCAAAGAAATACTATTGTACAATAAAAATAAAACTGTACTCACAAGTTATTGCTGTATTGCTGGTCTTAATTTCTTCTTGATGTACATGTATCTAATCACGAAAAATGCTGTCAGAAGATTCACACTGTTGCCCATGACACACTACACATCCACTGGAGAATATGTAAATTTATTCACAGGTGTACACATACTTGACTGCTGACCCACCTGAGGACTTGTATGTCACAAGGTAAGTAAGTAGGGATTTAAAAAGTGATACATTGGTTAAAAATATGGTGAAGCACGAAAAGTCTAAAAAAATCTTGAAATGACGAATCTTCAAACCTGTAGCTGAAAAACAATAAAAACCTCGGACCATCCCCTGGACTCATGTGTTGTGTTTAAGGACACTGACACTCAAATGCAACTACTGAGTGTTCTTGCGAGTAACAATTTGAGTGCGAGTGTCCTTAAACACAACATGCGGGTCCAGGGGATGGCCCGAGGTTTTTATTGTTTTTTAGCTACAGGTTTGAAGATTCGTCATTTTGAGATTTTCTCAGACTTTTCGTGCTTCACCATCTTTTTAACCAATGCATCATTTTTACATCCCTACTTACTTACCTGGTGACATACATTCAGGGTGGTCGGCAGTCATGTATGTTATGGCGAAAATCAAGAGACAAAGAAAGGTTATCTGGGTAATTACTATTTAAAATTTATGCACATATCAAAATTATGGTAAAAGTTGAATTTAGGTGAAAATTAAAATTTGGGAGATGGGTGGATGCATTTTGAAACAAAAAGTAAATTCAATTATCTTAAGGCCATGATAAATGAAAATATAAATAAAATGCAACACTGATGTTTGAAAAATTCCCAAAAGTTATAATTGAAGGTTTACGTTGTTTGAATATATGATGAGTTGAAGCACCTGCAAGTGTAAAATATGTAATTAAGGTTTGCATGTGTACCAAATTTGTAAACACTAAAAATTAGATAGTATGCAATGTACATGTGTAATAACTTTTGGAGGCTTTGATGATCAAATTAGTGGTTAGGACAAAATGCATTAATTAAATAAACAAACTTCCAGGGACGTTTCCGGCCTTAGGCAAGCTAAGGTAGATTAGCATGTGACCCTGCGATGAACTTCAACTGTGTCAACTAATTCTTCACTGCACAAGGTTTGGGTTTTTGAAAGGCCACTTGGCCTGCATTTATTTAAAAACTTAACCATCAAACAGAACAAGAAAAACCAGCATCTGTTGCTCAAAAACACAAACAGGGCTTTACACTCTCAAAAAATTGGTTAACATTGGAGCTTGGGCCTTATTTAAATTAAAATCACCATGACCCACAACTAATGAAAAGAAAAAACAAATATGTCTTCTAGCGAATAACAAATCTGTACTTTCAATTTTAAACTTTCACATTAAGCAGACAATCTCATTCAATTCATGTTAAACTGGTACAACAGTGTATTGATCTTTTTGCTATAAGAAAACAATCTAGCTTGTCCCTTTTGGGTAGCTCAATTTAACATCATTTACAAAGAAAAAATATTGCTTTGCAAAACACAAACACTTGATTGATGATACAGTAGGACTTAACATTGTGGATTGGTTCTGATAGCTGAAATGTCTCTCTCTCTCTCTCTCTCTCTCTCTCTCTCTCTCTCTCTCTCTCTCTCTCTCTCTCTCTCTCTCTCTCTCTCTCTCTCTCTCTCTCTCTCTCTCTCTCTCTCTCTCTCTCTCTCTCTCTCTCTCTCTCTCTCTCTCTCTCTCTCTCTCTCTCTCTCTCTCTCTCTCTCTCTCTCTCTCTCTCTCTCTCTCTCTCTCTCTCTCTCTCTCTCTCTCTCTCTCTCTCTCTCTCTCTCTCTCTCTCTCTCTCTCTCACACACACACAGAGGAATTTACAGCTTAATGAATACACTAACCCCTCCACAGATTTCATTTAGCCTTACGAACAACCTCTCAAACCAGTTTCCTTAGCCAGCATTAATTTTAAAATTACAATAACTGAGCAAAAATTTGCAAATAACTAAAAGTTACTTTACTGAACGGTTCTAAACTCCCAGGAAAATTTGCCTTACAATAACATAGCCCCAAACTCTAGCATTACTTGATACAAAATCACTCTCAACACTCTACTAAACATACTGCACTAAATACCTTACTCAATTACCTCAAAAGTTATCATTACACAATAATGCTGACAAATATACTTAAAATTCACCCTATCATCTGGAAAAATTCAAAATACTTCACTATACTAACTTGCTCTTAGTACTCAATATCCCACCATGTAAGTAAAAGGCAAACACTAACTCTCAACACTCCTGGACCCAAATTCATACTTATTTTTATATGTACTCTTACTGCTCACCAAAATTTTAAAGTACACAACTATTTCTGACATGCAACTCCTAAATCAGCTTAACCTACATTTGCAAAGGTACACTAAGTTTTTCACCAATTTAACTGATCCATATAGTAAATTCAGGCACTAACTAGACAAACATCTCATTCAAATCACTCAATTTCACTGAAAACAAAATTCTCACTGTGAGGAAGTATTATTTAGGCTGAGGGTGAGATTCGGCCTAGAATCCAATCAGGCCTATGCACCGAAAATGGGAGTGTAAGTATGACTTATCACTTTGTACTGTTTTCTCCACTTACTGTTTTGGGACAACACTCACGAACTCGCTTTGCTCGGGATAGCTTCTTACGGGTCTTTGGCTTACCGGGGGTGGAAGAACAATCCCCCAGTTGTTTCCATCTATACCCTTTCAGACATGAAGCATTTTCCACATAAGGAAAGCACCCTGCAAGAAATTTCTTGCCCCAAATTATTTTTCCCTGGTACACACAGCTACCAGAAAAACGCCATACGAAGACACATTATTTCCAGAAATATCCTCATCTTTTCATTCCCTAGGCACACAGCTTCCAGGATAATTAACACTATTTTCCAGAAAAATACACTAACATCATTATTTCCCAGAAAAACACACTATATCACTCCTTTCCCAGAAAAACCATTGAATTGCCTTTTTCCCAGGCAAACACACTACATCGCAGAACCATTTATTTCCAGAAAATTACACCCATCGAAGAACTATCTATTTCCAGAAATCATCATCTCCTGAAGAATTCCAACTTTATACAATGGTAATATACAGGCCAACACTTTATTAACCTAGTCTGCATGCATGCCTTTTTTTAAAGTCCCCCACCCATGAAAATTCATTTTCCAGATCCACCGACTGATATTGGAAACTTAGTCCACCCTACTACAAAATGGTACAGACAATTTTACACCTATTACTTGCCAAACTCGAAAATCACCATAACCTGCCTCCAAGACACAAATTTTAACTACATGGCCCTGTATGTGTATAAATACAAATGCAATTTATATATTATTAAAAACTACCAAGCACAAAAAAAGTTAAATCTCCTAAATAAAAAAATTACTGGTTTGAAAGGTTGTTCTTCAAAATAGCTTATAACACAATTATGATATTAGATACTCCTTACACATGTAAAAATTACACATTGCCTTTCCCCTTTAATATAGACTTTCTTATTTATAGAAAATGACATGGAGGTTTCTTTACACAGCATAACACTACCATACAAAAAAAAAACAAAAAACAAAAAAACAACCTGAATGGAAGAACATTTACATTTTTATTTCTTTAGTTTTACTGACCCAAGCATGTATTACAACTGAAACCCCCGACCTGCCCCACTGTCATGCCCAACGATGCAAATTCTCCAAGGAACTGCATGATATATAAAATATACGAAACAAAAATTTGCTTAAGGTGAATGCATATATTTATATATACACTTTTTTTTTACACTGCCCCCCACTGTCAAAAACCCACATGTTAAATATTTTAGAGTAACCCTAACATGATATATTTTTCTTTTCCTTTTGAAAATGCCAAAACAAAAAGTTTCTTTATCTTTTGCACTGTGCACAGCAATGCTCTTGAATACATTGACTCACATCACGCACAAAAAAAAAAATATTCACTTCCCAAAACAGAAGGGGGGACACTGCCTCTCCTGGAGAACGTTTCCACCTCTCTTTGTAGCCCTTGGTTTAAGAAGGGGTTTGGGCATGATTTGACGACTTTTTCAACACCCCCATCAGTCTCTTTTGGAGAGGGGCTGGCTTCTTCCAAAATAACGATGGCCATTGGTGATGCCTCCAGTGATCTCGGGTTCAAAACCTACCACTGGAAGCTGCCCCCCTTCCTTCTCTTCCATGTCTCAGTCATTCCATTATATGTTGAACAGAGCGACGGAAGCATTTGGGTCAGCAGGCTCACTCAACGTGCAGTTGGGCAGGAAGAAATTATCCAGCTGAGGCCATTTTTCGGTAATTACTCATTTTTCCTATGCAGCTCAATACTGCAGTCGTCCACTATGAGAGGGATGAATCAGTGAGCATCTCGTCTCCAGTACAGGAAATCTTGAAAATAATTGTTTCTTTTACTTCGAGGTACGAAGCACAGCGCGTACCCATGCCACTATTATCCATTCTTAAGAACAGCGACGCCATTTTTTCCTGCTGGCCAACCCCGATCCCTGTGGGCGGCTGGCCCCTTACCAGAGTTTTTCTTTTTGATCTTACATTGTGGCCAGCACAACGAGAAGAGTGACGCTTTCTCCAAAAAAGCTGGGTGCTTGCAAAAACGCTGACCCCTCATTGGCTAAGAGTTTGTGCCAAAACCATGATGACCACATGGCTTCAACTCCCTGGCAAGGAACCTTGACCTTCCAGAGTAGGAAACGCGGTACCCTCCTGCCTGCATGCTGATCTAAAAATAGCCTGACGCTTGCTTAAGAGAACTTTCTGCGACACTTGTAGAGGCTTCTAAAACCTTGCCTAAAAATGGTGGTCGCTGAAAAGAAAGATTTTGGGTTTTGCACTATTTACAAAAACGTTTTCCCTTCATTCCATGATTAATAGCGAATAATTTTGTTTTCTCAAAGGGTTGATGGTGACTTCTTGCTCACCTTTTCTGTCTAACTTACATGAATAAAAAGTAAATTAATGAAAAAAAAAGTTTAATTCTTTCCCCCCCCCCTTTTTTCATCAAATTTTGTTTGTTTGGTCAGGGCTGAGAAATGAACGAACATGGCCATTATTCCCTCACTTCACCGCCGCCTCCAAACAAAAATTATGAAGCGTGGACTGGAGAGAATTTTCATTCTATTTATTTATTTATTTATCTCCCCCCCCCTCCCCCCGGTAATAAATATCAGTGAAGTGATCAGTTTCCCAGAGATTCACAAACATGAAAATTCTCGATAGGACAAGTATGCGTGCACCTGTGAAGAAATTTACATAATCTCCCGTGGATATGTCATGGGTAGGGTAGTAATTCTGTCGCAATGCAAATTTCTGCTATATTTTTGATGAATTTTAGGGGTTTTTCTGTAATTTCGCAAATATCAAATATATCTGCGAATTTCAGATTTTTTACCTATTGTTGCCTACTTTCTATTATAATTTTTTGATTACTGTATTTTTCATAATTAAAAAATTTTAATACTGCCTTAGTTAGAATTTACACAAAAAATATACTGCAAAGTAATTCTACTCGAAAGTCCAAACCAGAGCTTTAAACCTTGAATTACCTCTCAAGATTGTTCGTTACGAAGATACTCTTTTCGAACAAGCTTGACGGGTAATTCAAGGTCACATGCACTCTGCTGAACAGTGCACATGTGGTCTTTCGTGACCCCCCCCCCTTCCGCCGCTACTGTTGAATGACCTTTGCGACTTGCCAGACTAGTAAACCGGATGTCGTCAGTTGTGTTAGTAATTTTAGCTGGGAAAGCAGCTCACAGAAAAAAGTGTTTCGCAGACGCTTGGTTTAGAAAATTTGTGCTTTCGTGTGAGTAGTGTATGAAGTTTCTGGATATTGCTTTTTAAATTTGAGAATGAGCCACGTGAGTAAAATGAGTGCATCTGAAAGATGCAAGCAGTACAGCAAGGGAACGTTTCATGTGAACAAAAATCTATTGTTCTGTTCGTGTTGCAACATACCAGTGGATTTTTCAAGAAAGGAGAAATGTGAAAAGCATTTAGCAAGCAAGCTACATAAAAAAAAAGGATGTGCCTGAAAAGTCAACTGAAAATAATGCAGAAATGTGTTGATGAATTAATTGAGAAAAAAACTGGACAAGAAGAGCATCATTCAATGGAACTTTCGAAATTAACTGGTGCCTTTTGAGCAGCTAACATCCCACTTTCCAAACTGGATAACCCTACATTAAAAAATTGCTTGGAAAATTTGTTGAAAGATATATTGCTGTTATTCCAAATGCAAATTGGATGCGGAAATGTTATTTGCCGAAAATATGATATTCACAAGCAACAAGTGAAAGATATTTTTAAATCAGTATCCAGTGTAAACATCATAGCAGACGAAATAACTGATTCAGAAGATAGATTGGGATTCTTGCTGTTTCGTCAGCTGAACTGAATGTTGAAAGCTGCAATGCTGAAACCTCTTTGAATGCAATCTTCCTTGAGTGCATCACTTTGGAATCTGTAAATTTTAAAGCAGTCAGTGAGGCAATACTTCAGTGCGTTAATAAGTATGAAATACCTTTTGCTAATATAACCACTCTTGTGACAGACAATGCATCTTACATGTCCAAAGCATGGGGAAAGAGCCTGAAAGCCAGATTTTTTAATGGTGTTCACGTCACCTGCAATGCACATCTTTTAAATCTTTTGGGCGAAATTTGGCAGATTGGATTTGAAAATGTTAACTCTTTAGTTGTTGCTGTTAAATGTGCTTCACAGATTGTCCCTCCCGTAAAGGACGTTTTCGACTATTTTTGCAAGAGAAGAGCAAAATATTGTGGATAAAATCATTGGGTATTGTCAAGATAGGGATTTAAAAGAAAATCTGGAGCAGGTTTAGGTTCATGCCCTGTATATTTCCGGACAGCTCACTTTATTTGAAAAACATTGAATTTCCGCTCACAAAATATATAATGAAATGTTGGACATTGCCAACAGTCTTCTTAGCAAGAGTCAAGACTGCGATCACATTGCTGCAAAAAGAGCTCTATCCACTTGTTATGAAAAAATTAAGCATTATTTGTTTGAAGATAAAAAGCGTCAATTTTGTCAGCCAGCCGCAAATTTCTTCAAAGCATGTAGGGTGTTGGATCCCAATCAGTTCAAGTTCTTAGACCTTTTAGACGATGAAAAAGATTTGTTTGTTTTCAGCCACATTCCTATGTTCAAAGATGAGGACCAACTAAAATGTGAATTTCGTTCATATAAAGCGAGTGTAAAAGAATTTCGTGTCATCAAAGGTTTGCTAGGCTTCTGGAATACGGAAAAAGGTCATTTTCCTAAGCTACTTAAAGGTCACCATCTGTTGTCTGTCAGTACCCACAAACAGTGTCGATGCTGAATGATCCTTTTCTAAATTTAAAAAAGTGTAACAGGACAACAGACACCGCATTAAAGAATAAAATCTGTGTATGTACAATATAATGTATCAAAATGCCGTCCACTTAAATGGAAATCTTGATCTCGTGTAATGGTGTTGATAACATTGCCAGAATTTGAATGGTTTGTAAATGTAAGTATCAATTTTAAAAACTTATGAAATTATAATGCTTATTTAGTTACATACTAGTCATTTGTATTACTGCTTCGTAACTTGGTAGACTTTTTTTTTTTAAAATGTTACTGTATATCATTGGCTACGAAATTTCATAATTTACCCCGCTACCATCCCGCGAATTGTGCCTTTTTTTTTTCTCACGATAAAATTACTGCCCTAGTCATGGGCAACAGTGCGAATCTTCTGACAACGTTTTTCATGACTGGATACATGTACTTCGAGAAGAAAATAGGACCGGCAATAACTTGCGAGTGCAGTTTTATTTTTATTGTACAATAGTATTTCTTTGAGAGTGCAGACAATTTCTTTGGCCATCCAGAATATAATGTGCCAACAGCAGTTTTGAGTTTTTCACTAATGTGAAGATGGTGTACATAATTTAGAGTAACATGTTGAAGCAAAAAATAATTCCCATATAAAGGAATTTATAGCAACATAATGGATTCAGTCAGCACATCATGTTTTCAGCAGTTGGCAATTGTTTATTGGCTACTAATATCTCTCCATGCTTCACATCCATCATATCTATAGTCTATTGAACTTTTGTTTTTGTTTTTTGTTTTTTCATTTGAAAACTGGGGACAGTTTCTTCAACAAGTTAGTGAAATAATGCAATGCATTGATTATGATATGCTTTCCTTTCCAACATACCAGAAATTGTGCACAGACAAACCCTCCTCCCTACCCTGACTATTGATTTGTTCAGTATACCTCCGGAACAACATACTAAAGTTTTGTCACAATAGAAGCATTTTTAGTCAAGTTATGAGGATAATGGCTGTGGAATAAATCTCGCTCCTGTGCCCTGACCTTTGACCCCATTTTGATGATATTAAACAGAATTGGTTCAGTATACCTCTGGAACAACATACTAAAGTTTTGACTTCACAAACGGAAAGACCAAACTTACCTCATAGGTCTTGGCTTCTTTCCTTTAATACACTTCATGCACATTTTCGAGAAACATTTGTTATGCAGCTGGCCTTTTTGGGACGAGGCTTTCTACACATGCGCTCGCAGGTTGTTGTTGTTATTATTCCTCAGGACATGACCATTCTTATTTTCATTCATAGGACGCTACCACATGTTAAATTCAGACTGTTGTTTGACGTGCGTGACATGTCATCCATACTAAATGCATACTCACTTATGTGTGAGTGTTGTCGACCTTTTTAAAACGGTACTCCATTCTACAAACACATACTTACATACCAAATAAATACTCTTATGTCACACCCATATTCAATATAAACTCATTCCGTGTTATTTACACACCACATACAAACACTTACGTACTATTTACACAACTCATTCAAACACTTAATTGAAAACCACTATCTACATTCATTATACAACACTATTTACATTTCACGCCATTCAAACCTCCGTCAACTGTAATTTATGTAGTGTTCCATCTGCCCCATACTTCTGAAAAACCCTGCAGGAAATGCCAACAACATTCAGCCAGTCACAACATGCCCCAAGCGCTTTCAACAGTAACACTGCCATCACCAGGAGGTCAATGTATCCCTCTGCTCTGCTAACTGCAGATCAAGTAAGCAAATTCATCGAGGTTCCATCTTCAGTCGCGAGCTCCGCATAGTTGTTTCTTTGACGCCATTTATTGTCCGTTCTGTTTCCCTTTTCTTTTTCATCATTGATTGTTGTTCTGATTTAATTAAGGCTTTCCAGTAACAATTTAAGTTGTTTGGGTCGTTAATATTACGTACTCTTGATCTGGTTTTTTTTTCGATTTTTTTCAATGTCCGAAATTCGAAGATATTAAAATCATTAAGAGCTGTAAAAATGAAAAGCAGTTGAGAGTTGCAGAGTCAGTGTTAATCGAAAAAAACAGATCAAGAGTATGTAATATTAATGACCCAAACAACTTAAATGATTACTGGAAAGCCTTAATTAAATTAGAACAATCAATGATGAAAAAAAGGGAACATAACTGACAATAGATGGCGCCAAAGAAACAACTATGCAGAGCTCGCGACTGAAGACGGAACCTCGACGAATTCGCTCACTTGATCTGCGATTAGCTGAGCAGAGGGATACATCGACCTCCTGATGATGGCAGTGTTACTGTTGAAAGCGCTTGGGACATGTTGTGACTGGCTGAATGAGGTTGGCGTTTGCTGCAGGATTTTTGAGAAGCGACTTTTCATGGTTTTTATGATATCTTGATCCAAAGGCTGTTGATCAGCTGCAAAATTTGGCAGAAAATGCACCTCGTGGATGAGGTCTAATGTTGGGAAATCATTATGAGGTGTACAATCTATGAAAAGGTTTCTTCTTTTCATTTCCACATTAAATTTGGCAAGTAACTCATCAAGAATTTCTCTTCCCATCCATGATTTTCTTCTTGATTTATGCTTGCATGGCAGTGAATGAGAATTTTTTATGCAGTGGGGCTTAGCAGATTTGCCATTTATTAACACTTTCCTGTTCTCCATTCTTGACATATTGCAACAGAAGAGTGCTGCTAAGCTGTGCTTTAAGTTTTTCCACCTACACATTTATCTCCTTGAAGAGGTAATGTTTTCTTTGGCTTTGGAGTTGCAAAAATACCCTTGCCTCATCAGCATTAAAAACACATCATCTGAATTGTATGAGCTTATACTTGTCATTACATTCATTCATGCCCTCCAGCAGTTGCACTGGCTGTTTAAAAGTTTTCGCCAACTTATTTGCCAAATTCAAATTTTTTTCGCCATAGTATTATAACGGTACAAAAGAAGTAATCGCCAAAACTTTTATTCCATCGCCTAAACGATTTCTTTTTCGCAGATTGTGAAGAATGCGATCGGCAGTGCAACCCCTGCTTTCCACAAAGTAAGCACCTGCCTGACCACAGATTGTTTTGGGTGATGACATCATACTGTTCCTTAAAACAATTTAGCCATCCAACATTGGCCTGAAAGTCCTGATGGCCAAAAGCAGTTACAAACTGTAGTATTTTCTCATGGATTAATGGTTCACTAAATGGCACCCTCCAGGAATGGATGTCTTGGAGCCACATGAACACTGCTGAGTTGACATCTTAAAATTGCACCAGTCATATTCTCTTTCTTTCTGGCTAAATAACCAGCTTTTGCAACTGGTGTTAAGTTTTCTCTCAATATTTGAAAAAACGTCGAAGTGATGCTATATGTTTTAGCAACAGCACTCCTTTCCCCCTCCAAAATCAACTTCATCGATCTTTCTTTTCTTTCAAAGAGTGTTGCTTTCTTTACGAAGAACTCATTTCAAAAAGTGAGCGTGGAACAACGTAATTAATGCAAATGAGTATAGAAAGAGACTGAAAAATAGATTTGCTTGCTATAGCTCCACAGCATCCCTTTTGTCCCCAAACCCCATTAAGCTACTTTGACACAATGGAAGGTGGGAAATTATGTGCCTGAGAAGTGTGTTCATTACTTTTATCAAAAGAGTGCGAGAATCTGAATTCAGCCTCTTTGCTGGAGTTGTAAATATTGTTCTTAATGGTAATTTTCCTTGGAAATGTGAATATATTTTTTGCTGTAGTGAAAAATTCATGAAAAAGAATTTTGTTATATTGAAATATAAAAGAAATACATTGCGTCAATGGGATGTTTGATGGGATTGGTCTTATTTTTGTTAAAGCAGAATTTGTTTTATATTGGATTTCGCTCCAACCAGAATAGAATGTATATTGCTACGTCCCGGGGTGCCAGACAATCGAATAAAAATAGCTTTAAGAATTTAGATGTCAGGATGTCAGGCAATGGCTGACGATCTGGAGGTGGACATCAGAATCTCGAATAAATATTTGTGAGCCCTTTTATCGCCAAAATCTTATGTACTGGTGAAAAGAATTTAGCCTGCAATTTCACCAATCAAAACCAAGAAATTCTGACACTCATTAATTACACTAGCCAACAATGGTTCTGCGGTAAAAGCAAAAGGAGGTGATTCTTGTGGAAATCAGTGTCCTGAATCCGAAAATAACGTTAGTTTTGGTCCATCACATCTAGTTGTTTCGCAATATTGTTTTTTCCATATACGTGAATTGACGTATCCACACTGTATGTAATGTAGAGCCATCTCCTCACAATCACACTTAAATATCCACAAAGAACTTGACTTAAACCTAGGAAATGCTATATTACTATGAGAAATGCCCCTTGTCAACGAATGTTCCTGCGTACTTCTGCGTTTCGTTATTGTTTATGTTTTCAGACGCCGCTGTGTCGCGTCAGAGCCGTCGGCGCGACACTAGGTGGCGCGCCGCCGCTTGTTTATTGTATCCCTAGGAGTTTCTGTTTAAAGAACCTCACATTACCTCACTGAATATCCTATCAGTTGAGCAGAGGGCAGGCATACCTGTGCATGTGCCCGTCCTATATTGGAAGTATGAAAGTAAAATGTGAGTTTGTAAGTATGGCTAGTGCGTCGGGATTGTGTAGAAGACAGTGTGTGCGAAGTCCTCAGCAATTTTGTTACATTTGTCGATGTTATGTGTTTGATGGTCAGGTACCTAAACTAGATTCATTCGTGAAGAAACTATACTTTGCGTACTTCAAAGTGAAAGTCGGCGACCAGGATAAGTCGTTTGCGCCTCACGTTGCTTGTAACAGTTGTGTTGAGGGACTGCGGTACTGGTATGAAGGAAAACGGAAGGCAATGCCGTTTGCAATTCCAATGATATGGCGTGAACAGAAGAACCACCACGATGACTGTTATTTCTGTATGTGCAATGTTGCTGGTTATAACATAAAGAATAAGAAAGGAATTAAATACCCTAATCTGCCATCAGCCATACGGCCTGTTCCTCATGGACTTGACTTACCAGTACCTACACCACCAGCTAACTTGAGTGATGAATCTGAAAGCAGTTCTCTACTTTCAGGCACTGAGGACATAAGTTTCAAACCAGAAGAATTTGACCATTCACCAAAAATGTTTATTCAACTTGAGTTGAATGATTTGATAAGACTACTGGGGCTCATGATAGAAAAGAGTGAATTACTAGGATCAAGTCTTTATGAGAAAAACCTGCTGGCGTCTGGAGTTACATTTTCTTGGTACAGGAATCGTGACAAGTGTTTTCGGAAGTACTACTCGAAGGAAGATGATCTGGTTTTTTGTACGGACATCTGTAATCTTATTCATAAGTTGGGAGAGGAAATCTATCAACCTAGTTCCTGGCGCTTTTTCATTGACTCTTCCAAAAGAACAAGGCGATTTTACTTCATAACGGCAACAAATTCGCTTCTGTACCACTTGCTCATTCCACAAAATTGTCAGAATCATACGAAACATTAAAGTTAGTGCTTAAAAAAATTAAATTCCATTAACATGAATGGCAAATATGTGGTGACTTGAAAATCATTGGAATATTGTTAGGACAGCAGAGAGGATACACAAAATTTCCCTGTTTCCTTTACGAGTGGGATAGCACAGCCAGGGACAAACACTGGGATACTGCACATTGGCCTGAGAGGAAGCAACTGACAACAGGTTCCAAGAATGTCATAAATGAAAGTCTAGTTGATCGTGAGAAAATTTTACTCCTTCTGTTACACATAAAACTTGGCATTATGAAACAGTTTGTAAAGGCACTAGGCAAAAGTTGTCCATGCTTCCAGTACTTATGCACCACATTTCCTTCATTGTCACAAGCTAAAATCAGAGAGGGAACATTTGATGGCCCGCAAATTCGTAAACTGATGATGGATAACAATTTCACCTGTACAATGATCAAACTGAAGAAGAGGCATGGAACGCTTTCAAAGAAGTGGTGAAAAGTTTTCTTGGAAACGTAAAGGACCCACCATATAAGACAATTGTACAAAAATATGTTGGACAAATTCAAATTGCTTGGTTGTAATATGAGCCTTGGGAGCTTTGAGTGAAGAGCAAGGTGAAAGGTTCCACCAGGACTTAAAGAGGCAGAGCGACGTTATCAGTGACGTTGGGATGCATATGATGGCTGATTACTGTTGGTCTATTGCGCGTGAGGATCCTTCCAGAGAACACTCAAGGGCATCGCGAACACTGAGCTTCCATGGCAAGAGAAGAAAAAGAACTGCCGACTAACATTAAGGAATGTAATTAGGTACGTTTTCAACTCTTGTACACTTTTTATTTTATTTCTATGTAGTTTTGTTCTGATTATTCCCTTTCACTTTTAAAGGTTGTTCTTGCTTAGGTTTAGTTTCAAAAATGGTTAAATATGCATGCTATATATGCAAAGACATGAAATGTATTGCTTCGGTCAACAGAAATTGATGAACTTACATTATACCATATTGCCAAGGAACCTGATATGATACAGCAGAACCAAATGCATTTTTGAATTCAGCGTACAAAGATTAGTAAAAGTCACATATTCAAGTTCATACCGCAGAAAAAAAGTTTTCATTTGCAGGCTAGTGTTATTCATGCAACTTCAGGATTGGCATGAGACAACAGACATTTAATCAATTAAAAATAAAAGATAATAATGAAGGTGTCTATATACAGAGGATGGTGAAGGAGGGGCGTCAAATAGATTCGCCCTTTCGGGATAGCTCTGAAGCTGAATTTATCATTAAAGTTCAATGATTATTTGTTGGCGTGATTATTCACTATCCGGCTTTAAACAGTTCTTAACTGACAAAAGTCTGTTGGCTGACCGGAGCCAATTCATTCACAACTGGCATGCATAAATAAATAGTACTTACGGATATGCAGCTTTTCTTCGAGTATCCGTGTTTGATGCACTCACTTATGTTTGATGCACTCACTAATATTTGATGTACTCGATTATTTTGGCTTTGGAAGCGCACCTGTGTGACAACACACCCATTTCAGAGCGTGCACTATGACCAATGGAGAGGGGAATCGAACCCCGTCTCCCACTTACTCTCTTGCACAGCATTCACCTGCATGAAGCCAGGTACGCATCTATGGTCAGGTGGAATGAGGCCGCTGACGTGATAGCAGGATCCGTCTGTCTGTCCCAAGGTGATTTGCCTTACATCACCGGTCGTGTACCTCAATCACTCAGGGCTGCAATTCTATCACCTCATGTGACCTCTGGGATGCTGCTGGCTTTCTCTGTAGAAACTTACATCCCGGACGTGCAATCTAGCAGAGGCATCTTCCCCTCTCCTCTTTCCTCGTGGTAACGTCAACCGCCCGGCCACTCTTTGCTTAGCTGGCAGACTTCTTCGGGCAGAAGCTTTTCTTCTGCCGCTAACACCGAGCTGGATGAATCCAGATCCGGCTCCCTGAGTCTAGCATCCTTCACGGCTTTGAACCAGACCAATCTTTTTCACTTGTTCACATTTCGTCAACAAATTCCTTGCTCTGTCGTTAGGGGTCTGTTTTAACTCTTTTGTCAGTCTTATTGCTTCCTAAAAGCATTCGGCACGATAAAGAGGTTATGAGATGCATGCCTCTGCATTTGGAATATGTGGGCAAACACAACTTAACTAACAGTTCTTTGTCCTGCCAAGTTTCGTATTAGCAAACACCATAAGTTTTCTGATCTGGGGACACTCGAACGGTTTCTCCAAAGATCCCACCATCTCACACTTACACGGCCACCCAACTTGACCGCCGCATGTATGGGGTCGACACATTACGTTCCCCACACCAGGTGACCTAGGCTTCAGACTTCTCCCTTCCAAGAAAAGGGGCTCTTATCTCTTTTCTTCTTTCGCAATGGGGAAAACCACTAGCTGTTAATTTTTCACCCAACAATTAACGTTGCACCCGCCCCTTGCAAAACCTGCTAATCGAATTAATTACTGTACCCTAAAGTCGTAACAGTATGTTTTCTTTAAAAACTTCTTTCTTCTCTCAGTGTAATGGTGAATTATATTTGTTTGTACTGAAAATTACTTGTGTTGAAAGTTCTGACATTTAATTCATGCATAATTTTGTCTTTTATGAAACAAAGATTTTTAATAGTTGGTGTTCTGTTCCTTGTGGTATAAACGTTTTCTGTATTTCAGATTATTGTGGGAGAGCTAGTTGCATTTCTCTTTTCAAGCAGATCAAGGAAGGTGGTGAGAGCTGGATGCATACCTTGTAAAATGCATCAGTTGACTCGACGTGTTGTTCGCTTTTCAGGTGAGAACTTATTGTAATGAGTAAATTACACCAGTGTCAGTCCTGTCAAAGCTGTGAAATTATTTTTTGTTCTGCAGTGTCATCTTGCTTATGTGTACCAAGTAATTTGAGACTGCAATACAATTTCTTGAAATACAAATCCAGGAACCGGAACGTCAGTGTGTGCAGATGTGCATTTTATTGTGTGAACACAATTGTGACTATCAAATTAATATTTTGAAATTTGTATGGACCTGAATTTGTGCCAAAGCACTAGCTGGTATGTAATACTGAAAGAAAATTCAGAGTAATAATGGATGATGATGTTTTAGATGATTTAAAACCATTTAAACTGAGCTCCTTAAAAATCCCCAATTTTTGAGTCACAAAAGTTTTGCTTTTAGATTATAATATACCAGGTGGCTCAAAAGTCCATTAAAAGTTCAAAACTGTAGAACAGAAACAAAACAAAAAACATGCATGCATTGCAGTGCAGTTTGGCATCATCTAGATGGGGGATTTTGTTTGTCAATGGAAAAACTTTTAGTTCGAAAATGTGATGAGAGGGGCGCTTTACAGGCATGCAAACCATAAAAGGTATGCAAATGAAATGCCTTTAAAAGCACTAAGTGATAAGTTTAATCATCTGTGAATTGCCTTCATCCCTCTCGTTATTGTAAGCAGTATTCAAGAGGAGTATTGCTATGAAGTTAACTTTACTGGATGAAGCCTTGTTAGTGAAGCTTTTTTATGTAAGAGGAGAACTGACAACAGAAGCTTTGCAAAAATTCTAAACACAAAAAGGACTAAAGGTCCAAGGTCCTACCACCTGTGCTGTTTTGTTGTGCCTGGTGAAATGAATTGAGGATACTGGAAGTTTGCTGTGGTACCCCAAATGGATGAACTAGCATTCCAAATGACAAGTAGAACACTTGTGAAGTGGCAAGATGTTTGGGCATACTGAGAGCATCAGTAAATTGTATCCTTTACAGTGGGTTAAATCTATACCTATACAAACTGCAAACTTGACACCAGCTGTTATTGGCAGATGCCACACAGCTAAAGGAATTTACCAAATGAGCTCTGGCGAAGACCACTGAGGATCCCCAGACCCAGTGGCTGTCAAATGTGTTGTGGACAGACAGACAGCTAATTTTTCATTACATGGGTCTGTCAAGATGTATAATTGCTGAATATGGAGACAGGATAATCCACATGCATATACAGAGGAACAACTGCATTCACCATGAGTTACAGTGTGGTATGAATTCACTGCATCCGTCATTCTTGGGCCTTTTTCTTTGAGGAACTGTGTTCCAGAACTGGCTGGAAGACTTGCTCGGTAAATGCCAAGCGCTACTCGAAACTGCTGTGTGAAAATGTGATGCCATATTTGCAAGAACAAAATCTGCTGCACACAGTCATGTTTATGGAGGATGGTGCACCAGCTTAATTCAAATCTCGAGTAAAGAACTTCTTGTCACCACATTTGGAGCAGAAAGACTGATCAGCAGGCATTGCAGCATCCCGTGGCTATCTCATTCTCCAGATCTGACACTTGTGGATTTCTGGTTATGGGGTTATTTAATGTCCAGAGTGTACCAGACAAGACCTTTCACACCACCATGACTGAAGTCCATTGCATTCGCCTGGACATGCTACATTTGGTGGTCACTAGAGTTGTCATACACTTGAATGCTGTAATGCCTTGTGGGGAGGACATGTTGAACAATTACTGTTGCGATGGTGTCTCCAAATTAACGCAGCATATGTATTTTAATTGATTTTCACTGTATTTACAAACTTTTTAGCCGTTGTCACCCTCCATTGGTGACTATTTGAACTAAAAGTGTTTCTGTTGCTAAACGAAATCCCCCAACTAGATGAATCTTTACATGCTAACTGCACTGTAGTAATACACACACATTTGTTCTTTTGTTATAAAGTTTTGAAATTTAAACAGACTTTTGAGCCACCATATATCAGAGTTGTATAAAAATAAAATGTATCTGCATACACAACCATTGAAACAGAAAACTTGCTGCGAACCCGCCAATCATGATAACAATAGAATGAGATAATTTAAAGAAAAATTTATATAACAATAAATAATTATTAAAACATTACAGATTCCAGAGAGGTACATTACAACTAAATGCTCAGAAATGTGTGTAAAATGGACCTTAAGGCCAAAACTTTAAAATATTGGACTATGAACCTCCATAAAAACGAGAGACTAATTAAAGAAAGTTTTTATATCTAGAAAAGCAGTTCTGTTAATGAACCTTCAAAAATAATAAATAGCATTTTCAACAACTTACTTCAAAAATAGTAGACTTATAAAATACATAAGGAAAAGATTTTAATTTAAAAATAACTGGCAACTGCAAGAAAAACCTGGCAATAAAATTTAAAGTTTTTCTGTGTAAACAAAACTTTTGTTACAGTTCCGTTATATTGAGAACAGACCTTGATAAAATCAAGAGGCCAGAAACGTCTGTAAAAACAAAAGAACTCACTATCGGAAGATGTGAAAAATAGTTGAACGTTCTCACGGAATTGAGTATATTAATCTGAATAAGTGTTTTAATTGCTGTAAACAACATTTTTATTTTTTTAATCTACAAGCAAAAACAATCTGCTAATAATTTGGAAATTATCTGCGTATGGCGTACGCATGTACGTCTATATTCTGCGACCCTGCCATATATATATACACTGAAGTGCCAGAAAAACTGGTACAGACGAGCTTATGCAAAATACATAGCAACGTCACCTATGCGCGTACTCGGTTGCGCCCGCCAGTGCGTATATAAAGTGATAGACATCCTTGCCAGCTGTCAGAGCTGTTTTTGGCATGAGAATGACAAGTAATAACGCTTTAAGCGATTTTCAACGCAGTGTCATAGTTGGCACTCGTGAGATGGGCCATAGTATTTCGGAGGTAGAAACGAAGTTCGGATTTTCACGGACGGCCATTGCAAGGGTGTACCGTGACTACAAGAATTCCGGCAAATCCTCCAACCTACGATACCAGTGTGGCCGTAAAAAGACATTGGGTGAACGTGCCCATCGTCGACTGTCAAGAATCGTTTCACGTGATAGGTGTGCAACACTCTCGTAGGTATAATTGGAATTCAATGCTGGAGCCTCAACCAGCATCAGCGTCCAGATTGTGCAGCGTACTCTGCAGGATATGGGCTTTGGGAGCCGACGCACAACTAGAGTCCCCTTGATGGGTGCACGACACAGAGCTATGCGCCTCGCTTGGGCACGGCAACACCGCCACTGGACACTTGATGACTGGAAACAAGTAGCCTGGTCTGACGAGTCGTGTTTCCAACTGTATCGGGCTGATAAAAGGATTTGTGTGTGGTGCAAACCTCATGAAGCCATGGATCCCGCCTGTCAACAGGGAACTGTACCGGCTGGTGGGTGGTCCGTAATGGTATGGGGTGTGTTTAGCCAGACTTCACTGAGACCCCTGGTACATCTACAAACGTCTGTGACCGGCCAACGCTATGTGCGCATCTTTTCTGACGAGGTACACTCGTTCATGTCCTGCATTCATGCTGATGGGTTGGGCCTGTTCCAACAGGACAATGCACCTCCACACAAGTGTCGGGACGCCACATTATGGTTAAAGAAGCATTCATCTGAGTTTGGGGTGTTGCCACTCCCACCCAAGTCCCCAGATCTGAACGTGATAGAACACATTTGGGATGCCATGCAACGCGCTATGGAACACAGGAATCCAAGACCTCGGAATACACCCAAATTGTGGAACGCTCTACAGAAAGTATGGTGTGCATTGCCTACAGCATGTTTTCAGAAGCTAGTGGAGTCCATGCCTCGTTGTATGTCTGCCGTCCTGCGCTCCCGTGGGGGACCTACCAAGTATTAGACTGGTGTACCAGTTTTTCTGGCACTTCAGTGTGTATATACACTGCTGGCCACCCAAAATGCAACACCAAGAAGGACACGAGATAGCAAAGCCAGATTTACTGGACACATAACAACAGATACAAAGATGAAACGATTGAGCTTACAGGCCTGTGCGACTTGCGGAACACGCAGACATCAATAGTTCATGTGGCCCCCATGGCTGGCAATAACGGCCACTACACACCGCGGCATCGAACGAAAGAGGCTTTGGATGTGGGCTTGGTGTATGTCGGTCCAGGCTGCTTCCACACGTTGCCACAGTTCATCAGGCATAGCCGCGGGTGGTGCTTGCCGGGCCACTCTGTTGCCGATCAGCGACCAGATGTGTTCAATGGGTGACATATCGGGAGAACAGGCGGGCCACGGCAGCAGTGACACCTGGTGGGCCGTAAATAATTATTGCACGATGCGTGCCACGTGCGGGCGCACATTGTCCTGTTCAAACGTAGCTGCTGGCAGGTCCTGCAGGTAAGGGAGGACTACAGTCTCCAAAACGTCGGAGATGTAGCGGTGGCTGTTGAGTGTACCGGTGATGCGTACCAGAGGGGTGCGGGCGTCATATCCAATTGCGCCCCAAACCATAACACCAGGCGACGGACCTGTAAGGCGATGCATAATGCAGGCGTCATACAGTCTCCCGCCGCTGTGCCGCCACGCGTCGATCCGGCCATCGTGGTGTTGCAGGCAGAAGCGGAATTCGTTGGAGAGGACAATGTCTGGCCATTCCGTAGTACAGGTGCGGCGTTCAACAGCCCACTGCCGACGCACTGGCTGGTGGTTTAACCTCAATGGTAATCGGAGCAATGGGCACCGTGCGACAAGTCCCCGCTCCTGCAGCCGCCGCCGAACGGTACGTGCAGACACAGGTTGTTGCGCAACACACCCTAATTCCTACACTAACGTTCGTGATGTGGCGGTGCGAGCCGTCAATGCCCGCTGCACAACATGCCGGTCCTCTCGTTCGGTGGTGTACTGCGGCAATCGCACACGTCGGTCCGTCCGTCCCTCCTGCACCCACCGAATCCATACTCGCCTCACTGTGGCTGGATGTCATCCCACACGAGCGCCGATGTCTCAGTACGATAAACCGCTGTCACAATAAGCCACTATTCGTCCTCTGTCGAACTCCGAAACGTGCTGGAATGACTGCCGTATTCTGCGACGAGGCATCAGGAAGCTTCCCACGCACAGGTCCGTCCGGCAGCACAACACACTTCCACTACTTACACCTCGCCTTCTGTGCACCCTTCTTATCGTGCTTCTTGGTGGCGTGCCGGGCGCACATGATTTGCATATGTCCTGCAATGCTAATCGTTTGCATGTCCTCTCGCGGGCGACGCATGCTGCGAATTTCAGGCCAATTGGATGCTTCCTTCTTGGTGTTGCATTTTGGGTGGTCAGCAGTGCATATATATATATCATCATCATCATCATCATTCTTAACCATTATCAATCTAAAGCTGAATGAAGGTCTCCCCAAGTTTCTTCCACAACATTCTGTCTTGAGCCAGTCTCCTCTGGCATTCTTTCAAATTTCATCCACCCATCTCCCACTCGGGCTTTTTTGGGTCTTTGCCTTGCCTTGGTATCCAGTCATATATTTCAGTTGTCTTTTGGTAGTCAGTTCTTCTAGCAACATGTCCTTAATCATGATGTCTTCCATTTTCCTGATCCAAGAGTTCGTGTTCTTATCTTTCCTGGTTTTGCCAAGCATGCACATTTCCATGCTTCTTTCAGTTATCTGCAGCCTCTGTCTGTCATTTTTACTTAAGGTCCAAGGTATTATCTCTAGATTTTTGCCATCGATCACTAAATCTTTATATATATTGCATTTTGTGCCTGAATTCCGTACAGCTAAACAGCCGTGAGATGATAATGTTGCTAGTGAAATTTTGATTTTCAGATATTATAGAATTTGGTATTCTTTCTGTTTCTGCTACTCATGCACAGTTTCAAATATTTAGTGAGCATGTGCAGCATGTAATTTAACACAATTGCATACATTCTTTTTTTTTTTCTTTGGAAGGAAATTTCTGAGGAAGAAAACATCTGACTTCTAGTGCAAGTATTAAGTGCTGGTTACCAGTTTTTGAAATTATTGGTAAGTCACTGAATATTCATACTAGAAGGCTGAGTGTCCTCCATGTTTTTGGACTAGAAGGCAAAAACTTCCCTCTTTACAGTTCTGTTATGATGTCATGAAGTATCAGTTTTTGTCATAAGCAGGGATCGCATTCCTCCTAAAATTCCTAAAATTCCTAATATTTTGTGACCCTCCTTAAATTCCTAAAATTAGACCTAAAATTTGCTATTCATCCTAAAATTTTCGTAAGCTTATTTTTATTAAAAACACAACCGTTATTAACGCCAATAAATTTACCATTACGGTAAGGTAAAAAGACCTGTTATTGTAGAAACACAGCCTATATGCTGTGCTGCTGAAGGGAGGGAAAAATGACGCCATCGAGATGCACTTGCTTCGGGGCGGGCGTTCCATTTTTTGCCTTCGAACAGTTTTCGAGAGTAACAAGAGATCTAAGGGAAAAGGGGAGGGGTCATTTTCACCCCTGGTTTGCGCTTTGCAGACGAACTCCGTGGCACGCAGAAGATCGTACTTTATTTTTGTACATGCCTTGTGGAACCTCCTCTTTCTGCTGATGTTTTGTTATTGTAAACCGCAGGTGGGTGGAAGCAAAGAGGAAACATGTGGTCTCCTTCCGTAACCTCCGGTAATGACGATGGGATGGTAGCTGAGTATTATCTTGGCAGGCAGTAGAGCACGTGATCATTGACCTTCGATCATGCGTCGGCGACAGCGACCTTCGATGCGCAATATATCTCGGCTCCGACTCGCTTTGACTGAACTTGCGTGAGATGCGTATGATAGTTTCTGGTTTTACGTCTTTTATGGTGTTCTCTGTGCTGTGTGCAGGTTCAGTTCTCTAGTGGTGACCTGCTTTTTTTTTTTTTTTTTTTTTTTCATATCTTCTGACATCCTCGCAGCCAAATTTCGGGAAGTTGTCTGGTTTTGCAATATTGGAACGTGTTTTTGTACTTCCCTTTCATTTTCTGGTTAGTAATACAAGTGTTTAAGATGCCTAAATCCAAAACGAAATTTCAAGATGCGTGGCTCGCCAAAGAATTGGATGGAGTGAAGTTGAAAGAATGGTGTTCTGCAACTGAAACAATATTTTCTGCTAAGTGTATATTGTGTTCAGAAATTTTCAACATTTCTAATAGTGGCTTTTCACAAGTAAAAGTGCATCATAAAGGAAAAAAACATTTGCAGAAATTTCAAAGTAAATTTCAAAATAAGTCCATCCTGAAAGCCTTTGGAGGACGGGATCTTCAGCCCAAAACAAATATTAGTGAAGTACTGAGTCATGATTTACAGTTGGCTAAAGCCGAAGCATTATGGGCCATGAAAGTTGCTAAGGACAATATGTCTTTTGTTTCATGCACTGAAACAGTTGAACTTTTCAAAGAAATGTTTCCTGATTCTGCTATTGCAGCCAAAATGCAACTTAAAGAAAAAAAAGTTGCTTATGTGATATCACATGGATTGTCAAAATATTTTGAAGAGGATTTGAAAAAAGACATTGCATCTAGTAGCCCAGGAAAGGTTACTATAGCATTTGATGAAACTACAAATACACAAGTGAAACGGCAGTTGGATGTGTATCTCAGGTACTGGTCTTCAGAAATAAATTCAGTTTCTTGCCGATACCTAACAAGCGTTTTTCTGGGTCATGCAACAGCAGATATTTTGCTAAAAGAAATTCTTGATGTGTTATCATCCTTCAATATTTCGTTGAACAGAATTATTTGTGTATCCATGGACAGCCCAAATGTAAATAAGTGCTTTTTACGCAAATTCAATGAAGTTGTAAAACAAGAAACAGGCCAGAAATCTTTGGAACTAGGTTTTTGCAACCTGCATGTTGTTAGTAATGCATTTAAAATTTTTTTGACAAGCTTAAATATAGATTTTGACGAATTTGCTACTGATATGCATTACTTTTTAAAGAGTAGTGCTGCAAGACGAGAGGATTATAAATCTGTCGAGGATATAACATTGGTCACTGCCAAATTTCTTTTGCGTCATGTCAGCAACAGATGGTTAACCGTTGGTTCTGTAGCCCAGAGGCTCTTGGATCAATGGCTAAATATTACAGAATATTTTTTAAACTTCTTGCCATCTCAAAAAATATTTGAAAAACAACTGCGCAATTCGGCAAGGTATAAAAGAATTCACTGTTTCCTGAAAAATGAGCTTACTCCTTGCTATTTAGCATTAATTTCATTTTCACACCAAAATTTTGAAAAGTTTTCATTATGTTATCAGAGTGAAGAACCAAAAATACACCAGTTATATTCTGATTTAAATACTTTAATGAGGAATGTTATGGCTCAGTTTATCCAAGATGATGTTATAGCAGGGAAATTTGGAGAAGACCTAAAGAATGTAGATTTTGAAAACAAAAATTCATGGAAAAAACTAGGGGAGTTAGAAGTTGGTATGAAGACAAAAATCTCCTCAGGAATGTTCAGGAGACCAGGCAGAAATTATTTCTCTTAGATGTAAGATCATCACTAATTGCAACCACAAAATATTTAAAGTCAAATTTGCCATTCTGCAATCAAAAGCTAAGAGACATAGAAGTTTTAAAGGTAAAAGAACCAAAGAAAGAGTCAACTCAACTTTCAGTCACTGAAGGACTTTCGGAAATAACCAGAATTTCAAGTGTTTTGCATCTTTCTGAGGAACAAATTGATAGAGTAAGAGAAGAGTGGAAACTTTTAAATTGCGATAAGCCAACTCTAGATGAACTAGTGAAATTTTCAGAGGAAGGGCATATTCCAGTGCGGATTGATCATTACTGGCGTAATATATTTAGTATTAAAGACTCTAGCGGAAAAGAAAAATACTCAAATCTTGCTAAACTCATAAAGTCAATTTTAGTTTTACCTCATGGTAATGCTGATGCAGAAAGGGGATTTTCGGTTAACACTGCTCTGTTAAGGAAGGACAAGGCTAACTTAAAAGACTCAACTATAACATCATTAAGAATAGTTAAAGGGGCCATTAAACACTATGGATGTGTAAGTAAAGTTCCCATAACAAGAAATTTGTTAAATAGTGTTTGTGATTCACATAAATTTTATAAAGAGTATGTTGATAAGCTGAAGGAAGAAGAATCAAAAAAGGTAAAAGAAAGGAAGCAGAAAGAGAGGGAAAATAAGGAAAAGCAGCTAGAGAAAAAAAGAAAAGCTGAGTTTGATGACAAAATAAAAGAAAATGATGCAGAAATAAATAGACTTAAAAACGATAAAGAAGCCTCCCTAGCAATAATTCAAGAGGGAACAGAAAGAATGAGAAAAGCTGTAGAAAAACAAAATACTGTTGAAATAGCAGTTGCCTCTAACTTGATCATACAAGGTTCAGCTGAAATAAAGAAAACTGAAAGTAAATTAGTTGTGGTAGAAGCAGAAAAAGATAGGCTAATCAGGAAAAGGTTAAAACAATAATATGAAAAAAGTAATTCAGTGAACAATTGTACATAGTTCTTGGTTTTCAATTACCTTTTTAGGATATTATAATTTAATGTGAAACCTGAAAACTTTACTGTGAAAATCGTGAATTGCTTCTGGTTCAACAGCATATTAATGTTCAAAGTGAAACTTGAATGTGGTAAATATACTTGAATATGATAATAACACGTGAAAAGATAAGAACTGAACATTAGAAGTAAATCATACTTAAACTTTAGACATTAGACGTTATGCAAAAAATTTGGGTGTTAACTTCGACCATATATACTAATGGACTGCACATTGGCAATAGCTGCATCAAAGCCGCCATAACTCAAACATTGGGCACGTCATCATCAGACTCCAAATTTCGTGTAAAAATGCTGTTATGATTACTAATTTACGCTGCAGAACTTCAGTGTTTTCGGTGTATTATGTGAATGCGCCTCATATATAATGAAAACTCTTCAGGTAAGTTTACTTATGAGCTATATACATGCATGATCGGGTTGTTTACATTTTGTGATTTATAATGTGATGAACATTTGCGAAGAATTTGGAACATGCATTCCATTTTTTTTTCTTAAGTTACTATATTTTTATATCAATAGCTGCAAGTTTCTGGTTAAGTAATTGAACTTTATTGACTTAGGTATGTATTTAATTCGTTTCTTACCCATGAAAAATCATAGAACTTTCTTTACTACATCGCTCAGAGCAACCATAAGCACAGCAGGTGTAACCCATCTTTTTGACTGTTGTCATGTGATTTTATGTTGGAGCCAGAAATTTTGATGTCATGCGCAGTCTATCAGTATATATGGTTGAAGGGTGTGAAGCAAACTCTTTACAATGTATACAAAGTTGTTTTACTAGATGTATACAAATATACATCTAGTTTTTATTGAAATACACTCCTAAAATTTTCCTAAAATTTTTCTAAAAATTCCTAAAATTCCTAAAATTCCTACCTAAAATTTTCCAGAAGTATGCTATGATCCCTGCATAAGTGAACAGCTACATTTGGAAAATCTTTGTGATGAATAATATTCCTTTCATTTTCTGTGTTTGGATTTTTGTTTCCCAAATCTTTATATTTTATTAGTGATCACTTTATTCTTAAAGTTGATCTTTGAATTATTCATGGTTTAGTATTTTCATGCTTTTAATTGTGCAGTTTAATGTGGCTCACAAAGATTTATTCTCCATAGTGATCAGCTGGTGTAGAATACTTTATTAAAATAATAAAGACTAGAGTTCAGGGACTGTAATATAAAAATTTAGTATTAATAATCAGTATTAAACAGCTAAGCCACTACGCAGGTGTTTTATGTTATGTGTAATGAATTTTTGAATTTCTAAGTAGGAGTGTGTTCTAAACATTAGATCTTGGCATTTTTGTTGTGGTTTTTGCCTGTGGTAGGAAATTTCAGAACTTCGTCTTCATTCTTTTTAGCCTTTTTAATTTTAACATAAATTTACAGTAGTAACAGAGCTCTATATGGTGTAAACAAAGACTGCAATATATAAAGAAGGTTTCCACAAAATACATTCTTTGCCAAAACAAACGAAGCACCCTGAGAAAATTGTTCGATCCTGATGAAACTCCGCATGCAAGTACCTCAGGGCCAAATATGCAAATGATTAACAAATAACAACCAGTGACTAAATAGTGCCCCAGCACAGCGCATGGGAGCTGTGCATCAAGGAGGATATATCAAGAGCAAAGCTCAAATGCAGGGACAATTGTGACAGCAGATTGTGGTTGCATTAACCTCCACGGATTGTGAGGGTCCCTCCACGTCAGATCCATGCGCTTGTACGAGTTTGAGAAAGGGCATATAATTGAGTTGAGAGATGCCAGTTGGGGTCAAATCACCATATTGCCAGGCAATTTGGGTCAGAGTGACACAGCAATTGGTCATTGTTGGCGCCAATTAGTTGAGGAGAGCACAACCCAGCAGCATCGGGCAGTGGACGGCCGAGGGCAATGACAGAATGCGAGGAACGAGCGATTGTGTGAGAGCCACATAAACAGAACCAAAATTCACTGCTCTCAATCATTCGTGGCCATGTTGCGTCATCTACAGGTACAGAACTGGCCATCCAGACTATTGCCAGACGACTTGCGACGCGAAGACTACATTCGGGGAGGCCACTTTGCCGCCTACCACTGACCAGCGAGATTCATCAGCACTGGTTGCAGTAGTGTCGGGCCTGATCAACGTAGGATAGTGCAGAGATGCCTACAACTACGGAATCTCTGTAATTCCTACGGGAAAAGCTCTTGTACTACGGAATACGGAAAACCGTGATTTTTCTACGGAAAATTAACGGAAGTTATTAATTTTTATTTTGCTTGTACCTCTTCCCAGCGCAACGGCGGCCACTTGATGATCTGTCATTCATCTTGCTTCCGACGATGCCTGCACTTCCAGTTCTGCCTCTGGAAGCTGCTCGGATCTTAGCGCGAGCGGAAGGCACTCGATCAATGTGGCCTTGCGCTGAGTCATTCTAATTTTAAACCCTCCCTCCCCAGCATGCAACATTCTGGGGGCGTTGAGCATAGCTCGCTTTGGTGGACGTGGGCAGAGTTCGGCCTGAAGCTTCTTTCGCAGTGCAGCGGCAAGCTGTTGAAAATCGTTTGGTGCAGAACGTGAGTGTCATTGCCTGGCATTGGAGTTTTTCTTTTTAAATCGTGCGCCGACCATTCATGTCAGTAATTAATATTTTGAAGTTTTTTTTCTTGCGTTGCAGAAAAGTATGTTTGGATTTCGTTGCAGAGTTCGCCAAAATGCGTAATTACGTGTCTCGTAAGCACCAAAATTTTACCAACGCGTGAAAATATGCATCGGGAATTTTTCGCGACATGTAGAAATTCACATAGTGATGCGCGTAAAGTACGCATCAACACGTAAAAATACGCATCGAGAAACGCGTAAAATACACATCGACGCGCAAAAACACACACCGAGAAATGCGTAAAACTATGCGTCGAAGAATTTTACCAACGCGTAAAAATACGCATCGGGACAGCATTTCGCCTTTCGAAAACGGAAGTGAACAAAATAAAGATTTCTTCCGTAATCGTAATTTCGTTTTCCTGTGATGTTGCCTCTGTCCAGTATTGTTGTTATACATAATTTTATTCCATAAATCTTTGTATTTCA
The DNA here is from genome assembly GCA_039090855.1 of Macrothele yani. Taxonomy (NCBI): domain Eukaryota; kingdom Metazoa; phylum Arthropoda; class Arachnida; order Araneae; family Macrothelidae; genus Macrothele; species Macrothele yani. Next base: position 137,652,842 of record CM077023.1, read on the forward strand.
CTTTGAAAATGGAGGGGAGATTTTTGAAAACGAAAATTTGACGGCGCAGAAATTCCCGTGTAATCTTCGACTTCGAGGAATTTCTTCTTTTTTGTCGTAATTTGGGTTATCCTTGAGTTCGATGCATAACTGAACAGAAATTTTGGGGCAATTGGTAGTGGTGAAGGATGCTTTCCTCCTGAAACTTTTGAAAACTGAAATTTCGTCTTTCAAAACTTTCGGAAACAGTGAAGATTTCTCCCTTAATTGTAACTTTATTTTTCACGCGATGTTTCCTCTGCCTAGTATTGTTGTTAAATTTCATTTTATTTCGTAAATATTTGTATTTCACCTTGAATATGGAAGAAAAATGTCCGAAAGCGGAAATCGGACGTAGCCAAGGTTTCTCCCGTAACTGTAATTTTCCCCCAACAATGTTCCGAACGTGTATCCTGTGTTCTTACATATTCCCCCCAAAAAGGTTTGCATTTCAGCTTGATAAAAGGAGGAGAGTCCGAAAAGGAAAGTGACGAAGCTGAAAAATTTGTAAGAATTGATGCAAGATATTCAAAAGCATTCATATTCTCCAAGTTACACTACCTTTTATCTAAAATAGTGAAAGCTATCATGCATTCATGGTCCTCAAACTGAAAGTTCTTTCAGCATGATGGATAAAATTGTCATCCAAGAAATTTGTGAAGCCTACTGTCGTAGCTGATGGTGATGCTGAGCTTAATTTTTCAAATAACAATTTTTCAAAAAAGAAAAATCAGAAAGGACACAACTGGTAATTGGAGTAAAAACAAGAATGTAATAAAGCAAAATCATTTTAAACAAAAATGAACTTTCTAAGTTCTATACATCCGTCGGAAAATTTCACATTGAAGAATGTTCTTATATTCAAGAAAAAATACTGATCTATGATGAATTCTTAAAACATGAAAAAGTAGTAAATTCTTTACTTAGAGCCATAACATCATTTACTTCTGTATTACACATAGTCAAGCGCCTTCCATTTATAATAACTGAAAATGAACTTGATATACTGGAAGCGGAATTCCTTGTTATCAAGCTGACAAATTAGAGACTATAGCAGTAACAGATAGAATAGATGTCACTTGGTCAGAAATCTCAAAATTAAGAAGCTGTAATGGAGCGGTTAAGTATACTATTTTCTCGAAAGTAATGTTTGCAATGCTTGTAGTTCCACACTCGAATGCTGTGAGTAAGAGAGATTTTAGTTTAGTGCGAAAAATCAAGCCCGTTTCCAACCTAATTTAGGTTTAGAAACTGTAGAAGCACTTCTTATTGCAAAAATGAATATGTTCTCCTCTGGGCAAGTGTGTTATGAAAAAAGATTTTCTGCTGAGGAATTCAAATCTGCAAAACACTGTACAGCAAAATCACTAAAGAAAGCTGTTTAATAAATTTTTTGTTGTGTAAAAAAAATGTATCAGTCATGGTGTATATTATTTTTCTTGTGAAAAATTTGGAATATTTTGATACAGATTTTCATGTATATAAATGAATAAGTAAGTAAAAAAATGCTAATTAAATTAAATGAGTTGTTTTCCTCTGTTAAAATTATTCTTTTTGGTATGACAACTGAAAAATGGCCAAAACTACTGAAAATTTGTACGAGTACTACAGAAAATATTTGAAACAGGTTGGCATCTCTGGATAGTGTCCAGTGGCATCGTGTTGTCTTCAGTGATGAGTCACGGTTTGCACTTAGCGCCCCATGACCAGCACATAAGCATCTGGAGACAAGCAGGCCAGCACACGAATCCTTCCTTTACCATGGAATGGCACACATCTCTTGACAGCCGGACACCCTTGGTAGTCCTCCATATCACCCTCACAACTCAACGGTATATTGACAACATTCTACGACCTGTTGTTTACCATTCCTGTCGCAGCATCACTGAGCAATTTTTCAACAGGGTAATGCCCAGCAATGCACAGCAAAGCTTTCCCAGGCCTGCATCCAAAATGTTGATACCCTTCCATGGCCAGCCAAATCACCCAACCTCTCACCAATTGAACATGTTTGGGACATGATGGGACACCACCTATGCCTATGCTAGAATGTTGGTGAACTTGCCAACAATTTGGACACCATCTGGTATGCTATACCTCAGTACAGTATCTGTGAACTGTATGTGTCTATGCTGCACTGGGTAAGTGCTTGTATTTGAGCCAGAGGTGGCACTACAACGTACTGACTTGTACTTATGTAGCTGTTTTATCCAAATAAATGGACCAACGGTTCTGGAATTGCAATAATTTCCTTTCCTATACATGTACTTTGCCCATACCAATTTTCATCTTAATTGGACGATTCCTTCTGGGTGCTTTGAGATTTGTTTTCTTTTTGGCAAAGAGTGTATATTTTGGTTTGTATTTTAATTTAGTGAATATTTATATGTATGATGACTGTTGGGGAATATATAGAAATAAATTTAATGCAGGTTTTAATGAATTTTAATGATACACTGTCTTGTTCTACCTTCATGATTGCGAGAAACAGAACAGGTGAAACGTTTAGTTTAGCCAAAAGGAGATGTGGTGTAGTGACTGATATTTGCAAATTTTGCCTATGCAGATATAGAATTATTATATTAGGTGTGCAACTTAATTCTCGACCCCTAACTGCAAGCGATCAAAGAACATCGACAAATGCAAATAGCTGTGTGCGATAATGGCTGATTTCAGCGCCATCCAATAGCTTTCCAGGCAACTGTAACCGCTCACAGCTGTAGTGACAGAAGGGACGAAAGTTGACTGTGAAAGCAATGTCGTTCAAGAAGCAACATTTGAGGCACTGCCCTTTGCGTTCCAGCTGAAAAAAGTTCCGCAGAAGCCCAGCAAATGATTTGTGCTGCTTTGGGCGAGGGTGCTGTGTCCTACAGTATGTGTAAGAAGTGGTTTAAGCAGGGACATTTCGATCTCAGTGATGCAGAACGTCCGGGACAGCCACAGAAAGTTGACGATGAGGAACTGGAACAACTCTTGGACGCAGATCCCTGTCGCACATAGTCAGAGCTCGCCCAGGAACTCGGAGTAGTACGGTAAGCCATTGCAAAGTGCCTGCACAAGCTTGGACATTGGAGGGGGCCTTTGGGTGCCCCTCCAACTCACAGCTGCGAACAAGTCTAGGCGCTACGATGTTGCTGTGTCCTGGCTCTCCAGATTCAACAGATTCAAGAACAAGGATTTTCTCCACAAGATTTTGACCTGTGATGAGAAGTGGATCCCCTACGATAATCCTAAGCAGTGCAAATTGTGGTTTTATCCAGGTCAGCCTACCACCAGTACCGCCAAACTGAATATCCATGCCAGGAAGTTGTTGCTGTGCATATGGTGGGATCAGCACGGTGTCGTACACTATGAGTTGCTCAAACCTGGTGAAATGGTCAATGCTGAGCGTTATTGTCAGCAATTCATTCGTGTCAGTGACGCAATGGAGGTGAAAAGGCCATACACCGGCAAGGGCAGAAGGTCGGTCCTGTTGCTTCAGGATAACGTGCGTCCTCACACCATGAAAATTACTTTAAACACGATCACCAACCTGGGATGGGAGATTTTGTCCCACCCAGCATATTCTCCAGACTTCACCCCGTCAGATTATCACCTCTTTCGCTCCCTGCAACATCACCTGAGTGATACCCACTTCACTTCTGTTGAGGAGGTCCACACGAGTATTGATGACTTTATCAACTTGAAACAGCCCTCTTTTTTCCACAGTGGCATTCGGCAGCTCCCTGACCAATGGCTCAAATGTATCCAACATGATGGGGATTATTTTTCCCTGATTAGGTATGTATTTGATTTGCTGTCTACGTGTCATGCCTGTGGCCGAGAATTAAGTTGCACACCTAATAGAAACAGAAAAGTATAGGATATTTCTTTCATTGGCAAGGAACAGTATAATATGTCGAGTTATACCACAGATTGTTTTATATTTTGGCATTTTGTTGTTGTTTTTTCATTGGAAAGTTTGAGGAGCTTTTTACTGTTTGAACATAAAAAATTACATACATTATATACATATTACTAAGCTGTTCTCTGATATTCAGAGGTTAGCTCCACAAAGAAATACAAAACTACCCGATAATTTTTACTTACTGTTGCCATATCAAACTTCTCCATTTACAGCGATCTTGACATACAACTCGGGCTTCGCTGACATCCATCACACGCCGTACACAAGATCTTCTATACTTCATACTCATATTTATTTCTCATGCAGACACTCCTGAATCTTATCCTCCCATGACTTCCTTGGCCTTCCTCTACATTTCCTTCCTACCACTTCTTACTAAAAAGATTTTCTTAGTAAGCATCTCAGCATTCATTGTTTCAACATGACCAAAACCAGTGAAGCATATTAGTCTCCACCTTGCTAACAACATTTTGCCTCACATTACACAACTGTAACACATCTTCATTCCTCACACAATAAGAACATGTCTTGCCACAACCCCCCCCGTAACTAACGCATTTCTCCAGCACACAAATGACTCCTATGTTTCTTCTGTAGCACCCAGGTTTCACTGCCATACATCAGAGTAGGAACAACCACACTTTCATACACAGCCATGCGGTACTCCCTTGAGATCACATCATTCCTGTGAAAACCTCCCAAAGCAGCCATGATTTTCAATAAAGAATTCACACGCCTACTAATTTCACCATCCAATTTATTCTCTCTGTCAAACATGCTTTCTAAATACACAAACTCATTCATCTTGTCAACCACTGTTCCGTTTAGACATATATTACATTCAGTACTACCAGTTCCTCTCTCTCAAAAACCATAAGTTTGGTTTTTCCCTTATTTATACTCAGTTTGAATTTCATGCAAACTTCGTACATCCGAGATAACATAATCTGCAACTCACTTTTGCTCTCTGCGAACAGGAGAGTGTCATCTGCATGCAGCAATTTGCATGCACGCATGTCACCAAGATATAAACCAGTATTATCTATTTTGGCATCACACATGCACACATCCATAAATATATTAAACAGCCATAGTGTCATTACACAACCCTGTCTGACTCTTGCACCAATAGAAAACCATTTGGATACAACACCATTCACTCGTACACAAGCTTTACTGTCAGCATACATGGCTTTTACATCATGCATAATGCAAAAATTTGGTTAATGCAGCCTTTACCAGGCATAAAACCACTGTGGACATCCCACACTTTCTTTGATGTAAGACCCCATACTTTTTCAATAACAACCTTACCAAACACTTTCCCTGGCACACTCAGTAGGCTAATACCACGATAGTTCTTGCAGTCAGTCTGATCACCTTTCCCTTATACAAGGGAACAATGATAGTATCCTTCCAATCTCGAGGGACCATTCCTACCTCCCAGCACAACTGCAAATTTCAGTTAACCAGTCAATTACAGAGTTACCACCATATTTCAACATCTCAGCAGTTATTCCATCAACTCCTGAAGCCTTACCATTCTGAAGAGATTTTAAAACTTTACACACCTCTTCTCTTGAGATCACTCCTGTGCTTCCATCCTTTCCTGTGACATCATCTGCTTCTGCCTCTGAATCACCTTTGCTTTCCGGATCTAATAACTCACAGAATTATTCACCCCATCTTTCACTTAACTCATTGGGCTCCCATATCATTTCCCCGATCCTATTCACACAACATACAACTTTGTTTCCCCTATTTTTTCTGATTCTCATGTACTTCCAGAAAGTCTTCTTATCTTTCTAAAAAGCCAATTCATGCCTTTCCACCTTCTCCTTCCTATCTTTTGCCTTACTCTGGCAAACCAGCCTAGTGGCTTCAAGCTTCTTACAGCGATATTCATCCACAGAAACTCTACCTTGCAACATCCACAAATAGGCTTCCTTCTTTCTCTTTGCTGCCTCTTCAATCTCACTATTCCACCAAGCATCACCTCTATTGTTACCCACTATTGTGGTGCCACAAACCTCTTCAGCAGCAGTGACAACACAGTACTTAAAACATTCCCACTTCTTTTCTACATCCCTCTCACAAGACTTCAGCTCCTTCAGTCGTTCTCTGAGTAAGTCAGAATACCACTGATGGTCCTCAGGGAGCCTTTCAACCTTTAGTCTTTCCATCCTGGGTCTCTTCCTATTCCTTTTCCTCCAACCAACATTCAGTTTCACTCATGACACTACCAAGTAATGATCAGAACCAACATCTGCACCTCTCATCACACAAGTGTCAACAATTAAGTGTTTCAGATGTTGATCATAGACAACAAAATCTAACACACTCTTTTGACCAAGAGTGCAATTTTCCCAAGTATATGTATGGATATACTTGTGGTTGTAAAACATATTTGATACACACAAACCATTCTCAATGCAGAGTTTAATTAATCTTTCACCATTATCATTCACACAAGGATCATTAAACTTACCCAGAACATTGTCAGAAATTGCATTCTGCACACCTACTCTAGCATTGAAATCCCCTGCTATTATAACTTTCTCTTTAGCACCAAACTGGCTCAAAACAGCTTTTAGCTGATTCCAGAAATCTTCCTTCCTGTCAGAAGGTTCCGAGTCACAAAGAGCATACACTACAACAATTACTATTCTCTGAAGTTTCACTTTCAAATGAAGCCAAAAATTCTCTCACTTATGCAGCTATAGTGAATCAAGTTGTTCTACATCTTTTCACTTAAAATCACACCTACACCAGCCTGTGCTCTCACATTATCCAGTACTCCAGACCACACACTCACCGTTCCTTTCACTTCTTCTGTCCCAATTTCTTTTCTTTTGGTTTCACTTATACACAGCACATCCAATCTATACTTATTCATCTCGTCAATCACCTCATTCATCTTGTCATTTATACCTCTAGTATTCCATACACCAATCTTACACTCGCTCAGCCGAGATCTCTTTCTCATGTGCCGTTTAGAAGGTCCAGGTCAATTTCGTGGTGGACCGTCCTTCTCAAGTGTGGTAGGTCCATCATATCCCACACTAGAGTCCGAATGTTGATTTCTTTGTGTCTTTTTAATCAGTTAAGTTCCACAGTAATTACGTTCCACGTAATGTGAACAAAGAATCATTTGTATACATTGGCTAAAAAGCATTGTTCACCAAATGCCACTTGTTTTAAATTTGTACACAGCATTCATTGCTTGAATTGTATGGAGCTTCCTTACTGTGGTTAGGTTTACTATTCACATGATAAAAAGAGTGTCTGAAACCTACTACTGGTAAAAATTAAAAAAAAATGCTGTGAAATGTTTGAATTTAATGCTTAAAATACTTTCTTGCTGAGAAATTTAAAAATTTCATCAGATGAAGCTTATTCACAGAGTTGCCAAAAATGGGAGGGAAGTTAAATGAATGGATTAACTTTTTTTTTTTTTTTACTTATTTATTTGTTTTCATATTTCTTTGTTGAGGAACTGTATTTGTAAATTGGATGTTCTCATTTTCTAGGAGCATTTCTATTTGGTGCTTTGGCTACATGTATAATAACTGATTGTTTAAAATTGGCAACTGGAATTCAAAGACCATATTTCTTAGAAGCATGTGGAATCAACAGTACACACACAGCTTCTGGTCAGTGCAGTTCTCCCTACTGGATTACAGAATGTTCTGTGGATGAATCATCAATCCGGGAAGCAAGGTAAAGTTGTACAAAAACAATGCAGTATTTTTTCAGATTTATTTTGCTGTTGTACTCTAAGAAAAAAAATACATGAATAATTTTGGTCAAAAGTCAAAATTCCTTTTTTTTTTTTTTTTTTTTTTTTTTGTTAATTGCATAATACTTTTGTCTTTTGGATGGTTAGGAATCTCTGTCTTTCTGATAGTAAGTTCTGTCTTAATGTTTCTGGTTTCTGACATGGTGTAAAATATAAAGTGGAGGATTGCTAATGTCCTTCTACTAGAATTGGGATATCATAGCTTTATCTTGTTGTTTGAGGTGATTGTCTCCTTTCCATTGATCATGAAGTGCTTTACCTGTATCTCTCACCATAGATCCACTGTGTAGATCAGTGGATCCTTGTACACCTCAGCAACAGCTTTATTTTGACATCAAAGTGCCATTATCAGTTGTCATCCATGTGGCAGATGCACACTTACGAACTACACTGGTGCCCAAAATTGAAATCTGTAAGGCAATAGGGCAAATAATTACTAGCACTTTGAGCTAGTAAAGGATCTTCTGTGTATGCTGTGTACAATTTTTGGTTGTTGTGTGATTTTTATATAGGTTCATGTATCATCAAATGTCAGAAACAGAGTCAACCAACTTTCATTTGTCTTACTTGGAACACAATGTATCTTAATTTCTTTTGTCCTGCAATGAGGAAAAAACTGTAGTTTCTTAGATCAGACATAAGGACATCATTTGCTTGTATCATGAATGAAGACATGTACACAAGACTTCAGCAAAAGTAAAAATGACATTTCAGGGTGTCTACTAGGTCACGAAATGAGAAAACAGTCACAGAAGCCAAGGAAAGGTCACAGAATTAAGGTCGTAGGTCATGGTCAATGTTTTCATCCCCCCCCCATCCTTCTTTCTGCCTTAGCCTGTAAAAACCAAATTTCAGCTTTGAGCTAAAAAGCAGAAGTCTTTTACCAATGAAAATGACGTCATTCCCTCCCTTCAGCATTAATTGACTCCTCTTGGCACTCTGCCAACCACGGGTCTCTCAACTGTGGGCCGATAGTACGGTCTCGTTGTCGAACGTAAGCTACCATAACCTGCTTGTTTGCTTCATAGAAAAATCCATCACGGGTCATTAGGGCTGAGCGATTTACCGATATATTGCGAAAAACCGGTTTAAGTTTTACATCAAGGCTATGACTTTTTAGCTAGCGGTACTACGATGCAATGTATCATGAAGTACGATGTTGATTATGGTCACGGACATCAAATGAGAGCTTCTTTGCTTGTGATGGGTATCCATCATGAAGCAAACACAGTGTTCCAACCGGTTCTTATCAGACCGCCGCAATGCTACAAATCGGCAAATTCGCATCTACTGCTATCTGCCAGCAGAAATTATGTTCAAAGCGGTTTTGATCAAGATTCCAAAACTGTAAATCGTTTTGAGTTGTGACAAAAGCTGCTGCATGTTTCAATGTCATGACTACAATTTCTGGGATCTAGCGAATTTACCACAATCTAGGAAGTACTTGACGGGTAATTAGCACGTCTTTTGTAAAAAAAATTTGCTTATGTTATCAGTTTGCCTGTCCGTCCGTCTGTAGATACCATATCTCTGCAACTATTTGTCCGATTTCACAAATCCTTTTTGCATTGGGAAGCTTGAAATGTGAGAATTCTGATCCTAGCATACCGTTTTTTTAGGGGGGGGGGATGCACAACTTCGTTGCTACAGAGCATAAATGCAGATGATATCGAATTTAAAATACATTTTATTGCATATATTTGCTTATAAATATCCAATTGAAAAAATCCCTGCTTCCTTTTGATGCCATTTATAACAAAGATTATTTTAGGCACAGTTTCTTTTTCAAGTAATGCTTAGATTCCCCGCTAGGGGGTGTAAAGGTAAATTGCATTTCCCCCGATATCTCAGCTTCTAAAAGTCCGATTTGAAAAATTCTTCCTGTGTTGGAAACAGCTTCTCATGGGAAATGTTTTGCATATCATTATTAATTTTTGGTAAGTAACGATTTTGCCACCAGGGGTCATACGTGTTTATTTCAGTTTCTGATGTATTTGCAGCAAAATCTGAGCTTTTGAAAACTAGACTAAAAATCTTTCATGGACCGATACTGCTCACCTCAGGAAAACCTTTTGAGAATACTTTCTTCTTAAAATAAGGCATAGTTTTTTTGCCAGGGGGCATAGATGTATATCTTATTTTTGTGGATATATATACTCTGATTTACCTGATCGTATTTTCATCCATTTCCCCATCCCAAACCCAGGGCCCAATTTACTACATGCAAGGCCCAGGGCACAAAACTTTTCCGGGGTCCCCCTCGTTATTCTCTATCGACCAAATAATAGTCACTGTGTGCAGAGTAGCAGAATGTAGGCATACGTGCGTACGCTGATAGTTTCCAAATCATTAACAGGTTTACAGATAGTTTTTGCATGTAGATTAAAAAAATAAAAATGTTAGGCCTATATACAGCAATTAAAACACTTACTCAACGCTTTACTCAGATTAATATACTTAATTCCATTTCAACTGAAGAACTTAATTATTTTTCACGTCTTCTGAGTTCTTTTGTTTTTACAGACATTTCTGGCCTCTAGATTTTATCAAGGCCTGTTCTCAATGTATACGAACTGTATTAAAAGTTTTGTTTACACAGAATTTAAATTTTATTGCCAGGTTCCTCTTTCAGTTGCCAATTAAATAAAAATTATCTCCTTATGCATTTTGTAAAGTCCAGTAGTTTGAATTAACTTGTTGAAAATGATATTTATAATTTTTGAAGGTTCATTGATATAACTGTTTTTCTGGATATAAAAAACTTTCTTTAATTAATCTCTTGTTTTTATGAGGTTCGTAGTCCAATATTTTAATATTTTGCCATAAAAGTTCATTTTACACACATTGCTGCACATTCAATTGGAATGTACTTATTTTGTCCTCATTAGAATCTGCAATGTTCTAATAATTTGTTTTATTAATTTTCCCTTAAATTATCTTATTCTATTGTTATCATGGTTTGCGAGTTTGCAGCGAGTTTTCTGTTTCAATAGCTGTGTACGCAGATACATTTTATTTTTATACAACTATGGCTGTGCAGGGACAACTGGTTGATCAGTTGTTTGTGGTGTTAATGACCCCATAGATTCTAACTATATAACAATATATCTATGACAAAATGGATGGACATCTTAATTTCAGTGAATATTGTGGTCTTGCAATGTACTGATTCTTGCGTCTAGAACATGAGAACAATGCATCCTACAAAAAATGTGAACTAAAACAAGAAAAAATAATACATGCTGACCTCCACTGGACTTCTCATAAATAGAGATGTGAAACTGCATAAAAAATTGAAAAAGTGCTATGGGAACTCCTACTTCCAGCTTCCCAGTTTCTACCAAGATCAAATCAGCACATCATGATCAATATATCAGAAAACTGCAAAACAAAAAATTTTGTGTTGATGGGGAAAAGTCTTGAGTTATACAAAAAAACAAAAACAAAAAAAAACATATTAATAATCTGAAAAGCTGAGGGGAACACCTAGTACCGGTTCAATTTTTGGTAAATGTGTACTTCAGCGTCCTAAATTATTTGGTCAGAAAAGTTGTAAAATAAAAAAAAAAAAATGCATATTAAAGATGTTTACCGAAAAACTTACCTCCAAGTAGGATGAGTAAACACACGCCGCGGCGACGACCTGAAGCTTTGCTCCGTTGAAAGGAAGGTTTGCTGCGGCGTGGAATTCATGGACAAAAGAGTACAACACGAATCAGGTACGCTCTTGTCTGGAAAAAGTAACAGAATATACAGCTATGCTAAAGAATGTAGTTTGTAATTTCTGTCTCATTTTTTAAAGAAACATGCAGAGATTGTCTTTGTTCTTTGGCATGTAATTCCGTGATACGAAATAGTAAGTATACACGTGCCTTTCTTGTTTCTAGAAAAGCGTTAGAGTAGGTGTCACATTCTCTCCAACGGAAGTTAGATGGCAAGCCTCAATGTGAAAGTTTAAATAAAAAAAAAGCTTCCATAGAGAAATGAGTTCATACATTCAGCATCAAAGAATCCCATGCGAAAAAACCAAGAAACTGTCCGATTGCGATGTCAAGAACTGACACCGAAATTAACTATTTTCTGTAGCGTAGCACTACACTCTTTCCTGACAACAGCGTACCCGGTTCCTGTTGTACTATTCCGCCCGTGAATATCCTGGCTGCAGCGATCCTTCCTTTAAAAGGAGCACAGCTTCATGTCAGCGCCGCAGCATTGTTTAAGGCCTCCCGCAGTGTCTGCTGACTCGTCATACTTGGAGTTCAAGTTTTTCGGTAAACATCTTTAATATTCATTCTAACGAAATTTTTTTCACCATTTCCCCTTAAATTGCATATTTTAGAATCTGTACATCACACTTTTTCGAAATTTTACAACTTTTCCGACCAAATAATTTAGGACGCTAAACTACACATTTACCCAATTTTTACCAAAATCTAATGAACACATAATGACATGAATGTATAAATTGTCCAGTGTCAAACAAAACTGACAATACGATGACAAAGTGCTGTGTTTGGGCACCAGATCTTATTATTTGTAATAACTCAGTTACTATTCTTTATTTTTAGGAATGAATAAAAAGAATTGAAAATTTATCTCCTATATCAGGACAAAACAGTTGGGTTGAATATTTTTCTTCTACATTTCCTAGATGCAAAGTCCTGTATTAGAGAATCATAATTTAAAGACTGTGTCACATCACTCCAAAGACAGCAGAGCTAATGATGCCAGTTTCGTTTGTTGCATGGTTGATCGTAAGGGATTTTTAAGTCTTTTCAGCAAAGAAAATGATCTCTCACTTGTACAATTTGAAATCGGTAATGTCATGAGCATTCTAAGTGCAGTCTCAGTGTTCGGAAATGTGGCTTCTAAATTGTTTACCTTCAAAGTTTGCAGCATCTGGAAAATGGTTGCATGCTCCCCCATCATTGAGGAGAATTGCAAAAACTCATCGGCAAACTGGTCGTCAAGGTCATTGTTATAGTATTCCTGCAATGCTTTTGCCCCTTCAAAAATTTCAGATCTTGATTTTTTTTTAAAGAAATTCAAATATTCTCATATTTTCATAAGCACTTTTTCTGCTTGAAAGCTGAGTGACTAAAGCATCACAAAGCACATAATGAACCTGAGTTCTAAATATATCTCTTGCACTGAGTTCTATATGTTCACTGTTACATTCATCTAGGTGTTTATTCTTGGGCACTTTCTTTCTTTGGGAATCATGACCATGGTATTGCACATTTTCAGACACTAATGTTTTAGCTTCCTCTTCATAGACTTCAAAATTTTCCCTCATGAACTGAATGAATTCAATTAAAGACTGGAAAATTTTTGGTACTTCAGAAATACTTCCTTTTGGTTTCTGGCAAGTTTGATTTGCACAGTTTAATCTCTGAAGTATTGTGTCCCAAACTACTGTGCTGATCGATATTTCCATTGTTCGCATTTTCTTCAGCAGTGATTTTGCTTCATCTCTTGTCTGTGGAGAATCATCTACATTTTCTGACAGAAATACTAAAACTTTCTCTATTTCACGATAATTTTTCCTCGCTGATCGTGTAGCTGCAGCATTTGCACACCATCTGGTAACTGACAGACTCTTCAGTGTGAGTGATGAATTTCCATGTGCTTCCTGGACTTTCTCCTGAAGCATCTTCCAACGGTGAGTTGATGCAGAAAAAAAAAGTATAGAGTTTTTGCAAAAATGTGAAAAAAGAAAGAACTTTACCACAACTATCTACGCTATTTACACCAACTAAATTTAAAGTGTGAGCAGAACATGGCACATATTCCGCTAGTGGATTGATTTCCCTAATGCGTGCTTGAACACCAGAATACTTCCCAGACATGTTGCTGGCATTGTCGTAGCTTTGGCCTCTGACATTCATAATATCCAGGCCAGCCTCCTGTAGAAAAGATATCATGGTATTTGTAATGTTTTCTGCAGTATGTCCATGGAATGGAATAAATGTCAAAAACCGTTCTTTTGCTTCACAATCTTTGTTTACATACCTTATGATAAAAGCCAGTTAATCTATGTGTGTAATGTCTGGAGTAGAGTCAACTATGACAGAAAAATATTTTGACATTTTTATTTCATCAGTGATGGCATTAAAAACACGTACAGCCATTAATTTAACAAATTCATCCACACATGTTGAAGATAAGTAACTGGTGTTACCACTTCCTGGATTCTGACATTTTTCCAAGTGTTGAGCTAAGAATGGATCAAATTCTGCAATTAATTCTAAGCAGCCTAGGAAATTTCCATTCTGAACTGATCCAATTGTTTCATCATCACCATACATTGGAAACCCACAAACTGAGAGATACTTAACTGTTGCAACAACTCTATGCGAAACATCTTGCCAGTACTTGGATTCATTCTGATACTGCATAACTATCTGACAGTCAATGCGTGCAGAAGCATTCATGCGTGATGAATAGTCACATTCTGCTTGCCTGTGTATGTGTGAATTTTCATGCTCTGTAAGACGTTCACTTGCATGCTTCCAGTCAGAAAAACCTGTGGATCCTAATGCTGTAGTGCTCCTAGCATACAATTTGCATATCCAGCAGAATAGTAAACAAGTTGATGGGATAAAAGAAGCCAGTCGCATTTTACCTTCTCATTATTTTTTTTTATTCTGAAAAAATTACCTTCTGTTAGGAAACGTTTTTTACCACAGATATCCTTCCCTGTGAATGCCAGCAACTTCAAATCTTGGACTGGTGGATTGCACAAAAGCATTCGCGCATTTCTTCTGTAATTTCTCCCCATAAGGCAGGATCCACTGCATTCATTGTGGAACTTGTGCTCTCTTCATTAGATGAGCTCAAAAGATTTCCCAAATTAGGAGCATCTGTGATGTTAGATGATTCTGAAGTCAGATTACTGGCTTCCAAAGACAAATTACACTCAAGAGACTCACCAGTAGTAAAATTAGAGGAATGTGTAGGACTTTTGGGACCAAGTGAAATATCCAATGTTTTAATGGCAAATAGTTCAATGCTACCATGCTGCAGGTTATCATCCTTCAGTTTCAATTGTTTGGCTTTCCGTTTAGCACGGCCGGATAAATATGTTTGTTTTGACATAATTTAACTGTTAAATATTTAAACTTAAATATATTGTTACAACTAACTAAATTTGATTATATATAAAATTAACATGTATTCAACATTCCATCAGACTACAAGAAACGCCATGCAAAATACAACCAAGCCATCGCGGTTACAGTTACGACAACGACAAGCCGCGTGCAGGAAGTTGAAGGATCAGTTGAGTTTAGGTGCATTCGAAGAAGCAAGAAAAGGTCACGTGAATCAATGGAAGCAATCCTCCTTCTCAATGGCCACCTGAAGGTTACTGACTCTCATTAATGGCCACGTGTTTACGTGAAACTCGAAACTCAAACTCACTGCATATAAGTACCACATTTATAAACACATGACTCATGAGCATGCAAAAGTAAAAAAAATAAATTTGAAATATACACACACAAAATTCCCATTAACTAAGTACACATTTAATTCAAATTTGGGGGCCCTGGGCACGTGCCCCGTGTGCCCTCCCGTAAATCAGGGCCTGCCCAAACCCTCTCTGCTCGTAGCCTAGTGATAAAGACTCAGTAAAAACGCTGTCAGATTAGTATTAGCAATAACCACTAAAATAGAAAAATATCAGCATCACATAAGACTTTAAAAATTGCGTTTTCTAAAAGTATTATAACATGCTGGCATAAAAATTTAAAGTCCAGACTTCAGTTAAATTAAAGGAAAAAGTTACTGGAATATATTTTCATAGGGGATGCTTAATTTCTTTATAGAAGATCTTGTGTACGGCGTGTAATGAATGTCAGTGAAGCCTGAGTTGTATGTCAAGATCGCTGTAAATGGAGAAGTTTGATATGGCAACAGTAAGTAAAAACTATCTGGTAGTTTGTATTTCTTTTTGGAGCTAACCTCTGAATCTCAGAGAACAGCTTAGGGATATGTATGTTTTTAAAATTATATGTAGGAAATAAAATTCATCCCTAGACAGGAAAGGAAGCATGTTTGACAGAGAGAACAAATTGGATGGTGAAATAAGTAGACGAGTGAATTCTTCATTGAAAGTCATGGCTGCTCTGGGAGGTTTTCACAGGAATGATGGGTTCTCAAGAGAGTCATGCATGGCTGTATATGAGAGTGTAATTGTTCCTACTTTGATGTATGGCAGTGAAACCTGGGTACTGCAGAAGAAACATAGAAGTCGTTTGTGTGCTGGAGAAATGCGTTACTTACGGGGGTTTGTGGCAAGACACGTTCTGATTGTGTGAGAAATGACGATGTGTTGCAGTTGTTTGATGTGAAGCAAAATGTCGTTAGCAAGGTGGAGACTAATATGCTTCAGTGGTTTGGCCATGTTGAAAGAATGAGTGATGAGATGCTTACTAAGAAAATCTTTTTAGCCCAAGTGGCAGGAAGGGAAGGCCAAGGAAGTCATGGGAGGATCAGATTCAGGAGTGTCTGCATGAGAAACAAATTATGAGTATGAAGTATAGAATATCTTGTGTACGGCGTGTAATGAATGTCAGTGAAGCCAGAGTTGTATGTCAAGATCGCTGTAAATGGAAAAGTTTGATACGGCAACGGTAAGTAAAAACTATGTGGTAGCTTGTATTTCTTTTCGGAGCTAACCTCTGAATCTCAGAGAACAGCTTAGGGATATGTATGTATGTATACTTTGATTGTTCTTTCAGACACAATGTTCTTACATTAACTTTTTTCCCCCCAGGATGTCATTTCCATCATTGTATGCATCACTTTCTACATATTCTTCTACTTTTATGATGGTGAGTATACATTCATTGCTTTTATGAATTTTGTAGCTGCATGAAAAAAAAAAAAAAAAAAAAACCGTTAAATTGTAGCACCAGTTGTGAAGTTGCACCTGTATTGCGTTTTCACTGTAGCATTAAAATTTGTACTATGCAGAATGTCATGAAAACCATCACCATTTTGTTGCAGTTGTATACACATGCAAATATTTGTGGCGCTTCTATGAGCTTGGTTACAGTTTCTCTGGTGACAAATTTGGTGAGTTTGTAGCCCTATCTCAAAGTGTGATAGGTTGCATCACATTTTTTTTGTAAGTTCTTGATCACGAGTTTTTACAGAAACTGCAACTATTGATCAGGAAGTAGAATTATATATGGTTGCATGATTTGTTTCTTTTGTAGAATCTGAAGAACCAGCAGAATGTTGAGTATACAAGTAACTGGCATACACTGCAATAGTGATACCTGAAATATAACGTTAGGCTAATATGCAGCAAAAAGGTATAATAATGATATAGTAAGTAATATGTGCTTCGTGTTCTTTGCACATGAAGTTACTAGTGTTCACCAGTTCAAGGTTCACTTTGGTTTTGCTGACAGAGCTCACAACTGTGAAGTCTACTATCGTTTCTACTTAAGTCCTACAAAGTTGTCCCAGGAATTCCTTTGTCACCAGATGCTTTAATGCCATTATAAAGTAGATTAACTGTTTGATTGTTCCCTGATTGCACAGAATTTTTTAATCTAGAAAATAGTGTAGAAAACTAGATGAATATATTTCAGTTTCAAGTTCATGACCTTCATCCATCTCATGTTTCAAACTCCACATGATGCTTGCGACGGTCCGACCTGTAACTATCTCTTTGCCCGGCCCAGCTAGCTCAACCCCCCTGCAGGAAGGACTACTTTAAATAATTTGACATTCTTAAGTTAAGTAAACAGTGACAGTGCACAAAAATTTTAACAACACAATTCAAATTCAACTGTTTAATGTAATCTTAAATTTTTAGTTTCCAAATTATCATAAATTTTGTTTTAAGGTTAAGAATGCATTTATCTTGAGATGTTCTACCGTGCAGAAGAAGTATCACAACTCCAAAGAGGCCATATCTCTTACCATCACATACCAGTCCCTGGTTTAAATGCCTCTTGACAGACACATAACAGAACTGGAACATGAAACAAATAGTCCAGCAGGAAACCCTAGACAAGATCAGTCTCACGCATGGTAGCTCTCAGGTTTGGCATGAACACCCCTCCATTGCACTGACGTCCACCGGCAGGTAGAATAACGCAGAACTGGCACATGTCCAGCAGGAGGCCGTCGATGAGATCAGTCCATCACACAGTGGCTCTCATCATTAGCAATGGCTCGGCGTAGATTCCTCTCCTTGACACAGACTTCCACCGGCAGGTAAAATAACACAGAACTGGAATATGAAACAAATAGTCCAGCAAGAAGCCATCAATGAGATCAGTCTGATGCAAAGCAGCTCTCAGTACCAACGATAATGGCTCAACGGATAGATCACTCCTGTGCACCAGCGTTCACTGGCAGACACCTGGGGGAAAGGTCCACGTCATCATCATATCTGCTCCAGGCTCCCTCAGATGCATAACCCACATCAGGTCGATAATCTAGTCAGCAAACAAAAACTGCACAAACAAGCCAGCCACGTAAATGGGCAACATCACAACAACCACCCTGAACAAAAAATAAGGACAGAAGCAACAGCCTCCAACACAAATGCCACGCCAAATCTCAATTCCATGTTCCTTTATGTTATACTAGAACAAAGATTTTGCCATGCATTCCAAAAGTATGTAGGTGCACACTTGAACAAATGCCCATGAAACAACAGTGTACTGAAGAAGAAGCTCTCAAGGAAATATATCGAGGCCTTTAGATTTCCTCATGGGCTCCTATCAAATTAGCCGTAACGTGACATGCTGCTCTTTGTTGATCAATGTTCTTTTTATTTTCTCTCGAACTTTTTTTTTTTTTTTTGTATGTATGTGATTTAGGTTCACGGTTTAATACATGTTTCCAAACATAAGAAATATGAATTTATCTGTTATGGTTTTTTTGTAGTGTTTTTTTCTCTATGATTATGGCCACCATGTACTGAATGCCTTTAACTTACTTATATTCAACAGTATGTGTAACTTTATAATTGTGAGTTCTGTCAACAAGCCAACAGTGAACCTTGAATTTATAACTTCATATACAAAGCATAAGAAGGTAGATATATTCATTATATTGTACACTGTCAAGTTCAGTTGCACTTTCATTTGCAGTATGTTAAAAGGAATTGGTTTGTCTTGGTTTCATAATCTATCATAGCTATATTAGCAGCTATTTTCATGCTGAAGTGAAGCTGCAGTAATTGATAGAATAAATACCAAAAACTTCAGTATTCATTTTCTCCTTTGCCAGTTTGCACCCTTTTTATATGTTGCTAAGGGATATTGAAGATCATTGTGCCAGTTGGTATTATAATTATTTTCACAACCTTTATGAGCATTCAAAGGCTAAGAGAAGTCACCCATACCTAATTTAAAGTTAATAGTTTCACAGGTGAGAAAAGGCCAGAACAGAAGAGCAAGCAAAACATTGCACTCATATCCAACTTATGCCTAAAGTCAGTAGTGGAAAAAGCTAGTGTTGTAACCACTTGGCATGTGTGTGATATTACAGTTCAAAATGCACGCAATTTTAAGTGATGCATTCTGCCACTCCAGCTGTTCACTTGCAACATCACTGGTAATAATACACAGCAGATAAAACTGGCAGCTGTACCTTGTGCCAATCATAAGCAGCTATCACCACACACAGAAATTATTATCTGTATACAGAATTATGTCATTGACATTTTCTCAGATGATGAAAACATTTCTGCTGTGTTTATTACCACATCATGTCACATGTCTGGTTTTAGGTAAATTGTCTTAATTTAAAGAAACAATATTTCAGCCTGATTTCTTATTGTAGGTTAATTAATCATACAGCTCTTGTAGTGAATTAGTAGATTGATATGACATACTGTTGTGAAATATTCCCTTTAAGTGCAACCACAGTACAAATTGTTTTGGACATTATTATCAGTTACCCTCCCCTACTTGAAACCTGAAGATTAATATTGATGTTTTGATCTCATTTATTAATTTACATGGGGGATGAAGGAATTCAATAATTCAGCCCAACTTTTCTTTGTGATAAATAAGGGTGATAAATATGCCTAGGCATTGAATTTGGAGACTTTTAAACCTCTGCAAAAATATCTATGATATTGATAAAATGATCAGGAATATCAATTTACACTCAGTTTTCTCTGCTATGGATCAGGATGGGAAAAGAAAATCAACTACTGTATCTTCACATTCTTACTATTTGCAGTAAAACCATCAAAAGAATAAAACCTACTTTTTTCTGAATACTCACAAAGCTCAAACAATGAATCTTTCTAAGAAACAGATTAAAACCAATAAAAATTATTTGTTGAGTCTTTTAGATTTTATCCCAATGTAATTATTAAACTAATTTTTGAATGAAAATGTAAAAGAATGTTCTGCCATATAAAAGGTTTATTTATAAAAATCAAAGGAATCTTCTACTGTATGTACATTAATAAATGACAAACTATTTTTGCATCCCTTATTCTTGAAAACACATTTCTGTGCACTTTCTACAACATACAGGTTTGAATCTTTTTTGCAACTTTACAGCATTTTCTTTCAGAATGTAATATTTTGAACATATGTTGAACTCATTTATTTGTCATCATGATCTCATGGCTGTATACTAGTGTGATGCTCAGGCATACTTTTGGACACAAATCCTTTAAAATAAAATGTACTAATAATAATTCTGATATGCAATAAACTTTTTCCTTCACTGTCCATTGCAAGATTTTGTACATGTCATTTACCAACAGCTGATTTCATAAATTCAATCACAATCTGCCTTGTTCTGCCTCATAATCTGTCACCTGATACCACAGAATGCATTCTAGGATATGTTTCATCTCCCATAAGACACATGGCATATCCAGACTTCCTCAATGTGTTTTCATCAACTGCTTCAACCAAACAAGTGCCCAACTCAGTTTGATATTTGCATTATTAGTTATGCTTTGAATCCACTTATTTTCCTCTAGTGTTCTTCTTCTTGCCACTCATGTCAGCAGCCTCTAACCTAACCCTAATACCTTTCACTCAACATCTAACTAACATAAAAGAAGATAGGTCTTAATACTGAATTGTATGCAGGCAGATTAGTTCTGTGGCAGACCTCTTTCTTAGTGACAGTATTTTTATACATACTGTATGATGTAAGAGACTACTTTACTGATTCTGTTAAAGTAATTCCTGATAAAGCTTTCCAGTCTCATTAATAATTGTGTCAAAATAGTTCAAACATGTTGCATATTTTAGTATAGTGTTCTATATTAAACAATTAACTGTCAGAGTTTAACATCGAACCATTGACTTATCAATATTTATCATCATCGTTAAATTTTTCACAGCCTGCTAAGCTGATTGAAGTTATACTGTAACTTGTTAATTATCTTAGAAATGTACACTGAGTCACCAGAATGCCACAAATTGCTTATACTATAGAAGCACCTACCTCAAAATCTGAAACCAAGTCACTTCACTTTGTCCATGTAAATTGCAAACAAAAATGAGGACACTTGCTGCTCTGTCTAACTCCAAAGTTAATTACTGTACTTTTTTCTACCCTGACTGTTACAAGACTCTTGAGGTACAGGCAGGTAACTACTCATGTCATGTTCTGTTAGTTTTGGAGGTTTACTGGATCATTTCTTAGCAAAATCAGCCCCACTCCACTTCCATTTATATATCACATTACCAACTGTCGTCCTAGGAATTTTCAATGCTTCTGAAATTCATGTTGAGTGATTGCTTATGTGGCTCCCTATTATAAATTTCGCACTGGAAATCGGTTAACTCTTTCGATTGAGATATCTTGCATTTACAGTCATGCTGTTTTCTCATCATAGGCATATGAGCATATTTATAGAATTGGGTCTGTGACATGGTGCTCTTGCATAGTTTCTAATTTACTGTCACTAGAGGGGTGTCTGGATATTAATGGTAGAGCAGTGTACATTTGTGTGAAAAACAGAAAGGGGTGAAAAGTGAATGAACAAGTGTAACTCATTCTTGCCTTTATCATGTAGCAACTATTTTTTTTTCTCTCATTGCATTTTTTTATAATTTTGTTGTTCAGAACTTGGGCTTGTTATGATTGGTTGCAAAGTGCTTGGAAAGCACTCACTGTATGTCTCTAAATTTCAAGTTTTCAGGTATTAGACAGCCTAGTTTAATTGGCCATGCCTTCTTAATTGACTGATGTGTAGAAAATTGTGTAGAAGGAATGGTGCAGTGAAATAAGTATGTGACTTAAATTGAAGAAATATCAAATCATTAGTTTGTAAATTGTCCTCATTTATATAGGGTGTTTCAACATGATTTGAATGATTTCACATTGTTATATATATATATATTTCATAAATTGTCAAAGCAGGATATAATTTCACACATATGTAATCAAGTTTAATTGTCAGTGAGTAACATGAAGCTGGCTGTCACAGATGCTCAGTGTGAGCTCCCTTCATTACTCTGCAAACGTCAATGCGGTAATTACATGTTCAACAACTTGGTGAAGATTTTCAGTCCTTCAAATGCAAACATTTCGCTTGTTTACCTTCCCACTAACAAAAAATGTAGCCTCATCACTGAACCGCAACTTCTAAAAAAAAAAAAAACCCCCATCGTCACTGCTCAACTCTTGAAATGACTCACAAAACTGGAAGCGGGTGGCATGGTCCGCCGGTGTTAGATGCTGCAGCAACTGTTCTTGATAAGGGTGCATTTTTTAGATGCTTATACAATATATGCCACACAGTTGTCTTAGAAATTGCAAGCTCGCTCTCGCTGTAGACTTTCGAGGGCCACGCTGAAAACATTTCCCAATTCTCTCCATATCGGCCTCAGAAGTAAAAGGTCTGCCAGACAATTTACCCTTTACAAAAGACAACCTGTTCGCTGGAATTGATCATACCATCTTCGAATAGAGTTCTTTGCTGGTGGTTCTTTATGAAATCGTGTACGAAACTGACGTTGCACACTCAACCCTGACCTACTCACATGAAATTGTACAATGCAAAATTAAGTTGTTTGTTAGTTATGTGCATTGCCTACCACTCATTTATAACAATGCAAAATGCTATCTCCTCACCACTGGTTGCCATTTTCACAACTAGTCCACCTGCAACCTGGTGGTAGAAATATGAACTACTGGGCCTGTTCAGAAATAGACTTTAGGATGTGTTCCAATGTATTTCACCGGATATTCGATCGCTGGAATGTTGCATTCCAGATGGAACGTGTTATCATTCAAATCATTTTGAAACACCCTGTAGTTCTTGTTTTGCATTGACTGACTTTCATTCTGTATTACAGTACCATCTGAGACTATTTCACTCTTCATTACAGCACAGTCTGTCTGGCATTTTGACTCTTCATTAGGTGTCAGAAGTAAATGGTTGAAAAAAACTTGTATGCCAGTTCACTGTACTGAAATGATAATAGATAATATTGATGCTATGAGAAAGGAGTGTGTGTGTGTGTGGGGGGGGGGGTGAAGAAGGCTAAGGAAAATGTTCAAATACTTATATATTAGTTATCATGTATATGCTTCAGTTTTCATTGCTGTGAAAGGAGAAAAATAACTGTTTTGTACAATGCTTTTTTGGTAACATAGCCTCAACTTGTGTAGTTATGTAGCCCCCTTATACAGAGTGTGAAGAAAAGTATGCAGAGCACGTAACACTTTATAGTATGTTAGTAAACTAAAGTCAACTGCAACTGATGGTATACTTTAAACTACAGTGGAACTTAACAAAGTTGCATGCTGAGCATCAAAATATTCATTTTATAAAAAAAATTGCTATATTGAATAGGTGTTTTTTAACATCAATTTTGGCCATAATAACTAAATTGCTGATTATTATGCCATTTTAAACTTGTTAAATCGTTTTATTACTATTAAAGTTAGTCTTTATTGAAGGCTTTAACTATGACAGTAATGAAGTTAGTCTTATTAACTTTTGTTGAAGTCTTTATTAAAACAGAATTATAGTTATGGATTTGTATTTATTTAATTTCATTTAGACCATTTTGAATTTAGTACCAGTGCATACACAATATTGCTGTAAAATATATGTAATGTGCACATCATCATCATCATTGTCAACCATTATCAATCCACTGCTGGACGAAGGTCTCCCCAAGTTTCCTCCACAATGGTCTGTCTTGTGCCAGTCTCCGCCATGTCACTCCCGCATACTTTCGAATTTCATCCACCCATCTTCCATGTGGTCTTCTTCTGGGTCTTTTCCTGTCCCTTGGAATCCAATCTAAAATTTCGGCTGTCCATCAATGGTCTGCCCTACTGGCAGTATGTCCAGCCCATTGCCATTTCAGGGATTTAACTCTGATCATGATGTCTTCCACTCTTGTCATTTTTCGGATCCACGAGTTCCTCTTCTTATCTCTCCTGGTTACACCAAGCGTGCACCTCTCCATGGTTCTTTGAGTTGTCTGCAGCCTTTGTATGTCTCTTTTAGTTAAGGTTCAGTCTCTGCACCATATGTTGTAAGCACTGGAAGGATGCATTGATCAAACACTTTTCTTTTAAGACATAATGGCATATTGCTCTTGAAAATTATGCTGTTTCTTCCAAAAGCTCTCCAGGCAAGTTTTGTACGCCGATTAATTTCTTCATCAATGTGACCCTCACTTGATATCTGCTGTCCAAGATAAACGTACGTGTCTGTTATCTCCAGCTTTTCTCCATCAATCGATAAATCTTCATTTCTTGTAAAAGCATTGAACATCACTTTTGTCTTCTGAAAGTTCATTTTTAATCCCACTTCTTTACTCTTGTCAGCAAGTTCTTGGATCATACTCTGCAACTCTGATGGGGTAGTTTCAAAAATGACTATGTCATCAGCAAAACAAAGGTGGGTTAGATAATCTCCATTAATCTTTATCCCTTTGTTTTCCCAGTTCAGTGATTGAAAGACATTTTCTAATGTGGCATTAAAGAGCTTGGGAGATATGGTGTCACCTTGTCTCACTCCTTTTCCAATTTTTATGTGTGTTGTATTTTCAAACAGCCGAATCTTTGCACTTGCATTTTCATAGATGTTATTAATAATATTCATGTACGCATCTTCAATACCGCAGGATTTCAGGGCCATTGTAACTGCTGATGGTTTCACCGAATCAAAGGCTTTTTCATAATCTTTATAAAAGCCATGCACAATGGAAGTTCATATTCCCTCGCTCTTTCAATTAGTTCTCTCAGTACGTGGATATGATCTATTGTGCTGTAGCCACTCCTGAATCCAGCTTGTTCTCTTGGTTGAGCCATGTCCAGTGTCACCTTTAAGCGGTGTGAAAGAACTTTAGTGAAAATTTTATAAACCACTGATAGGAGGCTGATAGGTCTGTAGTTCCTGAGATCCTCAATGTCACCTTTTTTATGTAGCAGGATCATTGTAGCGTTGTTCCAATCCTCAGGAATCTTCCCTTCATTAAGGCATCGAGTGAAAAT
This sequence comes from Macrothele yani, assembly GCA_039090855.1. Classification (NCBI taxonomy): domain Eukaryota; kingdom Metazoa; phylum Arthropoda; class Arachnida; order Araneae; family Macrothelidae; genus Macrothele; species Macrothele yani. The sequence continues at coordinate 137,678,035 of CM077023.1, forward strand.
TTGGGCGAGTACTGTTTTGATTTCTCCACTTGCTTCTTGTATGATGTCTACAGTAATTCCATCTTCTCCTGGAGCTTTTCCCCGCTTCATGTTCTTGATTGCATGTGCAACTTCTGCTGGGAGGACTGGAATAACTCTGGTACTGGTACCTTTCATGATGTCTGGAGTACATGTATCATCCCTTTCATATAATTCCAATTAGTAATTCTAATTCTGACTATTATATAGCTCTAATCATTCTACTATTCTCTTTTACGTGCAATATTTCAAAGTAACTTGTACAAAATTCTAGCGGATAATGCTTACCTTGGCATTCCTTTCTAGCGATGGGAACATTTCACGCACGTGTTTTCCGGTCTTTGTTGATGTTATTGTCCTAAAGTCCGTTGTATGCAATGACTTGGCTTTACTTCTCACACTTTTCGCTGGGTATACTCATTGGATCTTTGCCTTAGGATTCCAAACACATCAATTTTTACCGTTCTTTATACTCGAAATTTTCGCCCATTCTCTGGGCATCCTCAGGAGCGTGGCGACTTTACCACCGATGTTCGTGGTTAACTTCGCGCTAATGGATTCCTATACTCCTTGTTGCCATTCGTCGGATATACTTTCCTTGATATATTTCGTTATCAAGCCCTGCTGGCGCCATCTATGTTTCATTAAAACAACTTTTTTTTTTAATTTTTTTTTTAATTTCTTCTCCTATCCTGGTTTTCTTATCTTTTTTGCCGGTTTTTCTTTTGTTGTTGTTTTTCTTGTCTTATTAGTTCTTTCCACAGGCCCGATAATGTGCTAGGGTCGTTCTGATTACATACCCTTGCTTTATTTTTATAGATTAATATGGCTTCTTCCCTCCTCATTTGCCTTTCCTAAAAAAGAATAAAAAATCGGAAAGGCAAATGAGGAGGGAAGAAGCAATATTAATCTATAAAAATAAAGCAAGGGTATGTAATCAGAACGACCCTAGCACATTATCGGGCGTGTGGAAAGAACTAATAAGACAAGAAAAACAACAGCAAAAGAAAAACCGGCAAAAAAGATAAGAAAACCAGGATAGGAGAAGAAATAAAAAAAAATATATATAAAAAAATAATAATAAAAAAAAATAAAAAAAAAGTTGTTTTAATGAAACATAGATGGCGCCAGCCGGGCTTGGTAACGAAATACATCCAGGAAAGTATATCCGACGAATGGCAACAAGGAGTATAGGACTCCATTAGCGCGAAGTTAACCACGAACATCGGTGGTAAAGTCGCCACGCTCCTGAGGATGCCCAGAGGATGGGCAAAAATTTCGAGTTTAAAGAACGGTAAAAATTGATGTGTTTGGAATCCTAAGGCAAAGATCCAATGAGTATACCCAGCGAAAAGTGTGAGAAGTAAAGCCAGTCATCGCATACAACGGACTTTAGGACAATAACATCACCAAAGACCGGAAAACATGTGCGTGAAATGTTCCCATCCCTAGAAAGGAATGCCAAGGTAAGCATTATCCGCTAGAATTTTGTACAAGTTACCTTTCATATAATTGGAGTAGAAATCTTTCACTCTTGTCAAAATTTCACCTCTATTTCTTGTTACAGAACCATCTTCTTTTCTCAGTGCCATAATCTGTTGTCTTCCCTTACTGAGATGTCCCTTTGCTATCTTTAGGCTTTGGTTGTTTTCAATTGCTTTCCTTACTAGTTCACAGTTGAATTTCCTTACGTCTTCAGTGATACTTTTTCGTACTGTCTTGCATAGCTCTATATATTCCACTTTGGAAGTCCCATCTTCTTTAGTTGTCCTCATCTCTCTTCTCTTTTGCATCAACATTTTGGTTTTTCCTGATAATTTGTTCACATGCAACTTGTTCTTAGACCCAGCTAATTTTGTTGTTGTTTCCATAAGAGCTTTGGTTACTTTTCTGTTAACTTCAGAAATATCCACTTCTTCCGATGTTAGGCCTTCTAAAGCAGAGAATCTGTTCTTCAGTTCCAACTTGAAGGTATTACGGTGTTTTTTAAGGTTGGTTATGTCAATACATTTTGTTTGTGTTATGAGCTTGCTACGTTCGAGTTTAGTGTTGAGGTGCATCTTACATCTCACCAATCTATGGTCACTACATGTGTTGAACTTGTTTAGCACACTGCAGTCTTCTATGACGAATTTTTTGTTACACATAATAAAATCAATTTCACTTGTTGTCCCATTTGGATGTCTCCATGTCCATTTCCTGTGTGGCTTTTTCTTGAAAAAGGAGTTCAAGATGAAAAACCCTTCTGCCTCTGCAAACTCTACGAGAGTATTTCCATGCTGGTTTCTGTTGCTGTGACCGAATTTACCTACTGAAGTTTCATTCTGTTGCCATTGCCCTATTTTTGCATTGAAATCTCCCATAATTATCTTTAAGTGCTGCTTACCTTTATTATTTAGGTGACGAATTTCCTCATAAAATTCTTCAATTTCTTCTTCAGGATGACTTGTGGTGGGTGCATAAGATTGAATAATCTGAGCCTGGTATCTTCTCGAGAGTTGGATAACGAGTCGTGCAGCTCTGTCAGAGGAACTTTCAACTTCTACAACTTTATCCTTCAGTTTCTTGTTTATTATAAATCCAACACCACTAGTTCTGCCAGTATCAGTCCCACGATAGTAGAAGAGATGTCCACTTTTCAGTTCAGTGAGATCTTCTCCTTTTCTCCTTACCTCACTTAGCCCGACGATGTCCCACTTGATCCTTTGTAGTTCCTCTTCCAATTCAAGAAGCCTTGAATCAGAAGATAGGGAGCGTCCATTATATGTAGAATGTGCACATATATGACCTTAAAATAATAATAATAATAACATATATAAGACCGTTTTCTTAATAGATGTAACACTATGAAGAAATATCCGTGCTAAAGTTCAGAAAAAAATGACTGATTTCTCTGAAGATGATCCATAAAATTCTTGAAGATAGTTTAGTTTTATATTTTTGTAAAAACTGGATTTAAGGTCTTAATGTGCACATATAAGACCTTAAATCCAGTTTTTACAAAAATAAAACTAAACTATCTTCAAGTATTTTATGGATCATCTTTCAGAGAAATCAGTAATTTTTTTCTGAACTTTAGCACAGATATTTCTTCATAGTGTTACATCTATTAAGAAAACGAAAAACATCTGGTATATTATCAGTGAATTGAAGCCCATTTTGAATTGTCTGAAATGCTTTAATTATGTCGTGTTTAGTTAGTTTTGATTCACATTTGCAGTCACCTTCAGAGTCATTAGCAATCTCAAAACTTTTCTGAACACTGTAGAATACCCTCCTCAGTAAAATGATCAGCAATAGGAACATCCTTAACAATTTTGAGTACAACAAATAAAAACAAAGTGAAAGGAACTTCTCTGAAGGACTTTGTTAAACAAAAAATCAGTTTGCTAAATGGAGGTACTTTTGAATTCATGTTAGCTTGTTTCATGGTTTCCCCATAAAATTTGTTAGAGAAATTCAGTAAATAGAAGTTCTACTGTCATCATTTTTGAAACCAAGTAAGGTACAATTTCAAATAAGATTTGCAAAATTTCTCTATGCTTAGATTGCTTTTTAGTCAGTAGTAGCTGAAATTTAAGTTTTGAGTTGCAAGCTTTTGCCATGGGTGATTAACTAATGATTCAAGATTGGCTTTAGTACTTGACTTGGAGCCATCATTATTAAGAATCGTAAATGCAACACATCCATTTCATCAGAAATACTTCATTTTTTATAATTTCAATATCAGTATTTGCTTTTTTACAGGTGTATACACACTGCATGATGTCATCCAGATCTTCTCGACTTCTTCGTCCTACATTAGTTCTGCTCTTTGCTGCCAAAGCACTGATTTGTAGTGTCTCCAGAGTGTCGCTTTATTACAATAGTTGGTGGGATGTTATTGCTGGAATGATGTTAGGAGGATCTGTTTCCCTGTATTTGGTAAGATTTTTCTACCAGTGCATGTTGTATGTAAAAAGATTGAAATTTACAGATGATTAAAGTATTGTTTTAGCCCTTTTAGCATTAACATTGAAACTATATGAGTTACTGACAGATGCTTAGCAGGGCTTGAAAAATATCTGAAAAGTTACATGCCCAGCTGGGCATGTGCAGAAATTATTTACCTGTCCAGGTTGTAAGAGCTGGACGCCCATTATCTTTTAAGATAACAAATAGGAACCCTAATTTTTTTAAGTTAAAAAAAATATGAGAACTTTATTTTACGTGTTTTGCATTTCCATTTTAAGGATCTGTATTCAAAAAGGTCAATGCCTGAAAACGTGTATCTCAAGTTTTAAAGATGCTGAAATTAGTATGAAATGGTACGACAATGAAATTGGTATTTGAGAAATTTAGTGATTCTGCCATGATCCTTTCGTTAAAGTTTTCGCCGTTAGTCACTAAACATTGGAGGCTAGTTCCATCAGAAGCATGCATCCCATCACTGATTGATATGTACAACATTTGGAGCAACATTCCATATGGTTCCAATTTCTGGACCTAGAGCATGATACAATTAAAGAAGTGATATTGTTCTGTCATTAGCACTCCGTAACAATAATACAACTTCTGGTGATTAGCAGGGAAATAGAACATGATATGGGATGACTCTCTTTTATTGTGTAGCAGAAACTTCTATTCCAAACTTTTTTATTTTTAAATTTACTTGCCCGGTCAGGGCAACCAGAATTTTTATTTACCTGCCCAGGCCAATAATTTACATGCCCCGGGCATATTGGCATGGGATTTTTCAGGCCCTGCTTAGGATGTGTGTGTATGTGTGTGTGTGTAGGCCTGCCAACCCTCCGGGTTTAGGCAGGCAATGCCGGATTTCATTACATTTCCCGGAATTTCGGATTATAAATTAATATTGCCGGATTCCATCATGATTTTCATAGCGTAAATTAAAAAGTAACTAGGAAAAAATTTGAAGTTCTCTGAAGCATTGGAGAACTTTGATGATTATCGTAGCGTAAATTAAAAAGTAACTAGGGGCAAAGTTGAAGTTCTCCAAGGCATTGGTTCATTAGCAGAGAAGTGACCTTTCCCCTCTGAGTCAGCAGTTGGCAGCAATGTTTACTCTTCTGTCTGCTAATGATCTCTGGCGCTTCAGGCATGAAGCAGGAACAGGCTTTGCATTGGCTGTACATACTGATGTAGATTTCTCGTCTGTCGACGGTATCGGAAACACGTTTTGGTTTGTTTGATGTACTTCGTCTCTCTCAACAAGAATTTCTGAGAACTTTTCGTGCACGTGTTTAATCACGCGATGACTGGTAGAAAATATCAGTCTGTTTTTAAGAAGTGTTATACGACAGATTATCCATGTATAATTGAATCAAGGAAGGGCCAACGATTTGCCTTTTGCTCTATTTGTAGATGGGATTTTTCCGTTGTCCACAAGGGCAAAGGAGATATCGTTAATCACATTCGTATGCAAAAACACTTGGACAATTCTAAGTGCGTAGAAAATAACAAAACATTAAATTTTGCTTGAGATAGTTCCTCTTCTGATGCCATTATCCGTGCTGAGTGCTTGTTTACTTCATTCCTCGTGTAACATAACTTACCTTTAAGCTGTGCTGACCATGCAAGTGTGCTTTTTAAGAAAATGTTCCCAGATAGTAACATTGCAAAAAAATATGCATGTGACAGGACAAAAACATCATGCGTCGTTGCCGAAATGGGGAAATCTTCAAAAATGGACTTGCATACTTGCCAACTTTTACAGATATGTGCTTAATTTTACTGATTTACAGATAGAGGTCTTTTTTTACAGATTTTTTAATATTTCGATTGCTCAATAGAAATATTTCAACCCCCTGCAACCATCCACTTAGATTTTCTACCAGACCTCACGAGCGCGGTGTCACGCGATGATGTCATCTTTGACTCACTGACATCGTGCAGTAGCTCTCTCTCTCCATGGGAGTGCTCAAGTGATGTGCCGACCAGAGTTCGCCAAAATGCGTAATTACGCATTTAGTACGCATAGAAATTTTATCAACACGTAAAAATACGCATCAGGAATTTTTCTCGATGCGTAAAAATATGTGTCCGGGAATTTTTCTCTGCGTGTAAAACTACTCATCGAATAATTTTACCAATTCGTAAAAATACGCATCGGGACGATACTTCGTCTTTTAGAAACGGAAGTAAACGAAATAAAGATTTTTTTTTGTAGTCATAATTTCTTTTTCCTGTGATGTTGCCTCTGTCCAGTATTGTTGTTATATATAATTTTATTCCATAAATATTTGTATTTCAGTTTAAAAATGGAGGGGAAATTTCCGAAATCGGAAATTTGACGGCGAAAAATTTCGCTGTAATCTTTAGGCATGAGAGTGCGACGGCTTCGAGGAATTTCTCCTTTTCCGTCATAATTTGGGTTATCCTCGAGATCGATGCATAACTGAACAGAAATTTTTTAAATATTTTTTAACAGAAATTTGTTTACATTTTTTATATGCCTTAACATAACATTAGTGCTTCAAATTATGTCCATTGATATTTCAAACATACGAAAGTATGCTTGCAGGATTTTCTTTTTAAGGTTGGCAAGTCTGTGTGTGTTACATATTTAATCTTCAGATTGGCAGGTGAACATAGTGAGCTGAATGTTAGACTTCAGCGTGAATGCCAATAGACTGCACTGGTACATATATTGTTTCTAATCAGTCTATGCTTGAACACAAGCAGATTGTTGTTGAACTGGCCGTAGTTTGCTCAGTGGTAGGCAGCTGCTCATTTGTTTGTGCACTACATTTCAGAAGCTAAATGGATCTTAGACTGAAATCTTTCACAGTTATAGCTCTTCACCAAAGCTGGCAAAATCACAGCACAGATTGAATGCTTCAATCACAGTAATTCTTTTATCTTTCCTTTCTTTCTTTCTTTTTTTTTTTTTTTTTTTTTTTTTACTTTACCTGGTAAACTATGTCTAAATCAAGTTGGTTCTTCCACACATATATTTTCATTTTTTTTAAAAACTGATTTCTGAATTAAAAAAAAACAACCCGTAATTTCAACACAATTATTGTACCTGTCTCGTGGATATAGTTCTGTTACTGTTCACAATATCTTTTGTCACATAGGTGTACAAGAGTAGGAAAGTTGTTACCACCAAAACATTTTTTTCTTATCCTTTCCTCATCTTGATCATTTGAGATATGTTTATGTTGGGTTCAAGCACAGATTCTACCACCTGTGCGGCTGAGTAGGCAGAAGCACTGACTTCTTGCTGGTTGTTCAGGACAGGCCTCTGTATGAGTCTCAGATCATGCATGGGTCTCAGATGAGTATGAGTCTCAGTTCTGGTTTTATCCCTTTTAACAACACAATTCTAAATTAGGGACAGGTAAGTCCTTATAGTACTTAAGATACTCATGGAGGTCATTAAACCACCACCACCACAACAACAACGAAAAAGGATTCTTGAGCCTAATCAGAGATAAGAACAAATTCCTCTTTATGCTCATTTTGAAAGAAAGTTGTTTGGCACAGTTGATGTAAATCACTTTTTAAATATTTTTTTAAGTATTCAGATTTTTAAATTCCACTTTACCAAGAATTTGAAACACTACATTTAAATAATTATGACAGTAAGCAAATTTAAAGCTTGATGTCTAGGGATTAATTGTTTCCTACATATAATTTTAAAAACATATATACATACATATCACTAAGCTGTTCTCTGAGATTCAGAGGTTAGCTCCATAAAAGAAATACAAACTTCCAGATATTTTTACTTATTGTTGTCGTATCAAACTTCTCCATTTACAGCGATCTTGACATACAACTCGGGCTTCACTGACATTAATTACACGCCATACACATGATTTTCTATACTTCATACTCATAATTTGTTTCTCATGCAGACACTCCTGAATCTGATCCTCCCATGACTTCCTTGGCCTTCCTTTCCTGCCACTTGGGCTAAAAAGATTTTCTTAGTAAGCATCTCATCACTCATTCTTTCAACATGGCCAAACCACCGAAGCATATTAGTCTCCACCTTGCTAACAACATTTTGCTTCACATCAAACAACTGCAACACATCGTCATTCCTTACACAATCAGAACGTGTCTTGCCACAAACCCCCTGTAAGTAACGCATTTCTCCAGCACACAAACTACTTCTATGTTTCTTCTGCAGTACCCAGGTTTCACTGCCATACATCAAAGTAAGAACAATTACACTCTCATACACAGACATGCGGGACTCTCTTGAGAACCCATCATTCCTGTGAAAACCTCCTAGAGCCGCCACGACTTTCAATGAAGAATTCACTCGCCTACTAATTTCACCATCCAATTTGTTCTCTCTGTCAAACTCACTCACCTGGTCAATCACTGTGCCATTTACACTTACATTGCATTCAGTGCTACCTGTTCCTCTCTCAAAAACCGTAACTTTGGTTTTTCCCTTATTTATACTCAGTTTGAATTTCATGCAAATTTCATACATCCAGGACAACATACTCTGCAACTCACTTTTGCTCTCTGCCAACAGGACAGTGTCATCAACATACAGGAATCTGCACACATAGATATCACCAAGACATAAACCAGTATTATCTATTTTGGCATCACACATGCAAGCATCTATAAATATATTAAACAGCCATGGAGACATTACATATCCTTGCCTGACTGCTGCACCAATAGAAAACCATTTTGATAAAACACCATTCACTCGTACACAGGCTCTACTGTCAGCATACATGGCTTTTACACTATTGAGTAGATTCCCAGTAACACCATATACATTCAATACCTTCCACAAAAGTGTCTTATTTACTCGGTCGTAAGCTTTCTCTAAATCTATGAAGGCAGCAAAAACTTTCTTACCAACAGCCAGATACTTTTCAATCATCATGCGTAATGCAAAAATTTGGTTAGAGCAGCCTTTACCAGGCATAAAACCACTTTGAACATCCCACTCTTTCTCCGATATAAGACCACATACTTTTTCAATAACTACCTTACCAAACACTTTCCCTGGCACATGTAATAGGCTAATGCCACGATAGTTCTTGCAGTCAGTCTGATCGCCTTTTCCCTCATACAAGGAAGCAATGATAGCATCCCTATAATCCCGAGGGACCATTCCTAACTCCCAGCACAACTAACAAATTACAGAGTTACCACCATATTTCAACATCTCTGCAGTTATGCCATCAACTCCCGGAGCCTTACCATTCTGAAGAGATTTTAGAGCTTTACACACTTCTTCTCTTGAGATCCCACCTGTGCTTTCATCCTTCACTGTGTCATCATCTGCATCTGTCTCAGAATCATCTTTGCTTTCCTGATCTAATAACTCCCAGAAATATTCACCCCATCTTACACTTAACTCATTGGGCTCCCATATCATTTCCCCGATCCTATTCTTCACACAACTTACAACTTTGTTTCCCCTATATTTTCTGATTCTCATGTACTTCCAGAAAGACTCCCTATCTTTCCAAAAAGCCAATTCATGCCTTTTCACCTTCTCCTTCGTATCTTTTGCCTTACTCTGGCAAACCAGTTTAGTGGCTTCACGCTTCTTACAGGGATATTCATCCACAGAAACTCTACCTTGGAACATCCCCAAATAGGCTTCCTTCTTTCTCTTTACTGCCTTTTCAATCTCACTATTTCACCAAGCATCAGCTCTATTGTTACCCACTATTGTGGTGCCACAGACCTCTTCAGCAGCAGTGACTACACAGTTCTTAAAACATTCCCACTTCTTTTCTACATCCCTCTCACAAGACTTCAGTCGTTCTCTAAGTACGTCAGAATAATGCTGATGATTTTCAGGGAGCCTTTCAACCTTTATTCTTTCCATCCTGGGCCTCTTCCTATTCCTTTTCCTCCAACCAACATTCAGTTTCACTCGTGACACTACCAAGTGATGATCAGAGCCAACATCCGTACCTCTCATCACACGAGTGTCAACAACTAAGTGTTTCAGACGCTTATCATAGACAACAAAATCTATCACACTCATTTCTTTTGACCAAGCGTATGATTTTCCCAAGTACACTGACGTGCAAAAATTAAGGACGTGACGGTTTTTCGAATGTAACGTCGTGCAGAAGTGCTCCACATAGACTCAAATCATACCATAAGATCCCCAAGATGTAAGAATATCGGACAGGTGAGCAAAACCGTCCAAACAAGGAATCCAAAGGATACAAAGGCACTTTATTGAAAAGGTAGCTTCAAGCACAACTGGACAAAAGACAGAAACGTCCATGTGACAGGCGGCTGCCAAGAAAAATCCAGTCTTTACTAAGGGATATGATCACCCCTGACTGCGTTGCACGATTTACAACGTCTGTCCATGCTGAGGACGAGGTTGTCAAGGAGCTGTTGAGGCATCGTGGCCCATTCCTCTTGTAGCGCCAATCGCAGCTGCAGAATCGTTGCTGGCGGCTAGGGACGTGCTGCCAAGCGTCTGCCGAGAAGGTCCCACACGTGTTTGATTGGATTTAGGTCCGGGGACCTTGCGGGCCATTCCATGCGTTGAATATCTTCACTCTCCAAAAGCTCTGCGACAGCCACTTTACAATGAGATGTAGCGTTGTCGTCCATGAAGAGGAACTCAGGACCCACAGCACCTCTAAACAGACACACATGAGGCAGGAGAACCTCGGTACAATAGCGGACACCAGTGACTGAACCTCCTTGGAAGATGTGGAGGTCAGTACCGCTACCAAGAATGATACCGCTCCAAATGAGAACTCCGCCACCTCCAAACCGGTCCCTTTCAATGATGTTGGAGGTGTGATTGTGTGTTCCCTGCTCTCTCCAGATGTGTATACGTCCAGAATCGCTCGTCAGACTAAATCGGCTCTCATCCGTAAAGAGAACTTGACCCCATTGCTGATGTGCCCAGTTTTTGTGTTCCTGGCACCACAGAAACCACCGTCTCCGATGAGCAGGCGTTAATGGCACACACCGTACTGGTCGTCGTGCAAATAGACCACCTTTGTGCAGCCTCCTGGCCACGGTAAAACGCGATAACGGACGTCCAGTTGTCTGTTGCATGTGCCTTGTGATTTCTCCCGCTGTCTGCCGTCTGTCTCTTCTCGCCTGTAAGACAATATACCAGTCGTCTGCCGCCGTGGTTGCCTGCTAAACTCTCGGACAGCTGTTCCTGTCGTTTGAAATGCTCTCCAAGCTCGTGAAACGATACTGTGAGTGATCCCGAACTCCTCGGCCACACTAGTCACACTTCGACCTTCTTCTAACTTCCCAATGACACGACCTCGGGTAAAGTCATTCAGGTGTCGTCTGCTGGATTGCCTGTTGGCCATATCACACGGTGGCAGCAACTCGGCGTCATTCAAACCGATGTTCACCGTGCAATAGCTTTCACTGAATTGCTGAGCGTACACCGCCCGTGTTCTTTATACCCTTCCGACACTCGCCCCCCTACGTCATGTTGCATATATGCGCATGCCCTACCGTACCGGACCCTAGTCTATCTCCTGACTGGTCTTTCGGTCCGTTTTGCCTGCTGGTTCCGCTGTTATGCTAATTTCTCCTCTTCATCCTTAATTTTTGCACACCAGTGTAACTTTATTTTTAGCACTAAACTGGCTCAAAACAGGTTTTAGCTGATCCCAGAAATCTTCCTTTCTATCAGAAGGTTCCGAGTCACAAGGAGCATACACTACAACAATTACTATTCTCTGAAGTTTCACTTTCAAATGAATCCAAAGAATTCTCTCACGTATGCAACTATAGTGAATCAAGTTGTTCTTCATCTTTTCACTTAAAATCACACCTACACTAGCCTGTCCTCTCACATTATTCAATACTCCAGACCACACACTCACCATTCCATTCACTTCTTCTATACCAATTTCCTTCTTTTTGGTTTCACTTACACACAGCACATCCTATCTATACTTATTCATCTCTTCAATCACCTCATTCATCTTACCATTTATACCTCTAGTATTCCATACACCAATCTTACACCCACTCAGCCGAGATCTCTTTCTCATGTGCTGTTTTGAAAGTCCAGGTCAATTTCGTGGTGGACCATCCTTCTGAAGTATGGTAGGTCCACCATATCTCACACTTGAGTCATTTTTAATATTTCTTTTTGTCTTTTTAATCAGGTAAGTACATCAGTGTGGGGGATTAGCCCACAGCTGACTGTTCCAGTTGGATATTCAACCTAAGTATTCTGGAACAACACCCAGTGAGTTGGGGCCTTTTTGCCAATTGGAAAAAGTTGTGGTCATGTCACACAGAACTAGTTGGCACCTCTTCAAGATTCACACAGGCCCTAGTTGCTGTTGTGTGTGTCATTGTTACCACGAAGCTCCCCGAGGAAGCAAACCCATCTCTCACTAAGATTGCCCATCAATTTTAAAAAGCTGGAGGAAATTCTTTTTAAAAAAGTCACTCCAGGTTTTATTACTTTATTTCTTTGAATTCTGGAAGAATTTTTGTCATCTTTTAAAAATGCCTTCTGTCCCCCATCATCCGATAAAAGAAAGAACAAAAAAAAATTTTTTTTGAATAAAAAAAATGTTATCTATTATTTTTAACATCATTCTATGGAGGTGAAATTTACTTTGTTACATTTTCAGTGTAAAATCTAGACCATTGTCAAAGTCACACTTGAAGTAGATGTTACCAGTCTTGATGTAATGAAACTTTGTGGTCATTTATTGTGGCTCATTTTTTCTTTTCAGTGTCCAGTCATTCTATTTCTGATTTGAAGAAGTGCTGTTGACAACCTGTTATTTTTAAAAAGAATCCTAGATTATAGGTGTCAACTTTCATGAATATGTTTGTCCAGTACTGTCGGTGTGCAACTTAATTCTCGGCCCCTAACCACAAACGATCATAGAATGTCGGCAAATGCAAATAGCTATGTGCGATAATGGCTGATTGCAGCGCCATCCAACAGCTTTCCAGGCAACCATAACCGCTCACAGCTGTAGTGACAGAAGGGACGAAAGTTGACTGTGAAAGCAATGTTGTTCGAGAAGCAACATTTGAGGCACTGCCTTCTGTTTGCATTTCAGCTTAAAAAAAGTGCAGCAGAAGCCCAGCAAACGATCTTTGCTGCTTTGGGCGAGGGAGCTGTGTCCTACAGTATGTGTAAGAAGTGGTTCCAGAGGTTTAAGCAGAGAAATTTCGATCTCTGTGATGCAGAACGTCCGGGACAGCCACAGAAAGTTGACAGTGAGGAACTGGAACAACTGTTGGACGCGCATCCCTGTCGCACACTGTCAGAGCTCGCCCAGGAACTCGGAGTAACACGGCAAGCCATTGCAAAGCGCCTGCACAAGCTTGGACGGATTCACAAGGAGGGCCGTTGGGTGCCCCATTAACTCACAGCTGCAAGCAAGTCTAGGCGCTATGATGTTGCTGTGTCCTTGCTCTCCAGATTCAAGAAGGATTTCCTCCTTAAGATTTTGACTTGTGATGAGAACTGGATCCCCTTCGATAATCCTAAGCGGTGCAAATTGTGGGTTTATCTAGGTCAGCCTACCACCAGTACTGCCAAACCGAATATGCATGCCAGGAAGTTGTTGCTGTGCATATGGTGGGATCAGCACAGTGTTGTACACTATGAGTTGCTTAAACCTGGTGAAACGGTCAATGCTGAGCGTTATGGTCAGCAATTCATTCGTGTGAGTGACGCAATGGAGGTGAAAAAGCCATACACCGGCAAGGGCAGAAGGTCGGTCCTGTTGCTTCAAGATAACACGCGTCCTCACACCGCGAAAACAACTTTAAACGTGATCACCGACCTGGGATGGGAGATTTTGTCCCACCCGACGTATTCTCCAGACTTCGCCCCGTCGGATTATCACCTCTTTTGCTCCCTGCAACATCACCTTAGTGATACGCACTTCACTTCTGTTGAGGAGGTCCATACAAGTATTGATGACTTTATCAACTTGAAACAGCCCTCTTTTTTCCACAGTGGCATTCGGCAGCTCCCTGACCGATGGCTCAAATGTATCCAACATGACAGGGATTATTTCCCTGATTAGGTACGTATTCGATTTGCTGTCAATGTGTCGTGCCTGTGGCTGAGAATTAAGTTGCACACCTAATATTTTCAATATTTTTAGTTGGTGCTTTGTGTTCCACCACACAAGGTTTTAGCTGCCTTGCCATTTCTTATAGGTACAGAAAATTGTGAGAACATTACCTGGGTATGCAATATAACTTACTCTTATAAGATGTTATTTCTTGTTTAAGGTAGAGGTAGAATTTTGTTTATTTTGTTGTTTAAGCCAGGCCCAAGTCTGACTTTTAACTTCTGATTTGTTGTTTACAGTTTTCCAATAGTTCTTGATGTTAGGTGACCCTTCTAGACAACTTTATTTCCATATTGGAGATTTTTTTTACTTTGTTTCCTTTTAATAAATTATAAAGTAATGGAGGTGAATAGTCTTGTCAAATTATGTGTATATTTGGTTTGTGAGAGCTCCTTGAATTTTCCAAGGAATCCAATTTATTGGCTTTATTTAGAAATTGTTTTCCTTCGTTGGTCTTGATATGTGAAGGATAAGTGTTACATACATATATATCACTAAGCTGTTCTTTGAGATTTAGAGGTTAGCTCCTCAAAGCAAAGATCAAGATCATCTGTCACATCAAAGTTAGTGATTATGTTAGTCTTTACTTATTGTTGATGTATCAAACATCTCCATTTTGTAGTGATCTCAGCACACAAGTCAAATTTCACCAATGTTCATCACACATGTCACATAAGACCTTTTGTACTCATACAGATTTTTCTTTTTTGGGCATTCTTGAATGATGTCTTCCGTGATTTCCTGTGCTTTTCTGCCACTTGGGCTAGAAGACAAGATGATTTACCTAAAACGAGCTTCAAAATACGAATTATTAGATTACAGCTCTTATAATTTTTCTTTGATTTAAGAGAAGTATTTTAATTATTTTTTTTTTTTATTTTTTTTGTATGCAAACTTCAGTCACTGTTTACTCATTTTTAAATTCCAGAGACAACATCATGACAATTCAACTTTCTTTCTTGTTGCAAATCCAAAGTTCATTCATGGGCATTCTGATTAAATTTAAGGAGTCAAAGATTTTTTCTAGTCATTTTCAGTCTTATGAGTCTAACATAAAGGGTCTGCCATCCACACCTTGCATATAAGCAGAAAATTGGGGACTTTTGCGAGATGGATTCTTTAAATTTTCATGCATAGGAATTTTCCCAAAACTTTTTTTCTTCCCAGATAAATGTTCCATAGGATTAGGAAAAATTTACCATCGAATATTCAGGGACTGCTTATTGTCATAATCTCATTTATCCTAATTCATTTTAGCATAGAAGAAAAGTTGCTAATATATATTTTTTTTAACTTCTCAAATATGCTGTAAATTTTTAGCTTGTCCTAACTGTAATTCTTTGGAACTACTCATTATTGTTTGATATAGCTGAATGCCTTATATATTTCAGAGTGTATGTGTTTTGAATGCATTCTGGGAGCACTATGATGCCAGGCACAAGTTCTGTTGTAAGAAAACAGATCATGGAGAATGCCGTCCTCAGCCCCTGTTCTTTCGATATTTTCGGTTTCCTCGTGTGTCATATCAAGGTCGTTCTGGCAAATCCTATCCAGCTACAGATCGTAATAATTATGAATATTCTAGCCACCTTGTGATGCCTGTAAATGCTGCTTTTCAAAGGGATCTTCACCAGCGTGTTGAAGATTACAGTAAGAGGCATGGTAAGCAAGCCGAAAATTATCATAGATCAGAGTCACCAAAGATGAATGATAAAAAATAGTTCATCTGATAATGTTATGATATATTTTATGTGGTCTTTTCTGAATATAAAGTTTTGGGTAAAAATGTGTTATGTAATTTGTTCATATCAGTGGCTTTCCATGGAAATGTTTTGTATTTCAGAAAGATTCAACATATCTAAAATAAAGTGGGTTACTTAATAGAGCAAATTTTATCTGTTTCAGCTGAAGTAATTTTAAAATGTTTTCCTTAAGGGAATTAAGACACTTTAAAATCATAACTGGCATCTTTCAAGATGTTATTTACATATACACTATATTGACAAAAGTCACCGGACACCTAGAAGAGAAACATAACATAGCATTCATTAACATACATTAGTATGGTTTCGATCCACCTTTGGCCTTAATGCATGCACTGACCCTTCGAGACCTGCTTTCAACAAGGTTTTGGAACACAGCGATAGGTATGCGCTTCCATTCAGTATGTAATGCTGCTGCTAACTGTTGCTTAGTAGTAGGCCTTGGTTCCAAACTTCTTATGCGGCACTCTAATTCATCCCATAGGTGCTCTATGGGATTAATGCCAGGGCTCTGTGCTGGCCAGTCCACATATGATACGGAATTATCGTCAAACCATGCCATGACAGTCCTTGCTTTATGGCTCGATGCATTATCTTGCTGGTACCAACAAGGCTCAGTTCCATAGTATTGCTACAGAGTTGGTAGGGCATAATTGTGTAGAATATCGAGGTAGATGTGCTGGTTAACAGGTTTGTCCAAGAAACCAATGGGCCAGGACCATATCACAAAAACACCCCCACACGAGTACAGTGCTAGCTCCAAACTTGGCCGTAGGAACAGTAGTACACTGTGGTATAATAAATAGCATTCCCACTGCTGCCTCCATACCCACACATAGCCATCAGACTGATGGATCGTGTATCTGGATTCATCAGTCCATAGGACCCGTTTCCATTGATCTACAGTCCATGATAAATGTTCTTTACACCATGCTAAATGACGAGTAGCATTCTGAGTGGAGATGAAAGGCTTATGAGCAGCCACACAACTACAGTAACCCATGGAATGAAGTTCTTTACGAATGGTACGTGTACATACCGAGATTCCAGCATTTTTACTCACCTGTACACTGAAATCTTGTGCAGTACTCCATCTATTAGCTGTAACGACTCTCCTGAGGCTTTGACGTCCTCTGTCACTGATTTTCTTTGGTCTGCAGGTATGTTTTGCTGCTTCAGGCATGCCATGTGTGTTCCACTTATTCAGTACATCCAAAACAGTTGACTTGGGTATGTTTAAACATCTCTTGGTTTCTCTTATGAACAACCCACTAATATAACACCCAACAATCTTTCTTTTCTCAAAGTCAGTTCTCTCCCGCCACGACATTTTCACTCAACCTCACAGTGCGATATGATCGCAGTCAGCTGCAGGCTTGTTTTTATACCGTTTGCAGCTGTACATGCATCTTAACAATGCAGCAGATTCGTTCATTTGCTTTTGAAGGGGTGTCCAGTGAGTTTTGTCAATATGGTGTATATTGATGCCTAGCTGGAACTACAAAAATGTATCTGAAGCATTTTTTGTTTGTGACACTTGCCCCCCCCCCTTAATCTAAGTTTTTAATTCATATATTTTTACATAAAAATGTGCACAATTCACCAACGATGGAACAAAGTCATACAAAAGATTTTTATCCAAAAACTGAACTACATTTTTTTTATGCCCTCACGTCACCAGTATTGTTGCCTAGCTGGAACAATAAAAATGTATCTGAAGCATTTTTTGTGTGTGACAATCTTTTTCTTTTAATTTAAGCTTTTTAATTCATATCTTATATATAAAAATGTGGGCAATTCACCAATGATGGTGCAGAGTCATTCATAAGGATGTAATTCAAAAACTGAATTGCATTGTGTGTATGATGAAATTTGAAATGGAATGATTTGTCCAGAAATCTGCTGCTGTACGTATGATAGCATGCTTTCGAATTTCATTCTTCCATCTTCCACATGGTCTTCTATTCTTTGATATTCAGTCAAATATTTCAGTTGCCCAAAGCTGGTCAATTCTGACATGTCTAGCCCATTGCCACTTAAAGATCTGTACTTTGATCATGATGTCATCCACTCTTGTCATCATCTTAATCCATAAGTTCCTCTTCATATCTTTCAGGGTTACCTCAAACATACATCTCTCCATGTTCTTTGAGTTGTCTGCAGCCTCTGTATGCCATTCTTTTTTAATTAAGGTACATATCTCTGATCCATAAGTAGTGGACCAAGACAGAGAGTTATGGAAGTGACTTGTGAAGACCTTCATCCTGCAGTGGATTGATAGCATTTGTTGATGATGATGTATGATGGCTAATAAGATACATTGTTTAAAAAAAAATTGCTACACCTGGAAGGAAGGCACAGAAATGTATGCAAGTTAGTGAGCAGTTAAGTATGTAAAAGATAAGCAAATGATCAAAGAATGAAATCAATCAACATGGATTTAACACTTTCATTGCCTAAACTTAACTTATACTGGTATGGCGTACTGTCACCATCATTTACAATGCACTCCACAAGTGGTAGGACATTGAGTCACAGATGTCAAATATCCTTCTGCAGTACTGCTGACCTAGCAGCTTGCACTTGTTGCAGTGCAACCACATTTTGAGCTGTTTTGGGGCTGATGATGAAACTGATGTCCAACCATGCCCCATACATGTTCAGTTAGGGACAAGTCTGGCAATCATGCTGGCCAATCTAGAACATTGAGAGTCTGTAGGCCTGTCTGGTGATTTGTGCAGTATGTGCACATGTCATGCTGTAGCATAGCCCCAGGCACCTGTTCTATGAAAGGAATTGTGAAGGGATCCAGTTTAGGATCCATGCATCACTGAGCTGCGAAAGTGCCATCTACAAAAACTAGAGTGGAGCAGCTGATCGTTCACCAGGCATTCAAGCTGTGTTGAGGTGAACAATAACGCATGGATTGTTGCACTCTCTGCTGCACCACCACACATGCAGATGACGATCATCTGATCTCAAACAGAAGTGAGATTCATATTAAAGGTCACATCTGGCCATTCTGTTGTCCAGGACAACGTTCACACCAATGTAGACCATGTCAACGATGCTCATTTGTGAGTGGTAGATGACAAACTGGATGTTGTACTTGAAATTCACCTTCTAATCATTGGGAAATGTTTGGCTGAGTAATAGAGCAACTTAGAACTCCATGTAAGTACATCCAGTTGTATGCAGGACAGGCTAACTATAGGACTGAAAATCAAACTCTGATGCCTGGAATAGATGTTCACCCGTTTTTATCGATCAGTAGTGACAAGCAATTGGTCCGCATTTTCGATGATTTGCATATCTCTGAAGTACCTGACTGTTTGCCACATTGCATTCATTTTCATGCATTCCTTCCTGGTGCAATTTTTTTAAAACTGAGTTTATATCAATACACATCCTGTAATTATGGAGGTGCTCTGCTGATAAGGATGGAGGTTAACCCTCTTCCAAGCAGGCTTTTTGTAGCACAATAAACTTCCTTATTTCACCTTTTCTGGAAAAACTTACTGCTACCAAAAACTTTACACCTACCATAAATACCAAAGTGTTCTAGTCATACCTTGTAAATTAGGCTGCAATCTTGCTTCTGGAATATTATAATTAGCTAGAATTTAAAGACTGGGTGGGAAGATGCCAGAATCTTTGTCATGGTTGAATTCAGTCCATAGTAATGCAAAAACATATACACTGGTCATGAATGACTTAAAGCTATGGAATGAGCTGCAAATGCAGATGAATGTACAACGACTTTTCAACAGGCTTTTACACTGCTGGACAATTGCTAAGGACGGGTCATAAACGGCTATAAAGCGCATAAAAAAGTAAGTGTGGTTGGATTCCAAGTGAAATAAAATAATGTCAGAATGCCAGGACATTACAAGAAAGACAATTTATTGTGCTCTGAAATCCAGAAGGCTTTGGAACATGTTCAAGGGACAAACAGGCCATTTTGTGCAGAATACGTAAACGTGAAAAAAATGCAATTACCGTCTGCAGGCGTTCCGGCGTAAGATGTCAATATGGGATATGGCCACCACGGAGGGCGATGCAAGATTCCACACGTCGTGTCATGCTTCGCACAACATTATCAAGCAGCTGTTGGGGTAATTTATCCCATTCCTCTGTCAGTGCACGGATGAAGGTGTCCTTGTTTATTGGAGGGCATTGGCGACCAGCAAGACTCCTCCCCAAAGCATCCCACACATTTTCAATGGGATTCAGATCTGGAGAACGTGCTGGCCATATGAGGCGTTGAATATCCTCGCTCTCAAGACACTCCTGGACAGCGACTGTTAGATAACATGTTGCGTTGTCGTCCATGAAAATGAATCTATCACCGACAGCACCACGGAACATGCGAACATGAGGTAGCAGAACATCATTACTGTATCGTTAGCCAGTCATAGTCCCAGTTGGAAGCACATAGAGGGACGTACGGCCATTGATCATGATGCCAGCCCATACCATGACACTACATGTCGGATATCGGTCCCTTTCCTGTATGTTTGCTGGACAATATGCAGTACCACTATCACACCAGATCAGTTGTCGTCGACAATCAGACGATAGACTGTATCTACTCTCATCTGAGAAGAGGGCAGCAGACCAGTCGTTATCAGTCCAATTGCGATGTTGATGGCACCATTGCAAACGGGCGGTACGGTGACGTCTGGACAATGGGATGCACACAACAGGACGGCGGGCGTATAGTCCTCCTTCATGCAAACGTCTGGCGACAGTTTTTCGGGAGATCCGCTTGCCAGTAGCAGCCATAAACTGATTTGCTACCTCACTAGCTGTGCTGCGCCAGTGTCTTTTTGTTGATAGCACGGTGTACCGATCTTCTGCAGGTGTCGTACTGCGAACACGACCTCCCCCGTGACGTTTGCTACACTCTCCATTTGTTTGAAATGATTTCCAAAGCCTTGAAACAACACTGTGGCTGACGTCGAACTCCCTGGCAACATCTGTTATTTTTCGCCCTTCTTCAATCTTGCCAATAATACGGCCACGCGTAAAATCATCTAGGTGATGTCGGGAAGACATACTGAAAATTGCAAGTTCGTCAATTGATTCTTTCCCTTTCAACTTTGCGTTTGAACAACAACGGTCAATACGCGTCAAATCCTTTATATCTCTTATCAGCGCTATGACGTCACAAACAAGTTCGGCAATCCAAAATTTGCATACGCACAACACGTCTTACTGTATCCCGCACTTATGCTAATTTCCACATTTTCCTGCCTTCCATTTTATGGATGCTATCGTTGCTATTGTCATCCGTCCTTAGCAATTGTCCGGCAGTGTATTAAAGTCACAGTCTTGTTGAGTTTGATTTTTCAGAGGTATGAATTCAATATATATTTGCATACATATATTCCCAGGGCCCAAAGGTGGCATGAGGAAGTGAGGCGACCGCCTAACATTTAATATTTTATTTTTATTTTGGGGTGGCATTTCAACACTTTGGTGTATGAAGAAAGGGTGGCATTTATGCAATTCACCTACCGTTTGTTTATAGCCACCATGGCCCTGTATATCCTCTGTCATTGGCGTAATAAGGGAATGCACAATGCAGAACAATTGAGGATGATATCATGAGTCATGTTTTATGTATATTATGATAGGCTGTGAAATGCAAAAGTTTTCTTTATAACCCTTAACTTTCATTATGCAAAGTAGGAAGATCAGTATTAGTATTGTAGTTTCCTTTCTTATTGAGTTGAAGTTATGAACACTTTGATAGGTTGCTGAAAAATTATTTTCAAAGAGTATTGTTTCTGCAGGTGGCTGCTTTCTGGAGTGTTTTGATGTATTAGTAGCTGATTATAAAGTCTTTTATTTCATATCACCATTTTGATGCCCTATAAAATATTCAATCACTGAAATTTAAGATCATGGATATATATATTTTAAAAAGAGAGATGTATGTATCCCTTAAGGAAAATGTTTTGAAATTTCTTCACTTTGTGTGCATGTATATTTGTCTTTTATCATAGATTTTAGTTTTGTTCCTTAATTTGAGCATGTCTGGCTTTCTGTTAAACTAGTGAATTCAACATTGGAAGTTTTTCTTCTATTTTTGTATTTCATTTTGTATCGTAATTTGCTATCTTCCTATTTTCAAATGTTTGCTCAAATTTTGAAATTTAATTTGCTTCTTTACATTAAAAATGTCAAACTTGTGTGATTTAAATATGAAGAGTAGTGTTGTATTTTGTAAGTTCAGCATTTGTTTGTAGTGCTAAGGTACTTCATGTTCTCTTATGTATACTACAGTAGAATATTTACTGTTTTTCTCATTGCAAATGTTTTAGTGGATTGTTGATATGTCATTTTACTTTTGTGAGTGCATTAGTTTTACCATTTTGTGTACACTGCAGAAAAGATATATTCTCATTTTGTGTGTGAAATTTATTTGTACATTGTATTGTATATTTTATATTTGTTTCTCTTTTTTTTCTGTCAATGGAAAATTGGACTAAACTTCACTTCATATTTAGTTCAAGTAAAAATGCCTCCTTTCAGACTTTAATTTATTTTAGACTGTTGAAAATATATTTACAATATAAATATGGTAAAATCTTTACGTATTAATTATTTTTCAAATATCATTGTGAAATTATCTGTCCCAGTGCTAAAAAAGGAATCTTACATCAGCACTTAATATATTTGAGTAAATTTTATTTGTGCCAAATTATGTTTTAACAGCAATCTTTCTATAACAAGCAGGAGTGGGTTTAAATATCCCAAGTAAATTATTATTTTGTACAATGTATTAAAGGCATTTGCCTGTAGCTAATATTTTGTTATGAACTTTACAGAGCTAGAAAAGAAATTCGGAGCAAGATTATATACACCCCAATTTAGTCCACAGTTTTTAATACTTGGACATTTTTATAGAATGTTATTGCCAGGGATTTTTTGAAGTAACATTCCACTGTAACACATATTGGTAATATGAATACCTTCTTTTAATCATCTCACATCCACTTTTTTTTACATTACTGAGACAAGGTATTTTGTATATTTTTAATTTTATATCAATTGTATAGTCTGGGTTAGATTAAGAATGTACACTGCCTGAGACAGTTATTTTAAAGAGCTTTTTCAATTTAAATGACTAGTATGCATCTTAAATATGATTAC
Organism: Macrothele yani; assembly: GCA_039090855.1. NCBI lineage: Eukaryota > Metazoa > Arthropoda > Arachnida > Araneae > Macrothelidae > Macrothele > Macrothele yani. Next base: position 137,701,031 of record CM077023.1, read on the forward strand.
TGTACTTTGCATGGGTATTTTGTTGAAATTTAGCCACCGGTAAAATGTTTAATTCACAATGGAAAATATGTTGACAGTACTTTTACTTTAACACTCTCACAGCATTCCCTCCAGTCTCCAGCATGGAGAACTTTTTTACTGAAATTATGCTTGGAGTGATAAATTTGCTAGCCCTAAGAGTAACTAGAAATGTGTGAATATAATTACAGATATATATTATTTAATAGTTATCATTTAAATATTTAATATACTTTTAAAAGGTATATTAGTTACTGATGTAGCTGATAGATGTGCCACTTTTTTTATTGGTGTAGTTACTTAAACTTTTCATCTTATTGTTTGAATATCTAATTATTGAAAATTCATAAACAAGTTTTTCCTTTAACAGAAGACACAACCTGATAATACATACATATTCCCGAAAATTATTCTTATATTTTATGTGCAAATTGTAATTCACATCATTAATAGAAACTCACCCAAAGGTTGTTGCTTCTTGGCACATTTACTGCACGTATCTTTCCGGCTGACTTGTCATAATGCATGATGGGCCTTTCGTGGTCGTTGTATCTCTTCCCTGTGTCTTCACACATAATCTTACTATTTTTGTTTTTGAGCCAACATCTTACAACTACATTCACATATTTCTTATATATGGACAACTTTCTTTATCTGCAGCATACATTAAAAACTATACAGAACTCTCTCGTCATTCATTATACAGAACCCTCTTGTCATTCATCAAACACATTTTAACCCTAACTCTCTGGGTTGTTAAATACCATCCACGTCTTATTATTCACAATATCCATATATACCTATAGATACATTCATATTAAAAACAGCTTACACTATTTACAACACCCTTATTTCATCCACTCAATTCATTTACTCACTGGCTCATCACTCTTCCTCTTACCATACTTAGTTTTCAATGGGAAACACGATACGCCTAACCACTGACACATCAAGCCCCACACCCATGACTATGTCTGCCTCTAATACTTTCTGCCAGTCCCTGGCTATCTTCAGGAGGCCTGTTGAATCACCACCTATCCTCTCTGCAGCCGCAGCAAGTGATGCAATCATCTCCCGGCTTCTGCTCTGTTGTTTGTTTTTGTTCCATTTTTATCAAGGCCTTCCAATTATCCAATTATCGTTGGAAGGCCTTGATAAAAAATGGAACAGAAACAAACGACAGAGCAGAAGCCGGGAGATGATTGCATCACTTGCTCTGCGGCTGCAGAGAGGATAGGTGGTGATTCAACAGGCCTCCTGAAGATAGCCAGGGACTGGCAGAAAGTATTAGAGGCAGACATAGTCATGGGTGTGGGGCTTGATGTGTCAGTGGTTAGGCGTATCGTGTTTCCCATTGAAAACTAAGTATGGTAAGAGGAAGAGTGATGAGCCAGTGAGTAAATGAATTGAGTGGATGAAATAAGGGTGTTGTAAATAGTGTAAGCTGTTTTTAATATGAATGTATGTATAGGTATATATGGATATTGTGAATAATAAGACGTGGATGGTATTTAACAACCCAGAGAGTTAGGGTTAAAATGTGTTTGATGAATGACAAGAGGGTTCTGTATAATGAATGATGAGAGAGTTCTGTATAGTTTTTAATGTATGCTGAAGATAATGAAAGTTGTCCATATATAAGAAATATGTGAATGTAGTTGTAAGATGTTGGCTCAAAAACAAAAATAGCAAGATTATATGTTGAAGACACAGGGAAGAAATACGACGACCACGAATGAAAGGCCTATCACGCATTATGACAAGTCAGCCGGAAAGATACGTGCAGTAAATATGCCAAGAAGCAACAACCTTTGGTTGAGTTTCTATTAACGAAGTTTTTTCCAATTCATCAAGAGCACTTTATGGTAAATACATTTTTAAACCATGAATACATTCAGTTTGTAAACTTTGTTATATGTGCAACATAAGAACACCACCATATAAGAAAAATATTTAACCAAGTAAAAATTCTGAACATTGTGAAATGTGGAATACCCAAAAAAGGCTTTTTGGATTTTCTATGCCATGGCCTATTAAGAATTTTTTAAATATATAAAATTGGCTTATTTTATGTAGTGGATCTAAATATTGTGAAGACATTTCTATTACTTTCTTTATCAAGTCCTGTCATATGTATTGATAGGAGAAGGCCCAGTAACAAGTGCAACTTTCTGTTGCATATTGCCATTCCATATCCATAGAATCTGGTACCTCCTGCCCACGGTATATGGTAGATACTTTAGTCATATCAAACTTCTTAATTTTGAAAGAAACTTTATGACTTTTGTATGAAGCATATAGTTTACACTTTATTTTTTTAATTAAAAATGAAATATTTGAATACCATTTCTAAAATGTACATGGCAACATATGTTTGTTGTAAATTTTAAGTGACCTGAAATTCAGGCTTAATCTTTGACTTAAGACATGATATTTTGAAGGCAAATCTATCCAGTATCAGTATGAAGCTTCACCTGTTTTAACTGTATTTTGTATTTTCAAGAAAAAAGATAACATGAATATATATGCTATTTCTTATATATGCAGTTCCAGGATGAATAATGAAGCATGCAGACAAACATGTAAATTTAATGTAAGGTATATAAACAAGTAAAACAGACCCATATTTGTTGTTTTTGATGATGATAAATAATATAATAAATTTATGCCTAGAGTTTATATTTTAAAGTGAATTAATTTTCTGTGATTTACTTCAAAGTATTGCCCATTTAAATTTCTATACTTTCATGGTATATTTGTAATGGTATATTCACCGGTTACTTATTATATGTGTTGAATTTAAAATTTGCCTGAGATCAAAGTAAGATCAATAAATCTAGAATTTTCTTCTGTTAATTCTGTTTAGAGTAAGGTGTTTGTGTTTGCAGAATCCATTTAACTAAGGTGTTTGTGTGGAAAATTCCTAAGATAGTGTTTATTCTGATTGCAACACAGAAAAATGGCAGTAGTTGCCATTATTATTCTCCTTTCTAAAGCAAACGAAATGTGATTAACCTTTATAGCAAAAACAGTTCATCCTTAACCATGATGGGTTGCCATTTTCTGAATGTTTGTGTTGTTCTATGCTTTCTGTAATCCTGAATGGATAATAGATAAGGAAGTTTTACTCAAACTCTGGCTGATGTTTTTTTTTTTTTGGTGCAATATATGTTTACCTTAGAAAGAATGATTTTCTATTGGAATGAAAAATTAAGCATTATGCATTGTTCATGGATTACTTCTTGGAGGAAATCCACTTTTGATAAAATTGGCATTTAATTAATGTTCGAGAAGTTAATTGTGAAATCCTAATGATAAGGAAAATACACAAGGGCTTCACTATTCTGCAATTTAGTGAGAGAAGCAATTATTATTATTAGTCAGTATACACACATGTCATCATGGTTGTTGTGAGCAGTTCTTTTTTTTTCATCTGTAATGAGGAGGACTTATGTTAAAATAGAAATGATAAACAGTCAGGTGATGTGTTCTGCAGACATTTTGAGGCATTATATCAGAGACCAATTTTATTTTATTTAAAAAAAAATCTTTTTTTTTTTTTTTTTTGATTTAGGGAAAATGATAATTTTTTTTTATTATGTGATCAATAAAGTCTGCATATATCTGTTGAGTACAAATATCTTAACTTTTTAATTTTTTTATGGGAGTTGTTCATAAAAGGGGCACTGTGATAAATTTTCTGTCCAATTCTAAACCATAAAACTGCTCAAATGTAATCTGTTTGACCTTGATTTAAACAATTGAAGGCTGTTACGTATCTTGTAGCCTGACAGAAAACTGAAAGAAATAGAAGGAAGGATGACAACTTCTGAAAAATATCTATCATAGTACCACTTAAAAGATTCACAGAGCTATCACTGCCTGCCTGTGGGAAAGGAATGGAAGAGAATCTGCTATAAAAGTTTCTAGCTGCACAGCATCAAGAGGTTCTGGAGTAGACTTGGGTGCCGTACACCAGATGTGGGAACAATACACTAAGGTTGGACAAAATTACTCATATTTATATAGTGCCAAAAGTTATTCAGGACATAACTATGATTTAACTGTCAAAAAAAAAGGGGGGGGGCTTGTTTCTATGTGTGTGAAACAAAAGAAATGTGGCAAGTTGAGGGAAGTATTCAAACCTAAAGCAAGTAAAAAATTGTTCCTTGTCCAAGGATTACTTAATATGGAAACAGGAGGAAAATTTTAATCTCATTTCTTAGCTACAGCAAGATTTTGGGTTTTGAACAAATTAGACTCCATGAAGCTGTGCTCACTTCAGGGACTAATGGCCTTAATAGTGCAGTTTGTTGACAGCTTTGTACTATAATCACTGATGTTTTTAGCACTCTGTGAACAACCAGGCTATATAAGGTTCTTGTACTATTGTCATCGAGACTGTAGTGTATCTCTCTATATATAAAACAGACTGTGTGTGTCTGTCTGTCGGATTTCACATAGAATTAGGCGACCTAGAACGACAAAATTTGTTATGAAGGTACCTGTAGACATCTTCTGGTGCACCTCGAAGCGATTTTTTTAAAATTTGAATTTGATTTTTAGTTATTTAATGTTAAGCGTTTCTACCCGATCTGAGTGTGTCTTTCCGCTTTGTTGACATCAGCCTGATCACACCGAACATTAAGGCGTGCAGAAAAGTAGTTCACCATAAATTTTAGGCGTTTCATTTTTTAGAATTCCGTTACGACTATTTTCATTCATAAATACATTTATTACGTCCTTTTTTTGTAAGCGTTGTTTGCCGATTGTATTATGACTTTGAGGACGGAGAAGAAAATAGAACGTTTTTTTCAATCTGCGTTATTAATTCAAAAGTGTCATACGTCAGAAGGTCATCATACTGTGACGACGTTGTGAGCTAGAAAATAGAACGTTGTTTTAACGAAATTCTAAAAAAGAAATGGCTCAAATTTATCTGAACTACTTATCTTTGCGCCTTCGCGTTGGGTGTGATCAGGTTGCATGTAAAGAAAGCATCTGTCGATCGGATTTCACATAGAATTAGGTGACCTAGAGCGATGAAATTTGTTATGAAGGTACCTGTAGACATCTTCTGGTGCACCTCGAAGCGATTTTTTTAAAATTTGAATTTGATTTTTAGTTATTTAATGTTACGCGTTTCTACCCGATCTGAATGTGTCTTTCCGCTTTGTTGACATCAACCTGATCACACCGAATATTAAGGCGTGTAGAAAAGTAGTTCACCATAAATTTTAGGCATTTCTTTTTTAGAATTCCGTTACGACTATTTTCTTTTGTAAATACATTTATTACGCCCCTTTTTGTAAGCGTTGTTTGCCGAGTGTATTATGACCTTGAGGGGGAGAAGAAAAAAAGAAAGTAGTTTTTCAATCTGCATTATTAATTCAAAAGTGCCATATGTCAGAAGGTCATCATACTGTGATGACGTTGTGAGCTAGAAAATAGAACGTTGTTTTAACGTAATTCTAAAGAAGAAATGGCTCAAATTTATTGTGAACTACTTATCTTCGCGTTGGGTGTGATCAGGTTGCATGTAAAGAAAGCGGTAAATATACAGAATACAGACGATGCAGTAAACTACCCAACTGAGTTTCTTAACTCTTTGTAGCCACCTGGAGTACCTTCACATATTTTTAGAGTTGAAGATTGGTGCACCTATTATGCTTCTGAGAAATTTGGATCCGCCTTCACTTTGCAAGGGCAAGAGATTATCTGTCAAGAAACTAATGAAGAATGTTACTGAAGCTACTATAATGACTGGACATGCAGCAGGCAAAAACGTTTTTATTCCAAGGATCCTGATCATCCCATCTGATGTCCTGTTTCAATTTAAACGTCTTGAATTCCCGATTTGTTTGAGTTTCGCCATGAGCATCAATAAGGCACATGGGCAGTCTCTAAAAGTTGTTGGACTGGATCTACAAAGTCCATGTTTTTCCCATGGTCAGCTGTACGTTGGTTGTTCCAGAGTCGGAAATGGGGAAAATCTTTACATCTTTGCTCCGAATGGAAGGACTGTTAATATTGTTTATCCCGAGGCTCTACAAGAATAAGGTACTTTTTATCTCAATCAGTTTCATTGCATAAGCCTTCTGCTTTCAAACTTTTTGAATTATTTACATTGAACGTGACAACTACTAAATAATTCAAATACATTTTTTTATCCTAATATTCTATTCCGGGAAGTTGTACAACAAAGTTGTATAAACCTTGATTTACCAGTCTTAATTTAATTGTCGACATAGCTTTTACTTTATACTATCACTAGCCCGTCAACGACGGGTACAACAGGCTAGTTAGCTCTAAAGGATAAGATGTCATTGATATACTGAAGGAAACTGGTGTTAAAGAAATATACCTGGGAGCACACCTACATGAAAGAGAACTGCATCATATTATGTAACTTCAGCAACTGTACTATCAGAAAGAAAGCTAAAGAGCTGGTGGCACAATGCAAACTGAAAACTGAAGTTTATTTGAAAAGGTTTCGTGCAGGTCTTAACAATAGCCGTAGGAGACCTACATGCTCACATTTGGAGCTTATTGAGATTTCTGCATTCTAAAAGTGCCAGCTATAATTAAGTGTAGCACTTGCTGGAATGCCTTGCTGTTAATCAGACGTGAACTTCTCTTTTCTTCATACCATTCAAAACTTTTAGGCTGAATTTGGGTGAGATATGCAAATGTGTGACTTACACAGTGTCAGAACTTTCTAGAAAAAAAAAGTAAGAGAAATCTTAATTCTTTTGAAACAGATTTGGCAGTGGAAGAAGTGTTGCTGCATCCAGACAAGTTGGAGCAAATATTCAGACCAAGATTAGATAATTGAAGAGGGGTCTGTCTGAAGAGGTTGTTTCATGCTGAATGGTAATTTCTTTTGATACTCACTACAGAGACCTGTGATCTGTAAGAGTTAAACTCTGCAAAGTTCATCTCACCTCATGGACAAGTGACTTCAAAGCAGTAGTTCAAAGGGGAGCCATCTTCAGTGCAGCAATTGATAACTGCTGTAGGAATTACCTATAACACTGCTCAGAGTGTGTTTTTTGTCAACAAATTTTTAAAGTAAATTAGCTATGATAGAAAAGATGTCACTGATATGCAAAAGAAAAAGTTTAGGTGGAAGAATTTATCTCTGATGTGCTTGTGTTAAGAACAACATTCATTCTTTTTCCAGAAAGGTAGAGAACCAGTGACACTGCAGTCTTAAGACCGCATGACTGGAGTTTATTCAGAGAGTCTTGACGCCATACTTTATCAAAAGCTTCTGAAATGCCAAATTGCTGCAGCCTGAGCATCACCAGACTAGCCATGTTCCAAACATTGAGTTAAAGCACTCTAAAACATCACCTAGTGATCAATTTAAATGAGAGCCAAAGTGATGGATACTTCACTTACAGAAGACTCCAGAAAGAGTAGTAGTTCATTAATTGCAATCTCCATTGTGTGGCTCGAAATATGATATCAGGGTGGTCAGTTGATAATTTATGGAACAAGATGAGACAATTTATGTGGTTGTACATGACCATATTTCCAATATGTTAGAAAGATTCCTGTGGAAAATAACAGCTGGAACATGTGGCATAAAACAGGTGTTTAACTAAGAGGTGCACAAGATTTCAGAACAGAAAGTAAGCCATCTGCTTCAGAGACCTTATTAGTTTAAAGTGTTTCAAGTATTCTACATGTATGTGAATAATGAAGCACAACTTAAGGACATGGTATCAAAAGCATCTCCAAAAATGTAACTCAAAGAATTGTCAGCAAAATTGGCTGAGAAATCAGATTTTTCATGAATGGAATAAATAAGTGAGCCATCTGTGGAAAGATGAAAGATGGAATGTGAAAAAAGAAAAAAAAAATTACCAATGGCTTTTGCAATTGGCCAAAGGATAGTGTATTAAAGCTTTTCAGATATCCTCTTACTGAAGTATGGTTTTATTTGACCATTTTTTTAAATTTATCTGCCCACAGCTCAAGAGCATGTTTTATTGAACAAAGGTGTGTTCACCATTTCACTAGAAATTTCAGAATGAAGGCCTGTATTCTAGTGCATAGTTCATTTTTAAAAATTTTTACAACTGAAATATAAAATATATAAATATAAATCTTAACAATACTCAGATATGCAAACTTCCTAATTGCAACTTGACCTAGAAAGTTATCTGTTCATGCACGAACATTCTTTCTGTGTAATTTCTACAGTACACTATAAATTAAATCAAACGCTCATGCCTTCCTTCCAAATAGGCATCCGTTCACCACCAACTCCCCACATTCACAGATGGTGCTGCATATTTTTATTTGATTTCAGTCATTTCAGAACTACCAGCAGGGCCGGCCCGTGATATTGTTCATGCGTCGGCAAGGTGAAGGTCTGGCCGATTTTAGATGAAATTAAGATATTTTGTTACACACACATACCACCCCCACCTACACACTTTTCTTGAGGCACGCAGTCCACATAGTGATATTATTATTTATGGAATTATCTTCCAAAAATTCAATGAAAACCTGCACAAATTGCCAGTATGTATTTCGAGGGAGAATCCTGTAAGAATGCACATCAGGAAAAAATGCTTCCTATGGGAATACTTCCAAAAACTTTCAGAACAGGCAACAGAAAAATGAAATATTAAAAACCGACTGTGGAATGTATATCAGAAATGACGACGGGGTATGTATCCTTCATACAGCGGGGGTGGGGTGGGGGTGGGGTCAAACTAACTTATATGGAAAATTCCCAAATACTAATTTTACACTTTAAAGTTCTCAGGAAATTTCTTCTTTCCTTTCGATTAAGATATTAAGTTGCAGTCCCTTGATTAATGCGAGGCTAGAGACCAACACATTAAGATACGTAGCACTCTATGTACGACGGTATCTAAAGAAAACCAAGGATTGAGGAGTTACCTGAATTTTGTAGTGTACGCATTTTTATTTAGTTTCTCTTTTTATTATATTAGCAATCTATATATTAATTCTATAAGGTTTTTTACTGTGGATCCTATTTTGGGAGAACGGCTGAACGTAAAGATATGGTTGAGGTATCAAAATAAAGGTCTTACCATGTAGATGTGCAAGTCGAAGAGAAAAATGAGATTGGGGTCAACGGTCGGTAGTTGTGGGGTGGCAAAGATCCCATGCAAAGTCTATGGTAGAAGCGTGCGGTTGACAGCATGGAAGGACTGAGATAGTCTGAAGTCTCTTTTCTGATCGAACCGTTGCGCAAAGCAACGCTAGCAGGATTCGTATCAGTGTTCTCATTGGAACAGCGAAGACCTGATTGTGTTATGCAGTTGGACTGTGTGATGTATATAATCATCATCATTGTCAACCATTATCAATCCACTGCTGGACGAAGGTCTCTCCAAGCCTCTTCCACAACGGTCTGTCTTGTGCCAGTCTCCTCAATGTTACTCCCGCATTCTTTCGAATTTCATCCACTCATCTTCCATGTGGTCTTCTTCTGGGTCTTTTCCTGTCCCTTGGAATCCAATCTAAAATTTCGGCTGTCCATCGATGGTCTGTCCTGGTAGTATGTCCAGCCCATTGCCATTTCAGGGATTTTACTCTGATCATGATGTCTTCCACTCTTGTCATTTTTCTGATCCACGAGTTCCTCTTCTTATCTCTCCTGGTTACACCAAGCCTGCACCTCTCCATGGTTCTTTGAGTTGTCCGCAGCCTTTGTATGTCTCTTTTAGTTAAGGTCCAAGTCTCTGCACCATACGTAAGCACTGGAAGGATGCATTGATCAAACACTTTCCTTTTAAGACATAATGACATATTGCTCTTGAAAATTATACTGTTTCTTCCAAAAGCTCTCCAGGCAAATTTTGTACGCCGATCTATTTCTTCATCAATGTGACCTTCACTTGATATAACTGCTGTCCAAGATAAACGTACGCATCTGTTATCTCCAGCTTTTCTCCATCGATCGATAAATCTTCATTTCTTGTAAAAGCATTGTACATCACTTTTGTCTTCTGAAAGTTCATTTTTAATCCCACTTCTTTACTCTTGTCAGCAAGTTCCTGGATCATACTCTGCAGCTCTCATGGGGTAGTTGCAAAAATGACTATGCCATCAGCAAAACGAAGGTGAGTTAGATAATCTCCATTAATCTTTATCCCTTTGTTTTCCCAGTTCAGTGATTGAAAGACATTTTCCAATGTGGCATTAAAGAGCTTGGGAGATATGGTGTCACCTTGTCTCACTCCCTTTCCAATTTTTATGTGTGCTGTATTCTCAAACAGCCAAATCTTTGCACTTGCATTTTCATAGATGTTATTAATAATATTAATGTATGCATCTTCAACACCGCAGGATTTCAAAGCCATTTTAACTGCTGATGGTTTCACTGAATCAAAGGCCTTTTCATAATCGATAAAAGCCATGCACAATGGGAGTTCATATTCCCTAGGTCTTTCAATTAGTTCTCTCAGTACGTGGATATGATCTATAGTACTGTAGCCACTCCTGAATCCAGCTTGTTCTCTCGGTTGAGCCATCTCCAGTGTTACCTTCAAGCGGTGTGAAAGAACTTTAGTGAAGATTTTATAAACCACTGATAGGAGGCTGATAGGTCTGTAGTTCCTGAGATCCTCAATGTCACCTTTTTTATGTAGCAGGATCATTGTAGCTTTGTTCCAATCCTCAGGAATCTTCCCTTTATTAAGGCATCGAGTGAAAACTTGGGCGAATACTGTTTCAATTTCTCCACTTGCTTCTTGTATGATGTCTACAGTAATTCCATCTTCTCCTGGAGCTCCCCCCCCGCTTCATGTTCTTGATTGCTTGTGCAACTTCTGCTGGGAGGACTGGAAGAACTCTGGTACTGGTACCTTTCATATAATTTGGAGTAGAAATTTTTCACTCTTGTCAAAATTTCGCCTCTATTTCTTGTTACAGAACCATCTTTTCTCAGTGCCATAATCTGTTTACTTCCCTTACTGAGATGTTCCTTTGCTATCTTTAGGCTTTGGTTGTTTTCAATTGCTTTCCTCACTAGTTCACAGTTGAATTTCCTTACGTCTTCAGTGATACTTTTTCTTACTGTCTTGCATAGCTCTATATATTCCACTTTGAAAGTCGCATCTTCTGTAGTTGTCCTCATCTCTTTTCTTTTTTGCATCAACATTTTGGTTTTTCCTGATAATTTGTTCACATGCAATTTGTTCTTAGACCCAGCTAATTTTGTTGCTGTTTCCATAAGAGCTTTGGTTACTTTTCTGTTAACTTCAGAGATGTCCACTTCTTCTGATGGTTAGACCTTCTAGAGCAGTGAATCTGTTCCTCAGTTCCAATTTGAAGGTATTATGATGCTTTTAAGGTTGGTCACGTCAATACACTTTGTTTGTTTTATGAGCTTGCCACGCTCAAGTTTAGCATTGAGGTACATCTTACCATTCTATGGTCACTACCTGTGTTGAACTTGTTCAGCACACTGCAGTCTTCCATGAAAAATTTCTTGTTACACATAATAAAATCAATTTCCCTTGTCCATCCATTGGGATGCCTCCATGTCCATTTCCTTTGCGGCTTTTTCTTGAAAAAGGAGTTCATGATGAAAAACCCTTCTGCCTCTGCAAACTCAACGAGAGTATTTCCACGCTGGTTTCTGTTGCCGTGACCGAATTTACCTACTGAAGTTTCATTCTGTTGCCATTGCCCTATTTTTGCATTGAAATCTCCCATAATTATCTTCAAGTGCTGCTTGCCTTTATTATTTAGGTGACGAATTTTCTCATAAAATTCTTCAATTTCTTCTTCAGGATGACTTGTGGTGGGTGCATAAGTTTGAATAATCTGAGCCTGGTATCTTCTCGAGAGTTGGATAACGAGTCGTGCAGCTCTTTCAAAGGAACTTTCAACTTCTACAACTTTATCCTTCAGTTTCTTGTTTACCAAAAATCCAACACCACTAGTTCTGCCAGTATCTGTCCCACAATAGTAGAAGAGATGTCCACTTTTCAGTTCAATGAGATCTTCTCCTTTTCTCCTTACCTCACTTAGTCCGACGATGTCCCACTTGATCCTTTGTAGTTCTTCTTCCAATTCAAGGAGCCTTGAATCAGAAGATAGGGAGCGTCCATTATGCGTAGCCAAGGTCATCATCAGATGGCAGCCTAGTCCGGTCCTCCGGTGATTCTTAGCACCCTCTGCCTTCATGTCGCACTGGCCGCTGCCTTGGCCAGGTACATTCCAGCTGCAGGAGGCTGAGGGCCAAGATTTAAGTTGTAGAGTCATTTTGGAGGGGTTTGGCCATAACTCACCACGCTTGCCAAACGGGTTGGTGAGTGTGGGATGGCATTTCCTCTAATCCCGATGGTATAGTTATACCGCTATTGGCGGTTGTCAGAGCCTCTTTAGTAGGAACAGGATGCACCATATATAAAATTTAATATTCATTCAATCCAGTTTTTTCACGTAGGTCGTAGGTAAGACGTTTCCCATTATGTAAAGATGTAAATAAACGTTCCGTTGATCATTGTTAGTGAAAATATTTAGAATGTTCATATTGAATTGCGCCATCTATATCTTTATTCTATAAAGTTTTTTACTGTGAGACCTATTTTGAGAGAACGGCTGAACGTAAAAATATGGTTCAGGTATCAAAATAAAGGTCTTACCATGTAGACATGCCAGTCGAAGAGAAAACTGAGATTGGGGCAATGCTTCAGGCATGGCGGGGCTGCAAAGTTCGCATGTAAAGTCTATGGGAGAAGCGTGCGGCCCTTATCTACATCAGGCGCTCAGTTCAGTGTCAGACTTGGTGCATGCATGGTGTTCTATGATCAGTCCTAAAGTAAGTAAATACTTTATGGCATCTTACCCTTAACAGAATGTCACTCCTGCAGAAAAAAAGAAAAGAAAACGTAAGAGCCATACTGGAAGGAGTGAGCGATCAATGGGTCGCAACTATATGTCTCGGACAAGAGAGAATGAAGAGTATTCGCAATGCGAATCTCATTCCATCAACATTTACAAACACAGTTGTGACTGAAGATGAGAGTGAAAGAGTGCGCTATCCAGTTGAATTTTCGCACACGATCGAGATGAGTGGAATTCCGCCTCACATTTTACGACTGAAAAGGGTGCAGTCGTGATGCTCATCACGAACCTGGCCGCCCCGGTGGCGCAGTAGTCTAAGCGCTGGCTTATGATGATTCGGAATTCCGCCTCACATTTTACGACTGAAAAAGGGCGCAGTCGTGATGCTCATCACGAACCTGGCCCGGTGGCGCAGTGGTCTAAGCGCTGGCTTATGATGATTCGTTCGTGAAGGGTCTGGGTTCGAATCCCGGTGAAGCATGGATGTTGTGTTTGTCTTACGGCACTGGCTCTCTCTCTCTCTCTCTCTCTCTCTCTCTCTCTCTCTCTCTCTCTCTCTCTCTCTCTCTCTCTCTCTCTCTCTTTTCCCTGGAAGCAGTAACTCAAAATTAGGGACGGGCGACTGCTTATAGCCCATTGAGTTGCTCACGGTAGTCATTAAACCTTCAGTCAAAAAAAAAAAAAAAAAATTACGAACCTGGACTGTTGTCTTTACTGAAGTGGTTGAATGAATTTGTCAATCAAATAAAGTTTACATTTGTTGTTTCATATGAGTTTATTCTTTTCAAAAAAAAAGAAAAAGAAAACCTAACCGTCGATTCCGACGGGCTTCGTCTAGTTAAATTAAAACAAATTATTCAAAATACTTCGAAAATGAAAAAAAAAGTGTATTTCCTTTCCCACTGAAATCCCAGTTTTCTTTTTTCCTCTAAATGATTAGAGTATTTTTCCTGTATTCAATCTCTTCACCTCATACGGGTAAAATGAGAATTGCTAAATCACACGTTGTACCAACCAAACATGCCGATTTCCTACTCGGTCCTAGGAAGAAAAATATTCACTCTAAAAACAAATATTCCCATCGGAGCGGTCATACCGTCCTTCCTTTTATGGTGTAATTAGTTTAAATTGCGGATGCGGTCACTTTGAAAATGATACCGTGCTATAGTGGTAGGGTAACGGAGAGAGCGCCTAGGGTTGTTTCCCTCCTGCTCCTGGCCTCCTTCTTAGCAAAACAAGGGGTTGGTCAAGAAGCGAGTGACAATCGTATATACTTTGGAGACATTTTCATGACTGTAGCTTCAAGGCGAGTAATGTCTCAGGTCCAGGAAGAGACTCAAAGATACAGACTTCAAAAATAGAAAAGCTAAATATATTGGCTTAGAAGAACGGCAGAGAATGAGAACTATAAAATATTGCAATTAGGAATTCGCTTTTAGGTAATAATACGGATGAAACAAACGCAATTAATTCACAAAGAAAAAGGGCAAATAATATGTATTTTATGAAACAGTATATTTCAGAACATTATCATATAAACATAATATATGTATTTACATGAAAAAGCTAAAGCAAAATAAGGGCAGTCTACCGGCCAGCCGCCCTCCATATGACCGCCGACGTTGGAGCAAGCCCACGTCGCCCACGCCCAGGGCCGGCCCTTACTACCAGTATTACATTTTCCAGTCTATGCTCCTCTAGCGTTTTGTGAAAAACATGCCTTTTTTGAAAATTCATACAAAAATAATACAACTCAAAGAGATAAATCTCCCCATATTAGGAAAATGAATTATTTTTTTAAAGTAACTTGTACAAAATTCTAGCGGATAATGCTTACCTTGGCATTCCTTTCTAGCGATGGGAACATTTCACGCACGTGTTTTCCGGTCTTTGGTGATGTTATTGTCCTAAGTCCGTTGTATGCGATGACTGGCTTTACTTCTCACACTTTTCGCTGGGTATACTCATTGGATCTTTGCCTTAGGATTCCAAACACATCAATTTCTACTGTTCTTTATACTCGAAATTTTCGCCCATCCTCAGGAGCGTGGCGACTTTACACCACCGATGTTCGTGGTTAACTTCGCGCTAATGGAGTCCGATACTCCTTGTTGCCATTCGTCGGATATACTTTCCTGGACATATTTCGTTATCAAGCCCGGCTGGCGCCATCTATGTTTCATTAAAAACAACTTTTTTTTTTTTTTTTTTTAATTTCTTCTCCTATCCTGGTTTTCTTGTCTTTTTTGCCCGTTTTTCTTTTGTTGTTGTTTTTCTTGTCTTATTAGTTCTTTCCACAGGCCCGATGGAAATTGGAATTGATATTTTTTAAAAATAATACGAGAAATGGCCATGCATTCGTTTATAACTAAGGTACTGAAACTAATTGCAGGCATCATTTTTGTCATGAGTGATTTTATTTTGTGATCACGTACCACTTCCACTAACTTCTTTGCCTGAAATAAGTTTGAATATTATGAAGTTAAGCAAATTGCTGTTCCTGAATGTGAATTTCAGGTAGTTATTTTGTTTTGCAACACATTTCACAGGTATCTACAGGATGTCGATAGAGTCGGGTGCTTTTAATATTTAAAATATTAATTTTAGTGCAATAAAGAATTTAACTAAGGGAAAAGTACCATTTTTTTTTTGTTGGCTTGATGTTTTACAGTAAAAGCTTGAAGTACGTCACATTTTTGTGGCGCAGTGGTCTAAGCGACGGCCTCTGATCCTTCGTCCGAAAGGGGTCCGGGTTCGAATCCCGGTGAGAAATAAATATTGTGTTTGTCTTACGGCACTGGCTCTCTCCCTTCCCTGGAACCAGTGACCCTAAATTAGGGACAGGCTTATAGCCCACTGAGTTGCTCACAGTGGTCGTTAAACCTCCAATAAAAAAAAAAAAAAAAAGTCACTTTTGTTATATTTTTTTTTTTTCATATTTCATTTGTACAGTCAAGAAGTTATTCATTTATAATGAGTGATAGTTATATGAAACAATTCTTGCCACCCCGGTGGTGCAGTGGTCTAAGCGCTGGCTTATGACCATTTGTCCGAGATGGGTTCGGGTTCGAATCCCGGTGAGGCATGGATGCTATATTTGTCTTACGGCACTGGCGCTCCCCCTTCCCTGGAACCAGTGGCCCTAAATAAAAGATGGGCAACTGCTTATAGCCCATTGAGTTGCTCATGGTGGTCGTTAAACCTTCAATAATAATAATTAAAAACAATTCTGCCGCCCCGGTGGCGCAGTGGTCTAAGCAATGGCCTCTGATCGTTCGTCCGAAAGGGGGTCCGGGTTCGAATCCCGGTGAGGCATGGATGTTGTGTTTGTCTTACAGCACTGGCTCTCTCCCTTCCCTGGAACCAGTGACCCAAAATTAGGGACGAGCGACTGCTTATAGCCCATTGAGTTGCTCACGGTGGTCGTTAAACCTCCAATAAAAAAAACAAACAATTCTTGGGTTTTTAACATTATTTTTCTAAAGCTTTATCTTTTACTGCTTCATAACAGAGAGAGAGAGTCCATAATATTAATAAACAAATTTCCCATTAAACTTAAATTTCTGTTCCACTAAGTACTGCAACTAATTCATCCCACCAGAAAAAGTATTTTGTTTTGTATCAAGTATTGCAGCTTTAATGTTTTAGATACTTGTTCATTTACCTGGAGTAATTTGGTGTTGTACCGGATAGCATTCTTTTTCCATCAGGATTATGTAGAATGATTTTTTTACAGTATGCTTGTATGGATGTTCTTAATGTAAAATCTTATAATGCTCAGTTTTTGATTATTTTAGTTGTATTTGAAAGATGTTATTACAATGTTAACAGAGTTGTTCCAGAAATGTACAGGGATTTTAAATGCAAAAGTACTTGTACTGTCATGTTCAGTTCCTGGTATCTCAACTGAACTTTTCAGAGGAGTAGTTCAATGTGGACTACTTTCAGCCCAAATGTTATGTGATGTAATCTTTTGTATGCCTTTTATCTTCCTGGATTTCTAGTCTGTAAATTTTGTTTTCGATGTTAATAAATAAAATCTACTTGCCATGATTTTTCTGTTGATTTTCATCATGAAATTGGTTTCTTTCAAACACCTTGATTTTTTTATTTTTTTTATTTATGATTGCAGGTTTAACGACCACCGTGAGCAACTCAATGGGCTATAAGCAGTCGCAAGACAAACACAACATCCATGCCTCACTGGGATTCGAACCCTGACCCCTTTCGGACGAACGATCAGACGCCATCGCTTAGACCACTGCGCCACCGGGGCGGCTCAAACACCTTGTAAAACAGTTTTGAGGTATGACTTCTAATAAAAAAACTGCTGTGAAAACTGTTATATTTTGCGTAATGGACAAATTGTAATCTACTTTTTAAGATTAACCCTTAAAAAAAAAAAAGTCATCCTTTTATAAATTTTTTTTTATTTAGATTGAAGGTTTAATCTACCGGCCCGCCCCGGAGGCGCAGTGGTCTAAGCGATGGTCTCTAATCATTCGTCCGTAAAGGGTGTGGGTTTGAATCCCGTGAGTCATGGATGTTTGTGTTACGGCACTAGCTCTCTCCTTTCCCTGGAACCAGTGACCCTAAATTAGGGATGGGCGACTGTTTATAGCCCATTGAGTTGCTCACGGTGGTCGTTAAACCTCCAATTAAAAAAAAAAAAAGTGCCTCGCCGGAATTCGGACCCGGACCCTTCTCGGACGAATGGTCATAACCCAGCACTTAGACCAATATGCCACCGGGATGGCTTGAGGTTTTCATGAGTTTCTTCATGTTCAAGCATGTCTAAGCTCATAAACTTGCTGTGACATTTCGTGTCTGCATTCATAAAATATGATTGGCTATGACTCACTTCATTTCCAGACTTTGAATCAAAATGGCCGCCCTGGTGGCGTAGTGGTCTAAGCAATGGCTTCTGATCATTCGTCCGAGATGGGTTCGAATCCCAGTGAGGCATGGATGTTGTGTTTGTCTTACGGCAATGGCTCTCTCCCTTCCCTGGAACCAGTGACCCTAAATTAGGGACGGGCTTATAGCCCACTGAGTTGCTCACGGTGGTCGTTAAACCTCCAATTAAAAAAACAACAACAATTCTTAGGTTTTTAACATTATTTTTCTAAAGCTTTATCTTTTACTGCTTCACAAGAAAGGGTAGTCAAGCCAGCGTTTAAGGAACGTGTGGTCCCGAATCGCACGACAACCGTTCGATATAAACCGTGGTTGCTCGAATCCACACACGGTCATTAGCAAGGATTTGGAATTCCTGCCACAGGAGGACCTACTGCTTTTGTCACAGGTGTCCATTGCGTTGCCTTCCATTGGCAGCCAAGTATCTTCGAAAGCACCGGGAGTTGTGTCAATCTCGAACAATTTGACGTGCGGTACTTGATAGCAGTGAATCCCACATTTGTCTGGAAGCAGGTGATCACTGTATACAAATGCAGAGATTGTGCTTTCAATGCTGTAAGGTAATTGCAATCGCCGAACGACACAGCCCGAGTAGACGTTATAGCCTATTTTCTTTGGTGCACTTGGACTATCCATCCATCCGTGCGTCGATGCCGTCCTGGGAACTCATTCAACTTCATTGCAGATGTCCTGGCTCTTGATTTCAACAAGACTGTGGCTACTTATTGCATGCCAGTAATATCACACGAAAATGCAAATGGTCAACAATCTTCATTGCTAAGCTAGGTCCCCGGATTTATCACCTGTCGCACACATTTAGGACTTTTCATTGCGTCAGTTGCTGATTCCTACGCGGACTAGGTCCCCTGGAAGTTCAGTTGAAAGAGGTTTGGCAAGATGTACGTCTGGACATTCGCAATTCAATGCCTTTACGCCTCCATGCGACGGCGTATGTCCCGAATATGGGAAATTTACACGATACAGAATATCATGTAATCTGTGTGAGCGTGAAATAAACCTCTGCCGTTGCTGTTACTGCAATAAGGCCTTACCAATCTAGTACTGGTACTCAAAATTAAAGGATAATGTACAAAAATGCACGCTGCAGATGTATGTGAAATAATGCTCCGTAAATTGGCGAACATGCAAATTTAGCTACGCTGAAGACTACAGCATTTACATTTGCCGCAGGTCAGCCGCAATATGCAAATTAGGATTACCTTAAAAGACGCGCAAGAGTGCTCGCATTTTGTAGCTGTTCTAGACAACTCTTACTTCAGTGACACCTCGTTGATTATGTCACGAAGACATCGTTTGGATAATTTTCAGCGGTAGAGAGCGATTGGTAGGATGGAAGCAGTCCCACGACCAAAGTTTTCAGAGCATTGAATGTTCCACAAAATGTCCTGTCAAGATTGGAGACAGTTTCAACAGACGGGAGATGTTCCTCGTTAACAAGGACAAGGCCGTACCAGAGAAACAGCTGCTGCAGACGATCTCTATTTGTGTCTGACTGCCAGGCGTAGTAGAGGAATGGCCGCTAGGCAACTCTCTTTGGAGCAGCTAGAGGAGCGAGGGTTTTAAGGCATACTGTTTGTAGAGGACTTCGTGAGCATACCTTTATGCAACAAGACCAGGTATTTGTGTCCCTCTAAGTTCCACCATCACAGCAAGCTCATTTAACGTGGAGTAGCCAACATCACACTTGTAGTTCAGACCAGTGGACGAATGTTCTTTTCACAGATGAATCGCGATTCAGGCTCAGTACTGATAAGCAACGTATTCTAATCTGGAGAGAACCAGGGACCCACAGCAGTTTAACATCAGGAAAAGGGACGCAAAGACCTGCATATCTTTCAGAGTCGCTCCGATACAGAGACGAGATCCTGAACCCAGATATCAGGCCATTTAGGGGAGCCGTCGCGTCAGTCCCAATTTTATTATGGACGATAATGCCCAACCTCATTTAGTCGACGATTTTCTCGAAGAGGAAGATATTCGCCGAATGAAGGGGCCACCTAAATCCTTTAGTCTCAATCCCACTGAGCATGTACGGGATGCTTTTAGGGAAACACATTTGAGCTCACCAGGCCCCTTGCCAGAACACTTCAAGAACTCAGAACAGCTCATGTTGAGGAGTGGTCAATAATTCCTCAAGACCTCATCAACATCCTCACAAACAGTGTGAGGAGTCGTTGCTTGAGCTGCATGGCTGTGAAGGGTTATCATACTCCGTATTAAAATACATCTTTTATGCAAATGACTTTAAATATTGTTCCACGGACTGCTCTTTAATGTAAATTTCAAGATTATGATATTGACACAGATGATTTTCTTCTTGAGTTACGTAAGTAATTTAATAATAAACTTATTTGTCAAATTTCATTGAAATTCCTCATAAATACTTCGAGGTATGTACGTATTTATAAATTATTATCCTTTAATTTTGAGCACCAGTGTATTTCATGGCTTCACATTTACGTTTATGCTTTTGTCTGTATGATATTAAAACACAGTTCTTCCATTGAGTTGATCTCAGATAAATAAATTACAATAGAACCCGCTTATACCGAGAAGCTCGGGATCGGCGGAAATTCTCTCTAAACTGGGGCCGTCGCTAAATCCATTTTGGGGTTAAAAATTCCACTGTGTAAACATATGCATACATATCCATAATAATAGGACTTGAAAAATTAAACAGTTAACTACAGTATGTAAAAACACAGATTTGGCAGACGCGAAGCTGCATCCTTCTGCTCCAGAGCCACACGTTTTCCCAATTAAGCTACACCGACAAGTGCTTATCACCGCTACTTGACGTGTACGTCACCTCTTTAGCACCTCGCATATATATCCCCCCCCTTCTAAAAAGAGGCTGGGACGGAATCGTAAGTTTCCGGGTCAGCCGACAAACCATGCCTAAAGTATCTTTCTATAGAAGAAGAAATTCTGACTAATTCCAGAAGACGTATGGAAGAAGCATCACACATTTTTCAAAGCGAAGAATACATACATATCACTAAGCTGTTCTCTGAGATTCAGAGGTTAGCTCCAAAAAGAAATACAAACTTCCAGATATTTTTACTTATTGTTGTCGTATCAAACTTCTCCATTTACATTGATCTTGACATACAACTCGTGCTTCACTGATATCCATTACATGCCGTACACAAGATCTTTTATACCTCATACTCATAATCTTATTCTCATGCAGACACTCCTGAATCTGATCCACCCATGTCTTCCTTGGCCTTCCTCTGCCTTTCCTTCCTGTCACTTGGGCTGAAAAGATTTTCTTAGTAAACATTTCATCACTCATTCTTTCAACATGGCCAAACCACTGCAGCATATTGGTCTCCACCTTGCTAACAACATTTTGCTTCACATCACACAACTGCAATACATCTTCATTTCTCACACAATCATATTGTGTCTTGCCACAAACCCCACGTAAATAACGCATTTCTCCAGCACACAAACGACTCCTATGTTTCTTCTGCAGTACCCAGGTTTCACTACCATACATCAGAGTAGGAACAATTACAGTTTCATACACAGCCATGCGGGACTCTCTAGAGAACCCATCATTCACGTGAAAACCTCCCAGAGTAGCTATGACTTTCAAAGAAGAATTCACTCGCCTACTGATTTCACCATCCAACTTGTTCTCTATGTCAAACATGCTTCCTAAATACACAAACTCACTCACCTGGTCAATCACAGTGCCATTTATACTTACATTACATTCAGTGCTACCCATTCCTCTCTCAAACACCATAACTTTGGTTTTTCCCTTATTTATACTCAGTTTGAATTTCATGCAAACTTCGTGCATCCGAGTCAACATACTCTGCAACTCACTTTTGCTCTCTGCCAACAGGACAGTGTCATCAGCATACAGCAATCTGCACACACGGATATCACCAAGACATAAACCACTATTATCTATTTTGGCATCACGCATGCATGCATCCATAAATATATTAAACAGCCATAGTGACATTACACAACCTTGTGTAACTCCTGCGCCAATGGAAAACCATTTTGATAAAACACCATTCACTCGTACACAAGCTCTACTACCAGCATACATGGCTTTTACACTATTAAGTAGATTCCCAGTAACACCATATTCATTCAATACCTTCCACAAAAGTGTCCTATTCACTTGGTCGTAAGCTTTCTCTAAATCTATGAAGGCAGTAAAAACTTTCTTCCCAACAGCCAGATACTTTTCAATCATCGTGCGTAATGCAAAAATCTGGTTAGTGCAGCCTTTACCAGGCATAAAAACACTCTGAACATCCCAGACTTTCAATGATGTAAGACCCCATACTTTTTCAATAACAACCTTACCAAACACTTTCCCTGGCACACTCAGTAGGCTAATACCATGATAGTTCTTGCATTCAGTCTGATCACCTTTTCCCTTATACAAGGGAACAATGATAGCATCCTTCCAATCCCGAGGGACCATTCCTAACTCCCAGCACAACTGACAAATTTCAGTTAACCAGTCAATTATAGAGTCACCACCATACTTCAACATCTCTGCAGTTATGCCATCAACTCCCGGAGCCTTACCATTCTGAAGAGATTTTAGAGCTTTACACACATCTTCTCTTGAGATCCCTCCTGTGCTTTCATCCCTCATTGTGACATCATCTGCGTCTGTCTCAGAATCATCTTTGCTTTCCTGATCTAATAACTCACAGAAGTATTCACCCCATCTGTCACTTAACTCATTGGGCTCCCATATCATTTCCCCAATCTCATTCTTCACACAACTTACAACTTTGTTTCCCCTATTTTTCCTGAGTCTCATGTACTTCCAGAAGGACTTCCTATCTTTCCAAAAAGCCAGTTCATGCCTTTCCACTTTCTCCTTCCTATCTTTCGCCTTACTGTGGCGAACCAGCTTAGCAGCTTCACGCTTCTTACAGCGATATTCATCCACAGTGACTCTACCTTGCAACATCCCCAAATAGGCTTCCTTCTTTCTCTTTACTGCCTCATCAATCTCACTATTCCACCAAGCATCACCTCTATTGTTACCCACTATTATGGTGCCACAGACCTCTTTAGCAGCAGTGACAACACAGTTATTAAAACATTCCCACTTCTTTTCTACATCCCTCTCACCAGACTTCAGATCCTTCAGTCGTTCTCTGAGTAAGTCAGAATACCGCTGATGATCTTCAAGGAGCCTATCAACTTTTATTCTTTCTATCCTGGGTCTCTTCCTATTCCTTTTCCTCCAACCAACATTAAGTTTCACTCGTGACACTACCAAGTAATGATCAGAACCAACATCCGCACCTCTCATCACACGGGTGTCAACAACTAAGTGTTTCAAACGCTGATCATAGACAACAAAATCTATCACACTCTTTTGACCAAGAGTACGATTTTCCCAAGTATATGTGTGGATATACTTGTGGTTGAAAAATGTATTAGATACATGCAAACCATTCTCAGTTCAATTAATCTTTCACCATTATCATTCACACAAGGATCATTAAAGTTACCCAGAACATTGTCAGAAATGGCATTCTGCACACCTACTCTAGCATTGAAATCCCCTGCTATTATAACTTTTTCTTTAGCACCAAACTGGCTCAGCACAGCTTTTAGCTCATTCCAGAAATCTTCCTTCTTATCAGAAGGTTCCGAGTCACAAAGAGCATACACTACAACAATTACAATTCTCTGAAGTTTCACTTTCAAACGAATCCAGAGAATTCTTTCACTTACGCAACTATAGTGAATCAAGTTGTTCTTCATCTTTTCACTTAAAATCACACCTACACCAGCCTGTCCTCTGATATTATCCAATACTCCAGACCACACACTCACCGTGCCATTCACTTCTTCTACCCCGATTTCCTTCTTTTGGTTTCACTTACACACAGCACATCCAGTCTATACTTATTCATCTCCTCAAACACCTCACTCATCTTGCCATTTATACCTTTAGTATTCCATACACCAATCTTACATTCACTCAGCCAAGATCTCTTTCTCATACGCCATTTAGAAAGTCCAGGTCGATTCCGTGGTGGACCGTCCTTCTCAAGTGTGGTAGGTCCACCATATCCCACACTTGAGTCATTCTTAATATTTCTTTTTGTCTTTTTAATCAGGTAAGTACATCAGTGTGGGGGATTAGCCCACAGCTGAGGGTTCCAGTTGGTCATTCAACCTAAGGATTCTGGAACAAAACCCAGTGAGTTGGGGTCTTTTCGCCAATGTCATACAGAACTAGCTTGCACCTCTCCAAGATTCACAGAGGTCCTAGTTGCTGTTGTGTGTGCCATTGTTACCACGGAGCGCCCCGAGGAGACAAACCCATCGCTCACTACGACCGCCCGCATAAATTACAATAGAACCCGCTTATACCGAGAAGCTCGGGATCTGCGGAAATTCTCTCTAAACTGGGGCCGTCACTAAATCCATTTTGGGGTTAAAAATTTCACTGTGTAAACATATGCATACATATCCATAATAATAAGACTTGAAAAATTAAACAGTTAACTACAGTATGTAAAAACACAGATTTGGCAGACGCGAAGCTGCATCCTTCTGCTCCGGAGCCACACGTTTTCCCAGTTAAGCTACACCGACAAGTGCTTATCACCGCTACTTGACGTGTACGTCACCTCTTTAGCACCTCGCATATATATCCCCCCTTCTAAAAAGAGGCTGGGACGGAATCGTAAGTTTCCGGGTCAGCCGACAAACCATGCCTAAAGTATCTTTCTATAGAAGAAGAAATTCTGACTAATTCCAGACGAGGTATAGAAGAAGCATCACACACTTTTCGAAGCGAAGAAGGAATTCTCATTAATTCCAGACGATGTGTGGAAAGAACATCGCACATTTTTCGAAGAACCCTACGGCCAGTAGAGCCATTTTTAGTCCGTGCGCCAATGTGAAAACACAAATTTGCCAGTGGTGAGCCTGGATCCTTCTCTCCGAAGCCGAATGCTTTCCCATTTAAGCTACACCAACAATTGCTTATCACTGCTACTTACTGTCTTGACATGTACGTCACGTCTGTAGTACGTCACACGCAGTACAAATTAAAATAAGCACTTATATGAATATACTATAGTAGTAGCGAATCTTGAAGCAGGCCTCTTGTGGAACCATTTTTAAAAGAAAATACTTCCAAGGAGTGTGGTGTGGCAGACAGGATTTCTTGCACAACTCACTTGTTGAGCATT
The DNA here is from genome assembly GCA_039090855.1 of Macrothele yani. Taxonomy (NCBI): domain Eukaryota; kingdom Metazoa; phylum Arthropoda; class Arachnida; order Araneae; family Macrothelidae; genus Macrothele; species Macrothele yani. The sequence continues at coordinate 137,726,035 of CM077023.1, forward strand.
TGATGTACACCCTCCCCCTTGCTTTTCTATCAAAATTCTTCCGCTAACGCACCAAGATTTCCCTGCGCGATTTCATCTTGTATGGCAACATTTCTATTCCGCCATTCCAGGACAGTGTGAAGCAAGTATTCTTTGCCTCGTCAAATATGGAATTTGCCTCGCTAAATATGGAATTTCATTAAGTTTTGTTTCTTCGCTTGTTAAAACGGGGAGTGTGTACATCAAATGCCCTCTTAGCTTTACTTTCCATTACATTTTGTTCGTTAAAAATAGGAGCATGGGTGGTGCGATTATCTTACAGCACTAGCTTTCACCGGAGCCGGCGTTCCTAAATTAGGGACGAGAGACTGCTTATATCCCATTGAGTTGCTCACGCTGGTCGTTAGCCCTATCTCCTAAAAAAAGAAAATGTGGGATATAGAGATGTTAGAATTCACATTGATCTAAATATTTTATAATAGCATCATAGCAATTTGATTATCTCATTTAGAATAAGCGTTTAGAAACTTTGACTCGGTCATTTGAGATTCTGTCCTCATTTTGTCTCTTTTGAACTCGGAAAATATGGTGACCCTGTATATGCCTCTCTCCGCTGTTTCGAACAATTCCTTTTGTGAATATGTTGGTCCACTCTTCACAGAAGAGGTTATTCTGTACTCTGGTTAGTTGCACACAGAATACTGGTACGACGGAAGAATGCGTACAGAAAAAAATGCCCACCTCGGAAATGGGGGAAAATGCCCGTTTTTCATAAATACGCCAACCGTTCACTGATATACTGTGTATGCGTCAAACTGATCTCTCTATTCTAAAAAAAAGTAACTGCCGCCGCCGCTGTTTTAGAAATTTCGTGACACTCGCGCTTTCCTAGCTCGCAGCGCGAAAAGTATTGAACACAGAAATATGAAATTTACATCGTTTGTAGAGAACTGTTTGGAAAACACACTGAATTAAACTGTTTTTCGATTCTGGAGATACTTCAAGAGCTATTGTATTTCAAAGTTAAGGTAAGCAAAAAAGTGCTATAATTTCCCGTTCCGGACACACTAACAGCAACAGAACCACGAAACTTTGTAGGCATATAGGGCCATGGCCGAATTTTTGCACCTCGTCGCCCATTTTTCGAATTAGTTTACGAGAAATTAAATTTGTAAATTTCACAAAATTCTCTATTTCGCGATGGAATCTATTTTAAAAAACGGATATATGGAATTATAAATCATAACGCATTGCAATTTTTACAGCATAAACTCACAACTATCATCCCTCTTTAAAAAAAATTCAAGAAAATATCATTTTCTGATTTTTAAACATTTTTGAAAGACGCAAAGGAAAGAACGGCTTCCTCTGTCTTCAACGGTTACCACACAGAAAGTTCTGGTCCCGTGACCTGCTGCCATGGTGACGCAGCACTCTCTTCTCATTGGGTGAAAGGAAAGGCTACAATCAAGCTGGTAGTGAGGCAATGCTTAATGACTTAGCGACGCTTTTAAAGTTCGGCGTTTTCCGCCGGCATAAAATTAAAAAAAAATGGTGGCTATGGAACATTTCTCTGGTTGAAATTTTCGCGAATTGTTCGACCACTTCTCAATAACCTTGAGATCTGAAAATTGACATGCTGATAGTCCTTTTAGGTCCGGATACCTAAAAAAGTCTAAAAACCAAACAGTTTACTGTTCAAAATGCTGATAGGCTTAAAGATAATTATGCCAGAAACGTTGAAATGATTTGAAATTAAGGGGCACCAAAACCTGATCCATTTTACGTCAAACCGAAAACATTGACGTCACGACCCTGTTCTAAATCGTGAAACAGTTACGGATCTTAAATTACTTTCTTTCCCTTAATTACTTTTCCTTTCTTTAATTTTATGTTCAAAAAATTATAGATTCACCGTTCGGAGAGCGTGCATAACTGCTAGTCTTAAAAAAAAAAAGAATACTAAGGTGTTTAACTTTCTTTTTCATTTAAATTGTTTAGTAAATTTATTTACACTTTATGTATTTCAATTTTTGGCGGCCCTTGTATGACCATTCTGGGAGGGCAACTGCCTCCCGATAGCTACGGCTCTGAGTCTGGACCAGAGGCTGTATTGTTTTCGAGGGCATGAAGTATTCTACGTACCTTAGGATGGCGGAACAGAACTAGAGGCTTGGTGTTAGAAGAATGTGGCAGTGTAGTCTGGGGATGGACATTCATCTGTACAATTTAAGTAAGATCAAGGCCGGATTAAGGCCTCAGTAGGCCTCTAGGCTAAGACATTTGAGTGGGCCCCTAGGCTAGCGCATCTGAGTGGGCCCTCCAAAAAACTTATGTCAGAGAATCGCTATCCGTTAAAACATGAAATTGTAACAGTATCTCAAGATCTTTTAAACTTAACATGTTTATGATAATTAATAAGTAGTACATTCTTCAAACTAATAAATTATCTGCAGAGTTTTCATAACGAGTCACTGTATTTTCCACTGTAGTCACAATAACATGAGATAAAAGCTACAGATTCCTAGATTTTGTCGTGGATTTTTTAATGATTTACTATTGTGTACTTTTCTTCGTGCATCTTGTTCGTTTTACAATGTGAAGCCACTGGGGATTTCAACCATTAACGGTTCCAAGTACAAGTGAGGAGGTGTGGATAGATGGTAGTGAAAAAAGATGAAACTATTCCTCCGATAGTGATTTTGCTTATAATTTTAGTTTCTTTTAATGTGTACACTATTTTTTTTCTCTCGTGTTGTATTCAGTAATATGTAGGAATGCTGTTAATCCCTTTAGGATGTTTATTTTCTCATCGTCAATGCCGATGATATTAACAGAGTTTTTTTGTTTTGTTTTTTAAATTTCAAGTGTGGTACCAACTGGTGCTGTATGTTGTATCTCTCTCTCTCTCTCTCTCTCTCTCTCTCTCTCTCTCTCTCTCTCTCTCTCTCTCATTTGTGTCTGTTTTCCGTAATCAAATGTTCTCTTTGTGTGTACTGAACAATTCTAAGATGAGGCGCTTTCATGGTAAGTCTATCCGGATTTTCTTTTTCTTTGGTTGAGGTTTCCCGTTCGAGGGGTGGGTCACCTTGTGACGTTCTGGTAGGACTTTCGTCCCGAGGTCATTGACTGGAGTTACGTAACGCATTAAAAAGGATAGTTTATTAGCTTAAAGTAATATTAAAAGTTAGTTAAAATTAAATTTGGGAATTTATTTTATTAGAGGTAAATTCTGAAATTCTAAGTAATTTTTTTTTTTTTTTTGGTAAACAGTTCACGTGCTGGAGTTCCGGGAGTATGATTGTATAATTTATATTCTTCATGTGTGTTTATTGTTGGAAGTTAAAACTGTTATTGTATATTTTTTTGTTATGTAGATGTTATTTACGTTGTGCATTGTAGAAAACAGTTCTGGGTAGAAAGTATTATGTAAATGTATGATGCGCTAACATCTGTTGAAGTCGAGATGAAAGTTTTCGGGGTCCGAGGCTTGCTTCCCTATTTATATCGATTTCCACGGGTCTTGGGCGCTTCGCTTTTTCAGGGTTACCTATGAGGGGTGACTCGGAGTTTCCGGCTTTCGGCGCGGCCGCTCTGCGTGGCGAGGTTGCATGTTTCAGGCGATGACCTGATGGAACGATGAGAGCAGCGATATCAGCGTGAGTAGTCCACCTTGGAAAGCTTAACTGTTTGTGGACTGTTGTGAAGTGGAATTAATAGCAATAATTTATTGGAAATAGACTTTCCCCCTAAATGTTAGCTTTCCTGCGAAAAGAAGTAAAATAAATGGTAATTCGCTTTTGAAAGAAAGAGAGAAGTCGTTCTATGAAATTCCAGAAAAAACCCGAAGTGAATTCGTCAGCATCCCCGCTGAGAGATTCGCACTTTGCAGTATTTTGCGCGTTTCTGTAAATATCGCGCAACTGAGCGTTACCTTATTGGGAGCTGATCCCAATTCGAAGCAGCTAAGGCGTTTCTCGAAATAACCGAAAAGATGCGGATATGAAGATTGTTTAAAAGCATTTGGTCTGAGGTACTCTCAGTTCAGTTCTTCTCTCATACTCAATCGCAGAGGACGCATCCCTGGTCCTGCCTAAGTTCTGGCGGTGGTGAGCGAAGGGACTCTTACCCCATAGGCGCGCTCTTAATCCACTTCACGTAAGGTCTAGGACATTTAAAACAATAGAGGAGTAATTCCCTTAGTAGAATTTTAGAAGGGTTTAATTCACCGTTTATGTAACCCCCGTAGTCAGGCCTACCCCAACCTTTATGTTTGTGGAATATAGATAGCTATCAAAAGACAAAAAAAATTAGTCCTTTGAATTTATTCAAGTCTCCTAATCAATTAAACTTTATTTTCTTTGATTCCGGACACAACGCTAAGGCAACTAAGACAGATGGACTGAAGCTGGTCACCACAACAGGACGTATTCCTGCCGTACTATCTGGAGTTATAGGAACCTGTTATTCCGTTGGGGTCTTTATGGATGGAACTATGACCCCTGACGTGCTCTGTCCAGCTGGGACCGAGTTATGTTCCTGCTGAGAAGTTTCTTCCTGAGGACTCTGGCTGTGAATGTTGTTTTTGCGGCATGACGTCCTAAAGTTCACCTAGCCGTTAAGCCTTACTGGTCATTGATTGGTTTCCTACCGTGCTATTCTAGAGTTATCTGAATATGTTCTTCCGTTGGCGTCATTATGGTTGAAACTATGACTCCTGACATGCTATGCCTGGCTGGGACCGAGTTATGTTCCTGCTGAGAAGTTTCTTCCTGAGGTCTCTGACTGTGAATGTTGTTTTTGCGGCATGCCGTCTGTGACGTATATTCTAAATTAACTTTCTTTTTTAGTTTCTTTCTCTATGTAAATCTTGAGTTTGTTCTCAGTTATACTTCACACTTAACGTGATATCTTTTCTCTCAAATGAATACTGTTGGCAACATAATTGAGGTGGAATGAACGTGACGTATGCCTGTTATTAGATAAGAACGAGAGATATAAACTACGATACAACAGTTGCTTGTGGTGTGTGGTGCGTTTAATGTGGAATGTTGATACCGATTTGTTATCGTGAAGTGCTATAGCTGTGCTGGAGAAATAAAGCATTATTTCCGTAAGTTTGACTTCTGTATCAATGTTTCGTCTGGCCGTTAAGGTTTGATTTAGGAACTTTTTCATCGTATGGGGATGTTTTTAAGATAACGTATCAGTACGAAAAGACGTTTACGTTATACGTCCTAAAGTTTACCTAGCCGTTAAGCCTTACTGGCTCATAGATTGGTTTCCTGCCGTGCTATTCTGGAGTTACTTGAATATGTTCTTCCGTTGGCGTCTTTATGAATGGAACTGACTCCTGACCTGCTATGCCTGCCTGGGACTGAGTTATGTTTGAGAGTTGGTTCTGCTGTATGAATTTGTATTAAAAGAGATTCCTGTGAGGAACTTTCCCGGATTGCAGTGCGTGAGTTATATTTTGTTTATATTTAATAATTCTTAATAGTTTACTGGCAGATAGATGATAGTAATCATGATTAGGGAAACCTAGAGTGGGACTGGAATTAGGAAGTTGTGCATTTGTAATCAGTAATATGTTTCCTTATTGTGTTATTGTCAGACTTTATTGTTACGTGATTTGCTAGTGAGAACATTATGTGGATGCATTTCACTTGGTTAATGCCTAGTTATGTGTAAATTGCTTATGATAACTTGATAGATGGTAAAGATGTTACGTGCTTACCGAGTTGAGTTCTGCAATAATGAAATTTTTGTTGGATTTACAATGCTGAAATATTATGAATTAATACTTGTTACGTACAGAATTACAAATCTGATTTTGGTGTATGAGTAATTTTTAAGTTGGTTGTTTGAGGAGGAAGAACCTGTAACCGCATCCTACGTCCTAGCCTGATTCGAACCCTAAAGGACAGGTGAAAGCCGAGAGATTAGCCGGGCAAAGTAACCTCATTCGGGAGGGGGGCTAGGAGCGTTGCAACCTTTTGGTTTTTTCGTTTTTCCGCATCCATTGTAACGAGTGCAAGCGCCTCTGGCCAGATTTGGCTTTTGATTACTTTTTTTTTTATTTTTTTTATTTTAGGTTTTAACGTTTGTACTTTCACTTTTGTATGTATTACTTTCGTGTGTTTCCTTAAGATGCACGAGTCAAATTACCGAGATCTTGTTTACCTTCATTTTTGAACGTACGATGTTCAGTTATTACGTTTTCTATCTGTTCTTAAATTTTACTTACGCAAGTGTGCACATGTTCATCAATTTTTGTGTGATATTTCCTTATTGTTTTTCTTACGAATAGCTGGTTGTGTCGTGCTTCGTAATCACATTTGCTTCTATAATCTCTGTGATCAGCACGTCACACGTAGTGTATTCTTTTTCATATTTTTGCTTCTTGTTTAACTACAATGTATTCATGTATGCAAATGTGATGTAACAACGAAAGTTTTCCTCCGGGTTTTTTTTTTTTTTTTCTGAAGGGCAGTAAATCATTTTCTACAGTTTCGTGTTACTATTACGCATCGTGTATGTTGTCGTCACATTTTGTTACTATTTTGCTAATGTGACTCAGGTTTTTTCATTCCCTTATCCTCGATTTCGAGGGTTTAAGAGATGTTTCTTGGTGTATCAAAAATGCCTGACAAAACGATTTGCATTGTGTACGCCACTAAAAATTGTAATTGCGATATTTTTTTTTCACTTTCCTTTGTAACTTGTATCACCACTCCATGTATCTGATTGCACTTTCGTACAAGTTACCTATTTATGTTCTCTGATGCGAGGTACCATATTATGACGTCTATCCTAATGGATCTTTTTTGTTGTTTGTTATGCTGTTTCTACTTATTGTATATAAGCGTTTTTTTCTCTGTCCTTTTTAATAAACTATAGGTACATTCAAACTTACCTATAGTTTTAGTACTACACACAGCGACATGAAACGTTTACCCTTAGTGAGTCACTGCCTTGAAATATATTTGTCTTCCAGCCTCTGTTTGTGATCAAGTCCAAATCATAAGAGAAAACTATATTATAAACTTCTCTCTCTCTCTCATATATATATATATATATATATATTCTATTAAGAAGATACCTAAGCAAAAAAATACATATATAATTTTGACTCACACCAAGTACAACATAGAAAAGGTTATGTATCTACCTGTGTGAGTAAAAGGAGAAAAGATAAAAAAATAAAATAAAACAACTGAATGTAGAAGGTGTTGAGAATACTGAGCCTTGGCTTTATCAAGGACCAGCAAAAACTCTGCATTTTCTCACTTCCACAAAGACCTAGTTGGAAATGGGTTTCTGCAAGGCCATAGATGCAAGTAACATTCCCACCTAAAATAGTTTTAAAAAATATATACATGTCATGTCCTCCGCAGAGTTGCATGACCTAGCACTAGTTAACAATTTCGCTTGCATCCATTAACCTTCCTGGCCCGACCCATGCTCTTCATCTGTTACTATTAAACAGAGAGAAGAAGATTAAAGAGAACTCAAGCTGTGAGAGTGACATAATAATTAGAAGTAATTTTCAGCTATAACGAAATGCCAAGTTCGTTTGAGAGAGAATTTAAACCTGAAAATCAATGCAAAAGAAATCCAAATTTTTACATTGCAATTAAAAAAGGAAATATTAATTTTTAAAAAACAGATTTTTGAAAGAAAACTTGAGTCTAAAACCCCCTACTCTACAACTTATGACAGCACGAAAACGAGAATAAGTTAAAGACAATAATTAACTAAAGAAAACTTTGTGAAAGTATATATATATATATATATATATATATATATATATATATATATATATATATATATATATATATACTTAAGAGCAAAACTGAAGACTAAGGAAAACATTTTAGAATTTAAAACGAAGGGTGCAAAATAACCTGAAAATCAAAACGCGCAACGCAGCAGTTTTGAAAATTCAGAATTCACATTCTATAAAAAAGATACCTAAGCAAAAAAATACATATATAATTTTGACTCACACCTAGTACAACATAGAAAAGGTTATGTATCTACCTGTGTGAGTAAAAGGAGAAAAGATAAAAAAATAAAATAAAACAACTGAATGTAGAAGGTGTCGAGAATACTGAGCCTTGGCTTTATCAAGGACCAGCAAAAACTCTGCATTTTCTCACTTCCACAAAGACCTAGTTGGAAATGGGTTTCTGCAAGGCCATAGATGCAAGTAACATTCCCACCTAAAATAGTTTAAAAAATATATATATAAGTCATGTCCTCCGTAGAGTAGCATGACCTAGCACTAGTTAACAATTTCGCTTGCATCCATTAACCTTCATGGCCCGACCCATGCTCTTCATCTGTTACTATTAAACAGAGAGAAGAAGATTAAAGAGAACTCAAGCTGTGAGAGTGACATAATAATTAGAAATGATTTTCAGCTATAACGAAATTCCAAGTTCGTTTGAGAGAGAATTTAAACCTGAAAAACAATGCAAAAGAAATCCAAATTTTACATTGCAATTAAAAAAGGAAATGTTAATTTATAACGAATAGATTTTTGAAAGAAAACTTGAGTCTAAAACCCCCTACTCTACAACTTATGACAGCACGAAAACGAGAATAAGTTAAAGATAATAATTAACTAAAGAAAACTTTGTGAAAGTTATATACCTTAAACAGTTAGTTGCAATATGTACAAAGTATTTCAGCAGTGCTTTAAGTGCATAATTAATTAGTTATTAAGAACTTAACTACTTTGAAAAAACAGCGCATAGACAGCGCATAGAAAAGGAACAAGCTTAGCCATCTTCTGTTCCTAGGTACCCCAAAAGACGCTCAAAGTTACAAAGAAAAGTAAGAGTTAAAACCCGCAAAAATGTTAACAGACAAACCAATGCTTAAAAGCTGAAAAGCTAAAAAACGACAGAGAAAAGGTACATGAAGTACAAACATTGAACTTATAAAACCTAGAACCCAAAAACAAGGAAGAGAGCTTACCTCTTGTGTGACAAAAACTTTTCTCCTCACAAGAGAAGAACATGGCTGACCTCTTCCGCCACTCCCTAGACAGCTGGGGGGCAGTGAGGGTGGGGCTGATGGCCTCCTCATACAGCAAGAAACCAACGCGCGGAGATTTTAACCAGAGAAAAAAATATATAAACTTAAGACTGTGGATCTGAATGATCAGAAAGAGCAGAATTAACTCTCCAGAATACATGAGAAATATTATAAAATACACGAGCAGTTTATTTAATAATCTTTGCATGTATTAAATCACCTTAGTGAGCTTCTATAGATTAATCAGAATCTTATTAATTTTAATGTTGGTTTTACTATTTTTAGTATAGCTATCCTAGTGATGAATAACTAGTTTTCTTTTTTATATGTTTTTATTTTCTTTTATAAACAGATTTTTAAGCTTTTTTTGTGATTTTGTTTATATTATTTAATTTTTTGTTTTAATAGGACCGTCATATCCATAGCACTAAGGTTCCTTTAGGTAGTTAATAGGCATCCTCTAGCCAACTTCCTTACGGCTTTGATTGGTCAGAATCATATTATTAACTGTGTAGAAAATTAAAGCAGATCTGCCAACCTTACTCTATTATTCAGAATAATTTTTCTTAAAGTTCTTTTGATGAAAGAAGAAGGAATTTCGTTCTCTAGAAAACTTTCTAATAGTATATTAATGTGGTAATTGAAGTCCAAATTGTTGCTGCAAATTCTTGAAATTCTTAGGACCTGAGAAATTAGTACATTCTCAATTACTTTGGTTGAAATGTTATTATTCCAGTGTAGATATTTAATTACTTTGAAAGGAAAATTAACTCTTTTATCAAAGAGGCTAATAGATGGGTTACCTCTGTTGAGCTTAATGCTTAAGTCTAGGAACTCAAGTTCCTGATTACTGTGGTTGGTTTTACATAAGTTAAGAGAGCTAGGATAGATATTATCAAAATCACTCTCTATAACTTCTGAATTATTGATACACAGCAGATCATCAATATATCTAAAAGTGTAAAGGTAGTTATCTGAGCAGGTGGGGTGATTTTTAATGAATTTATATTCCTTAAAGAACAGGAATAGATTAGCGATATTCGTGGACGTTGATGTTCCCATTGGAATACCGTTCACTTGCTTATAGAGAGTATTATTATATAAGATATGGTTATTTTTTATGCAGCAATTGAGATAAGAGTTCCAAGTTCCTACATCAACAAATTGGTTAAGTTTAAATTCTGCATACAGCTCTTTAAAGGTAGTGATTATATCTGATAGAGGCAGATTAGTATATAGGTTTTCAAAATCATAACTATTAATATCTAGGGGACAAACTTTGAGTATAGTAGAAATTACTTCTGCATTATTATTAATTATCCAAAAATCTCTGTACATCAAGTTAAAACAGTTTCTAATGTGTTTCAAAACCTTCTTTAAGACATCTTCAAAAGCAAGATCTACTTTCTTTTTATGACTCCTTACTCCACTAGCTATGAACCTGAACTTCACAGGATCCTTATGAAACTTAACCGTTGCAAAAAGAAATGGAAATTCAGGCTCATATCTTCTAGTTTGTGGAATTTTAAGTTTCTTGAAGAATGCCTTAAACCGATTTTCTAACTGCTTGGTAGAATAACTTACGGGCTCGTATGTTACTCTATTATTGAGTTCCATAGTTAACAATTCAAAATAGAACTTCTTACAGATAATTGCAAAATTATTGCTAGCTTTACAGGTCTGGACTTTTGTTTCGACAGAAATCTCTTTTTCTCTGGAGAAGCTAAAAGGTCACTCTCCAAACTACAAGACCAATTTATTTTTACCACTACGGATAAAGCTAGCAATAATTTTGCAATTATCTGTAAGAAGTTCTATTTTGAATTGTTAACTATGGAACTCAATAATAGAGTAACATACGAGCCCGTAAGTTATTCTACCAAGCAGTTAGAAAATCGGTTTAAGGCATTCTTCAAGAAACTTAAAATTCCACAAACTAGAAGATATGAGCCTGAATTTCCATTTCTTTTTGCAACGGTTAAGTTTCATAAGGATCCTGTGAAGTTCAGGTTCATAGCTAGTGGAGTAAGGAGTCATAAAAAGAAAGTAGATCTTGCTTTTGAAGATGTCTTAAAGAAGGTTTTGAAACACATTAGAAACTGTTCTAACTTGATGTACAGAGATTTTTGGATAATTAATAATAATGCAGAAGTAATTTCTACTATACTCAAAGTTTGTCCCCTAGATATTAATAGTTATGATTTTGAAAACCTATATACTAATCTGCCTCTATCAGATATAATCACTACCTTTAAAGAGCTGTATGCAGAATTTAAACTTAACCAATTTGTTGATGTAGGAACTTGGAACTCTTATCTCAATTGCTGCATAAAAAATAACCATATCTTATATAATAATACTCTCTATAAGCAAGTGAACGGTATTCCAATGGGAACATCAACGTCCACGAATATCGCTAATCTATTCCTGTTCTTTAAGGAATATAAATTCATTAAAAATCACCCCACCTGCTCAGATAACTACCTTTACACTTTTAGATATATTGGTGATCTGCTGTGTATCAATAATTCAGAAGTTATAGAGAGTGATTTTGATAATATCTATCCTAGCTCTCTTAACTTATGTAAAACCAACCACAGTAATCAGGAACTTGAGTTCCTAGACTTAAGCATTAAGCTCAACAGAGGTAACCCATCTATTAGCCTCTTTGATAAAAGAGTTAATTTTCCTTTCAAAGTAATTAAATATCTACACTGGAATAATAACATTTCAACCAAAGTAATTGAGAATGTACTAATTTCTCAGGTCCTAAGAATTTCAAGAATTTGCAGCAACAATTTGGACTTCAATTACCACATTAATATACTATTAGAAAGTTTTCTAGAGAACGAAATTCCTTCTTCTTTCATCAAAAGAACTTTAAGAAAAATTATTCTGAATAATAGAGTAAGGTTGGCAGATCTGCTTTAATTTTCTACACAGTTAATAATATGATTCTGACCAATCAAAGCCGTAAGGAAGTTGGCTAGAGGATGCCTATTAACTACCTAAAGGAACCTTAGTGCTATGGATATGACGGTCCTATTAAAACAAAAAATTAAATAATATAAACAAAATCACAAAAAAAAGCTTAAAAATCTGTTTATAAAAGAAAATAAAAACATATAAAAAAGAAAACTAGTTATTCATCACTAGGATAGCTATACTAAAAATAGTAAAACCAACATTAAAATTAATAAGATTCTGATTAATCTATAGAAGCTCACTAAGGTGATTTAATACATGCAAAGATTATTAAATAAACTGCTCGTGTATTTTATAATATTTCTCATGTATTCTGGAGAGTTAATTCTGCTCTTTCTGATCATTCAGATCCACAGTCTTAAGTTTATATATTTTTTTCTCTGGTTAAAATCTCCGCGCGTTGGTTTCTTGCTGTATGAGGAGGCCATCAGCCCCACCCTCACTGCCCCCCAGCGTCTAGGGAGTGGCGGAAGAGGTCAGCCATGTTCTTCTCTTGTGAGGAGAAAAGTTTTTGTCACACAAGAGGTAAGCTCTCTTCCTTGTTTTTGGGTTCTAGGTTTTATAAGTTCAATGTTTGTACTTCATGTACCTTTTCTCTGTCGTTTTTTAGCTTTTCAGCTTTTAAGCATTGGTTTGTCTGTTAACATTTTTGCGGGTTTTAACTCTTACTTTTCTTTGTAACTTTGAGCGTCTTTTGGGGTACCTAGGAACAGAAGATGGCTAAGCTTGTTCCTTTTCTATGCGCTGTCTATGCGCTGTTTTTTCAAAGTAGTTAAGTTCTTAATAACTAATTAATTATGCACTTAAAGCACTGCTGAAATACTTTGTACATATTGCAACTAACTGTTTAAGGTATATAACTTTCACAAAGTTTTCTTTAGTTAATTATTATCTTTAACTTATTCTCGTTTTCGTGCTGTCATAAGTTGTAGAGTAGGGGGTTTTAGACTCAAGTTTTCTTTCAAAAATCTATTCGTTATAAATTAACATTTCCTTTTTTAATTGCAATGTAAAATTTGGATTTCTTTTGCATTGTTTTTCAGGTTTAAATTCTCTCTCAAACGAACTTGGAATTTCGTTATAGCTGAAAATCATTTCTAATTATTATGTCACTCTCACAGCTTGAGTTCTCTTTAATCTTCTTCTCTCTGTTTAATAGTAACAGATGAAGAGCATGGGTCGGGCCATGAAGGTTAATGGATGCAAGCGAAATTGTTAACTAGTGCTAGGTCATGCTACTCTACGGAGGACATGACTTATATATATATTTTTTAAACTATTTTAGGTGGGAATGTTACTTGCATCTATGGCCTTGCAGAAACCCATTTCCAACTAGGTCTTTGTGGAAGTGAGAAAATGCAGAGTTTTTGCTGGTCCTTGATAAAGCCAAGGCTCAGTATTCTCGACACCTTCTACATTCAGTTGTTTTATTTTATTTTTTTATCTTTTCTCCTTTTACTCACACAGGTAGATACATAACCTTTTCTATGTTGTACTAGGTGTGAGTCAAAATTATATATGTATTTTTTTGCTTAGGTATCTTTTTTATAGAATATATATATATATATATATATATATATAGGGATGTAAGGTCAGGTGATGCGTAACATCACAGCCTCTCCTTGACAAATGTCAACCCCGCCTTCTCGTGGTGCATCCTGTTCCCACTAAAGGGGCTCTGACGACCGCCAATAGCGGTATAACTATACCATCGGGATCAGAGGAAATTCTATCCCACACTCACCAACCCGCTTGGCCAGCGTGGTGAGTTATGGCCAAACCCCTCCAAAATGACTCCACAACTTAAATCTTGGCCCTCAGTCTCCGGCAGCTGGAATGTACCTGGCCAAGGCAGCGGCCAGTGCGACATGAAGGCAGAGGGTGCTAAGAATCCCCGGAGGACCGGACTAGGCTGCCATCTGATGCTGACCTTGGCTACGTACAATGGACGCTCCCTATCTTCTGATTCAAGGCTTCTTGAATTGGAAGAGGAACTACAAAGGATCAAGTGGGACATCGTGGGGCTAAGTGAGGTAAGGAGAAAAGGAGAAGATCTCATCGAACTGAAAAGTGGACATCTCTTCTACTATCGTGGGACAGATACTGGCAGAACTAGTGGTGTTGGATTTATAATAAACAAGAAACTGAAGGATAAAGTTGTAGAAGTTGAAAGTTCCTCTGACAGAGCTGCACGGCTTGTTATCCAACTCTCGAAAAGATACCAGGCTCAGATTATTCAAACTTATGCACCCACCACAAGTCATCCTGAAGAAGAAATTGAAGAATTTTATGAGGAAATTTGTCATCTAAATAATAAAGGTAAGCAGCACTTGAAAATAATTATGGGAGATTTCAATGCAAAAATAGGGCAACGGCAACAGAATGAAACTTCAGTAGGTAAATTCGGTCACGGCAACAGAAACCAGCGTGGAAATACTCTCGTTGAGTTTGCAGAGGCAGAAGGGTTTTTCATCTTGAACTCCTTCTTCAAGAAAAAGCCACACAGGAAATGGACATGGAGACATCCAAATGGGACGACAAGTGAAATTGATTTTATTATGTGTAACAAAAAATTCGTCATAGAAGACTGCAGTGTGCTAAACAAGTTCAACACAGGTAGTGACCATAGATTGGTGAGATGTAAGATGCACCTCAACACTAAACTTGAACGTGGCAAGCTCATAAGACAAACAAAATCTATTGACATAACCAACCTTAAAAAACACCATAATACCTTCAAGTTGGAACTGAAGAACAGGTTCTCTGCTTTAGAAGGCCTAACATCGGAAGAAGTGGATATTTCTGAAGTTAACAGAAAAGTAACCAAAGCTCTTATGGAAACAGCAACAAAATTAGCTGGGTCTAAGAACAAGTTGCATGTAAATAAATTATCAGGAAAAACGAAAATGTTGATGCAAAAAAGAAGAGAGATGAGGACAACTAAAGAAGATGCGACTTCCAAAGTGGAATATATAGAGCTATGCAAGACAGCACGAAAAAGTATCACTGAAGACGTAAGAAAATTCAACTGTGAACTAGTGAGGAAAGCAATTGAAAACAACCAAAGCCTAAAGATAGCAAAGGGACATCTCAGTAAAGGAAGAAAACAGATTATGGCACTGAGAAAAGAAGATGGTTCTGTAACAAGAAATAGAGGCGAAATTTTGACAAGAGTGAAAGATTTCTATTCCAAATTATATGAAAGGGATGATACATGCACTCCAGACATCATGAAAGATACCAGTACCAGAGTTCCTCCAGTCCTTCCAGCAGAAGTTGCACATGCAATCAAGAACATGAAGCGGGGGAAAGCTCCAGGAGAAGATGGAATTACTGTAGACATCATACACGAAGCAAGTGGAGAAATCGAAACAGTACTCGCCCAAATTTTCACTCGATGCCTTAATGAAGGAAAGATTCCTGAGGATTGGAACACCGCTACAATGATCCTGCTACATAAGAAAGGTGACATTGAGGATCTCGGAAACTACAGACCTATCAGCCTCCTATCAGTAGTTTATAAAATCTTCACTAAAGTTCTTTCACACCGCTTGAAGGTAACACTGGACATGGCTCAACCGAGAGAACAAGCTGGATTCAGGAGTGGCTACAGCACAATAGATCATATCCATGTGCTGAGAGAACTAATTGAAAGAGCGAGGAATATGAACTTCCATTGTGCATGGCTTTTATCGATTATGAAAAAGCCTTTGATTCGGTGAAACCATCAGCAGTTACAATGGCTCTGAAAACCTGCGGTATTGAAGATGCATACATTAATATTATTAATAACATCTATGAAAATGCAAGTGCAAAGATTAGGCTGTTTGAAAATACAACACACATAAAAATTGGAAAGGAGTGAGACAAGGTGACACCATATCTCCGAAGCTCTTTAATGCCACATTGGAGGGTGTTTTTCAGTCACTGAGCTGGGAAAACAAGGGGATAAAGATTAATGGAGATTATCTAACCCACCTTCGTTTTGCTGATGACGTAGTCATTTTTACAACTAGCCCATCAGAGCTGCAGAGTATGATCCAGGAACTTGCTGACAAGAGTAAAGAAGTGGGATTAAAAATGAACTTTCAGAAGACAAAAGTGATGTTCAATGCTTTTACAAGAAATGAAGATTTATCGATTGATGGAGAAAAGCTTGAGATAACAGATACGTACGTTTATCTTGGACAGCAGATATCAAGTGAGGGTCACATTGATGAAGAAATTAATCGGCGTACAAAACTTGCCTGGAGAGCTTTTGGAAGAAACAGCATAATTTTCAAGAGCAATATGCCATTATGTCTTAAAAGAAAAGTGTTTGATCAATGCATCCTTCCAGTGCTTACGTATGGTGCAGAGACGTGGACCTTAACTAAAAGAGACATACAAAGGCTGCAGACAACTCAAAGAAGCATGGAGAGGTGCATACTTGGTGTAACCAGGAGAGATAAGAAGAGGAACTCGTGGATCCGAAAAATGACAAGAGTGGAAGACATCATGATCAGAGTTAAATCCCTGAAATGGCAATGGGCTGGACATACTGCCAGAAGGACAGATCATCGATGGACAGCCGAAATTTTAGATTGGATCCCAAGGGACAGGAAAAGACCCAGAAGAAGACCACATGGGAGATGGGTGGATGAAATTCGAAAGTATGCAGGGGTGACATGGAGGAGACTGGCACAAGACAGACCGTTGTGGAGGAAACTTGGGGAGACCTTCGTCCAGCAGTGGATTGATAATGGTTGACAATGATGATGATGATGATATATATATAATCTGGGTGTGTCTGTGTGTGTTATTTGTCGTGTACAGGCATGCCTGCTGCTGGCTTGATAATGGTGCCCCAACCCCCTAGACCCTCACCATTAGCATTAGACCCTCACTTAATCATTATTATAATTAGACCTTCACTTAATCCGGCCCTGGGTAAGTAAGATCCCTCGGATGAAATGGTTGCAAGGCTATCAGCTTTTTTCTTTAGGGAAAATAACAACAGAACCAGCCGGACAGATGTGAAAGGAGAGAAAATTTCCCCCAACGATCTTGTCAGGAAACCAAAATGAACTACCACTTTTTGGAAAAGGTGTAAAATTCAATACTTTCTTTTGTCAAAGTCCGCTTGTAATGCCTTGTATACGATCATTCACTTGCATTTATTGCAAGCATTAATAAATGCTAATCTGAATCCAGCTGACGGTTTAGATGAAAATTTTGACATTTTCATTTTCCATTCATTTATTAATTTCAGAATTCTATTTAATGAAAAAAAAAAAATGAACACTCGAGGAATTTTTGAGCAAAACATGTTTATGAAGAGATAGGGACACGTGCTTAAGTGAAGTCGTTCTCACACGTGAAGGCATATTATAACGCATCTCAAAGAAATTAACGCGGTCAAAACAACGAAGAAATGAAAACGAGTTCATGCAGTCAACTGGTTTTCTTGTTGCAGCTGACACCCCATCAAGCTGTCATTGAATTAAGTCGCTTGTAAGATGAAAGAATTGGAGCTCGCTTTCAAGAACTTCAATTATTCATGGAAACTGCTGTCAGTTCTGCCCAGCGTACATGCATTCCTCAATGCTTGCAGCACACGTGTTTAAATCTTAAAAATAAGTTGCTCTGTTTGAAAGATGAACATCGTAGCAGTAACATAAATAAAAAGTAGCGAATAGTTAAGTCAAACACTAAATAAATATTAAGATACTGTCGTACAGGTAATACGCTTGGTAAAGGGAGGGGGGAGATGTCACTTGCTTTGCATAAACTAAATAGATCTCTTCAAGCCTTTCTGGTAGTAGGGAAGAGTGGCTCTCGGCATAACGGTCTCTGCTGATGATGTCTAAACATATGGAGTTGCAATTTCGAGACTTTTAGTAGGCCTTTAGTAGGCCTAATGGAATCCCCTTTCCTATCGCGGAAACCAGTTCGAGCCTGAGTGGTCAGAGGAGCATGTTCTGGATAGTTGTCTTAGCTGAACCCGGGTTCGAGTCCCAAGTGGAGCATAAATGCTGCTCTTGTTCTGCGGCTGTGGTTCTCTCTCTTCCCTAGAACCAGTGGAAACAAATTAGGGATGGAGGACTGCTTAGAGTTATTTGCTCTCACGGTGGGGTCGTGAACCACCTGCCCCCCTCCCCCAAAAAAAGGTTCAGTATTTTCATGTTGTTTGCAACTAGGAAGGAAACTAATTTATTGTTTTACAGAAGTGTGTTAACATTTTGGAAGCCATAAATATCTCTTCAGATTTGAAAGTTATATGATTACTTTATTTTTGACATTACTTATTTACAAAATTATTTTCGTTAGTCTAGATTTAGTGTTTGCAGATTTCTTCGTGCAGTCACCCACAAGAATAGGGCCGGACCGTAGCACACGCTAGCAAGGCAGCTGCCTAGGTCCGTCATTTCTAGGGATCGTGGATTTTAATCATATGTTCTGAAATCACTAAAAAGCACGCCCTTTTCGTTTTCTTTTATCCCGCTATATATATACGGAATCCGATCAAACAGTTCCGAGACTAGGCCGATATACAACACGTTACTTAAGTCTGGCTATGGTACCGCTGCCAGCGTTTTTGCCACTGTTGGAACGCACCCTGGAAGTCCTGTTCGCGAATCGTGTGAAGCACAGTCTGCGATTTGCGCTGGATCTCGTCAACGGTTTCAAAACGGCGACCCTTGAGTTTCAGCTTCATCTTCGGGAACAGAAAGAAGTTGCAGGGGGTCAAATCCGGCGAGTAAGGCCGGTGAAAAAGGGTAGTCATGTTGTTGCGGCTGCAAAACTGGCGTGTTGCTAACGCTCTGTGAGCTGCTGCATTGTCGTAATGGAGCAGAAAATCGTCCCTACGCCAAATTTCAGTTCGTTTGCGGCGAATGTCTTCCCTAAGACGCAGCAGAACATTGCAGTAAAAAACGGCGGTGACGGTCTCGCCCTGGGAGACGAATTCACGGTGCACAACTCCACGAATGTCGAAGAACATGATGAGCATGCTTTTGGTTGCGCTCCGGACCTGTCGGGCCTTCTTCGGTCGTGGAGATGCCGGGCTTTTCCACTGCGACGACTGTTGTTTGGTCTCCGGGTCGTAACCGTAGACCCAAGTATGGTCCCCAGTGATGACCCGCGACAGGAACGTTGGTTCATTCACCACCTGCTGACGAAGATCTTGACAGAGTTCAACACGGAGCGCCTTCTGTTCGGGGTTCAGAATCTTTGGCACAAACTTTGCAGCAATGCGGTGCATGTTCAAAATCGACGTCAGAATTTCTTGCACTGTTTCGTATGACACATTGACGTTCGTAGGAATGTTTTGAATGGTTCTCCGACGATCCCCATGCACCAGTTCCCTAATTTTGTCCACATTTTCGGGGGTTTTGCTCGTGAGCGGTCACCCTGACCTCTTGTCTTCCAGTGCCGTTCTGCCGCTCTTGAAGCGCGAGTGCTACTCAAAACATCTTGCACGACTGCTACTCAAAACATCTTGCACGACTCATTGCTTCATTGCCATAAGCCTGCCGTAACGTTTGACGCAGAATTTGATGTTCGCTCACTGCTCTAGTTTGCAATCCATGCCGAAATTGCAGCTGTGTTCTGTCCGTGGTCACCAAATATCGTGTAGCACAGCTCCCGATGTTCACAGAACAACACCACTCAGCACAATGACTCATGAAGGTCACTGCCCTCGACCGCTGCTCGCGCATGCGCGTACTGCGATATGTTGGCGCGCTACGTACCTAGTCTCGGAACTTTTTGATCGCACTACCTATATTATTAAAGAAATGCCGGGTTCGGTAGCGAGTGGGACGCCCTGTACCTGCCCACGAAGTACGGCAGGCTGCTATTTTCGAAATAAAAGGAAATAGAATCAGCGGGAATTTGTTCTTGAAAAGCGAACAAAAGATCTGGTTTGTTCTTTCCATCTGTGCTGCATCTTTAGCTACCCCTTCAGAGCTTGTAACTCCAGTTTCAACTGAAAAGTTTTAGCAAGCTCTGAGACGAATTTTTGTTAGTACTAGAGTGAGTCAAATGTTCTTCCCCTGCGCAGCCTTAAAGTTGAATGATGCAAGACAGCCATACACGCTCACCTTATTCTGCAAAGTACAGGCCCTTGTCTTCTATAATCCTTTGCCAAATAAACGTTCCACTAGAGCAGGGGTCACCAAACTTTTGGAGAGAAGGGCCATGGGAAATTGGCTAAAGCTCGTGGAGCCGGATTTGAAAAACATTGGTAATCGTACATCAATCAAGGCAGATATTGTAAATTTTCAATGAACTAATATTTGTCAAGGTCTAACTAATTTTATATGGTCTGTAATTTAACATAGAAGTTTTTAAATAAATATGTAAAGATATTTAAACACATCTAAAACAAATGCAAAACTGAACTTACTGAAGTTTAGTCTTTAGTAAGTTTAGAAACATACCATTAGACTTCATGACATCTAAAATTGAAAAAAAAAAATCATTGAGAAGAATGGTATTGTTTATGGAATGACTTAACTACAACAGAGACGTGACTACGGCGATGCGGCTACCCCGAGCGCAGCTCAAGAGAAGGCGCAAAATTCACTGCTTGCAATCTGATTAAAGTTGGAATTGAAACTTTTGCACCCGTTTCTGATAAATGTTTTTCGGGCCATACTTCATCATTTGTCCATCTACAGAATTTGCTAATAACAATGTTTCTCCAGTTTTGGTAGCCTTCAGAACGCTTAGAATCCGCATTTCGTCGTCAAAATATTCAAGGGATGTTAGTTGCTCACATTCAGAAATGAAGGAGCCGTTGTGCGTTCGTTGCAAGATGAAGATTTAGTTCACATTGTTGAAGATTCTCTGGGGCTATTCTATCTTACTGCGGCTGCGAGCCACGACTATCAGCTTCATTCGGTCCATTTAATGTGGTATCGAAGGTCTGAACCAGTTAGCAAAAGCTTCACAAACAGTCATAGTTTGTTTTCCTTTTTGTTTGTTTGCTAGGGGGTATAACGACTACTGTGCGAAACTCATTGAGCTATAAGCCGATCCCAAATTTGGGGCCACTGGCTCCAGTAAAAGGATAGAGCCAGTGCCCTAAAACAAAAACACCACCCATGTTTCGCCTAGAACGCATGTTTAGAAGCCAACGCCCCGAAGCCTTCGGTCACAGCAGCGGCACAGGTTGATTGTGCCTCCCGCATAGGGAATGTCGTTAATTTTGTTTTGTAAGGGTTCGTTCGAGTGGGCGCGGGTTCGAGTCCGGATGTTTTACGACACTGTCTCTCTCTTTTCTGGAACCAGGTACCCTAAATAAGGGACGGACGACTGCTTATGTCTCCTGAAGTTGCTCGCGGTGGTCGTTGAATTTCGGAAGCAAAAAACAACAAAAAACAAGAAAGATCACACCCGATTTTCGGGTGTAATAAGCAGGTCTTTTGAATCCGTTCTGACGCAAATTAAATTTATCAAAGCTATTCAAAGGCAATGGAACCGGTATGGAAAACAATAGTATCTGACGGAAGAAAGAAGTTTTTCAGTCGGCTTTTTAATCCCTCAGATATTGCTGTAAACGGAATCGTGAGCTTACGCCCTCTGGTTGCAGACTTGTGCGTTAAGAAAAACATGAATTTATATGAGAAATATTTCGCACCGGAAACGCTCTCCAACACAGAAATAATTTTTCAAATCGGACTCTTAGAAACAGAGATATCGACAAAAAATACGACGTGACTTTACGTCCCCTGGTGGGAAAACCATGCATTATTTTAGGAAGAAAGTATTCGCAAAAGGTTTTTTCATATGAGCGGTATCGGTCCAAGAAAAAAAAACTAGTCGAGTTTTCAGGAGCCCAGATTTTGCTACAAATACATCAGAAGCAGAAATTAAAGTGGCCAAACCATTCTTTACCAAGCATTAGAAATTATGTGAAAAATATTTTCCATCAGGTCTTGTATGCGATACAGGAAGAAGTTTTCAAATCGGAGTTTTAGAAGCAGAAATAACGCAGAAAACGCAATTTGCCTTTGTGCCCCTTAGCGGAAAGTCTATGATTTACTTGAAAATTTTGAATTTATAGGAAAAACATTTCGCATCGGAAACACTATCCAACAAAGAAAGAATTTTTCAAATCGGACTCCTAGAAGTAGAGATATTGAGAAAAATAAGATATACGTCTACGCTCCCTGGCGTAGAAACCATGCATTATTTCAAGAAGAAAATGTTCCTAAAAGGTTTCTCGACATGAGTTGTATCAGTCAACAAACGACTTTTTTTTCAATCGAGATTTTAGAAGCTCATATTTTGCTGCAAATACATCAGAAGCGGAAATTAAGATTTACGCCCCCTGGTGGCCAAACCATCTTTTTTACAAAAATTAGAAATTATGTGCAAACGATTTCCCATCAGGAGCTGTTTCCGGTGCAGAAAGAATTTTTCAAATCGGAGATTTAGGAGCAGAGATGTAGGGGGAACGCAATTTACCTTTACGCCCCCTAGCGGAAAGTCTACGAATTACTTGAAAATTTTGAAATTATATGAAAAACATGTCACACTGAAAACACTATCCAACAAAGAAGGAATTTTTCAAATCGGACTACCAGAAGTAGAGATATTGGCAAAAATAAGATATACATCTACGCCCCTTGGCGTCGAAACCATGCATTATTTAAAGAAAATGTTTCTAAAAGGTTTGTCGACGTGAGTAGTATCGGTCTAGAAACGACTTTTTTCAATTGACAATTTAGAATCTCATATTTGCTGCAAATACATCGGAAGCGGAAATTAAGATTTACGCCCCCTGGTGGCTAAACCATTTTTTTTTTTTTTTTTTTTTTTTTACAAAAATTAGAAATTATGTGCAAACGATTTCCGAAGAGGAGCGGTATCCGGTGCAGAAAGAATTTTTCAAATCGGAGATTTAGAAGCAGAGATATAGGGGGAAACGCAATTTACCTCTACGTCCCCTAGCGGAAAGTCTATGAATTCTTTAACATTTTGAAATTATATGCAAAACATGTCGCCGCCCCGGTGGCGCAGTGGTCTAAGGCGCTGGCCTCTGGTCATTCGTCCGTAAGGGGTCCGGGTTCGAATCCCGGTGAGGCATGGATGTTGTGTTTGTCTTAAGGCACTGGCCCTTCCCTGGAACCAGTGACACTAAATTAGGGACGGGCGACTGCTTATAGCCCATTGAGTTGCTCACGGTGGTCGTTAAACCTCCAATCAAAAAAAAAAAAAAAAAACATGTCACACTGAAAACACTATCCAACAAAGAAGGAATTTTTCAAATCGGACTCCTAGAAGTAGAGATATTGACAAAAATAAGATATACATCTACGCCCGCTGGCGGAGAAACTGTGGAATATTTTAAGAAGAAAATATTCCGAAAAAGTTTATCGATGTGAGTGGCATCAGTCCATGAAAGAATTTTTCAATCTATATTTTAGGAAGCTCAGATTTTATGGCAAATACATCAGAAGCAAAAATTAACACTTACGCCCCCTGGTGGCCAAAGTATTCTTTACCAAACATTTGAAATTATATGCAAAATATTTTCCATCAGGAGGTGTATCCGCTGAAGAAAAAAAAAATTCAAATCGGAGTTTTATAAGAACAGTTATCGGGAAAAATGTAATTTACTTTTACGCCCCTAGCGGAAAATCTATGCGTAATTTGGAAAAGAAACTATATCTAAAATACTCTTCGACATAAATGGAATCGAAAGATAAAAGAATTCTATCAATCGGATGTTTAGAAGCAAATATGTGGAATAAAATGTGTCTTTGAATTCGACATCATCTGCATTTACACCACCCCGTAGCGGCAAAATTGTACATCGTAAAAAAAAAAAACAAAAAAAAAACGAAATAAAGGATCATCATTCGCATATTTCAAGCTTCCTAATTCAAAAAGAATTTTTCAAATCGGATTAATAGTTGCAGAGATATCGTGGGTACAGACGGACGGACAAACCGGTAACATAAGCACGATCTTTTTTTTACAAAGGACGTGCTAAAAAGAAGAAAGAAAGAAAGAAAAGAGAATGTGGTTTGTCCTGGACGCAAAAATGTCTAGTTACGCGGACAATCCAATTTTTAAAAAGTCTGACGAGTAGTTGTCGGTTAATCGTGAACGAAGTTTTGACTTCACGTATTTAATTTTGGAGAAAGCTTGTTCGCAAACATAAGTGCTACCAAGCATTGAAAGCATTTTCCTGACCAAACTTTTCAGGTTTGTAAAACTATTTCTAGGCAAAAGAGAATAAAAGGTTATCAACCTTTCACTCATAAACAATGACTTCAAATTTTTATTAGATTGAAAATCTAACAGTTCCAACTGTAAATTCTCCTCGGCATCAACTGTAAAACTAAATGGGTCCTGCAATAACTGGAATGATATATCTCATGCATGTAAAAATCACCAAAACGTTTTTCAATCTCAGCTTTCAACAAATTAATATTTGTAACACATTGCGCAACATCAAAAACAAACTCATCCGATATATTGTCCCACATATACACTCATCGTCAAAAAAATAAAAAAATAAATAAATAGTTGCACCCAGAAGGACGTGTCAGGTTGCAATGCTATTCGGGAGGTAGGTAAAGGCAGATGTGCCACATCTCCGGATTTAGGCAGGAGACTCTTGATTTTCACCGAGAATTAGCTGTTAGGATTTTAGAAATTCCATCAACCACGATGATTTCGAACACCTGAAATCTTTTTCTTTCTGCGTCGATGCAAGGCGGCATTACAGTCATCAGTTTCGTACTTTTCCTTTCCTATCTGCAAAAGAAAGTCGCCCCAGTGGCGCCATGGTCTAAGCGCTGGCTTCTTACCAATCGTCCGAGATGGGTCGGAAAAAATGTGCTTTAAGAAAATTTCTCCCAGTCCGATTGTCATACGATGCTTTCAGTGAAGAGCTCACACGCTCTGGCACTAGAATGCCGGGGAGGGTCAGTAATTGATTAACAGATGGAAGCTGCCCTGCCTTCTTGCAGTTCAGTCTTTCAACCCCTCGCCTCAACACAGCCGCGCACATTCTAGGTAATGAAAAACATTTGAGTTGCGGCGAATTCAATTAACGGTAAAAGGGAGTAGTTACAGTTGGCCTCTCCTTGTAACGAAAGGCGATGTTAGTACGATGCTGTTTTGTCGCCTTTGCACACAACCTAAACAGTTTGCTGCTATTTTATTCGTAAAAAACAACAACATACGGCCATTTTACGTTTTCATTACCTTGCGGAATCAACATATCTGAAAACGAATTTCAGTGGAGGGAGGAGCGTTGATTTTTGTGCTGTTTTTTTTTTCCTCCAGAACTTTTAGTTTACCAAGAATACTACTTCTGGAAAATTGTTCCTACGTCTGGGAAATGTTGATAAAAAACAGCGCTCGTGGGATTTTATGAGCTATAAAAATCTCCCGATACTCAGATTTTGAATGTTGGCATGCCTGTAAAGGTTACCAGGAATAATAAATGATTAAACATTGAGACTGACCTGGGCAATATTTATTGAGCTACACGCCAGTAAGTAGTGTCTCTTAGTATGACGTCGGGCTCCATGTTTGCTCTCAGCATGGAGATGTACAAGTTCCTAATGTTGTCCTACGATAAGCCATCCCATGCAGCTTGAATCTTCTCACGCAGTAGTTCCTGCAGATTGTGCGGTAGGGGTGGATAGCACGTCCAATAGCATCACACACATTTTCAATCGGCGATAGGTCGGACGATGTGGCTGGCAATGGCAGAGTGTCAGTGCCTTGAAGGCAAGCTCTCGAGACAGCAGCAGTATGTAGACTAGCATTGTCCTGTTGGAAAATCGTACCGGAGTGAGCGTTCAGAAAAGGTAGGGCCACTGGTTGCGGGACCTCATTAACGTAACGTTGGACTATCAAAGTGCCTGTAATGAACACCAAAGGTGATCTGGCATCGTAGGCAATTGCACCCCACACCATGACACCAGGCCTTCTGAACGTGTGACACTCGACAACAAACCATTCATCTTGGCGCTGACCACGGTGCCTCCGCACACGGATTCGGTGGTAGTCTCCTCCGAGACTAAAGCGGGACTCGTCACTGAACATCACCTGCTGCCATTCCGAGTGGCTCCATGACAGTCTGGCACGACACCATTGCAGTTTTTGGCGACGATGCAATGGTGTTAAGGGAAGTCGTCGTAACGGTCTGCATGCGTGTAGCCCTATGCCGTGCAGTCGTCTGCCAATGGTGCTGGCAGTAATCGGATGATGCATGAATGGCACCACTGCTCGCTGAATATCCGCAAACGTGGCTGTTGTGTCACTTCGCGCAAGTCGGACAAACCGTCGGTCCTCTCTCTCCGTGGTTCGTCTAGGTCTCCCAGACACTTCCTGTCGCTACTGCGTGCCTTGTTCTATCCACTGCCGCTGCTGCGTGCCTTGTTCTATCTACTGCCGCTACTGCGTGCCTTGTTCTATCTTCTGCCGATACTGCGTGCCTTGTTCTATCCACTGCCGCCAACAGCATGCTATGATGATATCCGCACGACCGATATGGTGCGCAATAGGGTGATAAGACCGTCCTGCTTCCCGGAGCCCGACGATGCAGCTCCTCTCGAACACCTGCAACTGCTCAAATTGCTTCCAAACTTTTCTCCGAGGCATACTTCACTTGCAAAGGATGCAAGCAACACAACAGCACGAGTAAGAATGATAAGAGGAATTTCTGTAATCTCTACCGACATATCACAGCGGAAGGATCCCGAGAGCCAAAAGAATCCAACAGAGACCAACACCAGTAATTAATAGAATTGGGCAACAGGTGAACACAACAAAAGCTGGAGGAAGAAAAAATGGTTTAAGTATATCCTTTCTGTCTCATTCAGTGAAAAACCTTCATGAGCGAAAGTAAAATTTTTGTTATACACATTTTGAAAAGATTCCATTAGTGGCACCATTAACCCTTTCAGCGGCCGACGCATCTGAACGAAACTATGCCCCAAATTTTCTGCGCTCCCCAAATAAATATTCACGTAATGATCGGGTATTACGGAAACAACGGCAAAACAATTCCTTTCATCCTCACATCTCAGCAGTAGCGACCATAAACCTGCAATAGGTGATAAACACTCCCTTCTAGTCCTTTGTTCTCTGTTCCATGGCCCAAGGCATGATGCAAAAGGTATAAGTCCCCTGACACGGATGCCTTACCATTGGGTAGAAACAAGGAACACAAACATCTTCTCTCTCTCTTTTGTTCGTCACCATTCATACTCTTTTCATACCATTCAGAAAGGATTAGTTTCAACATCCTCCTAAATGACCACTTTGAACAACAAAGCTAAGGTAACAGCAACTTTCCAATGCACGGTGCATTCGTTTCAGCCGCGTTCGGCCCACTTCTTTTGACAGTGAATATATTCGTCTAAGCTAATTTCAGTACGGTTTGCTATCCCGAGTAAATTCGTCATAGCCGATTCAAGCGTTAAATTTGGCAGTACTGTCATAAATTATTATTATTATTATTTTTTTTTTTTTTGATTGGAGGTTTAACGACCACCGTGAGCAACTCAATGGACTAAGCAGTCGCCCGTCCCTAATTTAGGGTCACTGGTTCCAGGGAAGGGAGAGAGCCAGTGCCGTAAGACAAACACAACATCCATGCCTCACCGGGATTCGAACCCGGACCCCGTTCGGACGAATGATCAGAGGCCATCGCTTAGACCACTGCGCCACCGGGGCGGCCATAATTTTTTTCACTAGAGGCACTCTCAATCCAGTAAATTTTGAACATGTTTTTTGAAATTGTCTTTAAAACACGACTTAAGTTTATCTGCATATTCTAGGTCGCAAAAGTGGAGGAAAAAATAAAAAAAGGAGGAAAATCCAAAATTTTACAAGTAATTAGTTGCCTTTTAACTTTCTGATCAGAAGTGGTGAAATCTAGAAACTTTCGAATTTTGACAAAAAGCTTTTGAAGAAAGGTAACACAAGCAACTGCAAACTTATGAGTAGAATGAAGTGATAAAAAACTGTTGTACAGTTATTTCTGGAACTGGTTAACTGTTTTTTTTAATAAAATAATTTCTTTTCCAAAATGAGACAGTGGTCTAATCGCTGGCTTATGACCATTCGTCCGTGAAGGGTCGGGGTTCGAATCAGGGTGAGGCATGGATATTGTGTTTGTCTTACGGTAGACACTATATTTCGTGCATGAATACTAGTATTAAAAGAAAATCTGTCTTGTTGCACGATGATATTTATTCAGCTAAAAAACGAAATCTATATACAGTTTAAAAAACACATGAGCACTTTCGGTGTCACATGGACACCTTCATCAGATGTGATTTCACCATGTGGTTACATGCTGGTCTTAAGTACGTGGAGTAGATGCATCATGGGAAAGGTAGTGTCAATGTCACATGATATACCAGATAACAAGACGGTAAAAAAAAACCCCGCATAATTAGCCAATGAAAATTACTAAACAGAAACAATTGCTATTGTGCTGTCCTCCCCAACAAGACTGCTCCAAGGTTCAGGTAAAACATAAGGATAATAGTAATTACAGCAACGTGTATTATAAGCCGAAATATAGAGGCTTTCTGTAAATAACAAGGAATAAACAGAATTAGGTGTGTTTATAATCTTAGCGTTGTCCCAGTCTGGGATGGAATTTCCAGCACTTATGGTTCTTGCAAAAGAGGTGCTTTGGTGATTCATTTTTAGATCATATCTGTGTTCATTTAATCTCAAATCCAAATTTCTTCTGGTAGAACCCACATAATGATTATTTAGTTCACCAGAGATAGTGTCGAGCATAGGAATAACATATACACCCCATTTCTTCCCTTTGTCGATTTTGTCACGATCGTTGCGGATAATGGTATATAGCTTGCATGATCGTATTCCAAATTGTATTTTATGACGAGAACATATGTTGGTAAGAAGGTTTACAATATGTGGATTAAAATCAACAGATCCAACATAATTTTTAGGCACTTGTTCACTAATTAAAGCAGTTGACATAGAAAACCGTACTTTATTGTGCACCCCCTTAACAACGTTGTCCGGGTAACCATGGTTTTTTGCGAGGGATGATATTCATTGTAGTGCTTGAGCTCTGGCAAAAGGGCTAGAAGAATGTGAATATGCTCTTCTAAATAGGAAGTGCAAAGCAGAAATTTTATGCTGAAAAATGTGAGCAGAATTGTACGGAATTAGAGTGGGTGTGGAAGTAGGTTTTCGGTAAACGGCAAAAGACAGGGAATTGTCAGAAGGGTTACGAGTCATTTGTCTTACGGCACTGGCATTCTCATTTCCTTGCAGCCAGTGACCCTAAATTAGGGACGGGCAACTGTTTATAGCCCATTAAGTTGATCACAGTGGTCGTTAAACCCGCAATAAAAAAAAATAAAAAAAATGAAAAATTTCGTTAAAAATTATGTTTTACGAGGGACGCTCAAAAAGTAACGAGACAGATTTTACATGGGGCAGAAGTGTAATGCAGTAAACATACATACTTTCAAAGTATTCTCCCTCTACCTGAATGCACCGATCACACTTCTATCCACTTACAGAAGGTGTGTTCGAAGCCCTTCCTCGACATGTGGTTCAGGATATCCATCACAACATTTTTCAGTTCAGTATTGATGCAAACCGACGCCCACGAAGTTTTTTTTTTTTCACTTCACAGGTAATAGGTGGAACTCTCACTGCGCGAGTACGGTGAATACGGAGGGTGCGCCCTCATTTCGATGCCTAGATCTTGGAAAACCTATTGGGTAAGCAAAGCAGGATGTGCAGGGGCATTATGTTAATACAAAATCTAACCATTTTATGCATATTCTGAGCTTTCTTGGGACATTTTTTTCTTTAGAGAACTTTTGAGAACTTTAGAATAATAGGCACCGGTGACAGTTTTACCTTGTGGAACAACATGGTCATGCACAATCTCTTTTCATCGAAGAAAACCAGGTGCATGACCTTCCCTGCCATTTCTTGAACTTTTGCTTTCTTGGATCAGGGACTCTGTGGCTGTTTCCATTGGGTGCTCTGTTGTTTTGTTTCAGGATGGAAATGGTGAAAAAAATGTTTCATCACATGTGGCGACTCGATCCAAGAAGTGTGGCTCACGTTGTAGTCGGCACTTCCGTTGACGACAAGTGATAACACGATTTGCCTTGTGTTCATCCGTGAGCATGTGGGGGAATTCACTTACAAGGAAACGGACATGTGGTTGTCGCTGTTTGTAAAACCAAAGTATGTTGTTTGGATAGAGGATCATAAGATATGTTTATATCCAAACTTTGAGCTGCTATGGACAACAGGAGGAGCCACTAGAACCTTGTTCATGGGCATTATGTTATGTAATGTATGTGCATTATGAATGCTATATTAGAACTTCTTACAATTATTTTCTATAAAAATAAGTGTAAAGAGTCCCTATAAAATATGGTTAAATTCATAACGGACACTGTGTTGGTAACATCAGACATGAAATTTTGGCACAGAGACCACTTTTCCCTTCTGCAGTCTTTTGTTCACTATCAGTTTTCAGAGCCTCGATTTCAAAACCTAATCCGCTTTGCATTTTATAAGTGTGGTTATGTCACTACTTATCCTGGATACTTCCAAACACCTCTCCAGTATTGTTTTGAATCGGGCCTAATTGATGAATGTGGTAGAGAAGATTGCGAGGAAACATCATTCATGAAATGGGCTCACTGTGAGAACTACTTTTGTTTGGATCATTCCCTAATTAAAGATCTTCATACTTTTTGTCGTGCATGAAAGGTGCATGCAATGTATATCTATTACCGAACACGCTATACTGTATATATATTCATGAATACTTTGTAATGTATACCAATTGCTTAAAACAACAAAAACCATTCCGATACGGGCCGCAAGAGTTATGGAGATTCCGTGAATATTGTCTCTGCCAGTGTTCTTTGATGTCCTATAACTTCATCATTTATATTCCATAGCACCTAAAAGTTTGCCATTATCCATTACCCCTTCAGTACTGTCGAATGATATAATAAGCACTGTGCATCTAGCTATTTACAACAGTCCGGACCGTTTCCTTGTTAGTAGCGACTTTTCGGCACACCAACTGGTTTCTCACAATGTCATCATCGGAACTTAAGAACATTTGTATCACATTAGCAACCTCCTCAATGGTCATTCAGCGATCTTCGCGTAGGAGTGCCTCGATTGTATTGACATTAACCTCCGTAGTCGATGTCTAAGATCTATCGGAGCGTGGCGCATCTTCCAGACAGCTTTCACAAATTTCTTGTGCCACTCAAAAACACTTGCACGGGACAAAGCATCTTCCTTATAGGCTTTTTTAATCATTTCGTGCGTTTCTGTGGTTTATTCAAACGCACGCAAAGTTTTATAGCTGCTCTGTGCTCTAGTTTTAATGCTGGGTTACAGAAATACGTCTAAACTCTACGCCGTCTACTACAAGAATGAAGTAGTGTAGCTCTGTAACGACGCTTCGTCACGTGACTGGCCTTGGAGGTATTCCGACACAAGCAGCTGCATTTTTCTGCCTGGGAATGTTTTGACGCTATGACGCCAGTCTCGTTCCTCTTTGAACGACCCACGTATATGGTGCGCCGCTATAAATAAAAACACAAACACAGCACGGATCTATCAGTTACTACGTACTCGAAGTCTACAATACAGAAGAATTGTTTTTCCTCCTTTTTTCTTTTTGAAATTCGCTCGCGAATGAAAGTGAGACTGAAAAGACTAATCTTTAACTGTTATCGAATTTGTTAGCGCATTCAGGTCGCACGAACAGAAGCCGGTGAAGCTTTGTTAACGGCAAGAATGAACAGGTTACGACTGCTAACGAAGCACAAAATGTTGTGTTTCCTTCTGGGCAGGTTATTTTGTTTGCTTTTGTGCGATGCAAATCACTCAGTTTGCACGATGCCGTTAATCTATTACTTTCTGTGACTGGGTGCATTTTTGTCTTTTCTTTTCTATCTTACATACGTACATATCTGAGGTCAGTGGAGAGAATGTGGCAACTTATCCAGCGTCCCCTATTGCAAAGGTTCTTCATAACAGGCCCTGGTATGGGAGGACAAAGTAGACGTTTACACCAAAGGAATGTTTTGGGAAAATAATGAAAAACAGAAAAAAAAACAAGTAGGAAATATACCAAATAATATTACAGCAAAGTCAAAATTACGCGTAAAATAGTCTTCAGTTCTAAATTCAAAAGTGCTTAATTAATTTCACAATAAAGTTGAACAATTACCTGAAGTACAGTGGGGTGACTGAATTTGGTGAGGCTGACTGGTTTAGATCAAGAAAGGGAGTGCGACAAGGTTGCATTCTGTCTCCATATCTGTTTAACTTGTACAGTGAATATATTTTTAGAATGGCAGGCCTGGATGAAATGAAAGCTGGTATTCATATTGGAGGTCAAACCATCAACAATTTAAGATATGCGGATGACACCACACTTTTGGCAGAAAGTAGAGAAGACTTAGAGGATCTTATCTCAGGAAGGTAAAAGTGGAGAGTGCAAAACCAGGTTTAATGTTATACAGGGTGTCCGAATAATGACTGTGCACTGAATGTATGAATTGTAGTAATGTAATAATAATTTTTATTTTATTATTTATTTATTTCAATATTTATGCTGTTACATTATGACATCATAAATCAGAGATATTTATGTGCAATTAAAAATTAATAGCAGCAAAGGAAAACAGGTAAAAGGCCTCAGAGAAACCTGACGTGCCCTGAATCCACAAAATAGAACAAATGAGTCAAGCACCGGACATGTCAACACAATAAGGGAAAGATGTATGTTAGTCCCATTTTTTTTAGTTAATAAGTAAGTATATTTTTAATTTTTTAGAAATAATGTTAGATTATTAATATCAATTAACTCCACAGGCAAACCATTCCAGTACTCAGGACCAATGTAGTTAATACCTTGCTTTGACATCTGTGTCTTTGGTAAAATAGGTAGCAGTAATGTCTTTTTCCTTGTTTTATAATTATGAGTAATGAAATTTAAATCTATTACATCGGAAAACAAATTATTTTTTTATCCTTTTAAACATCAATTTACCAATGTTAAAATGAAATAGTTGTTTAATTGACATAATTCTATACCTATTTGGGTCAACACGATTATGATGATAGTGGAATAATTTTAAGTTGTTAAGCGTAGAGGAAGAGATCTTTAAATCCAATAACCTTATAAACTTATTCTGTAAAATTTGCAACCTATTTATATTAGTTTGGGTAGTCTGTCCCCAAGAGGCAATGCCATAATTAATATGTGAATGAATCAATGAATAGTAAAACATTTTGAGAGTTTTAACTGTCAAACATGATATAACCCTAGAGACAATACTAATATGTTTTGCAATTCGACTTTAAATGTATGTTATATGATTATTCCATTTTAAAGTAGTTTAGAATAATTCCCAAAAACTTAAATGTTTGCACACATTCAATAGTTTGATTATTCAAAGTTAAATGATAAAGTTAAATGAATGGAATTACAGTAGAAGTGACCTGCCACGTGGAAGTGTTCTGTGTCTGGTAACCTTCATGTCTCCCCAATCCGAGGCGCGCGCAGCTGTTATTCCGAGCGAAGGTCATTCCCGAGCGCTTGGTCGATGGAGGCAGACGTGTCGATTGATCACTCGTCTCGGCAAAAGGACAATGGTATTGACGGTTGAACAGAGAGTGTTTTTGGTGGAACATGTCTTTCACCATGACGACAAGTACACGGACGAAGTGCAAAAACAACTCGCTAGGAAATTTCGTGATGCTGACGTCCCCCAACGTAATGCGTACGTCATCTCATAGCAAAATTTCGGGAAAGTAGCAGTGTTCTGGATGCTCCCCGCCCGGGGTAGGCCATCCACGGCAGACGAGACAGTACAGGATATCCAGGACAGGATACAGAGGAGTCCACACAAGTTCGTGAGGCGGCTGTCACAACAAGCTAATGTGCCAAAGAGTACAGCCCACAATATTCTGAAAAGGAAGTTGCGTTTCCATCCGTACAAGTGCCTATCGTGCATCAGCTGAAAGAAACAGACCACGAGGCCCTTGTTCGGTACTGCAGATGGTTCCAAGAATTCTTGTCTGAAGAAGGTGAGGACATTCTGGACGTGACTTTCTTTACAGATGAGGCCTGGTTCCACCTGTCCGGGTACATCTACAGTCAAAACACTCGTCTGTGAGGTACTGAAAATCGCCACAAATTTAAGGAAGCGCCTTTCCACAACCAGGAGGTCGGTATTTGGTGGGCCATGACTCGTATGCGCATTGTTGGGCCCATTTTCTTCAGTGAAACCATTAATGCACAACGGTACCGTGCCCACATTATCCAACCATTCATATTCGAATTCGCGGAACGGGAAATCAACGGAGGATGGTTCCAGCAAGACAGTGCAACTGCTCACACCGCTGGCGCATCAATACAGCTTCTTGAGGAATTCTTCGGAAATCGCATCATCTCCCGGGGACTGTAGCATACCTAGTCACAAGATCTGACACCGACTGACTTTTTTTCTGTGGAGAGCACTGAAGAGGAAGGTGTGCTCAGATACAGAGCTATAGGCTGTAATAACGACCCACATCCAACAAATCACACCACATATCCTGAGAAAGATCTTCACCAACATGCAGAAGCTTGTGCAGACATGTTTGGACTTCGGTGGGGCCCATTTCCAATACCTCCTGTAGGAACCAGTTCGACATGGTAAGTGTTACTTTCAGTGCACAGTTATTTTTCGGACACCCTGTATAGTAAGAAAACAAAAGTCATGTCAACTTCCAACCTTACAGATTTTATAAATGACGGGGAAGAAGTGGAGTTTGCAGACAATTTTATTCTCTTGGGCTCCAGAGTAGGTAATGAGGGGCAGTGTGCTAGAGAAATAAGGAAGAGATTTTCCCTAAGGAGAAAGACAATGACAAATTTAAAGTAGATTATGAAGGATAAAGACATTTCAATGACAAAAAAGATCAATATTGTTAAGTCAGTGGTCTTTTCTGTGGTAATGTATGGTTATGGAAGCTGGACATTGAGGAAGAGTAAGAATAAGGATATATATACACTATCTACCAGCAAGTAATTGGACACCTGTGATAGCAAAGGAAAACGAAGTTTATTCACCTTCAATAGTTGGTGGAGCCTCCACGAGCGGCGATTACAGCTGCGACCCTCCGGGGCATACTCTCAACCAGGCGTTGTACGACGGCTAGCGTTATTTTCTTCCACTCGGCTTGGAGAAGACAGGTCAGTTCCTTCACCGATTTCGGACGGTGGGGTCACCCCTTAAGTCGACGCTCCAACTCGTCACAGAGGTGCTCGATAGGGTTAAGGTCCGGGCCCTGCGCAGGCCAGTCCATTCGATTAACCCCATTGTCACCATACCAAGCCATGATGAACCTCACAACATGACAGGTGGCATTGTCATCCTGAAAGTAACATGGGTCCCCCCGTAAAACTGCCACAACGTAGGAAGCGCATGGTCATCCAAAATGGTGCAGTAGGTCTTGGCGTTGAGTCTACCAGGAATTGCGACCAAGGGTCCCGTGCCATACCAGGAATTGCGACCAAGGGTTCCGTGCCATACCCGGAATTGCGACCAAGGGTTCCGTGCCATACCAGGAATTGCGACCAAGAGTTCCTTGCCATACCAGGAGAAACACCCCCATAGCATAATTCCACCGTCGCCGAACTTCACAGTTGGCACAATACATTCCGGCAGGAGGCGTTCTCCAGGCAGACTCCAAACCCAGACCCTGCCATCCAAACGGTAGAGGGTGAACCTTGATTCGTCGCTCAAGAGAACCTGTTTCCACTGTTCAACGGTCCACTGTCGACGTTCTTTGCACCACATTAGCCGAGCAGCGCTATTGGACTTGGTGATCAAAGGCTTGTGGGCGGCAGCACGTCCATGATAACCGAGCAGATGGGCTTCCTTACGGATGGCATTCATCGAAAGAACACTCCCGGATGCCTGTTGAAACTCCTCGCGGATGTGGCCTATCGATTTAGTGCGGATTTTCCGAATTTCTCTGGCCAGCACCCGTCGGTCTCTAACTCCCAGTTTTGTGGGTCTGCCGGGTCGGGCCACATTCTGACAGTCACCTCTCATCATCCACTTGCCAATCACGTAGGCCACTGTCGATTTTGGGTACTTCAACTCGCTGAATATGTCACGTATGGATCGGCCATTTCTGTGATACCCGACTATTACACCTTTCTCGAAATCAGAGAGCTCCGAACTGCGTGGCATCTTGCATGCGACTGGTTGCGTTGTTGTTTCCCACACGATATTTAACGGCGGCGGCCGTGACGTGTATCAAGACCGCAGATATCGTCGATTGCAGGGGTGTCCAATTACTTGTTGGTAGATAGTGCAGAAGCTATAGTTGAAGTACAGGCAATCAATTAAAATCTATACTGTATCTAAATAGCATGGTATCCTTGCTCGTACAGTATTCGCCTTTTTGATGTGCGTTTTAATGTTTTTTTAAGTATCCTTTCATATATGCTGTTTTTGTTACTTTTTCTTATTGTGTATGTGCAGTATAAAGTCTAATATAATCTTAACATCGAACACGGCACACGTGTAAGTTGTTGAAATCAGTGTGCATATATATGCTGCAGATTGAGCAGCCCGCCACATTCGCATCTGAGCGGATTTTAGCGCCACTTCAAGGATAAAAGTGGTAGTGTGTACAAGTGTATATTAAATATCATGCGTGCGTTTAAGTGAGCGTTGGGTATTTTTTCATGTGTATGTGTGCGTTGCTGTAACTTTTCGGTACATTGGGGCGTGCTGGAGTTAAATCCAGGCATCCACTCCCAATCGCGGTATGGGTTTTGCGGGAAGTCTTCATCAAGTATTTAATTTTTTTTCTGTTTTGTTTTGTTACATATTTTCGGTTTCCAACTTAATTGAGAAGGCACCTCGCTAGCCACGAGGAACGGGGCAAGATCCTTAAAAAAATTTCTTTACATTTTTTTCTCCTTTTCTCGGTGTGGACATCGGGTGTCTTATTACATCTATTGTTGGATCAACCTGTAAAGGTAAGATCCAACAATAGATGCTTTTGCATTATGGACCTGGAGAAAAACTACTTAGAATTCCATGGACTGCAAGAAGAACTAATAAATCAGTACTCTTGACCAAATCAAACCCAGCTGCTCTCTTGAGGCAATGATCTGTAAGTAAAGACTCACATATTTTGGATAAGTGATGCGTCTCAATAACGGGTTTTAAAAAATGCTCATGCCTGGCAAGATTGAAGGAAGCAGAAGAAGGGGAAGACAAAGAACAAGATGGTGGGATGGAATCAAAGACGCTTGTGGAATGAGCATAGAGGAGTTGCGAGATCTTGCTGAGAATAGATCGAGATGGCGGGCATTTGTTCTTACAGTCACCAAGAGTCGAACATGACTCAATGGAACCTAACAACAACATTGAGAAAAAAGGATGATCGATAGTTCGTAATTTCATTTTGTTCGAGATCCATTCAGATTAGAGAAAGGTCCGAAACTCATTCTTTGGATAAGTATTAATTAAATACACAGGAATTTTAAACTTTGGAGCCATCCGTAAAAATATTCTCTCCGCCCCGGTTGCTGAGTTTTACGAGGCGTTGGCTTCTAATCACTCGTCCGACATGGGTCCGGATTCAAATCTTGTAAGAGGCATTGGTGGTGTAGAATAAAATTAGCAACTTTTCTCACAATAAAATGTTTATTATACATCGATTATAGATTTTCAGAGCGTTTGGCTGAAAATGGATTCGTCCTGAGGATGCCGAGCCAAACGCTTTGCGAAACTACAGTCGATGTATAATAAACATTTTATTGTGAGAAAAGTTGCTAATTTTATTCTATCTTAACACCACAAGCTTAGTAGTCATAAATTATATATAATGCATGGGTGATGTGTTTGTCTTACGGCAGTGGCTCTCTGTCCTCACTGGAACCATGGCCCCAAAATAGAAACGGGAGTTTGCTTATAACCCACTGAGTTGCTCACGGTGGCCGTTAAACTTTCTCTCTAAAAAAAAAAAAAAGAATAAAAAATAAAATAAATAGACAAAATCATCGCTCTTTCCACGTTTTTCTTTAATTAACACACAGTAACCGACGAATTGTATTTCGACACCGAAATAATATACCAATCCACACATAGCACCGTGGATTGTTGACACCGTAGCATAAAGCTAACGCACTCTGCTAGTTATTGAAAGATCTGGGATACGATCCCAGCGGTATCCGGACGACAATTTTCGGTTGCTGTGTGTTAATTAAAGAAAACGGGGAAAGAGCGATGGCTTTGTCTATTCACATTGTCTCCACGTATTTGGAAGATTTTCACCATTTCTATCGCCCTTTGGATTTAGATTTATTAGCTATAATTAAATAGCTTGTGCCGTTAAGCCCCACCAGATGGAGACGTCTCAATTGCTGAGCCCATCTCTACGAATTTGTGAAGTCAGATGCTGACAGATAAACACACACAGCGCCGTGGATTGTTGGCGCCGTAGCGTAAAGCGAATGCACTCGGCTAGTTATCGAGAGATCTGGGATTCGATCCCCAGCGGTGTCGAAATACAGTTTTTCGGTTGCTGTGTGTTAATTAAAGAAAAACGTGGAAAAAGCGATGACTTTGTCTATTTACATTGTCTCCACGTATTTGGAAGATTTTCACCGAATAAAAAAAACATAAAAAAATAATAATTCTTAAATACGAGTTAACCAAATTTTCGTGGTGTCACTCTAGAAAAATTCCAGGGGCACCCTCGAGCACCACAAAGTGAGAAAATTTAAACGTTGTAACACCTAGACATACATATTTATACTGCGGTGACATAAGACGAGAATTTAAACGCAATGATGCAAATACATTGCATGGCTTAATAACCTGGACAAGTTTTTTGCATCAAGCATTATACAGCCAAGGTCTTGGATTCGCGTTCTGAATGAGATTTGGGTTTTTCTTTTCCGGTTCTGTTTCACCCCTTCTCTAGAACAAGCAACCCTAAATCAACAACGGGAAACTTTGTGCGTGTTCGTGAATTTCTGAAACTGAAAAAATCAAAGACTATTGCATTCTCTAATTCTTTTGATACTATTTTTAGGTTGTATCAACCACTGATTCATCAGTTAAATAAGTTTACGGAAGAATCTATCACTATTAGTTCTAATTTTCGTCAACCCTTCCTCCTCTTCAAAACTTTATGAATATTTACAATGGTTTTCAAGAGCGTAAATTCTTGCGACAAAGGAAGGATTATTGCATTTTTCTGTTTCAAGCCATGGCAAATCCCAGAGAGGTGAAAGCCCTGGTATTCGAACTTCCCTTAAACGTGCTCATTCCTTTTTCCAATGTTTATCTCAATTTCAGAGAGAAAAAATGAAGTTTTTATACATATAATTCGTGAGAACTTTTGTATTTACGAAGTAAGGCCAAAACGGGAAACATGTTTCATTAACCGCAACTCGGTAGTAACCGAATTTCCATGCTTAATATTCCGGTTATAAAGCACGTTTTAATTTTTGAGAGTAAAAATGCAGAACAGAAACACATGTCGCGAAGTATCATAGATACCAACTTTATATTCTCCACACTTCTTTTATCGCCACGAAAGCGAGAGAGAGAGAGAGAGAGAGAGAAATGCGCACACACACAATATCTAGTATCAAAGGATCTCTGACCTTTCGTGAATCGCTAAGGGTAATCTGCATTCCGGTAACACCATTATGAAGTAACATGCGTTCCACTAACACGTCTCATTAATATTCCAGTGGCACGTATTTTTCTCTCTCGAAATATATTGAGACATTTAGGATCGTGCAGAAAGAAACAATAAAGTACGACCGCATTTAAATGATTTCTCTTTTTTTTTTTTTTTTTGCCATCTTTTTAAGACTTGTCTTTCCCAAAACGCTTTTAACATATCATTAAATCTAAATAAGAACCAATTTTTATTGATTCACCTTTGCCACCGCGTTTTGCTTAAGGGCATGCCATAATAAACTATATATTTCAAAGAATTATGGAGTTTTAACTTGGTAACTCCTTCACCAAAAGACAACTCGACCGTCTTACAACCTTTTTCATGCAGAGGATAGCACTTTCACCACCTAACACACTTTTCACGTTTCTCTTTCAACAGTTTCTTTAGGTGCAAGTACGTGAACATTGAATAATGGCTTCCTAAAAGTCAGACAAAACGCAGAGTTCTTTTTGTGTGTGTGTGAAAAGTAACTGGTTCCGTCATTTGTTACGCACTAATATCAACACTTCGTTCATTACTCAAGTTCAGATGACCTAATTTTACTCTCAAAAATAATTGCTCACACGATGCGAGTTTTAAATTTCGCAACAAGCAACTTACAGCAGATTTTGTATTCGTGAGTATTTTATCGCATTATCGGTTGATACTAATTCAGGAGCAAGTAGATTCATTCGCTGTAATGCAAATGTTAAAGGAAATTGAGAGGAATGAAAAAGACGTTAACAAAAATAACGCGCAATATTCAGTTCTGAGTATTTTTTTATTGCTTCCAGGCTCTCCATTGGTATTTTTATGTTTTTCCTAACAATGGTGACAAAAATATATGAGCACCTTTTACCTGGGTATCGCTCATTTGACCGAAATACCACTTTACTGAAGGTAACTGAGCTGAAAGGTTCATTTCACCGAAGGTAACTGAGCTTCTCGTATGTTTCGCAGAAGGGTCGTTTCGTCGAAAGGTTGTTTTTGTCGAAAAAAATCTCTTCACCTACAGATCATTTTATCGAAATGATCACTGCGTAAGTTAGCCAGTGAAAAATATACAAAATCTCATTCCAGGAAGAATTTAAGTTGAATTATATTACTTAAAAACAATTTTTAAAGACCATTCTGAATCATATTTATTGTCTAAACAATAGAGAATTGGTTGCGATAGGTAGGTCACTGTTCCGAATGTTTATGGTTGGCAGCGCGGTGGTTTGTTTTGCTTTATGAGAAAGAGAACAAGAGAGAGAGAGAGAGAGAGAGAGAGAGAGAGAGAGAAAGGGAGAATTGTTACTGTTTTGATTATCATTGTATAACACTCAAACTTTCCCCGACTCAAAACATCGCGAATATTACGTTGTTTTAGGATGTGCTAAAAGCTAAAATTAATTTATTTTGTTCCTAGCACCTAACGCTGTAGTGATAGGCTAGGTGTCATCCCTTGCGAAACCGGAACATCTATCGCGCTCGTGTAGTTGAAATCCCTGGTATTTGCCTATAAGTCGAATGTCCTCCTCCCATTGTATGACTTGTTTCCAGTCGGTCAAACCTTTCATTTGTGAGAACTAAAATCAGTTGTGTAACGTATACTCTATATTCACTTTCCTTTTGATTTTACTATCTCTGGTTATTTTATTTTACTATGTAAATTATCTTCTTACTGAACGAGATGTTATTTCACCCGCTGAATGAGATCTGGCAATGAGTGTAAGTCATGACGTGGTGGTAGCCAGTATAAATAGGCGCGTTCAACGATACGTATGAAGAGCGTTGGTTTATGTGAAGGAGAGCGTTTGTTGTTGTATAGCCAGAGCTTCGTTCTATGTGATTAGGTTGATTCTTCATTATTGTGATACGAGTAGTGTGTGTGCGTTGGATGATTCAAGAGTTATCTAATAAAAGAGCTTTTTCGTAAGTACGTCTTTCTCAGTTCATAGTTTTGTCAGATCTCTGTCTGGCTGTTAGGTTTATGTCATTAGTTGATTATTATTAACAACCAGCGTTAAGACTTTATTCATCTTAATTACTACCACAACATTACTAGCAGTTAAAAGCTTGTTCATTATTGTTACTGGACTACTAGCAGGAAAGTTTATTCATGATTTAATTAAGAAACAACAACCATTAGAAGAAGCATTAGCTTAGTACAAGCATATAATTCAGTAGCAGAAGCATTATAAAACATTACTAGCTTAGTTAAAAGCTTTATTCATTATAGTTGCTTCTCTTTCCTCGTGGAGCTGTTCCGAGCATTTTACCTACAATGTCGTGGAAGCGCCAACGTGTAAACGCTACAAATCTCTTTTGTTACGTGTGCGGTGAATTTACTACGAAAGCCAAGAGTAAAGTAATTTCTCCGGTGATTACGAAGGAATTTGAGTGTTACTTTAGTTGCAAACTTGATGATGAAGCTGCACTTTGGGCGCCTCATGTATGTTGCAGCAAATGTTCGTGATGTTTAAGAGGTTGGTTAAACGGCACACAACGTTCAATGTCATTTGCTATCCCAATGATTTGGTGAGAACCATGTTTCCGACTGCTACTTCTGTTTAACTAAAGTATCTGGCTTTTCCTCGAAAAATAAACACACCATAGTTTACCCGAATTTCCCTTCAGCCATGAGACCTGTTAGGCATAATGATTCCCTACCAATTCCCAAACCGCCGGGAAAATGGACCCTGAATGATGAAACGTCAAACTCTTCCTCTGAAGCTGGACCATCCTATTTTACTGATCGCGAATAACTGCCTGAATTGGGAGAACCTCATTTAATTTCACAGTGCGAGCTGAACGATCTAGTGAGAGACCTGAACCTCATGAGAAACAAAGTTACGTTCTCGACTACAAGGGGTCCTCCAGCCTGCCACTGAAGTCACAACTTATAGAAAACTCCACGAGCGTCTGTCTCCTCTTTTCTCCAAGAGTGGTGATCTTGTTTATTGCAATAATATTATTGGACTGTTTGCTGAGTTAGGGAAGGACTATAGTCCTGAAAAATGACGTCTCTTCATTGATTCTTCCAAATTAAGTTTAAAGGTGGTGTTATTATACAATGTAAACATTTGCTCGTTGGCACCACAGGCCTATGCTGCGCACATGAAAGAAACTCACCAGAATATAGTTCTTCTCCTTAAATCTATCAATTACTCCGAACACGTGTGGCACATATGTGGGGACCTAAAAGTAATTGTGCTTCTAACAGGAATGCAACCAGGTTATACCAAATTTTGATGCTTTTTGTGCGAGTGGGACAGTCTGGATAGGGAACATCATTATGAGATCAAAGAGTGGTCTTTGAGAGAAAGTTTAGTGCCTGGGGAAAAGTGTGTGAAATACAAATCACTCATCGATTCTGACAAAATTTATTGCCCCCATTCCACATCAAGTTGGGCTTGATGAAACATTTTGTCAAAGCTATGGGTAAAGGAGGCAGTGGATTTCAGCATTTAAAGGAAGAGTTCCGTAGATTGAGCAAAGCAAAATTAAAAGAAGGCATTTTCATTCGTCCACAAATCTGGACTATTATGGAGGACCCTGATTTCGCGGCGTAATTCTCTGTAACCGAAAAAGCAGAGTGGTTTGCATTCAAAGCTGTTTGAGCGAACTTTTTGAGAAATATTAGGACGGAAAACTTTGTGAACTAGTAGAAGTTATGATAAAAGAATACAAGGTTATGGGGTGCAATATGTCCCTTAAAATCCACTTTCTTCACTCGCACCTGGACTTTTTTCACCAAACGTAGGTGAGACGAGCATGGAGAAAGATTCCACTAGGATATATCTCAAATGGAAAGGCGATATACGGGAGATGGTCACCACGCATGCTTGCTGACTATTGCTGGTTTCATAACACAGACGTTTCGGAGTGCAGCTACAGGCGGAAGTCTTCCAGGAAAAGGTTTTAAAAATGTGAGTAAAATACTTAATTTTATAAATATTTTTGACATGTTTATAGCAGTCTGTTTTACTTATAAACCTTTTCGGACCTCATTTTTGGAATCATCATGTCATTCTTAGCTGGAATGACCAATTTTCAATCCTTAATTTAACACAAAATTTGTAAGAAAACTGCAATAATTTTTTTTTAATTTCAATTTCTTCTTCAAAATTACAACTTTATTTCCCATAAAGTTGGTAGGTGATAGAGCATTTTGGATTTCAGATTCGAAATCAGGGCATGCTAATTAGTCAAAATCACCTACTTTTGTTTCGGGGCAAGAAAAAAAAAGGGTTCAGGTTTGTTGTTAGTGTTACCAGCCGCTGTGAGGCA
Organism: Macrothele yani; assembly: GCA_039090855.1. Lineage (NCBI taxonomy): Eukaryota > Metazoa > Arthropoda > Arachnida > Araneae > Macrothelidae > Macrothele > Macrothele yani. The sequence continues at coordinate 137,770,075 of CM077023.1, forward strand.
ACCATTTAAAGCCGCCCCGGTGGCGCAATGGTCTAAGCGATGGCTTTTGATCATTCCTCCGAGATGGGTCTGGGTTCTAATCCCGGTGAGGCATGGATGTTGTGTTTGTCTTACCGCATTGTTTCTCTCCCTTCCCTGGAACCAGTGGCCCTAAATTAGGGACGGGCGACTGCTTATAGCCCATTGAGTTGCTCACGGTGGTCGTTAAACATTCGATCAAAAAAAAAAAAACCCTTAAAGAAGATACCTGCACTCTGAAAGTACATAACCTCGACTACATGCGTCCTGGCAGCTTTGTTTTTTAACGCCGGCTGCAAGGCTTTATGTAAATAACTCTGATGGGTGAAAGATAGTACACACTGTTGCATGCATCGAGAGACTAAGAAGCGCAGGTGGTGAGGGACGTCACGAGAAAGGTGAAGAGTTGGCCAATTTTTGCATCGGAGAGCAAATGGATGAACATTGCTTGGCCCAAAAGTGCCCTACTGAGACCGAGTTCTCCTAAAAATGTAAAACTGTTTATTTTTGGTCTTGTTCAGCTTTGCAACTAAGGGATTACAGCCGCTGTGAAAAAAAATACCCTTATAGATTCATTTGATTGAATGATATTTCCTTTTCGGGAAAAAATGTTTCCAAGTGACTTTGAGTACATCCATCGCTATAATTAAATCTGTCAAGACGAGTTAATCAATTTATCCTTGCGTAAAGAGGAACACTACTATTTGAGAATTCTTAGCAAATGTGAACAGCATAATAGTCGTGTGTCACGCAAATGATCTATCACGTGTATTAATCTTTGTAGAATAAATTGAATACAGTGTTTGTGCGTTAAAAACTTTTGAGGGCTTATATCTTCTTGATTGTACCTGATCAAGTGGTGCGGACTCATTTTCGGTCTCGTCCTTGGCGTTGAGCCAGAATTTTTTTATAAGTATTTTTAACGAGATCTTCAGCCAGATACGCAATGATACAGAGCACTACGATAAACTTTCAAAATCCTAATTTCTAGTAATTTCTTCCTTTGAACTCAGCAAAAACTTGTTTGTTTCATTACAAACCGGAGTTTTTAATATTCATGTAATAATTCACTTTGTGAGAAATTCATTGTGATGGTGGTGAAAGAATAAATTAGTAATGTATATAATCATTGCTGTAGTTGGCCATGAACATTAATTGAAAGCCGCATGATTCAGTATTTATGTGATGTTATTTATTAACACAAGTGTCGACCTGATTCATCTTCTTCGGAATACAGCCACGCAGAACATTCGCAATACATTTGGTGCCATAAGCATAATTAATTTTGTAGTAACTAAATGCAAACTATGTGGCCTGTTCTATAAATAAACAGAGAAAGCACTACACTCCTATGGATATTTGAGTAAAATATGGACATTTTGATAAACTGTCGCTTCGGTGAAATTACCTTTAAATGAGATGAACTTTTACGTAAGATAAACATTCAATCAAATGAACCGTTCGACAACATGACCTGTCGCTTCCTTTCCCATCTGAAGAACAAGATTAACACTAATTAACGGATCTCAGTATCAGGTGCTATTTAAACCGTTTCATGGCCTTCACATGACGCGTCGTTTACCTGCAGTTGCATCGATTTGCATTAAGACACGCAAGTCACAATGTTGTGGCTCTTTGGTGTATATCCCAAGCAGGTTTTATATCAGAGTGTCTACAACTTTACCCTACTACATTCAATGTTATTTTTATCTAGCTCTAACTCACTGTCAGGGTTGCCAAACGGTAAAAGCTGTTCGGGGAAGTAATGTGCCGTTCAGTAAGAAAACGTTTTACAAGAAGTAATATATAAGAAACCAACTTCAAAAGGAACATTAAACAGAGATGTACATGTGACCTCCGACCCTTCCCGAAATAATTCAGAAAGTAGAGTCAGTTTCCCTTTCCAAGGTAGTATTATCATTTTCAGGCTTTCACAGGAAGATATTCCTGAAATCAGTATTATGGAGGCTATCAAGCACGCTGGATATTAAATAATATTTATTTAAACCTAAGAACTCTCCAGCTCTTGATTAATGTTATTCTGGAAAGTATTTTCATCAGCAATTAATTAAGCGTCCGTATCTGCCCTCTAAGTGTTTTATTACTGATGTTATCAGTGATATTATAGTTTTCCTTGAAAAATACTTATTTTTTTTTATGTGAGGTAACTTTTTATCGGTTCCCACAAAAGTTTCAATAAAAACAAATGTGACATGAAACAATAACGAATGCTCATTAGACATCTAATATCTATCACCTATGCTGTTAAGTATGTCATGAACTCTTCAAAAATGCAGTAAAAAAAGAAATTATGGCAAAGAATAGAAATCCAAATCATTATTGATCAGAAAAAATGACGAAGACCTAGTTACTATAGTGAAGGTGAACAACAACCCAAAACCGGTTTTACCTTACCCCCATAAAGCACGCTAGTGATTATCCTGCACATGTGAATGAAGTAATGTGCGTTAAGACGTAAAATAAAAGCCTTTAACACTTCGTTGGCCTTTGGCAAATACCCAGTCGCTTTCTAAGATCAGACGGCAACACCTACGCAGTTTAAGTTTATAAAAAAAAAAAAAACATATTTCACCAGTTTACGTAACCAAACTGAAAAAACAAAACAAAAGATGGATAAATGAAAAAGTATACGTTACTGCTCCAGTTTTGTAGTTGGAGCGATAAAAAAAGTGTGATCAAGGATAACGTTTCTTCAGGAAACTGTTATTCAATTTGCAGTGTACGACTTCTGCACAGTTCAAACGTATGCGCTGTAAATGCTCTTGAGCAGGTCAGGTTTGCTACTTTTTATAAGACACGATCGGGAAACAATGTTAAAGTGATCGTTTTGTTGGGAACAATAAAACATTTTCGACGGATCTGTGTTGGCCTCATTTTTCCATGTTTTGTTTTATGGACATTAAGAATTTATCAGCTTGCTTCACTTTCAACACAAATTTACTACTCATCAGCTTTCTTCCTTTATATTTAAAGTAAGCTTTTCCGCCGGTTGCAATCTATTTTGTTTTAAATTCTTGCGATAGTTTCAGGACTACCCTGAGCACAATCTAACGATAATCAGCCTTTCTTTTCTTTTGCGGTAGTTCATGGCCACCTTAAGAACTGTTTACACAATAATTACTTTTTCTTTTCATTTTCGCAGACAGCATTGAACATTATTTATTAACTAACCATCAACTGTCTTTTTCACTTTTTTTGCAGTTTATCATCCATCAGCTTTTCTTTATTTCTGTGGTAATTTTATGACTGTCTTCAGCACAGTTTACTGCTAACAGTTTTTCTTCATCTGTGAGGTAGTTCTTTGGAAGTTTCATGACTATTTTGATCACGGTTTACTATAATCATCATTTGTTTTAATGTGTGGTAGTTTCATCACGGTTTACTAGCGACCAGCTTTTCTTTATCTGTGTGGACTGTCTTGAGCAGGGGTCGGCAAACTACGACCCGCCGCCTCTTTTTGTACGATCCGCGGGCCAAATACGACCCGCCGCCTCTTTTCGTACGGCCCGCGAGCTCTAAGAATGGATTTCACATTTTAAAATTCTTTAAAATTTTGAAGTCTTAAAATGTCAAAATACGCGCTATAACGGAACGGCCGAGTTGAGGAGTTGAGAGATAGGACCGTATGTGACACTCCTAAAGCTTCGCATTCGGTGGCCTGTGCTGTAACACCATGCAATTATAATTCAGCAGCGTTTCCAGTGCCACGTGTATCGCTGTTCTGCGACATTTTGTTCTCGTTTGATTACCCTTGCATATTCATCATGTCACTGTCAAAACCAGAAAAGAAGAGAGAAGTGGACTTTGAATCTCGTGCTTTTAAGGCAGAATGGAGTGTGAATTATTTTGTTACCGAATTTGATGACAAAGCATTGAGTTTATTGTGCAGTGACATTATAGCTGTACTAAAATAACACAGTATACTTCGTCATTACCAGACTAAGCACTCGACACAATATTCACAAATCACAGGAAAGCAACAATCAGAAAAATTGGAAACTTTAAAACGGAATGTTTCATCACAACGCGATTTATTCATGAAAATGAAAATAAGGCTACAACTAAAGTCAGTTTACAAGTAGCTCATTTGTTAGCCAAGGAAGAAAAGCCGTTTACTGATGGTGAGCTAATTAAATCATGTTTGATTGTAGCAGCAGAAGAAATGTGTCTAGGGAAAATGGATTTATTTAAATCTATCAGACTTTCAGCGAGAACAGTTGCTCGAAGAGTTGAGGACATTGGGAGCAATATCAACAGCCAATTAAAAAAAAGGCTAATGATTTCGAGCGGTTTTCCTTGGCTCTTGATGAGTCGACAGACGTTACTTATCTGCTCAGTTGCTTCTGTTGATTCGAGAAGTCAATGCTGAGTTTGAGGTGAATGAAGAATTAACTTCTATGAATAGTCTGCGTAGAACAAGTACAGGCGAAAAGATTTTCAGGGAAGTTGAGAAAACGTTGACAAAGTACAATTTGAAGTGGAATCAGCTAAAATGTGTCACAACTGATTGTGGTAAAAGTATGTGTTTAACAGGGACAGGCTTAGTTGGAAAAATTTACAAGGCTTGCTAAAATGCAAGGTGTTCAAAGTCACCAACAGGTTCCTTGTGGAAAATATTTGAATCTATCATGTGTTCTTGAACCAGTTGTGTCAGCGGTGAACTTCATTCGCTGTCGTGAACTTAACCATCGTCAGTTCCGTAACTTTTTATCAGAAACGGGAGCTGAAAATCCTGACTTGCCCTACCATACAGCAGTTCGATGGCTCAGCAGTGGTAAAGGCTTATTCAGATGTTTTGAACACAGAAGAGAGATTGAAATTTTTCTCAACGTAAAAAACCGCCCTCAACCACTATTATCGAACACGGAATGGCTTTGGAAATTAGCTCAGATATCATAGGATTTCTTAATGGATTCAACTTAAAACTACAATTCAAAACAGTGCTCATATGTGAAACTTATACTCGATAAAGTCATTTCGACGACAATTGGCGTTGATTGAGTCACAAATCACATCAAGCTGCTTTGTGCATTTCCCATAATGTCAAAAATGAAAAGAAGTGAAATCTCCATTCCTACACAAATTTGCGGCGGATATATTTTCTGAGCTCAAACTACATTTCCAGCAGTGATTTTCGGATCTTGATGCAAGTTCAGAATACATTTCCATATTTCAAAATCTATTTGACTGTACAATTGAGGAGCTTCCACCTAACCTTTAATTGGAAGTGATTAATCTGCAAAGTGATGACATGCTAAAAGGCAAATTTCAAGAGAAGAATCCAACAGAATTGTATAAAAGTCACCCAAGCGATGGGCATGGACAGTTAAGATCATATGCTCGGGGATTTATATCTGTATTTGGCAGCACCTACCTGTGTGAAGACATTTTCAAAGATATAAATAGACAAAGTAATCGCTCTTTCCACGTTTATCTTTAATTAACACACAGCAACCGAAAATCTGTGATTCGGACACCGCTAGGATCAAACCCCAGATTTTTCGATAACTAGCCGAGTGCGTTCATCTTACGCTACGGTGGCCATTAATCCACGGCGCTATGTGTGTTTATCTGTCAGCATCTGACTTCACAAATCCGTAGGGGTGGACTCAGCAACTGAGACGTCTCCATCTGGTGGGGCTTAACGGTACAAGCTATTAAATTATAGCCAATAAGTCCAATGATATGGTGAAGATCTTCCAAATACGCGGATACAATGTAAATAAACGTGGAAAGAGCGATGATTTTGTCTATTTACATTGTATCCGCGTATTTGGAAGATCTTCACCATATCATTGGACTTATTGGCTATAATTTAATAGCTTGTACCGTTAAGCCCCACCAGATGGAGACGTCTCAGTTGCTGAGTCCACCCCTACGGATTTGTGAAGTCAGATGCTGACAGATAAACACACATAGCGCCGTGGATTAATGGCCACCGTAGCGTAAGATGAACGCACTTGGCTAGTTATTGAAAAATCTGGGGTTTGATCCTAGCGGTGTCCGGATCACAGTTTTTCGGTTGCTGTGTGTTAATTAAAGATAAACGTGGAAAGTGCGATGATTTTGTCTGTCTTTAATTAACACACAGCAATCAAAAAATTCTTATCCGGACACCGCTGGGATCGAACCCCAGATATCTCGATAACTAGCAGAGTGCGTTCTTCTTACGCTACGGTGGCCAACAATTCACGGCGCTATGTGTGTTTATGTGTCAGCATCTGACTTCACAAATCCGTAGGGATGGGCTCAGCAACTGAGACGTCTCCATTTGGAAGATTTTCACCATTTACTCTCCACCATTGCATTTATTAGCTATAATTTTAATAGCTTGTGACGTTAAGCCCCATCAGATGGAGAGTCTCAGTTGCTGGGTCCATCCCTACGGACTTGTGAAGTCAGATGCTGACAGATAAACACACATAGCGTCTTGGATTGTAGGCCACCATAGCGTAAGACGAACGCACTCGGCTAGTTATCGAAAGATCTGGGGTTCGATTCCAGCGGTGTCCGGATAACAATTTTTCGGTTGCTGTGTGTTAATTAAAGATAAACGTGGAAAGAGACTATCTTCCAAATACGCGGAGACTATGTAAATAGACTTTGTCTATTTACATAGTCTCCGCGTATTTGGAAGATTTTCACCATTTTCAAAAATGAAATACGTAAAATCTCAATACAGATCAGTGTTAACAGATGAACATTTGCAATCAATTTTGATGATAGGGAGTTATAACTTTGAACCCCAATTTGGTGAGATGCTATCCAAAAAAAAAAAAAAAAAAAAAGCAATTCTATTCTTCTCATTAGTAGAGTTGCATTTCAAACAATTGCAGTCTTCTTTTAGTTTACTTATTAATATTATTACGTTACATTTTGTTTAAGAAATTTGTGAAAACGTGTTTTTTTTTTTTGTTATTTAAGTTGGCCTACCTATTTAAATAACAAGAACAAAAATACCCACATAAATATCCTCGAGTTTGCCTTTTGGCCAGCATAGCTTAAAGTATTTACTATTTTTCCCCCTTACAAAACATCTTGAGTACAGTATTGCAACCATTAGTTATTCTTTATCTGTGCGATAGTTTTATGACTCTCTTGAGCAGTCAGTCTTCCACCCATTAGAACTTTATCTGTGTGATAGGTTTATCTTTTAATCCACTACGGATCAGCTTTTCTTTATCTGTGTGGTAGTTTTATGAATGTCTTGAGCACATTCTTCCAGTCATCAGTTTTCTTTTACCTGTAAAGAAGACATGCAACAGGAAATCAGGGGAATTGATTTCCTGGTGCATGAATCATTTACACCCATATGAGGGAAAACTGCATTTAAAGCAGACAGTGTATGCAAAATGTTCTCTAGAGTGAACGATATTAAGCGAAAACAATAATTATAGGGTTTTTAGAACCAGAAATACAGGAGGAAATATACGGTCGAGTCGCATTATCGTGACCACCAGCTAATATCCAGAGTAACCGCTGTGTGCAGCGCGAACAGCAGCTAGACGGGCTGGGAGTGACTCAATAAGGTGCTGGAAGGTATTCACAGGTATGTGGAGCCATGCTGACTGCAGGGCATGTGACAGCTGCTGGAGGGTGCATGGTAGAGGATCCATAGAGCGATCAACACGATATAGGTGGTCCCACAGATGCTCAATTGGGTTTAAATCTGGGGAATTAGGGGACAAGGGAAGTACTTTGAAGTCTTCATCGTGCTCTTTCAACCACTCTCGGACATTTCTAGCTGTGTGACACGTCGCATTGTCGTGCTAGTAGATCCCATCCGCCACAGGGAAGACAATCAGCATGTATGGGTGTACGTGGTCTGCAAGGATGGATTCATAAAGAATTCGGTCCATAGTGCCTTCCACGGGTATGAGTGGACCCATAGAATGCTACGAAAACATTCCCCAGACTATCACGCTGCCCCCACCAGCTTGTGTTCTTCCAGCAATGGTTGAAGAGTGTTTGTTCTCTGGTGCTTCTCGCCTTATACGCCAACGTTCATCCGTTCGATGAAGCAGAAAATGTGACTCATCGGAGAAGGCAATCCTTTGCCAACCAGCGGATGTCCGTTTGCGATACTGCCGTTAAAATGTAAGCCTTTTCTGCCAATGCACCTTCGTTAGCATAGGTGCAGTGACCATCCTTTGGCATCGGAGCCCCATACGCAGCAGGATTTGCTGAACTGTCGTTTTAGACAAACTTCCGGTAGCCCCCTGGTTCATTCGGCCAATGAGTTGCTCCACTTTAGTGTGTCGATCGGCCCTCACGCACCTTCGAAGCCGACGTTCACTTCTCACATCAATGGCATGTGATGCTCCGCAGTTTTCACGTCGCTTATTCGCAATGGTCCCATTTTTCTAATCACTTTACACTTTAACCACAGCAGCACGCGAACAGTTCACAAACTGCGCTGTTTCAGAAATACTTCCACCCGTGGCCCGAAAGCCGATAATCACCATTTTTTTTCAAATCTGATAAATCGCTCCTTTTATCCATAAGAGCAACGAGTGATATGTTTTCAGAATGCCTACAGTACACCTTATATGTATACCCAATATTCTGAAACTACAATGTTTTAAGACAAATGGCTTTATTACCGCAATTAATAGTTAGTCGGCCCACCTTTTGCTTGTATGACAGCGGCAACACATCGAGTCATACTTTCAACCAATTTCCGATAGGTCTCTACAGGAATGGCTGGTCATTCGTCCTCCAAAACTTCTACCAGAGTGGAGAGCGAAGACGGTCGTTGTGGTCGATTTCGTATTCGTAGCTCCAGTTCATCTCAGAGATGTTCTATGGGATTAAGATGGGGTCTTTGAGCAGACCAGTCTAATAATTCCACCTAATTTTCAAGAAACCAGTCCTGCACACGCCAGTATGGCAGAGAGCTCGATCATGTTGAAAGAGACAACGGTCATTTCCATAATATTGCCCATTGTTCGTAGGGCAGAATTTTACCAGAACGTCGAGTTGTACTTCAGAGTTCATGGCTTGTGGTATGATAACCAACGGGCCGAGCCCCATCCACGAAAAACAACTCCATACCATGATGGAGCCTCTGCCGAACTTAACAGTTGGAGGAACACAGTCCGACGAAAATCGTTCGCCGGGCTATCACCAAATCCAAACACGACCATCAGATTGAGAGAGTGAAAAGCGTGACTCGTCACTCCAAAGAACAGCTTTCCAGTAGCCCATAATCTAGGAACGACCGGAGACACACCACTGTAAACGCAGCATTGCAGTCACGGTAGTGATGTATGACTTGTGTGCCGCTGCTCTTCCATAAACACACTGTGCAACCCTCTGCGGATAGTTACGGTACTAACCGGGCCATTACAAGCATTTCCTACTTCAGCAGCGATGGAAATGGCAGATGAAGAACGGGATTTCTTAACATTTCTTACTATAGCTCTTCTGTAACATTATGTCAGTTTGTTCGGCTTTCCTGAACGTTTTTTTGCTGTCGTCGCACCGACATATTTACATCTCTTCACGACACCACTTACAGTTGATTTTGGTATGTTTAGTTTTGCTGCACTGCTCCGTATATGGAAACGTTACTGAAATGACATTCTATGACCAGTCCACGCTGGAACTTGGAAAGTTCGCGTCCACGAGGCATATCCGCTTCAAAGTTACTGATAACACGACAGAACATCTCAGCTTTATATACGTACCTCCCCACTCACAGCGTACCTTCTGGGCAACCGTTCATTGCCCTTACGCAGATGTTTGGTAGTGTCCAAATATTTTTAATAATATAGTGTAGATTTTTCATGTTATAATATTAACGGCACTTCATACAAGCGTTTTTGGGGAGGGGGTTACAAGCTACCGTGACCAACTCTATGGGCTATAAGCAGTCGCCTGTCTCTGTATTTTGGAGCCACTGGTTAGGCCAGTTCTGTAATATTAGCACACCAACCATGCCAACGGTTACACCACTGCGTCACCGTGGCGGCCTGAACGCATTCTCATTTAATTCTTTGAGTGCCAGTTTCAAGCAGGTTTCTCGTCTTAGCACAAAGATCTTCCTACAACTTTCACTATTTTCACTAAATCTCGGACTTCTTAGTTTGACTTGGACTCCACCTAGGGTGGCGGAATGACCCTGGAGCTTACTATTCATGTTTAACCTAAATTTCTCCACATGAAGCTGTTTAATTTTCTAATCCATGAAATATTTATCTTTATTGTTCTCTAGGATCCTGCTAAATATACATACAAACGCAAGGTTTCAAGTCTCGAAACGTGTAGGGACTATTTATTTCGAAACAATTAGTCTCAAAACGTGTAGAATTTAGTCTCAAAACGTGTAAGGACTATTTATTTCGAAACTATTTTCTAAATTACTTCAGTAGTGCTGATAATAGTCTTTAGCGTAGAAATTGGTTAAAAATTGCACGTTTGAAATAGCAAATTCAGTGTTTAAATAGTAACTCCGAAATAATAATAATAAAAAAAAGTAGAGAAACAGCCGTAGCCTGCCTCTCCGAAATGTTCATTTAAATCTCTTGAAGTTTCCTTGGTAAACGAATTCAGTTGTTCATGGCTCTGATATCTTATGAACAGTGTAGAAAAAAATGCTTATTATAATGACTTTAATGGATTATAAAACGTATTACATAGCATTTAAAAAGAGCGAATATTTTATTTCACTCATTAAAGGATCTAAAATGTAGAATTTCGTATTTTAAAAATTGAGATTTAATCAAAAGAGCTTTCACATTATAATGAATGCAGCGAACTAAAATCCAGAAGTCATTCGCACAAAGCAAAAGTCAATTAAGTCAAATCCTGTCATAAATTCAGCCGATTGAAGCATAAATACGCTGGTGCTCGAAATTACTGTGACAAATACAGTCATAAATAAAGCAAAATCCATACAACAGAGTTTGATGACAGTTGGTACGAACATGCATTTATCGATAGCGCAGCAATACGCAGCAGAAAAGGAATGTCACCACAGCATGGGGAAGAAGCATGCGCATTTCAGCATGACAATCCAAAAATGATGCAGCTACTGGCGCGAATTTTGAGGGGCTAATATGGAGTATGATTACCTCGAACAGTGATACAGTTCGCACGCGCTCTCGTTCTTGTTTATAAGGCTGTGAATGAGAGATTAAGGCAATAAATGCCACTCCTCTACCAAGGTGCGTCGTAGTCCTGTGAGGGGGCTGCCGGCTTGCAATTACTCTTCCCAGGGCTTCACAAACATGCTCTGTTGGATTCAAGTCCGGAAATCTTGCGGGCCACTCCATCCTGTAAATATCCTCACTCTCTAGGTATTTGTCGCTAGTCCCCATAGAGGCGACTAACCGGACCCTATGGGGTCTGGCGTTATTGTCCACGAAAAGAAACTGGGGACCAACAGCTCCCCTGAAAAACCGTACATAGGGCTCTAGGATGTAATCTCTGTAGCGCGAAGCAGCCAGGGTACCTCCTGGAAACACGTGCAGCAGTGTGCGTTCACCCAACATGATGTCAGCCCAAACCAGGAGTCCACCAATGTAGTGGGAAGTTTTCCTAACATTGGAGAGAAGATTTCGGCATCCCGCCTCTCTTCAAATGTACAGTCGTGGCCAAAAGTCCTGCACCAGTTCACCGAAAGTCAATTTTTGATGTTTGAAGTCAACTTATACAGCGTAATGGTAAAGTCAGGAATACATATTATACATCATTTTAAAGGAAATTTTATGCTGGATTCAAGTATTTTTACAGAATGTTATTACCAGTAATAGAAGTGAAGTTATAAGCAAAAGTACAACGTCTAGTCATAAAAAGCAAAAAATAGTGTAATTTGTGAAATTATTGTTCAATGCATTTAACGTAAAATTACTGTACCGTACATTATTGACACTTGCAGGACACGTGAAATAACTGACCAACAAGCAAAATACGCTTTAATATTTAATTGGATAACCACCGTTTCTTAGTAACAAAGTGAACCTTCTTGTCATGAAACTAATGAGCTTCTCTTGTTGTCCATTAGTGATAACACGGTGCCATACGGCCCTTACAGACTCAATTAATGCTGTTTTAGATGTGGGTCCTCGTTGACGGATCTTTTGCTCCAATCTCACCCACAGGTTCTCTGTGGATTAAGATCCGGTGACTGTGCCGGCCACTGAAGTTTTCCATAACTTTTCAATTAAACAACTCGTCAACCAACTTTCACCGATGACGTTGCGCGTTATCGTTCTGAAAGATAAAATTCCGCAAACCCATGTCTTGTGCAGATGGTAGCAGTTTGGATTCCAAAATATCCATACATTTCGATCCATTCAATGTGCCATCAACAATGTGCAGACGGCCAACAACACTGACTGAAATACAGGACCATAACATCACCGAATGTGGGTGCTTGATTGTTGACTGGGTGCAGTATGCCTTATATCTTTCACCACTTAGACGACGTACATAATTATTTCCATTATTAGCGAAAATAGTAACAGTTGTTTCATCATTGAAAATAACATTTTTCCATTCATCAACAGTTCAATTCTTGCGTGCCTTGCCCAAGCTATTCTTTTGAGCCGTTGCTGTTCAGTAAGGAAAGGTTTTCCTGCAGCTTTTCGTGCATTCAGTTCATTTTCTTGTAGCCTTAGACGAACTGTACGTGCAGATGCAATAATGCCTACTTCATTCTTCCACTCATTTTTTAAATCAGTGGCTGTTTTAAACCTTGATTAGCTATTCTTTTGAGCCGTTGCTGTTCAGTAAGGAAAGGTTTTCCTGCAGCTTTTCGTGCATTCAGTTCATTTTCTTGTAGCCTTAGACGAACTGTACGTGCAGATGCAATAATGCCTACTTCATTCTTCCACTCATTTTTTAAATCAGTGGCTGTTTTAAACCTTGATTAGCTATTCTTTTGAGCCGTTGCTGTTCAGTAAGGAAAGGTTTTCCTGCAGCTTTTCGTGCATTCAGTTCATTTTCTTGTAGCCTTAGACGAACTGTACGTGCAGATGCAATAATGCCTACTTCATTCTCCCACTCATTTTTTAAATCAGTGGCTGTTTTAAACCTTGATAAGCTATTCTTTTGAGCCGTTGCTGTTAAGTAAGGAAAGGTTTTCCTGCAGCTTTTCGTGCATTCAGTCCATTTTCTTGTAGCCTTAGACGAACTGTACGTGCAGATGCAATAATGCCTACTTCATTCTCCCACTCATTTCTTAAATCAGTGGCTGTTTTAAACCTTGATTTTAAGGAACGACGAATCAACATGCGATCATCACGTTCAGTACACAGCCTTGGTCGACCTGTTCTTTTTCTGTTTCCCACACATCCAGTTTCTGCAACTCTTTTAATGGTGCACAAGACAGTGGGATGATCACAGCTGTATTTAACAGCAATTTTGGCACCGTGTTATCACCAATGAGCATCTAGAGAAGCTCATTAGTTCCATGACAAGAAAGTGCACTTTTTTACTAAGAAACCGTGATTATCCAATTAAATATTAAAGCATATTTTGCTTGTTGGTAAGTTATTTCAAGTGTTCTGCAAGTTTCAATAATGTACTGTACAGTAATTTTACGTTAAATGCAATGTACACTAATTTCACAAATTCCACTATTTTTTTGTTTTTATGACTAGACACTGTACGTTTGCTTGTAACTTCGCTTCTATTACTGGTAATAACATTCTGTAAAAATATTTGAATCCAGCGTAAAATTTCCTTTAAAATGATGTTTAATATGTATTCCTGACTTTACCATTACGCTGTATAAGTTGACTTCGAACATCGAAAATTGACTTTCGGTCTACTGGTGCAGGACTTTTGGCAACGATTGTACATACGTCGAGAATCCGTGTTTAGGCTGCACCGCGACTTTTCACTGAAGAGAACACAGGCTCATTGATATTGTCGGGCCTATTCAAACTGACCATTGCCGCCCCGGTGGCGCAGTGGTCTAAGGCGTTGGCCTCTGATCATTCGTCCGACGGGGTCCGGGTTCGAATCCCGGTGAGGCATGGATGTTGTGTTTGTCTTACGGCACTGGCTCTCTCCCTTCCCTGGAACCAGTGACCCTAAATTAGGGACGGGCGACTGCTTATAGCCCATTGAGTTGCTCACGGTGGTCGTTAAACCTCCAATCAAAAAAACAAAAAACAAAAAAAAACTGACCATTGTGTGCGATGCGGCAAGTGGGATACAGGCCATTGGCTTTTTTGTCTACATACCTCTCTCGTGGATTCCTCTGTAAACTGTTTTCCTCGATATCGTGGTTCCCGTAGCAGAGGAGAGCTCTTGCAAGAATTGCCTGGCTGGCGACTCCCTATGGCTGCGAGCTGTTCGAGACAAATGCCTGTCGTTTTGACTTGTTGCAGCTCGTGAGTTTCCTTGTCCCGGTCTTCTGGTTATTATTCTGGTTTCTTGGAACCGTCCCCAGAGATTGGAGACTAATTGCCTCGACATATTCAGCAATCTTGCTATCTCAATTTGCTATGGCCCTGCTTCTAATCTACTGTTCACTCTCCAACGCAAAGAGTCTACTAAAGGATGATGCGGAGCCATTCTTCCACTACCAGTCCAACTCAAGCTTCAATTGCCGCACCCCGCTCAAAACAAGTTTGCTTGCCTGTCAGCTGGATGACGTACGATCGTCCTTTGCATATTCCTATAGAAGCTAGCACAATGTTGCTTGGGTATGTCGTCTTAGCGTTTCCCCTTGCACATGTCTCTGAAAAATCTTCACAATCGGTCATACAGTTTTCGACATATTCTCCAATTTACATTTGTCACGTTAATTTTGGACGCCAGTGTAGTTGCTGAGTAGTCAGTGACGCGAGCTTCTGCATTATCGTTTGAGCTAGACCCGGGTTGGAGTCCCGAATGAAGCATGGGTGGTGCGCTTGTACCATGGCACTGGTTCTATTCATTACTTGCAATAGGTGGATTCAAATCGGAGGCGATTTTTGCGTTGGGGTTTAAACATTCTTCCTGTATCGGATACAACTCCTGCTGGGGAAACAACCACCGTGAGCAACTCTAAGGACTATTAACAGTCACTCCTCCCTAATTTAGGGTCACTGGTTCCATGGAAGTGAGAGAGCCTGTTCCGTAAGACAAGTGTTTGATCCGGATCAAATGCGGGCGACTAGCCAGAAACTCACGCCTCTGACCACCCTGCTACCTAATCAGATACGTACGGTATCCTATAGTTGTACACGTGGAAACCGCCAACATCATGAACAAATACATATACGAAGGGAGATATATCTCAGAATAGCACTAAGCTAAATAACATCGTTGCATAAAAGAAGACAATTTTACCTGTCATAATTCGGGAAAGAAAGAAATATATTGGATGTTTTGAAAAATTGTTTTTGTGTATGACGTATTTTAAAAACAGGTACTTATTTTGCAGCATTTCAGTTGCTATGAAGTTCACCAATTTCCCGCGATTGAAAAAAATCTTTTACCTTTCGATTCCTTTTATGTCGAAGACTATTTTAGGTATAGTCACTTTTTCAAGTTAAGCATAGATTTCCCGCTAGGGGACGTAAATGTAAATTCCGTTTTCCCGGATATCTCTTCTTCTAAAACTCCGATTTGAAAAATTCTTTCTGCAGCCGATACAACTTCTTATGGGAAATATTTTGCATATAATTTCTAATTTTTGATAAAGAATGGTTTGGCCGCAGGGGGCGTAAGTGTTAATTTCTGCTTTTGATGTATTTGCAGCAAAATCTGAGCTTCTAAAATCTAGATTGAAAAAATTCGTTCGTGGACCGATACCACTTACGTCGATAAAAAAATTTCGGAATATTTTCTTTTTAAAATAATGCATGGTTTCTCCGCTAGGAGGCGTAGATGTATATCTTATTTTTGTCAATATCTCTGCTTCTAAGAGTTAGATTTGAAAAATCCCTTCTTTGTTGGATAGAGTTTCTGGTGCGAAATGTTTCTCATATAATTTCAAAATTTTCAAGTAAGGCATAGACCTTCCGCTAGGGGGCGTAATGGGAAATTGCGTTTTTCCCGGTATCTCTGCTTCTAAAACTCCGATTTGAAAAATTCTTCCTGTATCGAATACAACTCCTGATGGGAAAAGTTTTGCGTGAAATTTCTAATTTTTGGCAAAGAATGGTTTGGCCACCAGGGGCGTAAGTGTTTATTTCTACTTCTGATGTATTTGCAACAAAATAGAACCTTCTGAAATGAAAAAAAATTCTTCCTTGGACCGATGCCACTCACCTCGGAAAACCTTTTGAGAATACTTTCATCTTAAAATAATGCATGGTTTTACCGCCAGGAGCGTATCTTATTTTTGTCGTTATCTCTGCTTCTAAGAGTCAGATTTAAAAATTTGTTTCTTTTTGGGAGAGCATTTCCGGTGCGAAATATTTATCATGTAATTTCAAATTTTTCTTAACGCGCAAGTTTGCCACCAGAGGACGTAAGTTTACGTTTCCGTTTTCCGCAATGACTAGTGGCTGCGTGACTAGCGAATTATTTTATGAATAGAGTGAATTTTGTTGATAGCTCTTTTTAACCGAGGCAGATACCCTTAACTTCAGTTCATTATGGACGACCCTATCGGAGTTACTACGTCATTCGTCCTCTCGACCTTCATGATGAGGGCTCTTGTTTTTGCTGAAAGAGAAGAACTGCACATTGTTAGGTGAAAAATTTTCACTTACGTCAATGGGAACTCAGATAAATGCATCTTCTAGATAGTGGCTACGCCAGCCCCTCAGAACTGGGTGGGCTGTTGGGGGGGGGGTACCATGGGGAGGGTACAAAGTTTTAAAGTGTTTGGCAGAAATTTTGGCAAAAAGATTACGTTCATGTGCATTTTACCCGACGCTGGTAATATTGTCCCTAGTAAAAAAAAAACTTTTCAAACGAACACTGTACGTAGTATTTATTCAATGTATGTAGTATGGCAACCATGGGTACGAATCTCTAAGGCAAGTTAATGTTTCTACGCAATTTTATCTTATTTGGGTCGTTTCTTTTTCTCTTTGCGTTCATAATGCTGTTTATGAATTTTAGTTTGCAACCTGACAAGGAATATCTGTATTTTTCTCTCTCTTGCTCATCTTTTTAAACTATAATTACCGAAATGGTATGTTTTTGCTACTCTCTTAGAAGTTCGTTCAGAGGACCCTCTCCATTTTCCAGAAGTACATATACTAAATTTAACAAAAAATTCATTTTATATAACAAAATTTCATGAATTTGAGAAATTCACGCACGTTTATCCAAGGCCCCTAAAATCTTAAATGGTTGCACTCGTCATATGTTCCAACTGCTTAAACATTGGGGAGGGGGAAGGAGGGATTGGGTGCTAAAGGGTGGGCTCAAAGGAAAGTTGGGTGGGCTGAAGCCCACCCGTAGCATCGCTTCTGCTCTTGGACATGAACTATACTGTTTTGGAATGTACAATCATTCTCATAAAAATCCGCGCACCAAGAATTAGGCGCTGGATTGAAATGAGAGTTTAGTCGTGAGATGGTACATACTAGAGATGAGCTCGGGCCCGGGCTGGCTCAGAATTCACTAACTACCGAATAACCCGGGCACGGGCTGGGCCCGGGATTACACGTCTTGAATTTCATTACTGTAATTAATTCAACACGTGCAATTCCGAGCCCGGTTGAACTACACGTGTTGAATTTCATTGTGGATTTGTTACCATGGTGGAAGGATTTTCAATTTCCTAAGCTAGCTGCCATTGCAAGACAAATTTTGCTTAGCAAGACTTGATTGATGCATTGTCCAAAACTATGGCCCAAGCAAGGATTAGTTTAAGGAGGTCTGGTATCGAAAAACTGGGAAAAAATTACATTCCCATTTTTTGTATTTCATTCAAAATCAAGAATCTTATTTTTACAATTATGTATTAATTTCCAAAATTTTGCAGTTAGAAGTATTGTTATTTATTTGTAAAAATTTCCTCACTGCCACGATTTTGGGGTGACGTTGGTTTTTAGTGCAGCAGGTCGAGTTTTAGAGAAAAGAAGATCAAGTTGAAGCGCTGAGGCATTAGATGCAATTCTCTCTCTCTTTTTTCATGATGAACTTGATCTGGAAACTGCACACACATATGATAATATTGTGATTACTATACTATTAAGCGCAAAGCTTTGTTAATGTTACAATATGCAGAATAATCTGGTCTGGAATGCTTTTACGTTTTTTTTTTCTTATTTTGGAAATTTCCCTACATGCTTTTTTTATAATCTACTACATCACTCTAAACTACCTTTACCAATTAGCATATATGTAAATTATATTGCAAAGATTAGTTTTCTAGAGTCAAAATTTCAAGCACTTGCAACTGTCTGTACGGAGTTGTACGTTTTATAATGCAATTTATTCAAAATAAAAGTAAATTTAGAAATCAAAAAGAAATAACGAATGGAAATTTTTGTTTCTAAACGATTTTCTTTTCTTCAGCTTTTACCAAAATTACTGATTCAGGGCACGTTGATTAATTATTTATTTTCAAATCCACATTTTAGAACATTTAGCTTTATGCGTAGTATTTCTAAAAACATATTAATATTGTGAAGTGGATTAACTGAACTAAACTTTTTAAACTAATGATTTTAAAACTAATCCTTGCTTGGGCCATATCTTTGGCCAGTGTTATAATGCATAAATGCAAAAAAATTTTCCAAGAATCCGGGCCCGGGCAGACCCGGGCTCAGCAAACACATGTAATCAAAGAAAGCGGGCCTGGCCCGGGCTCCTGAAATTGAGCCCGAACTCATCTCTAGTACATACAAAGGACAGATGTGATTACAATATCACATCATCAGGACGATTTCCCGCTGAGATACGGTACACATTCCGGTCAGCGTTAGTACCGCGTCGGACCACCTCGTGTTCCGACACAATGCGGTGATACGGTCCGGCATGGAGTCAAAGAGACACCATATGTTATCCTGGGACAGATGGGCCCCAACTTCTTGCAACTGACGCTCTAAATCACGAACACTGGGACATGGAGAAAGCTGGCGTCCCATCTGGTCCCTTACGTGCTCGATGGGGGAGAGATCAGGCGATCTGGCAGACCACACAAGCGTCGAAACATGACGTAAACAGTCCTGGGAAACCCGAGCCGTGTGCGGACGGGCGTTATCTTGTTGGAAAAGGGCTCCAGCCCCCTCCCTCCAAGGAAAGGCAAAACATAGGACCGCATGATCTCCTGTACATAGCGCTGGGCTGTCAACGTTCCTCGGATCACTGCGAGGGAAGTAAGGCTGTCATGCGCGATGGCTCCCCAGACCATCACGCCTGCAGTTCGGGACATGTGCCGCTGTACAGTGAGGTTGGAATTATAGCGCTCACCTGCGGTCCTCCACACTCTGACTCGGTGATCGTCCGTTCCCATACAGAAGCGGGATTCGTCGCTGAACACTATACGTCTCCAGTCCGTAGCATTCCACGTTGCTCGCTGCTGACACCACTGCAATCGACGCCGACGATGGTCAGGTGTTAATGGCAGAAAACGTAAGGGCCGTCGAGAGTGCAGATTCGCCTCTGCCATTCGTCTGGAAATGGTTCTGGCGGACACAGGAGTCCCATGTATAGCGGCCACATGTCTCTGGATATTGGACAAGGACGTCGTTGCATCTGTGCGTGCCGCTCTCACGATCCTCTCTGCTGGTGGTGTGTCTGTGTCGTCCAGAGCCAGTCCGCCGTATCTGGATGCCTTCAAGTGTCCATTGTTCCCAACACGATCGCACCGTACTGTCCAACCGGCCCAAATGGCGACCAATTCGGCGCGCAGGCCACCTTGCCTCTCTCATCCAGACGATACGGCCTCGTTCAAATTCCGTCAGTTGCCCGTACGCACATCTACGGCGGCTCCTAGGCATGTCTATCGCTCAGGGATCTCACCTGACTCTTACCGTCCACTTCGACACGCATGTGCAGTCCCCTGTGCGGCGCCTTATAAGCCCCAAGGATTGCGATTGCAGCGCCGGTTTTAGACACGTGGGCATGCGGAATCGCACGAAACTTTACTTATTTGCATTTCTGCCCTCCCCGTAGCTATTCGCCGAGTTTCGCGCTAATCGCACGGTTTTTTTCTTGGTACGCGGATTTTTATGACAATCAGTGTACTATCAAATTTGTCATATCATAGCGCCGTTATATCCCAAACAATCAGGATATGGATAGTTGCTGGACAGTCGGGAATCAGGTAATTAGATTTACTGCGTCTGAAAAAATCTCGGCCACCCGGTGGCCAAGTGGTTCGCTTCTGATCATTCGCCCGAGATGGGCCCGGTCTCTAGTCCTTGATGAGTCACGTGTAGTGTACCTGTCTGATGGAGCTGGTTCTGTCCCTCACCTAGGACCAGTTGCCCCAAATTAGGCACGGCCGACTAGTTTTAGTGTATTGAGTGCTCACGGGGGTCGTTAAACTCTGAAAACAACAAATCCCGAAAAATTTACCATCGCGCATTTACAGAAACCTTATTTTAGTTGCTAGAACCCATATATTACTTTTTGGCACGCCTTTTGTAAAAAAATATTGTGCTTATGTTATCGGTTTGTTCGTCCGTCCGTCTGTAGATACCATATCTCTGCAACTATGATATGAGTTCAATTTCAAAAATTATTTTTGCGTTGGGAAGCTTGACATTTGTGAATGAAGATCCTTCATTTCGTTTTTTTTTGTTTTTTACAATTAACAATTTCGCAGCTAGATGGCGTAAATGCAGATGATATCGAATTCAAAATACATTTTATTCCATATATTGGCTTCTAAACATCCGATTGAAATTTTTTTTACCTTTCGATTCTATTTATGTCGAAGACTATTTTAGGTATAGTCACTTTTCCAAGTTACGCATAGATTTTCCGTAAGGGCATTAAAGGAAATTGCGTTTTCCCAAATATCTCTGCTTGTAAAACTCCGAGTTGAAAAATTGTTTCTGCAGCGGATACAGCTCCTGATGGGAAATCTTTTGCATAAAATTTCTAATTTTTGGTAAAAAATGGTTTTGCCACCAGGGGCCGTAAGTGTTATTTTCTGCTTCTGATATATTTGCAGCAAAATCTGAGCTTCTAAAATCTCGACTGAAAAAATTCGTTCGTGGACAGATGCCACTCACGTCGATAAACCTTTTCGGGATGTTTTCTTCTTAAAATATTTCATGGTTTCTCCGCCAGGGGGCGTAGATACATATCTTGTATTTGTCGATATTTTTGCTTCTAAGAATCCGATTTGAATTTTTTTCCTTTGTTGGAGAGCGTTTCCGCTGCGAAATGTTTTTCATATAATTTCAAATTTCTCTTAACGCACAATTCTGCCACCAGAGGGCGTAAGTTCCCGTTTACAGCAATATCTGCGGGATTAAGAATACGATTAAAAAACTTCTATCTTCTGTCAGATAGACTACTGTTTTCCATACCGGTTCCATTGACTTGAATAGCTTTGATAAATTTAATTCGCGTCAGAACGAATTTAAAAGACGTGCTCATTACAATCGAAAGTTCGGTGTCATCTTTCTTATTTCCCGTTGGGGTGGATGGGTGGGTGGGGGAGGGAGTTAAAAATGTTTGTCGCTACTCGATAGGCCGGGTAAAATTAGTTCTGTTTTACTTTACCAGAAACAGGGCCGCGGGTGGCCTAGTGGGCAACGTTCGTGACTTCCACGGAAAGAACCTGAGGTTCGATCCCAGGCAGGTACGAACGCTCGATCCACTAAATATCCGCCGTGCATCGGATGAGCACGTTAAGTCGTCGGACCCCGGGTACTGGCCCCCCGGTAATAAATAAGGGCGTCTTCCTCCCCTTTCTACCTCGCTTCCGTGTCACTTTCCTATCAGGCACTCTAGCCCAAATCTCCTAGCTTCCTATTTCTAAGGGTTGTTTAAGACCTGGGGTCAGACCCTTCCTTCCTAAAATCCTCCACATATGATCTGATCTGATGTTTACCAGAAACAGGAGAATAATCAAAATTGCTTTCATTGAACTCACCAAATGTCGTAAAGGAATCGTTAAAATTCAAAGTCTTACGGAATAAGGCAGAGGCCTATTGCTCTTGCAGAATAGTGTCTTTAAAATAATAGCTTCAAGTATTTGTCTCGTGGCGACAAAAATCTAAAGAAGGAAACGAGTAAGTGAAAAAGTGCATTTAGAGATACCACTGAAGAGACGTGTGTGCCGTACTTCTAGAACCCCTTCTCATTGTTCTCGATTAGAAGCAAAGATTATCCAGAGAAATGTTACTGCTTGACATTTCGTGGCAAAAGCATTATCTGGACATCTTATTTCCCCATTGTAAAAATGCTTAGAAATGTTTTCACTTGTATCTGCCGATTTGATGGATGCTTCACACTGTGTTAGCATCCGTTACAGAAAACTATCAACGGGGAATAGCAGCAGCCATCTCATGCGATAACATCTCCACGTCATACATTCTGCAGCCTTGACATTTACATATTACTCTGAGCGAACCCATTAATCCTCCTCAGGGTGGGGTAACCACCAAACATACGTAGTTCAGTCGATGTATCAACGGATGCTTGGCAAAAAAAGAACATAGAATCAAGCTGCATAAAGAAAGACTTTAATTGATGAACTTCGAGATTATGGGAACATTGAATTTGATTTCAGAACCTGCAGGTGCACTATAAAAAAAGAGAGGGAGAAAAAAGTGAACGAGTCTTAGTTTAACTGGGTTTGCTGACGGGTTCTTTCTGTTCTCAAGAGACGAGAGGGTTGCGGAAATGTAATAGAAGCATCGTAGGTGTTTGGCCATTAACCTTCGACTACCGTGCGTTGGTTGTCAACGTCATTTCGTCGATTGAAATTCTCTACATGGTGCCAGGAAAACGGGACGCCGAAGCTGCACAAAAAATCCTTTGACTACTTCCTACATTGCTTACATGAAAACTGCTTTGGAATGAGCTCATGAAAACGCAATTACTATGTGGGTGATGTACAGACACCTAACGTCGGTCAAGAGACAAGTTGAAAGCTGCGGGTGTTTTCAGAAATGCGAAAATTGAAGATTTCCTGCGTATTCTATTTAGATTTGTTGATTTAAGAAAAAAACACAGTGATGAGACCCTGACCTGTGTTCCCATTTTTGTGATTCATGCAGCAATTCGAAATTTGGAGAAACCATAAGAATGGGATGTATGAAGTTCCTTGACAGTGTTGCCCAATGGTGCTCATTAGTCACAGAGAAACTGATGGGTAACTATGATGAAGCGGGGAGAGAGGGTCAGCTACTTCTCTCTGCCCCCGATGTACCTTAGTAACATGACATACGAAGTCGTATCAGAATAATATGACCACCTACGTAATAATGGGAATAACCACCCTTGGCCCGGATGATAGCGGCGAAACGGCGTGGCATGAAAGCAATGAGGCCCTGGAAGGTTGCCCGAGGCACACGTGTCCATTCAGACTGCAGCAGAGCTCGGACGTCCCGGAGATGACGTGGTTGTGGATCTGCACGTTGAGCCTGTCTATCCAAATAGTCCCACAAGTGCTCTATGGGATTGAGCTCGAACGATTTCGCAGTCTAAGGGAGAACAGAGACATCGCTGTCGTGTCCCTGGAACCAGTCTCACCTTAGCGACATGGCAGGGATCATTGCCCTGTTGATAGACACCATCACTACCCGGGAAAACGTCCAACATAAAGGGATGCATGTGGTCAGCAAGGATGGATAGGCAGCCAGTGGCGTTCAGGGATCCATCCAGTAGTACCAGTGGCCCCAGGTCATACCAGGAAAACATCCCACAAGCATGCACACTGCCCTCAGAGGCCTGTACTTGACCGACAAACGTGCCCGGGGTGATGGTTTTCGTGTGTCTGACGCCGTATCCGCCACCGCCCGTCACTTCTGTGGAGTAAAAACCTCGATTCGTCAGAAGGCAACCTTTTCCCACTCTTCCACTGTCCAATGACGGTAGTCCCATGCGAACTGCAGGCATCGTTGCCGATGGGCCTGGGTTAACATGGGCGCCTTGACGCAGCGTCGATTCCGGAGACCCGTGCGCAACAGGGTTCACTCTACTGTTATCGGGGACAGGTACCTGAGTGCCCCAGTGGTAATTTGCGTGGTCAATTGCTGCACTTTTTGCGTCGATTGCCCTTCACCGGTCGACGGAGGCGACGTTCTCCTCTGGGGTCGATGGCTTTTGGGGCTCCACAGTTATGACGTCGGGAGGTACACGGTGTAACGGCGGTTCATTCTTGGTTCACCGTTAGTACATCACCTCGCGAACAGCCCCCTCGAAGTCTGCTGTTTATGAGATGCTTCCACCCTTGGAGCGGTGGCCGATGATAATTCCTTTTTGAACGTCAGTCAAATCACTACCTCTGCCCATTGTGCTCACGTAACGCACTATGGCTGATCTGTCCTGGCCGTTCGCTTATATCTCCGTGTGGTCGACCTTGTCACGTGCACTTTGTGACGCGCCTGGGCGGGTACACTGTGATTCCGGGGTTGGTCATATTATTCGGATACGACCGTGTACATGTTGTGAAAACCCACTTTGGCGGTGACGGAGATCGAAATCGCGTCTCCTCGCTCCGGAAGTTATTGCTCTAACCGACTACGCTACACCGACGGAATGTGCCGCTAAAGACTTGTCGTCTTGACACATGCTTTACCTCTGTAGTACGTCACAATGTAAGCAAATTAATAACAGTATAGAAGCATCAACTTTTCTTTGCAGCTGGATGGGCGTTCATCTCCTACAAATTTGTACAGCATGTCAGCAAAATGAGTCACATCATTTCGTTCCAATTTGAAACCAGAGATTCGCACATTTCTTAAATATCCACAGTGCTTTCACTATGTGTATTTGCTGATATTTAAGTCGCTTTCAGACGTTGCTTAGGCACCCAGAAATTTCTCTTCGGGTTTACACCCACCGGAAAGGTTTAGATGCAACTATCTGTCCCAGGAGACTTTCGTGTTGCGCATCAGAAACGAAGTCGCGTCAGATTGAACCCAGAGGCTCAGATATGACAGTGGGTAGACAGGTCAGAGAAGTAGAGTGCAGATGGAAAATACGAGTCGACATAGTTGTAAGTGCCAGACTGTGACGTCACAACGAACGCTTCCAGAGAGAGAACAAGGACTGGACAACACAACTGTATTTATAACGGGCGATCCTATATCACGGGCAGACGGCTTAATTTGCCCATCCGACTCACGGCGGGTACTTAGTGGTAGAAAACACCTCAACCTACTTGGGTTCGATTGCACAACCATCTGGCTTGAAGGCGGTAACTCTAACTTCTAGGTTACCAGAAGTTGCTTTTTCAATCTGTTGTGTTTTATATGGCTTGTGATTCTACTGAACCCTGAGATAGAGTTCCGGGTAAGACACGAATGTTATGTCAGGGAGCTGGTTCTCTCCCTTTCTAAGAACCAGTGGTCCTAAGTTTAAGTCCAGTGATTCTTCCTAGTGTTAGATGCACGTTGGGACCATTAAAATCCTGAAAGAAATAACAAAGAAAAGTAAATCCTGTTGTTGTCTTGCCTCTGGGTATCAATCACCTTCGCTAAGCCTCAGCAGAGAAATATGGCTGAAATTTGTTAATTCATAATTTCCTAATCACATGGTAGTCCACAAAACATTAACTCAGACGTAAAGATGCCTTCAGAAAATGTCATCTACCTGATGAACTAGGAAAACACAAAATCTGTACCATCCTACAGTTTTGTGTTTAGGAATCGAAACAGTATCCTTCGATTTCATTCCGAGTGTTCTAACTCTTAGACAGCCTACGACAGTGCATTTGTGAGCAACTAAAGTGTTTTTCTAGTTTGCAGTCGAGTGGATTCTGATCATCCTCAGAGGTGGTTCTGGATGTTTGAATCCCGGATTATACATGGATGACGTGTTTGTCGCTTTCTTGCAGCACGAGATTTGGCCAATTTTCTGCATGTAACCATTCTACAAACCCTGTGCGTTCACACCATATGCGAAACTCAGTCGATCTGCGGATTTAAGGAATTCAAAAAAAAAAAAAAAAAAAAAAAAACGAGTCTTATGACAAAAGGCACAAGCACTTCCGTAGTAACAACTGTCACCCACTCTGATGCAGGAGTCTCAGAAACGAACATACCTTTATTTTCCCAATCTAAGTGCTTAATGAGCTTAAAATACTTCATCTGAGTAAAAATGTAACGGAAATCAGTAGATGTGAGTTCAAATTCTGCTCCTGCGCTGCGTCATTATCTTGTTTTCTGAAGAATTCTCTTCCTGGATGTCAACTGATGAATGAGTTTCTGTGTTTGACAAAACCTTATGGCTTTTGAATTTTTATAACTTTTCTTCCTATTCTTTGCGATGTGCCAAATTTTTTTCACTCATAAAATCCACTTACGTTGCAAAAAAAAAAAAAAACTGATATAAAAATGGTTGTTAACTTAGAACTACCATCATATTTCGAAAGATGCCCAGATTGCAAACGCTATTCCAGATTTAACGGGAAACGACGTGAGTTTTAGACGAAGCTGTGTTGTTCATTTCGTTCTGCAAAGGTGTTAGACTTAGGATTTGCAGTGGGTTGTAAATACTGTAAATAATTTGCATTTAAGTAGTATGTGTGAACATATAATGTTGTTTTGTGTTTCGAATAATTGTTTTGGTATTTGTAAAAATAATTCTTATGCAAGGTGTTAGAAATGAATTTCGTTCTTTGCGGATCACTATTTTTTTTATTTATTAACTTATGAGGTTATTTTAAGGATTAGTTGGAATTTGAAAATAAATGATGATTGTGGAATAAAAGGACTTTGTAATTATAGTGTTCTATTCGGGTACAATATTGGAATGTTTCTGGGTTTCACATGTCTATACTATGTGTGACTGTATTACTTGCGGTAAGTACATTGTTAATTTGTGCTGCTTTATTATTTCAAACATAAATTGCTGTTTAATTTCTTCTGATGTCACTGTAACACAATATTTTGTTGTAAATGATAGTTTTTTCAAATGTAGGATTTCTTAGCTGTTAGAAATGCGTTCGACAGTTTTGCTTTTTAAATTGATAGAAAGCCTGTGTCAATATTTTCTGAATATGGATTGTTTAATATCTTCGAAGATGTTTCAAATTGTGATTTAGATTATTAAAATTTAAATCTAGAATTTTTTATTTTTTTTAAACGCCCTTAGGTGTTCGTGTGCACGGATGTGTTTTCCAGGTTGGTGAATGAATACATCATTACGCAAGAGAGGTCAAGGGTTGGAACTTTTGTGTTCTACTGCTCGGATCTGGGTACTCCGCGGGGTGCTGGGATTGATGTTGTAATTTTCCCTTTTCCTGTTGGGAGTTCGATTAGTACCTGTGATGCCGTCAGGCGGAACGGATGATAGAAATCAGGAGCTCAGGGCTTGTGATATTGCTTTAACAAGTTAGTAAAATCATGCAATGCATTGATTATGATACGCTTTCCAACATACCAGAAATCATTACTCTAATTATTACTAAAATTATGAGGATAATGGCTGTAGAATAAATCTCGCTCCTATGACCTGACCTTTGACTTCATTTCGATTATATTCAACAGAACCGGTTCAGTATATTTCCCGAACAACATGATGAAGTTTTGTCGCAATCGCATACTAAAATTTCATTGAAATAGAACCATATTTACGCAAGTTATGACGCATAAGGGCAATGGAATGCATCCCGCTCCTATGTATGTCCTGACCTTTGACACCATTTCACTCATTTTAATAGGTTCGTCCCTAGGCGGTCCCCTACCGCATACTACAATTTCATTAAAATCGAACCATATTTACGCAAGTTATGACGCATAATGGCAATGGAATGGATCCCGCTCCTATGTCGTGACATTTAACCCCATTTATCCCATTTTCAATAGGGTTAGTCCCCAGGTGGTCCCCTACCACATACTAAAGTTTCATCGAAATCGAAAAATTTTTACGCAAGCTATCGTGTGGACGCACAGACGGACGGACGGACAAATCTGGAGCATATACGCTTCTTCAACCTACGGTTGGAAAGCGTAAAAATTGCTTTTTCATGTTGGACATGTTGATATAAGCACAGTGAATCGTTGTGTAAAAGTCACCAGGGAAGGCTTTATGAATCTGAAAACGCTCAGAGGCAAGCCTCATCATACATAGCAGGCGTGAAATTTTTTTCAAGCGATCTGAATTGACTGACATATTGTCATACGTGAACTGAACGCCCGTGTTGGAATATGCAAAAATATTGCACGCGCATTTATCCATAAGACTGGTTATTCAAAACATTGATGGACGCCACCAAGTGGGAGTCCTGTGGCTCCCATCTAAAAGTTTAAGTAAGATGAGGCAAAAAAAAAAAAGAATGTGCCACACACAACATTTATAATCAAACAAAACTGTATGTCCTAGATAGATAACTTATCTTGTGCTATTCCTATATAGTTAGCACCTTGGCAGTGACAACTTCCTCTTTTAAAGATACTATGCACAACATCTGAGGAAAGAGTTCTGAATTTTTTTTTTTTTTTTTTTTTTGCGTTCATGGACACTTTATGCGCTGCCATACTTACTGCAGACCAAAATATCCAACACATAATCGATTAAAATATTTTTTTTTAAAGTGAACCCTCCAATGCTGCATCTATATGAAAGCACATACAGATTAGTAAGTACAGGAAAAAAGTAATAAAAAATTGCAACCGTCTCAAATTTCTGAAATCCATCTAAAGCACTATTTGCATTTAACATCAGTGTAAAGTCTATCGATGAACAGCATGTAGCTTCTACTAGACAAATGCCAACCCGTTTGGATAGTTACCGGCGCGGTAGGGCACACGTGGGAAAGTCAAAGGCGTATGCAACGCTATCCGCGACTTGTGCAATATCAGTCGGAGCTGAAACGGTGGTTGTAATGGACAATTGAGTCAACCCCTTGGATATGGGCACGATCATCGGATACAGAGCAAAGGATGCTGGTATCTGGGAAACGGCGATTTTTGTTAGCTGTTCACTGCATGCCGTAGTTAAAGCATACCGAAAGTGTATGAAAAGAGGCGCAAAGCACAACTGACGGGTGAGTATTGGACAGACAAAGCTGCTTACTGCTCGAGGAGAGAGAGAGAGAGAGGCCGCTTGGCCGTATTTTTCGTAACAATAGGCAAGTACCTTGGCACAGATGACCATAGTCTGCAACCAGGGAGCACAGAGGAGTGCATCCACAGCTACAGCGCAATGATCCTTCCACCGTATGGGCCTACGATGTTAACGCATGACCATAACATTCCTCACCGCAGCACGTCATTGGCAACAACGACTAGAGTTTGACAGAAAACATAGGACGTGGACCATAAAAGACTGGAAAAAAAGTTGTCTTCTTTGATAAACCACGTTTCCTACTGTATCGAGTGAATGGACGATGGCGAGATGGTACAAGATGCCCGTTACCCCGTAGATACAGGTAGGTGGAGGCATGTAATTCTCAGGGGATGTCTCCCAAGAACACTGTCGGTTCCCTGATAGCGCTGGATGCCCCCCTGAACGCCACCACGTACCTGTCCGTCATTGCAGATCAGGTTCATTTGTTTATGCTGACAGTGTTTCGAGATCGAGATGGATGTTTCAGTAGTTCAACGCTCAGTGTCATACTTCTCGTATCGCACAAGACTGGTTCTATTAATTCGAGGATGACATCCATATTCATCCATAGCCATCCGACATGAACCCAAATAAATATACACTGCCTGACAGAGAAAATGCCACACCACGAAGGAATGCTCCAAAACAGACCAAACTGCACACGCAGATAGCCAAGTAGGTCCTGAACAAGTGATTTAATTGTCACATACATACTAGGCTCCAGTGGTCAAATATACAAGATGATCAATAAGGTGTGTAGCCCCCATTTTGGGCGATACAACGTTCAATCCGAAGTGGCATCGAGGCAATGATAGTCCAAATAGAGTCCTGGGGTATCGTGGACCATGCGGTGTTGATCCGAGTCTACAGTTCATCTTCATTTTGCGGGGGTGAGAGGGTACTCAACCGACGCCCAATCGTGTCCCACAGATGCTCGATGGGCGAGAGGTCAGGAGATCGGGCTGGTGACGGAAGCATCCGCACACCATGTAAAGCATTCAGGCTGATCCGAGCGGTATGCGGCAGGGCGTTATCCTGTTGAAAAACGGCGTTTGGGATGCCCTGCAAATACGGTAATGCCACGGGCCGCAGGACATTGTCTACATAGCGGCGTACCATCAATTTGCCCGTAATGCGTACCAGCAGTGAGCGGATGTTGGCGCTGATAGCACTCTACACCATGATTCTACTTTTCCGGGTCGTGTGGCGCTCCACAATGGCGGAGGAATCCGCCCGTTGGCCACGTCACCTCCAGACTCTCACACGGCGATCATCCGTGGTGAGACAGAACCGTGATTCATCGCTGAACACCACACTGTTCTATTTGACACCCCACGCAGCTCTGAAGCGACACCAAGCCAAGCGATTACGACGATGGCTCACTGTTAAGGGTAGCCTTCGCAACGGACGGCTGGACAGCAAACCAGGCGCAGCTCATTGGCGCGACACTGTCAGCGTCGATATCGGATCATCCAAGTCCCCGTACATTCCGCAAAATGTCGCGCGTCGTGGGCTGTGCGTACGGCATGACGTCGGATGCAACGATCGATGCGCTCGGACGTCCGTCTCCGTGCTCCGGTCCCCCTACGATGTTGAACATATCCTTCCCGGGACCACTGTCTACAAATTCAACAGACGGTTGTGGCATCACGTCGCGTTTCTTCCGCAATACGATGCAAGGACCATCCGGCGGTACGAAAGCCCACGATATCATCACTCGTAAAGTCATCTGTTTGATGAAATCGCGTACGACGGCGTCTTAATGGCATTGGCACCCCTTGTTCGTTCTCCAGAGACGGTTACAGCAGAACCACTCACTTCTCGTGCCCGTGATGACGTCTCGACTGATGGCCTCACGGGCTAGCTGTCCGCTTATATCCCGCGTGACGTTCGTGCGATTGGTCTGCAAATGAAATCATTTGCATAACTTGCACGTGTGCACCCACCCTGCAGTTTGTATGGCGCTGCG
Organism: Macrothele yani; assembly: GCA_039090855.1. Classification (NCBI taxonomy): domain Eukaryota; kingdom Metazoa; phylum Arthropoda; class Arachnida; order Araneae; family Macrothelidae; genus Macrothele; species Macrothele yani. The sequence continues at coordinate 137,801,168 of CM077023.1, forward strand.
TACACGTCTTCGTGGTATAGCATTTTCTCTAACAGGCAGTGTATTTAGGACCATATGGACCGAAAGCTTCGGCGTACGGACTCTCCACCACGGACACAGGACTAGCTACGGGCAGCACTTATGCGGATATACACTGCTGGCCACCCAAAATGCAACACCAAGAAGGACCCGAGATAGCAAAGCCAGATTTACTGGACAAATAACAACAGATACAAAGATGAAACGATTGAGCTTGCAGGCCCGTGCGACTTGCGGAACACGCAGACATCAATAGTTCGTGTGGCCTCATGGCTGGCAATAACGGCCACTACACGCCGCGGCAGCAAACGAAAGAGGCTTTGGATGTGGGCTATGGGTATGTCGGTCCAGGCTGCTTCCACAACTTGCCACAGTTCATCAGGCGTAGCCGCGGGTGGTGTTTGCCGGTCCACTCGGTTGCCGATCAGCGACCAGACGTGTTCGATGGGCGACATATCCGGAGAACAGGCGGGCCACGGCAGCAGTGACACCTCGTGGGTCGTGAAGAATTGTTGCACGATGCGTGCCACGTGCGGGCGCGCATTGTCCTGTTGAAATGTGGCCGCTGGCAGGTCCTGCAGGTAAGGGAGGACTACAGGCTCCAAAACGTCGGAGATGTAGAGGTGGCTGTTGAGTGTACCGGCGATGCGTACCAGAAGGGTGCGGGTGTCATATCCAATTGCGCCCCAAACCATAACGCCAGGCGACGGACCGGTATGGCGATGCCAAATGCAGGCATCATACCGTCTCTCGCCGCAGTGCCGCCACACGCGGATCCGACCATCGTGGTGTTGCCGGCAGAAGCGGGATTCGTCGGAGAAGACAATGTCGTGCCATTCCGTAGTCCAGGTGTGGCGTTGAACGGCCCACTGCCACCGCACTCGCCGGTGGTGTAACGTCAATGGTAATCGGAGCAATGGGCGCCGTACGACAAGTCCCCGCTCCTGCAGACGACGTCGAACGGTACGTGCTGACACAGGTTGTTGCGCAACACACCCTAATTCCTGCGCTAACGTTCGTGATGTGGCGGTCCGAGCCGTCAATGCCCGCCGCACAACATGCCGGGCCGCCCCGGTGGCGCAGTGGTCTAAGCGATGGCCTCTGATCATTCGTCCGAAAGGGGTCCGGGTTCGAATCCCGGTGAGGCATGGATGTTGTGTCTGTCTTACGGCACTGGCTCTCTCCCTTCCCTGGAACCAGTGACCCTAAATTAAGGACGGGCGACTGCTTATAGCCCATTGAGTTGCTCACGGTGGTCGTTAAACCTCCAATCAAAAAAAAAAAAAAAAAAAAAAAACATGCTGGTCCTCTCGATCGGCGGTGTGCCTAGGCTGCCGCAATCGCTCACGTCGGTCTGCCCGTTCCTCTTGCACCCACCGAAGCCATACCCGCCTCACTGTGGCTGGATGTCATCCCACACGGGCGCCGATGTCTCGGTACGATAAACCGCTGTTCCGATAAGCCACTATTCGTCCTCTGTCGAACTCCGAAACGTGCTGGAATGACTGCCGTATTCTGCGACGAGGCATCAGGAAGCTTCCCACGCACAGGTCCGGGAGCACAACACACTTCCACTACTTACACCCCGCCTTCTGTGCACCCTTCTTATAGTGCTTCTCGGTGGCGTGCCGGGCGCACATGATTTGCATATGCCCTGCAATGCTAATCGTTTGCATGTCCTCTCGCGGGCGGCGCATGCTGCGAATTTCAGACCAATCGGATGCTTCCTTCTTGGTGTTGCATTTTGGGTGGCCAGCAGTGTAGTACAGTTTACCAGTTGACCTCTTACGGGTATTTGTGGATTCCATGCCTCGTATGACCACAGTTATGGTGGTTCATGGAAGACCTGCACAACACTTGCTAGATGGTTAGAATGTTTTGCTTTTACAGCGTAAAACTTAGGTGGAGTGCATCAGGAAGAAACAGTAGAATTGTAACAACAACTTGCCATTATGTCTTTAAAAGATGTTTAATCAAATTCATCGTTCGAGTTCTAACTTATAGATCAGAGACATGGGACCTTAACTAAAAAAACAGAGGCTGCAGTCAACCCAACGAAGCATGTAGATATGTATGCTTGGTAAAACCAAGAAAGAGACTCAAGATACTAAATATACTATACTCAAATTAATTCGTTGGCATTGGTTGGGTTTGGGGACAAGGAAAAGACCAATGCTGGCTTCTGGCCATTCTTCCTATATGTGTTCGGGTTCAAATCCCGGTGAGTCAGCATGGATGTTGTGTTTGTCAAGCGGCACTGGCTCTCTCCCTTCTCTGGAGCCAGTGCCCTAATTATGGACAGACTGCAGCCCTTTAAGTTGCTACGGCGGTGGTTAAATTCCCAAACTAGAAATAAATGTTTCCAAAGTGAAACAATGACCATCCAGATGGGACTTTGTTTGTTGTGTGTTGGTCCCGACGCGACAAAACAGCCATAATTCAGTCTCGGTTGTGACAAGGTGTAGACTTAACACGGATTTCGAAACGCCGTTGGCAGGGCAGAATTATAGGGACAGGTTGGCAAGAGACAAACATACTCATAAACTGGTGACACCTGTAGTCACGAAATAAAGGAATCTCCTGTAATCCTGGTTCTAAGGTGAGCGCGAGGTGGGAAAGCAAAGAGAGGAGCTACCGAAGATCAGCAAAAGAAAGAATCAGTTGTTTCCTGGGACTGCCGACAAAAAGGAGTCAAACCGCGTGCTGACAAAAGATGAAGTTCGAAGACGCCGGATAATTCTGTTGGAATCATCAGCCAAGGAAGGGTTCGGATGGCCAAGCTTGGCCTGACATCGCAAGTAGTACTGAGTTCGCATGTGCCATCTATTCGCCAGTGCCCATGACCTGCTTGAGTGTTGAGTGACCAAGGAGTTATCCTCTGCATCCTAAGTGTTTTAAACAGTAATAAAGACAAGCCAACGGACAAGCAGGAGTCCTCTCAATTTGTGCGTTCTCCCTGCCGTGGAGAAAAAGTGGTGACCAGCGACTGGCGGAGGAGTCCACCAGTCTTTTCAGGAATTTGTGGTGCTACCCCATGTAGTGGCTGCAGCCTGACCAGCGAAAGTATTTGTGCGTGCGGGCAAAAGTAAGTGCACGTAGCACCAACTGGACAAAAGTAAGTGCACGTGTGCAAGTGTGACATAAGATAACACACAATTTAGATTGCAGCGCCTAACAGTGTCCTATCTATTAATATAAGCATAAAATTTGCACATTTCTAAATAATTACCCAATTAGGACAGAGATGAAAATAAACTTACCGGTTTCAAGACGTTTCATTTATGTCTCAAAATTGAAAAGTGAATAGTACAACATGTTAAAAGTTATGATATTGGGTTGGTCGTTGTGACTTAACTGAAGCCATAATTTGACTTCATAAATTGTATAAATAGTTCTTTCCAAATTAAAATGTATTTATGTGCCGACAATCCACATGGCTGATTTAGGTTTGTTTATGCAAAATTTAGTTTAGGTGTAATTGCGTGCCCTCATTACAGCAGTCTTCGCGAGAGAACCTACTCTTTAATTTATCTGAAGAAACCGCTCGGTTCGTTACAATCGGTGGCGTGCGGTGGGCGCTGTTCGCTACAATAGAAAATTATTCTGCTAACTGCGACACACAAGAGTTGTTGACCCTAATTATAGGGTATGCTGTGGAGTGACCCACGCAGAACTGATCTTGTGTTGCTAGTGGCTAGCGCTCTACCCCTTGAGTAGGTGGACCTCAGGTCAGTGACCCAAAGTTACTCGCCGCCCCGGTGGCGCAGTGGGGCGGCGAGTAACTTTGGGTCACTGATCATTCGTCCGTAAGGGGTCTGGGTTCGAATCCCGGTCAGGCATGGATGTTGTATTTGTCTTACGGTACTGGCTCTCTCCCTTCCCTGGAACCAGTGACCCTAAATTAGGGATGGGCGACTGCTGATAGCCCATTGAGTTGCTCACGGTGGTCGTTAAACCTCCAATCAAAAAAAAAAAAAGTTACTCCAAATACCTCATGACACAGAAGTCATACTAAGCCGAGACACAGGCCCCCTCCAGTAATAAAGAAGTCCATCGTTCCCGTGAGACACCGGCCCGGGCCATTCAACCTGCGGTGCAACATAAGCAGTGCCTGGTCGGGGGATAAAAACTAGCTTAGGTCGTTTCTGCAGGTTCAATGTTAGCTAATTATTATTCAATTACGATGCGTTCACTTTCTGGAAACATCTGAAAGCATACATTTTTGAGACAATATCAGAGAAGCTTTTGCATACAGTGTATGCAAAAGCTTCTCATAGGGTCTTTTCTAACAAAATACACTGCCTCACCATTAGTATCCGGGCACCTGCATGTCTAGAAATAATCTTTATAGAAAATTTAATGCTGTGTGCTGTAATCTTTGGCTCTTATGACGGCTTAGTGGAATTGGTAGGGAGTCTTCGTGGAATTCTCCCTACCAATTTCTTTTAATGTCCGTCGTTATGTTTCGCAATTCGGCTATCAAAGTAGTGCCCAGTTCAACTGTGTTTGTTGGGCGTTCTCTTCTTCCACGCACCCAATGATTCAATTCGTCCCAGAGATTATCTATAGGGTTCAGATCAGGACCCTGGGCTGGCCAGCTAACTTTTCGACGCTCTCGTCCTCAAACAAATCTGTAACAACGCGAGCAGTATGATATGGTGCGTTGTCATGCTGATGGTGGGATGGCCATTTCCCAAAGAACTGCCACAATGTTGGTAGTGCATAATTGTTCAAGACGTCTTGGTAGAGCTCAGCATTCATGGCTTTGTCCAAAAAGACTAATAGGCTCAAGCCAAACCACGAAAAACAGCTCCATACAATCACGTTGCCTCCACCAAACTTCACTGTCCGGGGGGGGGGGATTCAGTTCGGAAGGTACATTTCACCCGGAATCCGCCATACCCAGGAACAACCATCACACTGGTAAGACTGTGTAGCGTGACCTTCAGTCAAAAGGCACAGTTTTTCCATTGCTGTACAGTTCAAGATCGGCGTTTCTTACGCCACGGTAATTGGCGTTTGTCAAAGTAATTAGCAGCTTTCGGATGGCTGCTCGACCGTAGTTAATCCATGTGTGTCCAGCGCACTTTGCTGGAGCTAACATCAGTCCCAATCCTTGTGGTGTTCAACGCACTTTACTGGAGCTAACATCAGTCCCAATGGCCTCACATAGGTCTTGCATGATTTGATACAATGCTGATTTGCATTCTGAGCGGACACTCCTTTGCAAAGCGCGCACACACACTCACACGCACGCACACTCACTCACACACACGCTTGTACTTTAATATTCTTGTAGAAGAAAATCAAGTTATACTAAAACGCCAAAGTTCGTTTACCACTTTGACGGCTTAAGAAAAAACAAACAAACTATGTAGCAAATTGAACCAAACACTGTTTTGGTACACCCCCATTCCCCTTTCTCGAATTCTAACTTTGATGATATCCTCTACCTTAGACCGCTTTTGTCGATTGTAGTTGAATAATTAATACAATCTAATCAAATATGCTATCAATAGTCTGGGATGGAAACTCCAAATCCATTATGTACGTTAATGCGTCGAGGTTCACTTTCTGTAAAATCTTTATTTTAGGGTTGCTGTTTTTTATAATTATATGCTTTTTTTTCTTTCACGCGATCTGTATTTGATTTACTACTTTTTCGGCTTTTCAGTTACACGAAATCTCGAACTGCAGTTCTGGAAAGTCTGTTTCAGCTACAGCTAAAATACTTTCTCAATTTGAAAGTAAATAAATAAAAATTAATTTTCGCATTCTTTAATTTCTCTCACTTTATAACTTTGCACCGAAATTCATGCAATTCTGGACATTTTCAGTTCTTCAAGACATTTTTTCGCAATGTTTTTATTAATGATAGGTAAGTCTTGAGAAATAAATTATTTTTTAGCGCCTTTGGATTTCTGTTCTCACTGAAAGCGAAGGAACTGTAAGAAATTCTGAAATCCGTTATCGTGATAAAATTCATAAGAACGGAGTAAAGTTTTCGACAGCCTGTCTTAGAGAAAATACCTCGTCTGTCAGTTCTCATCAGCAACGGAAGTGCTTTCGTTCTTCCATTAAATTGTACTAGGGATCTGCAGTACACAAAAACGGGATAAAATGCTGTTAATTATCGCCTCAATGCAAAAAACTGCAATCATTCGTGTTTAAAAAATGTTTGAACAGTAAACAGTGATGCTGACATACCGTTTTTTCTTAGGGATGGGACACCCTATTAATTTTTCTCAGAAGTGGGCAGCACAAAATACCTCTCAGGGCAGTTTACGAATCGCCAGTCCGCTATTGCCGTAAATTAAGGTAGGCACGGGAATAAATTAGCTATTAGTATTAAAGAAATCTTTCTCATTGTTGTTCACGGGATTTTTTTAATGCTCTTCAATAAAATGGGGTACTTACTGTACTCGAACTTTTGAATGAAGATAACAATTTTTTTAACACAAAAGAAATATGACCTATTACCCGAATATGTGGCTCAACCTGTTACAGAATAAGAAGTCTCAAAGATGACGTTTGTGAAATTATTGCCACAATATGAAGAGTAGTCCATGAAAAGTTTTCATTGGCATCATGAAAAAAATCTCTTCTTAAAAAACGAAGACAGAGAATTTAATTGGGCACTATCTGAATAATCGGATTAAGTCTCTTGGGTTGAACAGAAAAAGAATGTCTGCTGAAGTAGAAAGAAGTGAACGAAAGACAGAAAAGTGGTAGTCAGAAGTAACTTTGTCTAGCAAAATAATTCCATTCGTGCAAACGTTCGATTGAAAGCGCAATTATTTCAGTTTCTGCAACATTTGAGTGACAACACAATTGCGTTTTGTGAAAAGCGTGAAAGTATTTCCCCGCTTCTGTAATACATAATATGCCACACCCTTTTCTGTTAAACCATTTCATCTACTTAATTTAGATAGACTGCTGAAAGGAATTCGAATTGAGAAATGATTTTTATTTCAATGCAAATTTCTATTCCAGAATTTGTACTGAGGAGAAATGGGCAAAAAATAATTCAGAATTAGTTATTTAAATCTGTATGCATAAATTTCTGTGCACATTTTTGTTATAGTATTAGAAATGGAGGCAAATACGCTGCCTCCTGTAACTACTCAACCCAAAAGAAACACTAGTAAAAAATATATGGGAAAATATGCACCAAGAAAGAAGACATGAAAAAGCCGCATATTGTTTTTTTTTTTTAGTTGTGCTCTTGGTGAGGTTGAATTCGTATCAGCTGGATGGTTATTTCGTTCTTGGAGCAACTTTACCGTTTTACTTTTTTTTTTTCCACCGGTTCAGAAAGACTGCAATACAAGCGGAGTGACACGCACAACCTCACCCGCCATGCGAGGGTGACTCAACTTTTAGTGCTATTTACCTCGTCTAGAATATCTCATGGATGTGGAATACTGGATTACTTCAATTTCATACATAGACACGACCAGAGAGAACGTCATTATTTACTGTCTTCATTTCATGATGTGTTCAATTCCATTTTATTCGTATGGCAAGGGTTTTGTGATTGCTTCTTAAACTGGACTGAATGAGGAAACAAATTTCAAGGGATCTGACGTGCTACAGTGATAAAGACGGGAAGTAGCCGTAATAAGCACTCGTCGGTGTAGCTTAGTTGGGAAAGCATTCGGCTCCGGAGCAAAATACTGCGAGCTCGAACCTCGCCAGTTGTGTTTCCAAATTGGCGCCCGAACGCAAAAATGGATCTACTGGCCGTTAAGTTCTTCGAAAAATGTGTTATGCTTCTTCCACACGTAGTCTGGAATTAGTGAGAGTTCCTTCTTCTACAGGGTAAGGTCAATCATGGCTTGCGGCGGACCTGAAGCCTGCGATTTCGTGACCCCGCCTTTCTTAAGGGGGACGTTATATGTGACATACTAAAGAGGTGACGCACATGTCAAGACGACAAGTAACAGTAATAAGCAGTCGTCGGTGTAACTTAATTAGGAAAGCATTCGGCTCCGGAGCAGAAGGATTCGATTTCACCACCGGCTAATGACTTTTACGCTATATTGGCACACGAACGTAAAAAAAAAAAACGTTTGATGTTGGTTATACACATCGTCTGGAATTAGTCAGAATTCCTTCTTCTACAGTCAGCTCTCCTTCAAGCGTGGTTTGCTGGCTGACCCGGAAACTTACGATTCCGTCCAAGCCCTTTCGGGGGGGGGGGAGCACCTACCACAGAGGTGACGCACATGTCAAGATGACAAAGTCGCAGCGACAAATTTCGTTGGTGTAGCTTAATTGGAAAAGATTTCGGCTCCGGAGCAGAAGGATGAGGGCTGGTCACTACTTTTTCTCCACGGCAGGGAGAGTGCACAAATTGAGAGGACTCCTGCTTGCTCGTCGGCTTATCTTTATTACTGTTTGGAACACTTCGGATGCAGAGGATAACTCCTTGGTCACTCAACACTCAAGCGGGTCATGGGCGCTAGTGTATAGATGGCACATGCGAACTCTTTTTCTTTTAAGCAAAGGAAATAAATAAAAAATAAATACATAAAAGATCGGCATTTTTGAGGCTCTCCAGCATCGCGGGGCCCCGTGCCTGGGCTTCGTAGACTTCCTTGTAAATCCGCCCGTGCAGACTCGCATTAGCCTGGAAAGAGGCTGGAACCCGTTACATGTCTCGCAATATCAACGAACAAAGTGTTTTTCGTGGTATCAGGTGACTCTGTAGACTGGTTTTTCACTACGTGGACTCACCCTCCTCTGTTTCTCGTGAAGGTCCTGCGAGTGCCTTAAAGGACATGGATTGGATTCACGATTTCTATGTGAGATTTCACTCCAAAGGATGATAACGCCCGTCCACACAGAGCTAATGTCGTCGACACATGAACAAGATCCGCAACGAATGGAATGGTCTGCATTTTCCCCGGACCTTAATCCCATTGAACATCTGTGGGTTGCCCTAGAAAGGAGTATTTTTCGCTCCAGACCCCTCAACGAACCTTCCGAGACAACGAGTTGGCTCTTGGTAACAATTATTACCTTCGCACCCACTGGATCACCTTATACAGGATTTGACATGCCGGCGCTAAGCCTGGATCACTTCCAAAGGAATCACATTTACTATGTTTTCACATTTTTTGATACCAAACTCCCACCTTATTTTGGGGTTGTATGTTTGAAGCATGTGTTTGTTAGTTCGTATGTGTCTATATCGCCTCGCAATTGTAAGGCATATCCTATACAACGCTGTACCATGCTATAAAGTTTGTCATATACTGGTTAATTAGTTTTTAAAATACACTCATTTTCTTGTTTCCAGAAATTTTTGACGGGCAATGTATAACAATTTCACGGATAAAATCCGCTTATTTCATATGGATCTGTGAAGTGTTTATTTATTTCCTTGAAGTTGTACAATTTGCTATTTTAGTAACTGTGTGCCTTTATATTGTCGTATTCAGAAAAGAAGTTGACTCATGTACACTTACTTTGTACTCAGTGGTACACTTTGTTCAATGAAAGTGCCTGAAACTGGTGTAAATGGAGATAACATAATCAGTATACTAGGATAACCAACTAAGATCGTCTGCTACAGTTAGCATGTCTCAATTTAACTTGTGATATTCACAGTTCGCAATCTGGTCTAAATCCAGCGTGTCTATGAGGATACGAACTTTTGACCCTGTTTCTTTCTCGTGGAGTGCTCAAACTGCATTTCATGCATGGTGGGTAGGGCGCTTACTCATGAGATATTAACGACTGATTGTTTTGGTGTAATTGCGAGAGGCATTGTAACACATTCCAGTGTTTCAGGTACAACAAACTTTAATTTTAATCAGGATCATCTTTTTCTATCATAAGACCATTTTTTCTCAAAGTACTTGAAGAGTTGTAACTCTTTTTACATGAATATACAGAGCATACTCACACATTTTGAGAACGTTTTTGATAAGAAATTACAGAAACTAAAAGAAGTTCAAAGAATTGAAACTGGCAATAGCGTGTTATATGAACACGAAAGAAACAATTAATTCATACACTCAACGTGGATCAGGAACACCAAACAGAAGCCATCACTCTTTCCACGTTAATAAGTGAGTCACGAAAAATTCTCATCGGCCGCCACCGGGAATCGAACCCAGGGTCTTCCAGGTACGCGCCGGACATTTTACCACTGCACCACAGCGGCTTCGAAATTAATCACATGTGAGTCTGGAGAATTCGAGGTTGCTGTGGTGCAGTGGCAGTATGTCCGGCGCGTAACTGGAAGACCAGGTTCGATTCCCGGTGGCGGCCGATGAGAATTTTTCCGTGACCCACTTATTAACGGGGAAAGAGCGATGATTTCTGTTTAACGAAAGAAACATCTGCTGCAGTTAAATATCGTCTGCTAAGAAAATGGCGCACGTAAACAAGCTGTGGATAGGTTATGTTTTTGCTCTTTAGAAAGAGAAATATTCGTATTCTGTAATTAAAAAGAGCTGCGAAGATCATGGAATTAAAACATTTCTAAATGTAAAATAAGGAATATTATTAACAATAGAGGGAAAGATTGTTAATAATTGCTTTTAACAGGAAAAAGAACACCAAACGAATATCCAAAGAAGGTGCGTACTTTTATGACTATTTCAAAAGTAAGGTCTTTGGTCTTAAAAGAAAATCCACCGACCCAAAGAGCAATCGCTAAGTCCTTAAAAATCGTTGTATTAACTGTAAACAAGATAAATAAACAAAGATTTGATTCTAAAAAAAAAAAAAAAAACATAATGTTCACCGCCTTTTGCCTAGGCTCTTGGCTGATCAGACTTAAATCTACCTAAACGACACTAACAAAAACAAAGACCAATTTATTATCTCAAAAGAGCAGAAAAAGGCTTACAAACTCGGTTCCAGGAATCCGAAGAAGGTTTCAGTAATGGATTCATGCTTATTGCTGTTTCCCGTACAATGGGAAGTTAAAGTTAAGAAAAGTTAAAAAGAATATTATCAATTCCACGTATTACCAAAATACCGTTTTAACTCCTATATTTAAAGAGGAAATACCATTCCTTTATCCACAGAGCCTTTAAAGAGTAGAACTCCACAGGATAAGGCTACCAGTCATACATCCAAATCTACCACTCGATTTCTTGAAAAAAAAAATGAAAAAAAGACATGGGTATCAAGTGCTCAAATTCCTTCAAAGTCCCCTGATGTGTCATCAATGGCCTCCGTACGGCTAAAAAGAGCGCTTTCTAAACGCAGGCCTAAAACAATTATTGGACTATGGAAATCAAAGGAAAGGGAGTGGAATAAAATACCAATTTTAAGAAATGTCCTGTTATCTTGTAAATATAGATGCATAGTCCAGAGAAAGGACTATCAGATAGAGCATTTAAGAAAGAAATAATTTTATTTTAAACATTTTTTATATTACTAGAAAATCGTTCTAAAAATGTGTGAACATACTCTGTACTTTCCTCAAACGATATATTTCTCAAACTGAAACACGAAACAAAAATCTTTTTGAAATTCTTCACAAGGCGCGTGATAGGACTGAATGAAATTGCCCTTTTCCCCGCTGAAACAACGTAAGACCGCCGTTATTTCGTGCTAGCAAAATATTGCCAGGAATGTGGTTTTGTAAGCTAGAACAATGCAAGAAACTTCGAAAAATTGTCGATGTTTAAAAGCGTCATTATTATGGAGAAAACACTTCGTATACGCAATAATAGAGAAAAACAATACATCTGGAGTTGCCATTAATTCTAATACACCTGGCAGATGATTTTGCGCACGACACACGATGTTTTACAAGTCTCGGGAAGTTTAATTGGAGAGCAATCTTATTTTTAACTGATATGCTCGCAATTGCCTTACGTTTGAGCGCTTTACCAGTTGGCCTTGAAACAACCACAAGATTTCTCTGGCAGCTTTTTTCTTTATAATTTTTTTAACACTCATCTACCATTTCGAAATCAAACAACAAACTCGGAGATATTAAAAGAAAACCTCGACGACGTTCCCCTTCATTGCTTTCTTAGAATCGCGAATAACACAGATAAAAAAAAAAACTTAGTTCAAAATTTCCAGAGGAAAATACTTGGTAAAGAATTTCTTTCAATTATGCTGAAAAGTGATTCATAAGACAGAAGAAACGTTTCATCAACAAGAAGGCGGAAACTTGTGGTTCAAGGTCAGCTGTAAGTTGAAAATTATACATTTAAATTTTGTTTTTCTAAGTTTATTTTTAAGGTCAAATATTTTTATCAGAGTTATCTTGCTGTCATGAATAATTTGTAGCTAACAATTTTTAAGTTCAAACTACAGTTGTACTTCAATATCCGAAGTCACATTGAAAGCATGTTTCAATATTGAATCTGTGGAACGGAATTTGAAAAAAATATTTTTATTATAATAAAAATAACTGATACTGATAATATTTACTTAGAAAATATTCTACATAAATAAATAGAACAAGTGTTAGTTATGTAAAATGTTTGTGTTAACTATTTTTTTTACAAGAAATGCTCGAAATATTAAATCGAAAATAAAGATACTGCTTTCGTCACAGTAAACCATTTTATTTGCCCCTTTTCTTGAGTGTATGCGCTAGTAGGATAGTGAAAATCTCGTTCAGTACCATACCGGTTAAGATGGCAATAATAGGGATGAAGTTCGTGTCCCGAATGAGATGACTGTGTACATATTATAGTCGACTCTTATGATCCCATTTTCGTGACCCTAAATTCGATATGAGCGTCTTCTCGTACTCTTCCACGTTTCCGTTCCCTCCACCTCATTCACGAAAATGAAAATGAGATAGAAACACTTCTTTCACGAATTCTAATGTTACAAACGAAAAGTATTGTAGACTGGAAGGAACCGAATCACCCGAACTTCTTTATTTGATCAGTTGTTACCAGTATAGCTATTATTCCTTTTTTTTTTAATTATCACAGTTATCTTTTAAAGAGATTTTCAATAACGACAAAACACGAGAATAAAGAGCCGTTTGTTGCTAAAGTATTGTCCGTGAAGTTTTATTGTGTGCCTAAGTAAACGGGAAAAATTATTTTGAAACCTTGATAGTCATGCATTCGAAGAACCCAATATTGAAATTCATTGCACGATGTGAGACAAGCGTAGTTATCAGACCGCGAGAAAACAACAAAAATGCGTTTCATGGGGACAAGAACTTCTTGCTTTGATAAGTAATCTTTCTAGGTGGATTTCTTAGTGCAAAAAGATACTTCTTCCCAAAACAGGAATTGATCCAAATCAGACTTGACCTTTCCTTTCACTCAGAAACTCATAATCTTATTTTTCATAAAAAAACCTTTATTTTTCTTACTTCATTTACTGTAGGTATCTAAACACGAAGAAAGCAGCGGCAATATTGCATGGGCGTATCAAAATACAGTACATATCAGGGGTTTTTTTGTTTTTTTGTTCACAAAATCTGACTTGTCATGGTTTCTAAAATACAATTCAGCTTATTAGCACGTCTTTTGTAAAAAAAGATGGTGCTTATGGTATCACTTTGCCCGTCCGTTCGTCCGCCTGTCTGTGGACACCAAATCTCTGTAATTATGAGTCCGATTTGAAAAATTCTTTTTGCACTGAGAAGCTTGCAATGTGAGAATGGCATTCCTTGCATTCCGGTTTTCTTCCGATGCAAACTTCACCGCTAGATGGCGTAAATGCAGATGACATCGAATTCACAATACATTTTATTCCATATATTTGCTTCTTATGAAACTGAAGTAGTTTAAGGTGCCTTGACTTAGTACACTACGATCATCACAGCCTTGGACGTAACTACAAATATGTTGATTGAAGTATTTTTTTACGAGCTCGATGAACTTTATTCATTTTACACTCTAAAACATTTGATTGTTAAAAAGGTGAAAATCATCTAAATACGTGGCGTCAGTTGAATAAATAAATCCATCGCTCTTTCCACGTTAAGCAACGCACAGCAACCGAATTTATTTATTTTTTTATTCATTTGATTGTTAATTTTACAGTTTTGGACCGTTAGCGAGGTTGCAGTTATTAGACCGTAAAAATAACAGTTTTATGTCGTATTTATTTACAGAAAACAACTGTAAAGGAACAGTCAGATACCATAATTCTTAGTTTTTTGCCGTATTATTTACAGAAAATAACCGTGAAGGAACAGTCAGAAACCGTAATTCTGTATTTCAATATTTTACTCATAGGCTTTAAAAAGAATTTTTATCAATTTCTCTCCTACACTTAGAGTTATATACTAAAGCATAACTGAAGTTTTAGCATTGCTATTTAAAATATTTTATCCCCCACACTATTTAGTAATAGTTCATAAGGTGACATTAGCTCTAAGTAGTCGCTGCTTTTTTTAAGACAGCTGTAGTTGGTTTAAATCACTAAGCATTTCAATGCCTACTATTCCACCAGCTATTTAAAGTTTTTCATTTATAGCTGTTATTTCTAAAATTGCTTCTTCAGCGCTGCGACATTCAATCCTGAGCATGTGGCTCCCAGTTGCCAGAAACTCTTCATTCTTAATTTTTTTCCCATCTTAATCAAAGAATTATATAAATGTACACAAATTATAAAATATGAAGCAATTAGCTATATTGAATCATGCAAATTGATTAATTTTGTGAAACAAATTATTGTTGCTTTGAAAAAAAGCACAAATAATTGAGGAGTGGCAACCCTATCTACAAGGCTTTGCGATAAAAAAAAAACTCCTACGCCTCATTAATAATAGCAAAAAAAAAAAAAAAAAAAAAATCGTTCCTGCGATGAAATATTCCGACTGAACGTCAGAGATGCATCCGGAGAGCTCGTAACCGTAGATGGTACAACACCCCTGTACAACCAAAACCGTCTCTAATAGAAAGCTTTAGAACTACTAGGGAGAAAATTTGTGACGCCACGAACAGGAGGCCATCTTCTCGCTCGTTTACACAGCTCGGTCATTTTGAGTGTGACTGCTAACTACACTCTCACTGTTGTGTCCAGTGCTTCGCTTATTATTACTCGTGCACAATTTCAGATTAAAGAAAAATGCCATGGAAATGTGGTTCCATGCGCAAATCAAATTATGCAAAAAATCGTAAAGCATTAGTCTTCAGTTATCTTGAAGAAGAAATCAAACTTCAAGCTTAAATGGGTTAATGTCATTACTGAGAAGGATTTTAAGTCAACGGCAGCGTAGCTGCAAATAAAGTGCAATGGCGGGATTTCAAAAGCACTCGTATACTGATATGGGAGTTTTCGTTAAAAATATACTGCACGTTTCACTTTGCAAAACTCATGTCTTGTGGTAAAAAAACTGATTAGGGTTACATTTTTGGGTGTTCTGTTTTCTCTTTATTTATTTTTTTTCCTTTAATGTGATGTTAATGTAAGTTATATTCCCGGTATTATCTTTTACCCACGGCAAATGCTGTGAAAACAGCGCAATTTCAGTAGAAAAAAAAAAAGATGTGCCAGATACTGCTGGAGAAAATAAATACCCTCTGTAAAACGTTATCACAAAGTTGAAAGAAAAAAAAATACGACGTTCAGAATTCCCAGCAAACAATTTTTGATGTTATGTGTAAATTAGAAGATATATCCAAATTAACATCTTTCATGTTTATTGGACAAAGCTTTTCCTAAGTGATTTTAATGCATAAAATTATTTCCCTTCTAGAAGTAGTAGCAAAATTTTCAGTTTAGAGAATTTCAGAGCAACTTACTTTTCTGAAAATGTACTCACTAAATCAGAAATTTTGCTTTTGCGTGTGTGATGTAATTAGAGAAAGTTTTTTTTTCTAATTACAGAACGAACGTGAAAGTAATTTCAAAAATCTGAAAGTGAAATGTTTTAAAAAAATAATTCTTAGTAGCTAAAATTATTGGCTTTTCATGTGATGCAAATACTCGTATAATATTTTCTTCAACATTGAATACTTGCAGACATTGAAGGAAATGGAGAAAAAGAATAAAACTAAGGATATCATCTGTTCACATTATCTAAGGACAAAAATAATTGGATAACAAAAAAAGGCAATGTGGTCATTTTATTGCCATTTGCGCGAATTGTGATTAATATCTTACTCGCGAAAATCTTCCTCCAACGCATTACTAGATAGTTATTCAAGAGCGGAGCTCGACCTGTTAGCTCGGACGCCACAGAGCAGATCTGAGTTTTTTTTTTGTTTTTTTTTATATTAGGGACGGTTTTGGTACGACACAACTCAATATCGTGGCTGCAATAATTCAAGCGATAAATGATCATGGGCAGTGTCCCTGTTCTTCTCCTGCTGACGACCAGTTTGGTGTTGACATCCCCATAACTGTAGATTCTACAGTTTTAAACTGTTGAATATGATAACATCATTTTGCTCTAGCGATACACAGTAATCTTCTGTAAAAATTACCTTTTTTTTACAGTGTGGGTTGCTGAAGGGCTTACTAATAATCGAACTTATTTTGTTAAAACAATGAAGAATAAATATATAAATATACACGATGATAGAGTTAGTTGGCCTCACTCTGTACATAGAACTTCTAAACGTGCTTATTTATGTTATGTTATCAAAACACTTCTTACTGTCTAGGAATTATCTCTATAGCTGAGAGATTAAGAGATTAAGGGTTCGAGTAGGACAGGATTCGAACTTTATATAAGACATCGTTATTGTGTCTATTTTACTGCTCTGTCTAGTTATCTTCCCTGGAGGCAGAAACGTTGAATTTAAGATGAACGGAAATTAGGGATGACAGAAACCCTGAATTTGGGATGCTCTTTGCTTTAAATCAGTGTGGTCCTACTACATTTCTTTCTCGTGCCAATAATATTTCCAATACGACTACGAGGCAGAAAGAATTTTCCCAGCAATTTTTTAAGTGAAATTCTTTGATACTACGGTATAATTTGTCGTTAACTGTAAAAACAGCAAAAACTACTACCATAATATAAGAAAAGAAAACGCAAACGTGTGAAACTGTACATATTTTAAGTTTTTATTTATATTAATTTCAGTGAGAGCACTGAAAGTTATTATTCATTTGTGAGAGGGAGAATGTCAATCTTTATTGTAGCTAAAAGAAGGTTTGACCCCACTGCACACATTTTGAGATAATTTGCTTCTACGCTTCACTTTCGATTTGATCATCTTCATTCTAGAGAAGTAGCACTCGCATATACAGGGTGCAAAGGAAAGTCCTTATTCAGGGCAATAATTGCGGAAGAAAGGGTCCGAGTGGTACACAAGTTAGATCTATGTACACTATAGGAAAAGGATGATGGCCGATCGAATGAAAGCGATTGGAGCGCCCCTAGCGGCAAAGGTAAGAAGTTAGGAAACCTAACTCGCGAACAACGCGAGATAGAAACAAAATTCCAAATACAAAGTTGTAGCGCATCGTCTAATTAGTAGGAAACGACATATGGTGCGCACGAATTATGTACATGGACGGGTCAAAATACTATTAATTCGAAATCGGTAAAGCGGGGGAAACGGACACAAAAATAATGACACGAGACAGAAGCTGTGCAGGCTTATTTATAATACTGAAAAATGTTTACAGGAAATATGCCTACTTACAGGCACAACGCACATCTGCGCGAAGTTAATGTAGAGCCGGTTCAAAGAGGCCACCATCGGCTACAATGCACATTCCAAGGCGTGTAAGAATAGCTTCTCGTACACTGTCTAGCATGGCAGGTGTCACTGTGTTACAAGCGCACACAATGCGGTGTCATAAATCTTCCAGACTAGTAGGTTCTGTAGCATACACCTGTTTCTTCAAGTAACCCCACAGGAAGAAGTCTAAACGTGTTAAGTCCGGTGACCGCGGAGGCCATTCCACCGTACCACCATAACCAATTATCGGGTGTCTGAATGTTTCAGCCAGGAAACTTCGTACGTTAGCTGCCATGTGAGGTGGTGCAGCATCATGTTAGTACCACATGCGCAGCAGATCTCTGAGGGGAAGATCATCCAGAAAGTCAGATATCGGGCCCCGTAAGAGCTGAAGGTACCACTGACCTGTTAATGTCCCATCATAAAAAATGGGTCCAACTAGTGTGTTTCGCCAAATACCGCACCAAATGTTAGTTGCCCAACGTCGTTGATGTCGAGCAGCTCGTCCTATAGATGGGTTGCTAAGAGCCCATTAATGGGTGTTATGCCGATTGACTATTCCGTCCCGTGTAAAACGGGACTCATCTGTCTACAAGATATCTGCCAAGAAGTTTGGATTAACCTCCAACGTGTTATGTACAAAGTTGCAGAAATCGAAACGCCTTCTCTGGTCTCCTTCCATCAAAACTTACACTAGCTGTACGTGGTACGGGTGAGCTCCATGCTCGTTCAGGATTTGCCAAACACGCTGTGCTGTTAATCCGCATGCTTCGGCGACTGCTGTGGTACTAATGTTGGGATTGGCAAGGACATATCCCAGAACAGCCTCAGGATGCACTGTAACACCCGAACCCTTAAGTCTGCCCGATCGCTGACAAACCTGCATGCTTCCAGTTTCTCGGAGGCGGCGAACACAGTTGTTAATAGTCGTTGCAGTTGGATGTTGACCAGTCGGAAAACGCTCGGCATACCGCCTTGCAGCTTCGTGGGCATTGCGATGACATTCCCCATAAAGCACGACCATTTCACAGTACTCAGCATCCCCAGCCTCGGTATTTTATCTCACCGACCGGCTTCTACGTCACTATCAATATTTGCATACGCATTTGAATCGTTCTCCATCATGGGCCGGTATTTTGCATTACTAACCATCCGGCGACCGCGTGCACTTTATCAGCATTTTTACCCGTCCATGTACATAATTCGTGTGTACCATATGTCGTTTCCTACTAATTAGACGATGCGCTACAACTTCGCAATTGGAATTTTGTTTCTATCTCGCGTTGTTCGCAAGTTAGGTTTCCTAACTTCTTACCTTTGCCGCTAGGGGCGCTTCAATCGCTTTCATTCGATCGGCCATCGTCCCTTTCCTATACATTTACCTAACTTGTTCACCACTAGGACCCTTTCTTCCACAGTTATTGCCCTGAATAAGGACTTTCCTTTGAACCCTGTACATATATGGCCTGCCAAACTTCGGACCTGCTTTAAAAGCAAAATCATAAAGATTGGTACACTGTTCACTTGCCATTGGTTCCCCAAACGCTTAAAAATTGTTTTCGGATGAAAGGAAGGAGACACTACGAAATTCGCACAATACCATGTGCGGTGCACAGAATTTTACGCCCCAATTTTTTGTTTGCAGGCAGGTAAGTATTGTAGGGTAGCTTACAACTTTAGCACTTAACGAGAAACCGTATACTCCTAAATTTCTGATCTTTCCTTGCTTTTCCTTTACAATCTTTCCTTCCAGGGTAACCTGTTCCAGCAACTATTCCTTCTCTTTCTTCCCCTTTCCAAAAGACTTAGCGAGTTGCAGGTCGAAAGGTTCTAAACCTTTCAGGATTTCATTGACTCGATTCTTGAATTTTGGCTCCAATGGGATCGACAAAATGCTGGAATGTTGATTCAAGTTGTCAAAATCCCAAAACTTAGATTCAAATTCTTCCATGAGCTTGGCAATGTTCTGCGAATTGTGTGAAGTCCACATTTTCATTGCTTTCTTTGGAGGCTTTGAAATATTTAAGGTCCTATTTTTCGCTTTCCAACCGCAGGTTGAAGAAGCGTATATGCTCCAGCTCTGTCTGTCTGTTTGTCTGTCCGCACGATAACTCGCGTAAAAATGGTTCGTATTCGATGAAATTTTAGTATGTATTAGGGGACAACGTGGGGACGAACCCTATTGAAAATAGGCAAAATGGGGTCAAAGATCAGAACATAAGAGCGGGATCCATTCCATTGCCTTTATGCGTCATAACTTACGTAAAAATGCTTCGATTGCGACAAAACTTTATCATGTTATTCCGGAGGTATACTGAACCGGTTCTGTTGAATATCATTGAAATGGGGTCAAAGGTCAGGTCACAGGAGCGAGATTTATTCTACAGTCAGGTCATAGGAGCGAGATTTATTCTACTATACTCAGCCGGCGTCTACGTGACCTATCGCTGTGGAACTTCGATCATTCGCTTATTTTAGCTAACCAAATGCCACACGCGATTTGCATGTGTCTACGTTAACTTCTACTCGGTGATGCGATTTCCACGTTGAGCAATCCAAACAACACAAGAATAAAAACAGTAACTAGTACACGAAGTTTACTTTACTGAAATTTCAATACACAAACAGTAACCTTTATCATGGTGATTGTTCACCGTGTCACTAATTTAATTTTAACACACATTGATCACATTTTATCTTCAGAGGTCATCCGCTGCAGTTTTTTTCGGGAGGGCAGTTACAAATTTTGAGGGGCGGAAACTTGTTGACTGATTATGTACTTATAATAACAATTTTGTTATTTATATCATCATCATCATCATCATCATTGTCAACCATTATCAATCCACTGCTGGACGAAGGTCTCCCCAAGTTTCCTCCACAACGGTCTGTCTTGTGCCAGTCTCCTCCATGTCACTCCCGCATACTTTCGAATTTCATCCACCCATCTTCCATGTGGTCTTCTTCTGGGTCTTTTCCTGTCCCTTGGAATCCAATCTAAAATTTCGGCTGTCCATCGATGGTTTGTCCTTCTGGCAGTATGTCCAGCCCATTGCCATTTCAGGGATTTAACTCTGATCATGATGTCTTCCACTCTTGTCATTTTTCGGATCCACGAGTTCCTCTTCTTATCTCTCCTGGTTACACCAAGTATGCACCTCTCCATGCTGCTTTGAGTTGTCTGCAGCCTTTGTATGTCTCTTTTAGTTAAGGTCCACGTCTCTGCACCATACGTAAGCACTGGAAGGATGCATTGATCAAACACTTTTCTTTTAAGACATAATGGCATATTGCTCTTGAAAATTATGCTGTTTCTTCCAAAAGCTCTCCAGGCAAGTTTTGTACGCCGATTAATTTCTTCATCAATGTGACCCTCACTTGATATCTGCTGTCCAAGATAAACGTACGTGTCTGTTATCTCCAGCTTTTCTCCATCAATCGATAAATCTTCATTTCTTGTAAAAGCATTGTGCATCACTTTTGTCTTCTGAAAGTTCATTTTTAATCCCACTTCTTTACTCTTGTCAGCAAGTTCCTGGATCATACTCTGTAGCTCTGATGGGGTAGTTGCAAAAATGACTATGCCATCAGCAAAACGAAGGTGGGTTAGATAATCTCCATTAATCTTTATCCCTTTGTTTTCCCAGTTCAGTGATTGAAAGACATTTTCCAATGTGGCATTAAAGAGCTTCGGAGATATGGTGTCACCTTGTCTCACTCCTTTTCCAATTTTTATGTGTGTTGTATTTTCAAACAGCCGAATCTTTGCACTTGCATTTTCATAGATGTTATTAATAATATTAATGTATGCATCTTCAATACCGCAGGATTTCAGAGCCATTGCAACTGCTGATGGTTTCACCGAATCAAAGGCTTTTTCATAATCGATAAAAGCCATGCACAATGGAAGTTGATATTCCCTCGCTCTTTCAATTAGTTCTCTCAGTACGTGGATATAATCTATTGTGCTGTAGCCACTCCTGAATCCAGCTTGTTCTCTCGGTTGAGCCATGTCCAGTGTCACCTTCAAGCGGTGTGAAAGAACTTTAGTAAAGATTTTATAAACCACTGATAGGAGGCTGATAGGTCTGTAGTTCCTGAGATCCTCAATGTCACCTTTTTTATGTAGCAAGATCATTGTAGCGTTGTTCCAATCCTCAGGAATTTTCCCTTCATTAAGGCATCGAGTGAAAATTTGGGCGAGTACTGTTTCGATTTCTCCACTTGCTTCTTGTATGATGTCTACAGTAATTCCATCTTCTCCTGGAGCTTTTCCCCGCTTCATGTTCTTGATTGCATGTGCAACTTCTGCTGGAAGGACTGGAAGAACTCTGGTACTGGTACCTTTCATTATGTCTGGAGTACATGTATCATCCCTTTCATATAATTTGGAGTAGAAATCTTTCACTCTTGTCAAAATTTCGCCTCTATTTCTTGTTACAGAACCATCTTCTTTTCTCAGTGCCATAATCTGTTTTTTTCCCTTACTGAGATGTCCCTTTGCTATCTTTAGGCTTTGGTTGTTTTCAATTGCTTTCCTTACTAGTTCACAGTTGAATTTCCTTACGTCTTCAGTGATACTTTTTCGTACTGTCTTGCATAGCTCTATATATTCCACTTTGGAAGTCACATCTTCTTTAGTTGTCCTCATCACTCTTCTTTTTTGCATCAACATTTTGGTTTTTCCTGATAACTTGTTCACATGCAATTTGTTCTTAGACCCAGCTAATTTTGTTGCTGTTTCCATAAGAGCTTTGGTTACTTTTCTGTTAACTTCAGAAATATCCACTTCTTCCGATGTTAGGCCTTCTAAAGCAGAGAACCTGTTCTTCAGTTCCAATTTGAAGGTAATATGGTGTTTTTTAAGGTTGGTTATGTCAATACATTTTGTTTGTCTTATGAGCTTGCTAAGTTCGAGTTTAGTGTTGAGGTGCATCTTACATCTCACCAATCTATGGTCACTGCCTGTGTTGAACTTGTTTAGCACACTGCAGTCTTCTATGACGAATTTTTTGTTACACATAATAAAATCAATTTCACTTGTCGTCCCATTTGGATGTCTCCATGTCCATTTCCTGTGTGGCTTTTTCTTGAAAAAGGAGTTCAAGATGAAAAACCCTTCTGCCTCTGCAAACTCTACGAGAGTATTTCCACGCTGGTTTCTGTTGCCGTGACCGAATTTACCTACTGAAGTTTCATTCTGTTGCCGTTGCCCTATTTTTGCATTGAAATCTCCCATAATTATCTTCAAGTGCTGCTTACCTTTATTATTTAGATCACGAATTTCCTCATAAAATTCTTCAATTTCTTCTTCAGCATGACTTGTGGTGGGTGCATAAGTTTGAATAATCTGAGCCTGGTATCTTCTCGAGAGTTGGATAACGAGTCGTGCAGCTCTGTCAGAGGAACTTTCAACTTCTACAACTTTATCCTTCAGTTTCTTGTTTATTATAAATCCAACACCACTAGTTCTGCCAGTATCTGTCCCACGATAGTAGAAGAGATGTCCACTTTTCAGTTCAATGAGATCTTCTCCTTTTCTCCTTACCTCACTTAGCCCGACGATGTCCCACTTGATCCTTTGTAGTTCCTCTTCCAATTCAAGAAGCCTTGAATCAGAAGACAGGGAGCGTCCGTTATATGTAGCCAAGGTCAGCATCAGATGGCAGCCTAGTCCAGTCCTGCGGGGATTCTTAGCACCCTCTGCCTTCATGTCGCACTGGCCGCTGCCTTGGCCAGGTACATTCCAGCTGCCGGAGACTGAGGGCTAAGATTTAAGTTGTGGAGTCATTTTGGAGGGGTTTGGCCATAACTCACCACGCTGGCCAAGCAGGTTGGTGAGTGTGGGATAGCATTTCCTCTAATCCCGATGGCATAGTTATACCGCTATTGGCGGTCGTCAGAGCCCCTTTAGTGGGAACAGGATGTACCACGAGAAGGCGGGGTTGACATTTGTCAAGGAGAGGCTGTGATGTTGCGCATCATCTGACCTTACATCCCGTTATATATACATTAATATATATAAATTTTTAAATAGAGTATAAAAATCGTCTTAGTTCGTATATCACAAATGCAAAATCCAAGTAATCTACACATACAAGTAACTGAAAATTTAAAAATGCTATGCCTTTGCTTTTATTCAGTAGTGCACCACGGATATCACCATGGTGTGGTGTAAAATATTGAGGATGCTAGTAAGATAACGCTGTGCCGGAGAAAATCCCCCCCCCCCCATCCCCGCTCTAAAACATTAGAAGTGGTAAAAATGTCTTTGCCTTACTACAAGCCTGTTTCTTATTATTAAGGAATCATTACAGTGTTACCTGAAAACGTATGGTGTAAACCATTCCCTGCCGTTTGGTTACAGCCCCTTTAGATTATTTAGGTTGGTACATAGTAGTAAAAAACAACAACTAACTAATCGTTTGGATGTGCCTCGATTTTTTTGCTACATAGTGTAAACCAACCACCGCTAGGAGAAAAAAATTATAGGAAAAATTTCTAATAATTTGCTATTGTTAAAAATTAGGTAGCAAATATTTTGTTGTATTGCATACTCTAACGTCACGTTAGCTACACTAAGGCTTAACCGTATACATGGAAAGTCGGCATCCAGAAGTCTGAAATAAACTGAATGCCAGCTTTCAAGATGCGATGATGTATTGATTTGCTAACATCGCTACTCTGTGGAATTAGGTTTTTATTGCGGAAGTAGTCCGAGTTGTCAGTACTTGAAAATCCACCCCTTCAGCGAGGACTATTTAATATTTTATTAACGGATGATAGAAATTTCAGATTGAAGTCCATGCGGGTGTTTTCTCCCAATTATTCAGCGATAAACGCAAACAATTAGACTAAATATAAGGCGAGATCACCCAAAAATCTACGGGGGGGGGGGGGGTGCTAAGCACCCCTGAGAAGATGCCTGAATACATCACTGATTCGCTGGACTCATGATCAGGATATCACAGTCTTAGGCCGCTTGCTGGAGCTCTAGGCAACACTGAAACATGAATTGTTGATGTTCACGGATTCTGGTTCTTTTCTTAATGTGAAGCCAGTAGTCTCCAAATGGTTATGGGCAACTCCTCCTAATCTTGACGGCTTTGCTGAATTAACAAAAATGAATAGCAACAGAAAACAGCAAGTTACTGCATTATGCTTCAGTTTGATTCTGAACGAATTTCTCAACCTATGATAATGAAATAAAATATAACGAATACTCAGTTTTTCTGGAAGATTAATGTAAAGATTCATAAAGGCTCTCCTTGTTTTTCGTATACATTAAAGGGCCAAAACATTATGATCAACGCGTCTTTATGCAAAACGCAGCAACTGTGGATAAACGACTAATGCAATTTTTGGATGTTGTACCCACTGACACCTGAATACATCTAATATATTCATCTATGCGACTTTTAGCGGAAGTACATGTCTCATTGTTTATGCATCAATGGCCCTGTGATCCTTGATTCTATAGCATTTGTGCTCCTGTGTTTCCTGCCTTTCACGGATACAATGTTTTTATCATTTTGTTTTGTTTCTGGATGGCTATGTCCCAGCATCTGTATATATTGCATCTAGTTTGTACATTCTTCTTCTTGTTTTACCGCCTGGTATGGGTCATGTGCATACTCCTGATTCTAGACTGTGTGTTGATCCCTGTATAACATTGCGCTTGTCATCATTGTGACATATATGTTATGTATTTTCTGGATGGTGTAACTACTGACGGCTGTATACACTGAGTGGCCACTTTATTATGACCGCCTGACAGTTTTAAGCAAATGATCTATGGCTGCACGCTGTTGCCGCCAGAGGGCGATGCTATTATAAAAAGGGAAAGCTTAGTGCTTGCGACAGTAGTAGAAGTGATTTTTAGGTGACGAGATGGGTAAAAAATGCAATTTGACGGACTTTCAACGTGGGATGATTGTAGGAGCTCGGAGTCATGGAGCTAGTATCGCCGAAACCACCGCATTCGTGAAATGTTCCAGAGCAGCTGTTGTTAAAGTGTTTAAAGACTGGACTGTCAGCCAAAAAGCTGGGTCTCTATGTGCAACGTGTGGTCGTCATCGACTAGTGACTGCTCGGGCGGAACGGAGAGTGTCCAGACTGGTAACAGACAACAGAAGGCAATAGTGCAGCAAATTACAGACCATCTTAATCAAGGATTCCCTCAAATGACCTCTGTACGCACTGTTCGCCGTACACTGCATCGGATGGGATATGGCAGCCGAAGTCCTGTTAGGACACCTTTGCTGTCTGGTTAACAAGAGAAAATGTCTCCAGTTCGCACAGGAGCACAAGGATTGGACAGTCGATAATTGGAAACAAATTATATGGTCCGATGAATCACGTGCACCATGCCGATGGCCGAGTGCGAATTTGGCGGAAACAGCACGAAAGCATGGACCCCAAATGCATTGCTACAACCCTTCAAGCTGGTGGAGGCAACGTTATAGTTTGGGGAATGTTTTCCTGGCATGCTTTGGGCCCTTTAATTCGTGTTGATCAACGTCTGACTGGCACATCATATCTAAACATCGTTGCGGATCAAGTGCATCCTGTCATGCGGATGGTTTATCCCAATGGCGATGGCTACTTTCAACAAGATAATGCGTCCTGCCATAGTGCTCGTATTGTACAGGATTGGTTTCAGGAACATGCCGGTGAGTTTACTTTGATTAGGTGGTCCCCACAATCTCCAGATCTCAACCCCATTGAGAATTTGTGGGATAAAGTTGAACGAGCCATCAGACAGCTGGATCCACAACCCTGCAATCTCACACTTCTGGAAAGTGCTATTCATCAAGCATGGTCTCAGATTTCACAAACCACCTATGAATATCTCGTGGAGTCCATGCCACGAAGAATCGACGCAGTATTAAAGGCAAAAGGTGGCCCAACGAAGTACTGAGGCGGTGGTCATAATAAAGTGGCCACTCAGTGTATACCTAATATGTTCATCTATGCAGCTTTTAGTGGACGTACATGTCTCATTGTTTTTGCATCAATGGCCCTATGTTCGTTGATTACTTAGAATGTGTGTGCTCCTGTGATTCCGCCTATCATGGATAAATTGTTTTTAACATTATGTCTTTATTTCTGGATGGCTATGCCCCAGCATCTGTATAAACTGCATCTTGTTTTTTCTTCGTTATTTTCTTTTTGCCTTACCTCCTGGTTAGCGTCTTGTAAATATTTCCTGAATAAAGACTGAGTTGTGTATAAACGACGGCGCCTGTGAAGACCATGAAACGGTATTACTGAGCTCTGTTAGTGTTGTTCTTGTTTTTTAGATGGGAAAGTCAGCGGACTTAAGCGAGTTTGACAAAGGCCAAATTGTATTGGCCAGACGACCGGGTAAAGTTATTTTCGAGATGCCAAGGCATGTGGGGGCTCCCTGTCAGCTGTGGTTTATGCCTTCAAAAAAGTCCGAGGAGGGAAAAACCACGAACCGCCGGCAAGGTGTGGGCTGACCACGGCTCATCGATGCTATAGGTGAGTGAAGAACAACGGAAGGGGTATAACGAAGTAAATTTCTCCGTCATTTTCGGTCTACGCCGGGATTCGAACCCGAGTACGCTTATTCCGGAACAAGCCGCTCTACCAACTGAGCTACGCAGACATTTGTTCTGATTGCTATGTGCCTTTATGTCGTGTGCGTCCTGCTGGCAGGTACGTCACATCTCCCCCCCGAAAGAGGGCCGGGGGCATGGCCCACGGGTCAGCCGTGACCATGAATCGTTGCAGGCAGCCATCCACTGTAGAACGTGCACTTGAGAACTCCCAGTCAATCTGGTGTGTGGAATGCAACGTCACACACATTTATTTTTCGAAGCACTGGAGAAGGGATTCTCTGATTTTTCCTATCTCGCGGTGTGGAAATAACATCACACCAATGCGAGATTTTGAACGGTCGGGTCATCCGGGTAGTTCGGGCGCCATTATAACGAAGTAAATTTCTCCGTCATTTTCGGTCTACGCCGGGATTCGAACCCGAGTACGCTTATTCCGGAACAAGCCGCTCTACCAACTGAGCTACGCAGACATTTGTTCTGATTGCTATGTGCCTTTATGTCGTGTGCGTCCTGCTGGCAGGTACGTCACAGGGGCACTGTATGCTACGAGCCAAACAGAACAAATACTACATGGTACCACTCAATAGAAGGATACTGTAGCTTACCTCGCCGGAAATATGAATGTTGGTGACGGGAGTAATGTGTCACAACACACAGTACATCGAACTCTGCTGAAAGGGAGGTGCATAACCGCAGGCCGCTCAGGGTGCCCATGCTAACCTTAGCTCACTGTTGAAAGCGCCTACAATGGGCACGAGAGCATTAAAACTGAACTTTGAATGATTGAAAGAAGGTCGTCCGATACTATGAATTTCCTGTTGCACCATCTACATGGTGCAACAGGAAACGAGATTCATACACTTCACCTGGTGCCAACACGTCTCTTAGTCAACGACGTGCTTGTGCGTCATTGAACTGGAGAAGCGTTGGCACCAGGGTGCACCGTAAGACGACAGCAAGCGGTAGAGGAAGTGTAACACTTTGGGCAATATTTTGCTGAGAAATTCTGACTGCAGTCATTAATGTGTAGGAAACAATTACGCCTACCACCTACTTAAACATTATTGCAGACCAGGTACATTCTTTCATGGCGACAGTATTTCTCTCTAGTAGTGCCTTTTTTCAGAATAATAATAGTGCTCAATGGCACACTACCAGGATTATTCGGGAATGGTTCGCGAAACATGAGGAAGACGTCACTGGCCTCCGAATTCTCCAGACATCAATCCAATCTACCATCTGTGGTATGTGTTGGAACAGAAAATCCGATCTGCGGCTGCTCAACCGTGTCCACCGATGAGCCATTGCATTAAGACCACCTACCTAATGAGCTGTAGGACCCCTTTTAGCCCGGAAAACGGAAGCCACTCGGCGAGGCATCGATTTGATTGATAAGGTGGCGATAGGTATCCTTGGGTATCTGGTATCATAGTGTCAACAGCAGGTCCTCTAGTTCTCGTACATTTCGAGGTGGTGGTGATTTAGCGCGAACCCGCTTTCCAAGTCGAACCACAAATGTTTGATTGGGTTCATGTCAGGTGACTTTAGAGGGCTGGACATTAACAGAAAGTCACCAGTCTGTTTCTCGAACCACTCCTTGACGATTCTGGCAATCTGGCATTGCGTATTATCCTGTTGGTAATTGCCATCACCAGCAGAGAACACAGTTGCCATGAATAGGTGGACTTGGTCCGCAACGATGTTCAGATACCTGACAGCTGTCAGGGATTGTGCTATTGGGAAAACGGTGCCTAAAGTGTCCCAAAATATACATTGCCCACAGAATAATACCGCCGCCGCCGGCCTGTTTCCACCAAACAGTGCATCCAGGTGCCATAGCCTCCGTTCGTAATCGGCGTATCCGCGCTCGGCCGTCTACGTGATATACCAGGAATCTTATTTCGTCGGATCAGGCCACTTTCTTCCAATCATCCACGGTCTAATCTCGATTATCTTGGGCCCATTTCATGCGTTGTTGGCGATGGCATGCAGTGAGCATGGGGACTCAGCTGGATATTCGGTTACTCAGACCATGCGCAGAAGGCTGCGATGAACTCTGTACTGTGACACATTGTCGTGATCACCACTGTTGTAGCTGCGGGTGATTTGTCGCACTGTGGCCCTGCGGTCACTGTGAACAATGCGTGACAGTCTCCGCCTTTCTCTGGCATCAATGAGCTGCGGACAACACATGGCTGGACGACGGTTCGTCGTTTGGCCATCTGTGCACCACATTTGATACGTACTCACTACAGCGGCACGTGAACAAGCCGCGCCGTTTCCGAGATCGTAGTTCCGAGGCGCCTTGCCATCACAATTTGTCCTTTATCAAACTCCGATAAATCGGCAGCTTTTCCCATTCTGACTCCGAACACTACTAACGGAAAGCCGGTCTTTGGGTTGTATATATACTGCTCTGTGAACTTCACCTGCGGCACCGTTCGGTCTCTAGGCTCGCTCATTTCTCTAGGCTGGGGTGGGCATAATGTAATAGCTCATCAGTGTAACTTACAAGAGTTCAAGGATCTGTTGGTACCAGATACCAGAAGACACCTTTAGAGATATTGTAGCATCCATTCCTTGCCAGGCAAGAGCTGTTTTGTCTGTACGTGGTGGAGCAACATCATATTTGCCAGGTGGTCATTACGTTTTGTCTGTTCGTGGTGGAGCAACATCATATTTGCCAGGTGGTCATTACGTTTTGTCTCTTCGGGGTATATACATACACTGAAATACCAGTCTATTACGTACAGCTGGCCTCGTCCCATAAGTGGCTAAAACAGTGCGTGAGCGCAGGGTCTGCTATAAATTAGGCAGACGATCAGCTCGTTGAGCATCAATTAGAGCTCGATTGGATAGGAATGGGAAAAATGAGTGATCTGAGAGACCTCTGGTGCCAGGCGTGCGAGTTCGGGCATCACTCAAGCGGCCGTTCTTCTGAAGAGTTTCGTATACAACCATAGCAATGATGCGACACGAATAATAACTTCCAGCAATCGGCGATCCTGTGGATGAAAACAGCTGGTGGGTCAGAGGGGTCAAAGGAGGCTAGTGAGAATCGTGCAAGCCAACAGATGGGCCACAAGCGGGCAAATTTCTGCAGAATTCCACACTGGTGTGCAGAGGGCCATATCCGAATTCACCATGTATCGGACCATGTCGCGAATGAGCTACAAAGCCGACGATCATGTCGTGAATGAGTAACAAAGCTGACGATCAGGTCACCAGGCCCCTCTGATCCACTAGCTGTTTTCGTCCATTGGATTGCTTACTGCTTAAAGTTTCCTGCGTGTCGCACGATTCACGAGTAAATCCTTGCCACGGTTGTGCGTGAAAAGTAGAGGATGATACCCGCCTGGGAGATACTCAAACCGGCACGCCTGGCTCCAACTATACATGCCACGTTCAAAGTCGCTCAGATCATTAATTTTATCCATTCCGATCCTCAATCGAAAGCAAATGCATGCTGGACAAGCTTGTCTGCTTGATTTACAACGAGCCCCTCATTTAAAGTGTGTGACGAGGGCAGGTGTTTCTAATAAACTGGCATCTCAGTGTATGTAAAGAAAAACAGGAAGTCCAGTTCGTAATTTGAGGTGGGAGTGCAAAAAACGAATGGAAAAGAAGTAAAATAAGATTTATTATTTTTTTTACAAGAAACACACCTTCAATCTTTATTAACAACTACGGTAAACATAATGCTCCCTTTTTTTTTCTCTCTGCAATGCTTTAAATGATCATAAAAGTTTTCAGTTCAATTTTCTTTTTATGAAGGAAGAAAGCCCGGTTCACTGTTATACGTGGGACAGTGACAAAAACGAATAAAAAATAGCAAATTTCTCAACGTAAAATAAGCTTCTATTAGCTCTTAACAAAGAAAACAGGTGTCCTTCGTTGCCACCCATCTCCTATATCAGACATAATAGAAGACTAAGGAGAGGTACCACTTTGACCTTCGAAAAAATCTTTCATCACTCTTGAAAGCTTTCGAGCTTTCTGAGTAACTTAAACTCAGGATGAAGAGTTCGGTTGACTTTCGAGATGAGAAAAGCAACACATACGGTGACTCTCCTCGAACCTTTAATAGGAATTTCGATGCAATGAAAATGTTTGAAAAAAAAAATCTTTATTTGCTTTGATCTTGAAAATTAGAATGAAATCTCGTTTCAGGACAGCATAAGTTTCACCTCTATTCGCATTTAACACAAACGTGGCTTTCTTCCCCCTTAACATCCACTAAAATAACACGATGGCGATAGCGTAGTCTTCAACTAACTGGTACCACGAGAGACACGGCACTTGGAAGCAACGGAACTGCGCATGCGCAGAAGCAACATCTGGTGTTGGGGCTGCATCGGTTGCCAGCTACGGGCTACTAGTGGCACTTGCTTGGAGGCCTGCAATTCACGGCGATGCTGCAGGGCCATTCATCAATGGCTGCCAACTGATGGCGCTGCCACCAACGGACCGCTACCGGGCCGTGAGTGGCAGATTTCGGTCAGCAGTGACCCATCACTGCCAGCTGTTGGCCAGCAGTTTCCAAACACTTTTGTTTTTGCTGGGGAGAGTTTACGTTGTTTCTTTGTTTTCTTCTGTTAGTTTGAACTCCCAATTTAGGTTATTTTTGCACACATAAAAATATACTTAGTTCCAACATTTCCCCAGGAAAGAAAAATATTCTCAAAGTTCTTAGTAGAAACTAATGTCTTTGTACATACCAAATGCTCTAATTCTCTGGTAAAGAGATAAGAAGGAGAGGCTCTTGTGTGCATGGGAATAAAACCGCTAAAGCACATATAGGGTACCAGGAATGATTACCCTGATTTAAGCATGTTTTAACTTTTAAATGAACACTGGTAATTAAACACAGAAGTAGATAAACGAGCACAGTTTTGATACATAGAAAATGAACTTAAGAAACTTCTACATGTGTGCCGCAAGTGTCTAAACGATATTCGCACTCGCGGCATACATTTTCCAACATTTGTGGGGTAACTGTTGCTATTGCACCTACATTGTGTTCTCGCAAAGATCTGATATCTGGAACAATCTTTGCCTAAACCATATCTTTAACATAACAGCACAGAAAGAAATCCTGGTGACTTTGGGGTCATAGAATCGGTCCGTCCCTGGGAATCCATCGATTTGTAAAAATTGCGTCGAGAGTTTAACGAACAGTACGTGCCCATCTTGTTGAAAGAAGACATTCCGCTGCCTGTCCTGCAGCTGGGGAATGGCCCAGTGGATGAGTGTATCCAGAAACACATCTACGGAAGCGGTCTCGGCTGAGAGGAAAGGACCAATTATCCGGTCATGCACACACTAAACATTGATCTTCGGACTGTCCCGAATATGTGTGTTTGCATGTGAATTTTCCAATCTCCAAATGCGCACATTCTGTCTGTTGACTGTACCACTAAGATGGAACGTAGCCTATTCTGTGTCTCGAGGAAATTATTTTCCTCCGACAACACATCATGTGCCTTTGTTTACAAACAGAGGAGGGAGGCGAAGATGTCTCCCAATTTAACTGGAACCTAGCATAATCAGCATTTTTGTATGCAGTTCATTTTCTGTTACTGCCAAAAAGCAAAGAAACAAGAAAAAACACTTATATTGGCGCTGTTGCTGCCGGACCTAAAGTTTTCCGGAGCAAGAGACATGCACGATCACGTGATTCTCCTTATATATGCTGTGGCGTATATTCTAATTTAACTTTCAGTTTTTGTTCCTGTTATCTCTGTAAATTTCAGTTCGTTATCAGTACGCATTTTCCAAATTTAACGCCACATTTTCTCTCTGGACTGAATGTTTTGTGCCAACCTGGTTTGAGGTCAGAAGTAGAATGACGTATGAATTCAGCAGAGATAAGGAGGATGTTTACGATGTATCGGGCCTATGGCCTTGTTAGATATTCGAGGCTCTCGTTAGAATTAAACTAGAACTTGTTTGTGATTGATTTGAAAAGAGATTTGTTATGCGAGTATAGATTAACTTGATGTTGAGAGCTTGAGGTCAATCAATAATTCTTTCGCTTTAATTATCACGCTTGTTTGATCATCGAAGATTTCAGTTATTTCCAAGCTGATGTGACTTGGAAATTATTTGATATTACGAGCATGATGTTATTCAACTATTAAAGTGTTTAGCTATTGAAGTGTTTTCGATACATGCCCAAGACGGAATAAAAGATTAAATTTTTAAATACGCTTGTTTTCACTGAATTTCTTGACGAATTCTGAAAGTGATATTTCTGTGCTAAGTTAAGGACATTTGCAAATATTAAGTTTTTTAAGGCTATCCAGAGCATTCCGTAAACGCTACGGATCGTTTCCGTCAAAGCAATATTCTTATTCACATGATGTTAATGTTCTGGTGAAGTATTGATAATTAGCTAAATTATTCAAACAAACACTTAAGAACATTACGAAACCCAGATCTAAACTTACAGTGAGAATTAGCGATATTGCGCTCGAAGTCACATCAAATAGCCGGTAGGCAGTAGGACTGGTCAAGCGCCTAGCGAAGCCTCTGGATGAAGGATTAAACTCTCGTGATATCTCCATCCCCGTGTACCCTGGAACTTTGAATTTAAGAATAATCTCCAATAGACAGTATCTACAGGTTAGTGAGCCCAGTGTGTATGTGTAAATCTCATATAGTAATAAACCTTTGGTCACGAGTTCCCCTTTGGACAGTTCGTAAGCAAGTAAACAACTACAGTATTTTACATCGAACTCGTTTATTTAAATTCAGTTTGTTTTTTGATGATCACGACCTATGTGCGTAGATGTCTAAGTGAACCCCTCCTCAACATGTCATCTCAAAGACAAACGCGTAGCAAGAAGTCACTATCCCCGCCAATGAGGTTCAAAATGCCATTAGCAAATATCCTGCGTTTTGGACGGTCACCAAGCTGTAGTTGTTCAAGATTTTTAACTGGTAGGTATATAACTGCAAACGATTTTTTTTTTTTTTTTGATTGGAGGTTTAACGACCACCGTGAGCAACTCAATGGGCTATAAGCAGTCGCCCGTCCCTAATTTAGGGTCACTGGTTCCAGGGAAGGGAGAGAGCCAGTGCCGTAAGACAAACACAACATCCATGCCTCACCGGGATTCGAACCCGGACCCCTTCGGACGAATGATCAGAGGCCAACGCCTTAGACCACTGCGCCACCGGGGCGGCAACAAACGATTGTGTATCACCTTGTGAACAGTAGTACCTGTAGCGGGCGTGAAGCTTGTCTCGCCGATTTCCGTGGTGACAGTGAGAAAGGAGTTTGAATGTTTCCCTCCATTTCATCGTAAACTTCAGCTTTACCGGAGTCAGTACAAACTGCAGAACTCCTAAAAATTAGTGCGAGTACAGTGAAGCTTTCGAACAACGGCAGGTCTTGGTTAGTACGGAACAGTTGACATAGGATTAACCATAATGATGACCTCCGGAAAACGAAATATGTTAATAGTGGTCAACAGACACCGCAGTAAGCCCAAAAGGAGATCTAACGAACACTATGTCCCTTAGAATTTTACGTAGTTACTTCCAGAGTTGGAAAAGGGTAAAAGTTTGGATCCGGACCCGGCCGTCATATAATTGGACTCGACCCGGACCGGGCCTGACCAGGACAAATCTACTTTGAGCTATAAACTCGAATATATCATTGTCAATCATTATCAATCCACTGCTAGATGAAGGTCGCCCCCAAGTTTCTTCCACAACGGACTGTCTTGGGCCAGACTCCTCCATCCACCTATCTCCCACGTGATCTTCTTCTGGGTCTTTTCCTGTCCCTTGAAATCCAGTCTAAAATTTCGGGTTTTCATCGTTGGTTCGTTCTCCTGGCAATACGTCTGGCCCATTGCCATTTTAGGGATTTTACTCTGATCATGATGGCTTCCACTCTTGTTATTTTCCTCATTCACGAGTTCCTCTTTTTTATCTTTCTTGGTTACACCAAGCATGCATCTATCCATGCTTCTTTCAGTTGTCTGCAGTCTTTGCATGTTTTTTGTAGTTAAGGTCCACGTCTCTGCAGCGCACGTAAGCACTGGAAGGATGCTCTGATTAAACACTTTTCTTTTAAGACATAATGGCATATTGTTCTTAAAAAATGTACTGTTTCTTCCAAAAGCTCTCCAACCAAGTTTTATACGCCAATTAATTTCTTCATCAATGTGACCCTCGCTTGATATCTGCTGCCCAAGGTGAATGTAGGAATTGGTTATCTCCAGCTTTTCCCCATCCATCGATAAATCTTCATTCCTTGTAAAAGCATTGTGCATCAGTTTTGTCTTTTTTCTCAGCAAGCTCCTGGATCATACTCTGCAGCTCTGAAATGTTATTTCAAAGAACTCTTCAGAGGTCTTTGAAATATCTTTTTCTGTTCAAAAATAAAACTGAAATAAAACCGGGTCGAAATCAGACCAGGAACACCTTGACCCGACCCATTTGACCAGCAGGAAATTGTCGACCCGGTCACCCGTTTTCATCTCTGGTTACTTCAGCAGAGGGATGTGATAGTGACAAAGAATATTGTTAAAGAAACTACGCCTCGGGCAGGATGAGTTGGATTATGGAGGGAACAAAAGTGTGCTTAAGTGAAAAGAAAAGAGTTAGTTTAGTTCTAAGTGAGGTGAGATCCAGATCCTGTGTATGATTGAATCGCTCTTCGGAGGCTGCTGGGGTGGTAGTTGGCGCTTGGAATGTTGATCGTTGACAGCAGCAACGATCAACATTCTCTTGGTTTTTGTCCCGGTGGATTCTGTTCCTCCTTTCCGGCGTGCGGCCAGCTAACTGTGCAGTTATGCACTTCAATGTGGAAAGTTTTTCTTTCCTATAACGTACTTTAACTCTAAAGTTGTTGCTTGTTATTTCTAAGGACCTTTTAAGACCAGACGTCAAACACACCTTTCTAAAATCCTCTACACCATGATTTATTTATTCATTTATGATATTGAGTCGTACTCAGCATTTGAAGAAAGCACTGCAACCAGTTTCTTTGTGCATAAGCTTCATACGCTTATCTTGTTTTTGAACAAACTTAGCGGGCGAGCTATATCAACTTCGGCCTAACATCTGAACAACGACCACTTCCAGGTCCGAGCAGTTACTGTTATTCAGAGGTATCACTGCATTATAAAATATTTCATTACATTCTTGTTTACAGGGTTAAAAAGAGATTTTTCCGACTTCTGAACAAAAAACGAAAAACACAAAAGCGAGTTTCCCATGACGTAACATAATTACAAGTTTGAAACACAAATGTTCAATATGGTTTCCTTTCGTAACTGGATAGATATCCCAGTTGTAAGAAATTTCGTTCCAAATCTGCCGCAACATATCTGCATCCCCTTTCGCGACTGCATGCACGACCAGTGCGCAAAACTCAACTAAGCTGGAGAAAAAAGAAGAGATAGTGTGTGTGTGAGAGAGAGAGAGAGTGTGTGTGAGAGAGAGAGAGAATAGATATAAGTGGATATAAAGTGGTATTTTTTCTGGAGGAAGGTTCATTCAAAATCTCCTCCGTACAGTTTTCCTCGATTTTGTTTCGCATAACTGCACAGAATTCTACGCCCGCTCTGACCCATTGTAGACCTTCGTGACTAATAACTGCCGAGTCACGCCCGACTGTATTCCCTCCAGGGAGAATGCAACGACATCTACACCGAGAAGAATTAAACTTCCTCTCACTTTTCTCTACGTTAGATGAGTTCCAGGCACGGATCATAAATGCAATTGTAAAAATGGATGCAGATATGCTTTGGCAGATTTGGGTCGAAATTTGTTACAGGTGGGATTACAGCCGAGTGAAGAAAGGAAGCCAAATTGAATATGTGTAATTGAAACTAGTAGTTATTTGTTGTTGTTTGGAGGTTCAACTACCACCATAGGCAACTCAAGGGCTATAAGCAGTCTCACGTCCCTAATTTTGGGACACTGGTTCCAGGGAAAGGAGAGAGGCAGGATCGTAAGACAAACACAACATCCATGCCTCACCGGGATTCGAGCCCAAACCCTTCTCAGACGAATGGTCATAAGCCAGCGCTTAGACCACCGGGTCGGCAAACTCGTCGTTACGTTGCATCATTGGAAATTCACTCTGAGCACTTCTCATTTTCTGTTCAAAAGTTATTAAAATTGCTTTTTGCTCAACCAAATTGTAATAACCCTGGCTGTTATATGTCTGGAGATATATTTCACATACAAATTTTTAACTCCTGAAAGAACATTGCAATCGGTATTTAGTGAAAAAGAAAATATCTAGCAATAAATTCACTCTGATAGAACGATGTCAAATTTTAGTTGAAGAGACTGACACATAGAAAATTTAATTCAGAAGCATATTTTCCAGTGTTTGTGAAGAAGACTCTTTACAAGTGCCTATGTTCTTTCAGTTATGAAAACACAAATTTTTCTGTGACAGCGATCGAATCAGCGCCTCGTCGTTCCGGAGCAAGTTGTTCTAACCGACTAAACTACACCGACGGAATGTATCGCTGCAGATTTCTCTCCTTGACACGTGCTTCACATCCGTAGTACGGAGCACAGTGCACCATTTGCCTTCGTAAAAATGTATGTTCTTTTTTTTTTTTTTTTTACACGCATAGCGAAATTTCTGCACGTAATTTCCAGAGAGGGTAATTCGTGTGAAAAAAATGTGAAGCATTGCTAGTGCAAAAGAACGGATGCTAACATAGTTATTCTTACAGCTTCTTAAAACTAATTGTTCAACAGCGAAAGACCTCATTTTGAACATTATTCATGTGTGGTATCATGACCCGAAACAGCAATTTTTTTGTCAGAAACTAATACATTCTCTTGAAGTAAAAGCAGTCTTTGTGCGGATAATTGAATAATAATAAAACTCGGTTTAGTTTAAATTAAATCAACCCAGGGACATGAGCCATCAATTTAATAAAACCTTATACCTAAAAACAGATTAAAAGGCATGAGTATTTTCGTATAGATCGGCCATTTCTGTGGTCGCGCCGTCGGTTTGAAGATAAATTTTATCTTGGAATTTAAAATAGGACCGTTTTTAACAAACCAAAGCGCATTCATTATGGTTGAAATCTCAGTGGGTGGGTGCCCCAAAGAATGTAGTTGATTTTCAATAACCTGATGTGTAAATTCAACTGGTACATTAGGGTAAAGAAAAAAATTCTAAAATACTCTGCCCAAGTTTTATCAAAACTTTCAAACCTTCCAACCCAGGCTAAGCAATTCATTATGGCTTCCCTCGACGTAGTATCACTTTATCCCAATGTACCCGTTGAATTTACATTTACACATCAGGTTATTGAAAATCAACTACATTCTTTGGGGCACCCACCCACTGAGATTTCAGCCAGAATGAATGCGCTTCGGTTTGTTAAAAACGGTCCTATTTCCAATTCCAAGATAAAATTTATCTTCAAACCAACGGCGCGGCAATGGGATCATCGCTTTCGGGCACTTTAGCCAAAATTTTCATGTAGTACCTTGAAAATATATTTTTGGTTTCCTATCCCCTTCAACCACTGTTATTTCTCAGGTACGTAGATGATATCTTATTACTCTGGCCTTACTCTTTATCTGATTTGCAAGCATTCACGAGTTCTTTTTCTTCGCAGGTCCCGTCCACATACAGTTTACCTTAGAAGTTGAACAAGACCTAAATCTCCCTTTTCTTGATATTATGATTACTCGTCATCCAGACCCTGTTATTCCTTTGCTGTTTATAGAAAACTTTCATGTACCCCAACTTTGATTCCATACTCTTCTCATCATCCGCACTATCAAAAGTTAACGTCGCTTCACTTTTTCATTCGTAGGGCCTACACTCATTCTTCAACTAGCTCTGCACGTTTAGAAGAACTACAATGGGTCTCGCCCCTTGCTTCCTAATTTGGATACCCTGATTACATTTTTAACCGGATCCATTCCAGAGTTAAAAGTAAACTTGCTACTTCTTTACAACCGCTTTTGCAGTTACCATTAAGCTTCATTACTTCCATCGATTATGTTCCCTCAATCACTCAACCTCTTCGTAATATTTGCTGAAGGTTTGGATTGGATTTCGGCACCCGTTCCCTTAATATCCTGCCACTTGTCAGGAAGGACAGAACCTCCACAAAGTCATACAAAGATGGGTCGTCTATTGTATTCAATTAAAAGACACTTCTGGAACTACCCAATCTGTTTATATACGCAGGATCCACAGGACGGAATTTTTCTTGCAGAGTAAAGGAACATAAATATAATATTCGGACTGGAAGTACCAATAATACTGCACTTGCTAAAAAAGTAGCAGGGCTATTTATTTCCGGACTGGGAAGATTTTAGGATTGTGGTCACCCCTAAAAATCCTAATACGTTGCTCCTCACCGAAAGCATGTTCATTTATAACTCACAAGGTCTTTGTTGTAATGACTCCATACCCTATGAGCTCCGCGATGCATATAAAGTATTAATTATTTCTAACCCTGGGGGCTTTGAATTACCGTAATCGTGGGATAATATGCCGGGAAGGATACCTTCTTTGCATATTTATTGGTACAACAACTGACTTTGACTGTGTTTCGTTTGTGTATATATACAGTACAGTATATATTAAGCGGATTTTATTAAACTTGTCATTCCATCTGAGGATGAGCCATGCAATGACCCGAAATTACTCTTGTCTTTTAATCTGTTTTTAGGTATCATAAGGTTTTATTAAAGTGATGGCTCATATCTCTGAGTTGATTTAATTTAAACTGAACCGAGTTTTATTATTATTCAATTATCCGCACAAAGACTGCTTTTACTTCAAGAGATATAACCTGTGCGACTCATCATTATTTGAACTAATACATTCAATGCTAAAACGTGTTAAACAAGTTATTGTAGTAAAAGGTGGCCACATAAAATACTAGAAAGCTTGTAATCCATTCATGTATGGAAGGTATGTAATAAATGCTGAAATCTAACCTTGTCCCAAGTAATTTGCACACCACTGTATCTTTAAGTCATGTGTTTATCCGTTCATATCTGTCTGCATTACCTCATATTTGTAAGGTAAATAACCTATACATAATTGTATCATGTTGTAAAGTTTGACACTAACTGGAAATACCCTCATTTTCTTGTTTCCTGCTTAACTTTTGACGGGAAGTGTACATTGCCGTTTTTACAGAGATATTCTGAGCCTTTATGAATAAATCCTACTGTGCGGATGAAAATTTCAAGAGTGACTTCTCGAGCGAGAAAGCTCGTTGTGGCTGCGCCGGTAGGGGAGCAGCACTTGAAAAAAACCTTTGTGGCAAATTTCTGTCCCTTGTGACGTATATCACTAATTCAACCTTCCTTTTGAGTTTCTATTTCCTATGCAAATCTTCTCACTTTTTAATTTGATTTCCTACTGAACGGTACATTATTTCCCCGAATTTCATCAGCACATTACTTTCCCGAATTTCCTTGTACGTTTTGCAAAGCTGACAGTGACACAAAAGTAAATAAAAATATGCGTCGAAAGCAAGCAGTTGTGGAGTGTATGGAGATTGCTAAGATTGTAAGAGCGAGTTGATACTATTGATAGAAAATTTACAAATTATCATTGTCAAATAGGAA
Organism: Macrothele yani; assembly: GCA_039090855.1. Classification (NCBI taxonomy): domain Eukaryota; kingdom Metazoa; phylum Arthropoda; class Arachnida; order Araneae; family Macrothelidae; genus Macrothele; species Macrothele yani. Next base: position 137,841,957 of record CM077023.1, read on the forward strand.
CTACGCAAGCATAAAGCGTATTTGTGATTGCTGCCGAATATTCCTGTGACTTCCACAATTTAGACAAATAAACTGCTCGCATTTTAACGTAAGTTGTTTTTATTCATACGATCCCTGGCCGTTTCTATTTTGTCAGCCTAAAGTGTTTGTATTATACGCCCAACAAGTGGTCTGGTAAAGACTTAAACAACTTCAAAATACTAAAAACACTACACCCTGCTTTGTTTACGTGATTGCCTTGAGTGCTAGAGTCAGAGATAGACAAATTAGAAAAATGGCAGCTCCTCAACAAAGTGGAGTAGCGAGAACTGAAATTTAGTGCACACTGTCAAGGACAGCCAATTCGCAGACGCTCCACTTCTCGTTGATTTGAGACAGATGTAATCATCATGGCTGACCGACGAAATGTCACGAATATTTGATCAGGTGACAAGTTTCGAGCTCATGTAGACTAGTACTTCTCAAACTAACAGAAGTGCCAGACGGGTAACTTGTTTTTTCTTTGCCGGTTTGCACATCATAATTCGAGGAATTTTACATAAAAATTCTTCTACGTTAAAAGTTTTCTTAGTCTAATGTGAAATAAATATCCCATTAATTCAGTACTATGATTATTATCTTGCATTTTAAATGTTTACTTAATCCGTACATTCTCACATCTAAAATAGCAGGCGCACCTTGGAGGAAGTTCATTTTCTGTTGACGGAAATGATGTACTATGCTTGCAAAACACAGGTCACCGGCTCAGCTGGTGGAAACATATGCGTGTATCCAAACCCTGCTTCCGAGCTTCTTTTGCCCTCACATGCACCTGGAGTTTCTGGCCACGCGTTGCTTCACGAAATTCCTCACCCCTCACGACGTGACATCACCTGCAATATTAGGACATGAAAAAATGTGGTGTTATGGCACTTCAGTGCTGTGCTTCTGAAGACATTTCTTACCGGGCAGCTCGTTGCTGATTAATTAGGGGACAGAGAACCACTACTCTTAGAAGCAGTGATGTAGGCAAGATTGGTGTTTTGGTAGCAATCCCAGCTTTTGAAGAAAAATATATGAAGAGCTGATGTATCCTATTTCTTTCAAGGAGCTTCTGAAGACGTCTTGGGTGGATTTCTTACACCAGATTTTTCTAGCGAATTCCTCACACAGTCATTATTCCAGCTGGATTCGTCCTCTTGTTTTGTCTTATACTTTTCTTCAGAAGCTACAGTCCTCTTGCAAAAACCAAACTTTTTCTTATGGATTACTTCGGCTTCTAGCTTTTGTTTAAAGGGGTTTCTTCGAGCGATGAACGACGTTATCTACGATTTTTAGAATACTTTCCTCTCTGATATTTATTTTTGCTGATCCTTATGGGAGAGATGAGCACTGCGTTTCGTCATACCCCACGCAGGCTGTAGAGTAAAGATGTGAATATTTCTTTTACTTATTTCTTTTAACTGATCCTGACGCAACACATGCAATTTTCTCGTGCCGTTCTAGTGAGCGAATCTCCTGTTGCGGAAGCAAGAGGAGGAGCGTAATGCCGCACCGGCCAGAAACGTCCCTGACGTAGGTTGAATTGGAAGGCTGTTGCCTCCCTTTCAATTCAGTACCGAAGATCACGAATGTCTAGTAGATACCGTTAACCATCATTATTTCAAAAAAATACGGGGGGGGGGGGGGCGGTTGGAAGTTTAACAATCATCGTGAGCAATTCGATGGACTATAAGCAGTCGCTCGTCCCTAATTTAGGACCACTGGTTCCAGAGAAGGGAGAGAGCCAGTGGCATAAGACAAACACAACATCCATGCCTCACTACACCCATGTCGTACCGGAATAGAACCCATCTCGGACGAGTGGTCAAAAGCCAGCGCTTAGACCACTGCGCTACCGGGGGCGGCTCCATAACTTTGAAAGAAATCTTTGTTTTGCCATGGACATCTTAATTGATAACTAAACAGTTGTTCTCGAAACTGATTCCAAGCCCATTGTTTTGAATCGGGAAAGTTTTCCCTTTCCTCATTTGGCTCGTCAATGGTAGTTAAATCTTTCATAACTTGATGGTTACGCACCATCATCTCATTAGTTACAGTTGCGCAGTTCCAGTAATGTTTGTTTCTGGATTGCTTCCCGAAGATTGCGCTCCTCCTGTTGCTTCCGCAACAGGTGGAGCGCAAATTTTTCGAGTCACCAAATCTAAACCTCAGCGGGAAAACCATGAACGTGTAACTGAAAAAATAAGGCAACACATATTTTTTAAGGTTTTTCTTTAATCCTTTAGGCCTCTAAATATTATCGTAAGAGGTTGTTGAGCAGACACATCGCGAAGAGAGCGTGAAAACCTGTGGATGGCATATGTCTATACAACAAACGAAACTAATTTTCGATTTTTATTACTGGCCCAGCCCCCTTGAATTTCGATACACATGACAGCAGACAACGTAAACGCAATGTTAAATAGTAGGAAAGATCTTATAATGCCCATATGAAAAACTCGGATTCATGCAGTTTACCGTTGTAGGAAGCCATGTCGTCAGGGGCGGATTTGGCCCACCAGGACACCAGGATATTTCCCGGTGAATCACTCCAGAAGTGATCCACTACTTGTCGTATCCTCTTTGTCGGGATTGTTTGGAAATAACGAATAACTGTTTCGATAGTTATGAAAATAATCGTTAACTTCATTTGAGCTTAATATCTTACTGTCTGAAACGTTATTCTCTTAGGATGAAACGCCATTCATATTTTTATCTATATATATGTTGGGAGTTTGCTCTAAAATGACAAAGCAAATTTCTCTACTTCAGTGAAAAATTTGTCGCTGGACCAAGCACGCTGTTATAAATAAATTTAGCTAACCACGGCTGAGCGTAGATCGTTGGACTTGGAACCAAAGGGACATCCATACCTCCTTTTGTAATCTTGAAGGAGGCACTAGTAACAATTTTGATGGTCCATCATCCCCCCCCTTACCCTTATCCACGTATCATCATCAACAACAACAACCATTATCAATCCACTGCTGGATGAAGGTCTTCCCAAATGTCTTCCACGATTGTCTGTCTCCTCCAAGTCACTCCAACATACTTTCGAATTTCATCCTTCCATCTCCCATGGGGTCTTCTTCTGGGTCTTTTCCTGTCCCTTAGAATCCAGTCTAAAATGTCGGTTGTCCATCGGTGGTCCGTTCTTCTGGCAACATGTCCATCCCATTGCAATTTCAATGATTTCACTCTGGTCATGATGTCGTCCACTCCTGCCATTTTCCTTATCCACAAGTTCCTCTCCTTATCTTTCCTGGTTACACCAAGCATGCACCTATACATGCTTCTTTGAGTTGTCTGCAGTCTTTGTATGTCTTTTTTAGTTAAAGTCCATGTCTCTGCTCCATACGTAAGCACTGGCAGGATGCATTGATTAAACACTTTTCTTTTGAGACATAATGGCATACTGCTCTTAAAAATTGTACTGTTTCTTCCAAAAGCTCTCCATCCAAGTTTTATACGTCGATTAATTTCTTCATCAATGTGACCCTCACTCGATATCTGCTGCCCAAGATAAATGTAGGAATCGGTTGTCTCATCACTGTCAACCATTATCAATCCACTGCTGGATGAAAGTCTCCCCAAGTTTCTTTCACAACGGTCTGTCTTGTGCCAGTCTCCTCCATGTTACTCCCGCATACTTTCGAATTTCATCCACCCATCTCCCATGTGGTTTTCTGTCTTTTCCTGTCTCTTGGATTTCAGTCTGAAATTTCGTTTGTTCATCGATGGTCTGTCCTTCTTGCAATATGTCCAGCCCATTGCTATTTCAGGGATTTTACTCTGATCATGATGTCTTCCACTCTTGTCAGTTTTCTGATCCACGAGTTCCTCTTCTTAATTCTCCTGGTTACACCAAGCATGCACCTCTCCATGCTTCTTTGAGTTGTATGCGGTCTATCTATGTAGGTCTTTTTTAGTTAAGATCCACGTCTCTGCACCGTACGTAAGCACTGGAAGGATGCATTGAACAAACACTTTTTTTTTTTTAAACATAATGGCATATTGCTCTTGAAAATTATACTGTTTCTTCCAAAAGCTCTCCAGGCAAGTTTTATACGCCGATTAATTTCTACATCAATGTTTTGATATCTGTTGTCCAAGGTAAATGTAGGTATCGGTTATCTCCAGCTTTTCCCCAATAATCGATACACGTCCATTTCTTGTAAAAGCATTGTACATCCCTTTTGTCTTCTGAAAGTTCATTTTTAATTCCACTTTTTTACTCTTGTCAGCAAGTTCCTGGATCATACTCTGTAGCTCTGACGGGGTAGTTGCAAAAATGACTACCTTTTGAAATCCGTGGCCCACCCACATTTATCTTAAAAGAAACAACGTTTTACCGGTACTGGTTCATGGATCAGCTGGAGGTAAGTCTATTCAAGGAGGTTGCAGTAGACGATGAGTGACCAAATAAATATAATTATTTAATACAACACCCCGTTTTGAGCATGGTTTGATATGCTATCAGTATATTCAATCATGAGTGGGTTTTTAAAATTCTTTCACCCTTATATTGCTGCTAAAATTTGTTCACTACTGAATCGCTTTTACAATGCATATTTCAACAGTTCTATCTCATCCAGGAGTTAACGGAATTTTTTTCATGAGGGATTTTATGTGGTGTTCCCCTGTGGGTAGGTGTGTTTCAGTGGTGGACCACAAGACTAAAATTCCCGGCATGGTTTCGTTGACCCCGTCCGCCCCTGCATGTCGTTACGCAAACATTCAGCTATGTTGCAACATCTTATACCCAGGAGATATGGTAGAAGAAAAGCGACTTACGGTATCGAAAATTTGACGCCGAATTATTAACCTGGTACAGTAAAAGTGTGTATACCAAAGTATGGGTGTTTTACTACCTATTAATGGTTCAACTGTAAGTTTATATATATTGTCAATATTGATGTCCTAGGTGGTGAATGTCCCCCATGGCTGTTTAATATACACTACATTATATTGACAAACGTCACCGGACACCTCTTTAAAAGCAAATCAACGGATCCGCTGCGTTGTTAAGATGCGCGGTACAGCTGTAAACGGTATAAAAACAAGCCTGCAGCTGACCGCCATCATATCGCACTGCGAGGTTGAGTGAAAATGTCTCGGCGAAAAAGAACTGACTTTGAGAAAGGAAAGATTGTTGGGTGTTATATTAGTGGGGTGTCCATAAGAGTAACCGAGAGGCATTTAAATATACCCAAGTCAAATATTTTGGATGTACTGAATAAGTGGAAGATACATGGGGTGCCTGAAGAAGCAAAACGTACCAGCAGACCAAAGAAAATCAGTGATAGAGGATGTTGAAGCCTCAGGAGAGTCGTTACAGCTAATCAACGGAGTACTGCACAAGACCTCAGTGTACAGGTGAGTAGAAATGCTGGAACCTGGGTATGTATACTTACCATTCGCAGAGAAATTCATTCCATGGGTTACCGTGGTCGTGCGGCTGCTCATAAGGAATGCTACTCGTCGCTTAGCATGGTGTAAAAACATTTATCGTGGACCGTAGATCAATGGAAACTGGTGCTGTGGACTGATGAATCTAGATACACGATTCATCACTCTGATGGCCGCGTGTGGGTATGGCGGCAGCTGGGGGAACGCTATTTACCACAGTGTACTTACTGTTCCTACGGTCAAGTTTGGAGCTTGCAGTGTACTCGTGTGTGGGTGTTTTTCGTGGTATGGCCCTGGCCCATTTTTTATCGTGGGAAAACCTGTTAACCAGCACGTCTACTTCGATATTCCGGACAATTGTGCCCTACCAACTCTGTGGCAATACTTTGGAACCGAGCCTTGTTGGTACCAGTAGGATAATGCACAGAGCCATAAAGCAAGGTTTCAAAATCGCTTTATTCTAATTTATCATAAGAAAACATAAGAGGGAGACGTACAGTCGGCGTGGTTTGACGATAATTCCGCATCGTGTGTGGACTGGCCAGCACTCGGCCCTGATCATAATCCCATAGAGCACCAATGGGATGAATTATAGCGCCGTATAAGAAGTTTGGAACCAAGGCCTACTACTAAGTAACAGTTAGCGGCAGCATTATGTACTGAATGGAAGCGCATACCTATCGCTGTGTTCCAAAACCTTGTCGAAAGCATGTCTCGAGGGATCAGTGCACGCATTGAGGCCAAGGTGGACCGACACCGTACTTATGTATGTCAATAAATGCTATGTTGTGTTTCTCTTCTAGGTGTCCGGTGACTTTTGTCAATATAGTGCATTTATGGATGCGTGCATGGGTGATGCCAAGATGGACAATATTGGTTTATGTCTTGGTAATATCCGTGTGTGCAGATTGCTGTATGCTGATGACGCAGTCCTACTGGTAGAAAGCAAAAGTAAGTTGAAGAGTATGTTGTCCCGGATGTATGAAGCTTGTATGAAATTCAAACTGAGTACAAAGGGAAAAACCAAAGTTATGGTTTTTGAGCGAGGAACTGTTTGTACTGAATGCAAGATAAGTCTAAATGGCACAGTGACTGATCAGACGAATGAGTTTGTGCATTTAGGAAGCATGTTTGACAGAGGGAACAAATTAAAATGCGAAATCAGTAGGCGAGTGAATTCTTCATTGAAAGTCATTGCTTTAGTAGGTTTTCACATAAATGATGGGTTCTCAAGCAAGTCGCGAATGGTTGTATGAAAGTGTAATTGTTCCTACTCTGATGTACAGCAGTGAAACCTGGGTATTGCAGAAGTGACATAGGAGTCGGTTTGTGCGCTGGAGAGATGGGTTACTTACGGGGAGTTTGTGGCAAGACACTCTCTGATCGTGTGAGAAATGAAGACTTGCTGCAGTTGTGTAATGTGAAGCAAAATGTTGTTAGTGAGGTGGAGACTAATATTCTTAGGTAGTTTAGCCATGTTGAAAGAATGAGTGATGAGATGCTTACTAAGAACATTTTTTCAGCCCAAGTGTCAGGAAAGGAAGTCATGGGAGAATCAGATTCAGGAGTGTCTGCATGCGGAAAAGATTATGAAGTATAGGAGGTCTTGTGTACGTCGTGTGATGGATGTCAGTGAAGCCCGAGTTGTGTGTCAAGATTGCTGTAAATGGGGAAGTTTGATACGGCAGCAATAAGTAAATAATCAGTTAAAAATTTATCTGGTGGTTTGTATTTCTTTGTGGAGCTAACCTCTGAATCTCGGAGAACAGCTTAGTGATATATATATAATGTAATGTAAGATTGGCGTCCTGCCTCGCTAATTTTTCGGTTAATCCCACTGCATTTTGGCTTGCAAAAGCAATATAATTAGTGGAATCTACGGATGCAATAGGCTGAAATCGTACCTAAAGGATGCTTTTGGTGTTCAAGTTTGTACCATTGTCTTACATCCCTCAGCGGATAATATGGAAGATGGGGGAGGGGCTCTGCCACAAAATGAAAATGTATCAAATTTATTTTATGACAATTGAAAAAAGGTATAAAAGCACAATAAACTGAAATCCGTATTTAAATGAAACAATACTTTGATTTATGAATGTATTCTTTCCCCTAAAAAACATCCCGTAAAAATCTTTATTTAACATGTAAACATAGCGACATAATGGAAAGTAAATTATGCGAATGTTAAACTAACACATCTATCTTAAGTTTGCAATCCATTTTTTGTTGTATAGTGACGCCAATCTGTTATAATACCCAGAAAATAACTAGTTACGACTGGTGGTCAGTTAACTCATTTCTAATGTACACACAACATTATGCCTGATGCTCAATTAACATTGGACATTTTATTTACTATTTTATTAGTTTGGTCGGGAATGAATTTCTTCGCACCTCCGTTTACATTAGTACTGACTTCGGTTGAATACTAAGTTGACACCATCAAAGTTCCTATTCGCCCCTTCAACCATTGAACGGGATAGTCATCTTCAAATAACTGCTACTAGTACGTAATAATAGGCAGCAAAACTTTGGACAAGACACCAGTTTTCAAGCCTACTGTTCCAGGTGAAGTCGGTGCTTCATTTCAACGCACACCTCCGTGAAGGCCGTAACGAGTTCGTATGAGATGGTTTTGTGTATAAAACTGTGGGTTTCACGAACATTCGTTGGGATTCCGAAAAATTCGTGACTCGCTCTTAAGCTGCGATTATTATTTTTCAAATAATTATTTGAACTTTCATCGTCTTTCTGAGTACTTATTTCATTTTAAATGTTGCAAAAAAGAGACTTAAATGCTTTTCATGTTTGCGCAAATGCTCAACAAAATCTGAACGGAATCAGTCAAGTTAAAAACACCTGAATCAACTCTGCGATTTAACTTTGTTAGTTTAGAGAAAGAAAACTCATCACCAAAGTATACAGAGCCCAAATAAACGCTCTTAAGTCGAACAGTTACAAGTAATTAACCCTTTGTGGAGATGTAATACTCTACTTACTTACGGAATCAGCTTTCAGTTCCGCAGAAAAAGTTAAGAAGAAAAAGTGATCAGTGTTTTCGTAGCAAGTTGTCGAGTGGTTGTTTTGCGTGGTGAACCTGTCTTGCAGGGAGAGAGTCCTTGTTGGGTCTGGCCCACATTCCGCTGATACCGCCTCCCTTTTTTGCTATGTTTGTCTGGAATAGTAAAAGAAAATACGGAGAGAGCCCTCAGGTCCCCTGATGGGGCGGCGTCAGCTTCCGTCGAACTTTTGCGACCCACACAACAGCGTGCCAAGTTCTAAGCACAAGTTCCCAACCATCGTCTGCCGTTGCCGGTCATCTCTGCTCTACTTGCTGGCGCCCACGTGATCTCTCCGACATTTATTTTTCTCCTGCCACTGTCGTCGTGAAAACCGCAGGTAAGGAAACAACTTTCCCTACTACCTGAGTAACAAAAATTTATTTGCTCTTAACGTTTATTTCCTGAAATCAAAATGTCGCGTGTAAACTATTTTTAAAGTTAGATATTTCGATCAGGATTAATGAAAGTTAAAAAATAACAAAAAATGTGTGGGGATTGTTTTATTCTTTGATAACGCTGTTAAGTTTGTTATGATTCGTCTAATAGGAAGATTTTCGGATATGCTTGGACAGCGAAACATTGGATAAAAGTAATAACGAACGTATTTTCTGATTGTTATATGGTAGTCGCGAGGATCTAGTTAGATTTCAGACCACCTAATTCTGATTCTTTTATTTCTTTTTACTGAATGTAGTGCACGTAATGTTTTTATTTGCCACAACCTGAACAATTGGGCGTTACTCTCGGGTCAATTTAGGACAGTGTTTCCGTAAAATGGAACGCATAGTTGTTTCTTACAAACGCTAGTTGGGGAAGTCAAACTGCAAAATAAACAAAAGTTTAATGCAAAGTGCGTTTGCTGAAAATGATGAAAGCGTTTTAAGTTATTCTTCTGTTTCTCAGTGTACTGTGTCAAAGTTACTTTGCATTTAAATGAAATTTAGCGGAAACATTAAGACAGGTTTTAAATGCGATTCATAACATGTTTAATGCAAGAAATAGTGGTAAAATTTTACGTCCGGTACTCCACGATATCATAACTTTACTAGAGAAAATTTTGTCCCTAAAGTTTTCATATGTATAAATCAGGCAAATATTAAAGTCGTCCTGTGAGAGAGTTTTCATGCTGCTGAACTCAAAGTTCGAATCCCGGGTTAAACATTGATGATGAGCTTCTTTTGGCTGTCTTCCTTTCCTGGAACCAGCGACCCTTAATTTAGGAGAGGTGGCTCCTAACATTTGATTCTCATGGTGTTTGGCCCGTAAAATCTTGATTTTTTTTTTTTTACCTGAGTCCTTAAAACGCTAAACAGTTATCTTTGTTTACTGTGGCTCATGAAGTCACACCGTCAGGATTTTACGCTCGTTATACACAGTGTATATTCACTCTGTTATTGACAGAGCACGAATTTTTCGTTTTGGCGTATGCATCCATTCTAAAGTATAAAATTTCGAATATTCTAAAGTACAAAATTTCGAATATTCTTAAACACAAGCATGTATGTGCAAAGATTTCGTTGTTAGCAAAGTGAGGTTGCGTGAACACTGGTTTCCGAGTGCGTGCTGCTAAAATATTGACTCTAAGTTTGCATAGTATAGCATGTACAGTATTTCAAATATGAACGCATTATTGGATTGGTGAATGTCTTGGATACTACCGGAAACGTCGTTGAAAAAGCTTAATGATGGGGCTATAAAGTGCGTTTTAAATTACCCGGTCATCTAAATACATCGCTGATGTAAATAATTGTCGTTGCGGAGCCATGTGAAAAAGAACAGCGAGAGATCGAAAACGGAGGAAACAATAAGCACATAATTCACCGCATAGTAATTCAGTGTGTTGACACTTTGCTATATGAAAATAAAATATCAACATACTGTAATGACTTACTGGTTTTTCGTCACCTTGGCATTCTGTCGGAGAGCACTGACTACGTTGCTTGCGTCGAATCACAACAAACAACAGATGCCATAATTAATTAAACTGTGATTTTGAGGGATATACGAAATACAAAAAAATATAATACATTCTTTAATTTTTTCTATAATACACAGGTGAGCGAGATAAACTCCATGTGCTTTTGTAACAAAACCAAAAAAAAAGGGGGGGGGGGGCTTTTAAAGTTCCACAACTCGTGAGAACTCTTTCACTGAACAAACGTTGGACTCACCTAAACCTATTCTCCATTTGGTGCCAATTTATCAAATTGTATGCCTTTTGAAATTAAGTGTCTTACAATGCTTTCTTGAGTGGAACGACGTTCTTTGCGATCTCGAATAAAACTGAAAATATAGACATAGAGAAAATGCTTGAATTTAAATTCATGTGTGAGGCAACGGAACATATTTTTCTTTTCGCATTCCTAGTTCTCGTGCAGAATTTCAGAGCATTCAGTAGATTTTGACATTATTCAGATCATTTTTTGTGAAATTTTGTAGTTTGAGCTACTGAATTTTCAGCGTGGTTTTCTTCAGATGAAAAAAAAAAAAAAAGCAACTTTCTTCCACAACAGCATATTCACGTATTTTAATCAACGTAACTTTCTCTTCCATGCTAAGTTAATCAAAAATCGCTTTTATTTGATAAAAGTAGCAAAATTACAAACGTAAATACTTGAAAAAGGTTTATTTTACGTAAATTTATATTACTTGTAGGCTTTTTTTTTAATCTGTATGTACTCCTCGTATACTACGCCGAGAAATGTTTCTAAATTGTTGCGTTTTTCCAACTGATATAAATTACATTAACAATTTCTGCTGAATGTCCTGGCCCTTAAGGACGCCAAACACTTTGTAACGTGTGCCTCTACATAACCATCCTTTTGAGTTTCTGTTCTCTTATGTAAATTAAACATTTTTTTGTTTGTTTGAGGGTTTAACGACCACCGTGAGCAACTCCATAGGATGTAAGCAATTGCTTTTCCTAATTTAGGGACACTGGTTCCAGGGAAGGAAGGGAGCCAGTTCCGTAAGACAAACACAACATCCATGCCTCACCGGGAGAGCAACCGAGAGATATTTCGAACGAAACGTTTTCTTACTGAATGATAAATTACCTCTCCGAAGAGCTTTTATCATTTGGAAATACTGATAGTGAGTCCGAGATAGATAAGAATGTCAACATCGAATGTAGTTAAGTAGAGGGAGTGGAACGAGAGAGTTTTTTTTTTTTATTATTATTGAAGGTTTAACGACCACCTTGAGCAACTCAATAGGCTATAAGCAGTCGCCAGTCCCTAATTTAGGGTAACTGGTTCCAGGGAAGGTAGAGAGCCGGTGCCGAAAGACAAACACAACATCCATGTCTCACGGGATTCGAACCCGGACCCTTCTGGGACGAATGGTCTTAAGCCAGCGCTTAGACCACTGCGCCACCAGGGTGGCAGTAGAGTTAAACGGAGTAGTTGATGCGATATAAGTAAGCTGACCAGAAGTCCCCAATTCTTGAGGACAGTCCTCGAAATTAGTTTACTGTCCCCTAAAACGTCTGATGACTTTGGGGACGCAAATTGTCCTCAAATTTACACTTCCTCATTAGCTCGTTAAATTTCTAATGAAACATTTTCTTAAAAGTAGTTTCCGTTGTACTGATTTTCCGACATGCTTCTTGTGAAAAGAAATTTTGACTTTTTTTTTTTTTTCTTCTTTCCGAGTTTAACGACCACCGCAAGCAACTCTAAGGACTATAAGCAGTCACCTGCCTAATTTGGAGGGATTCGTTCTAGGGAAGAGAGAGCAAGTGCTGTAAGACAAACACGCCATCCACGTCTCAGTCGGGACTCGAACCCGTACCCACTTGTACGACTGGTCAGTGGCTGGCACTAGGACACTAAACTACTGGCGCGGTCAAATTTCGACTGGACTTGATCTAAGTTTCTCCAAAAACTTTGGTAAAATGAAAAATTCGCCATGCAATTAGTTTGGTGTGCAGCTTTATTTTAATTCGGCACATATACAAGGTAAAGCATATCACTTTTGCTAATATGTTCTGGCCATCATAGTTCTACTTTGTCAATACAAATTACCAACATTCTACAAGATATATCCTTTTAAGACATACATTTTCATATGTAATATCACACTTATTGAAGCAATGAAGTTTTGTGACAAAAAGATTTGCATATTTATTTTGAGTACGTAATATCCCCAAATGAACTGCCGAATTGGGGACGCCACGTCCTTTTGTCCTCAAATCAGTGTTCCAATATCTGGTCACCTTAGATATAAGGGATGTGGAATTGTCGATAGAATTATATGTACGATAGAGATATAGTGATTTATGTGTATAGTTGTTGTTGGGAATTAGATTGTTCAATGTGATTATATATCATATTATATTACATATACACCGAAGAGCCAAAACGTTTGGTCCTCGACGTGCCGCCAAAACAGCTCTTACCTAGCGAGGCATAGACGAAACAAGATTTTTAACGGTGTCATGTGATATCTCTTACCAGCAGATCCTTTATAACTCTTGTAAGTTACGAGGTTGAACCTCGGAAGATCCGATTTACTGTTTCAACACAAACCACAGATGCTCGATATCTGGAGAATTTGGGGACCATACTCCTCATGTTCCGCGAATCATTCTCGAACAATCCGGGCAGTGTGGCATTGCGCATTATCCAGCTGAAAGAAGGCGCTACTAGATGCGAATACCGTTGCCATGAAAGGGTATATCTGGTCTGCAATGATGCTTAGGTAGGTAGTAGACCACATGAATGACTGGACTCTGGGTTTCCCAGCAGAACATTGCCTAAAGCACTGCACTTCCTCTATCTGCTTATTTTTGTCTCACGGTGCATCCTGGTGCCAATACTTTTCCAGATAAATGACGCACACCTACCCGGCCATTCACACTATGCAATAGGAAACGATACTCATCGGACAGACTACCTTCATCCAACCGTTGAAGAATCAGTTTTGATGCTCGTGCACCCATTGTTATGCGCTTTCGACGGTGAATCGAGGTTAGCATGGGCACTCGGAGCTACCTGCGGCTACGCAGCCCGATTTCCAGCAGGTCCCGATGTACTGTGTGTTGTGAGACATTAGTTCCGTCAACAGTATTTGAATTACATTTTTAAATACCGACGAGTGCGCTTCTATTGGCTTGTACCATACAGGATAGCCTTAGCTCGCCTCTAGCATCGATGAGCCGCGGTGGGCTCACACCGTCACAGTGGTTCGTGGTTTTCCTCTCCTCGGATTACTTTTTGAAGGTGCTGACCATGAGCATTCCACAGCCTTGCCGTCTCAGAAATGCTCTGACCCAGTCTTCTGACCATTACAATTTAGCCTTTGTCAAACAAGCTTTAGGCTGCTGCCTTTCCCATCTCAATAACAACACTGATTAACAGAGCTCAGTACAGATGTTATTTATACAGTTCTATGATCTTTACACGCACCGTCGTTTACCTGCAGTTGTTTCGATTTGTACAAAAATACGCTGGTCCTAATGTTTTGGCTCTTCGGTGTAAAAGTCATTGAAATCGATGTGATCAACAAATGAATATAATCATTGATAAATATAGTGTATAAGTGCCCAGGCCTTCCATTGGTGGAAGAATAAAAGAAGTGGAACTGTTCATAAGTTATCATTGATTTTTTTCCATGGCCACTTTAGCATAATTTTGACAACTGATTTATGTGCGACGAATTCACTACGAATATTAGCAGAGACAAGCACTAGTTAAACTACTTAGTTACATATATTCAAACTACTTGCACTTACAGCAGTTTATACAAAAACACAACATTTCATGAAACACTAGCTCCTTATGTTTGGTAAACGTAATCTTCCCTTTTTATACTAAAAATTTTCCTAGATAACATGATCAGCCGTCATCTTACATTTTCAAACAAATGTTTGAGCAAACAAAAATTGGTATATCATTAGAAAATGCATAATTGAAGCAAGTAATTAAGTTAGAGGAAATTTAATTTAACCTCTAGTTAGGTTCAGAAAAAACTTGCAAATAAGCATGCGCAAAATTTTTCTATCACCATAATATTTGTTCCCTAGTGACATCTGAAATAAACAATTTCACGGAAGAACTGCTTTAAAGTATAATTGGCAAAACATTTAAACTGAACTTCAGTTAAAAAACTGAAGGGTGTAGAAAGTCAAACATGTGACTTAAATATCCCAAGCGGAAGTGTTTAAATAGCAAACAGCTTCTATAACTCGTACTGCAACCACAACGAGTTCCTCTATGTCAGCATTCCTCAAGCTTTATACGAAATCTCTACGCATTAAACACAATACAGAAGAATCCTTGCAGTTTCCTAATGATTTTTTTCACCTTCTAACCGGCAAAATGCCCTCCCCCTTCTTTTCGGCTGTTTTAATCACACACACACAGAGGGTCTGTCGCTTGAGCAGCTCTTCGCTAATTTTTTCTGTCGTATGCACCTTCCCTTTTTGCTTTTACTTACTTTTTGTCTTCCACCATTTTTTCTTGGCCTTCCTGCTCTCCTATTCAATAGCACCTTTATTTCTATTGTTTTTCGAATTTCTTCTTTTCTCCTTGCATTCCAGCCCATCTTAGGCAACTCTTAATTTTCACTGATTTTCCGAATTCCAAGCTCTTTCCTTATGCTTTGGTTTCTGCCGCCCCGGTGTCCAAGTGGTCAGAGTAGTTATTTTTTGACTAATCGTTCAAGCTGGGGCTGGGCTCGATCGATTCCCGGATGACGCAGGAATGATGAGCCTGTCTCACATACTAGCTGATCCAGCGGGGGCGACCCACCTAAAACAGACTTTTCCTTTTAAAATGGCCAAGATCGTAAATATAATGTATTTATTTTTGTAAAATTCTAGTAATAAATCCACATTTTCGTAAACAAATTTATGATTAAAAATTTTCTGTGAATTTTAAGGTCAAATGAGAGAGAGAACAAAAACTAAATTGAGATTCAGAACCTGAGGAAGCTGAGAGCGGAAAGGAAAAGAGATTTCGACTGATCACTAAAAGCAATGGGTGTGCTTTGTTTAATGTAATATTTCCACAAATTTCCGAGGGAAAAATCCCCGATAAAACAATGAATGGCGCAGGAATGACATGAAGTGAAGTAAATAGATGTTCCTTTCAAGCAGAAATCGTACACTGCGAAAGAATAAACGAATATTTTAAAGTGGAATTATCGGTCATATTGCTCAAGAATGGTTCGATTATTCAAGCCGCAAAGTATTATATTAAATTAAGCCGCCCGAATAAAAAGGCTCAAATTTATTTTGCAAGACTATCCGGACTTGTTATTTAAAAAGTACTGTGCTCGTTTCATGTCAAAACAAGAAATTGAACGCCAAGAACATAGCGCTGATTTTTCAGATGTTTTTCCACTTTGTGATTTAAAAAAATTGTGCAATGTTTTTAATGCAAAATTTTAAAAAAGATGTGCAATTCCTGGGAAGTGGACCTCCCCCTGTGCGTGAGTGTGTGAGAGAAAGAGAGAGGCACCCATCCACTGTCTATCAGTGGCGCACCCAAGAATTCTTGTTGGAGGGGGCTGTCAGTGGCGTGTCTTGGGTCAGAGACCAGGGCTATCTCCCCCTTCCCCCAGTACTGTTTTTTTTTAATTGCGAAGTTTAATGTTTAATTGTTAAGTAATAGAAGTAACTTTTTTTCTAAATTTTAGGTACATGCCATTGCTAACATGATACCAAATACTGTAATTATGAGGATTAGGATTTGAACACTTATTTGTACATGAACTCCATTCTTCTCCTGAATACTTTATTTGTACTGAACTCCATTCTTCTTCTCCGTTTGTGTGAACTTGAGTGCTACGTTTTCATGTTTCTTCCGAGTACTTTTTCATATTTAAAAATAATGTTTTTCTCTATTGACAAAACAGCCAAGTTTTTCGAATGTGCATGTCCTTGTGTGGCTCTAAGATATATCTGGATTCTTTTTAATGCTGAAAAACTTCTTTCTGCGGTTGCAGTTGTTGATGGAAAGTTTAATATGAGGTCTGCTAATTTGTGCACCTCACTAAACACTGTCTAATTTATTCAACTGTATGTAACACGAAATGTCTCTTACTAAATTTGTTTTTGTATCCATCAAGGAAAAAAACACACTTTCAGTCCATTTTTTAGTCGAGCTGTATCAAAACTTGAAGCATAGTTATTTAAGTTCTGACAGTAAATGTTCAGGGAAGCTTTCACAAAATTTATCAAAACAGTTCGAATCCAACAAAGTCATGAATTTAAGATATCCATGATTTTAATTCATTGACACTTCACAAAAACTCAAACAACTCTCGCGAAACACTCTTATGGGCGGGAGTATGCGAGTGACTGAGATAGTATGTCTTCTTTTTCCGGAGCGAACCGTTTCCCAAAGCAATGGGCCAATTCCCTCTACCAGCTGATTCATGTTGTCATGGAAACGCTAGCAGGCGATTGTACGGAAGGTTTTGGCATCAGAACTGAAGACTGGAAGAGCTGCTTGCGTTATGCCGTTGGTTTTCGCTCGCTAGACTAAGTCAAAGAAGCGAATCCGCACGCGGTTTTTTTTTTCGCGCCGAAAGCATCGACATATTTTAATACAGTTGACTTTTATTTGTGTATCTTTAATTCAGTTTTATTTGTGCATTCTCTAGGCTTCGCAGCTAGCCTAGAATATATGCCACTGGGGCCTGTATATATACATATACATATCATAAAACAGCAAATGAAATCCACACACTATAATTGAAGAAAACGCTGTCAAAGAAGTTAGTCATGAAAGAAACCTGACTTACAGCAAAAGAAGAAATAACACCGACTAAAAATTAAGCATAAAAACATAAACTAAGAAGTGAAGATTAAAAACTCGCCGATAGGAATATCAGCAAAGCCACGACTGATGGAAGCGCTACAGCAGCAGCCCATACAGCTTGGCAAGACACACATTTTTAATTCAAAAACCCGTTCCAAACTTGAGTACACTTTTTTAAACGTAGCACTAAATGATGATCAAGAAAACAAAGAATGAAAAGCATGGACCATCCAAGTCCATTTTAAAACGTAGCATGAGAGAGCAAAACAGATGATCACGAAAACAAAGAATGAAAAGCATGGACCGTCCAAGTCCATTTTAAAACATAGCATTAGAGAGCAAAACAGATGATCACGAAAACAAAGAATGAAAAGCATGGACCGTCTTCTTCAGGAAAGCACCGCCCATAATAAAAGCGACTTTTCCGATGACAATAAGAGCCTGAATCACCAAATGCCCAATGTCAGTGCTCTCTAAGTCGCAGTCGGAATACGAATAATACAGAATGAAGATAACAGAAAGCCATAACGACAAAAACAGCTTATACCAAAGCCAGATAGGATGCGGTTAAAACAATTTGAAAAAAAAAAAAGAAAAAAAAAAAAGGTTAGTGTAATGAGCACTATGGAAATAAAATCTAGTGAGCAATGAACATCACAGTGACTGTAAAGACTAAGTATGAACTGCGTAAGTTTAATACAAAATGAATTTGTAAAGGTTGGCTGTAAGTGATCCGACATACAGCACTTGGGAGTCCCTAATAAGTTTTAACATTGTAGGATCAACGATAATATAAAGAGTGAAGGTATATATGTTTTAAGTTATTATACAGAGAAACTGATAGGAATTGAGAAAAATATTTGTAAATGAAGCGGATAGGTAGCTGATTGTTTTTCAAGAGGTTTAATAGAATGTTTAGGTTTTTGAACAATGACTCATAATTGTTGCATATCCTGTGAATACGGATTAACTGAGAAATAATTATATTCCGATGTATTGAAATAGAAACACTTGATGTCCATTGTGCATAATACTTGATCTGGAAACTAAAAGTCCGTCGTTTATCGCACATATCGATAATCATCTGTCCATTGTTTCATAAGCAAATGTCTAGGTCTAAATAATGAACATGACCATTTTGTGCTGAAGTTTTTTTCCAAAATGAGTTCCCCTGGGTAAATAGTCTTTGCCATAGAATCGAAGGACGTACAGTTGAACACTATCACATCATCAACATAGCGGAAGATGGTACCTATATCTTCTGTAGCGTTAGTCACAAATTCTTCTTCCATCAGATGTAGAAACAGATCAGCAAGAGTGCTGGAGAATGTGCAACCCATGGGCACCCCGGTGATCTTTCGGTATACTTTGTTACCTATACCGATGTAGTTATTATTTAGACAAAAGTCGGTTAAATTATTCCAGGTCCGTACATCTGCTTTCAATGCCGATCCAAATTTTTCATATAAAGTATGACAAGCTGTAATCAACCCTAAAGTGGGAATAGACGTGAACAAATCTCGGAAATCAAAGGTTTGTATACTCCATATATATTATTGGTATTATTCACATAGTCCAAAACTTTAACGTTATTATCTATAATCCAAGTGTTGTTGAGTCGACCATGAATTGTTTTTAAAGATTTTTCGAAGAGTTGTCCTGCATGTTCATTGTAGCAACCACGTGCGTTAGTAATGTAACTGAAGGAAGTCTGTTCTCTATGAAATTTTGAAATAATATAAATCAATGGGAAGCTAGTATTGAAGTTCTTGATTTTCAATCTCTTTGTAAGTGCTATAAGTCTTTTTATTATGATAGGTTTATCAGTAGACTCCAGAACGAAGGAACTGCTATTGTTCAGTTCTTTATTGAGCGTGTCTACATAGTTTTTTGCACCATATTGCGTAATTGTTATTAGACTTATCTACAGGCGTAATTACAAAGCTATCCTTCAATTCCCTTACTTGGTCCAAGATTTTCAAAACGATTTTTCGGTTTCCAGTGATTCGTTTTTTGATAATTTGTCTTTTGAACTCTAAATATACCTCCCCTATCCATTGGAGGAAGGCTTGGTATGGTATATTGAAACGACCCGACATTTTCAAAGCATATTGTACCAGGTCTAGTTTAAAAATTTCTAGACATTTTGAATGTGAACGTCCTCTGGATAGTCTGTACTTAGTACCCATGTGCATTGTTTCGCGTAAATTTCTTTCTGAAACGATGTTAACATCACCTGTCAAGACGTGACCATGATAGCTGTCTATATAGTCTTTATATTGTTCTTTATCACATTGGCACCATTCTTGTGTTTTTCCCAGCAAGCAATCCAATTCATTAGCTGTTTGGTTATAGTTATAAATCATTCGTCCCATAGGTTTGTCATAGCGAAAACAAACCTTTACTTGGACAGTGTTCTTTAAAGGGAAGAAAATTTGACTCCTATTAAATACCTCCGCAAATTTTATGCCATCGAAAAATTTATCTGTGAAGCTGACGCTGCAGTAGCTTTTGGTAAGATCCGTAGAGGTCCCATCACCCTTATTTGTGACCAGTTTGTAGTTGATCAAATCACCGACAATATCCCCTGTATGTTGATTACTATAAGTAAAGTTATCGTGATAGGTTTTTAGTCCTTTGAGTTTGCCTTTATTAAATGTAAAAATCCTCTTTCTACATAGTTTAGGAAGATTTTCTAATTGAGCATTTAGTTCCGTCAATAATTTTTTAAAATCACATTTTTGGCTCGGTTGCTTACCATTTCCTCTGTGTCCCCGTCTTCCATGGTATGTTGAATCCAGAAATGGTCTATGTTGAAAGTTTTGATAGATGTTAAATTCTGAAGTGACAGAACTAATTTTGGTGCCATTAAAAAGATCGTTTAACCCATAAGGGTATAATGTATGGAATTGCAACATACAAAGTGTTTCGAGGTGAAGTCTCTTGTCCAGATCTGATTCCATGAACAGGATTCTAATTTCTATTTCTTTAAAAACATATTGTTGGAAATGACGAAGTTCAGGGTCGTTGGCATGTTTATATAAGTGAATGTCTGAACGATGTCCATTTATGCGTTCATGTAATGGGTTGCTGGATTGTCCTATATATTGAAATCTGCTTCGTAGGCAAGTAATCCGATAAACAATGTTGACAGTTTTACAAAATATTGAATGGTTTGTGGTGTCGATATGCACGGGATCTATAGCTGGACAGGTCAAACATCGTTTGTCACCGCATTTCGAAAATTGTGACAAGGGCAACTGAGTTAAACCTTCAACATTCAAATGAACATTTTTTTTTTCGAAATATTATTCAAAGAAACTAAATTAAAAACGGTCTCAGAATGAGACTCTAATGGAGACCGTAGTGAAAACGAGGCCAAGTCCCCCTCTGCCTCAGGGACAGGGTAACTCCTTTTTCGAATTGGCACTCCGTGTCATGCTACCAAACGCGGTCCTTAATGAACCGCGCGACGACCGAGGCGGTATGTAAGTAAAACCTGTCTAAGTTTTATATTCATACAAATGTGACACCGTAATGTAGTGAAAAAACAAGATGCCAATAATGGCCAAAATATATAAAACACAGAGGAACTAATAATAAACTTCAGCACAAAATGATCATGTTCATTATTTAGACCTAGACATTTGCTTATGAAACAATGGACAGATGATTATCGATATGTACGATAAACGACGGACTTTTAGTTTCCAGATCAAGTATTATGCACAATGGACATACAGTGTTTCTATTTCAATACATCGGAATATAATTATTTCTCAGTTAATCTGTATTCACAGGATATGTAACAACTATGAGTCATTGTTCAAAAACCTAAAAAGTTCTATTTAAACCTCTTGAAAAACAATCTGCTACCTATCCACTTCATTTACAAATATTTTTCTCAATTCCTATCAGTTTCTCGGTATAATAACTTAAAACATATATACCTTCACTCTTTATTTTATCGTTGATCCTACAATGTTAAAACTTATTAGGGACTCCCAAGTGCTGTATGGCGGATCACTTACAGCCAACCTTTACAAATTCCTTTTGTATTAAACTTACGCAGTTCATACTTAGTTTTTACAGTCACTGTGATGTTGATTGCTCACTAGATTTTATTTCCATAGTGCTCCTTACATTAGCTGTTTTTTTTTTTTTTTTTTTGCAAATTTTTTTAACCGCAATCTATCTTGCTTTTGTCGTCATGGCTTTCTATTATCTTCATTCTGTATCATTCGTATTTCGACTGCGACTTAGAGAGCACTGACATTGGGCATTTGGTGATTCCGGCTCTTATTGTCATCAGAAAAGTCGCTTTTATTATGGGCGGTGCTTTCCTGAAGAAGACTGTCCATGCTTTTCATTCTTTGTTTTCGTGATCATCTGTTTTGCTCTCTAATGATACGTTTTAAAATGGACTTGGACGGTCCATGCTTTTTATTCTTTGTTTTCTTGATCATCGGTTAGTGCTACGTTTAAAAGTGTACTCAAGTTTGGAACGGGTTTTTGAATTAATAATATATAGTATACGTACCACAATGTGTGCACACATATATGTAGTGTACGCCTATAGTTTATATACGGTTTATTGCGTACGTCGCTCTTAATTTCTTTGGAGCCTTGGGAAGAAGACACTGTGTCATTTTTTGAACATATAAAATACACGGTGTTTCAGAAAATTTGAAATCATTTGAGATGTAAATATCTGAGTAACTAAATAGCCTGGGCAAATGAAAATACCCAGGCTTAATGTTGAGCAAAATAAGATTTATTCGTCAAAATTTGAATGAAAAATTCAAAGGTATGGGGATTTCATGAACGATTTCACAAGTTTTCAATATGCGAACCGTCTGTGACAAGCACATGTTAAGTCGGTAGTCCAGCTTCTGCCAAACACGATGCAGCATGTCCCTCATGTGCTCAAATGCACCACCTGCAATGCAGATTTGGACATGGCCCTAAAAGTTCAAAGAGGAAGGCTGTCTATGCAGGGCAAAAGGATCTAGACTACCACCAGTAGCGGAAGAGATGGTCGTGCGGGTTCGGGAAACATTTCTGCGAAGCCCCAGGAAATCCATAAGAAGAGCAAGTCTGGAAACCCAGGTTCCCCAACAACAGTTTGGCGTGTCGCAAACTGTTGTTGGGGGAATCGCAAGCAACAGCTCGTTCAGCCCTTAAAGAGAGATGACAAGCAAAAGCGTAAGCAATTCTGTGTCAGAGAAACTTGAAAAAGGCTAATTTGAAAATAGTCTTGTTTTCAGTGATGAGGCCACATTTCATACGAATGGCCCAGTCAACAAGCATACCCCCCCCCACCCTCCCTCAGACGAGTTTCTGGATCTGCGCCTGGTTCCTCATTCCCTTCCCTAGAACTAGCAGCCCCAGATCAAGGACAGGCGACTGCCCATAGCTCTAACAGTTGCCTGTAGTGGTCGTTAAACCCCAAAATGAAAAAATGACCTAATTTCTGAGTTCTTTCTTTGATATCAATTTCATTAATCTATATATTTTCATTTCTATTTTTTCAGTTGTTCTTTTCACCTGGCAGTTTAAGTTTTCTAATCCATATAAAGGAGCAGTTCTTATAGCTGTTCTGTATATTTTTTTATTTCACTTTTATTGGGGCTTTCTTTTCACAGAATACCTCCGAACATCTTTTAATTTATTCCATTCTGCTCTCACTCAACTGTCCACGACCTCCTCACGGCAGCTATTTTTTTTTTGTAGGGTTGAGCCTCTGCATTTAAACTGTTCTATTACACTATTGCTCGTTTACCTTTTCTATCATTCGTGGATTAACGAATCTTTTTCACCACTTGAAATAGTGGCGCAATCAGGAATTTCTGTTCGGGGGTAGGGGTGGTGGTGGCTATATATGAGAGAGAGAATTTTTTTTTTTTTTTTTTTTTTTTTGATCGGAGGTTTAACGACCACCGTGAGCAACTCAATGGGCTATAAGCAGTCGCCCGTCCCTAATTTAGGGTCACTGGTTCCAGGGAAGGGAGAGAGCCAGTGCCGTAAGACAAACACAACATTCATGCCTCACCGGTATTCAAACCCGGACCCCGTTCGGACGAATGATCAGAGGCCATCGCTTAGACCACTGCGCCACCGGGGCGGCAGAGAGAGCTTTATATACGTACCTAGTGTATATATATATATAGTATACATACATAGTGTGTGTATATGATACCTACATAGTGTGTGCATATACACTGCTGGCCACCCAAAATGCGACACCAAGAAGGAAGCATCCGATTGGCCTGAAATTCGCAGCATGCGTCGCCCGCGGGAGGACATGCAAACGATTAGCATTGCAGGCCATATGCAAATCATGTGCGCCCGGCACGTCACTGAGAGGCACTATAAGAAGGGTGCACAGAAGGCGGGGTGTAAGTAGTGGAAGTGTGTTGTGCTGCCGGACCTGTGCGTGGGAAGCTTCCTGATGCCTCGTCGCAGAATACGGCAGTCATTCCAGCACGTTTCGGAGTTCGACAGAGGACGAATAGTGGCTTATCGCGACAGCGGTTTGTCGTACCGAGACATCGGCGCCCGTGTGGGACGACATCCAGCCATAGTGAGGCGAGTATGGATTCGGTGGGTGCAGGAAAGACGGACGGACCGACCTGAGCGATTGCGCAGCATACCACCGAACGAGAGGACCGGCTTGTTGTGCGGCGGGCATTGACGGCTCGCACCGCCACATTACGAACGTTAGCGCAGGAATTAGGGTGTGTTGCGCAACAGCCTGTGTCAGCACGTACCGTTTCGATGTCGTCTGGCCGCCCCGGTGGCGCAATGGTCTAAGCGATGGCCTCTGATCATTCGTCCGAAAGGGGTCCGGGTTCGAATCCCGGTGAGGCATGGATGTTGTGTTTTTCTTTGGTTGGGGATAGAAATTAATATGCTTAGATTTTTGAGATAGGGGTTTCATCGTGTCTCTCCCTTCCCTGGAACCAGTGACCCTAAATTAGGGACGGGCGACTGCTTATAGCCCACCTGAGTTGCTCACGGTGGTCGTTAAACCTCCAAACAAAAAAAAATGTTGTCTGCAGGAGCGGGGACTTGTCGCACGGCGTACATTGCTCCGATTACCATTGACGTTACACCACCGGCGAGTGCGGCGGCAGTGGGCCGTTGAACGCCGCACCTGGACTACGGAATGGCACGACATTGTCTTCTCCGACGAATCCCGCTTCTGCCTGCAACACCACGATGGTCGGATCCGCGCGTGGCGGCACCGCGGCGAGATACTGTATGACGCCTGCATTATGCATCGCCACACCCGTCCGTCACCTGGCGTTATGGTTTGGGGAGCAATTGGATATGACACCCGCACCCCTTTGGTACGCATCGCCGGTACACTCAACAGCCACCGCTACATCTTCGACGTTTTGGAGCCTGTAGACCTCCCTTACCTGCAGGACCTACCAGCGGCCACGTTTCAACCGGGCAATATGCGCCCGCACGTGGCATGCATCGTGCAACAATTCTTCACGGCCCACCAGGTGTCATTGCTGCCGGGGCCCGCTTGTTCTCCCGATATGTCACCCATCGAACACGTCTGGTCGCTGATAGGCAACCGAGTGGCCCGGCAAGCACCACCCGCGGCTACGCCTGATGAACTGTGGCAACGTGTGGAAGCACCCTGGTCCGACATAACCCAAGCCCACATCTAAAGCATCTTTCGTTCGATGCCGCGGTGTGTAGTGGCTGTTATTGCCAGCCATGGGGGCCACACGAACTATTGATGCCTGCGTGTTCCGCAAGTCGCACGGGCCTGTAAGCTCAATCGTTTCATCTTTGTATCTGTTGTTATGAGTCCAGTAAATCTGGCTTTGCTATCTCGTGTCTTTCTTGGTGTTGCATTTTGGGTGGCCAGCAGTGTAATAATGTACGCATTGGGTGGTGTATATAGTATATACTGTTGTATGCATACATGTGGATATATAGCATACGCACATCAGTGTACATACGAGTTTATAGTATACGTACATAGTGTGCATATATAATGTACACACATAGTTATTTATATAATATGCGCACATAGGGTGTGGATATGTATGTATAGTATACGCACATTAGTGCATATACTGTATATAGTACACTTACATAGTGTGTGCATGTTTACAGTGTACGCACATATATTGTATAAATTAGATAGATATTTATATATACGTAGGGTGTCCGAAAAGGAAGGAAAAATCGTACATATAGAGCCGATAAGACAAAAAGTAGACTATGTAATTTTTTGAACATGTAGTATAATATTTTTGAATGTGTAATTTGTGACTTACGTCTCTCTTAATCTCTGAGGCTTGGGAATATAACCAGTAGGCACTATGTAGTTTTTGAACACGTAAAATAATATTTTTGAAGGTTTAAATTGTGACGTATGTCGCCTTTAATCTCCTTGGGGGATTAAGCCCCCCAAAGTCCCCCCCCAGTGGGTGCGCCAATGACTTGAAGTAACAATCAGGGGGTCGATAGACTAAGAACATTGGAAGGCTGAACAGGGCGTAAGTTTTTGTCACTACTTCCTACTCACCCCATCCTTCTTTTTTCGTAATGAAAAGAAAATCCTGCAGACTTTTAAAATTGATTGTTGTCCTTTTTAAATTTACTTGTTTTAAATTTGAAATAATGAAATTACTTTAATTTCTCTTACAACCAATGTGACCCCGAGATATTCAGTTTTAGTGATATAACTTTCGCGCAGCATTAATATTATTAATATTTAAATGTTGATCTTCTCCCCATCGTCGGTGGGTATTTGAGAACAATGAGATGGCCCCCAGTTGTTTTGCTGCAGTATTGATTAACGCCTTTTTTTTTTTTTTTTTTTTCTGTTTAGGATTTATACCTGTGGTCTTTGTCCGCATTCAGAATATGTTGCTCATCCTGACAATGTGGAAGCCAAACTTTTGGTTTCGTACTCCCAGCATTTAAACAAGGGTCATATTAGATCCTGTGTGTCCTCTGCGTGTTGGCTGGGTGATCTGGTTCATTGGGATGGCTACGCCATGGGGTGCTAGGCTTCGGAGATAGACAGAATATTCTAAATTCAGCGCAGTTAAGAGTAATAAAGACCCACTGCAGGCGAAGAAATCTAGCCCAGTAACATCAAATTAAGCGTACGAGACCCAAAGTTTCTGAGTGTCCAATTGATGTCCGCGTTCATCAGGCGAATACAGTGTTGCCAACTCTTGAAATGAAACTAAGACTGAAAAGTAATGAGAAAAAGCAAAAGATATTACAAAACGCATTACACACCCGATGACCCTCGGGGCGTGTCCTTAAGCGAAAAGTGGTTTCTTATGTGTCCTTCGGTAGCATGTAATGGTCAAATGCAAACTTGCTCTTGACTTTTGTCTTCTTTCTTTATTTCTTGATGACGGATCATTGATTTGAAATAATAACGTTCCAAACTTAGTAAAGGTTTAGAAATTTAGTCTTTTAATTTAAACGAAACTTATTTCGAGATTATTGGGGGAAGAGTTAATAGCCACCTTTTGAAATGGCCTTGCGACGCCCCTACTGACCACCACCTCAGTTTTAGCAACATTTATCTTTAGCCCAAGGTTTTCAAGTGCCATTTACTAGTGTAAAATTTTTTGGGCACTTCAGCTGATTCTGGTGTAATGATTAAATCATCAGGAAACAAAATGTTCTATGGTACACCGTTGCCACACTTTCAGCAGCGCATTACAGATGAGAAAGTTAAAAGTTTCATAGCTGATTCCTGGTGAAGTCCAACCTTTATCTCGAAATATTGTGATTTATTATCACCAGTATTAGCAGCTGTGCTTGTGTTTTCAAGAAAATGTGTAAACTGGGAATGTATTATCTTAATGGTATTCACAAAAAGACAATTTCTAATATTTGAGTGCGCACTGCAATTGATGACTCACTGTAATATGTTAAATACGGTAATAACATTGCCACTGAAAGTGCCTTTTCTACGGTGCTCCTTTAGAGAACAGCTCTCCGTGGCTCTTCGGAACTACGTCCTCAAGCTCGGCTGCGTGTCTCGGGGGGGGGGTGAAGCGCTAAGGACTAGCCCTTCTCTCTAATAATCCCTGATCTTCCCGAACCGTCTGGGGTTGTTAAATCGGAGCTATTAGGGGGTGATGGCTGAGTTGGGGGTCTGGGAGTCGGCACACGAGGGAGTGGACTAAGAACTTACTACCTCACCCCTCGGCGGCCAAATAATGGACGATGGCCAGGGTTCATATCTGAATGAACGCGGTATACACCCAGTGATCACTGATTATGACCACCCCTATCAAAAGTGGATGCTGCCCGTTGACTGCGTGATTTCTGACAGGACGCTATTAGTCGACTGACGTAGTTTATATAAGGTGATCATAAATTATCAGAAACCAGCGCCTCTGATCACTCGGCCACAGGGTAGGCGATCAACTATGTGTGTGCTTGTGTGTGAGAGAGGGGGGGGCTAGAGAGAATTAGCATTGAGAATAGTTCAGTTTTGTTTTTCACCTTGTACAACTAGAAAAATAGCCTGATTTCCGCTGTTTCAATACATGATCGATGTTACTCAGTTAGCACAAAACAAATATCCGGTTACTGTGCTTTTCTCATTGAAATGAAAATCTTCAGTGGGCGAGAAGAGTGCTGAGAGCTTTCATGAGCAATGCCCACGATAGTGAAAGATCCACGGAGTTCTACTTCCGTCCATCCATGTGAAATGGACTGCAGGGAATTGGCGTTTGTGTAGTTTTCTAACCATACGAATAGTTCTTTTTTGCACAGTATTCAAAAATTGGAAGGGTAACTTCAGTGAGAGGACTCCAAATATAAAACCACTGCTGTTGGGTAAGACGAAAACTAGGAATTTACACATGATTAAATGTTGCTCACTGGAAAAATGTGAAGTTCGAAAAAGAAATCGCAGTTGTTCTTTTAAGCAGATTTGGAAATGGAACAACTGTGACATGACATGGTGGAAGAAATATTCGGGGCAAGAACAGATAAAGAACTCCCTTTTGTGTGTGTTTTCACATGATTACCAAAAGAAAACGCTGTTTTTGATGCTGTGCATCTTTCCCGACAGCAGTAAACTAAATCCCAAGTAAAAGGTTTCGAAAGGTAACGAAAATGGGCAACAGAAGTATTTGAAACCATTGTTGAAATCTGACTTTTGAATGCTGTCCCATGAAATGGTGCAACAATAGTCAGTTTCATTGTTACTCAACAATATATTTTACTAAACTGTTGCCGAACATTATTTCACCACGCTTTCCATAAACGTAACAATGTCTCATTGCAATCTGCGTAAATTACGAGAAGCTGAATTAAATGTGATCAAAGCCATTACAAAAATGCTTTTTTGATGCTATGAAAACAGTGCATTGTGGCAAAATTTGGCTTGCTCTTGACCCCGGGGTTACCTGCTATTGACGAGAACTCTAAAATGATGTATAGTAAGATGAGGTGCAACCTGTAGATATCCTAGACCAAAAGTTACCAATCCCCCTCATTAACACACTTGCGATGCAGCTTTTCTTTCTATCTTGATGAGAATTTAACTTGCGCATGCAGACTTTCGTAGTTATATCACATTTCATCTGTGTCAGGGTGGTTTCTTACGTTTGTTTAAATATGAATAATATATAATAATAAATCATTGTTTTTGAAAAACTAAACAGTCGAAATACTATTGCCGTCGCCATAGTTTAGTAAATACACTATTTTGACAAAAGACACAGGACACTCCTTCAAAAGCAAATGAAGGCATCCGCTGCGTTAAGATACGCGGCACAGCTACAAACGGTATAAAAAAAAGCCTGCAGCTGACCGCGATCATATCGCACTGTGAGGTTGAGGGGAAATGTCGTGGCCGGAGAGAGCTGACTTTGAGAAAGGAAAGATTGTTGAGTGTTATATTAGTGGGTTGTCCATAAGAGAAACCGAGAGGCGTTTAAACATACCCAAGTCAACTGTTTTGGATGTACTAAATAAGTGGAAGACTCATGGCGTACCTGAAGCAGCAAAACGTACCGGCAGACCAAAGAAAATCAGTGATAGAGGACATCAAAGCCTCAGGAGAGTCGTTACATCTTATCGACAGAGTACTGCACAAGACCTCAGTGTATATGTGAGTAAAAATGCTGGAACCTCGGTATGTTCACGCACCATTCGCAGAGAACTTCATTCCGTGAGTTACCGTGGTCGTGCGGCTGCACATACGCCTTTCATCTCCACTCGGAATGCTACTCGTCGTTTAGCATGGTATAAAGAACATTTATCGGGGACCGTAGATCAATGGAAACGGGTCCTATGGACTGATAAATCCAGATACACGATCCATCAGTCTGATGGCCATGTGGGGGTATGGTGGCAGCCGGGGGAACGCTATTTACCATAGTGTACTGTTCCTAAGGTCAAGTTTGGAGATGGCAGTGTACTCGTGTGAGGGTGTTTTTCGTGATATGGTCCCGGCTCATTGGTTACCGTGGACAAACCTGTTAACCAGCCCATCTACCTTGATATTCTGAACAATTATTCCCTACCAACTCTGTGGCAATACTATGGAACCGAGCCTTGTTGGTACCAGCAGGATAATGCACAGAGCCATAAATCAAGGACTGTTACGGCGTGGTTTGATGATAATCCCGTATCGTGTGTGGACTGGCCAGCACAGAGCCCTGATCTTAATCCCATAGATCACCTATGGGATGAATTAGAGCACCGCACAAGAAGTTTAGAACCAAGGCTTAATGCTAAGCAACAGTTAACGGCAGCATTATGTACTGAATGGAAGCGCATATCAATCGCTGTGTTCCAAAACCTTGTTGAAAGCATGTCTCGAAGGGTTCATTCATGCATTAAGACCAAACGTGGACCGACACCGTACTAATGTTAATAAATACTATGTTGTATTTGTCTTCTAGGTGTCCGGTGACTTTTGTCAATATCGTGTATTTACTTTCGTGACTTGCATATCTTCTTTCATTGGTTTTAGGACAATAACATTAATTAATCCACACCTTCCTAAGCACCGCTTAATGTCAGGAATTAGTAAACCGTATTGTTTGTTGTTATGGTTCAATTCCGTTTAGTATGTACCTGACTGTGGCTCGGTGTGGTTTTGAGTGACGCGAATAAATGCGATCTGTTGTACGTAAATCAATGTATACTCTCGAAACATTGATTTTATTTCACACCCACAAAGAGCTTAGCATGCGAAAGACTTATAGCATAAATTATTTACAAAAAGTACCAGGGTACTCTCTCAATTTTTTTACTTATAAATTAGGGCTGGATTTGTAAGACATTTATCCGAACAAAATAGTGCTAACGGCGCGGAATGTGATATTTCAGTTGATTGGTAGTTGGCGTGGCTGACCAGACCTTATGAACGCTTTGTTTGTATCAAACTCTCCCGCTCTTACGCCCTTGAAAATTCAACAAGCAAAAAACAAACCAAACACGAGAGGTGAGCGTGCTCTAACCCAAATGAAAATATTTCAGAATTCAAGTAGACAACATTCCTGTGATGTTTAGAACTGTTTGCACATTCGAGCTCGTAAGATGCAGGATGTGTTTTGCTGTGAAACAAAATGCGCATTGGGTTACCTGAAATGGTGAGTCATTGGCAAGGAAAAGATAAGCTTTGATACATGCGCTCTAGAGCACGGGCTTCTGATTTCCCGACCAGGGTTCGAATCACGAGATAAGACATGGTTCTTTTTTTTGTTCATCTGGCTCTTTGCATTTTTTTTAAATTGAAGTTTGAACGATAACCGTGAGCAACTCAATGGGCTATAAGCAGTCACCTGTCCCTAATTTAGGGTCGCTGGTTCCACGGCAAAGGAGAGAGCCAGTGCCGTAAGATAAACACAACATCCATGTTTCATCGAGATTCAAACCAGGACCCTTTACAGACGAATGTTCACAAGCCAGGGATTAGGGATCGTTAAACTCTTCTGAAAATTTTTTGAGATCGTTAAACTCTTCTGCAAAAGAGTTTAGCTGTGTTAAAGGAAAGCAAAAGGGCTACCGGGGCGGCCGTTTTGCTTCTCCTAAACACAGTGACTCAAAATTAGGGACAGGATTTGTCCTAGGTTATTATGGGATCGTTAAACTCTTCTGCAAAATGTTTGAGCTTTCTGCTTTTGTACGAAAATTCCTGTTTGAGATTGTCTTTTCTCCTTTGAATAAATTTAATTTTAAATTACATTTAAAATTAAACAGGTCAGTGTGCAAGTAAATTAAATTTATTTGCACTCTGAATTAGCTGTTTTCTAAAATGCCTGTTCGTATTCCATATGCTTGGGTGCATGTATTTACAGAAGAAACAAATAATTTTTTACCTCAATGAGGGAAATAAATGTAGAAATAAACATATATAATTTGCATTGCGTTTATAAGTAATGCCTAAGGTACGTTAACAACCGGCTCGAAAGGCGTGTTGTTACTGCCATGGCCTTTAATTAAACGATGACTCCCACCTACGGCTCGGTAGGTCACCGAGCATTGCTCCGTTCCTAGGGTCATAACTCACTTTTGCTGATTCCGTAGGCAGAGACCTGAGAACACTTCCTGTCTACAGGTGCAACACTGGTACCCACGATGTTTTACAGGCTTTCCTACACGGTAGGACATTTTCAAAACAGCTTGTAACTTTTCCACAAATTCATCATTAACTCGATGCTTTTAATTTTTTTCAAACGAGATTCACAATCTTTCGTTTCCTCATACTGAAAATGAGTTCGAATTAATGCCTTTCATAGAATGCTTCCATAACAGGAATTCTTGTTCGATGTCTGACAGTATAGAAATCCCACACGTGGAAAGAGAAATTATTTTCTGTAAGTCATCAGGAAATATTGATGTAAATGTCTTCAACTCATTTCTAACGAGAAACATTCGGTATGCGAAAGAATCACGCTTGGTAAGTTCAGCGGATATCTTAGCACCGGCATTTAGTTTTCGTGTCGTGTCGAAACACCTGTGCAGAAGGGCACACTTCTCTGCTGAACTTCCAGTCGACGATCAGTTTCCCAACATGAAATAGTACCTGATGACTGAATCGTACGTCACGTTTTAAGTTTTCTTTTCGAGATATTTTTTACGCAGACAAAACCTGTGCTGTACACGTTACTTTCCTCTCAGTCAGCTAGCCGTGCTTCGTAAATGTCCGTGTCATTTCATTGCATTTTCAACTGACACTAAATGCCGGTTCTGTGCTCGAGCAATTTATCACCTGTTTCCTATAGCAAGGATTCAAGACATGACATCAACACAAAGCACGTACTGCTGCTACCAGAAATCTAAATCCAGAGGCTTGTATTACAGAATAAAATGCCTATACGAGCATTTATTGAAACTTACAGCTTCGTAGCATTATGCAAGATATCACAACAAAACTGGTTTCTTAATATCTTTCATGGTATATGGAGTCAAAGCCTGAAAAAATGGATCCTATTAACGCTATCCAACACAAGGTCACCTTCCCACTGGCGCAGTGGTCTAAGCGCTGGTTTATGACCATTCGTCCGAGATGGGTCCGGGTTTGAATCTCGTGAGGCATGGATGTTGTGTTTGTCTTACGGCTCTGGCTCTCTCTCCCTAACGGAGAAGCAATATGATTTATATAAGAACATATGTAAACTCAAAAAGGAAGATATGTTTACAATATACGTCAGATACTTAATGCGTGTTTTTGAGGGAGGGGGTAACGACCACCGTGAGCAACTCAATTGGCTGTCTCCCGTCTCTAATTTAGGGCCACTGGTTCCAGGGAAGGGAGAGAACAGTACCCTAGGACAAACACAACGTCTATGCCTCTCCGCCCGATTCGAGCCCGAACCCATTGTAACGAAGTGAATTTCTCCGTCATTTTTGTCTACGCCAGGCATCGAACCGGGTCCTCTCATTCCGGAATAGGTCGCTCTCCCAACTGAGTTACGCGGACGTATGCTGTCGCTGCTATCTGCCTTTATCTCATGTGCGTCCTGCGGTGCAGGCGCGTCACACCATCTCATACGAATGGACTGAAGCCTGCGGCACCGAGACAGCAATGCATGTTTGTAATCGTTCTGTTAAAAATATGTCATTGTCAATTTGATGCTTGTGTGAGCAGCCAGTCAGAAATAGACGGCAGTAGCTTTTTGTTTTGTGCCGGCATCAGTATCACCTAATAAGAAGCTGTGTTGTTATCTACGTACCAGTTGTGCAAAATTAACCTTCGGGGGAGGTAAGCCATAGTGTTGCATTTATTTTTAAAAATCGAGTGTTAACGAAAATTGCGCCAAAACGCAAGCTATCAGAACACAATTCCGTGGATACACCGAATTAGCTAATAAATAAGCATGTGTGCTTAAAGATAGATTTAATAATCCGGTTTATAGATGTACAAAATAATCGTAGAAAAAATTGCCGAGTTTTCGCTCACTCGCGGGCGGCTTCGTCAAGACACAAAACACCAGACTGACTATAACCGACAAATTCCGGAACAATTTTGCAGTGGTGACCGTGAGATGTAAGAGGATATGATTGCGGTCAAAATGACTGTGAACCGAAGAGACCTTTTTCAGAGCATAGCCTTTTGATATGTACCCTGGGTACTGGCCCCACCGGTGATAAATAAGGGCATCTTCCCCCCTTTCTACCTCGCTTCCATGTCCCTTTCCTATCGGGCACTCTAGCCCAAATCTTCTGGCTTCCTATTTCTAAGGGTTGTTTAAGACCTGGGGTCAGGTACTCCCTTCCTAAAATCCTCTACATATGATCTGATCTGATCTTTTGATATGTCATAATACAGAGGTTACCTCAAATTCTTACCTGTCATATTATCAAAACATCCCATTAAATTCTTTGCATGTTTTGAGAGTATGCATTTTCTGCAGTAATTTCTTTTTCTGTAAGAAATACAAAAGTGAAGACTGAATCGTGATCAGACTTCATACATCAAACGAAACTGATTTTGTGAAAGCAAAGACAGTGTCTAAAGCGTTTTAAAGTGATACCTTATGAAATCAGTGTTCAATATGGAGACAAAACTAAGCCGATGTGAGTACATCAGTGTTTTATTTGAATAACTAGCTTTTAGCCCGTTGCTTTGCTGACGCTGTTTGTTGGTGTAGGTTTTGTTTAGCTAGAGAACGGAGCTCAATGTTAAGCTTCATCGTGGTTTTTGAGCAGATAAATCGGAGCAAAAAATCAACTTGTGCTGAAACATATTTGATTTTGCGTTTGCAAGTAGTTTTCTCCTGGATGGGTGAAATATCTGAACGTGAATCGTAAGGATAGGGTAAAAAAAATATCGTTAATAAGCTTGAAGTTAAATAGGCCTAATGTTTTTTTTTAATTTTAGAAAAATTAGTGGATTTTAAGCCAATGCTTCTTGGTAAACAATGTGAGTTCTCCCATGTGGCGCTAAAATGTAGAGATTTTGCTTGCTACGAACTCTGGAACATCCAACGTAAAGTTATCCATGGGAAAAGCAAGAGCTTTGCAAATTTAAGCCAACAACTTTGAGCGACTGTCCTTTAGCCTTGTTGATACTTATAGCGAAGCACAGGCGCACTGGAAGCTGAATTCGTTTAAATCTGAAGGGCACATCAGTCGGAATGATGGGTATTCGGGGAATGAACACATCTTGCCCCGCTGCCTGGCCAGTCATAAGCGTACCTTCAATGACGTGCAGCATGAGACGTTTGAAAATATCACTTTAGAAAAATGAATGCTTTCAAGCATTTATATGTACGTTGAAACTTAACGTTAATTAATTAAATAAAGAAATCTTATTTTGTATTATTTGAAATGAATAATTATACGTGAACAGTTATTTGATGAAATGCAGTGAAAAGAGCTTTGCCGCCCCGGTGGCGCAGTGGTCTAAGCGATGGCCTCTGATCATTCGTACGAAAGGGGTCCGGGTTCGAATCCCGGTGAGGCATGGATGTTGTTTGTCTCACGGCACTGGCTCTTTCCCTTCCCTGGAACCAGTGACCCTAAATTAGGGATGGGCGACTGCTTATAGCCCATTGAGTTGCTCACGGTGGTCGTTAAACCTCCAATCAAAAAAAAAAAAAAAGAGCTTCACCACGCCACCTTGTGAGAATATGTTGAACGTCATTTTTTAAGCATTTAATCACCATAGCTAGACGTTAGTATGTTATTCAAAACTGTAACATCAGAAGTGAATGAATTAACGTTAGTTGTAGCTCACTGTCCTTGACGAAAGCAATAATTAAATTATAAAAATACGGCTGTACTACCGAATCGGAACGCTTTCAAGTAGTTCCCAATTTCCCGTGTATCGTTCCTCTTTGTTTACATACAACCTGATAACACCAACCGTGAAAGAAAGTAGTTCACGTCCATATACAATTGGTTTTTTTTATTTTCATCGACATTAATCTTATTGTAATGGAAATAATCATGAGTATTTATTTATTATGGAAAAGAATACATTTATTTTCATATCACAAATTTATGCGTCATGATTACGTCTCGTGCCCTTCTGAACATACTTTACTTTTCGGAAGAAGGCCATTACTTCAGCCTATTTAATAGCTGTCTGTCTCCGAATCTTAGGCTGCCTCCCGCAGTAATCGCGATCAATTCCACGTCGGCAAAATTTATAAAATCTGAATAAATACTATCAAAAAATGAGGCGTCAGTCTTAGCCACTTTGACTTCCAGAACAAAAGTTGGAAAGACTTCGCTTAAAGAATAGGCAAGCTCCGGATAAAAAAAACAAAGAAAAATTAGAACTATTATTCGATGTATTTCCCTCATAAAATGTATTTACAAATAAAACTAATCATTAAGGCGTCTATTATAACGAAATTCTAAAAAAGAAACGCGTAAAATTTATCGTGAACTACTTTCCTTCACGTTGGGTGTGATCAAGTTGTTTTTGTAACCAAAGCGGAACGATACACGAGAAATCGGGAACCACGTTTTTCTCAAAAATTCGAAAATCTAAGCCCGAGGTACATCCTCGGTATATGTAAGCAACCTTCTTGCAAAATTTCAGGTTTCTAGGTTGAGTAGTCTTTCATTTTGTATCGCGAAGGACACACTTCATTTTATTAATATAGATCATTCAGAAAAATGCATAATTAATATTATATTGCTGGTGGTGGCGGTGTTTTTCGCCGAGTGCTTCCTGATTTCGGACGCAACTGAAATGTGATTAACCATACTAAAACTTTTCAAAACGATGCTACATATGAAAGAGGTAACGTTGGGTAAAAACTTGACCGCGTACGCATGTTATTTTTTTTTTTATAAGTAGACGATGACCTCCATCCCCACATATCTATCGCACGTAGCTTCGTCTATGTACAGTTATGTGGAAAAATAAAGCAGAATGTGACCGTGTGTGTCTGTGGAAGCCATAGCTCATTGGGAATGGTGGTAAAAACTTCAAAATTTGACAGCTTGATTTTATTTGCCGTCCGAGTTTCAGTAGCAGGTCTCAACTCAAAATTCCAAAAAAAGATGGGGCTTGCTAAAATGTAAAAAATATTTACTTCTTATGCTATAACTTTGAGAACTAGAAAGTTGACGAGACAGATAAGAATACGTGCGCTGCTGTTGGCGCTGTCTTGAAAATAGTCCTATCACGCATTCATCACGAGAAGCCAAACAATTTCTCTTTTGGGGAATTGTTGTTCGAGAGATCGTCGTAATCTTTTCTTTCGGTGGCAACGAATCTACATCGCTCTCCGCACAGAGAACAAAGGAGGAGAGACAGAGGTCCAACTCTCGTGTTTAAGAGGGCGCCCCAGTGGTCGGACATGAAACTACGATAGCGTCTGTCACGTAATACGGTACCAGTGGCTGTATTCGTAGCCCCGCGGAGAGAGTTGTAAACTTTCGAAGAAAAAAAGAAAAAAAGCATGCGGTTACGGTTCGACGTTTCAGTTCCATGTCCGTCCACTGGCGCGCTGTTCTATTGAGATCTTCAGGGCCAAATTGTTGCCATGAATCTCTATCGAAGATGAGTCTCCTGCTCTGTGGCTCTCATGTACTTCGCTACCAGTCTTGAGTTAGGTACAAAAAAAATTATCTATGGTTCGTAAAGGATTATGCAGGCTGTGTTTGTCAAATTCATTTGCATTACATTCCTTCCGAAAGAGGAAATTCATGGCTGCAGTTTAAGCTACGGAAAAAGAAGCGAAAAGGCAGGAAAAGAAACATTTTATAAAGACATATTATACGCTTATGACTGATATTTGTTACGAATTCATAAATTCCAAATATATTACAAGATTTCTACATAGAGTGCATACAAAACTAAATATTTTCGTAGTTAATGAGTTTAGGAGGAGGTACTCATAACACAATCGTTAATTGCCTGGGTATAACAGAATATACAGATTCATCTTAAACGTTATCCCAGGTACAATTCAGCTGCTAAATAACGACAAATGATGATTCTGAAAACATTTCTTTTTTAGTATAGGGTGACCCACGGGATTTAAACTATTTTCTCCAGCATAATGTATATTGTTCTATTATTACAAGAGACAAAGAAATAGTAGCAGTCAGTATTTTTTTTTCTTTTCTTCCCTACTCATCCAGACCACGGGGGCCCACTGTAGAAAATATATGAAAACTTAACAGGTATATGCTGTACCAGAGGGAAATATCTGGAAAACAATCGTTAGGACTACCTCTACCCAACTGAAAAGAAATGTTTTAGATCTGTCTCTTAGAGATACACATATATTTTTATACATTTATCTCTTGAGAGGGAAAGCTGTGCGTCGAGAAAAAATGAATTGACGAGATGTTTCCGAAAAAAGAAAAAAACTGTGCATCGAGAAATTCCTAAAATGTACTTACATATAATCTGTGAGGCTTACTTCTATTTAACCTTCCTTTTGAGTTTTCTTACACAAATTTCATTACTTTTTTTTTTTTTTTATTTGACTGGAGGTTTAACGGCCACAGTTAGCAACTCAGTGAACTATGAGCAGTCGCCCGTCCCTAATTTAGGGCCACTTGTTTCAGGGAAGGGAGAGAGAGCCAGTGCAGCCAGACAAACTCAACATCCATGCCTCACCGAGATTCGAACCCGGACCCATATCGGACGAATGATCAGAAGCTATCGCTTAGACCACTGCGCCACCGGGGAGGCTCCTTACTTTTCGTTAAAGATTTTCTCATTGAACGGCACTTCCACGAACAGCTTGTACATTTTGGCAACGCTGACAGTAAGTCAGAGAAAAATGAATTGACGAGAAGGTTCCGCTTGTTGGGTATCGATGTG
The DNA here is from genome assembly GCA_039090855.1 of Macrothele yani. Classification (NCBI taxonomy): domain Eukaryota; kingdom Metazoa; phylum Arthropoda; class Arachnida; order Araneae; family Macrothelidae; genus Macrothele; species Macrothele yani. The sequence continues at coordinate 137,880,479 of CM077023.1, forward strand.
AATGAAGAATACGTATTGTTGCTGTGTTATTGGATAGATGTTGTTACAAGATTTATTTTGTGTCGGAGGATAAATTGCAACGTTACGATTACCTAGATGTATTGCATTGGTGACCTCAACTTCCAGTACGTGGGAAAGAAAGAATAAGTTAATGATTACACGTAAGTTCTGATTCTTTCAAACTGGCCGTTATTCTTAATCACTTATTTCATAAATGAGATTTATGTTAAAGTTATTTAGAAACGTTAGTTAATTACCTAAATAACTTCTTCAAAACTTAAAAACACAACAGGTGGCCTTTATCATATTTACAGGTATCTGAGGCAGAAAGAATTTGTTTTGATCTGATTTCTAGAAAACCAGGTATTGTGGCAACTGCTTTGCAAATCCTTCCACCTGACTAAACAGGAGACCCCTTCCTGAAGTTTTTCCGGTTTCGGAAACATACAAAAAAGTACACGGCCGAGTAACATTATTGGGATCACCAGCTATTATCCAGAGTAACCGCCGTGTGCAGCGCGGACAGCAGCTAGATGGGCTGAGAGTGACTAAGTAAGGTGCTGGAAGGTGTTCAAAGGTATGTGGAGCCATGCTGACTGCAGTGCATCTGACATCTGGTGGAGGATGCATGGAGCGAACAACACGATCGAGGCGGTCCCACAGATGCTCAATTGGATTTAAGTCTGAGAAATTAGGGGGCCAGGGACGTACTTTGAAGTCTTCATCGTGCTCCTCCAACCACTCTCGGACATTTCTAGCTGTGTGACACGTCTCATTGTCGTGCTCGAAGATCCCATCCGCCCCAGGGAAGACAAGCAGCATGTATGGGTGTACGTGGTCTGCAAGGATGGATTCTTAACGAATTCGGTCCATAGTGCCTTCTACATGTATGAGTCTACCCAGAGAATGCCACGAAAACATTCCCCGGACCATAACGCTGCCCCCATCAGCTTGGGTGCTTCCAGCAATGGTTGAAGAGTGTTTGTTCTCCGATGTTTTTTGCCTTATACGCCAACGTCCATCCGTTCGATGAAGCAGAAAACGTGAATCATCTGCGAAGGCAATTCTTTGCCAATCAGCGGAGGTTAAATTCCGATACTGCCGTGCAAATGTAAGCCTTTTCTGCCGATGCACCTTCTTTAGCATAGGTGCAGTGACCATCCGTTTGTATCGGAGCCCCATACGCAGCAGGGTTCGCTGAACTGTCGTTTTAGACACACTTCCGATAGCCCCCTCCCAGTTCATTCGGCCAGTGAGTTGCTCCCCATTAGCGTGTCGATCGACCCTCGCGTACCTTCGTAGCCGACGTTCACCTCTCACGTTAATGGCATGTGGTGCTCCGCTGTTTCCACGTCGCTTATTCGTAATGCTGCCGTTTCTCCAATCACGATACACTTTAACCGCAGCAGCGCGCGAACAGTTCACAAACTGTGCTGTTTCAGAAATACTGCCACCCTTAGCCCTAAAGCCAATAATCATCCTTTTTTGCAAATCTGATAAATCGCTCCGTTTATCCATGAGAGCAACGAGTGTTATATTTTCAGAATGCCTGCATTACACCTTATATACCCTCCAAGCCAGCTCACGACACTTTCATTGGCTACGCGCTGTTGATGTCAAAAGTAGGTGGTCACAGTAATGAGACTCTACTGTGTAACTCAATGTGCATAGATGATCTTACACACTGGTACTTGATTTCTGGGGAAAAATTTACACTTGTGTTTTTTTGGAACGTTTTAAGATTTTTCGGAACAATCTTGGCACAGGCGTTCTTCAAGTTCAGATCTTGGAATAAAGTGAATCGCGAACAGTTATTGGATTCACTGTCAGTTCATATTCAGATTTCTGACCTGTTAATCAATGATATTTTATTATTTCAGTCTCTTTCCCAAGGTTTAAATCTGTTCTTGAAAATAGCCGGGTAATATATTTTTGGCGTCTCCACTTCCATTTTGAAATACACTCGCGGACAATGAAATTTGCGCACCAAGAAGGAAGCATCCGATTGAACAGAAATTTTATGGACGCAATGATACAGATGACACACATGATGGCAAAAAGAGAGCTGCAGGACAATTACAGAGGGATCTGTGGCACACAGTCCGGTCATCTTCAATAGCGCGTCGCACCGCCTCGTGCGGCGATACATGCTGCAATACGGTCTGGCATGGAGGCGAACAGACGCCTGATGTTGTCATGCGGCGGACTGGCCAACACGTGTTGGACGGTGTGCTCCAAATCCCTGATGTGCGGCACGGCGGCAGCTGGCGTATTAACTGGTCCCACACATGCTCGATAGGAGACATGTCTGGGGAGCGGGCATGACATGGAAGTGTCTGGACATGACGTAGGCAGTCCTGGACAACGCGAGCCGTGTGCAGGCGGGCATCATTCTGCTGGTATAACGCACCTGGAATCCCGGCCAGGAATGGGAGCACATGGGCCCGTAGGATCTCATCCACACACCGCTGGCCCGTCAATGACCCACGTACCACAACTACAGCTGATCAGCTATCGTAGGCAATGGCTCACCAGACCATTATCCTTGCCTGCAGTGGAGGAGGTGTGGCGCTCGATAGCGAGGTCGGGATTGTGCCGTTGACCCGGGGACATCCACACCCGGACACGATGATCATCTGTCCCCAAAACGAAGTGGTACTCATCGCTAAACACCACACGTCACCAGCCTGTGGCGTTCCATGTCGCTCTGGCCTAGCACCACCGCACACGGAGCCGGCGGTGTTTCGGTGTTAATGGCAGCCCACGTAAGGGGCACTGGGATTGCAGATTCCCTTCCGCGAGGCGTTGGGAAATGGTTCGTGGGCACACAGGAGCCGCTACATCTGCCTGTATAAGCGCACGATCTGTCGATCCTCTCTACTGGTGGTTCTCCTGGTCAGTCTGGAGTTGTTCCGCCGTGTGGTAGTGCCGTCACGTATCCACTGCTCCCAACGCAGTCGGACGGTATGGTTAGAACGATCCACTCGGCGGGCTATACGGTGCGACGACCGCCCTGCTGTTTTCAGCCCCTATGATCAGGCCACTCTCAAAGTCCATAAGTTGCGTAAATCGATGTCTTTGGCGTCTACCAGGCATTCTTGTCACTCTGTACTCTTGCTTGCGTCAGCCGGTGCTTTTCTTTTTCACGGGGCATTGACTACACGCCGGTTTAGAAGGCTGCCGGTTCGTGTTTCCAGCACCAACACAGGGTGTGCGGTCATTTGCATTCGCACCAAACGTGGATCATTTGAATACCAGCACGCACTCTAGCTATTTGCAAAGTTTCGCGGTTGTAGCATGTTTTCTTCTAGGTGCGCAAATTTCATTGTCCGTGAGTGTATTTTAACCCTAACAAAAATAAGGAATATATACATAGTTTCGTTTTTTATAAACTGGTTGTAGAATGTTCATATAATTTTTCAACCTATCTTACTGAACACTTCAATGCAACAATTTACCTCGATTTCTTTGACTTTAATTCAAAACACCGCTTCAATAAAACTATTGCTGTTACCACAAAGTAAACACAATCCAAACGAATGTATTTATGTTTAAGCTGAGTCGTGCATTCCAACATGTAGCGCTTCACCAGTGCGATAAAAGAAAATCGTTACGAACGGATCGGCGAGGATGTTCATACACCTTGAGCAGGTAGGAGGGGCCCCAAGGAAAACCATGTAAAGCACCAGAAATTGTTACCCGCTTTCGCGTTACTGTATGACCCAAACTAGGTTCGTCGTTTCGTGTGGAAGAAAAACATTTTCTGGTAAATAAATCATCCGACTTTCCATTATGCAACATTATTCATTCTGTACACATTGTAGTTACACATTTACGTTAGAGTTCCCGGAAAATAGAGAAGCGGAGGTTTAGATTAATACTTTGCGTTAATTATAACTCTGATTAATTAGTTACCTGAATTTCGTCTAGAGGCAAATAGAAGAACTTAGCGAATAGGCATGACTTTTGACAAAGAGGACTCAAAAATCAATTGATAAAACATTCAACAGAATCCAAAGATCACCGTAAGTCAACAGGTTCCAAGACAACGATGATAGCGCATTACATAACATTGAAATTGCAACCGCGGAGCTGTCAAACTTGCCTTTGACTCTGGCGTTGAGCACAGAATCTAATCTCGTCGATCTCATTAGTCAGTCGGTCATCAATGTTCGGCGGTTCGTCCTGGATCGTAGTCGGCCGAACTGCCCGACGTCGATGGATGGGTGCATTGAATAAATGATTTGGTTCAAAATATTCTAAATTTTATTTGATCGGGTTACATAAGCTAGTGGATCTCGCCTGAAAGTGTGTTGACTAAAGAGGGGCTGGGCTGAAAAGTAAATGGGTTTTCACAACATCCAGCAGTTATTAAGCTAGAAACTGTTTCAACTCCCCTCGTATTTGTAGTTCATTATATTGTGATTACACACTGAATGGACATATTACGTACAAAAAATGTGCTGCTCTACCATTTTCCCAAACAACAGCAGCCAGACTCAATGAGATGATGAAACCACAGAGGTGGTATTGCCGTCTATGAAGCGAGGATCGCTTGCCGTAATCCACAGTTGCCGGTGGAAGTTGACTGGCTTGAACAGATCTTTCCAGATCGTCCCACAAATTCTCAGTAGGGTTGAGAACTGGCGATCGAGGAGGCCTTTCGACTATTGCAAACTCACTTGAATGCTCTTGGAGCCAATTGGTCACCACTAGGAAAGTATGCGTTGTGGCATTGTTCTGTTGAAAGGTGGCATCATGGCGCTAAAAGAAAATAGTTACGAACGGACTAAATGGTCGGCGAGGATATTCACATACCTTGTGCGGGTACATGGGGCCCCCAAGGAAGACAATGCAAAGCACCCGAAATTGTTACCCGTCTCCACGTTACTGTATGACCCCAACTTGGAATGCTAGGTCCACCACTTCGTGTGGTTTACGCCGCAAATTGGCGTGATTGAATTGAAATCGTAATTCGTCAGGCCGGGCGATGTATTTCAAGTTATCTACACCCCAGTTGCGATAGGACTTAACAAACTGCAGCCTAATTTTTCGGAGCCTTGCAGTAAACAAGGGGACGCGATGTGGACTTAGACTGTCATACCCTATTTTTTCCATGGTACAACGGATTGAGTTTGTGCATAAACTTGTGGACGCGTTCTCATTAAATTCTGTCGTTATTTGCACCGCGGTAGATGTGCAATAACTTGTTATGCTGCGGGACAGTCTGCTTTCGGTTGCGCGTTTGTTGCCACATATCTCCCATTGGCTGGAAGTTTTGCCGTATTTCACATTGTCTTGGTATGCACGTGCAGCATTCTGACGTGGAAATCGCAACAGTTTAGCAGTTGCCCTGATTGAACAGCTGGTCTTCCTCGCAGTTACTATTTTGCTACGGTCAAACGCATTTACGTTACTACCTGATCCATGATTACTTTTCCATGACTGGTTTCCAATGCATAGACCTAATCTATTTTTAGGTATTGCCAGATTTAATGTCCCACGTGACTGGACGCGATATTTCGGCTTTACATATTGTTATCTGGGTGTATATAATAATTTGTCTATTCAGCGAATGTCACGTTGACTTAGCAGTTCATTAAATTTTAAAGAAAAGTCACCGGATGGTCAATTCAAAAGTTGCTGCCATGAAGGAAGAGTTCTACAACGTTGAAGACATACAGCGAAACTTCAAGGATTGTTCTCAGAAATTAGACACAATTTCTTTGAAAATTTAAAACGTGTGTAAGATCATACGTTTCTTTGTATTCGCTCCCAGGAGTCAAATTCAGAACACCTTACACGAATGGTTGTGATTTTATGCTCATGACACAGTGTAAATGTTCTCATTAGTATGTTACTGATTGTAGTGAACTATCGAAGCAGAATTTAATAACGCAACAAATCGTGGGTCTTGTCTTGAAGTTATAAATACGAACTTAATTATATTGTGATGAAAAGAAATCAAATTTCAGCTGCTAACTACAAAAGACCGGGTGAAGCTAAACAGATAACAACAAACAGAAAACGGAGACCTGCTCTTCAAAATTCTTCAAATATAGAAGTTATCATGGTATTTCTAAACTTCCACAAACATCATATTGAACTATTTTTTTCTAGTTACTGTTTAAAAATACCTGGAAAGGCTATGCTTTATCGTATTTCTCTTCTTTTAGGTGAAATTTAAATGTCTGTATCAAGACTCAGTTAAGTCATGGAAATATTTTACTTCATTAACTATTTTTCAGTTTGAAATTATCTTCTTAATATTTCGTGTCTAAAAGGCGTAGATCAGCACTTCTAAGACATCAGCACAATTAAGCATAATTTATCTAGATCAAATGATACCGTACATTTATCTGTGCAAACATTACCCCATATATACTGAGCTGCTTTGTAAATCCAATCTCACAGAACCTTTTAGCTCCAGAGTTTGATTTGTGCGACCTGTTTCGCTCATTTTCAGCTCGTTCGGCATTTCTTTAGCGGAACTAAAGTTTGTGCCTTAACGACCGATTACGTGTAAGTGGAGCATTACTGCGAAATTTTAATGAAGTTATCAGATCTCTCTGTCGTGCCGTCGTCAAGTAACTTGAAGATTTGTTAACTTTACTCCGAAGTTGCGAACACGTTGTCAGATAATCAGACTAGATTAAAATGCAAGTGCTGCAAGATGGTTCAATGAAAATCATTTAAGAACAAAGTCCTGACAAAACTGGGTTGAAAGTGTAACCCAGGAAAGAAAAAGTAACGGAAAAGAAAAAGCCTTCCCTGAGGCGATGTCGTCGACAGCAATCTATGCTGGCCGTGCAGCAGGTGACCCTGTTTAAGAAGAAAAACGCGGTATGAAGAAGAATTCCTTGTGACAAAACAAGTCGGCCAAGGCCGGCATCTGGTTATTTTCGACAAATTAAGAATTATTTTTCCGCAGATCGCATGGATGAGCGATACAACACAGGAGCAAATGCTACCGGTTCAGTCTGACTCCAATTTTAAATTTCCCCTCCCAAGGTCTAAAAAATATTTGTGCATTAATACCATCCATCTGGCAGTTTTAGGAATATTAATCAGAAACACTACTTTTCTGTTCAAATGGTGCATACTTTTGAAAATTGATAAAAATTGAATGAACGCTGCTTTTGAATCAATGATTTTTATAAAAAATTAAATAAAACAGCCTGCAATTTGGAAAAAGGACTATTATCAATAGATTTTAGCTATTATTTGAGTGGTAGGAAATATTGATAAGTATAAAGTTTGAGGGTGCAACACTTGAAAAGCATGAAGACTTACAGGCAATGTCTTAAGTTGAACGCGCTAATTGGACGATCCAACAATGCTACACCAAGAAATATCCATTGAGAACAATTCCTCACGTTCTTTGTAGATCGACTGTCAACGATAACAGACTATGTCAATTAAATTTCAAATGTAACTATAATTTTTAACACAATAACGTTGTAACTATATATCATCATCATCATCATTGTCAACCATTATCAATCCACTGCTGGACGAAGGTCTCCCCAAGTTTCCTCCACAACGGTCTGTCTTGTGCCAGTCTCCTCCATGTCACCCCTGCATACTTTCGAATTTCATCCACCCATCTCCCATGTGGTCTTCTTCTGGGTCTTTTCCTGTCCCTTGGGATCCAATCTAAAATTTCGGCTGTCCATCGATGATCTGTCCTTCTGGCAGTATGTCCAGCCCATTGCCATTTCAGGGATTTAACTCTGATCATGATGTCTTCCACTCTTGTCATTTTTCGGATCCACGAGTTCCTCTTTCTTATCTCTCCTGGTTACACCAAGTATGCACCTCTCCATGCTTCTTTGAGTTGTCTGCAGCCTTTGTATGTCTCTTTTAGTTAAGGTCCACGTCTCTGCACCATACGTAAGCACTGGAAGGATGCATTGATCAAACACTTTTCTTTTAAGACATAATGGCATATTGCTCTTGAAAATTATGCTGTTTCTTCCAAAAAGCTCTCCAGGCAAGTTTTGTACGCCGATTAATTTCTTCATCAATGTGACCCTCACTTGATATCTGCTGTCCAAGATAAACGTACGTATCTGTTATCTCAAGCTTTTCTCCATCAATCGATAAATCTTCATTTCTTGTAAAAGCATTGAACATCACTTTTGTCTTCTGAAAGTTCATTTTTAATCCCACTTCTTTACTCTTGTCAGCAAGTTCCTGGATCATACTCTGCAGCTCTGATGGGCTAGTTGCAAAAATGACTACGTCATCAGCAAAACGAAGGTGGGTTAGATAATCTCCATTAATCTTTATCCCCTTGTTTTCCCAGCTCAGTGACTGAAAAACACCCTCCAATGTGGCATTAAAGAGCTTCGGAGATATGGTGTCACCTTGTCTCACTCCCTTTCCAATTTTTATGTGTGTTGTATTTTCAAACAGCCTAATCTTTGCACTTGCATTTTCATAGATGTTATTAATAATATTAATGTATGCATCTTCAATACCGCAGGTTTTCAGAGCCATTGTAACTGCTGATGGTTTCACCGAATCAAAGGCTTTTTCATAATCGATAAAAGCCATGCACAATGGAAGTTCATATTCCCTCGCTCTTTCAATTAGTTCTCTCAGCACATGGATATGATCTATTGTGCTGTAGCCACTCCTGAATCCAGCTTGTTCTCTCGGTTGAGCCATGTCCAGTGTTACCTTCAAGCGGTGTGAAAGAACTTTAGTGAAGATTTTATAAACTACTGATAGGAGGCTGATAGGTCTGTAGTTTCCGAGATCCTCAATGTCACCTTTCTTATGTAGCAGGATCATTGTAGCGGTGTTCCAATCCTCAGGAATCTTTCCTTCATTAAGGCATCGAGTGAAAATTTGGGCGAGTACTGTTTCGATTTCTCCACTTGCTTCTTGTATGATGTCTACAGTAATTCCATCTTCTCCTGGAGCTTTCCCCCGCTTCATGTTCTTGATTGCATGTGCAACTTCTGCTGGAAGGACTGGAGGAACTCTGGTACTGGTATCTTTCATGATGTCTGGAGTGCATGTATCATCCCTTTCATATAATTTGGAATAGAAATCTTTCACTCTTGTCAAAATTTCTGCCTCTATTTCTTGTTACAGAACCATCTTCTTTTCTCAGTGCCATAATCTGTTTTCTTCCTTTACTGAGATGTCCCTTTGCTATCTTTAGGCTTTGGTTGTTTTCAATTGCTTTCCTCACTAGTTCACAGTTGAATTTTCTTACGTCTTCAGTGATACTTTTTCGTACTGTCTTGCATAGCTCTATATATTCCACTTTGGAAGTCGCATCTTCTTTAGTTGTCCTCATCTCTCTCTTCTTTTTTGCATCAACATTTTCGTTTTTCCTGATAATTTATTTACATGCAACTTGTTCTTAGACCCAGCTAATTTTGTTGCTGTTTCCATAAGAGCTTTGGTTACTTTTCTGTTAACTTCAGAAATATCCACTTCTTCCGATGTTAGGCCTTCTAAAGCAGAGAACCTGTTCTTCAGTTCCAACTTGAAGGTATTATGGTGTTTTTTAAGGTTGGTTATGTCAATAGATTTTGTTTGTCTTATGAGCTTGCCACGTTCAAGTTTAGTGTTGAGGTGCATCTTACATCTCACCAATCTATGGTCACTACCTGTGTTGAACTTGTTTAGCACACTGCAGTCTTCTATGACGAATTTTTTGTTACACATAATAAAATCAATTTCACTTGTCGTCCCATTTGGATGTCTCCATGTCCATTTCCTGTGTGGCTTTTTCTTGAAGAAGGAGTTCAAGATGAAAAACCCTTCTGCCTCTGCAAACTCAACGAGAGTATTTCCACGCTGGTTTCTGTTGCCGTGACCGAATTTACCTACTGAAGTTTCATTCTGTTGCCGTTGCCCTATTTTTGCATTGAAATCTCCCATAATTATTTTCAAGTGCTGCTTACCTTTATTATTTAGATGACAAATTTCCTCATAAAATTCTTCAATTTCTTCTTCAGGATGACTTGTGGTGGGTGCATAAGTTTGAATAATCTGAGCCTGGTATCTTTTCGAGAGTTGGATAACAAGCCGTGCAGCTCTGTCAGAGGAACTTTCAACTTCTACAACTTTATCCTTCAGTTTCTTGTTTATTATAAATCCAACACCACTAGTTCTGCCAGTATCTGTCCCACGATAGTAGAAGAGATGTCCACTTTTCAGTTCGATGAGATCTTCTCCTTTTCTCCTTACCTCACTTAGCCCCACGATGTCCCACTTGATCCTTTGTAGTTCCTCTTCCAATTCAAGAAGCCTTGAATCAGAAGATAGGGAGCGTCCATTGTACGTTGCCAAGGTCAGCATCAGATGGCAGCCTAGTCCGGTCCTCCGGGGATTCTTAGCACCCTCTGCCTTCATGTCGCACTGGCCGCTGCCTTGGCCAGGTACATTCCAGCTGCCGGAGACTGAGGGCCAAGATTTAAGTTGTGGAGTCATTTTGGAGGGGTTTGGCCATAACTCACCACGCTGGCCAAGCGGGTTGGTGAGTGTGGGATAGAATTTCCTCTGATCCCGATGGTATAGTTATACCGCTATTGGCGGTCGTCAGAGCCCCTTTAGTGGGAACAGGATGCACCACGAGAAGGCGGGGTTGACATTTGTCAAGGAGAGGCTGTGATGTTACGCATCACCTGACCTTACATCCCGTAACTATATATATATAACACTAACTCATAAATTGTTCAGATCTGTATCACTTTCACACCTGAAAAATACACTGCTCGTGTGACGCACTACAGAGGTGAAAACATGTATCAAGACTACAAATCTGCAGCGAGACATTCTGTCCACGTAGCTTAGTTGGGAGAGCGACTTACTTCGGAGTAAGGGGACATGGACAAACTTGTGTTTTCACACTCGACATAAAAAATGCCACACCTTGTAAAAAGGCACGAAATGAGACAGTATATATACATAGGCAAAGAGATAGTATATATACATGGGCGAAGAGACTGTATTAGTTGGTCGTTTGACTGTCATGCTGGGATATACATTCGGCAACACTCGCAGCGTGGCATCGAGTGGAAAAATCCTCGGATAGTGTCCTGAAGTATCGTTAACTTTTATCCACAATTCAACGACTTTGGGAGGGATTTGTGAAGAGGTTAAGTCTTCTTACAATGACGTCCCACACGTTTTCTCTTGGAGAGAAATATAGGGATCGCGCTGGCCAAGGCAGCGCCTGGGCACCTTGTAAGCACTCTGTCTGCCTGATGTTGGCAGTGTGCGGGCGATCCCTATATTTCTCTCCAAGAGAGAACACGCCCAGGTGAGGACGACCAAACTTAGCTACGCTGATTATTTCCACTCCTTAAACGTGATTTCGCCACCAAGATCACTCCGAAGCAATGATCCACACGCCCAGGTGAGGACGACCAAACTTAGCTACGCTGATTATTTACACTCCTTACACGTGCTTTCGCCACAGAGATCATTCCGATGCAGTGGTCCACACGCCCAGGTGAGGACGACCAAACTTAGCTACGCTGATTATTTACCTTCCTTACACGTGCTTTCGCCACCGATTTGCCAGTTGTCAAAGAATAAATCTTCCCACAGGGTGATCCAGTCTTGAGACCGACCATTGATTTGAGCACACAGGCAAATATGGTTCTGTAGATCTTTAGAATGTGACGTCCCCATAGACGAAGCCGATCGTTTAATAACCACCATTTATTTATGAGTTTGTTATATGTCTCGGTTACAGCGGATTTTAACTGTATGTATCAATAAATATTTGTCTACCTCACTTACTTTAACGGGCCTCAGTAGTCCAGGTACGCAAGTAGAAATTTGTTCTGTATATAGAGGGGTTATAATATTGATGTGCGCTACATAAACGGAACGCCAATAATTTGTATACAATATCGATATATAATGAAGAGCAAATATATTTTAACCACATGCCTGATATGATGTTGGCCTTCCACGTGAAGACAAAGTAGATGTTACCCGGCGTGGTATAAACGGTACAAGATTTTGTGACTTACTACAGAGGTGAAAACATGTATCAAGACTACAAATCTGCAGCGGTACGTTCTATCGGTGTAGCTTAGTTGGGAGAGCAAATTACTCCGGAGTGAGGGTCTCGGATTCGATCTTCGTCATGGATAAACTTGTGTTTTCACATTGGCGCCCGATTGTAGAAAGTGGATCCACTGGCCGTTGGGTTCTTCGAAAAATGTGTGAGGTTTGTTCCACACATTGTTTGTAATTAATGAAATATTCCTACTTCGCTTTGAAGAAAAAAATTTAAGAGGGATATGATGTGACGTAGTACATAGGTGAAAACATGTGTCACGACGACAAATCTGCAGCAGACATTCTGTCCGCGTAGCTCAGTTGGGAGAGCGACTTACTCCGGAGTGAGGGGGACAAGGACTCAATGTCCGTCGTCGACAAATTTGTGTTTTCACAATTTATAAAGGTGTCTTGTGGTATCTGGTACCAACACGTTACTAGCAGAACCTTTTAACTCTTGTAAGTTATGTGGTTGAGCTGTCGCAGGTCGGATTTTCTGTTCCATCACAAACCACAGATGTTCGATTGGATTGATGTCTAGGAAATTTAGAGGCCAGGGCAATACCTCGAAGTATTCCTCAAGTTCCGCGAACTATTCTCAAACAATCCGGGCAGTATGGCATGGTGACATTATCCTTCTGAAAGAAGGTACTACTATAGAGGAGATCAGCTGTCATGAAAGGATGTCTAGTCTACAATGCTGTTTAGGTAGGTGGTACACGTCATAGTTTCCTGCTCATGAATGACATGACCCAAGGTTTCACAGAAGAACATTACCCAAGGCATTACACTTTCCCCACCGGTTTGTTTTTGTCCCACCGTGCATCCTGCTGCCGATACTTCCTCTGGTAAACAACGCACATGTACTCGGCGACCCACATGGTGCAACACGGACAAAAATTCCTCGCACCAGACGACCTTCTTCTACTCATTCAAAGTCCAGTTTAGATGCTCGCATGCCCATTGTAGGCGCTTTCAACGGTGAACAGAGGTTATCATAATCGGAGCGCCATGCGGCTGCACAGCCTCGTTTTCAGCAGGTTTCGATGTATTGAGTATTGGGACACATTACTCCCGCATTCAACTTAACTGCGAGTTGCACCAGTGTATCCCTTCTGTTGGCTCGTACGATACAGGATAGTCTTCTCTTACCTATAGCATCATTGAACTGTGGTCATCCCTCACCTTGCCGGCGGTTTGTGGTATTTTTGCACGTCTTTTGTAAAAAAGATGGTGCTTATATTATCGGTTTATCCGTCCGTCTGTAGACACGATATCTCTGCAACTAATGATCCGATTTGAAAAATTCTTCTTGCGTTAGGAAGATTGAAATGTGCAAATGATGATCCTTTATTTCGTTTTTTTTACGATGCAAAATTTTGCCGCTAGAGGGCGTAAATGCAGATCTCGAATTCAAAACACATTCTAATCCATATATTTGCTTTTAAACATCCATTTCAATTCTTTTTTTTTTTTACTTTTAGATTCCATTCAAGTCGAAGATTATTTTAGGCATAGTCACTTTTCTAAGTTACACATATATTCTCCGCTAGGGGGCGTAAGAATAAATTGCTTTTCCCCAGATATCTCTGCTTCTAAAACTCCAATTTGAAAAATGTTTCCTTCAGCGGATACAGCTCGTGATGGGGAAACATTTTGCATATAATTTTTAATTTTTGGTATAAAATGGTTTGGCCACCATGGGGCGTAAGTGTTGATTTCTGCTTCTAAAGTATTTGCAGCAAAATCTGAGCTTCTAAAATCTTGATTGAATCAATTTTTTCGAAGACCAATACTACTCACGTAGACAAACCTTTCCGGAATATTTTCTTCTTAAAATAATGCATGGTTTCTCCGCCAGGGGCGTAGATGTATATCTTGTTTTTGTCAATATCTCTGCTTCTAATGATCCGATTTGAAAAAAATATTATTTGTTGGACACAGTTTCCGGTGCGACATGTTTCTAATATAATTTCAAAGTTTTCAAATAATTCATTGACTTTCCGCTAGGGAGAGTAAAGGTAAATCGCGCTTTCCCCGATATCTCTGCTTCTAAAACTCCGATTTGAAAAATTCTTCCAATACCGGATACAGCTCCTGATGGGAATTTTTTTTTATTGTAATTTCTAATTTTTTATAAAATATGGCTTGGCCACGAGGGTGCGTAAGCGTTAAATTTCTGCTCCGTAGGTATTTACAGCAAACTCTCAGCTTCTAAAAGCCCGATTGAAAAAATACTTTCGTGGAATAATACCGCACCTGTCGATAAACATTTGAGAATATTTTCAATTTAAAATAATGCTTTTTTTCTCCACCAGAGGGCGAGATGCCTATATTATATCTGTCAATATCTCTGCCTCTCAAAGTCGGATTTGAAAAATTCCTTCTTTGTCAGATAGCGTATTCAATGTAAAATGTTTCTCATATAAGTTGAAAATTTTCAAGTAATGCATAGACTTTCCGCTAGGGGGCGTAATGGTAAATTGCGTTTCCCTCAATATCTCTGCTTCTAAAACTCCAAAGCCGCCAGGGTGACGCAGTGGCCTAAGCGATGGCATTTGATCATTCGTCCGAAAGGGGTCCGGATTCGAATCCCGGTGAGGCATGGATTGTGTGTTTGTCTTACGGCACTGGCTCTCTCCGTTTCCTGGAACCAGTGAGCCTAAATTAGGGACGGGCGACTACTTATAGCCCATTGAGTTGCTCATGGTGGTCGTTGAACCTCCAATAAAAAAACAACTCCGATTTGAAAAATTCTTTCTGCACCGGATACAGCTCCTGATAGGAAACTCTTAGCATATAATTTCTAATATTTGATAAAGAATGGTTTGGCCACCAGGGGGCGTAAGTGTTAGTTTCTGCGTCTGACGTATTTGCAGCAAAATCTGAGCTCCTGAAAACTCGATTGAAAAAAAATTCTTTCATAAACCGATACCGCTCACATCGAAAAACCTTTTGAAAATACTTTGCTTTTAAAATAATGCATGTTTTTTCCGTGGGGGGACGTAGATGCATATCTTATATTTGTCGATATCTCTGCTTCTAAGAGCACGATTTGAAAAATTATTTTTTTGTTGGAGAGCGTTTCCGCTGCGAAATGTTTCTCACGTAAATTCAAATCTTTCTTAACACACAAGTTTGCCACCAGAGGGCGTAAGTTGACGTTTCCGTTTACAGCAATATCTGCGGTATTAAAAACCCGATTGACAATTTTTTTTTTTGCTTCGGTCAGATACTGTTTTCATAACGGTTCCATTGATTTTGAATAGCTTTGGTAAATTTAATTCGCACCAGAATGGATACAAAAGACGTGCTCATTACACCCGAAAATTCGGTGTCATCTTTCTTGTTCCTCCTCGGACCAATTTTTGAAGGTAATAATCACAGCCGACAGCAAGCACTGCACAAGCCTTGCTGTCTCGGAAATGCTCTATCCCAGTTTTCTGGCCATTACAATTTGGCCTTTGTCAAACTTCCTGAAATACGCTGCCTTTCCCACCTGAAGAACAAGAACAACACTGACTTACAGAGCTCAATATCAGGTGTTATTTATACTGTTTCACGGCCTTCACACGTGCCGTCGTTTACCTGCAGTAGCTTCGATTTGCTCAAGGTGGTTCCACCAAAAATCTCTGCCTTATATTTCCTATGGTAAAATTTCTTTACATATTTTCTTCGCAATTAATGTATTCCCAAGAATGAAAATTTGCACATCGATAAAACTAGTTTTAAGTTATATCATGGGATACTTAATACTTGCTAAAACATAACCATGATTAAGCAATCCAACATTTGTTTGTCTACTGACTTCATCAATTACTTAAACAAAAATGATTGATTTTTAATATAATTATGGTTATGTTTTAGTAAGTATCCCATGCTATAACTTAAAGTTAGTTTTATCTATGTGCAAATTTTCATCCTTGGGAATACATTAATTGCGAAGAAAATATGTAAAGAACTTTTACCATTGGAAACATAAATGTTTTGTGTCATAAATGTTTTGTCTTTTCGGTGCATTATCGATATTTTTGTATTTTTGTTTTTGCAGGGGATTGGGTTTAACGACCACCGTGAGCAACTGAGTGTGTTATAAGCAATCTCCCGTCCCAAATTTAGGGCTACTGGTTCCAACGAAAAATAAGAGCCAGTGGAGTAAGACAAGCACCATATTTATGCCTCACCGGGATTTGAGCCCGGACCCATATCGGACGAATGGTAAAAAGTCAGCGCTTAGACTACTGCGCCACTTGGGCGGCCAATATTTTGGGAGAAATTTTGTTTGAGTGAATTAGTATCACCAGATATTTAATTGGTATCATAATAAGTATCATTATTGAGTGAATTGCAATATCCTCCTGCGTTGGGGAAATTGGGTTCATCGGCATCCAGAACCAGGTCCATTCGCGACTGCTGCAGATACCGACGCTGTACTCGTAGCTAAGTTGTCCTTCTTTTTTACAATAAGATTTAATAGAAGAATTAAATTTTCGTTTTGTTCATCAGCTTTTATCGCATTACTCATTGTGCAGGGAAAAACAACAGACAAAATTTAAAGGTAGCATAATCCTTGGTTGTAGATTTAGTAGTGGGTTTTTAGCAAACCGTCGTTGACGTCAAATTTTTTAGTGTAGGGTGGAGGAATGAATTCGTACGATGTTACAACTGCGCAACTCAGAGAACTGTGTCTTAAATTTTTAAGTTCTGCTGCGTTCCCCTTTATATAAACACCCATCGTGTGACATCTTACCGAAACATGGAAAACGCAAGTCGAATGTGACGTTGAATCATGCATATCCTTATACAGATTAGCGTCTGTGACGGCATAAGTCACAGATTGGGATAAAACCAAAGGTTTTCTGAGAGCTCTTATTCTCCACGTTTATGGTGTCATTCTTTTTCTTGAAGTTTTCGGTTCGAACGATGTCTTAACAGCATAATTTAAGGAAACAACGGCGTGTAGAGCTATTGGCAGGCTGGAAGCAGGTCAGACACAGCGTGTGGTAGCAGAAGCCATTGGAGTGTCACGAAGTGTCATTTTCCCACTGTGGACACGATTTTAGGATACGGGAAGCGTAAGAAGAAGTCAGTGTCAAGGCCGCAACGAGCAACTACAGTAAGAGACGACCGTTATCTATTGTTAACAGCGCGTCGGAACAGGCGGTAAAATGCTACTCAACTCCAGCAAGAGCTTCTCGTGTCAACAGGATGCAGCATATTAACTCAAACTATCCGCAATTGCCATCACCAAGGTAGCTTTTATTCACGTAGGCCAATAGTGTGTGTTCCTTTTACCGCACGACACCGTACGGCCTGGGGGCTGAGATCGTGGCTGGGGACACAACGAGTGTAGTCAAGTTCTCTTTTATGACGAGTCGAGATTCATTCTTGAGCCCGACAATCGACGAGCTCTTATCTGGAGGGGATCCGGCATACGAAATAACCCAGCTTTTGTACAAGAAACATCGCATTACGGCAGACATAGATTGATAGTGTAGGCAGGCATAAGAATCGGTGGACGTACGGATTTGTATTCCATCTGAAAGAGCAGTCTGACAGCCCAGAGATATAGAGACTAGCTTCCCAGACTTAATTCATGTCGTATGCTGTAACCGTCGGTGATTCGTCCTTTTTTATGGACGATAACGTTCGACCTCACAGAGCTCGGCTAGTGGACAACGTGCTTCAAGAGAAGGCGATCTAGCGTACGGAGTAGCCAGCATGCTCCCTGACTTAAATTCAACTGAGCATGCTTGGGACGCACTTGCCAGACTTATTGCAGTTCGGTCGGCACCTCCGTTGACTCTTCGTAAACTGGAGACTGCACTCATTGAGGAGCGGCGAAGATACCCTCAATACCTCCTCTATAATCTCATAAATTCCATTGTTCAGCGGTCGGGGACCACACACCCTACTATTGGTCAGTTACCACATTCAAAAAGTCATTTTTTCTTGTTATACAGATATGCATATTATTGTATAGCATATCGCGTAATGTGCATTTAAATAATATTGCATAGAAATTCGTGGCTAATGCCGAAGGTTACCAACTATTCTTTCTGTTGTGTTCAGTTTTATGCACCTCTCTAATGTCCCCTTCAATCAGCTCTGGTGAGCCTGTTTTTTTGTTTTTTTTTATGTAGAGTTAGTTTCAATAGGAAAAGAATAGATAGAATTGCGTGTTATCTCACAATAGCAATTTTTATATTTTATATAGCTCATGTTTTCAGATTCCAGAATATCTCATCTGTGGACTTCAAATTTCGATGCATGCCATGTACCTCAGTATCTCTTAAAATTAGCGTATCGTAATGCTTGTTAACGTAACGAAAGTCTTTAGTCTGCACTTCAAAGAAATCGGAATTTTTGAGCAAAGTGAAACAAACTTACTCAAGCGTTTACACTGATCTACATAAGACGTGGGCTGCCTCCATCGGAACTTGGAACGATTCCAGGAAGTGGGTGTTGGCCAGAATCTTCGAGTGAACTTCAAGTTTGTTTTTTTTTGTCTGACACAAAAACATATGATGCAACAGACAGGTTAAAAGAATTCGAAATCTAGAAATTAACTATTTCAGTTTTGTACACATACGTCCGCAGTTGAAATGGCTCACGCATTTAACTCCTTAATTGAATTTACGGATAGTATCTAACAGAGTGTTGGGGTTGTAGTTGATTGCTTTCTTATTTTTGTTTTTTATTCTAATTCGCCATTTTTCATTCTAATTCATCGAAATTCTTCGGGAATGTTTTCATATACACCAAAAATATTCGAGATAGCATTATAAATTAACTTTGTATCATATTAGTTGTGGAATGTCATAACTCCCTACACAGTGACGGATGCAGACATTTTTGACACGTGTCCCTGGATTTTGACAGTATTTTTTTCATACTTGGGCATGGGGGGGGACACACCTGTCATTTCTGACGCTTTCCAACCGTATACTGAAGAAGCGTATATGCTCCAGCTTTGTCCGTCTGTCCGCCCGCACGATAACTCGCGTAAAAATGGTTCCATTTCGATGAAATTTTAGTATATGATAGGGGGTCACTTGGGGACGAACCATATTGGAAATAAGGTCAAAGGTCAGGACATAAAAGCGGGATGAATTCCACTGTCCTTATGAGACTTAATTTGCGTAAATATGGTTCTATTTCAATGAAATTTTAGTATGTGGTAGGGGACCAGCTTGGGACCCTATTGAAAATGGGCGAAATGGGGTCAAAGGT
The DNA here is from genome assembly GCA_039090855.1 of Macrothele yani. NCBI lineage: Eukaryota > Metazoa > Arthropoda > Arachnida > Araneae > Macrothelidae > Macrothele > Macrothele yani. The sequence continues at coordinate 137,899,751 of CM077023.1, forward strand.
CAGGGCCTAGGATCGGGATGCATTCCATTGCCCTTATGCGTCATAACTTGCGTAAATATGGTTCGATTTCAATGACATTTTAGTATGTGGTAGGGGACCACCTGGAGATGAACCCTATTGAAGATGGGCGAAATGTGGTCAAAGGTCAGGACATAGGATCGGGATCCATTCCATCGCCTTTATGCGTTATAACTTACGTAAAAATGCTTCGATTGAGACAAAACTTTATCATGTTTTTCCGGAAGTATACTTTACTGGTTCTGTTTAATATCATCGAAATGGGGTCAAAGGTCAGGTCATAGGAGCGAGATTTATTCTACCGTCATTATCCTCATAACTTCAGTAATAACTTGAGTAATGATTTCTGGTATGTTGGAAAGCGTATCATAATCAATAGATTGCATGATTTTACTAACTTGTTAAACATGTTTCAATTTTTTATCAAAACTGTTCTAAGCAAAGAGGAAAAAATACCCTCCCTAACGGCAAATTGAAAAAAAAACGTTGAATGTTTTTCTGGTATACAGTGTACATTCGGTTAGAAATCTTCGCATGTAGTGTGCCTTGTAGCCGACTATCTCAAAGGTTGTACAGATATGTACACGTACAGCAGCACAATGTTGAAAACAGTGATACAGGTGTTTCATATGCAGTCCTAGGTTGCTGTCCTCACACTATATTATCAAAAGTATTCGGTTACTACCAAATATTTTCATAAATGCAAAGAACGGTTGCGCAGATGGTGCGCTGTGAGTGGAAAGGTACGTATATAAAACTGAGATGTTCTGTCGTGTTATCAGTATCATTGAAGTGCATATGCCGCGTGGACGTGAACTTTCCGAGTTTGTAACGTATATTCTAAATTAACTTTCCTTTTTAGTTTCTTTCCCTATGTAAATCTTGAGTTTATTCTCAGTTATACTTCACTCTTAACGTAATATCTTTTCTCTCAAACGAATACTGTTGGCAACATAATTGAGGTTGAATGAGCGTGACGTATGCCTGATATAAGATAATAACGAGAGAATAAAACGACGACTAAACGTTGCTTGGCGAGCATTGTTAAAGAAAGCGTTGCTTGGAGAAGTGTTGCAAGTTGAGCGTTGTGTTAAGAGCTGTGTGGTGTGTGGAGAGTTTAATGCCAAGTACTATGTGATGTTATGATTTGTTATGGAAGTGCTACATCCTGAATAAAACATCTTTTCCGTAAGTTTGACTTCTGTTGTCTACATGTTTCGTCTGGCCGTTAAGGTTTAATTTAGGAACTATTTCATCTTATGGTTATGTTTTTGAAATAACGTAGAAATACGAAAAGGCTTCTACGTCATAAGTTCCAGCGTGGGCTGGTCATAGGATGTCATTTGAGTAAAGTTTCCATATGGAGCACTGCAGCTAAACTAAACATACCAAAATCTACTGTGAGTGATGTCGTGAAGAGATGGAAGCCGGACGTTGCAACCACAAAAAATAATAGAAAAAAAAACATTCAGGAAGGCCGCACAAACTGACGAAACGTGACAGAAGAGCCATGGTAAGAAATGTTAGGAAATCATGTTCTTCCTCTGCTGTTTCCATCACTGCTTAAGAAGGAAATGCTTGCAATGGCTCAGTTAGTATCATAACTATCTGCAGAGAGTTGCACAGTGTGGGTTATTATGGTAGAGAAGCAGCACACAAGCCACACATCATTATCTTGAATGCAAAGCACCGTTTGGAGTGATGTGCCTCCTGTCGTTTCTGGACTGTGGGCGACTGGAAAGCTGTTCTTTGGAGTGATGAACACGCTTTTCACTCTTCCAACTTGATGGGAGTGTTTGAATTTGGCAACAGCCCGGCGAACTATTTTCTTCGGACTGTGTTCTTCTAACTGTTAATTTTGGCGGGGCCTCCATCATGGTATCGAGTTGTTTTTCATGGATGGGACTCGGCCCGTTGGTTATTATACAACAAACCATGAGCTCTGAAGTGTACTTCGACGTTCTAGAGAATTCTGTCCTATCAACAATGTGGCAGTATTATAGAAATGATCGTTGTCCCTTTCAACAGAATCGAGCTCCCTGCCACATTACACGACATGTGCAGCACTGGTTTCTTGAAAATTAGGTGGAATTGTTAGACTGGCCTGCTCAGAATCCTGATCTAAATCCCATATAACACCTCTGGGATGAAATGGAGCGATGGATACGAAATCGACCGCAACGACAGTCTTCGCTCTTCACTCTGGCAGCAGCTTTCCAGGACGAATGGCGAGCCATTCCTGTCGAGACCTACTGGAAATTGGTTGATAGTTGCATTGACGTGTTGCCGTTGTCGTAAAAGCAAAAGGTGGACTGACTAACTACTAATTGCGGTAATAAAGCCATTTGTCCCAAAACATTGTGCTTTCACAATGCTTTTGATAATATAGTGTATATTTAGCAACATTTTTGGTTTAGGTATGTAATAGAATGCGAACACAAAGAACAGACCAGGAACAAGAAAGCGCAATGAGATTTACGCAGATCAAACTCTCTAACGTCAAATGGAAGTCATCGCTCTTTCCACGTTTATAAGCGAGTCACGGAAAAATTCTCATCGGCTGCCACCGGGAATCGAACCCAGGGTCTTCCAGTTACGCGCCGGACATTCTACCACAGCGGCCTCGAATTCTCCAGACTCACATACGACTAACTGCCAAACCACATGGCAGGTTGCTTCTTGGAGCCCCGCACAATGCTGGGGATTCACCAAAGATGGAAAGCAGCAACTGAACAAATAACTAAAAGGCGAATGAATAATTAATACAAACAATTGACTTATACTAAGAACATCAAATAGAAGTCATCGCTCTTTCCACGTTTATAAGTGAGTCACGGAAAAATTCTCATCGGCCGCTACCGGGAGTCGAACCCAGGTCTTCCAGTTACACGCCGGACATGTTACCACTGCACCACATCGGCCTCGAGTTCTCCAGACTCATATTGTGTGTATTAATTATTCATTCGCCTCATAGTTATTTGTTCAGTTGCTGCTTTCCATCTTTGGTGAATCCCCAGCATTGTGCGGGGCTCCAAGAAGCAACCTGCCATGTGGTTTGGCAGTTAGTCGTATGTGAGTCTGGAGAATTCGAGGCCGCTGTGGTGCAGTGGTAGCATGTCCGGCGCGTAACTGGAAGACACTGGGTTCGATTCCCGATGGCGGCCGATGAGAATTTTTCAGAGACATTATAAACGTGGAAAGAGCGATGACTTCTGTTTGATGTTCCTAGTTCACGTCAATTGTGTGCATTAATCACTCTCTAAATTTTGATTGAAGTGAAACAAAACATTACAAACATCTTACAGTTGTTAAATGAGCCCTGTGACTTATAAAGAATCCTGTTTATTTGTGCTCTAATTTCGAAAATTCAACCTTCCACTTGTTTTGTTTTTTTAATTATTGATAAGATGTCTTGCATGATTTTTTGTCTTTTCTCATTTCTTATTTTTCTTTCACTGCTATGAAATAGCAGTCTGCTCTCGTACGTAGAGCAAAAACGCAGTCCAGAAGGGATAGCAGAAGAGAAGCTGAGATTGCTGGAATTGCAAGAACTTTCCCTGGGTGTCTGTTGTGTGCGTACATATCTGTACAAACTTTGAAATAGTGAGCTGGAGGGCACAGCACAGACCAAGCTTTCTGGCTGAACAAATATTCAATGCACTGTATAACAGAAAAACGTTCAATTTCTTTTTATCTTGGGGGGGGGGCTTTTTCTGGATTAAGAACTGTTACTTCGGCACAAAATAAAAATGTGTACAAAAAGGACAGGGATCCCGGCCTGACTCCTTAACAGGGCTTTAAAATTCGCATATGAACTATTTCAACATTTTGTTTATGAGTTTGTAGAAAACTATGGCCTTGGAATTTGCATTTTTGTTAACACACAGTGATTTCATGTTCCGCTTATAACATTTGAAATTTAAGAGAAGATGAGAAAGGAAGAGAGGAGTTACAATTTACTGTAGCCAAAATCGAATGTCAGCGATTTTTGCGTCATTATTAGTGTTTTCTTTATTTCTAGTCTATAATTTATTCATATGTGCATATGTGTGATCATAGCTTCGTTTGACGTTGTAACCTTTTTTCTTTTTTTTTTATCATAACCTGAATATTTTAGTTTCGTACAGCGTGCTGAGTTAAAACACCACAAGTTCAAATAAAACTGTGGCTGCGTAGATTGTTCAGGAGAATCAGGATTGAAGTGATCCTGAAAACGAAAATGTGCAAATAAAACAATTAGAAAATCCAAAATGTTAATCTGTGCCTTTTGAAAATTTATGCATGCTGTGGGACTGCCTATTCAATGACGTTATGTATTACTTTGAATTTGAGATGTTAGATACAGCTGTCTATACTCACCAGAAAAGCTAAACAATTATTTGGATACGATTCAAAGTGAAATTATACGAATGTTGCAGCCAGTTCTCTAATATTGTTGATTTTACGTTCTGTAGTCGCAGTTTTTCCGCCAGCAGATTCTTCTTCTTGGCTCTACAGTTCAGTGTGAACCTTGGCCTCCTCAACAAATGTTTGCTATTGTTCTCTATTTTGGGCCATTATTTTCCAGTTGTGGCAGCCCAGGCTTTCTGTGTCCTCCACTACTCCATCTTTCCATCTGGGCTTTGGTAGTCCTCGTCTTCTGTGCCCTTCAGGATGTTCAAACAATACTTTCTTAGGAGCTTCATTTTCCTCCATTCGCACTGCATGGCCAGCCCATCTCAATCTTGATGAGCCAATCACGTTAGTAACAGTAGGGTCTTTATAAATGAAGTATAATTCTTTATTGCAGCATTTCCGTCAGAGTCCACCGTCACATATTGGGCCAATATGAAAAAGGCGCTTTTCTCAATACTTTTTTTTAGATCTCAATACTGTGTTTTCGTCCTAAATTATTAGTGGTAGGCAACTCTCACTGTAATAAGAGATTCTGAGCGTGTCTTGTAAGATTCTTGGCCAGATAGGTGCTGAACCTTTAAGAGATCTGGAGTTAGTGAGTGCTTGAGCAGCTCATCAGACAAGCAATGATGTAGTATGTGTGGCGTTGAGGCTTGACGTTCTGCAGTTGCAGTTATTCCGTCCCCAAACAGTTCCCTATAATTATGACAAGTCTAATCTTGCAACAATGAAGGTATCTGAATAGTGTGTTTTCGTTCTGAATTAGTAGTGGTAGGCAACTCTCGGAATAGCAAAATGTTCTGCGTGTGTCTTGTCCACGCCAGGAAGATCGTGGTCGGACAAGCGCTTAATCTTTCAGAGTTCTGGAGGGGTCAGTGAGTAACTGGGAAACTCATCAGACAAGCAAGGATCTGTTATGTGAGGCGTGAACTTAACACGCCTCCCGGTAAATGAGCGATTAGGGTTATAGTTTCGTGAGCTGATGGCCTAAGTTCGAGTTTCTGGTGAAATTGTGTTTGTTTCCCAGTTCGCATTTTCTCTGCATACTGCAGAGCTAAAATGGATGACTCTTCCCATGCCTTGATGCAAATAAGACTGTAGAGAGGGAGAGAGAAAAAAAAAAGACCAATTATATTTTACAAGGCCTCTCTGCAGTTTTTATATCATTATTATTATTTTTTTACAAATGTGATATTGTAATTTGTAACTGTCTCTTATCCTTTGCAATTCAGAACTGCATTCGGTGAATGCATATTATTGGTTAACTATGCGAAATTGAAAATAATTGTAACAAATTGTTATCAAACTTGCATACTTTTAACTTCCTCCTGTGAAAACGGAATCTTTCCGTTCGTTATGTTTGGCATGGTTTTTTTTTTAATTCTTAGATCCTGAGCTGTTTTATAGTAGATGGAAATAATATGGACCACCTACGCCCCTTGAGGGTGCTACGAACCTAGGGAACCTCTCTGGTTGCGCCGATGGCATTGACGTTTTTTTTCTTGGTGTTTCTACTCCCATATATCCGCAGACTTTGAAACCCACTCAATGTTATCATATCCATACTTCTTTCGGTGATAAGTGCTTACGGGTTTTTACGGCTGAGAACTCGTAGCTGGGGTCCAACAATTTTGGTGCTAGGAGACTAAAGACAAACAAGCCATCTATGTTTTGTCCTGGATTCTGAACGAACACTAAGAGCACGGAAGGTCGGAGACGTGTGCCTCCAACCACTTGACCATCGAGCGACGACTTTTTAGAAATTAAGGACGAAATCTAAACAGGTTCACGTAATCTTGGTCCGTATGCTGTTATAGTATCCTGAACCTTTTATTAGTGTAATTGTCAAAACGTATTTTGTGAAAATGTGAACAAAACATGCTATGGTATTCTATACAGGTCTTTCATTCGGCTTGGTGCAGAAAATTATTCACTTTTCTATAATATAAAGTGTTGTAACGGTAGCAATGGTTTCAAGGTGATGTTTGCTTTTGGAAGTTTGATGCAACCTTTCCTCCATTCCTGTGGGCGCCATCTGGCGTGCGGTCATTCATCACGCCTTCATAAGATCTTCCTGGATTCTACGTTTAACACCATGGGGTATCATTAGCTTGCTATCCAGCCGATGGACATCATTCATCATTGACATATCAGGAACCAGAAGACGCCAGCACAGTTTGTTGTACATTACTCTGTACTTGATGGCGTTTAGTGATACGACCCCAACCAGGTCAAAAGACAGTTTTGCGAAAACTGCCATGTTGCTACACCATACACACTGCTAAGTTTATCCTTACTGATATCATATCACTGCTGGATTCAAATACCTCATAACATTTTTTATTTTTTGGAGTGCAGTTTCTGAATACGTTTTCGACCCATGATGAAAAAACGTTCGTTTAGTTGCAACAAGTTAACAGACAGCTAGTAGTTGTGCATTCAGTTTTGAGAAAAGCGCCTTTTCAGCTGGTTCTTGAGTTCTGTAGAAGAATGAATAAAACAATCATTTTTAGCCTCAAATAACAGCGTTTCGTTTTATAAATCAACAAATATCTTAACAGCATGACATTACCTTAGTATATTAACTCAAATGGACAATTGAAGCAGCCATAAGCCTGCCGGTGTTTTTCAATTAGGCGAACAGCCGATTTGGTGTCGGAAAATGTTTGTTCGAATCCCACTGTCGGCAAAGGAAAGGTTGACTTAGTGGTATCACCACGCAGTTGTCACCTAGTTAGAATGCCAGTTTATCGCTTTCAGAGCCTGTATCTAAATACTGGTGAGTGCAATATGAGTGCTCTTTTTGCTCTTCAGTTTCGGTACTCTCCATTCCGTGGAGCTAGTAGGCATCAAGTCTTTAAAGCACTGAAAGAGAAACTACGGGTTACTAACTCGTTTTGGGAGCTTGGTATTTTTCTTGATTAAATATTTGATATAAGAACATTATTATACGAGATTACTTAACTATTAAATTATACGAAACTCACGATTCACCACTTCGGTGGTCGAGTGGTCTGAGGCGCGGTGTTCGGATTAATCGTCCGAGATGGACCGGAGCTGAAATCCCGGATGAGGCATGCGTAATGTCTGTCTTACGGCTGTGTCCTTTTCCTGAAACCAGTTGCTCCAAATTAAGGACTAAATGGGATGCATTCAAGAAGGTCGCTCCGTTTACAAGAGCAAGAGCCACTGCATGTAGGAAAACGGTTGAGATTCTTACCAACCCGAAGGTTTGCAACGAGAATGTTTCCAATTAACACACGCAATGGACGTGGACCAGGAACACCAAACAGAAGTAACGTGAAGAGAGCGTTGATTTCTGTTTGATGAGAATATTTCCACTAACCTTTCTACTGTTTGGCAAGCTCTCCTGGGTGTTCCGAGCTCTTAAATCTAGAACTGATGTAGCTTTCACGAGGCTTAATCTAAGCATCTGTCACGTTTTATCTTGTTTAAGATTTTAATATTTAGTTAAAACCACTTCTCATTTAGTTTAAAATCACCTGATAAAGCCACTCTTCTTTTGTAGGAAAGCTTGCATTGTGTTCTTATATATTTACGCCAATAAAAGGATTTTTCAAACGTTACAGCTAAAGCATTTTAAATTTCGCAGATTTACGAACAGAGAATTGTTTTTTTATGATTACAAAGTTAAAGCATTTTCCATTTTTTTTGTTCTGTGATTTCATCCTATGCCAGTGAATAAGTCAACGATCTGAATTCGCAAGAGTGTTTATCTATACCAGTGATGGGCAAAGTACGGCTCGTGGGACAGGATTCTAAATGCTTCCAAATTTTTGTATTGTTTTTAATCAAGAAAAACGGGAAAAAATGCATTTCGTACTCGATTGCTCACTAATTAATGCGCTAACCATCCATGAAAGTTGCAATAACAGATATTAATGTGAGCTATGAGGCTAGCGTGAGAAGACTCCATGGTGTATTTGAACTGAGGTTTCAAGATTTCAAAAGCATTGAACAAGACTTAGATATTTTCAGTATTCCGTTTAGTGTGGACTGCAAAACAGTAAAACCAGACATTCAGCTAGAATTAATTGAGTTGCAATGTAACACTCAATTGAAGCAGTTGTTTATCAACGTCCCAAAACTTGAGTTCTACAAGTTCTTACCGAAATCAAATTTCCCAAATTTGATTTCTCATGCCCAGAAGGTTATCGCCATATTTGCATCTTCATATGTGCGTGAGCAAGTGTTTTCTACTTTGAAACTTTGAAAACGTGGTGTTCGAAACAGACTGACTGACAGACATTTGGCTTCGTTCCTGAGGGTCACCTCGTCCCAGTTGCAACCAGACTATGAAAAGTTGTTAGAAGCACAGTCACAGTTCCACTCATCCCACACTCCTTCATATATACTTCCTACAGTGCGTAATTAACAGGCAAATGCCTGTTAATATAATAATAGTTCTGCAAAATTTGCCATTTTAGCATTTCAATGAATACAAAAATATGTTGGCCCGTCTCATGTATTTGTTCTTTTCTTTTGGCCCGCTCCCATAAGTTTGCCCACCACTGATCTATACAGTTCTTTGCCATGAAACTTTCAAATGTTTCGAACAGTTATGTGTAATATAACCTAAGCGTAACAAGCTTTCCATCTATTTGTTCACGCTGCATGTATTCCGATCATAAAGTTTCATTTGGATTACAGTGACAGAAATCAGAATTACTAACAGCTTTGACGTTTACTGATCACCAAAATCGTTTCTACTTTACTCACAGTTACCTAAATAATTGAGGAATCGATTAATTTCTTTCTGTAATTGACACTGTACGACAGTATCGTCGATCTTTGAACGTGCAGCCACTTGTCTATGGACTTCACAAAAGAGTCTGAACTCGTAATTTACATAATATGCAAATATTCAATTACCAAAGCTACTGAGATTTAATATCAGAAACTGATTTATTCGCAAATAAAAGGCTGTGGAATGTGAAAGCGTAAACAAATAGTTTTTTGTTGATCACGAGAGGCAAAGTCCATGAGAAACTTTGCTTTTTTTGTATTCAAAGTCATTTGTCCGCCTTGATTTAAATACTTGAAGCAAAGAAACTGTCCAGGAATTTCTAAGTTTTGATATTGGAGGAATCAACGGATGGGCAAAGCGATTGGTGAGGCACTTGCGCAACTGAATAGAAAATAGGTTTTGCATGACGATGAATTACAGAAAATGGGGACAAAGCCTGACAGTTCTTGTAGCAAGTCCATGATAGTATACGTAAAAGATTCACAGAGTTGCCACTACTCCCTATGTAACAGGAATGAAAGAGAAAAATCCATGAGTACCATGTTGTTAATCAAGCGTACTGCTCTTTTCTGCTCTTGAGAGCTAAATGCACCCCATTAAGAATATTGGCATAATACTCCACGTTTGGATAAACTTGTGATTGTAGAGTTTCAAAAGTATTTCTAGTGGGAAAGAGTCACCGAGCTTGATAGATAAATTCTAGTTTCTTTGAGGCAGATTCTTTAAGTAGACATGGTTATTCCAGGACAAATCAGATAAAATATTAAAACACATTACAAGACACACCTGGAATAAATACTTTCTGAAAAAATAGGTGCCTTTATGAAGACAGATATTTACTTTCTTATGCTTTCAAGCGCGTTTCATGAGAAACAGTTAAACCTACCGAAAGGACATCGCCTTAAAAAAGCAAGAAAAAAAAGCAATAGAACCTGATCTACACAGAATGTATACCGAAAGCAATTTGGGTTAAATGTTTCCGAAGAAACCATTCCTGCCCATCTCCTTTTCTAATCGTTTCTTAAGTATAGTTGTCAATGGTTTTTGTATGTTTGTATCGCCTGTTATTGCAGGTGTGCCATGCAATTATGGTTGTCGTCTGCTTTTCTTTCTCGTCTTCATTCCAATGATTCTTATATTTTTCTTGAATTCTTTTTGGTTCCCTTAGCATGGAAATAAGTAACGGGAAATGTTTTACTATTTACAATTCCTTGAATCCTGATATTAACGTTATTATTCAGGAGGGTTTTATGATAACTGTTACATGTATCCGTCTCAACAAAAGGAGCGACTGCTTAATGTTTTGCATAACTTTTATTGGCACAAGTTTGTAACAAAAGGAACATCACAGTGTCAGTTACGTGAAAGTTAAGAGTTTTTGACTCTGTGGTGTCTACCTCCTAAAAGCGTGTGCTCAATATGTGCGCCATTCATCTGAAGAACACTCACTGTAAATAAAAGAATAACGTAGTTTTTATGGAAAATGAATGTATATCGCTACAAAAAAATGCCGTCATCATATTCAACAGCTGAAAACTGTAGAATCTACAGTTACGGGGATGACAACGCCGACTGGTCAGCAACATGAGCACAACAAGGAAACTGCGCATGCTCATTAATTGCTTGAATTGTGTAGCTACCAGGTTTAGTTTTGTGTTAAGCGTCCACCGCGTCATGAGTCGTAATATTTCATTGAACGGACGTAGGAATCGCGGTTATTATTATTAATGAAGCGTAGGAGTGTATTTTTGTTGCGAAGCCTAACAGATAAGATTGCCACTCTTCAGTTATTTTTGCTTTTTTTCACAGCAACAATGATGTGTTTCACAAAAATAATCAGTTTGCGTTATTCACAGTAGCTAAGTGCTGCATATTTTATATTTTGTGTGTATTTATATATACACTCATGTCCAAAAATTAAGGATCACTTATATTTTCATAGCATACTTTTATTTCAACAGGATGGGAATGAAAATATATTATTGCGGAATTAAGAAAGGTGAAAAGGACATGTTCACACACATAACTAAGCATGAATTTGTGGTTATTAATGGAGAAAATCGATAAAACAACAAAGCACACCATTTTCTGAAATTGGCACACAGTAACTAAAATTGACAGAAAAAAATTAATAATTTCTCATGGATCATTCTAATAGGGTATATGTCCACCCCTGACTGCAGTACATGATTGGCATCGGTGGATCATGCTTTTCACAAGACCTTTGGTGCCAGGTGGGGGATCGCGTTCAGCAACGCTCTTCCCTAGAGTTTCCTAACCATTTTCGATTAGATTCAGATCGGAGGAGTACGCAGGCCACTACATTCGGTCGATCTCCTTTCTCTCCAACAGTTCATTAACACATGATGATCAATGAGGACGGGCGTTATCATTCATAAAAACGAAATAATTCCCATAGCACTATGAAACAGCCTTGCATGCTCTAAAGTAACCTCCTCACAATAACGCTGGGCATTCATTGACCCTTTCTTCAACACTAAGAGCTCTGTTAGCCCATGGATCATTAATCCCAGACCAAACCATTATTCTACCATCCATGTATTGATGAATTTCTACGATGTTTCTGACTGAATAGGCAGTGCAGGGTTCTCACCAGATGTATGGCGCCTAGAATCATATGATAAACAAAATCAGCTTTCGTCCGTATACAGAACATTGGCCCATTGCTCTTCATTTCATATGGAGTGTTCACGACACCATCGATCGCGAGTTGTTTTGCGTTCTGGGGTCAATGGAACACACTGTACAGGCTTTCTGGTATACAGTCTAAAATGATTCAAACATCTTACACGGTTTGACGAGATATTTTGGTACGGGTGTTCTATTCCAGCGGTTTTGCTAACTTGCCAGCAGTTATTTGGCGAGATCTTTTAGCCGTTACAATAAGATAACGATCTTGTGATGGATTAGTTTTGTGTGGCGTACCGCTACTGAATCTTCTGGTAGCTATTCCATGTTCAGAAAATTGTTTCCAGGTCCGTGATATTACGCTCTGGGCAATTCCGAACTCCTTCGCTACGTTTCTCGTTGTCCGTCCTTCTTCCAGTCTATCAACAATTCGCCTTCGGGTAAAATCATCCAGATGAGTTCTTTGAGATGTACTATAAGTCGCCACAACAACAAAAAAAGGCAGATCCACACTTCAACGACTACAAAACAAACGATTTCTTTCCATTCACGCTTCAGCTTTTATTGCCGATCGGCTGTACACAGTTGTCACGTGATTTCTGACAATTTGCATAAGACCAAACACTCTAACATAGCTTGCTCTTACGTATTTCGATGACATCAGAATGTCATCGAAACACGCAAGAGCAAGCTATGTGAGACGTTAAGAGACTATGTGATACTTGCGAGTCTGAAATTTAGCCATTTGTTATTGATCCTTAATTTTTGGACGTGTGTGTGTGTATCACACACACACACACACACACACACACACACACACACACACACACACACACTCATTAAACTCTGGGGACGTTGCTCCTAGTTGCCATATATACGTATATACTTAATGTTTTAGTATATACGTATAATGGCAACTAGGAGCAACGTCCTCAGAGTTTAATGTCGTATTGTTGAAGAAGCAATTTTAACAGTAACAGCTATAAATAAAAATCTTAAATTAACGTGTGAAATAGCAGGTATTAAGATGCTTAATGATTTAAACCAAACCAACCAGATGTGTCTATTAAAAGATGTGACTACTTAGAGCTAATGCAATCAGATGAACTTTTATTAGATAGTGGGGGATGGGAGAAGATTTTAAATGACATTGCTAAGACTTCAATTATGCTTCGACATGTACCTCTAAGTGTAGGGGAGAAACTGATAAAAATCTTAAAGCCTATGTGGGTCAGATATTGAAATACATAGTTATTTTCTGTAAATAATACGTCACGTAAAACTTTAAGATTTGGTGTGCCATACTGTTTCTTTACATTATTTTTTGTAAATATACGGCATAAAACTGTTATTTTTACGGTCTAATGATGACAACCTCGTTAACGGTTCAAAACCGTAAATTTTTTTAAAGTGCAACGTAGATGCATTTCATAATGTTCTACTGTTCACAGTAAAACATCAGTACCGATATTTTGTGTGACTTTGCATATTACATTTCTGAGGTCTGCCTATTTCTGTCACAAAAATAATCACAAAGATTGCTGTCTGGTGAATATGGAGGTTAAAAGCATCTTATCTAAATTACATAGCATTCCAGAGTTCAAAAACTGCATTAGCTGTGTGTGGTTGTTCTCCATCTTTTCGGAGGAACGTTTCATTGAGATTATATCACATGCCCTTCAAAAAGGGAGTGAATTGCTTCCCAGAAGCGCATAACGTTTTTAGAAGTGGCATTTTACAAATATTGGACCAATAATACCAACAGCCGACAAATCACACGACACTACACACTTTTGGAGATGAAACAGAGCATCTCCGTGGAAGCATGGAGTTTATCTTATAGGCAAAATGAGCCTCTTATGTAAATCAAATGTCGTTTAAAACGTTATGGGATTTACTAAATGTATGGCAAAAGTCCATCCGACGATCTTTGGTGTGATCACTCAATGTTTGAAAAATGACCATCTTACCTGAAAAATATCTCTTAAATCCTGTCTGATGATCATTTCAACGTTAACACTCATTTGTTGAAGCAAACGAGTTACTGATTTCTTTGAAATTCTGTCAGTTCTTGCACATGTTTCACGGTTACGACAGTTCTCGACTTTTGCTTATGCCCAACAACTCTTTTCAGATTATTTAGTACTGAACTGGCTTCCCCATCAAACTTTCGTACCTGTTTCTTGAAGGAGCTTATTCTCTTTGAAGTTACCTTGAAGGAGCACATCATATCTTGAAGGAGCTTTATGAATTTTGAAATGGTTTTGTAATTTTCGCTGTACTTTCTCTACGTTTTTACATCCTTGAAACATGTTTACAGCGAAACTTTTTCTGCAGTGTACTGTGTAAAATGTGTAGAACAATAACTAAATTATGTATGCTTGCAGTAGCAATATTGTCCTAACGTTAAGTTTATTTTTGTGTAAAACACTAAATTCTGAGCTAGTTAGGTTCATGTTAAATTCAACTATTAGCGTCACTGTAATGCTCTTACGGTTATGCCTTAACATTGTGACTTAAATCTTCTTTCACGTTGAACTCGGATAGCGTCATTCTTTGTGCAGCTGAAAGTGTTAATTATATGTATATGATATAGCTAATCAAGCACCTCAAGAATAATAACGTCCATGTAGAATCATAAGGCAGTACTTACAAAGTCCACTTTTTCATTGGCTCTAATCCAGTGGTATGCCACTTTTGACACGTCACTAAATCAATGATAACTTGTTCACAACAAATATCCAAGTAGCATAATCCTATCTTTAATAATCAGCAGTATACAAGTCTGCGCTCGCTTTTCAACAATCGTAAACAGCAAAACGTTGAGCATGATAACATTTAGAACTCCAAAAACACAGTATCGAATAACATAGTGGGCAGCAAAATGGAGTACAGCAAAACACAGTACAGCCAAAACATAGTGTGTGTGTGTCAAAACATTCCAAACAGCAACTCTTATCTTTAGAAACTGATGATCTTTTTCAACTACGTCTTTACTTCCTGACCTGTTGCCAAAGTTAAATTCGTCGAGTGAGGAAATGTAGTGTTAAGCTTTGAAAAACGTTTAACGAGAATAAACCAAATTTACAAAAGAATACAGGAACTCAAAAGAAAGGTTAAATTGGAGTATACGTCACAAGTAATACGCTCAGGGTTCAAAAGAAAAATGTTATGACTGCTCTCAACGTAATAATTTATCTTGAGACAGCTCAACAATTCAAATCGTTTTGTTTGCATAACAAAATACACCTTCAAGAAACGTTAATACAGTAAAATGCCGATTATCGAGGTCTCAATTATCCGTGGGGTCTGATTAACCGTGGTCCTCTGTCGAACATACAAATTTCATTGTATTTAATTTTCTGTGCAAGTGGATTCTTTAAATAAGAGAAGTCATTACTGCGTATTTTAAAGTTCATTGCATCCCAATTAAACAATATTGCATCATTCTTCTAACAGAACTTATTTGTCGTCATTGTTGCTGTTTCCCGATCGGCCGCCAGAGTGCACAGTCAAGTGTATTATTAATTTAATCTAGTATCTTTTGTCTGTTTTAAACATTACGAAAGCTTGTTCGAGTGTTTCTGTTGTGTAACCAAATGTATCTAGCATTTCAACCCCTAAAATGTTGGGGAAAAGAAATTGGTAATTATAAAAAAAAAAAAACTGAAAAAGGTGAGTGTTTCAGGACTTGCAGCTGAATTTGGTACTGGCCAGCAAACTCTACGGTACATAATTAAAAACCAACATAAGATAGACAACTATCATTTACTTTTCATTAAGTTTACCTCACAATAAGGGCAACATATGAAAGTACATATATACGTGGTGACTCATTCAAAGCTTCTACGGCGTATGTCGATAATGACCAGCTGACTAAGTATCATATTATTTCATTATTTATTCTTGGTATTCCAATGTAATATCATTTATATAGATTCTATTTACTATATAATGATAATTTACTGCGGACAATTTTTAATAGCAATGCAAAACTGTTGTAATGGAGTATAGGGACTTTTAATGCAGCATTTTTTCATTATATAGTAAACAGAATCAATATAAATGATATTACACAATGGAATACCAAGAATAAATAATGAAATAATATGATACTTAGTCGGCTGGTCATTATCGAAATAGGCATGAATCAACGTGAGCAACAGTGTTATTGCACGGCAAACGCCGTTGCAGCTTTGAATAAGATAGACAAATTTGTTTCTAAATGTGACATATTTTCTTGTGCTTCATAAAAAGGATTGTTCAAAGGTTCTACAAATGAACAACTAGAAAATGTAATGAAAAGGTGGTTTTTACAGCAAAAAGCTGATGAAACTCCAATATCAGGACCAATGATTTAAGTCAGGTGAAATATGTTTTTGAAAAATTAGACATTCCCTAGACATTTTAACTTCCTACTGGTTGGCTAAGGCTATTTAAAAAGAGGCATGAGTTTCGTCGCGGGAAGTTAGAAATATAGGGTGAAAGGAGTAGCATTAGGAGCAGCATTATTCGACGATGACGAGGAACTACAATCAGCTTACAAAGTAAGTTGTAATGAAGTTCTAGCAGCTGCAGGAACGTTACTTAAATTCGTGAAAAGTCAAGATGGTGTTGATAACATTGAAGTTTTACAAATTTATGGAAATATCAGGTTGTAAAGAAAGCATCCAGAAAATAGAGAAGCATGTATTTCAAGCTTAAAAATCGTACAAAACACTTAACCTAATCGTCCAGGTAGTCCCCACTGGAACTGATGACCTTGTTCCACCGATCTAAGAGTTAAAATATCCCGTTGCGATAGAAGTCTGGCTAGCGGGAGTTGCAGTCATCTATGCAACGTTTCACGTCATCGTAAGTAGGCTATTAAACGTTAGGAGTAAAAATTTTCCTCGAATAGTTGTTTAATGTTGCGTTTATTTCAAGTTACAGTGAAATAAAAATTTCCTTGGGGATTTTTTCGTCAGTCACTTATTTTTGTTTATTGGGTTCGAAAGAAAGTAATAATGTTCGATGACGAGATACCCGAATTCGAAGCCCCTGCCACGCTGCACATTGGTCACTGAGATTGAGCAGCACACCTGCATGACATCAGCAAGTAGGTGGCTTAAGTCAGTGTCAGTTAGCTGTCAGAAGGTGAAGAGTGTAAGCGCCAGCCAACATGGAAGTGGACAAGGAGCACATCCGCCGTTGCGTGCTGTATGAGTTTCGTCGCGGTAGTACCCCTGCAGGTGGTGAAACGAACATTACCAATGTGTACCCTAATGCCATATCACATCGTCAGTGCTGTCGTTGATTCGAACGGTTTCGAGAGGGAAATTTTGACCAGTCAGACCGCCCCAAAGCCGGAAGACCCGGAACAGTGGAAATGGGCATGCTGAAGACCTTAGTGGAGACAGTCTCACGTGTGACCATGAGGGAGTTGGCTGGACAGCTGGAGACTACTCCCACGGGCATTATCACGCACCTGCGTCAATTTGGGAAGGTGCACAAGAGGGGAGTTTGGGTACCCCATCAACTCTCAGTTGAGCTGAAAGCAAATCGCACGAGTGCATGCGTTTCTCTGCTTGCAATTGACCAAGTTAAACCGTTCTTGAACCGCATTGTGACAGGTGACGAGAAATGAGTCCTGTATGACAATGTCAGCGCCTGGAAACAGTGGTTGGACCCAAAACAGAAGCCCATGTCAATCCTGAAAGCCGGCGTACACCCACGTAAGGTCTCACCGTCTGTTTGGTGGGATATGAGGGACGTCATGTTTTTTGAGCCGCTGTAGGACAACACCATTAGCACTGCCGATGTGTACTGCCGTCATCTCTACTATCTGCACGCATCGTTCACGTCGAAACGACCAGCACTGCAGAAACCGTAAGGGCTGCCTCTTACAGCAAGATGGAGCGAGACCTCACACAACACGGGTGACCTGGTCTGGGAGCTGCTGCCGCACATAGCCTATTCCCTGGACATTGTCCCAAGCGACTACCACCTTTTCCAGTCATTGAAGCATTTCCTGGACGGATAGCGGTTCACCAACCGGGACGTTGTCGAACGCTCACTTCTTTGCGTTCAAGCTACCACAATTCTACATGGACGGTATCCAACAGCTGCCCAGATGATGGGAGCAAGTCGTGACAAACGATGGCAAACAAATTTTGGACTGATTTGTACTTGTACAGTATATACGGTAATTAGCACTTTTATGTTGCCTTGCATTAGCAGACATTACTTTCTTTCCAACCCAATGTTCCATTATCACTTATAATGCAACCTTAGAAAACATTACATTCGTCTTTTTATTCGGTATCAACTTTAGAAATGCCGAAAATATCTAACTCATTAGTTCCAGTTGTCTAACCTCATATAATAAATATGACGAACGGTATGGCGCACGCTGCATACTCTGGGCTACAGGAGCCGACGCCCAATTAGTGTGCCATTATTGACTGCTCGTCATCGGATATTACGCCTAGCGTGGTACCGGGAACATAAAAACTGGATTTCTGTAGAGTGGCGCGGTGTCGTGTGGTCAAATGAATCCCGTTTTCAGCTGTACCGAGCTGACAGGCGGGTGCGGTGGGTGCCGACGGCCCTGCTCGAGTACCACTGTTGACTGCTAGTCATCGGATATTACGCCTAGCATGGTACCGGGAACATCAAAACTGGAGTTCTGCAGAGTGGCGCCGCGTCGTGTGGTCAGATGAATCCCGTTTTTAGCTGTACCGAGCTGACAGGTGGGTGCGGTGGGTGCCGACGCCCTGCTCGAGTAGCACTGTTGACTGCTCGTCATCGGATATTACGCCTAGCGTGGTACCGGGAACATCAAAACTGGATTTCTGCAGAGTGGCTGGCGCCGCGTCGTGTGGTCCGATGAATCCCGTTTTCAGCTGTACCGAGCTGACAGGCGGGTGCGGTGGGGGCCGACGCCCTGCTTGAGTACCACTGTGACTGCTCGTCATCGGATATTACGCCTAGCGTGGTACCGGGAACATCAAAACTGGATTTCTGCAGAGTGGCGCCGCGTCGTGTGGTCAGATGAATCCCGTTTTCAGCTGTACCGAGCTGACAGGCGGGTGCGGTGGGTGCGGACGCCCTGCTCGAGTACCACTGTTGACGGCTCGTTATCGGATATTACGCCTAACGTGGTACCGAGAACATCAAAACTGGATTTCTGCAAAGTGGCGCCGCGTCGTGTGGTCAGATGAATCCCGTTTTCAGCTGTACCGAGTTGACGGGAGCGTGCGGGTCGTCGACAGCATGAGGCCATGGCCACGTCGTTCCAGGTGGGCTCTGTTCAAGGCCTTGGTGGCTCTGTGATGGTTTGGGAAACCTTCTCGGGAGACAAATTAAGTCCTTTAGCGTGTTTGGAGAGGTCCATAACCTCTTCGCGCTACCAGCATGTGCTGGCTGATGACCTATACACGCTTTTATGACCTTCGCACATCCTGCAGCCGATGGTCTGCTCATCTGAGTTTGGAGCCATCCAATTGGAAACGCTAATGTGTCTACTTCCTACGCCAATAAATCGGATCACTAGTACAGCTTTTCTATTTACTACTTAATTGGCGTAGTGTTCCTCGTTATCAATTTGGAAGTAGTTTAGTTCACTAAAAATATATTTTTTCTACAAATTCTTATGCTCATTTAACTTACCGCAAAACATCACAAACTGTTCACCATACTGGTTTTAACGTTTAATTAGCGTCAACGAGCAGAAGAAATGTTGTCCAAGGTAAATGTAGGAATCTGTTACCTCGAGCTTTTCCCCATCAATCACAAAATCTTCATTTCTGGTAAAAGCATTGTACATCAGTTTTGTCTTTTGAAAATTCATTTTTAATCCCACTTCTTTACTCTTGTCAGCAAGTTCCTGGATCATACTCTGCAGCGTTGAAATATTATTTCAAAGACTTCTGAAGGATTCTTTGAAATATTTTTTTTTCTTTTCAAAAATAAAACTGAAACAAAACCGGGTCGAAATCGGGTCAGGAAAACCTTTTGACTCGCCATTTCTTGCGAGTCAAAAGGTGTTCCGATACCCTACCCGTTTGGCTCGCAAGAAATTGGTGATCCATTGACCTGTTATCCGTTTCCATCTCTAAGTCTCTGCGCCAGGGTGGCTTAACCGTAAGTTGGAAAGGACTCTTCGCAGAATTGCAAACTAAGGTATTTTTTCACAAACACAGCTAGTAATTTATAATATCACTTATTTGATAATTTATTTCACAAGAAGGTCATCTCACAAATTAAAAAAAACAAACAAAAAAACACATTTAAGACGAAGTTTGAATTCTGACTTATGTACACAGCAATTCATTTTGATACAAATAATAAGCGGATCGTTAAAACATTCGAAAAAATGTTATTCTTAATAAACATTATCTAATTAAAAGTTTTGTTAATTGACTAACGCTTTTGTGGTTTGCAAAACGTTATAAGCAAGTTTTTCAAACGGATGTGTAAAATAATAAATCTTTTCGGTCAAATGTGAAAACACAAGTTTGTCCGTGTCCCGTCACTCCGGAGTAAATCACTCTCCCAAATGAGCTACGCGGACAGAATGTCTCGCTGCAGATTTGTCGTCTTGACACATACACTGACGGAAAAAAAATCCCAACACCACGAAAAAATAGTTGTAGAGGAATGAAATGGCGGCAATACATTTGTATAGGTAACATATAATCGATAAAGGTTTCAAGATCACAGCTTATTGTAAGCGCGAGAAGAGCCATTTTAAGTGTGAAATGCTGGTACATTAATAACCGCTGTAACCGCCAGAATGTTGAATGCAAGCACGCAAACGTTCATGCATTGTGTCGTACAGGTGCTGGATGTCAGTTTGTGGGATGGAGTTCCATGCCTGTTGCACTTGGTCGGTCAATACAGGGACGGTTAATGCTGGTTGGGGGTGACGCTGTAGTTGTCGTCCAATGATGTCCCATACGTGCTCGATTGGTGAAAGATCTGGTTATCTAGCAGGCCACGGCAACATGTCGACACTCTCTAGAGCATGTTGGGTTACAACAGCGGTATGCGGGAGAGCGTTATCCTGTTGGAACCCCCCCCCCTGGAATGCTGTTCATGAATGGCAGCACAACAGGTTGAATCACCAGACCGACGTACAACTGTGCCGTCAGCGTGCGTGGGATAACCACGAGAGTGCTCCTGCTGTCATAGGAAATCGCTCCCCAGACCATAACTCCAGGTGTAGGTCCAGTGTGTCTCGGCCGCAGACAGGTTGGTTGCAGGCGCTCACCTGGCCTCCTTCTCACCAACACACGGCCATCACTGACACCCAGGCAGAACCGGCTTTCATCAGAAAACACAACAGATCTCCACTCCGTCCTCCAATGAGCTCTAGCTTGACACCACTGACGTCGCAAACGGCAGTGGTTTGGAGTAAGTGGAATGCGCGCTACAGGGCGTCTGGCTCGGAGCTGTCCTTCAAGTAACCGATTTGTAACAGTTCGTTGTGTCACTGTGGTGGCAACTGCAGCTCGAATTGCTGCCGCAGACGCGGTACGATGCGCCACGGCCATACGCCGTACACGGCGGTCTTCCCTCTCAGTAGTGCCACGTGGCCGGCCGGAACCCGGTCTTCTTGAGGCAGTACCTTCCCTTGAACACCGCTGCCAACAATCATGCACAGTGGCTACATTCCTGCCAAATCGTTCTGCAATATTGCGGAACGAAAATCCACCTTCTCGTAGCCCTATTACACGACCTCGTTCAAACTCCGTGAGCTGTTGATAATGGCTTCTTCGTCTTCTTAAAGGCATTCTTGACTAACATCAACACCCTACGTCGAATCTCAACGATAGCTAACACTCACGAACGTTACAGCGCGTATTTACAGCAAACCTGCTTTGCATGTTCCGAGGGGCGCTACTAGCGCCACACGTATGCGCCGAGGGCGAAATTTGCATAGACGTCATCTTACAGAGGTACTCTCACCGCCTACCAACTGTCGTTTATCTAACACAACCCCTTCTTGGTGTTGGGATTTTTTTCCGTCAGTGTATTTTCACCTCTGCATTACATTACACAGATTAGGGTAATTTTTGTTCACACATAATACCGCATGTTTTGGCTCAAGTCGATATGGAGTTTAAGTTGAATGGATA
The DNA here is from genome assembly GCA_039090855.1 of Macrothele yani. Classification (NCBI taxonomy): domain Eukaryota; kingdom Metazoa; phylum Arthropoda; class Arachnida; order Araneae; family Macrothelidae; genus Macrothele; species Macrothele yani. The sequence goes on from CM077023.1 coordinate 137,921,702, forward strand.
TATGATTATCCATGAAAGGGTATACCTGGTCATCATTGCAGACCAGGTACATCATTTCATGGCAACGGTATTCCCCTCAGTAGCGCCTTCTTTCAACTGGATAATGGCCAATGCCACACTGCCCAGATTGTTCGAGAATAGTTCGCTGAACATGAGGAAGACTTCCGGATATTGACTTGGCCTCCAAATTCCTCGTACACCAATCCAATCGAGAATTTGTGGTTTGTGTTGAAACAGAAAATCCGATCTGTGACAGCTCAACCACGTAACTTACAAGAATTAAAGGGTCTGCTGGTAACGTGTTGGTACCAGATAACACAAGAGAGTTGTAGAAATCTTGTAGCGACCATGCTTGGAACAGTAAGTTTGGCGGCACGTGGAGGACCAACATCCTATTTGGCAGGTGGCCATAACGTTTTGGCTCTTCGGTGTATAGCCCACCTTTTTTATGTTCAACGCATTTGTACATACCACTTGTTGGTGATGAATTTATGCTAATAAAGCTAATTTGAAAATCTTTGAGACAGTTGGATAGAGTACACAGTGAAGAGGGCTCGGTAACCGAATAAATATTGCAAGTACTGTATACTAGAGAAACGTTCAACTTCTTTTTCAACTTTCTGTTGGAGGAGAGGCATTTTTCTTTGCTTCGAAAAGTTGTTTAGGCCAAAAATAAAAACCTGTATGCAAATGACAGATCAGGCGGTCCCCTGGCTCATCTCTGTCACTGCGCTTGCAAGTAAACTTGTGAAAATCCGGGGAGCCCCTGTCAAATATTTGAGGATCCGCCAGTGGTACAAACTTTCCTGTTTACCTTGAGAAGTCGAAATGTAAGTTACCTGTGCTGCAATTTCGATTTAACAAAAAGTTCAGTGCATGAAGAAATAGGACAAAAACATTTATTCGTATGAGATAAAGTAATTTCTATAAACTACAAAAAGTTCAATGATTTATAAAAATATCCATTTTGCAGCTCCAGGAGTGGCTTAACACCCTCTAGCTACAATACTAGACGCTAAGATGCGACAAAGGATAATGCAACCAGAAGTCCATGTAATAGCACCGTTTGTTTAGAAGAAAATTCAGTAGGTTTCATTAATAATGTCAGGTGTTTTCTTTTACACCTTCAGCTTGCCGAAACAACTGAAACCATTCTCAGAAGCAAGGTAGTGGGTGTCGGCAAGTCCTAAGTAGGTTGTATGTTCCTCATCATAAAACGTGTTTGAGTTCAGTCATTAATCATAGGCCCATTTCGAACATTCCACCGAGAATGAAGGTGGGAAATAATACATTACAGGCACTCAGGAGACCTCCGCTATCTTACACTGTATTTTTTGGTAGAATATCTGAAGAGCGTTATGTAATATTCACGCATTTGTGAGCAGACATAAGAGCAAGGATCAGGGTTACCTTTTATACGCTCGGTGCGGAGACCTGTGAAACATTACGCGGTGCAGCTGGGGTATGAGCAAACTGATTTCTTACTCCAAACACATTTATTACATCAAATGCACACGACCGAGACCGCTAAAGGCAATTCGCTCAGTTCTAATAAAATGTGTATTTAGTCTGAGAAGTGCTCTCGTTATTAATACCGAACTCTCGTTATTATTCCAGGTGTTTCCTCCTTGATCATATCGGCGAATCGTTCTTTCCGAGAGACTCGACAACCGATACTCAGAGTGTTTCTTGGGATATATGTCAAACGAACAGTCTCCGTTGGAATGGTGTATAACTTTGGACATAACTAAAATTGTGAGTTAAAAGCGGAATCCCGGTAAAAAAATGGAGGGAGAAAAGAATAGGGATGGGATGCCTTCAGATCATCAAGAAAGTGAAACTTCTGCTGAGAACTATCTGGAATCTGAAGAAGAGGGTTCTGACGTGGCCCTGAAAGATTTGGAGGAAGAGAGTTTACGAGAGATGGCTAGAGAAAGGAGAAGAATAATAGAGAATCAAGTGGTGAGGAGAAAAGTGATTGACCAGTGGATAGCTGCAGAGCTTGAAATTCCTCAAACGCCAGAGAAATCGACAGGAATCTACAAGAAGAAGAGTAAATTGCACGTGATTCAGAAGCACTGGCACAATATGACTGCAAAATTAAAATCCGGGACTGTTAAAACGGCTTCTGTTGGTAAGTACTACTTTCTTTATGAACTTTTTTATTAAATGTGATTTAATGGTAACTTCATCGGTAACTGTGCTTAACATGTAGGTCTGGAATTTCGGACTAGAAACTGTTTCCCAGAGAAGCTAATGTCATTTTAAAATTTCTCAGGATTTGTTTCCTCGCCGCTCCGGTGGTGCAGTGGTCTAAGCCCTAGCTTATGACCATTCGTCCGAGATGGGTCCGGGTTCGAATCCCGGTGAGACATAGATGTTGTGTTTGTCTTACGACACTGGCTTGTTTCCTTTCCTGAAGTCAGTGGCCCTAAATTAGGGACGGGCGATTGCTTATTGCCCACTGACTTGCTCACGGTCGTAGTTAAACCTTCAATAAAAAATCATTTTCTCACTGTAATAAAAATTTCTCATTTAAAATTCAAAGGAAAGCAGTACGAGAAAAAGCTTAAGTAAGGAGAAAATATAAATGCATGTGATGGGTCAGAAAAAGAGGGAATCTAGACTGGTACGCTCGCCCTCCAGCGCAATTTTTTTTTTTTTAAGTTTCGGGGTTTAACGACCATCATGAGCAATTTCTAATGGCTATGAGCATAGTCGCCCGTCCCTAATTTAGGGAAGCTGGTTCCATGGAAGGACTAAAGCAAGTGCCGTAACACGAGAGCGCTACTCATGCCTCAGCCGGGGTCTGCTCGTACGACTAGAAAGAAATCTACGACTCTGACCACTCTGCCGACGATTTTTCTTTGTAAAGCAGACGAGATCTGGAATAAATCCATTCATTTATGTACCTTATTTTTCAGATTTTCAAACAGGCTGTTACAACAATCGAATTTTTCTGTAGTGTGAATTTAGAAAAAAGATATTCTGTTGAAAGCACAAAGGGAAGAAAAACAAATCAGTGCATGCTTTCGTCGAAATGTATTCTCTTTAACAGTATTTAAGCCTTGAACTTTGAATGATATACACGGTGTCCATAAAGTCTTTCCCACATTACAAAAATTAATATAACAAATCTATATAAGTTAAAATAAAATGGTTGGCAACATAATATAGCAGCACTCATGAAGTTTTTTTCTGTTCTTTAGGTGAGCGCTACTCCTGAATAAGAGGAGCATTTCATCGATAATGGCTTCCATACAAGAAAAAGCGGCATGCGTGTTGTGGTTCCATGATGAGACCAAATCGGCGGTTACTGTAGAGTCATTTCTTAAAGGAGTACAGACGATCACCGCCGGACCAAAAAGCATAAATTCTTGGTATGAAAAGTTTAAAACGACAGATAGTGTTGCCGACCACCGGTTACACAAACAGCTGCAGCTATTCAGGAGACATTTCTGCGAAGCTCCAGAAAATCCATTCTTCTTGCTTCACTGGAAACTGGGATTCCCCGTGCCATGGTTCCCAAAATTTTACACAAACGTCTTCATTTGTATGCTTATAAGGTACAGATCGTTCAAGCTCTTCAGCCTGATGACTGGCCTCGCCGTGCTGCATTTGCGACGGAGATGTTGCAGCGCATAGCTCATAATAGTGATTATCTGCACGGTGTCTGTTTCTCGGATGAAGCCACATCCCACGTCTCTGGTACAATAAATAGGCGCAATGTGCGAATCTAGGGATCTGAAAATCTCCATAATGTGCTCTAACAACAGAGGGCTAGCCCGAAAGGGAACGTATGGTGTAGGCTGATGCATGACAGAATCATCGGACCCTTCTTTTTTACAGAGCACACGGTAACATGTGCCTGGACATGCTGGAACTTTTTGTAGTACCACAGTTGCATGCACTCCAACGCTCGGTTATTTTCCAACAAGACTGTCCTCCACCAGATTGATCAATAATGGTTCGTGAGGTCATGAATGCCACATTTCCAGACAGATGAATTTGCCGCGACGGTCCCATTACATGGCCACCTCGATCGCCTGACATAACCCCTCTAGACTTTTTCCTGTGGGGTTATGTGAAAGACAAAATTTTCTCTAGCAGTGTTCCGGATGTTGAGATGTTGAAGAGCAGAATAACGGATGTCATTGGTTCTGTCTATGCTGAGATGTTAAACAAAACCTAGCGTGAAATCAAATGTTGCTTAGATGTCCTCCGGGCCACAAATGGCGCCCATGTGGAGGTGTGCTGACACTGGAAAAAAACTTTGCTTGTGCACCATCATTGTCATGTAATCCCTTTCTTGTACATGTAATAAATTTTTTATATTACACTGCTGGCCACCCAAAATCCAACACCCAGAAGGACACGAGACAGCAAAGCCAGATTTGCTAGACACATAACAGATACAAAGATGAAACGATTGAGCTTACAGACCCATGCGACTTGAGGAACACGTAGACATCAATAGTTCGTGTGGCCCCCATGGCTAGCAATAACGGCCGCTACACGCCGCGGCATCGAACGAAAGAGGCTTTGGATGTGGGCTTGGGGTATGTCGGTCGAGGCTGCTTCCACACGTTGCCAAAGTTCATCAGGCGTAGCCGCGGGTGGTGCTTGCCGGGCCACTCGGTTGCCGATCAGTGACCAGACGTGTTCGATGGGCGACATATCGGGAGAACAGGCGGGCCACGGCAGCAATGACACCTGGTGGGCCGTGAAGAATTGTTGCACGATGCGTTCCACGTGCGGGCGCTCATTTTCCGGTTGAAACGTGACCGCTGGCAGGTTCTGCAGGTAAATTAGGACTGCAGGCTCCAAAACGTCGGAGATGGTGCTGTGGCTGTTGAGTGTACCGGTGATGCGTACCAGAGGGGTGCGGGTGTCATATCCAATTGCGCCCCAAACCATAAGGCCAGGCGACGGACCGGTATGGCGATGCATAATGCAGGCGTCATACAGTCTCTCGCCGCGGTGCTGCCACACGCGGATCCGACCATCGTGATGTAGCAGGCCGAAGCGGGATTCGTCGGAGAAGACAATGTCGTGCCATTCCGTAGTCCAGGTGCGACGTTCAACGGTCCACTGCCGACGCATTCGCTGGTGGTGTAACGTCAGTGGTAATCGAAGCAATGGGCGCCGTGCGACAAGTCCCCGCTCCTGCAGACGACGTCGAACGGTACCCAACGTGCTGACACAGGTTGTTGCGCAACACACCCTAATTCCTGCGCTAACGTTCGTGATGTGCCGCACAACATGCCGGTCCTCTCGTTCGGTGCCGCGGCTGCGGTAATCGCACACGTCAGTCCGTCCGTCCCTCCTGAACCCACCGAATCCATACTCGCCTCACTGTGGCTGGATGTCGTCCCACACGGGCGCCGATGTCTTGGTACGATAAACCGCTGTCGCGATAAGCCACTATTCGCCTCTGTCAAACTCCAAAGCGTGCTGGAATGACTGCCATATTCTGCGACGAGGCATCAGGAAGCTTTCCACGCACAGGTCCGGCAGCACAACACGCTTCCACTACTTACACCCCGCCTTCTGTGCACCCTTCTTATAGTGCTTCTCGGTGTCTTGCCGGGCGCACATGATTTGCATATGCCCTGCAATGCTAATCGTTTGCATATCCTCTCGCGGGCGAAGCATGCTGCGAATTTCAGGCCAATCGGATGCATCCTTCTTGGTGTTGCATTTTGGGTGGCCAGCAGTGTAGTTTTTGTAATGTGGAAAAGTATTTATGGACACCCTGTATTTTGAGCAACGGAAAGTCTGATCTGCCGTAGAAAAGCGTTTTACTACTGCGTACCATATTCAATAAGAAACTTGTTTAAATATTGCAGAAGTGACTTGAAAAGTGGAAAAAGCACAAATAGAAGTCTTCGTTTTTAATAAGTAGCTATCATTTGTTATAATTCAATAGATTTAGATGATTAAAGTGACGACATCATGACATAATGGAAATTTTTTCATACATATTGTCATTAATGCTGTATTTGTGTTTCTCCCTTTCCCTGTTCCGATAATGATAAATTTTCTACTTAGCAAGTAGAATTTGTAAAGAAAGCCGATGAGTATTTTGCATGTGATACATAATTAGGAAGGCTGCACGCAGGTTGACAATTTCAGAATTTTGTAAATATTATTCAAGCAGCGAAATAATTTCCGTAAGAATTTTAGAGAAAGTTGCCAGTAATTTCCGTAAGATTTTTAAAGAAACTGCCAAATAAGTATTGCAAGAATGACTTGAAAGAGTGGAATAAGTACAGACAGAAGTTCCTGTTTAAGTAGTAGCCATGCATTATGAAAGTAGGCTAGAGCATTTTCAAGAGGAGTCTGCTTAAACGTGATTAGAGATGGAATTTTTCACTTAATTTAGGATTCAATAAGAATCGTTATTTTGGTTAATAAAGAGCGCATCAAAGGCCGTGTAATGTTCGGATTTATATGTACACCGATCAGCCAAAACATTCAAACCACCTCTGCGTTATGCAAATAAGGTCACGCGCAGTCAATCAGCGTCCCGTGCCAAGGTCGCGAATGATATACATAATACCTGAGTCGTAGCTCTCGTAGCTTCTGTTGCTGTCAGTATCTCGTTTCGTCTCAACATGAAAAAACAAAGGATTTATCTGATTTCGACAAAGGCTAGATCGTTATGGCAAGACGCCTTGGTAAGAGCATCTCAGAAACAGCTACGCTGGTAGGTTGCTCACGTTATGCAGTAGTTGGTACTTATCAAAGATGGTCTAAAACAGGTGATACTTTGAGCCGTCGACATGGCCTGGGCAGCCCACGCCTCATTGATTCCAGAGGTCAGCGCAGGTTATCTCGTCCTGTCCACAGCAACAGGAGGACTACTGTGGCTGTCATTACACATAATTTTAATTGTGGTGAAGGGCCCACTGTGTCCGAACACACAGTTTATCGTACGCTCTTGGATATGGATATCCGCAGCCACAGACCCATTCGTGTGCCAATGCTCACAGCCGTTCACCGTCGTCAACGCTTGCAGTGGGCACGTAATCATTGACATTGGACAATGGAAGACTGGAAGGGGGTCTCATGGTCAGACGAATCCCATTTTCCGTTACACCATGTAGATGGACGAGCTCGTGTGCGATGTTTACTCAAGGAAGCCTACTCTCCTGGATGCACTGTGGGACGGATCCAGGAGGATAGATGGAGTGTGATGATGTGGGCAATATTTTCTTGGGTATTGGACCCATTATCCCTGTAGAGCGAACTCCGACAGCTGTCACGTACCTGAACATCGTGGCTGATCAAGCGCACCCCTGCATGACAACTGTATTCCTGGCTGAGATGACGTCTTTTGACAAGACAATGCTCCATGTCACACTCCAAAGAAGGAACATGAGGAGGAATTCCATTTATTGTCATTGCTCTCAAATTCACCGGACATGAATCCTATCGGGTGCTTGTGGTTTGAGTTGAAGAAACGGATACGAACAGCATCACCCCAAACACATAATTTACGGAAACTGGGGTATCTTCTGTTGCAGTCATGGTACCAAATATCAAGAGACACCTACCAACATCTCGTTGAATCTAATCCCCATCGGGTGAGAGCTCTTTTGGCGGCGAGAAGACCTACATCATATTAGGTAAGTGGTTTTAATAGTTTGGCTGATCGGTGTATATATATATACACTGTTAAAAACTTTTGTGATATGTTGCACTAAAATGTGGTGCTACACCAGCTGAATGCACCCCACAAAAGTTAAACCACCGTGTGGTGCATGAAATGCACAGAAACCATGACGCAATTATGTAATACGTTATGGTATTCAACTTGATAAGTGCGAAGTTGCACCATTGCACCATGTATTTTCATGTTTCGTGCACCACAAACCAAAACGTTAACGGCAAAATGCGGTGCAGATGGTGTGGCACCTCTTTTCGGTGTGGCCGCCACGAAATTTTTAACGCTTTATAAAATTCTTGCATACCATCCCAGAAGGTAAACTTACGTCCTTGTGTGTGCGCCTGTTTATGTAATGGGTGGTGTAGATGAAGTGTTCGAAATGAGAAAGTGTCACCCTGCAAACCCTCATACCCCCCCAAAAAAAAAAAAAAAAAATCGAAGCGTCTACCTACCTGTTCAAAGTATTTCCCCTTTGCAGAGACACACTTCTGCCAATGGTTTATTACGAGGCTGTGGATCCCACGGCAATAAAATTCCGGGAGAGTGTGAGGCAAAAAAATCTGGTCTGATGCATAGCTTGATGATTTGGAAAGGTCTTCTCAGCCAGGAAATATTACATATAGCGGAAGATATGATAATCTTTGGAAGCAAGCTCTGGGGAATATGCAAGGTACAGCAGAGCTTCGTAGTCCAACTGGTGGATTTGTTGGACGATCTTTTGAGAGACATACACTATATTGACAAAAGTCACCGGACACCTAGAAGAGAAACACAACATATCATTTATTGACATACATGAGTACGGTCTCGGTCCACCTTTGGCCTTAATGCATGCACTAACCCTTCCAGACATACTATCGACAAGGTTTTAGAACACAGCGATAGGTATGCGCTTCCGTTCAGTACATAATGCTGTCGCTAACTGTTACTTAGTAGTAGGCCTTGGTTCCAAACTTCTTATGCGGCGCTGTAATTCATCCCATAGTTGCTCTTTAGAATTAAGATTAGGGCTCTGTGCTGGCCAGTCCACACACGATAGGGAATTATCGTCAAACCACGCCGTAACAGACCTTGCTTTATGGCTCGGTGCGTTATCCTGCTGGTACAAACAAGGCTCGGTTCCATAGTATTGCCACAGAGTTGATAAGGCATAATTGCCCAGAATATCTAGGTAGAAGTGTTGGTTAACAGGTTTGTACACGATAAGCAATGGGCCGGGACCATACCACGAAAAACACCCTCACACGAGTTCACTGTCAGCTCCAAACTTGACCGTAGGAGCAGTACACTGTGGTAAATAGCATTCCCCCGACTGCCGCCATACCCACACACGACCATCAAACTAATGGATCGGGTATCTGGATTCATCAATACACAGCAACCGTTTCCATTGATCTATGGCCTACGATAAATGTTCTTTACACCATGCTAAACGACGAGTAGCATTCCGAGTGGAGATGAAAGGCTTATGAGCTGCCGCACGACCACGATATCTCATGGAATTAAGTTCTCTGCGAACGTTACGTGTACATACCGAGGTTCCAACATTTTTACTCACATGTACACTGAGATCTTGTGCAGTACTCTGTCGATAAGCTGTAACGACTCTCTTGAGGCTTAGATGTCCTCTATCACTGATTTTCTTTGGTCTGCCGGTACGTTTTGCTGCTTCAGGCACGCCATGAGTCTTCCACTTATTTAGTACATCCAAAACAGTTGACTTGGGTATGTTTAAACGCCTCTCGGTTTCTCTTATGGACAACTCACTAATATAACACCCAACAATCTTTCCTTTCTCAAAGTCAGTTCTCTCCCGCCGCGAGATTTTTACTCAACCTCACAGTGCGATATGATGGCGGTCAGCTGCAGGCTTGTTTTTATACCGTTTCGTTTGCAGCTGTACCGCGCATCTTAACAACGCAGCGGATCCGTTCATTTGGTTTTGAAGGGGTGTCCGTTGACTTTTGTGAATATAGTGTTTTCTTGCTACAGGACCACATGGCCGTTGACCAAAGCTTTTGCTTGATGTGGAGCTTTTCGTGCATCTGCTTCATATCAGCATAACAGCGGTCCGAATTGATAATCTCACTTGGTCGGAAAAATGAATGATGTGTCAGACCACCATACGAGAACCAGCATTATCCGCTGGTGTAGGGTGAGTTTGGACAGTGTTTAGATGGCTCACTCCATAGTATTCAACTACTGTGCTGATCGCTTACGATTTATGGGTTCGAGATAAAATTTCTCCAGCAAACAATACTGACTTTTTTTATGCTCCTGCCTGTAGCATACCTTCTAGCTTGAAGGCATGTAGCTGGCATTCAATTACAGCTGCTAAACATTAAGTGATATGTTGTGGTTATGGACGAAATGTTTGACACTTTTCAAGTGACAAGCGTCTTTCTGCCTCATTAGCTTTACGAAAAGGACTACGTTTGTATATGTTGCTGGCGATGCAGCTTGTTTTACATCTACTGGATACTCCAGTGGCCAAGGCCGCTGTGTGATCTACTTCAGGAACAAATGGCCTGAATTCCTTCTAGCCATTTAGCCTAATTTTGACAACAGCTGTTGTTTAAATAAGAAGTTTTCGGACATTTGTGTGCGCTGTGCAGCTTTTCTTATGTATATCCTATCTTGCATATTACAACTCTCTTTCACATGGATTGCAGATGAAATGTCGCATAGCTTTTGATTATATCAATGGACTAATTTAAATAGTTTAAATAAAAGCAAGGCGCGGCTTCTTTATGATATTTCCCCGAACAGGCCAGCTACGCCTTAAAATCAGCAGATGACGAAGTGCTAATTCCAGTATCTTTACTTATGTGAATACATAAAACATATTGACTTTCAAGCTTTTTCTCTGAACACAGATCATGCATGATAATGATATTAACTGTCTAGATAACGTTAGGGTGGGACATGATCGATTTCCGTGCAGAGCTCCACCCTATAGCTTATTATTTTCTCGGGTGGATTCTGAGCTCTTGTACATGGGACAATAAGAGACCCAGTTTCAATTCAAGTATAAAGACCGCAACGATACGTCGTATAAATGTAAATTGGGGCTCTGTAAATAGGAGCGAAACTGAAACTTCAAAAGTAGTAATATTTAATAAAAAATTGAAAAGACCTTCTAACCTGTCACGCAAGATTTATAATATAGGTGTAATCATCATCATCATCATTGTCAACCATTATCAATCCACTGCTGGACGAAGGTCTCCCCAAGTTTCCTCCACAACGGTCTGTCTTGTGCCAGTCTCCTCCATGTCACTCCCGCATATTTACGAATTTCATCCACCCATCTCCCATGTGGTCTTTTTCTGGGTCTTTTCCTGTCCCTTGGAATCCAATCTAAAATTTCGGCTGTCCATCTATGGTCTGTCCTTCTGGCAGTATGTCCAGCCCATTGCCATTTCAGGGATTTAACTCTGATCATGATGTCTTCCACTCTCGTCATTTTTCGGATCCACGAGTTCCTCTTCTTATCTCTCCTGGTTATACCAAGCATGCACCTCTCCATGCTTCTTTGAGTTGTCTGCAGTCTTTGTATGTCTCTTTTAGTTAAGGTCCACGTCTCTGCACCATACGTAAGCACTGGAAGGATGCATTGATCAAACACTTTTCTTTTAAGACATAACGGCATATTGCTCTTGAAAATTATGCTGTTTCTTCCAAAAGCTCTCCAGGCAAGTTTTGTACGCCGATTAATTTCTTCATCAATGTGACCCTCACTTGATATCTGCTGTAATATGAGAAGATAAATCTTAGGCTTCGCGCATTATCTGATGGCTCTCTCAATGTCGGATAACTAAAACAGAACTCAAATAGCGAACTAACAAAAAAAGTATCAGAAAAAGAGAAAAATGTGGCTGATTGTAAATGAAAAATATTAACATATTAAACAAAATGAGTATCATGTAAAGCCAGTGTTGTTTTTACCCCTGGAACTCGTAGACATAAATTGCTGTAAAAGAGTGGGGGTTAGGGACCTAATAAAAAGCAAATAATTTCTTGAATATTGCTCTTTGAACAATATTATTTTTGCATGGTACAAAATGCGAACACATAATTTAACTTTTCATACTATGTTAAATTATTTTATTAAAACACAGCATTCCGTAACAGTTTTATAATACATACCAAATTCTGAAATAAAAATCTAATTTAGCCGAAATTAAAATTTCCCGCGAATGAGACTTAAATTTGTTAGTTTTTTTTTTAGATTGGAGGTTTAACGACCACCGTGAGCAATTCAGTGGGCCAGAAGCAGTCGCCCGTCCCTAATTTAGGGTCACTGTCTCCAGGGAGGGGAGCAAGCCAGCGCCTTAAGACAAACACAACATCCATGCCTCGCCGGGATTCGAACCCGTACCCATCTCGAACGAATGAACAGAAGCTGGTGCATAGAAAACTGCGCCTATTGGGCGGCAGAGTTAAATTTCTACCAAGGGTTACAGTACACTATGGAACAGAAAGGAACTGCATTTTGATCATAAAAATATGGTCCAAATTTTGTTTAGCTCTTGAGATATTGCTACCGTTCTAGTTCACTCCTTGCTTTTTGTATCATCTGCCAAATGGTGTCCTCAAATAAGACACAATCAGGAGCATTCTGTAGGTTCAAACTGGGTTAGAGAGAGCCCATCAATTTTTATGAATAACAATGAGGTTATTGCTGTGATTGAAAGAGACATAACTGGAGTGATTATCAAATTCGTTTGAGAAAATCTCTCACATTCGCTAGAAGATACAGACAAGCAATGGTTTCCAAAGTTCACTTCTGCTGTAAAAGTTGCTTAGCTTTTTCTTTTCCTCGAAGTTGTAAGTACTTTCAAAAACCATGAATCATGTCGTTTTCATTGTGTTGAAACCTGTTAGATAATTTCGTAATTTCTTTTTGATGATATAATATACACTCTTTGCCAAAATACTCCGAAGAACCCAGAAGGAATCATCCGAACGTCATGAAAATTGATATATGCAATGTACATATGTATAGGAAAGGAAATGATTGCAATTCCAGTCCAGTTGGGCATTTTATTCGGATAAAACAGCTACGCGAGTTGAACAAGTCAATATGTTGTAGCTCTGGCTCGGAAACAAGCGGTTACCCAGCGTGGCATAGACGCATTCAGTTCATGGATACTGTCCTGAGTTATAGCATGCCAGATTGTGTCCAAATTGAGAATCAGTTCGCCGACATTCCGGGATGGGCGTAGGTGACGTCCCAAACATGCTCGATCGGTCAGAAGTCGGGCGATCGAGCTAGCCATGGAAGGGTGTTGACATTAGGGAGGCAGCCCTGTCAGAGCCACGCCGTGTGCGGCCGGGCATTATCCTGTTGAGAAATTGCTCGCTGATGATGCAACAGGAATGACAACACAACAGGTCGTCGAATGCCGTCGACGTATCGTTGAGCCGTGAGAGTGGTACGGAAAACTACCAAGGAAATGGTTTCTCAGACAGTCACTCACGGTGTGCAACCCGTGTGCCGTCCCACGGAAAAGGCAGGATCTGTGCGCTGGTCGGCTCATCTCCAGACACGTATGCGCTATTCATCGGTGCCAAGTACAAACCGTGACTCATCACTGAAGACGACACAACGCCACTATACACTATCCCACGTTTATCGGGACCGACACCACTGTAACCGGTGCTGACGATGCTCGCTGGTCAGTATACGGCGGAGTGGCCTCCTGGAATGTGGTCCTCATACCGTAAGTCGTCTGTCCGGATGGCCACTACCGTACCTGTACACGGCGCAACATGGCCACGGATCGTTGAGAGCGACGAATTCGATTGTGTTCGTGCGGCTCTCACAATCACTTGATTCTCGCGTTCTGTCATTCCCTCGACCGTCCACTGCCCGCGTGCCGCTAGGTTGTGCCCCCTCGACCCATTGGAGCCAACATCGTCAGATTGCCGCGTCGCTCCGACACAAAAACCTGGCGTTACGGTGACTCAGCCGAATTACACGTCCTCTATCAAATTCGTTCAACTGCTCGTAGTGTGCACGGATCCGACGTCGAGGCATCCTCACATTCACTGGAGGTTAATGCAAATGCAATCCGCTGTGACAATTGTTCTTGCGTGAGAGCTTTGCTCTTGATATACTCTGCTCGATGCGCGGTTTACATGCACTGTGGCGGGCCACAATTTAGTCATTGGTCGTTATATTTTAATCATTTCCATATTCGGCCCTGCGGAACTTGCATTCGGAGTTTCATCGGAATCAAACTGCTTTCTCGGGTGCTTATTTTTCTTTTTTTCAAAGAGTGTTGTTTCACTTTCTGTATAATACATCGCTACGGAAAGGTTGTACAGCGGCACACTGTGTGCAGGAAAGAAACTTTTCCATGTACAACTTAGGAAAAAATCTAACTCAAGGGTTACCCTTACCTTCTCTCTCCATCACATGTTACGGTTATTAAATTACTTAAATAAAATAATTGCATGTTACGGTTATGACGGTATTTTAATTAAATAATTATTCCCAAACTCGAAACCTAAAAACTTTTTGTGTCAGAAAAGGTGCCGGATGGGCGTTCCGGAGCTTTCCGTGGGAAAAAAAATGCCTAGTATAAGCAAATTAAAGTTCAAGAGCGGATTACAGGGGGAAATGCCAGTTAATCCATTTTTAAGAAATGTTAAATACATGTATACTGAAGTGCCAGAAAAAGTGGTACACCAGTCTAATCCTTGGTAGGTCCCCCACGGGAGCGCAGGGCTACAGAAATACGACGGGGCATAGCATCCACTAGCTTCTGGAAATATGCTGTAGGCAATGCACACCATACTTCCTGCAGAGCGTTCCACAATTCGGGTGTATTCCGAGGTGTCGGATTCCTGTGTTCGATAGCGCGTTGCATGGCATCCCAAATGTGTTCTATCACGTTCAGATCTGGGGACTTGGGTGGAATGGCAAAACCCCAAACTCAGGTGAATGCTCCTCTAACCATAATATGGGGTCCCGACACTTGTGTGGAGGCGCATTGTTTTGTTGGAACAGGCCCAATCCATCAGCATGAATGCAGGACATGAACGGGTGTACCTCGTCAGAAAGGATGCGCACATAGCGTTGGCCGGTCATAGATGTTTGTAGACGTACCAGGGGTCCCAGTGAAATCCAGCTAAACACACTCCATACCATTACGGACCCCCCACCAGCCGGTAAAGTTCCCTGTTGACAGGCGGGATCCATGGCTTCATGGGGTTTGCGCCACACACGAATCCTTCCACCTGCCCGATACAGTTAGAAACGCGACTCGTCAGACCAGGCTACTTGTTTCCAGTTATCAAGTGTCCAGTGGCGGTCTTGCCGTGCCCAAGCCAGGCGCACAGCTTTCTGTCGTGCACCCATGAAGGGGACTCGAGTTGGGCGTCGGCTCCCAAAGCCCATATCGTGTAGGGTACGTTGCACAGTCCGGACGCTGATGCTTGTTGAGGCTCCAGCATTGAATTCCGATTATACATGCAAGAGTGTTGCACGTCTATCGCGTGAAACAATTCTTGACAGCCGACGATGGTCACGTTCGCCCAATGTCTTTTTACGGCCACACTGGTATCGTAGGTTGGAGGTTTTGCCGGAATTATTGTAGTCACGGTGCACCCTTGCAATGGACGTCAGTGAAAATCCGAACTTCGTTTCTACCTCCGAAATACTATGGCCCAACTCACGAGCGCCAACTATGACACAGCGTTGAAAATCGCTTAAAACGTTATTACTTGTCATTCTCATGCCGAAAACAGCTCTGACAGCTGGCAAAGGATGTCTATCGCTTTATATACGCACTGGCGGACGCAACCGAGTACGCGCATAGGTGACGTTGCTATGTATTTTGCATAAGCTCGTCTGTACCAGTTTTTCTGGCACTTTAATGTATGTATCGCAAGGAATCACGTAAAAGCTAAGCTTTCATGCATTTAGATATCTTCGCTACACCATGTTCATTTCTGTCTTGAATTAATTACATTGTAAAAGATCAGTGGTGTGAATTCACGAAAAATTCCTGAAAATAATGTGCAGCAAAGTTGCCGGCAAGTGTCAGTTTTTTAACGAAATTTGCGTTTTTAAAAGTGCCCGCTTTTTTTTTTTTTTTAATTTCCGCATTTTCACAGATTTTCCGTAGTTAGTAATTCCGTTTATTTCAGAAAAGTCCGTTTCGGGTTTTTCCGTATTTATACAGAATTTCCGCAAAATCCGCCCCTGAAGTTTAAACAGAAACCGCGTGTCTTAACCACTGAGCCAGAAAGACTCGGAAGTCAGTCACGTTTAAGGCAGAACTCCAATTACGCGATGATATCTTTTTTTTTTTTTTTTTTGTCATTAATACTAGTGAGTTAGTCATTTTATTTTCTACGAAAAATCTTCCAAATACGTGGAGACAATGTGATAGACAAAGCTCTTTCCACGTTTTCTTTAATTAAAACACAGCAACCGAAAAATTGTTTTCCGGACACCGCTGGATCGTATCACAGATCCCTCGATAACTAACCGAGTGCGTTCGCCTTACGCCACGGTGGCCAAGAATCCACGGCGCTATGTGTGTTTATCTGTCAGCATCTGACTTCACAAATCCGTAGAGACGGGCTCAGCAACTGGGACGTCTCCATCTGGTGGGGCTTAACAGCACAAGCTATTAAATTATAGCTAATAAGTCCAAAGGGCGAGAGTGATAGTGGAAATTTGTGAAGTCAGATGCTGAGAGATAAACACACATAGCGCCGTGGATTGTTGGCCACCGTAGCGTAAGGCGAACGCACTCGGCTAGTTATCGAGAGACCTGTGGTACGATCCCAGCTGTGTACGGGTAACAATTTTTCGGTTGCTGTGTGTTAATTAAAGAAAACGTGGAAAGCGCGATGACTTTGTCTATTCACATTTTATTTTTTGTTGGAGCTTATTTTTGTTTTATAGGTTTATAATAATTTCATTTTCTCTGTAGGAGAACTTATCACAAATTAAGTATTTTTTGCCATCATGATTTAGCGAAGCAACAAAATGCTTTGGAATTTGATATTTTTAAATTGGCAATGACTTTCAGTTATCTTGAAGAAAAGGTGAAATGTATCGTTTTATATAATTATTTCACAAAACTCCTAAATATAAAATTTACTCTTGAAAGCTATCGTGACTTTTGTCGTAAGGACTCCACATACGGATACATAGACATTTTACAATCACCGACCTGTATAATAATTGAAGTTCCCAGTTTCTTAAGGTAACACAATATATACAATAGCTGGAACACAAAATGGGGGAGAGGGGAAGGAATATTCGGTGCCACAATAACAAAAATTTCATGCGATATGTTATCTACATTACCCTATCTTGCTACACAACTTTAAAATCAGACCCTTCGACAGACGATTAAAATTTAACAGTTAATCAGACCTCATGTATTCCCGCGAATCGCTCCTATTACCGGAAATTTTTCGTCATATGGATACGGAAAAAGTGAGAACATAATTTTCTGGTTAATGTACGAAAGAAACTGCGGAAATGTTTCTGAAAATTCAGAATCTACCATTAATACATCTTAAAAACGGAAATTCACTGTCAATATAAGAAAGGAATTGCGGAAAGGCTTCTGAAATTTCAAAATTTTCCTGGGGCACGAAAATTTCGCAAAATTCAGGTTTCTTTCCATCATTTCACGGAAAAGGTTGTATCAGAAATATGCTCTGTTAACTCACGAAAAGAATCACGGAAAGTGGTCCGTGAATTTCTGAATTTTTTTTTACTGTGTATATATTATTGAGTTTTCATCTAAATAGAAAAAAGAACAATACGATTTTTGAAACGAATAATACTTGAAACACGGTTGACTGTTTTCCTGATTTAGGCAATATAAACTCTCCAAAATTCAAGAGTAAAAAATAAAAAACTGATAAATACGAAATTATTGTATTATTTTACATGCTTGTTGGGATCACATACCAATCGTCATTTTTTATTTTTATTTTTTTGTCCTGATATTTTGGGATTTTCAACTAATTTTTAAGTGTCTTTATATCGAAAAACTAGGTGAATGCGAAACATCCATAGCTGTCAACGTTCTATTATAGCCGCCTACACTGCCCTACCATTAATAGCCGACACCTGCATGTTTACAAATGACCCTCACTTACAGAAAATTTTATATTATGCACTGAAACTATTGGCCCTTATGACAGCCTCCAGTTTTCGTGCTTGTAAATATCCGCCGATATATTCCAACATTCAGAATTCAAAGAAGTGACCAGTTCAGCATTGTTTGTAGGACGATCTCTTCTTTCACCCATCCGACGATCCAATTCGTCCCAGAGATTTATCTATCGGGTACAGGTCAGATCTCTAGGCCGGCCAGTCCAACATTTCGACGCCCATGTCCTCAAACCTATCTGCAACAATGCGACCAGTATGACATGGTGCGTTATCGTCTGACGTAGGTATGGGCTTTCCCAAAGTATTGCCACTACGTTGGTAGTGCATAATTGTCCAGGACGAGAGGTTAAAGCTCAGCATTCATGGTTTTATCCAAAACGACTAATAAGCCCAAGTTGAACCACAAAAAACAACAACTCCATATCATCACTCTGATGCATTCACAGAACTTCATCGTTCGGACGATACAGCCTAGAAGGTACCTTTCTTCCGGCAACCGCCACGCCCAGGAACGATCGCCAGACTGGTGGACAGTGCACCATGACTCACCAGTCCAAAGGACAGTTTTCCATTGTTGTACAGTCCAAGAGCAACGTTCCTTAAACCAGGCTAATCGGCGTGCTGCATTAGTCAAAGTGATTAGTGGCTTGTGATGTCTGCTTGACCCTGGTAACCCATGTCATGCAGCACACTGTATTGGTGTTAACATCAGTCCCAATAGTCCCACATAGGGTTTGCGTGATTCTAGACAATGTTGATTTGCGTTCGGAGCTGAAAGTCCATTTTATGAAGCTCTCGTGTCATGTTCTGTTAGTTTCGGAGCTTTACCGGGTCGTTTCTTGGTCGATTCAGCCTAGGTCAGTGGCACTTGCATATCACTTCTCCATTCGTTGACATAAGGATCTTCAATTCCGCTGAAGTGTCACATGCGGGGAGCGATTGCTTATGTGGCACTCTATTATCATTCCGCGCTGGAAATCAGTTAATGCTGCCGATCGAGGCATCTTTCTTTCACAGTCGTGCCATTGTCACACCATAACACTACGAGCATATCTATGGTTGGGACTGTGACTTTGTGCTTGCGCAGCATCTAATTCACTATCAGTAGAGGGGTATCCGGATATTAATGGCCGAACAGTGTTTTTATTACTCGATTGTGTGTTTTATTTGTGGCTGTGTGAAGTTAGGAAGCGTGAAGTGTCAATATGACCGTGTTTTCCCCGTGTTGTTGTTTAGTGAAGCGTGAACACAATCTTTGATAACTTTCATTTTTACAATGAACGAAGATTTTTTTCCAAAATAAAAAAAAATGTTTTTAGAAAAAGAAAAATAGATGTAGTAAAACATTTAGGGCCATATCAACTTGATGGATTTGTTCTTGTCAATAGTAAAGGCGAATTCGACAAACTTTAAAGGCAAATTTATGTTATTAAAGCAATTTATAGGGCCTGTAATTATTATTATTAAAATAACTCATAAGACGGGTGATTATTATGATAAAAAACAACTTACAGGACCTGTAATTTGCTTTTAAAAACAATTTATAAAAGACCTGCAATTGTTTGTTATGTACGGCATTGTCATGCTAAATACCAGTTATATGAAAAGTAGTGTACACGCGTATATACACTCCAATGTACTACGAGTATTATTTGTATATCCCTACCTGCTAAAGTGCATTTAGAGGCGCCACCGAAAGATCAGATGGAAACTCCTGAAAAGTTGGGCAGCAAGTGATTCCTTACAAGCGTCTTCCGAGAGACTCACATCAACAGCGGACATTTCAAGAAAACAATTATGGTGTTAAATGCACAGATAAACAATCTGGAGGAGATTTTTCATTTATCGGTATTTTTAAAGGCCCTTGCGTCTTCCGGTATGACACGGTTTGAGCTTCTTACAAAAGGATTGCGAAAGCAAAAGAGAACGCATTTGCAATATGACCCTTCCCACCTTCAAGGAAAGTGCCGGGGCAGCGTCCCACCGCGCCCACCCCCGACTGCAGCCCTGGTAGCATCTGCAATGGAATTTTCGAATGTGATTGATTAATTGCTGTATTGCCCTGTAATTGAAGTAAAAACTATTAGTTATTACAGAGTAGTATGATCAGAGGCGGATTTACAGGGAAGTCTACGAAGCCCAGGAGCAGGGCCCCCGATGCTGCCGGGCCCCTAAAATGATGCTTTTTTCTTTTTTTTTTTCGTTTTAAATCTTAAGAAGATAAGGCATAAAGTCAGGGATAAATTCTCTGTTCTGGGATTTGGAAGCATGTTTCCTCCCAAACTTTGAAGTCTAGCACCCACAAGTATCAAATTAGTATCTTAACAGCAGGCTCTTTAAAAATCGTTTTGAAATTAATATTACTCAATACTACACTACAACTGAGCTCAGAGATTGAGGGTTATTTCTGGCGAATTTGCTTAGAATGTAATGAATATTTCGCTCTATTTAATTCGGTATTTAATATGACTGCTCATACTTTCTCTTAAAATTTCTTTTCCCTCATTCTGTCTGATTTAAGAGACAATCACAAGGCTGTTACCTTACGAGTAAAATGACATGCTGGTTTTATGAGACACGGAAAAAGCTGGTCTTATGAGACACGGAAAAAGCTGGTCTTATGAGACACGGGAATAGATTTCATCCATGTTCGGACTCTAGGGGAGTAGTCTGTGGGGTGGAAGGTGCTGAAATGTGACAGCAGATCTTACACCCCATTTAGCCGAAAAATATCAATTAAAGGGGTCCCCCCCATTATTGTGTCAAATTCCAGTTTTTTCCCCCCATTATTGTGTCAAAACACCTAAATATAAAATTTTGTCCTGGTAGTTATAATAGATTCTGGGTAACGGCGGCAGCAAACCACACACACTATGAAATGTTCTTGCGGTTTCAACTTTCTACTTTTTTTATTTTGAATCCACATTTAATTCATATTACTACGCATTTTACTTCATTTTCATTTTCTCATACATTAGCATGAGGAAGTAAAAAGGTGGGAATGGCTGGCAAAGGGACGGGGGAGCGGGGGTGAAACCAATGCCGTGCGCAGGGTAACTTTAAATCAGCCACTGAACATGGTACTATTTAAGAAGGTACAGACATCGCTTGCATATTCACGGTGATTTAAATCTCAAGCTGCAAAACAACATAAGCAGTATTCATTGTTTCATAACAAAGAACATCAAAATTCTGCGTCTGCGCATTAAAAAAACTAAAAGCAAACGTAGCGTCTTTCCAAGTCCGAAAGAAAATTAAAAAAACCACAAGAAAAAAAAATATGATACGCTCTTACTAGAAAAAAGTTTCCACTCTTATTTATAAGCTGATAAATAAATTAGGACTCTTAATGGAGCAGTCTGTTTGAACTGTAAGCTTATTCTGTTCTCTGAAAAGCAAGCTTTCAGACTTTGTAATTGCGATTCCAAAAAATTTAAACGAGGCTGAAAACAAAACCCCTATTAAGTTTCCTTCATTTTCGGAAAATTTCATTTTATTTTCTGTGATAGTTTTGTGTGGTGCATAGATGCATTTATTTTCTTACATTTTATTTTTACTATCAAAATAAGTAGCTTTTATAACGGCTGGCTTTTTCGTCCTTTACCGTTGTTTTTTTAATTTACGGTTCCTCAAAACGTGCCTCAGTTAGTAATTGGTTTTAATAAATAAACTTTTTCAAATGCTTAATATACCGTATACACAAATAAACTTGAGTATTAAACTCAATTATTCTTTTGCGCCTCCAAGTTGGCAGGCGCGACGCTACGTGTGGGCCAGGCTTCAGCCTACCCAACTTCTTTTTGATTCCACCCTTTTGTCCCCCCCCCCCCCAAAAAAAAACAAAAACAAAACAACTTGTGGAGCTGGAAAACATGGCGAGTGCACCCCTTCTGAGATTTTAGGGAACGTATATGAATTTTTCGAATTCACAGAAATTTAGTTATATAAAATGAATTTTTTGTTAAATTTAGTATTGCATTATTCTGTGAAATGGAGAGTCCTCTGAGTTTTAGAATGTAGTAGAAAGACACCATTTTTGCAATTATAATTTAAAAAGATGAGAGAGAGAGAGAGTGAACTAGAAATCCTTGTCAGGTTACAAACTAAAATTCATAAACTGCATTATGAAAGCAAAACATCTAAACAACACATAAAAAATGACATAAATAAGTTAAATTACCAAGAAATAGTAACTTGTTAAGGCCATGGAGGTCCGTATCCAGGCAGTACTAGTACATAAATCAAATAAACACTACGTGCGGTATGTAACTGAAAACATTTTCTTTCTAATTTCATTCCTGGTAAAAAAAAATATATATCTGCTGAGCTCTTTAAATTTTGAGCTCCCCCCTCTTGCGTACGATACTTAACCTCCTAATACCCCCCCTCCAGTTCTGAACTGTATCGCCACTGCTAGTAGGTCTTGGATATTGTTGCAAACCTGTGTTTCTCAATATCGAGGTCAGATGGCGCCACAAACCGTGTTCAGTTTTTTTGAAAATACCCTTACCTTTTTTCTACCCACGAAGAAGAAAAATACGAGAATAATGTAACGATATGCAGATTACTTTCAATTGCTAACTTGCACGCAGGTACTCTTTTTTATTTTATTCGTAATGAAAAAAAAAACAGATTCTTTTGTTTACTTCTGTTTCAATATCAATTTTCTGTTTAAGAGCTCCCTCTGTTGTCGAAAATGATAAAAATTCGTACTTGAGATTTGTTTCCTGTCGCGGCATTGGCTTTTGTAACAGGAAGTCGTGTCTAAAATGCGGAAAGCCGTTAACGCATTAAATACCTTCGAACTTTGCTCAGAACGATAAAAAACATCAGTGAAGGCTGAACGAGGGTCACGATATGGATATGCATAATACAGGAAGCTCTGAATTGTCGCTCGGTGGATTCCGAAGCATCACATTTCAGATTAACGTGAATTTTACCATTTTTTCACCAACGTGAATTTATGATCTCCAGAGGATGCCAGCGGGTAAAAAAATCATAAATTTGAACGACTATACTTCCGCTAAAATAACTTAAGTCCATATGAACATATTGTGAGAAATATATATATCTTTTAATCAATGCGGTACC
The DNA here is from genome assembly GCA_039090855.1 of Macrothele yani. Taxonomy (NCBI): domain Eukaryota; kingdom Metazoa; phylum Arthropoda; class Arachnida; order Araneae; family Macrothelidae; genus Macrothele; species Macrothele yani. The sequence goes on from CM077023.1 coordinate 137,944,621, forward strand.
GAAAACAGAATAGATGACAATGAATATCCACTCATATAATGAGATGCAGTGGCGTAACAACCACACCCGCACTTGCGCGGGGGGGGGGCAGGCAACACCAAATGGCGTAGTGCAGCTTCCAGTTATAGTTTTTTGAAAAAATTCGAACACGCACAAAGACAAACAAACAAATAATTAACCCAAAGGTTCATATTTATTTTTAAGATACATTTAGCTTTGCCTAAATAAATGTCAAGTTTCACTTTTAAAAGCACTGGATGTCCTACAGATTGAAGCTATTCAGCCCTTTGGCTCCGGGTTGTCATATGATCGCTCTCTAATCGCCCTCTGTCTGCGCTGCAGAGAAAAGGCGTGAGGCCACATGGGGATTACCCATGGAGGACGTGGGGAAACAGTCTGTCAATCACCTAGGATTTACGTACACGACAGGCGCCATTCACAGCAGCCACGGATCTGCCATGTACAAGAGGGTGATTTCTATTTATTTTAGTTTTATACAAAATAATTAAATGTGTTGTTAAATCTATTACTTAACATCCTCCCTCGTGCTTGAAATCCTGGGAAAATTACTGCGTTTAAGGGCGCTTAAGTAAATCTTGCGGGGGGGGCAAGAGGCGGCATTTGCCCTCCCATGAAAATCGGATCAATACCCTTTCTGTCCTTGCCAGGAACTACAGAGATTTTCGTGATAACGCCAATTTGGTTTGCTCATTTTCCTATAGAACTTCTAGATGCGTGTAACATAAGAAAAACGTTGGAAATTTCCAGTAGAAAAAGAGAAAATTTGCAGTGGAAAGTAATAATAAAATTTTCTATTACATATTGGAGAATAGCGTACATATGTACGTGTATGTATAATATGGGAAAATATGAAAGGCGAAGAAATGAAAAATATATCGTCCTCTGCAGCAGGTATTCACTACTGGACAAAGATCTCTCGAAAAATTTCCGTGAAATCTGTCTTGATGCTATTTTTGTATTCTTGAGTAGTCTCTGGGGTTTTTCGTGACGTATGTGACGCAAGTGGCCAAAACGATCAAAAGAAAGACAAAGAAATATTCTTATTGAAATTAGACAGCATTTAGACATGCTGTCTAATTTCATTTATACATCTATTTTATGTAGTTTTGGGGTTTTCTAGTTTCCAATTAAACGTGATGAGATTGTGGGGAAAATGGTTAGAATAACAAGAAGGCACAGGGAAATTTTCATACGTGGTGTTTGTATATGTTATTCATAGTTACAATTTCTGTTTGCCTTATCCTGAAAGCTAAGTTATGGGCGCCCATGAGCATTTATATCCCTGTGCTCTAGAATAGTGCACACACACACACACACACACACACACACACACACACACACACACACACACACACACACACACACACACAATTAAATGTAGTTAGATATAAATAACTATTAAATTGAATTAGTAATAATGTTGGGCAGTTTATGCTTATATCATCATCATTGTCAACCATTATCAATCCACTGCTGGACGAAGGTCTCTCCAAGCCTCTTCCACAACGGTCTGTCTTGTGCTAGTCTCCTCCATGTTACTCTCGCATACTTTCGAATTTCATCCACCCATCTCTCGTGTGGTCTTCTTCTGGGTCTTTTCCTGTCTCTTGGAATCCAATCTGAAATTTCGGCTGTCCATCGATGGTCTGTCCTTCTGGCAGTATGTCCAGCCCATTGCCATTTCAGGGATTTAACTCTGATCATTATGTCTTCCACTCTTGTCATTTTTCGGATCCACGAGTTCCTCTTCCTATATCTCCTGGTTACACCAAGCATGCTTCTTTGAGTTGTCTGCAGCCTTTGTATGTCTCTTTTAGTTAAGGTCCACGTCTCTGTACCATACGTAAGCACTGGAAGGATGCATTGATCAAACACTTTTCTTTTAAGACATAATGGCATATTGCTCTTGAAAATTATGCTGTTTCTTCCAAAAGCTCTCCAGGCAAGTTTTATACGCCGATTAATTTCTTTCGAGCATACATTGCTCGACATAACCAAATCCTATCTCTATGACGGAGGCACAATCAAACTGTGACTGTACAACCTTTCGTAACGGCTTCGGAGTTGGGACCTTTGGTACCACAACAAACGGGCCTTCGGTACCACATTAAACGGACATAATACAGCTGGCAGTCGTTGCACATAATCCTAGTAATGATTGGATAGCCCCTAGAGAACCTTCAACAATGTTAACGACATTCTCATCTTATACATCCAATTAAAGAAAAATGACATCGTTATCCATCCAGTTAAAGAAAAATCGAGAACCCCATTGTTGCCAACAAAGGCCACAGCTCTTCTTTAGTTGAATGGATTACAAAACCCTACTTTCATTTCTGAATGTCAGCAACTAGCATCTCCTGAACATTTTGAGGAAGAAATTCGAATTTTGAGTGCACCAGAAACTGGTGCAAAAGTCTCAATTCAAATTTTAATCTGACTGCAAGCAGTGATTTTTGTGCACCCGCTTGAGCTGTGCCCGGGGCAGCTCAAGAGGGTTTTACGTATCTGCTTGTCTCGAATGTCATGGCCTTGTATTTTCTAGACGGCCTTGGTCTGACTCACCAGGTGGCATTCTGCTGTCCTGAAAACATTTTGTATGGCATGAAAAAAAAAAAAAAAAAAGCTTGAGTGCGTCCACAATATTCCGCCGCTAGCAGCTCAGAGCCTAAATTCTACAGTCATAAGCGGAATATTATTTACAAAAGCAGGGATAACTGGGAGGCGAATAGTGAATCCGAATTCTTATTTCTTCCAAGGACCAAAGGCATTTCTTTTTGCCAAACAAAACACGCTCTCAGAGACCAAAACATTATTTAGATCAGATCAGGTCATATGTAGAGGATTTTAGGAAGGGAGTGTTTGACCCCAGGTCTTAAACAACCCTTAGAAATACGAAACTAGGAGATTTGGGCTAGAGTGCCTGATAGGCAAGTGACAGGGAAGCGAGCTAGAAAGGGTGAGGAAGACGCCCTTATTTATTACCAGGGGGCTAGTACCCGGGGCCCGATTGCTTAACGTGCCCATCCGACACACGGCAGATATTTAGTGGTTCGAGCCTTCGTTCCTGCCTGGGATCGAACCCGAGGTCTCATCCGTGGCAGTCACGAACTTTGACCACTAGGTCACCCGCGACTTCTTGTTTCCAAAAGCTAAGGAAACCCTGCGTGGGCGTTGATTTTCGTCTGTTGAAGAGGCCCTAGCTGCTTATTTTGAGGAAATTGACAGTCTGCCAAAATAAAGCTGGGAAGAGGCATTTGCAAAATGGTTTTGTCGAATTCAAAAATGTATAGATGTTCACGGAGATTATTTTGAAAAGTTGTAGGTAATTACTCGTAAAAATATGTATTTCTTTAAACAGCTAAAAACTTTCGGCATGCCCCTCGTATTACGTAAATGTTTGTATTTAAGATTGAAGATCGAGAAAAATTTCTAAAAACGGAAGTTGGAAGGAGCTAAGATTTCTGCTGTAATAGTGAAATGGAGAGGCAAAAAATTTTCGACAACGAAAGCTAAAGGCAGCGAAGATTTCTCGTGTAATCGTTTTTTCCCCGCTGTGTTTTCCCTGCTCTGTATTACTGTTTAAATATTATTTAATCACATAAATGTTTGTATTAAGATCGAAAATGGAGAAAAAATTTCCGAAAACGGAAGTAAGACTGAACGAAGACTCCCATAATTGTTCTTTTTCTTTTCTTTTCTTTCTTTTCTTTCTTTTTTTTTTTTTTTTTTTTTGGACGAAGGACTATGTCTAACTCCGCGGATAGTATGGGGCGACTTACGGCCGACAGCATGTGGTAAAAATAGGTCCCAATTGAAATCATTATAGCGGGAAAAATACGGGCCGCACACTAATCGTGTTAGCATATTCGTAAGCAGCATGGAGTCCAGTTCGCGTACTGCGCAATATATCGTGCGCGCGACGCTCCCGTCGCTCTCTGTGCAAGAGGGAAATGATGTAATACTTCTGGGTGTACCGCCGCGTTTAACTCAGTCTATCTTGGCAACCGTGAGCGCAAGACGACTGTGCGTGGTATCGTTTTAAAGCTCTCGACGATGACCTATTCAAATATATGAAGAACATTTCGCAGTGGTTTGAACTGAACGTTTTAAAAATTGTTTTCTTGTGAACCGGTGAACACTTTTGACAGTATAGCGGTTTATCTGGACAACGGTGAGTACAAAACGACTGTGCGTGGTATCGTTTTAAAGCTCTCGACGAGATCTATTCAAATATATAAAGAACATAACGCAGTGGTTTAAACTAAAATAAAAAAATGTTTTCGTGTGAATGGGTTAACATTCTCGACAACGCCTCGGCATTCGCAGAATGAACGCAAGCAAAAGTGGAGAAAATAAAAACGAGAGGCAAAAGCAAGTGATGATGAATGTAAGAAGCCCAAGAAGACAAAGCACCACGTTGGGCAATTCGTATATCTATCTGCTTTGTGTTCGTAATGTATCCAGCATTATTTGTAAAAAATTATGTAAGCTGCTTTTCATATCATAGACCTGCGTTAGCTGTAACAAATTAAATAAACGCTCTGAAACCATACTCGACTAGCTCATTTTAAGTCGTAGTCCTACGTTCCAAACTGACGGCTCAATCAGAGCTAAGCCTTCTTGTATAATTTTTTCTAGCAATGTTCCATCTGTCCCGTATTTACTGTTAGTTACAATTTTATTCCATAAAAGATTGTGTTCAAGAGTGAAAATAGATGCAAATTCTTGGTACAGAGTGTTTTTGATCCTAGTTATCACTGCAATTGCTGTAGTACTGAGGCTAATTTCTTTCTTTTTTTTTTTTTTTTTTTTTTAAGTTGAAGAAATATGAGGTGGGCCAGTTTCTTTCTTTTTTCTTTTTTAGTATTTACCCTTGCAATTTTTTATTGTTTTTCCCATCTAGTAGTTTTCTTGCCCAGTGACCACCCGCACATTTATTGTGGTACCATGATAACTGATGCATACTAATCAGGAACTTTCTGCTATGGGGTGACACAATATGGTTGGTTCGATGGCTCAATTTATATTCGTTATTTCAGTCTTAAGCTGATAACCTGGAATTCATGACTACCAGTTACGAGGAACATCTTTGTCAACCTCTGTAGGTCGCCCGGAACTCCATACACCTTAAGATGCCGATTTTTTAGTGAAAACTCAAAAACATATACAGGCATAGCTAGTCGAGTTCAAACCTTCTCTGTGGACGTAAACCCTACGTGAATGATTATTATTAAGTCATTGAAGACACCTTCTTTAGTAGAAATTCATCAATTGAAATTAGGCACTTTTCTTTGGCCACAATAGGACGCTAAAAGATTGGGTGAACCAATACGAATAGTTTATCTATGTATGAAACTGTTTATCTAGAATTTATGTCTGCCGCCCATGTTACCCAGCAGTCAGTGGCGCAAAATTCTGGCTAATCGTCGAAGCTTGGCCATGGTTTGAGTCCCGCCCTGATTCTACCTCTTCTTTGGAGCTAGCGGTTTTAAATTAGAGACGCCCGTATCGACTTATGTATATCCTGCGGTGGCTGTTAAACTGAGGAAGAAATTATGTCTAATAATTCCTGGAACGCTTTTGTCAAGTTGCATTGGTCGTTCAGTGCTCTTCACATGAGATGCTGAATCTGACAGTCAGAAGTCTTGACAGTCAGCTATGGCAGGTTCGTTTAGAGAGTTGATTGCCACTTGAACGTTGGGAATATTTTCTCTCGAATCCCATATAGCATGTTATTCCTTCATTAGACTTGTATAGCAAAACACGACGAATGAAGAATTCATTTAATTCCGTCTTTCATGGACTTCTGATAATTACGATTGAACTTGTTTGGGGCTGTGAACAAAGTTGAAAACAGTGAACAGAACCATGTTATATGCAAATATGCCGGACTTAGAGATGGCGGAAGCTACTTACGACCCCCTTCCTCTGTTAACAGGTGTTAGTCATTTATGTAATCATTGCTACGTCGCTCTATTACTAAGTTTTGATCGTTGAAATCGCATGGGAATACCGCCGTTCGAGACGGAAAAACAGTTTTCCATCGCGTGCTCTTCTTTCTGAAATATACTCTGCAAGAGCAGATTCTTTCAAATAAGAAATGTAGGTTAATCTTCACAAATAAACAAACAAAAACTTCTGTTCCCCTCCCTTTCTGTACACACGAGCATAAAAAAAAAAAAAAAAAGCTCCGAAACGTTAACGATAAACGGTGAGACAAAACAGGAATTTTAATCATTTTTATCAGTAGTGCAACAATACTCATTACTACCTATAGCGTTCTTTACTATTTGAAACATGTGTATGTGGCTTGCGGAACACTCGTAAAGTTTTTTCTTATTCGCTCACTATAAGTTTAACAGTCACTCAAATAAAGTTGAAGATGGTTTACTTACAGTTCGCCTTTTATTCAGCCGCAGTCCACTAATGAGGAAACTTTTAAATCATTGCTCCAGTAACAACAACAGACACTTAGTCGAATTAACGTGAGTAAACACAATCGTAGTTTGAAAAGACTAACACGAAATAACAGACAGACGCTATCGCTTACAGATTAGCACCAAGTGGAACAAAATCGTAATTGAATTAATCGGTAATGCATTACAGCGTAATGGTAATGGGAACAAGAACTTAGCGTTACCATTACATGGTAATTGTGAACTGGTCATTAGAATTACATGGTAATTAGAATGACATGTAGCAGTTACCCATTATAATTGTAATGGTTAACTATATGTTGGTAATTAACCAATAACTTACAGGTAACAATACAAAATGAATAAACCAGCAACCAGTACACCCTTGCACGTTGTGTAGTTTATTTGACAATTGCTCCACTACTCGGACCTCAAATGCGTGTATGTAGGTATTGGAGATTGTACGTGTATGACATGAGTAGTTGCCCCGTCTTCGCCGCAAGTAAAGTGATTTGAACGAAATAATACATATGAAGTAAGTACGAATGGGATGTTTATTTCGGTTAGAGAATAGTACAAAAGTGAAAGAAAAATCAATGCCGTTGCATGCGATCTTAGTTTTCAACAAAGAACAATTCACTACTATTCTCTGTCTGCTATGTTACATGGCCGACTTTTCTAGACATAGCTTTTGGCACATACATTTCTATAAACTATTAGTATGTAATTATTATTTGAAAATTGTGTAATTTCATTACCAAATAATTCCATTGCGTTAGAATGACATTATTAAATAATTGAATTATATCCTCTTCATTGTAATGCATTACAGATTAATTCCATTACCTTGTGCAAACCATACTTGGGATTACCTTTTAATGCATTACCTGTTAATGCATTACACGTTAATTGTAATCTGTACTTCCATTACTTTGTAATGCATTCCTGCCCAACTCTGATTAGCACAGCTTGCACGACAACCACGAACGCACACATAACAATTTTCGCTGCTTACTCCAACATTATATACCTTGTTCTTATCATGTCCACACACACATGTCACACACCTTGACCTCAAGACTGCTGCCAACATAACATTCAGCGAGTGAGAGCATATTACGTTAAGGTTGAAACGCCGCCCCGGTGGCGCAGTGGTCTAAGCGATGGCCTCTGATCATTTGTCCGAACGGGGTCCAGGTTAGAATCCCGGTGAGGCATAGATGTTGTGTTTGTCTTACGGCACTGGCTCTCTCCCTTCCCTGGAACCAGTGACCCTAAATTAGGGACGGGCGACTGCTTATAGCCCATTGAGTTGCTCACAGTGGTCGTTAAACTTCCAATCAAAAAAAAAAAAAAAAAAAAAAAGGTTGAAACGCTAAAAGAGGACTAACTCAAACTTCACATAGAGAAATACAACTAAAAATGAAATTTAAATTAGAGTATACGTCGTATACTTTATTTTTAGAGCTTACAAGTGCGTTGTGTCTGTGGGAAGGGTCATTAAAATTATTCCCAAGCCAGTTTTTATACCTCTTTAAAGAAATAGGGAATAGGTAAACAACAGCTGACGAGAAAAATTTATCGTTGTTTCTTCTTTCCTTTCCCACGTTGCCTACCAACAAACGAAACTTTCACTGGGGCACTTGGGAAAAACTATGAAAACTGTATGATCAGCTCTTATATCACAGATGAAGGATTGTTTGAAGCTGAAAGGTTTTGGCATATGTTTAATGTAGTATGTCATCGAAGAAAGATAGCGTGAAGAACGTAAAACTCTGATTATTTTTTTTCAGATTCTTTTCATTGAGCTTTTGGAATTTCGAAAAGCGATTTAAAATCCATTAGCATGCTAAGAAAAGACTACTGTGCGTCGTGGTTTTGCCTGAACGGATCGAACGGCTGTTCCCATTCGCTAATAAAAGTCAAAGGAAAAGGTCACATTGAGCAATGATTTCCCTTACACTTTTTTTTCTGTGAGAAGGAGGGGGGGGTGGCTCAATCTTTTTTTTTTTTTTTTTAAGCAATAGTATTCACGAAACCTTTGTTTAAAGATTAGTCTCAGCTAACACTTTCCTTTATACGGCGTCCACTTCGTTTATACATGTTCGGTTTTTAAAAACACATTAATTATTGCTAAATAATTAATAATGCGTATTTTGAAAACCATTGAAAAATTGCACGCGAAAGCACTTGATTGTATTAGTTGCTTATAACGTTAAAAAAAATCATGCTTCGTAGGCTGGTTATAAACCAATAAAAATTTGTTACTTAAATCACTAAGAGTGAGGCGAATGTTAGTAGTATGCAAATTTTCGTTTTCTAGGAAATGCTGAATTTTTACCACCCCTTGTCTTCTTGGTTACTCAGTCCAAGGACTGGTTGTTCAGTAGATGTACTCTGTCTCTCCATTCCTCTCTATTCTTCGCCGTTCTCTTCAAGTCATAGTATGTCCTAGTATTAGTGTCTTGGAGTAACTATGCCACAACACTATTCCTTAGCCGTCTTCTTCCTCTCTTGCTTTGAATTTTCCCTTCCAAAACTTTCAGAATCGGGCCTCCATGGCGCAATGTGTGTCCCATCCGTAACATTCTTCTTCTTTTTAACATATTGATCAGATTCTTTGGTTCTCCCACTCTCTCCAGGACCTCCTCATTAGTCTTTCTATTGAGCCACTTATTCTCTCCATTCTTCTATAGCTCCACATCTCAAATGCCTTGTATGAACTTATAAACGATATATTTGAATTTCGGGATTTTAGATATTGTTAAATGGTTGTATCTGTACTGTCATTTTCTTCTTATTGGATCATATAGGAAAAGACTGTGGATTATTTATATATTTATACGAATTTCCTGGAGTATGTCAGAGTCGACGGAAGGTTGCCGGAACACGTAATAGATATGTAAGAAAAGGGCGGGCCGGAGACGACTTCGGTTTCCTCATAAGGTTCACTTTAACTTAAATTACACCGTTATCAGTTATTCCAGGTTCGTGTATTGGAATGTTACTCTCAAAACATAATTATGAAGTCCAGTATTTTTGGCACATCCTTTGCCTGTTTGTGAGCACACTAATTTTAGAAGTCGAAATAGAGAAATCCTTTCTCTTTCGGATAGGGCTAAACATGACTGAAAATTTTTACATATTTTCTGATGAAAATTTCCTCCACTAGATGGAGTTGAGCATTTGTATTTGCCATGATATCTTTATAGGCTGGGAAAATTATTTTTGAATACAGTAGGTATAAGGCTAACCAAGATTTCCCATATTTCCTAATTTTCCTGGCACCAAATATTCCATCTAGATTTCGCAAATGAATTTTCATATTGTGCTTTTCGTTTCGGGGTTTGACAATGACTACACGGAAGTAGAATTGTATGGGAACGAGGAGATGTGTTCCCTTCAACTTTTCCTTAAAGAGAAACAGTCTCCCTCCCCCCTTAACTTTTGGTTTCAGTTTGTCACCCAACATACTGTACTTTCCTAAATTTTCCAATTTAGAAAGTTCATTGTTTCTACAATTTAAATTAAAATTTAAAATAATTGAGTACCACATTTTATCTAATATCAAATGCATCATTGTGAGGTTATTTTTGTCTTCATATAAATGTTTTTAATGTATAATTACAAAAGAACGGACTTTGCTACGTGACGTGGGTAGGCAGGGTATGGGCCGAACTATGAGCCTTCGCCCTCCGGCATTGTACCTTTCCTAAACCTCCTTGTTTGCTCCCAACGACTTATTCAATCTGCAGACCCGGAATGACCTCTTCTATTTTATGACATGTCATTGGATTAGTCCCTCCAATCGCTGATCTTCTCATCGTTAACCATAGAGAGAAAGGCTGCAGCGTTAGTTATATGAATGAAACAAAATATTGCACTGATTTCTTATTAAGATAATAATAATTAGTGTACTTCTTTAATGAAAAATAATGATAAATGTACACAGACATGCACACCCTGAACAGCCAAACCAGCGCGTCTTTATGCAAATCGAAGCAGCTTCAGGTAAACGACGGTGTGTGTGTGAAGCTTATAAAACTGTACAAATAACACCTGATACAAACAAGGGAACGGTCCGGACTGTTGTAAATAGCTAGATGCACAGTGCTTGTTATATCATTCGACAGTACTGAAGGGGTAATATGGATAATGGCAAACTTTTAGGTGCTATGGAATATAAATGAAGTTATAGGACATCAAAGAGCAATGGCAGAGGCTATTTTCATGGAATCTCCATTACTCTTGCGGTCCGTATCGGAGTGGTTTTTGTTGTTTTAAGCAATTGGTATACATTACAAAGTATTTATGAATGGATATACAGTATAGCGTGTTCAGTAATGGATATACATTGCACTCACCTTTCATGTATGACAAATAACACAGTGAGCACATTCATGAATGCTATTTCCTCGCAATCTTCTCTACCACAGGCCCGATTCAAAACAATACTGGAGAGGTGTTTGGAAGTATCCAGGATAAGTAGTGACATAACCACACTTATAAAATGCAAAGCGGATTAGGTTTTGAAATCGAGGCTCTGAAAACTGATAGTGAACAAAAGACTGCAGAAGGGAAAAGTGGTCTCTGTGCCAAAAGTTTATGTCTGATGTTACCAACACAGTGTCCGTTATGAATTTAACCATGTTATAGGGACTTATACTTTTTTTATAGAAAATATTTTATTATAATATAACATTCATAATACACATACATTTCATAATATAATGCTCATAAACAAGGCTCTAGTGGCTCCCCTTGTTGTCCATAGCAACTCAAAGTTTGGATATAAACATATCTTATGATCCTCTATCCAAACAATATACTTTGGTTTTGCAATCAGCGACAACCACATGTCCGTTTCCTTGTGAGTTCTGTTAATAAACGTTATTCTTGTTCTTCAGATGGGAAATGCAGAGGACTTAAACGAGTTTGACAAAGGCCAAATTGTAATGGTCAGAGACTGGATCAGAGCATTTCCGAGACGGCAAGGCTTCTTGGGTGCTAACGGTAAGCCGTGGTTAGTACCTTCAAAAAGCGGTCCGAGGAGAAGCCACGAACTACCGACAGGGTGTGGGCCACCCACGGCTCATTGATGCCGGAGGTGAGCGAAGACTATTCCATGTGGTACGATCCAACAAAAGAGATACTGTGGTGCAACTTGTCGGTAATTTGAATGACACAAAGTACATCAAACCCTGCTCAAAATGGAACTGCGTAGCGCAGGCTGTTCCGAATGCCCTTGCTAACCTTTGTTCACCGTCGGAAGAGCTTACAATGGGCACGCGAGCATCAAAACTGGACCTTCAATCGTTGGAAGAAGGTCGTCTCGTCCGATGAATCTCGTTTCCCGGTACGTGTGCGTCGTTTACCTGCGGAAGTATTGGCATAAAGATGCGCGTTGGGACAAAAACAAGCAGGTGGAGGAAGTGTAATGCTTTGGGCAATATTCTTCCGGGAAACCCTGGGTTCAGTCATTCATGTGCAGGAAAATATACCATTTACCGAAACATGATTGCAGACCAGGGGCACCGTTTCATGGCAACGGTATTCCCCTCTGGTTGGGACTTCTTTCAGCAGGATAATGCAACGTGTCACTCTGCTCGGATTGCTCGAGAATGGTTCACGGAATGTGAGAAAGACGTCCAGGTATTTCCTGACCTCAAACTTCCCCAGACATCAGTCCAATCGAGCGTTTCTGGTTTGCGTTGGAACAAAATCGAATCTGCGGCTGCTAAACCATGTGACTTACAAGAGTCAAAGGATCTGTTGGTACGAGATACCCCACAAGACACCTTTAGAAATCTTGTAGCATAAATGCCTCGCCGGGTAAGAGTTATTTTGGCGGCACGAGGAGAACCAAATCATATTAAGCAGGCGACATGCTGGCCACCCAAAATGCAACACCAAGAAGGAAGCTTCCGATTGGCCAAAAATTCGCAGCATGAGTCGCCCGTTAGAGGACATGCAAACGATTAGCGTTGCAGGACGTATGCAAATCATGTGCGCCCAACACGCTACCGAGAAGCACTATAAGAAGGGTGCACAGAAGGCGGGCTGTAAGTAGTGGAAGCGGGTTGTGCTGCCTGACCTGTACGTGGGAAGCTTCCTGACGCCTCGTCGCAGAATACGGCAGTCATCCCAGCATGTTTCGGAGTTCGACAGAAGACGAATAGTGGCTTATCGCGACAGCACTTTATCGTACCGTGACATCGGCGCCCGAGTGGTACGACATCCAGCCACAGTGAGGCGAGTGTGGATTCGGTGGGTGCAGGAAGGACGGACGGACTGACCGACGTGAGCGATTGCCGCAACACACCACCAAACGAGAGGACTGACATGTTGTGCGGCGGGCATTGACGGCTCGCACCGCCACATCACGAACGTTAGCGCAGGAATTAGGGTGTGCTGCGCAACAACCTGTGACAAACCATACCGTTCGACGTCGTCTGCAGGAGCGGGGACTTGTCGCACGGCGCCCATTGCTCCGATTACCATTGACGTTACACCACCGGCGAGTGCGGCGGCAGTGGGCCGTTGAACGCCGCACCTGGACTACGGAATGGCACGACATTGTTTTCTCCAATGAATCCCGCTTCTGCCTGCAACACCACGATGGTCGGATCCGCGTGTGGCGGCACCGCGGCGAGAGACTGTATGACGCCTGCATTATGCATCGCCATACCGATCCGTCACCTGGCGTTATGAATTGGGGCGCAATTGGATATGACACCCGCACCCCTCTGGTACGCATCGCCGGTACACTCAACAGCCACCGCACCATCTCCGACGTTTTGGAGACTGTAGTCCTCCCTTACCTGCAGGACGTGCCAGCGGCCACGTTCCAACAGGACAATTCGCGCCCGCACGTGGCACGCATCGTGCAACAATTCTTCACGGCCCACCATGGCCCGCCTGTTCTCCCGATATGTCGCCCATCGAACACGTCTGGTCGCTGATCGGCAACCCAGTGGCCCGGCAAGCACCACCCGCGGCTACGCCTGATGAACTGTGACAACGTGTGGAAGCAGCGTTGTCACAGTTCATGGACCAACTTTTTTATTCGTCACAATACCTCGGTTTCTCCCTGACGGAAGAGAAAAATTATTTTCGGGTCTGATGAAAGTAAGACTAACAAAGATTTATGGTACATTTTGCAGTTTTCATGGGGCCCAGTTTTCTCGTCTAAGAGACGCAGTTCTATATTTGCAATTGTTCTAGCTATGGTTTTAGCAAAGTGACTGGAACACTTCGTTTCGTAACGGACACAGAAAATATCACGATGCAGATTGTTTTTCTTACATTCTTCACGCTTCCTTTTGCACACTTTTCCCACTAAGTATTGGAAACTGTCATCTGTATTCATTATGTCATATAGACTATATTGACAAAAGTCACCGGACACCCTTTCAAAAGCAAATGAACGGATCCGCTGCTTTGTTCAGATGCGCGGTACAGCTGCAAACGGTATAAAAACAAGTCTGCAGCTGAACGCGATGATATCGCACTGTGAGGTTGAGTGAAAATGTCGGGGCGGGAGAGAACTGACTTTGAGAAAGGAAAGATTGTTAGATGTTATATTATATTAGTGGGTTGTCCATAAGAGAAACCGAGAGGCGTTTAAACATACCCAAGTCAACTGTTTTGGAGTTACTGAATTCATGGAAGACACTTGGCGTGCCTGAAGCAGCAAAACGTACCTGCAGACCAAAGAAAATCAGTGATAGAGGACGTCGAAGCCTCAGGAGAGTCGTTACAGCTAATCGACGGAGTACTACACAAGACCTCAGTGTACAGGTGAGTAAAAATGCTGGAACCTCGGTATGTACACGTACCATTCGCAGAGAACTTCATTCCATGGGTTACCGTGGTCGTGCGGGTGCTCATATATCTTTCATCTCCACTCGGAATGCTACTAGTCGTTTAGCATGGTGTAAAGAACATTTATCGTGGACCGTAGATCAGTGGAAACCGGTCCTATGAACTAATGAATCCAGATACATGATACATCAGTCTGATGGCCGTGTGTGGGTATGGCGGTAGCCGGGAGTACGCTATTTACCATAGTGTACTGCTCCTACGGTCAAGTTTGGAGCTGGCAGTGTACTCGTGTTTGAGTGTTTTTAGTGGTATGGTCCCGGCAATACTACGGAACCGAGTCTTGTTGGTACCAGCGGGATAATGCACCGAGCCATAAAGCAAGGACTGTTACGATGTGGTTTGACAATAATTCGCTATCGTGTGTGGACTAGCCCGCACAGAGCCCTGATCTTAATCCCATAGAGCACCTATGGGATGAATTAGAGCGCCGCATTAGAAGTTTGGAACCAAGGCCTACTACTAAGCAACAGTTAGTGGCAGCATTATATACTGAATGGATGCGCATACCTATCGCCGTGTTCCAAATCTTGTCGAAAGCATGTCTTGAAGAGTCGGGGCATGCATTAAGGCCAAAGGTGGACCGACACCGTACTAATGTATGTCAATAAATGCGATGTTGTGTTTTTTTTCTAGGTGTCCAGTGACTTTTGTCAATATAGTGTATATTTCTAGAAGACTTATCGGAAAGGTTTTCATTGCATCATACGAAAAGAATCACAAATATTTTTTAGTGTCTTGTAGAACAAAACGTTTTTTTCGTTTGGAGGTAACACGTAATTGCAAAAAAAAACAACAACAACAACAAAAAAACAAGAGATATTGCTTGTAGACACGAAACATTCTCTGCTTTGGAATCTAGGAATCCACATATTTGGGGGCACTCAAAGTCTACGCGTACCAAAGGTCGCAAAGAATTCCAGCTGAAGACACGCCAGACCATCGCTGCGCCTCCACTAGACTGTACTGTTCCAACTGGACATGGAGAGTCCATCGCTTCACGAGGTTGACGCCTGATTCAGACTCTCCCATAGGCTCGGTGATTCACACTCCTCCACGGTTTACAAAAGATGTCATTTCACTCGAGTCTTTGTGACATGCCTCTTGTTTCTCGACAAATTTTTAAGCATAGGGATAAAAGTCCCCTTGATGGTTGGTGTTGCAGAGCGTAAATGGCTAACTGATCATATCTGTTGGGCCTATACGAAATGTGCACCATCTAAATAGTAATTTTTGGATTCTAAATTTGCAAACATGCATACTTGTGTTTCTTAAGATATATTTCTTTGCATTTTAACAAGCACGCATATGTACGAGGAGTGTTTAAAAAATTCTGGGACTGTAGCTGTTGTTATTGGGTTGATGCATAAATTCATGCCGGTTTTTTCACCGCACTACAGGAATGCATTACATCAGAAGGGAAAACGGAATCAATCAACTATGTCCCCCCCCCATTGTTTACGATGGTGTCCCAACGTCTGGATAGGTCTGCAATGCCATTCTTGAAAAAACGTGCAGGTTTTGCTGCAATGAAATCAAGGAAATTCTGGAGATCAACATCATTGTTGAACGTTCTGCCATGGAGTGCATTCGACAGTGATCGGAATAGGTGATAGATAATCTGAAGGGTCGACATCTGGGAAATAGGCCGGATGTAAGAGGATCTCCCATTTCATGTCCTGAATGGCCATTTTGGTCATGTTTGCACTGAGAGAGCGTGCTTTATCATGTTAGAGAAGGACACCATGGTGCCGATGTGGCCGTTTCTGCTGAATTGCTCCCTTCACACGGCGGAGTTGCTCACAATGGAGTGCAACGTTAATGGTCCGATTCCTCGGCAGTATTTCCCAGTGAATAATGCCTTCCATGTCCCACCAGACACATAACATGATCTTCGCAAAATGAAGGTCATGTTTTGGACGTGGTATGGGCTTCTTGTTTGGGCTTAACCATTGCCTTCGATGCCCAAAATTCACGTACAGGCATCACTTTTTATCTCCAGTAACAATACGTAACAGAAAGGGTTTGTGTTTCTGAGAACATTCGCGATAACGGGCGAGTAAGGAATCACATATGGCAACATGCTGATTCTTGTTTTCCTTGGTGAGAGTGCCTCAGGCACTCTCACCAAGGACCTTTCCCATACTTTCGAGGTGTTCCAACACAGTGGCCTGATCACACTCCACCTCACTGGCCAATTCGCGTATGGTTTGACGCGGATCCAATGAAATGGTTCAAACGATGCTCATCAAAGTGAGATGGACGAGTCCTTGAGGTCAAAATTGCCACTTCAGAACTGCTCAAACCATTTGCGGGCTATCCTCGGAGCAATAGCATCCTCCCCATACACAGAAAAAATTTTTCGAGTGGCCTCGGCGGCTGTGGATCCCTTGTTAAACTCTTAGAGGAGCAGATGTCGGAAACGTTCATTCCTCTCTACTTGACACTTCATGCTTCCGGACCTGAAAACCAAAAAAACCATTAGCCACAATCGCACAACGTAATACGATTTACAATACACGATATTACTGGCTACATTTTGATATACAACTGGCCATCTGCATCATCACTACTGACCTGGGAAACACTCGCGAAATAAAACGGCATGAACTTATGCATCAACCCAATATTTTGATGATTGTATGACTCTGGCGCTTTATTTATAGATATGACACAGGAAAAGTTACTCCAAGTCATGTACAATTTCAGGTATGCATCTGCTTTCACTGCTACCTATTACAGGGGCGGATTGGCCCACTGGGGCATTTCTCGGTGGACCACTCGAGAAATGGCTTACTTTCTCGTATTCTTTTTGTCCGGATTTTTTGGAACGAACGAATAATTATTTTGGTACCATAAATAATAAATAATTAATTTCATTTGAACTTTATGCGTGTCTGAAAAGTTACAGTTACACCTAGGTCGTTGGACTTAGAGCCCAGAGTAATTGGTATGCCCTGCCGTTCTCTTGTGATCTTAAAGGAGACACTGTAACCCATTGCAATGGGCCATCATCCCCACTCCCTTATCCACAGACTGACACATAGCATAAAGCGATTTTGCTGCAGAGATATTCCGAAATTAGTAAGTGTCACACCCTCATTTTTCTTAAAAGAAAAAACTATTTACCAATACTGGCTTATGTGTCAAAATGGTAGTTCATGTGTTATTTAGAAAACGCTTTGAAAAGACTAAGGAAAAAATTCGACTCGAAGATCCACTACAATGTGAGTCTTAATCCTGACTGATGCTTCGTAATAATGTACCTGCACATTGAGTACAGTCTGTTCGTGAATTTCTGCCAAAACATCAAAACTCAATGGCATCACACCCGACTTATTCACCTAATTCAGCCCCCCTGAGCCTTTTTTTTCTTCTGACAAAAATCTCTTAAGGGAAGAAGATTTATAAGCCGTTTCGGAGTCACTTTTTGGGACCATGACAGCATAATCGAGAATGCGATTATGCTGTCATGGTCCCAAAAGAGGACTCCGAAACGTGCTTTATTGATGTGGAAAAAGCGTGTGGCCGCTATATTGACTCAGAAGAAACGTATTTTGAAGGAGATACATTTGATTAGCTTGTCTTGCATTTTTAATTATAAGCATAGTCTCGGTACTTTTTAAACACATCTCGTATATTGCTCCAATTAATGAAAAACTGGGCAACAAGAAAAGAGCAAAATGAATGGAAAATCTTTGGCAGGTTTCTTTGTATTCGACAGGTATTTTTCAGATTTATCTTCCAAAATTTGCAGTATCGAGAAAACTGAAAAAGCGGACTTGCGCCACATAGCAGTGGAAGACTGCATAGTGTAAAGCGAAACCATGTGGGAGATAGTAGACATGTTGACACATTTAATATGTCAGTTGATACGCAAGGATTTTTTCAAGGCCTTTCCTAAGAACATAGATAGCGAAAAAATATACATATGCAATCCAGGAAAAAAGCGGACAATTCGTGGACTGTTTCGATCTCCGTTATGAACACTGAGTGGCCAATTTATCAGGACCATTTTATGTAAATAAGATGATATCTCACCCGTTGTCAAGGCTACTACGGCTACGTAATCAAGTGAACAGGAAAACTTCCAGTAGTTCGTAATTCGTTACAAAAGGTCTAATGGGGAAGTGACACTATTGGATTGATTTGGAGTTTGGAGTCATAGTGGGTGCTCGAAAGAGTGGTCAATACATTGCTTGACAAAAAAATACCCCACCAGGAAGGAATATACGAAATGAGACGAAACTTACCACACATGTAGGCAAGTAGGAGAGAAAGAGGGGATTTAATTTCTGAAGGATTGCACCAATGCGATCTGCGAGGGGACAGTAAAATGTAGCCTGAGCCATTAGGTTGTATGACTAAAATTCTGGGATGTACATTCGGTAACGCGGCGTGGTGTCAAGTGAAAGAGTCTCCGGATGGTGCCCTGAGGAATCGCTGATCATCGTTGACCCGTGTTCACAGTTCATCGATATTGCGAGGGGGTCGTGTAGGGGGGTTAAGTCGTCTGCAAATGACGTCCCACATGTTCTCTATTGGGGAGAAGATTGAGATCCCGCTGGCTAGGGAATAACCAGGACACTTTGCAGGCACTGGCTGCTGATGTTGGCAGTGTGCAGGAGGGCATTATCTTGTTGAAACTGGATGTCAGTAATAGCACGCAAATATGGCAACAAGACGGGCTTCAGCACTTCATCGACCGATCGTCGTACTGTCATTGTACCCAGTATGCGTACGTGCGGTGAACGGGTGTTGAAACCGATAGTGCCCCGAATCTTGACACGAGGTTGAGGAGCCGTATGACGGTCACAGGTGGCAGCAAGATCAGCCCGGTGACCTTCTTCTCCAGACTCTCAATCGACGATCGCCGTTTCATATATCACTCTCAATCGTCTGACCACGCATAATTGGTACGGTACCATTGCAGCCTCGCGCGACGATGTGCTGCGGTGAGTAGTGATCGCCGCAATAGCTAGGGAGAGCTGAAACGTGCCTCAGCCAATCTGAGATCCTCAGTCTGTATCCACATGGGGATGTACATATCTGCCTGTACACCTCGTCGAATGTCGTCTGCGGATTGTGGATCTGCTACGGCTTGATGTCGAATGCTGTGATCGAAGAGTTCAGATGTTCGCTTACACTGTAAAAAATAAGTGGTGTGAATTCACGGAAAATTTCTGAAACTAACGTGTAGCAAAGTTATCAGCAAGTGTCCGTCTTTTAACGGAATTTCCGTTTTTAAAAATACCCGGGTTTTTTTTTTTTAACTTCAGTGTTTTCACAGATTTTCCGTAGTCAGTAATTCCGTTCATTTCAGAAAAGTACGTGTCAAGATTTTCCGTATTTAGACAGAAATTTCGCAAAACCAAGACGTTGAATACTTCATCCCTTACGTGAAATAATCCTTCTGTAAAAGTGGTGGGGATCAAGCCCAGGTCCTTTGGGTTGAAGGCGTGCGTCTTAACCACTGAGCCAGAAAGTCACACGAGTCAGACTGACGTTCAGGATAAAACTAATTGGGCGATGGTGAATTTTTTTCCATTAATGTAAGTGATTTAGTCATTTTATTTTCTATTGGAGCTTATTATTTTTTTGAATACGTTTTATATAATAATTTTATTTTCTCTGTAAGAGGTCTTATTCCAAATTACGCATTTTTTTCTTCATGATTTTTCGAAGCAACAGAATGATTTTGAGTTTGAGATCTTTTTTTCAACTGACAATAACTTTCAATTATCTTTAAGAGAAGGTGTCATGTGCTGTTTTATAATATTATTTCACGAAAATTCTAAATATAAAATTTACGCTTGATAGCTAGTATGTAGCTTTTGTTATAAGGGCCCCACAGACTGACACATGGGCATCGTACAATCACCTGTACAATAAACTAAATACCCGGTTTCTTACAGTAACACAATATATAATTGCTGTTGCACAAAATGGGGAAGAGGAGAAGAAATATCCTGTGCCACAGTAACCAAATTTCATGCGATATTCTATCCACAATATCCGATTTGGCTACAGAACTTCAAATTCAAATACTTCGACAGACTATTGAAATTTAACAGTTAATCAAACCCTCAAGTATTCCCGTGAATCTCTCTATTTTTCGTAATATGATACGGAAAAAGCGAGAACAGAGTTTTCCCGTTAATATAAGAAAGGAATTGCCGAAATTTTTCTGGAAATTCAGAATTATCCGTTAACACATATTAAACGGTATTTTACTGTCGATATAAGAAAGGAATTACGGAAAGGTTTCTGAAAATTCAAATTTTTCTGCCCTATAAAAAATCCATGAAATTCAGTTTTTTTATGTCGTTTCACGGAAAAATTTGTTTCAGAAATATGCTTCACGAAAGAAATCACGGAAAATGGCTCATGAATTTCAGAATTTATTTTGCAGCGGACATGAACCAGTTCCACTTCAGTGACGCACTTTACCTTCCTTCAATAACTATCGCCACAGTTGTTGCATCCCTATGCGGTTCCGCGGCGATGCCACGCATGAACCAAGCAGTCGTACCTAGCTAGCCCTATGATGAAGTCTCTGGTGAAGGTGTCGGTGTGATGATAAAATTCCAGATGATATCACCCAGGCCTTCTCATTCCTTACACGCGCTTTTTCCACCGAGATCACTCTGATGCAGTGATTCACACTCTCAAGTAAAAACGACTGAACGTAGCTGCGCCGAGCCGTTTTGATCTTTTATTTTCCTTAGCTATCACGGGACTGGTTTGCAACTGCAATCATTTACATAAACCCTCTGTCGACTCATACCCACAAATTTGCATGACGCTCCGACAAATACTGCTTCGTGTGGCATTTTCTATGTCGTTTTGAGCAAAACTGCTGCTTCGCTTGTGGTAGAGCAGTAAATGTATACAGAGGGGTGGTTGAAGTAGAAAAACAAGCAGGTAGTAAGGACATGACGCACGATCGGAAACTGCTACTCGACGTCCGAGGTAATCGGAGGATAGGCGGGTTTGTACTGGCCAACAGACGAGAAACGGTGGGTCAAATAAGAGAGGATTTAAATAATTCAAAATACCAAAACCCCTCCGAGAGCCCCGTTCATCGTACCATCTGCGTTACAACTGTAAAAAGCCTATCAACACTGTAAAAAAAAAAAAAATAAGTGGTGTGGATTCATTGAAAATTTCTGAAAATAACGTGCGGCAAAGTTGCCGGTAAGCGTACGTCTTTTAACGGGATTTCCGGGTGTTTTTTTTTTTTTTGTATCTCATGTGTTTTCACAGATTTTCCGTTGCCAATAATTCGTTTATTTCAGAAAAGTCCGTTTCAGGTTTTTCCATATTTAAACAGAAATTTCGCAAAATCCAACACGCTAAATATTTCATCCCTTACACGACAATCTTTCTGCGCCGGTGTGGGGTATCGAACCCAGCCCGTTTGGGTTGAAGCTGCGAGTCTTAACCCACTGAGTTAGAAAACCACAGGAATCAGATTCAAGGTAAAACTAATTGGGCGATGTTGATTTTTTTTTCATTAATGCGAATGGTGTAGTCATTTTATTTTCTATATTGGAGCTTTTTTTTTTAATACGTTCGTAATAATTTTATTTTTTCTGTAGGAGGTTTTATTACAAATTACGTATTTTTTTCTTCGTGATTTTTGAACCAACAGAATGAATTGGAGTTTGAGAGTTTTTTCAACTGACAATAACTTTCAATTATCTTTAAGAGAAGGTGCAATGTGCTGTTTTATAATATTATTTCACGAAAATTCTAAATATAAAATTTACGCTTGATAGCTATCTGGCTTTTGTCATAAGGACCCCACGGACTGACACATAGACATCCTGCAATCACCTGTACAATAAATTAAGTACACGGTTTCTTACGATAACACAATATATGATAGCTGGTGCACAAAATGGGAAAGAGAAGAAATATCCTGTGCCACAATAACAAAAATTCATGCGATATACTATCCACAATATCGGATCTCGGTACTGATCTTCAAAACCAAATACTTCGACAGACTATTAAAATTTAACTGTTAATAAAACCTCCAAGTATTCCGGTGAATCTCTCGTATTACCAGAAATTTTTCGTCATATGATACGGAAAAAGTGAGAACGGAGTTTTTCCGCACAGAGATAAACGTTTTGTTAATTCAGCAAAAAAATTGTTGAATCAACCAAACAATTTTGTCGATATGTAATCAACAAAAATGGTTTTTTAATTTACAAATGTATTTTGCTGAAAATTATTGTTGATTCAACAAAATTTATTGCAGTTATGACAAAACGTTTGGTTCATTTAACAAAATGCCTAGGGCGATTTTTGGGAATTTGTTTTATCCAACAAATATGTATTGTTATCGTGATAAAACGTTTAGTTGAATTAACAAAATATAGCCAAAGAAATAATTTTGTGTTGCCAACAAAACAATTACGATGGAATTTGGCTAACGCAACAAAATAAATCTACAAAACAGCTCAAAAAACTATTTTGTTGTTTCAAACAAACTTTTTTTCTCAGTGCGCGTTAATATAAGAAAGGAATTGCGGAAAGGTTTCTGAAAATTCAGAATTTTCCGTTAACACATCTTGAAAACGGTAAATTGCCGTCAATATAAACAAGTTAGTAAAATCCTGCAATGCATTGATTATGATACGTTTTCCTACATACCAGAAATCATTACTCAAGTTATTACTCAAGTTATGAGGATAGTGGCTGTAGAATAAATTTCGCTCCTATGCCCTGACCTTTGACCCCATTTCGATTATATTCAACAGAACCGGTTAATTATACTTCTGGAACAACATGATAAAGTTTTGTCTCAATCTAAGCGTTTTTACGTAAGTTATGACGCATAACGGTAATGGAATGAATACCGCTCCTATGTCCTGACCTTTGACCCCATTTCACCCATTTTCAACACGGTTCGTTCCCAGGTGGTTCCCTACCATATACTGAAATTTCATCGACATCGAACCATTTTTACGCAAGCTATGACGCATAAGGCCAATGGAATGGATCGGATCCCGTTCCTATGACCTGACCTTAGACCCCATTTCGTCCATTTTCAATAGGGTTCGTCCCCAGGTGGTCCCCTACCCACATACTAAAATTTCATCGAAATCGAACCATTTTTACGCGAGTTATCGTACGCACAGACAGTCAGACAGACAAATCTGAAGCATAAACGCTTCTTCAACCTACGGTTAGAAAGCGTAAAAAAGAAATTGTAGAAAGGTTTCTGAAAATTCAGAATTTTTCTGGCGTATGAAAAATCCTTGAAATTCTGAGTTTTTTTCGTCAATTCTCGAAAGAAGTTGCATCAGAAATATGCTTTGTTTATTCACGAAAGAAATCACAGAAAATCGCTTGTGAATTTCAGAAAACTTTTTATAGTGAATGCACCTCTGTTGTCCTCACAGAACATAGCAAACTATCTAAAATGTATACTCAGGATCTTCCGGAATAAGACCTAAATGATGAATCGTGCTTTTATTGAATATCATTGTTAGCCTGTTCCAACCATTGTCCCGCTCTAGTCCCGTCGTAATAGATACCTCCAGCAGAAGAAAGCACAATGTTGCAATATCCGTAGTTTTTCTGGATGGTTTCAAAAACCTGTCTATTTTCTATTTATTCATCGGGAACTTAATTTCCTAGGTCGTAACCTATATATTCATGATGCTTGCAGGTAGTAATGTTAGGGACCGAAGGTTCAAGCAATGGTTTCTTTGAATGTCATAAAAAATCGTACATGAGACAACATGATTGAACTTTCTGAATTTCAAAGACAGCAAATTGTCTGAGCCTTGGCATCGGGGACCGAATGTGCGGTTTGTTGAATGTATCTAGAGCAGTTGTACCGAAAGTAATGACTCCAATCACCAAGTTTGGAAAAACACCGTCGGATAGGACGAACCACGGTGGGAAATCGAAGCTGACTGGAAAGAGAACTCCGGGCAATGAAAGGGATTGTAACCCGAATACAAAACCACTGCCGCAAAAATAACTGCGGAAATTTTTGTGAGTATTAGTAATCCGAATTCTAGCAAAACAGTTTGTCAGAAACTTCATAGAGCAGAGAATTATGGCAGAGCCGCTATTATCAAACCTGATGCTAATGCAAAAAGGAGAATGCGATTTTGTTGTATGCCCAAAACCTGGACACTGGATGATGATTGGAAACATGTGATTTGGCACAACGAATCGTCTTCCACAGTTTTTTCCAACTCTGAGGAGTGTTTATGTTTGGCGAATGTACAATTTGTACATGGCTCCTACCGTCTTGTGCCAGTTATCAATAGTGAGGGATCAACGGTTTGTGAAGCGATTTCTTGGTCATTTAGGTCCTATTATCAACCTGAATGAGCGAGTTACAGCTAGTGCATACCGTGTTATTCTAGGTGACAGGTTCAACGTATGGTGCAAACATAGTTTCCTACAAACGATGCTATCTTTCAAGCTGATAATGCTTCAATACACAGCCACATATGTCCAATCTTGGTTTGAGGAGCATGAAACTTAAGTTCAACATCTGTCTGCACAATCGTCAGATTTAAATATTACTAAGCCCAATAGACATAACTTGAAGGGAGAGTAAGAATCATATTTCCTCCACTATCGTCAGCCAAGAAGCTTGAGACTTTCCATCATGAGGAATGTTTCAATATTCCTATGAAGACTCTTCACGGAGATTATTTAACCCACCTTCATTCTGCTGATGACACAGTCATTTTTGCAAGTACCCTGTGAAATCTGAAGAGTATGGTACAGGAACTTACTGACAAGAACAAAGAAGTGGGCTCAAAAATGAAATTACGGAAAACAAAATTGTTGTACAGTGCTTTTACAAGAACTAAAGATTTAGCAACTGAATGAGTAAATCTAGAAGTAATCGATGCTAACGTTTACCTTGGACAACGATATCAAGCAAGGGTCAAATCGAAGAAGAAATTGATAAGCGTGTGAAACTTGGTTCGCGAGCATTTGGAAAAAACAGTACAGTTTTCAAGGGCAATTTACTATTATGTCTTAAAAGAAAAGTGTTCAATCAATGTATCCATCCAATTCTTACTTACGGATCAGAGACATGGACCTTAAGTAAAATAAAACATTCAGAGGCTGCAAACTACTGAAAGAAGTATGGAGAGGTTCATGCTTGATATAATCAGGAAGCATAGGAAGAGGAACTCGTGGATCAGGAAAATGACTGTAGTTGATGAGATCACGATCAAGGTAAAAACCCTGAAATGGCAATGGGCTGGACATATTGCTAGAAGAACTGACCATCGTTGGACAACTTTTCACTTGTCCATCGATGGATTACGCTCCAAGGGACAAGATAAGATTCAGAAGATCATGTGGAAGATGGGTGGATGACATTCCAAAGCATGTCGGAGTGACATGGAGGAGACTGGCTCACGACAAATTTGTGGAAGAAATTTGGGGAGACTTTCATCCAGCAGTGGGTTCATAATGGTTGTTAATGATAATTCCATGTCGAATATAATGTGTTGCAAAATCGAAGGGTGGTTTTACACCCTATTAAAGAATGCTTGTATCTCTTTGCACAAGTGTTTTCATTATTTTGTCCACCCTGTGCATTTGAAATAAATAACGTTCTCAAACTTCACGTTGTCGACTGAACAATTTTCAAAGCTTTCTTGATCCTTATATCTGGAAACTTTTTAATATTTTTCGCCAGAGAGAGCTTAATAGTGCATGGAAAACTCTTAAGTAATCTTTCAGAATTCCGGAAGCAACGATGTCACGGTCCACAAACAGATTGAAGAACTAAACTATAGACAAAGCGGTGACATAAGCACGTTTCTATGTATCTTGGAAAAAAATGTTAAAAATATTGATAACATTAGGATTAGAGACTGTTCATTCGGGAACTGTGATTTTACCATCGCGAAGAAAAACCTGATATTTGAGTGGTTAAATGATACCATGTTACATAAACGCATTTATGTGGAATGAGTTTTAAGAGCTTGCCAGACATTGTGCTCTATCTTTGTGTACCATTCGTCCGAGTCTGATTCGAAACAAAAGAATTTGTGACCGACTCTTGATAGGCAAATTATTGTAACGGTGGTTGATAGATTCTGCACATCCCTTTCCATCTGACCGACTCATCAAAAATGAAGCAGTGCAGTTCGGTGAAGTAAACAACGAACAGCCGGCTGTCCAGTTAGCATATGTAGGTTGATGACCCGTCTGTTGTTTGGTGCTAGTGACCTTTTCGCAGGACCCATCGGCAACCGGAGGTCAGTCCGTGGTTCTTGAAGAGAAGCTAAACCGTTATTTATGGATTGTCCTTGGTGAGCATTATGTGGGAGGTCGTATTGTTTAATGCCTGTTCTCACTAGCTTGTCAATACACTAGTATGGCTCATTCATTCACGATAAGCGTACTTCCTCTCAACATTAAAGCTTATCCATTCGAATTAGTACGCTTGACATTATTTCTCTTTGAGATATTCCAAACGTCTAACCTACGATGTTATTTCCTTAAACAGACTATGAACGTAGTTATCCCTCCACTCGGACTAAGATTTGCGCATAAATTTAAAAGCGAATTTTAGTAATTGCTATTTCCTTGTTTCTCGATAATGAAGTGATGTTATTGGAAAAACTTCTAAAATATTAATGACTGAAAGTTTAAAAATGTTCAGAAGCTTTTTCTTTTTATTTCAAAAACCGTTTACAAGTTTGTACAATAAATTCACGAGAAGACTGACGGCTTAAATTCCGGTATCGAGTGAGATATTGGTGTTGCATTTGCCCTTCTGTTCTGCTACGATTTTTCCTTGGGGTACAGCTAGGGCCGGATTATACTAGGCTGTGGCGCGGAACTACCACTGAATTGTGGCCCTTTTCAAAAAACTTTTCCTGTTTCTATGAATTATTTTACTAACAATTATTTTTAGTGAATCACTATGATGTTATCTTTGTGTGTGTGTGTGGGGGGGGGGGGTCATCCGGAGAGTCTGGGGAAATCCTGCAGGTTCTTCGGATTTTATTAACGGAAATAAATCATTATGTCGGTATTATTATTATTACTACTATAGCACATTCTACTTTACTTAACTAGCGGCTTGTGTATTAGTTGTATTTTTATTTGTTTTATATAGACAGACTACTCACATCAATTGCTTTTAAATAAAAATATTTTTAAACACTAAATTAAAAACATGAGCAAAAAATTTTATTTAGGGGTATTTAAAAACATTTTCTTAGTTCAGAAAAAATGTTTCCGCTAGTCTGGTGAGAACAAGGCCATTACTTTGTAATACAAAGTATTCATATTTACCTTTTAAGTGGCAAAAATGCTGGCAATTTCAGAACATTTCAAGGGTGTGTATGTGTGTGTCGCGCCCCAGCCGATTTATCCGTATTGAATGGCCAAGTTCATAAATAATTGTTTTTAAAAATACTAGTAAGCAATGCGTAAATTTTCGAAACAGTTTGTATAAAAATTGAAATTTAATTTGGAGATACACTGTAAAAAAAAATTCCGAAATTCACGGGCAACTTCTCGTCATTTTTTTCGCGAATTAACGAAGCATATTTCTGATACAACTCTTTCCGTGTAATGACTGAAAGAAACCTGAATTCCACGGAGTTTTTGTACAAAGGGAAAACTCTGAATTTTCAGAAACCTTTCCGCAGTTTCTTTCTTATATTGACGGTAAATTACCGTTTTAGAGATGTGTTAACGGAAAATTCTCATTTTTTGAAACCTTTCCGCAATTCCTTTTGTATATTAACGAAAAAACTCTGTTCTCACTTTTTCCGTATCCGTATGAGGAGAATTTACCGGTAACAGGATCGATTCGGGAGAATATTTGAGGTTTGATTAACTTTTAAATTTCAATCATCTGTCGAATTTTGAAGTTTCCGAGCCAGATCGGATATTGTGGACAGCATATCGCATGGATTTTGTTTATTGTTGCACAGGATATTTCTTCTCCTTTCCTCTATTTGGTGAACCAGCTACTTATTATATATTGTGTTACTGTAAGAAACCTGGTATTTATTGTACAGATGATTATGCGATGTCTGTGTATCAGTCTTCGGACAACTTAAGACAAAAGCTCTTACAGTTATCAAGAGGAAATTTCATATTTACTTTTGTGTGTGTGTGTGTAAAATACTATAAAAAAAGTACATTTCACCATTTTTAACGATAACTGAAAGTCATTGCCGGTCAAAAAAATCAAGTTGCTGCATTTTGTTGCTTCGAAAAATCACGCTGAAAAATGCTTAATTTGTGAAAAGTCCTCCTACAGAAAAAAAAAAAAAAAATTACAAACCGATTCAGAAAAATAATAAGCTCCAACAAAAAACTAAATCACTCGCATTAGTGACAAAAAACAAAATTTCATCGGCGCGGAATTGTTTGCATGATGCACGTGTAGCTGATCGCCGAGCGTTTGTAGCTCATTGGTTAAAGGCGTGAGTTATCTGTTGAGCCAGTTATAACTTTGGGTGGTTCGATCCTGAGTCAGCGGAAGGAATGCCTTGGTAAGGGTTGAAAAGTACAGGGTCGTTGATTTTGCGGAATTTTAGTTTAAATACGGAAAAATCTGAAATGGACTTCACTGAAATAAACGGAATTTCTGTCTACGGAAAATCTGTGAAAATACGGAAGTTAAAACAAACGCGCACTTTTAAAAAGGGAAATTTCTGAAAAAGACGAATACCTACCGGCAACTTTGCTGCACGTTATTATAAGAAATTGGCCGTGAATTCACACCACTTATTTTTCACAGTGTTCAATGAGTGACTACCTACTTAATATTTCCTAGTTTCTCCTTTCGTCCCCAGTACAGCAGCTATCCGACGTGGCATCGATTCAACATACACTGAGTGATCACTGTATTATGACCACCTACCTAATACTTCGTAGTTCCTCCTTTCGCCCTCAGTACAAAAACTATCCGACGTGGCATTGATTCAATAAGATGCCGGAAGCAGTTGGGAGGGATGGCCAAACAAGTGGTGAGCAATGCGGCCTTCAATGCAGGTATGGAGGTAATTGGTGTATCCAGACGCCTGATATGCCATTCCATATGTCCCACAATGCTCTATGGGATTGCTATCGAGGAAGATCGGAGGCCAGTCGGTTTACTTGGAAGTCTAAACTGTGTTCCTCAAACCATTTCTGTACAACATTGGACCTGTGGCTTCGTACACTGTGACCTTGGAAGACACCGTCGCCATTCTGGAAAAAGAGCAACATTGCTGGGTGTACAGAGTCAGCAAGCAATTCACGATAGATAGCTGGACCTGTGGCTCGGCGCATTGTCATCTTGGAAGACATTGTCGCCATTTGAAAAAAGTACATTACTGGGTGTACAGAGTCAGCAAGCAATTCACGATAGATAGATGGATCTGTGGCTCGGCGCATTTTTATCTTGGAAGACACCATTCAGGAAAAAGTGCAACATTGCTGGGTGTACAGAGTCAGCAAGCAATTCACGATAGATAGCTGGACCTGTGGCTCGGCACATTGTCATCTTGGAAGACACCGTCGCCATTCTGGAAAAAGTGCAACATTGCTGGGTGTACAGAGTCAGGAAGCAATTCACGATTGTGGGCACCAGTCATTCGTTGTATCACATACACTAGAAGTCCAAGTTTCTGCCAGGCAAACATGCCCCACACCATACAACCGCCTCCACAGGCTTGCACTGTGGAGACCATGCATGATGGATCGAGTGCCTAATGTTGTTTGCACCAAATAAGTGCACGACCATCCACGGAGTGGAGTGGAAAACGCGATTCGTCACACCAGCACACTTTTCCCAACTTATCTGATGTTCAACTTGCATGATCTTTGCACCAGACGAGGTTTTTTTTGCGCTGATGAACAGTGGTTAGGAGAGGACATCGTCGGGGTCGTCTGCTGTTATAGCCCACACGTGCGAGCATGCGACGCATGGTCGTGACCGATACTGTCCCGGGTTGACCTCTGTTGCACTGCGTAGTCAACTGTTGAACAGTCCTGCATCTGTTCGTCTGTACCTGTCGTCGGACCCGGCGTTCACCTCTCACATCAACATTTCAGTTTTGCCTCCGGGTCATTGTTTGAATATTTCCATGCCAGTCCTGATACATTTTAACTACGGCGGCTCGTGAACAACCCACCAGTTCAGCCGTTTGGGAAATCTAGGCACTCGTTCTCCGGGCTCCCACAATCTGTCCTTTCTCAAAGTCCGATAAATGTTTCCGTTTTGTAACGTACCAGGAGATGTGACGTACCTGCCAGAAGGACGCACACGACATAAAGGCAAATAAGAATCAGAATAAAATGTCCGCGTAGCTCAATTGGTAGAGCAACTTGTTCCGGAATAAGCGGCCTCGGGTTCGAATCCCGGCGTAGGACAAAAATGACGGAGAAATTTACTTCGTTATAATGGCGCCCGAACTATCCGGAGGACCCGACCGTTCACAATCTCGCAATGGTGTGATGTTATTTCCACACCGCGAGATAAGAAAAATAAGAGCAGCACTTCGAAAAAAAAAAAAAAAAAAAATAAGGGGGAGATGATGTAACGTACCAGGAGATGTGACGTACCTGCCAGAAGGACGCACACGACATAAAAGGCAGATAAGAATCAGAATAAAATGTCCGCGTAGCTCAATTGGTAGAGCAACTTATTCCGGAATGAGTGGACCCGGGTTCGAATCCTGCGGGGATAAAAATGACGGAGAAATTTACTTCGTTATAGTTTACCCATCACGCTCCGAATTTTACTACCTACTACTCCACTCAAACGTTATATATACTACGTCGGTTGACTGATTACGTCCTCTAGAAAATCACGTCGTCCATGTGCGGCACCGACTTTTGATAGGAGTTCTCATAATTCAGTGATCACTCTGTGTAAAATGTTCTATTCTATTGGGTTGTCGGAAAAGTCATGACGTATTTTGGCACCCGATGGCGATTGGGCGGTTTTGGAAGTACTGGAGGCATGCGCAGCTCTGTTATCGCTATGGCATTCAACAGGTGCCAGTTCTAGCTGCAGTCTAAAAGGAATAGTGAGCGATTTGGTTGATTTGACATCAAGTTGAAGCTGTGCATTGTCGCCATATTTTACTGTTTTACTTCCGTAAAGGGAAGAACGCGCGTCAAGCTTGTGAAAAGTTGCGTAAAGTGTTCATATGATAATGCTCTACAAGAACGTAAGTGCCAGCGGTGGTTCGCAAAATTCCGTGCTGGTGATTTTGACCTCAACGATGCGCCTCGGTCCTGGGAGGCCAACCGAGGTTGATGACGACCAGATCAAGGCATTGATCGAGTCAAACCCACGTTACACGACACGAGAGATTGCAGACACATTACACTGATAACTGGTGACGAAAAGTGAATTGTGTACTACAATGTGCTGCGCAAACGGTCTTGGTCCCGACGTGCTGCTTCGCCTCAAACGACATCCAAAGCAGACGTTCATCAGCGGAAGGTTCTGGTCTCAGTGTGGTGGGATTTTAAAGGTGTCGTGTTTTTCGAGCTCCTACCACGGAATCAAACAATCAACTCGAATGTGTACTGTCGGCAACTGGACAGTTTGAACGAATCCATTGTCCAGAAACGTCCAGAGCTCGTTCATCGTAAAGGTGTTGTGTTCCATCACGACAACGCGAGACCACACACAAGTTTGATCACCCGCCAAAATTTATTGGAGCTTGGATGGATGTGTTGCTATACCCAGCATACTCACCTGACCTTACGCCTTCAGACTTCCACTTGTTTCGCTGTTTTCAAAAGTCCTTACGTGGTATAACGTTCAATTCAGATGAGGCTGTTGTAAATCAGCACCTTGTACAGTTTTTCGCCACGAAAGACAGGTCCTTCTATGAACGAGGCATTCTGCAGCTCACTGAAAGATAGTAAAAGTATATCGAACAAAACGGGCATTATATCATTGATTGATCTTTGTTCTTTCTATCAATAAATGACCTTTGCAAAACATGGCTAAAATACGTCATGACTTTTCCGACAACCCAATAACTTCATCAGTTTGAAAAAAAAAAAAAAAAAAAAAAAACAAGAACTAGAGGTTCAGAAGCAGGGAAAGCTTATAGGTGAAATGAAAGAGGTTTTCGTCTGATCATGAAAAGCAATGCATGTGTTTTGTTCTGTTCTTCAGTAATTAATACACACAATTGACGTGGACTAGGAACATCAAACAGAAGTCATCGCTCTTTCCACGTTTGTAAGTGAGTCACGAAAAAATTCTCATCGGCCGCAACCGGTAATCAAACTCACGGTCTTCCAGTTGTGTGTATTAATTATTCAGGGTCTTCCAGTTTTGTGTATTAATTGTGTGTATTAATTATTCATTCGCCTCCTAGTTATTTGTTCAGTTGCTGCTTTCCATCTTCGGTGAATACCCACCAGCATTGTGCGGGGCTCCAAGAAGCAAACTGCCATGTGATTTGGTAGTTAGTCATATGTGATTTTGGAGAATTCGAGGCCGCTGTGGTGCAGTGGTAGCACGTTCGGCGCGTAACTGGAAAACCCTGGGTTCGATTCCCGGTGGCGGCCGATGATAATTTTTTCGTGACTCACTTATAAACGTGGAAAGAGCGGCGACTTCTGTTTGCTGTTCTTCTGTATTGTCTGGTATTATTAGTAATCAGGAACAGGGAAGGTCACCGTGTAGAGTGGACTTTGAAGTGTGTGTGCGACAGTGTGAGTGAC
Organism: Macrothele yani; assembly: GCA_039090855.1. Classification (NCBI taxonomy): domain Eukaryota; kingdom Metazoa; phylum Arthropoda; class Arachnida; order Araneae; family Macrothelidae; genus Macrothele; species Macrothele yani. Next base: position 137,977,650 of record CM077023.1, read on the forward strand.
AAAGCCGAGGTACGTATCTCGATTGGGCCATTAAAAAAAACCCGTGGAGGTGTTCCCAACTGCACTGCTTTTCGTCTGTTTTGAAGGTGGTTTTTTTTTTCATCTGTTTCCGTTTCCCACACGTAAGTCACGCAATTTGACATACGGATATCGGCTTTGTTGTCATCTTTTCTTCAGTTCTCTCCTTCTTTGAGAAAAGGTCAAACAGAAAATTTCCATGCCAAACATTTCGAACACTAGGCATGGCTCCTGAAAACAGAAAATTCCAATTGGTCTATACTGTATATACAAAGGCCGTTCCATAAAAATTGAGAGTAATTTATTTTGAGTTGGCAAAAATGCGAAGGGGGAAAATAACCACGTAGACGACTAACTGAATTAAGGAAGTATCTATGGCAACAGTTATTAGCCGTGGAACATGATTCTGGTTTTGTTATTGCGCAGTTGTTTAAGGTACGTCTGCATTTCGCCATACAGCTATAGAGATGAGTGATTCAGAGTTAAGAACTGAAATGCGTTATGCGATAAAATTTTGCCATCGTTTGGGTAAAACGACTCCAGAAACAGTTGATTTAATGAAAACGCTTACAAAGATAAATGCTTGGGTGAGTCAACGATTTTTAGATGGCACCATGATTTCAGAAAAGGGCGTTTATCGGCAGAACTAGTTCCTAGGCCTGATCAACCTGAAAGTGTCGTTACGGAGCGTATTGTTAACACTGTTTGAGAAATTCTACAAGAATATCGACGAATGATGTGTGAAGGCATAGCGGAGTCACCTAATAATTTTAAAAACGTCCGCATTCTACACGACAAATTACTGCTGCATCGTGCGTGTTCCAGATGGGTACCTCATCACCGGAGGAGAGAACAATTGTTAGCCAGAGTTTACGTGTGTCATGAGTGGAGACGAATGGTTGCAAAGGATCCAAACTTTCTAAACACAGTAATAACTGCCGATGAAACATGAGTCCACTATTTCGACCCCCTCACGAAGTGCGCAACAAGTGTCTGGAAACTCAGACTCGACTCCGCCAAACTAAATCAGCTGGGAAGGTGATGATGGTAACGTAATTTTCTTTGATCATAAAGGTGTAGTCTACCAGCATGCCGTTCCTCCACAAATTACTGTCAACGTTGAGTATAGCATTTCAGTCTTGAAGCATCTGCGATGACACATATCGATTAAGCGACCGGAACTGGTGGGCAAGTGGACCCTACACCATGATAACGCCCGAAAGACAGTATTGAAAATCATGCCACAGCCTGCCTACAGTCCTGATCTCACCCCGTGCAATTTCTAGTTGTTTCCAGCAATGAAGAAGTTCCGTGGCGCAGCATTCAACACAGATGCTGACGTTATTAAAGCTGTACAGGGGTCGCTAAAGCAGCTTCCACAAAACGCCTTCGCCACATGCTTTGAAAAGTGAACTGAACGATGGGACCGTTGCATATCATCCAAGGGAAGATAATTTGAGAAAGAATAACATGTATTTTGCAGTACCTATATTTCTTCATTTTGTGTGATTTTACTCTGAGCTTTTATGGAACGGCCGTTGTATATATATATGATGTACACACTGAAGTGCCAAAAAAACTCGGATACATTTCTTATACGGCGTTGGTCATCCTCGCGATCGAATAAAGGCAGCAACGCGACGGGGAATGGAGTCCATGACCTCTCTGTAGTACTGTAGAGAAAGTGCACATCATGCTTTCTGAATAACGTCCCACAATTCGGTAACACTCGCAGGTGGACGATTCCTGGCATTGATGGCGCGTTGAACATCAAAATCCGGCGAACGAGGAGGCCAAGTCAGGATGCCAAACTCCGTGGGATGTTCATCTAGCCATAATCGGGCGACTGAAGACGCGTGCGGTGGCGCATTGTTGTGTTGAAAGAGCTTGCACCCCTCGGAGGGGTTGCGTGATATGAATGGGTGAAAATGATCCTCAAGGATGATTGCGTAGCCTCCACCGGTGAGAGCGGTCTGCAGACGCATAAAGTGGTCTTAATGCGTGACAGATAAAAACACCCCACTCCATAACAGAGCCACCGCCGCCCTGCACTAGCCCTTGTAGTCATGCGGGTTCCATTGCCTTGTGGGGTTGTAGCCACACCCGGTGTCTGCCATCTGCCCGAAACAGTTGGTACCGCTATTCGTCGGACCAGGCTCCACGTTACCAGTCATCTTGCGTCCAATGGCGGTGTTCCCGAGTCCAGGCGGGGCTCACAGCCTTGTGTCGTCGTGTCAGCAATGGCACCACTCGGGTTAGCCGTCGGCTCCGGAACCCCATAGAACACAGGGAACGTTGCACTGTCTGAACGCCGATGCTACTACTGGCCCTAGCATTGAATTATGCTGCGATTTGCTGCAATGTTGCCCACCTTGTCGATCTTACGATGCGTGCCAGACGCCGCTGTCCACGATCGTTCAGGCCTTCTCTTACGGCCACACCGGTCTCGCACCCTGGGTTTTCCCCGTGCGTTTGTATACTTCAGGTGCGCCCTTGAAATTGTTAACCGTCTAAATCCAAATTTATTGGTAATTTCTGAGATGGAGTAACCCATCTCTCGGGCGCCGACTATCATACCACGTTCGAATTCGCTTAAATCCTGATAAGCTGCCATCTGAACTGCGAATGCTACTACTTGAGCTTGCGGAGATATCTGCCTCTATACGCACGTAGTTTTCGGAAGATACCATTTACCCTACGGGTGTGGTAGCATGTAATGGAAATGGTAGCGCCTTTCCCAATTTTTTTTGGCATCTCAGTGTGTGTATATATATATATATTCTATAAAGAAGATACCTAAGCAAAAAAATACAAATATAATTTTGACTCACACCTAGTACAACATAGAAAAGGTTATGTATCTACCTGTGTGAGTAAAAGGAGAAAAGATAAAAAAATAAAATAAAACAACTGAATGTAGAAGGTGTCGAGAATACTGAGCCTTGGCTTTATCAAGGACCAGCAAAAACTCTGCATTTTCTCACTTCCACAAAGACCTAGTTGGAAATGGGTTTCTGCAAGGCCATAGATGCAAGTAACATTCCCGCCTAAAATAGTTTAAAAAATATATATATGTCATGTCCTCCGTAGAGTTGCATGACCTAGCACTGGTTAACAATTTCGCTTGCATCCATTAACCTTCCTGGCCCGACCCATACTCTTCATCTGTTACTATTAAACAGAGAGAAGAAGATTAAAGAGAACTCAAGCTGTGAGAGTGACATAATAATTAGAAATGATTTTCAGCCATAACGAAATTCCAAGTTCGTTTGAGAGAGAATTTAAACCTGAAAATCAATGCAAAAGAAATCCAAATTTTTACATTGCAATTAAAAAAGGAAATATTAATTTTTAACGAACAGAATTTTGAAAGAAAACTTGAGTCTAAAACCCCCTACTCTACAACTTATGACAGCACGAAAACGAGAATAAGTTAAAGATAATAATTAACTAAAGAAAACTTTGTGAAAGTTATATACCTTAAACAGTTAGTTGCAATATGTACAAAGTATTTCAGCAGTGCTTTTAAGTGCATGATTAATTAGTTATTAAGAACTTAACTACTTTGAAAAAACAGCGCATAGACAGCGCATAGAAAAGGAACAAGCTTAGCCATCTTCTGTTCCTAGGTACCCCAAAAGACGCTCAAAGTTACAAAGAAAAGAAAGAGTTAAAACCCGCAAAAATGTTAACAGACAAACCAATGCCTAAAAGCTGAAAAGCTAAAAAACGACAGAGAAAAAGTACATGAAGTACAAACATTGAACTTATAAAACCTAGAACCCAAAAACCAGGAAGAGAGCTTACCTCTTGTGTGACAAAAACGTTTCTCCTCACAAGAGAAGAACATGGCTGACCTCTTCCGCCACTCCCTAGACGCTGGGGGGCAGTGAGGGTGGGGCTGATGGCCTCCTCATACAGCAAGAAACCAACGCGCGGAGATTTTAACCAGAGAAAAAAAAAAATATATATATATATATATATATATATAAACTTAAGACTGTGGATCTGTATGATCAGAAAGAGCAGAATTAACTCTCCAGAATACATGAGGAATATTATAAAATACACGAGCAGTGTATTTAATAATCTTTGCATGTATTAAATCACCTTAGTGAGCTTCTATAGATTAATCAGAATCTTATTAATTTTAATGTTGGTTTTACTATTTTTAGTATAGCTATCCTAGTGATGAATAACTAGTTTTCTTTTTTATTTGTTTTTATTTTCTTTTATAAACAGATTTTTAAGCTTTTTTTGTGATTTTGTTTATATTATTTAATTTTTTGTTTTAATAGGACCGTCATATCCATAGCACTAAGGTTCCTTTAGGTAGTTAATAGGCATCCTCTAGCCAACTTCCTTACGGTTTGATTGGTCAGAATCATATTATTAACTGTGTAGAAAATTAAAGCAGATCTGCCAACCTTACTCTATTATTCAGAATAATTTTTCTTAAAGTTCTTTTGATGAAAGAAGAAGGAATTTCGTTCTCTAGAAAACTTTCTAATAGTATATTAATGTGGTAATTGAAGTCCAAATTGTTGCTGCAAATTCTTGAAATTCTTAGGACCTGAGAAATTAGTACATTCTCAATTACTTTGGTTGAAATGTTATTATTCCAGTGTAGATATTTAATTACTTTGAAAGGAAAATTAACTCTTTTATCAAAGAGGCTAATAGATGGGTTACCTCTGTTGAGCTTAATGCTTAAGTCTAGGAACTCAAGTTCCTGATTACTGTGGTTGGTTTTACATAAGTTTAGAGAGCTAGGATAGATATTATCAAAATCACTCTCTATAACTTCTGAATTATTGATACACAGCAGATCATCAATATATCTAAAAGTGTAAAGGTAGTTATCTGAGCAGGTGGGGTGATTTTTAATGAATTTATATTCCTTAAAGAACAGGAATAGATTAGCGATATTCGTGGACGTTGATGTTCCCATGGGAATACCGTTCACTTGCTTATAGAGAGTCACTGCCCCCAGCGTCTAGGGAGTGGCGGAAGAGGTCAGCCATGTTCTTCTCTTGTGAGGAGAAAAGTTTTTGTCACACAAGAGGTAAGCTCTCTTCCTGGTTTTTGGTTTCTAGGTTTTATAAGTTCAATGTTTGTACTTCATGTACTTTTTCTCTGTCGTTTTTTAGCTTTTCAGCTTTTAGGCATTGGTTTGTCTGTTAACATTTTTGCGGGTTTTAACTCTTTCTTTTCTTTGTAACTTTGAGCGTCTTTTGGGGTACCTAGGAACAGAAGATGGCTAAGCTTGTTCCTTTTCTATGCGCTGTCTATGCGCTGTTTTTTCAAAGTAGTTAAGTTCTTAATAACTAATTAATCATGCACTTAAAGCACTGCTGAAATACTTTGTACATATTGCAACTAACTGTTTAAGGTATATAACTTTCACAAAGTTTTCTTTAGTTAATTATTATCTTTAACTTATTCTCGTTTTCGTGCTGTCATAAGTTGTAGAGTAGGGGGTTTTAGACTCAAGTTTTCTTTCAAAATTCTGTTCGTTAAAAATTAATATTTCCTTTTTTAATTGCAATGTAAAAATTTGGATTTCTTTTGCATTGATTTTCAGGTTTAAATTCTCTCTCAAACGAACTTGGAATTTCGTTGTGGCTGAAAATCATTTCTAATTATTATGTCACTCTCACAGCTTGAGTTCTCTTTAATCTTCTTCTCTCTGTTTAATAGTAACAGATGAAGAGCATGGGTCGGGCCAGGAAGGTTAATGGATGCAAGCGAAATTGTTAACCAGTGCTAGGTCATGCAACTCTACGGAGGACATGATATATATATATTTTTTAAACTATTTTAGGTGGGAATGTTACTTGCATCTATGGCCTTGCAGAAACCCATTTCCAACTAGGTCTTTGTGGAAGTGAGAAAATGCAGAGTTTTTGCTGGTCCTTGATAAAGCCAAGGCTCAGTATTCTCGACACCTTCTACATTCAGTTGTTTTATTTTATTTTTTTATCTTTTCTCCTTTTTCTCACACAGGTAGATACATAACCTTTTCTATGTTGTACTAGGTGTGAGTCAAAATTATATTTGTATTTTTTTGCTTAGGTATCTTCTTTATAGAATGTGAATTCTGAATTTTCAAAACTGCTGCGTTGCGCGTTTTGATTTTCAGGTTATTTTGCAACCTTCGTTTTAAATTCTAAAGTTTTTTCTTAGTCTTCAGTTTTGCTCTTAAGTATATATATATATATATATATATATACTCCGAGTGATCACTGAATTATGACCACCACTATCAAAAGTGGATGCGGCCCTTTGACCACGTGATTTTCTGGAGGTCGCTATTAGTCGACCAACGTAACACAGTATATAAGGTGTGAGTAGAGCAGTAGGTAGTAAAATTCGGAGCTGATGGGTAAACGGAACGATTTATCGGACTTTGAGAAAGGGCAGGCGGTTGCCTCGACTTCTCAAACAGGTGAACTGGTGGGTTGTTCGCGAGCCGCCGTAGTTAAAGTGTATCAGGACTGGCGTGAAAATGGTCAAGCAACGACCCGGAGGCAAAACTGCACAGGGCAGTGAAAGGTTGATTTGAAAGGTGAACGCCGGGTCCGACGACAGGTACAGACCAACAGACGCAGGACTGTTCAACAGTTGACTACGCAGTGCAACAGAGGTCAACCCGGGACAGTATCGGTCACGAATACTATACGTCGCACGTGTGGGCTATATACCAGCAGACGACCCCGACGACATCCTCTCCCAACCACGGTTGATCAGCGCAAAAGATTCACCTGATGCAAAGATCATTCAAGTTGGACGTCGGATGTCTGGAAAAAGAGTCTTGGTCTGAAGAATAGCGTTTTTTGACTCCGCTCCGTGGATGGTCGTGCACGTATTTGGCTCAAACAAGATGAGGCACTCTATCCATCCTGTGTGGTCTCCACAGTGCAAGCTGGTGGAGGCGGTTGTATAGTGTGGGGCATATGAACTTGAACTCCTGGTGCATGTGGAAGAAGGTATGACTGGTGCCCACTATCGTGAATTGCTTGATGACTCTGTACACTCAGCAATGCTGCACTGTTTCATGAATGGCGACGGTGTCTTCCAAGATGACAATGTGCCGAGCCACAGGTCCAATGTTGTGCAGGAATGGGTTTGAGGAACACAGACCAGAATTCCAGTATAACGATTGGCCTTCGAACTTCCCCTATATCAACAACCGTGTTATACACTCACGAACATTGAAATTTGCGCACCTAGAAAAAAACATGCTTCAACCGCGAAACTTTGCAAATAGGTACCACGTTTGGTGCGAGTGGGCATGACTGCACACCCTGTGGTGGAGCTGCAAGCACAAAACGGCAGCCTTATAAACCGGCGTGCAGTCGATGCTTCAAGAAAGCGAAAGACACCGGCCGACGCAAGCAAGATTATAGAGTGACAAGAATGCCGGGTAGACGCCAGAGACGTCGATTTACGCAACTTATGGACTTTGGGAGAGGCCTGATCATCTGGCAGAAAACCGCAGGGTGGTCGGCTCGCCGTATAGCCCTTTGCGGTGGGTATACGGCACGCCGTATACACATTCTGTCCTACTGTACATACTGTCAGACTGACCATACCGTCAGACTGTTGAGAGAAGTGAAAAAGAACCAGGAGGACCACCGGTAGAGAAGATCGACGGATCGTGCGCCGGGTACGAACGGATCCCACGGGGACCCGGTTCACTATACAGGCAGATGAAGCGACTGCTGTGTGCCCACGAACCATTTCCCGGTGCCTCGCGCAAGCGAATCTGCGATCCCAGCGCCCCTTATGTGTGCTGCCATTAACACCGGAACATCGCCGGCTCCGTGTGCAGTGGTGCCAAGCCAGAGCGACGTGGTACGCCACAGGATGGCAACGTGTGGCGTACACACGACCGATGATCATCGTGTCCGTGTGTGGAGGTCCCCGGATCAACGGCACAACCCCAACCTCGCTATCGAGCGCTACACCTCCCCCACTGCAGGCATTATGGTGTGGGGAGCCATTGCCGACGATGGCCGATCAGCTGTAGTGGTGGTACGTGAATCATTGACGGGCCAGAGGTTTGTGGATGAGATCCTACGGCCCCATGTGCTCCCATTCCTGACCGGGGTTCCAGGTGCGCTATACTATCAGGATAATACCCACCGGCACACGGCTCGGGTTGCCCAGGACTGCCAACGTCACGTCCAGACACTTCCATGGCCTGTCCTCACCCCGGATATGTCCCCTATCGATCATGTATGGAACCAGCTGCCACCGTGCCGCACTATCTGGGATTTGGAGTACACAGTTCAACACTTGTGGGCCAGTCTACCGCAGGACAACATCAGCCGTCTCTTCGCCTCCATGCCGGACCGTATTGCAGCATGCATCACCGACCGAGGCGGTGCGACGCGCTATTGAAGATGACCGGACTGCGTATTTCGTTATATGATATATACGGTATATCTGCATATGCCGCCCCGGCGGCGCAGTGGTCTAAGGCTCTGGCCTCTGATCATTCGTCCGTAAGGGTTTCGGGTTCGAATCCCGGTGAGGCATGGATGTTGTGTTTGTCTTACGGCACTGGCTCTCTCCCTTCCCTGGAACCAGTGACCCTAAATTAGGGACGGGCGACTGCTTATAGCCCATTGAGTTGCTCACGGTGGTCGTTAAACCTCCAATAAAAAAAAAAAAAATATATATATCTGCATATACACTATCTACCAACAAGTAATTCGACGCCCCTGCAGTCGACGATATCTGCGGTCCTGATACACGTTACGACCGCCGCCGTTAAATATCGTGTGGGAAACAACAACGCAACCAATCGCATGCAAGATACCACGCAGTTCGGAGCTCTATGATTTCGAGAAAGGCGTAATCGTCGGGTATCACAGAAATGGCCGATCCATACGTGACATATCCAGCAAGTTGAAGTACCCAAAATTGACAGTGGCCTACGTGATTGGCAAGTGGAAGATGAGAGGTGTCTGTCGGAATGTGCCCCGACCCGGCAGATCCACAAAACTGGGAGTTAGAGACCGCCGGGTGCTGGCCAGAGAAATTCGGAAGAACCGCACCAAATCGATAGGCCACATCCGCGAGGAGTTTCAACAGGCATCCGGGAGTATTCTTTCGATGAATACCATCCGTAAGGAAGCCCATCTGCTCGGTTATCATGGACGTGCTGCCGCCCACAAGCCTTTGATCACCAAGTCCAATAGCGCTGCTCGGCTAACGTGGTGCAAAGAACGTCGACAGTGGGCCGTTGAACAGTGGAAACAGGTTCTCTGGAGCAACGAATCAAGGTTCGCCCTCTACCGTTCGGATGGCAGGGTCTGGGTTTGACGTCTGCCTGGAGAACGCCTCCTGCCGGAATGTATTGTGCCAACTGTAAAGTTCGGCGGCGGTAGAATTATGCTATGGGGGTGTTTCTCCTGGTATGGCACGGGACCCTTGGTCGCAATTCCTGGTAGACTCAACGCCGAGACCTACTGCACCATTTTGGATGACCATGCGCTTCCTACGTTGTGGCAATTTTACGGGGTGGACCCATGTTACTTTCAGGATGACAATGCCACCTATCATGTTGCGAGGTCCACCATGGCTTGGTATGGTGACAATGGGGTTAATCGAATGGACTGGCCTGCGCAGAACCCGGACCTTAACCCTATCGAGCACCTCTGGGACGAGTTGGAGCGTCGACTTAAGGGGTGCCCCCACCGTCCGAAATCGGTGAAGGAACTGACCTGTCTTCTCCAAGCCGAGTGGAAGAAAATACTGCTAGCCGTCGTACAACGCCTGGTTGAGAGTATGCTCCGGAGGGACGCAGCTGTAATCGCCGCTCGTGCAGGCTCCACCAACTATTGAAGGTGAATAAACTTCGTTTTCCTTTGCTATCACAGGTGTCCAATTACTTGTTGGTAGATAGTGTATATATATAACGAGAAAAACCCAAATTTGCATAAGAGTTCGGAAACTCAAAAGGAAGGTTAATTTAGAGGTATACGTCACAAGTTAAAAGAAAAAAACTGACTAAATATGACTCCTTCTTTCATAGCATGAAGGAGTATTTCCAAAGTACTGGTATAGACACATATTATTAAATTTTAAGTACTTGAAATACTTTTAATTCTTTTGCAGTGATGTCATTCGTGCAATAAGGAATCGCTTGCGACATGTGTTGAAATTTCATTTCAAATAGTACGCAGTAAACTGAAACTGTTTTTCAAGTGAAATATTGCCCAGCGAAGAAGATCACACTTGAAATGATATGCTTGAAACGTAACGGCTTGGGTTATGAGAAATAAAACTAATAAGTATCATCAGACGTTATCCATGTTCAGTCTATTTACACAGTACATGTATTAGTCAGGGATGTATTTTAGGGGACTGTTTTCGCGGTCCTGAGCACGCGAAACTTTTTTTCACAGGGATCAGCTGTTCGAAAACGGGATGCCTGCATCTTAGACCACACTACAACGGGTCGACCATGTGTGCTTTCGCGAAATACGTATGTATGGAAACAAGAAAACTAACGTAACGTATTTCCATACATGGGAAGTAATATTTGACATCCACTAGCCCCTCCTGCAAGTTCTGTTCTTTGTCGCAGGAACTAAAAAGGAAGGTAAAAGCAACTTTTACTTTCCTTTTCTGTATGTAAATTTGATTTCTTTTCGTTAGAAGTTTTTCTCCCTTAACAAATTATTTCTCCCAAAGAGTTTCTAAAGTTGGCATCACTGGCAGTGAGTCAAAGATCAAATTAATGATATGCAATGATCAGTTTCAGAGCGATATATTTGCTACGAGAACGATTTGTGACACGAGTAGATTTCTCGTTAACGATAAGAGCAGATTTGATATGTGCACGCTAAGAGCAGTTCTTTCTAGCGTACGATTTTTTAAAAGGTTTCTGAGTTAAAGATTTGTTGAACGGAATTTAGATAACATCTTGAGGTTGTGTATTTTCAAGATAACGATTTAGTAGTTTGAAGTATTGCAATGCGTCTGACAAGTGCGTCCCAGGCATGTTAAATTGAATTTAAGTCAATGGAACATGTTGTCCACTATCTGAGCACTATGAGTTCGAGCATTTATCGTCCATGAAAAGGAACGAATCATCGACGGCTGCAGCATACTGCATGAAAATAGGTCTCAGAATCTCGTCTGTATATCTCTGGGCCGTCAGACTGCCGTTTAGGACACGTACATGTCCATATGTCCACCGATACTTATGCCTTCCCAGACCATCTATCCATGCCCACCGTAATGTGATGTTTCCTGCACAAAAGTTGAGTTATTTCGTGTGCTAGGTCCCCTCCAGATAAGGTCTCGTCGACTTTCGGAGTCTAGACTGAATCTAAACTCGTCAGAGAAGAGAACTTGACTCCACTCGTCGTGTTCCCAATCACGATGATCCTCAGTCCAGTTTCTACGGAACGTACGGTGTCGTGGGGTTAAAGGGACACAAAGGCAATTGTGGATAGTTTGAGTTGGCAATCTGCGTTCTGCTGACACGAGGGTGTCTCGCTGGAGCTGAATATGATTTTGCCGCTTGTTCCGACGGGCTGTTAACAATAGATAACGGGCCGACCCGGTGACGTAGTGGTCTAAGCGATGGCTTACGGCCATTCGTCCGTGAAGGGTCAAGGTTCAAATTCCAGTGAGGAATGAATGTTGTGTATGTCTTACGTCATTGGTTCTCTCCCTTCCCTGTAACCAGTGGCCCTGAATTAGAGACGGGCGATTACTTATAGCCCGTTGAGTTGCTCACGGCAGTCGTTAAGCCTTCAATGAAAAAAAAAAAAAAAAGATAACGGTCATCTCTTGCTGTAATTTCTCGTAGACGGCCTTGGCCTTGCTTTTTTCGAACATTTCCCGTATCCTGGAATCGTGTCCACAGTCGAGAAATGACACTTTGTTGACTTTCCAATGGTTTCTGCTACTACTCGCTGTCTGATATGCTTTTAGCCTGCCAATAGCTCTCCAGCCCGTTGATTCCGGTAAATCATGCTGTTGAGACTTACTTCGAACCTAAGACTTCAAGAAATGAAATTTCACGATAAACATGTCAGAATAAGTGAGCTCCCTGGAAATCTTCGTTTTTATCCCAATCTGTGATTAATGCATTCTGTCGTGTGACGTACATTCTAGTTTAACTTTCATTTTTCGTTTTTTTCTATGTAAATTTGAGTTTGTTTTGTTTGTACTTCCAGCTTTAACGTTATATCTTTTCCCTCAAACGAGAATGAGGTTGGCAACAATTGAGGTCAGAGTGAACGTGACGTATGAATATATGAGATAAGACCGATAGATAAAAGGACGAGATAACAGTTACTGGTGGTGGATATGTGGCTGAGGTGAATTACGTTATTATTTCGAAGTGTGATCTGTTCTATTGATATAATGGAGGAATAAAAAGGAATTACCGTAAGTTGACTTCTGTCTTATGTTTCGTCTGGCCGTAAAGATTTAATTAGGTACTATTGCATCGTATTCTTATCTAATGGTTTAAACATAAAGTAAGAACCAATATCTCTGCACGAAAAAGACAATTACGTTATAGACGTCATATGCTAATTTGCATGAGGATATGTATGATTTGGCTGTCTACGTCACACCCTACTTTCGTTTCCCACGTTTCGGTAAGATATCACACAATTGGTTTGCATAGTGTTGCCAAAGTTACATACTCCCTAATTATTTTAAGCAGTGTTGGAGTTTTAAACACTTATAGCTGTTGTATCAAAGGATTAATTGATTAGTTAACTAATTGGCTAACGTTCTTAAATAGCTGTGTTACCCATAAATCACACTTTGTAGACGAATAACCAAACGATCAGGTATAAAGAATCAGCAAGTCACTTACGTTAGTCCACAAATTTATTTGATAATCACGCGTACTTTTGGACATCAAGATCATCCCTTGCCAGAATATAATCTCTATGGTTTCAATCCAGACCACAGTCTTAATATAATAACATTCGTTCGTCGATCACATATATTTTATCATTTCCACCAAAAGCTATCAACTCTTACACTGCTGGACAATTGCTAAGGACGGATCAAAAACGGCTATATAGCGCATAAAAAAGTAAGTGTGCTTGGGTGCCAAGTGAAATAAAATAATGTCAGAATGCCAGGACATTACAAAAAAGACAATTTATTGTGCTCTGAAATCCAGAAGGCTTTGGAACATGTTCAAGGGACAAACAGGCCATTTTGTGCAGAATACGTAAACGTGAAAAAAATGCAATTACCGTCCGCAGGCGTTCCGGCGTAAGATGTCATTACGGGATATGGCCACCATGGAGGGCGATGCAAGATTCCACACGTCATGTCATGCTTTGCACAACATTATCAAGCAGCTGTTGGGGTAATTTATCCCATTCCTCTGTCAGTGCACGGATGAGGGAGTCCTTGTTTATTGGAGGGCATTGGCGACCAGCAAGACTCCTCCCCAAAGCATCCCACACATTTTCAATGGGATTCAGATCTGGAGAACGTGCTGGCCATACGAGGCGTTGAATATCCTCGCTCTCAAGACACTCCTGGACAGCGACTGTTCGATGACATGTTGCGTTGTCGTCCATGAAAATGAATCTATCACCGACAGCACCACGGAACATGCGAACATGAGGTAGCAGAACATCATTAATGTATCGTTGGCCAGTCATAGTCCCAGTTGGAAGCACATAGAGGGACGTACGGCCATTGATCATGATGCCAGCCCATACCATGACACTACATGTCGGATATCGGTCCCTTTCCTGTATGTTTGCTGAACAATATGCAGTACCACTATCACGCCAGATCAGTTGTCGTCGACAATCAGACGATAGACTGTATCTACTCTCATCTGCGAAGAGGACAGCAGACCAGTCGTTATCAGTCCATTGGCACCATTGCAAACGGGTGGTACGGTGACGTCTGGACAACGGGATGCACACAACAGGACGGCGGGCGTATAGTCCTCCTTCATGCAAACGTCTGGCGACAGTTTTTCGGGAGATCCGCTTGCCAGTAGCAGCCATAAACTGATTTGCTACCTCACAAGCTGTGCTGCGCCGGTGTCTTTTTGTTGATAGCACTATCTACCGATCTTCTGCAGGTGTCGTACTGCGAAAACGACCTCCCCCGTGACGTTTGCTACACCCTCCATTTATTTGAAATGATTTTCAAAGCCTTGAAACAACATTGTGGCTGACGTCGAACTCCCGGGCAACATCTGTTATTTTTCGCCCTTCTTCAATCTTGCCAATAATACGGCCACGCGTAAAATCATCTAGGTGATGTCGGGAAGACATACTGAAAATTGCAAGTTCGTCAATTGATTCTTTCTCTTTCAACTTTGCGTTTGAACAACAACGGTCAATACGCGTCAAATCCTTTATATCTCTTATCAGCGCTATGAGCTCACGAACAAGTTCGGCAATCCAAAATTTGCATACGCACAACACGTCTTACTGTATCCCGCGCTTATGCTAATTTCCACATTTTCCTGCCTTCCATTTTATGGTTGCTATCGTTTGCTATTGTCATCCGTCTTTAGCAATTGTCCGGCAGTGTATTTCTTTCCCGCTACCAACTCTCAACTCTATCAATTTTCTTACTCAGTCAACTCTCTCATTTATACATTGAATTTAGTCATTTTATTATGCCCTGACTCTTTGTTAAGTGTTGTCAAATTGTAAAAGCCATTCGGGGAAGAATGCGCCGTTCAGTGGATAACATTTTAGCAAGAAGTAACTGAATTTACATTAGGAAAGAGAATCGCAAGAGGAAGGTTATTTAGAGGCGTAAGTCACATTAGTTTATGGTCTTCCTGCTACCAATTAAATTCATGTGTTGAGTGTGTGGTAGAAATGGTTAGATAAGAAGAGGCGCAGTGGAAATTTGCATATGGTGCTTGTGTATGTTAGTAGTTACAATTGTATTGCATATGGTGCTTGTGTATGTTAGTAGTTACAATTTCTGTTTGCCCCCTACTGGAAAACCAAGCTATAGGTGCCCATGTTTCCCTCCTTCAAAACCCCAAGACTTTCTCCTGTGAGGAGCACTGAGTTCCCGGAAATAAGACAAGACGATTTTGAACTGGAAGAATATTCGGAATGACAACAAGGAATCGTTTGGGACATGTGTTGAAATTTAATTTCAGATAGACTTGAGTTGGGCATCCTGTGGAGAACATCCAAGCATATGTTCTGAAGTATTCATCTCTTTCTAGACAATGAAGGCCACAAATTTCTACATTTGTTGGGACAACCTTGACAATGTGGATTCAAACAGGGGGACAGTTTGTTTTGTTGAAAAACATAGTTTGAGGAAATGCACGCATGATAATAGGTCGCTAAGCAAAAGAGAGGGAAAAAACAGCAGTATTGTTGCCTATTGTAGCTATTACCTTGATTTTCCGTGAGGCACTCTCTTAAGCAGTTTCTTCATTTTCACCGTCGCTTAAATATGTACCACACGCATCATGTCACACTGCTTAAACTATGTCTTCAACAGAAATAATTCACTTCCATTTAGCATCGAACGCGATCCAAAAATTTTCTATCTGAATTCCTAAGCTGTTTCTGCAAAGTGCTCGTAAATAATCTATAATCCCTAGTGATTCTATTTGATTTGAAACGAGAATGCAGAACAAGTGATTGTTCTCGTTGACTGAGTGCTCACGCGAAAGATGCTGCTTTCTTCGTAAAGTGATTTTTTTGTCAAAAGTTAATCTTGGATGCACGCTACTTTTTTAGAAGCATCATATATTACGTGCTTACTGCAGCTTAGAAAAACGTGGAGGATATTGAACACATGCTAAACAGAAACACATCTGCATGTAAAATATCCTGTCTACAAAAGAAGACTTCTGAGATGCTATCATTACCACCCGAGTGTGTAATTGTGAGAAACATATGTCCAAAAATCACAAAGCGTCAAAATACCCCAAAGGGGAGTTTTCGGAAGCAAAACACTTGATATTTTATGCGATGAAATCATCGGCTATGAATAGCTGGAAATGGTTAAAAACAGCTTAGAAGAAATATATATTAAAAGCCTGGCATTTAGGAAGAAAATACTGTAAAGAGAAATTGTGCTTGCGGAAAACACGACTCAAAGCAATTAACGCTCCGGTACGCAGCAGATTAAGATCGATATAATTTCGATTCACGCCCGATCAGAATCGTATCGTCCAGAGTTGAGAAAGCTTGATTGCATCTCAGTTCTATTTCAAGTGCCGTGCCGTAAAAAACTTCTACAAGCATCACGTCAATTTTTTCAGTCTGTCATTTTTTAGGATGTCGTGGCTAAATACATGTTTCGATATAGAAAATGCCACGCCATGAAGAAATGCACAAAATGAGATCAAACGTACCATACATGTAGACAAGTAGGTGGGAAAGAAGTGATTTAATTTCTGAGCGATTACATGAAAACGATGGGTGAGGGGATAGTACACTGAAATGCCATTGAGTTAGATATAGCAGAATTTATGCAAATGCTTGGCTGCTACCCCCGCATTTTTGGCGGAACCCTGGCCAAAACTGCCCAACTTTGCGCCAAAAATAGTTTTAGTTTACCAGTTTTGGCACAAACCTGGCCAAAACTTAGGTTAAATACAGCCATCGCCAACAGCTTCCCCGATAGTGATCGATTACAGGCGCTGTGGGTAAGACGCGTGATTTGGATGCTTTTGACAGAGGGCAGATTGTAGGTGCCCGTAAGATAGGTCACTTCATCTCAGAAGTCGTCAAAACATTGTTTCCCCGTGCTACAATGTCTAGAGTATTTCGGGAATACGAAAATTTTGACAAAAGAACAAGCTACCGAATGAATGGCAGAGGTGTACCAGCCTTGACAACTCCTGGTGTATATCGTTCGGGCCGTATGGTTCGAACTGATAGGCGGAAGACAATGTCCCAAATCGCCACCGATTTGAATAGTGGATTAAGTCGCCATGTCAGTGCAAGAAGAGTGAAACATACTCTTAAACATGAAGGGTTCGGGACCCGCCAGGCCAAAAATGCCCCACTGTTAACCATGTCAAGTTAGAACAGTACACACTCTTGTGGATAGGCAGTGATGGTCTGCGATGCGGGGTTTTCAGCTGGAATTCTTTGGAACCTTTGGAACCTTTGGTACGTGTAGTGTCGACTTTGAGTGCTCACAAATATGTAAACATCCTAGCCGACCATTTTCATCCGTTCATTTTCCAGAATGCATCCCAGCGGCAACGACGTATTCTAGAAATATAATTACCCATCCCACAAGTTTCACCTGGCTACTGCATGGTTACAAGAGAATTATAGTGAATTTGAAACGCTTCAGTGGCCACGCAGCAGCCCGGATTTAAACCCTTCGAACATCTTTGGGATACCGTCGAACAGGTTGTTCGGGCACGTATTCCATCGGCTACGAACCTGAGAGAATTATGGACAGCTTTGGAGGAGGCATGGCTCACGATACCTGCAAAACATTTTCGTAACTTTTGGAGTTCATGCTTCGTCGTGTGACCCAACGCGTTACAAGTCAGATATTTCTAATTCAATGTTACCAGTGTATTCTGTGTCCTGAGTCGGTCGTATAACCGCCATGCATGGCTATTCATTCGGCAACACGGCGTGGCATCGTGTGGAAAAGTCTCCGGATGGTGTTCTGAGGTATCGCTGATCAAGCGTCTCTAACCTGCGTCCACAATTCATCGGGATATCGAGCGGCTCGTGCAGAGGCGTTAAGTCGTCTGCCAATGACTTCCCACACGTTCTCTATGGAGTGAAGTCTGAGGATCACGCTGGCCAGGGCAGCACCTGGACATCTTGTGGGCACTGTCTGCTGAAGCTGGTAGTGTGCGGGTGGGCGTTATCTTGTTGAAATTGGGCATCACAGATACCACGGAGATGCGGTAACAAAACTGGCTGCAGCACATCACCGACACATCGTCGTGCTGTCATTGTACCCACTACGTATACGAGCGGAGAATGGCTGTTAAAACTGACAGCTCCTCAAACCGTGACACCAGACTGAGAAGCCGTATGATGCTCATGGATGGCAATAGTATAATCCCGGTGATCACGTCGTCTCCAGACCCTCAATCGGAGATCATCGGCGCTAAAACAGAAGCGAGACTCGTCGCTGAATACGACATGTTTCCATTCGCCCCGCCACGCATGTCTGGTGAAACATCACTGTAACACTGGGCGACAAAGCCCTGCGGTGAGGGAATTTTACTGCAGACACGCAATGGCTGACGAGAGTTAAAACATGCCACAGCATATCAACGATTCACCGTCCTTGTCGATACAGGGACGCCCACAACTACCTGTGCACCTCGTCGAATGTCGTCCGCTGTGGATCGTTGGGCTGCTACAACTTGCAGCCGAATGCTTTGATCGAAGCGTTCGAACGTTCCCCTATGTGCACTAGGCTCACTACGGTGACACACGTTAACTTCCTTAAACCACTGTCATTACATACAGCCGACAGTTTTTTCATATCGATGTATTTCCGACTCGAGGTAACTCAGAGGCCAACCAGCCGTACGTAGCCTGACGATGACGCTTCTGGTAAAGGTGCCCGTGCGGTGGTAATTTTCCCGATGACGTCGCCCTGGCATTCTCACTTATTACCCGTGCTTTCCTCACCGAGATCACTCCGATGCAGTGGTCCACATGCCCAGGTGAAGGCGACCAACATTAGGTACGCTGATATGTGCACTCCTTACACGTGCTTTCGCCACCGAGATCACTCCGACGCTGATTATTTACACTTGTTACACGTGGTCCACACACCCAGGTGAGGACGACCAGACTTAGATCCACACACCCAGGTGAGAACGACGAGACTTAGATACGCTGATTATTTACACTTCTTACATGTGCTTTCGCCACCGAGATCACTCCGATGCAGTGGTCCACGAGCCCAGGTGACGACGACCAAACTTAGTTACGCTGATTATTTACACTCCTTACACGTGCTTTCACCACCGAGATCACTCCGATGCAGTGCTCCACAGGCCCAGGTGAGGACGACCAAACTTAGCTACGCTGATTATTTAAACTCCTTACACGTGATTTCGCCACCGAGATCACTCCGATGCAGTGGTCCACACGCCCAGGTGAGGACGACCAAATTTAGCTTTGCGTAGCCGTTTTCCTCTTCTATTTCTGTCATAAATGATGTGATTGATTCACAACTGAGACCATTTAAACAACCGAATTGTCGACATATATTCACCAATTTGCATGCATCTCTGATAAATACTTCTTGGTGTGGCATTTTCTATGTCCAGCAGTGTACATATATATATATATTTGTACCACCGTACCTTGCCTTTCTTAGACTTCCCAACCGTAGTTTAGTTAACGGCATTTCAACGGTTGTGGGGCTTGTATGATTAACCATCACGCCTACCTTTCTTTGTTTTTTCGAACTTTTTCCGCGTTATCACTTTTGTGGCCATGCATGCTGTTTTTGCTCTACGACGTCGCGTGTAATGAATTAGGTGATCACTTCCAGCACCTAGTTGGAACTTCATGGTGTTCAGTTTGGGTACATACGTACGTATGTTTCTAAAATACTGCATTTTGGGGTGCAAACTATTTTTACTAATTATCAAGAAGCTATTTCTTTTTTCGGCTGCATTTTTTATACTTTGGCACTACATTGCTATAAAGGCCTCAAAAAAAAAAAAAAAAAACAGCGAGCGCGAGAAAAAGTCGAATGTTAACTAAGTTCAAGAATGCACTGTTTCTCATTTCAATTTTAGATGAATCATTGGTTTTAGTTTTTCTCCTTCCGTGGATATTGTCTCCTGTGTTAATAAGTAAGACTACTGGTCGCCTGTAAAAAGTTCATGATGGTCATTAAACTAGAAAACAGGAAAAACAACGTAATCAAACTGGAATCGTAGTAGCTTGAAGAGGTGAAGCTCAGCTCTCATACAGGATGATCAGCAAATGAAATGTAAATATCTATAATTTTAAAAATCAAATTACTTGTTAAATTCAAGTTCAAATAACAATCAGAAAATTCAACTTCAATTAAACAAACAAAGCAAATGGAGAAAAGCAGTTTCATTGAAAATTCTTAGCATGTTTGCGGACTTCTAAAATATCTTCCGGGTATGTTTGGAATTTCGTTTAATTTTCCAGCACATTTAATAAATTTCCGCGTGGGTAATAACCTCGAAAGATATACCAATGTAATTAATAAAAAAGGTGCTTCAATCAAATATTTGTGAATAAAATTACAATTCGTCTTGCATCCATTTTCTTTGTATTACAACTTTAAAAAATGGCGCATCAATTCCTGTTTTCTAGTTACCAAACGCACAAACAGCTTTCAGAAAATGAGGTAAAGAGCGCCAGGTGGTGGAAAAATGTCGTTAAATGGCAGCAATTTAATTTTTTATTCCTCTTTTTGATTTATTGTTTCAAATTACGGTAGAAAACAGTAAATCACTTTGATAACGAAAGAGTCTGAGTGATATTAAAACACCGTATTTACTGGAAACAATGCGTGAAGCCAACTTGCGGAACCCGCATTATTTCAGCTGTCATCTGCTATGTTCATTCGTTCTTTAAGGGTACTGGTGCTTCAGCGTCATGATGGCCGCCGAAACGGAGAATGACACACATTGGCACACCTGCTGGTTATCTGTTCAGAGTCTCGTGCCCTCGCAGCTCCACGTTATGATTTCATTCGAACTCAGTGCCGGAAATTGTACAACACCTCAGCTGTTGGCATCGGATTTGTGCGCCGAGGAACAAGTAAGCTTTCACTTGGAGTAACCCTTTTTGAAGGCTTTTGCGAGGGCATTTTATTTAAAACTGAATAATAGAACAACGGTTTATTGTTCAAATGAAAAACAGGGGCAGCGTGAAAGTTGGAACGGTGGTATCATGTAGGTAAAGCCAGGCGCCGTTATTTTTGCATCTCTGAAGCACAACACAGTGTAAGAATTCAAATCAGCTTTAGTAATAATAATAAAAAATGATCTTTCGATTAAAGAGTAAAACATATTCGATTTTGCGCAAGTCCTTATATAATTATTACGTTTTATGTGGGTAAACTTTTATATAGAGGAACCTATCACCGTAGACATTCGAATCACGCTGAATCTGTTTTCTGATCCGCAGCTGATTGCAAATTAGGACGAATTTACGGGTCATTCGTGTGTTAAGTCGGGGTCATCAGACACCGATCCGGTGAACTAAATTAGCTCTTGATTTTTAGCCGTTTCCTACCATAGGCCACACATTCATTTTTCTCTTTACTCCTTTTTTTTTTTTTTTTTACCTGTCTGTCAGTCTGCACGTTATTTAATATGTTAATTTTCCGATTTGGACGAAATGTGTGCGTCCAAATCAGACAATTAATACATGCACCCACAAAACTCTAAATTGTTTTGTGCGCTGGCTCCACGTAAGAGTCAGAGCAGTAAAACAAATACACCACCGGGACTCTAATCCCGTCCCAACTTAGTTGATTAGCAAGAAGCCCGCACCTCTCTCCACTCAGCCACCTGGATGGGTGTGCAAGGATTGAGACGAAGAGCGCTTTTTTTTTTTTTTTTTTTTTGCATTTTATCATATATCAGAGATTATGTATTTTTTCTTTTTTTTTTTTTTGTCTAATAGATGAAATCTGCGCATTGTAAGTTCTTTTTCGTTAAAGGTGTTCTTATAGAAAGCCAGAAAGCCGACATTTTGTATATATTTAATGCATGAAACTTAAAAAGAGAAAACAGTTAAAAAAAAATCATATTCCTTTCTTATGTGTGGTTACTAACTTTAAAATAGGGCATTTTTAAGAACATAGACAGGATATGCTTTCTTTTCTGGAAAATAAAATTGGAAGACACGGAAAATTGGTAGGAATTCATGTCTCAAGTTTGAATCAGAGAAAGATAAAAATATTTCATAATGTGCTGCAGGTTAATCCTGCGCAAAATTATTTTTTTTCCACCTGAACAGAAAAGCATTTGTAAAGAACGGCTGAAATCTCTACACATTTAATGCCTATAGCTTTCAAATGATGAAAACGTAAAACACCAACTCCGTTTTTTTAAGTAATCTATTCCAAAATATGTTATCTTCGGCGTATTATAAATTCATCAGATGCTTTTCAAACTGTTTTTTCCTAAAAATGTCAACATTTTACAAATAAAAAGTGTATAACGCTTTGAAACTGTGAAAGAATAAGAGCGAACACTTGTTCCTAAGTCGTTTGAAGTTGTTAAAGTGTCCTAAAACGTAGAGAAGCATCCTTTTCCTTTTAATTCGTGAAACATCGAACGATCAAAGATTTAAAGCAATCGCTTGCTTTTTCTTCATTTGAAGTTACTGTATTTGAGCACAGGGATCAATCAGGGACTTCGCTAAATTTCGAAATCAGGATGGGCGACAGGTGGGCGAGCATTATTTTTGATGGGGCAAGCTTGATAGCAACTTTTTTTTACCGAACAATGAAAGAACCAATTTGTAATGCGTTTTTATTTAATTGAAGGTTTAACGACCAGCGTGAGCAACTCAATGGGTTATAAGCAGTCGCCCATCCCTAATTTCAGGTCACTAGTTCCAGTGAAGTGAGGGAACCCGTGCCGTAAGACAAACTCAACATCCATGACTCACCGGGATTCGAAGCCGGACTCTTCTCGGACGAATGGTCATACGCCAGAGCTTAAATCATTGCGCCACCAGGATGGCTTTAATTCTTTTCACTACCGACTACAAAGGAATTTGTGCAGTCCCCACCCTCCCACCTGGGCACACACACATACATACACGGATCGGACTAGTTGCGCCACTGGTGTATTTTAGAATGTTGCCTTCAACATTTTGCTTGCTCTGAACGTATTGTCTTAAACTGCTTTTCAAAATTTTGAATTTTTGCTTACGAAGACAGTATTGTACTTGAACAATTTATTTAAACGAAAATGTCGTTTTCGTTTATCTAAATCAAATTTTAAGGTAGTGCCACGCAAAAACAATACCATCCCCCTCCTTAAATTCTTTCCTTCCAGCGAGCGACTTTGCCTTGCACTCCTCTCCTACAACACAGTCGTCAGCCACTTTCTGCACTTTCACTATCCCGGAGCAATTTTAAGAGCGTTAGTGTAGCTTTAGACTCCACTTTCTATGTTGGAATCCCCTATTTTGTAAAGAAAACAAACAGAACAATCCACAGTAACCCCCTCAGTGAATTTCTCCACCGTCTTCATTATATCCCTGGTCATACAAACATGGAAAAGAGGGTTAAACTAAAGTGGAAGAGCGGAGAACAACTGAATTTTCATTACCCTGCGGATGCTAATTTGATAACCCTTTTTGGAGACGTAAACAATGCACTTAATAGGGGGAATACGTAAGGTTACATGAAATAAAATACAAGAATCATTACTTGGCAAAGCGCAGATTATATTTTAAAGTTAAATACGCTGAAAAATGGCACATTTTGAACTGAGTGGGCGGTAGGGTCGGCGAAACAAATTTCAGGGCGGGCTGAAGCCCACACTCGCAATCTCATGGCGACGTCTCGGGGATCAATATGTTTGCAGTTTACAGTGATCGAATTCTGCCTTCAGAGGCGCAAAACCGAGAAGGCAGAAACATAAGTGCATGACGATTAATGCTGTCTGGCTTTCGTCGCACAAAGTTTTTCGCGGTCACGGTGAGGGCTGATACGCTTACTCTTTCCCCATTTTTAAACGATGAACGGCATGAGTGCGCATGCGTCAGTCAATCAAGTCGCCAGCTAAGATGCGGTCCACTAAAAATGTCACCCATCTGATGCTGTTGATTACTCGAGCAGAAACGCACAACTGGTTGTCGTCATATACAAAACAAAGGAAATTCATTATGCCTAGGACTTCAGTGAACATGTTGTTACACCCGTGTAAGAGGTGTGTCTGATGTCTTCGCAATCACCGTGTAATGCTGTAATACCTCGGTATACGACGGTATTTCGTTCCTCGGGGGCAAATGTTTCGTAAGTCGAAGAATTCATTCCCATGAAGAATTATGAGAAAATAGCTTCTCTTTAGTTTGAGGACAATTTGAGAACAGTTCCTTCAACAGAGCTACATTTCAATATCAATAACATTGCTCTGAAGTATTTGGTAATAATGTAAACGTCATTCAATAAAACACAAAATGCTTTAAAATAATAGAATACTAATTTTTACTAATGTCTTTTATTCCACAAAGATAGCTTTCGGTTACAGATTTCTTGTTTGCTTCCTACGTTGTCCTGGATTTCATGGAATAGTTTGCTTTCTTTCTACTATTACTTTGTCACACTTTCTTATTTTTGGCTGAAAATTGTGTATTTTTATGTTTTCATTTCATCTTTTAAATTGCCACATGTTTGACCACCCCTTTGTGGCTTTTCGGGATCTGTATCCCACAGAACAGCTTGACTATACCCCCTGCAGTCACAGACTCATGTGCTCCGGGTGGAGCTTGCTCCCTTTATTCATGACTAAATTAGACTTCGACGTAGCTTTTCCTGGAGTCACATACGCAATCCTTTTCCTACTACAAATTTTAACGTGTATAATCGGTTCTTATTTTGGCGGGATGGAATCTTATCTATGCAGCTCAAACCTTTTTTCACATTATTTGTCTATTTTTTTTAAATTTTATGTTACATTCACTTATTTTTAATTCCCCAGTTACATTTCCTCTTGAAATTCCACAATATAATTCCTCTCAAAATTTTACAATTGGCATCGAAAATTCGCATTCTTGCATTACAATGGTGGTTATTGCACTACAAAGCGAAATTGCACGAGCAGTTGTAATTATTTCAATTTACCTCATTTTCTTAAACTTTCCTAGAGTGTAACATGGTTTTTATGTTCAGTATAAAAATTTATAACCATGGTGGACGTTCATTAAATTCTCAGCCAAGCCTGATGAAATAATACACAGATGCTAACAGTGCTTGCCGGCAAGGACGTCGCCAATTGGGTGCGAAGGTGGACTGGAGCCCACCCAGTTCAAGATGTGCAGTTTTTCAATTTTTTTTAACTTTAAAATATAAACTGGACTTTGGCAAATAATAATAAATCTCGTGTTTTTTGTCATGTAGCCCTATGTATTTTCCCCCAGGAAGTGCGTTGTTTACGTCTCCGTAAAGGTTATCAAAATAACACTCCCAGGGCCAGAAAATGCAATTATCCCCACTCTTCCAATTCCTTAGTTTAAGCCTCTTTTACAGGTTAGTGTGGCCAGGGGCGATTGAGGAGGGTGGATAGGACTTGAGAAAAAATCCCTGGAGAGTGTGTTTTGACTTGAGGGAGGTTGTTATTAATTGCTCTGCTGTTTGTTTGTGCTACAACGCAGGGGACCCCAACACGGAAAGTGGAATCTAAAGCTATACTATGCCGCCCCGGGGACGCTGTGGACTAAGCGCAGTGGCTGTCCTCCTTCCCTGCACCAGTGGCACTAAATTAGGGACGGGGAGGGTGTGTTTTAGCTCACTGAGTTGCTCCCGGTGGTCATCAAATCCGAAAAAATAAGTTATATCAGCGCTCTTAAATGTCTTCAGGGATAGTGAGGAAGCAGGACGTGGCTAACGACTGCTTTGATGGAGAGCAGTTTAAGGTAAGGTCGATGGCTTGAAGGAAGGGAGTAAATTTTTTTTTTTTTTTTTTTGGAGAGTTTAACGACCACCGTGAGAAATTCGATAAGCTATAATCAGCCGCCCCTCCCTAATATAAGGCCACTAGTTCCAAGAAAAAGAGAGAGCCAGTGCCGTAAGACAAATACAACATCCATGCCTCACTCGGGATTTGAACCCATATCCATCTCGGACAAATGGTCAGAAGCCAGTGCTTAGACCACTACGCCATTGGGGAGGCGATGGGGTTAAGGAGGGGTTAGGTATTCTGTCTGCGTGTCACGATGTTAAAATTTGCTTTAGATAAACAAAAAAAGACATTTTCCTTTAAAAAAAACTAATTGTTCAAATACAGTACTATTTTCATAAGCAAAAATGCAAAATTTTGAAAAGCAATTAAGGCAATGTATTCACAGCAAGAAACATTGAAACCGACATTCTACCAAAACTTGTACCTTACACCAGTGACGTAACTAGCCAGATCCGGGGGTGGGGGGTGGGATATTGGGGAAATTGGATGAATTTCTTTGTAGCCGGTGGTGAAAAGCATTAAACATTCTTTCTTTCAGTGTTTCGTAAGTAAAGTTGCCATCAAACTTGTACCACCATAAATACTACTCGCCCATCCATCGCTCACAATGATTTCGAAGCCTAGCGATGTCCCTGCTTGCCGGTATTGCGTCATCATTTGGCAGCGTAAGAACGACGAGGTCTCTGCTGAAATTCAGTAAGCTGATTCGTTCTTTACTCGGTAAACGCAACGGCAACATTCCAAATGTCAAACACCTTCGACAGTGACTCAAATTTTAACGAAGGGAGAAATTCAGCTCGCCAGTATTCAACAACGCATAGTTAGTGTATGGAGATTGCTCACTGTTCTGTGTTATCTTGGAACTCTCTTATAGTCGAAGTCTCGTTTCAGAGGTAGTCGACTATGGAAGAACCCCGGAAGCCAGAGAAGGAGGCGATGACGAGGCAAGCGCATAGTTAAAGTATATAGAGATAGTGTACTATCCTAGAGCCCTCTCTTCATCGTAGTCTCCGAAAGAGACAGACAACGAAGAACGAGAAGCCACAGAGGGAAAACATAATGAGGCAAGCATGTGGTTAGACTGTATGGAGATTGTTCATCATCCTATGCCATCATGGAGCTTTCTCTTCATCGTAGACTCCGAAACCGTGGAACATGTTCCGGAAACATAGATGATTCCTAATTTTTGTGCTGTAGTAAACTGAGTAAAAATCCTTGCCGTGTTTTTGCACGATAATGAAAGTGATATAATAAAAAAACTATGATTCCTTAAAATTTAATTCACAAGGTTACAGTAAAAATGTATCATACTAAAAACATATAAATACATATAAAATCGCATTAGGTCCTTTCGGTCTTGCTTCAAGATCATCATCCGATGTGGTGAAACGCGTGAAAGAATCAGTCAACGCAAGACTATGATGCTGTTGAACAGTTTTTTGTTAATGGCTGGGTGATGTTTGCTATGCGCATTCTCAGTCAGTGTAATGATGATGATAGTTGATATCGATTAATTTCTTGGTTGTTGGTGGATTTTTTTAAACTTTTCGGTTATATCCTGAAATAGCTTGTTTCCAAGGTGATAGAATATGGAGTGACGATTCTTCGTTGCAGCATATATTTTTGTATTTGTGAATATATAGGCTTTCAGTGAGTAGGGAGGAAAATTTGGAACGTGAGGTGGCTAATATAGTAGATTCCTTCCAGCATGGATAATGGGTGCCTTCGTTCGTTAATCTTGACAAATCCGTCGTCTGGGATCCTATTTTGACATTGTATTTGTTTTCAGCCAGTCTGATCTGTAACGAACAAAGAGTGGAGCCTATGTAGATGTGATCCAGGTCAAAAGCGTCAACTGACTTTAATGAGACATGTGTAGACCCTTACTAGATTCCTCAATACGATCCCTGTAATTTTTAACAAGTGATATTATGTTGTTGGTTTGAATTCCAAAGCCTATACTAACTTGATGACTTGCATTTTTTAAAGATTAAAATGTTTATCAAACTTGATACATAAGGCATAGAATGCACCATATATTTCGGGATATAACCAAAGAGATTAAAAAAATCCAACAACCAAGAAATTAATCGATGTCAACTATCATCATCAGTACATTGACTGAGCATGCGCATGGCAAACATCACCCAGCCATTAACAGAAAACTGTTTTACAGCATAGTCTTGCATGGACTGATTCATTCACGTGCTTCACCACATGTGATGATGGTCTTGAAGCAAGACCGAAAGGACCTAATGTGACTTTATATGTTTGTAGCATGATATATTTTTACTGTGACCTTGTGAATTACATATTGAGGATTCATAGTTTTTTATTATATCACTTTCATTATCGTGCAAAAACACGGCAAGGGTTTTTACTCAGTTTACTCAGCCCGGAAACATAGGATGAGGAGCGAGAAAGAGATGGTGGATTACCACGGACAAACAGTACAGCTGGAACAAAGATGCTTTAAGGAAACGGGAACTGGAGTTACTTCGTCGAGAAGCTGTGATACAACATCGAAATAATACAAGTCACGCGTCTCTCATGCTTAGAATTTATTAAACTCCCCTCTTATGCATGATGACATTCGCAATGCTACTGATTTTCAATTTCAGAAAATCTTCTGAATACTGTAGTATCGCAATGAAAGGCTGCCAGTGAAACCGAATTACTCCCAGAGTGCCGGAAAACCGGCGTTTCGTAAAGCGAAGTGTCCTGTAACAGCGTGTGAAATTCGTATACAGCTAACCAATCCATCGCTACAAATAACCTTACACCGGTTTACATCAGTTGTAATTTGGGTTCTGGTACTTGCAGGTGCTTCAAGATTATTTTCCTTTTGCAGAGGTAGTTTTCCTTCATACGAAAATTTGTTTTCTACACGAGCTTTTCATGAATCGGCTGCAGCCCTCAGTAGGTATCTGCAGCATTGATCTCCAGTTTTACCAAACAAAAATTTAACTTTGATTAACTGTTACACCAATTTCTTATCCATTTTTGTTAAAATGCTGCTGTAGGGAGAAAGGCCTCGTGACTCCATAGCAAACGGAATTCAAATGCCTTTATTGCAAAACAATGTTGACTCACGCAGAGCATATGACTCAAGATGTAAAGCAACAAAAAAGAAAATCAATTGAGTTATTTTGTTATCAGACATCACTGTGATGTTGAAGAAAGCTAGTAAAAGCAGTACAAAGTTGCGAATAACATCTAGAATAACATTGTGAACAGACGTAGTTACAAACTGGTTTGTCCTCAGTTGCCAAAATTTCAGGTGACCGCTGATTTGGCAAGTGGCTTATCGGAAATGATCTAAATTACACATGATAGGATATCAGACGCTTGGTTTGTGCCTTTCATTAAACAGTTTGGCCAGAGGGAAAAAAGATTTCTCCTAAATAAATAAATAAGAAACATGCGCTTCCCACGGCACAAATTCTTGAAAAGCTTACTCGGAAGAAATTGCATTTTGACACGCAAATTACGTGGGATTGGACAGGTCGCCAAAAGTAGGGCGTAAGCATTTAACTTGTAAATTTAATCAGTTCAAAGAAAGGAGATCCCGAATCCCAAGGACATATGAAAGTAATGGGAATTCAAATAGAAACCGCTTCACGTGTCCTAGAGTGTCTGGGAGCTGGCGCGTCACAATGACGTTATACAGGAGCTACTACTCTTTCTTTATTTTTTGTCGCAAATGAAACTATGTTCTTTAACATAAACACTTATAACGAAGTACATTTCTCCGTCAGTTTTGTCCACGCCGGGGCTCGATCCCTGGGTCCCCTCATTCCGGAATAAGTCGCTCTACCAATTGAGCTACGCGGACGTTCGTTATCGCTGCTATCTGCCTTTATGTCGTGTGCGTCCTGCTGGGCAGGCACGACACACACTTAGCAACGTTTTGGAATAGTTTTTTTTTTTACTTTTGCCGAATTGGTGACAATTATAAAACAGAAAATACAGACTGCGAAGAAGTAACAGAAAAGTGGCATTGTTGGCTTATTTTAGACAAGGGGGACCTGGATGTCTGATGAAACTATACTTCCATAAGCTTTTTGTTTATACCATATGTACTAGCTTATAGGACTCCCCAGTTTAACAGCTTAAAATATGAAAAAAAGTCGGGACAGGAATTTCAGGTTTGAGAAACACGTCGTTAACTGAAAGACAAAAATGCAGAAGTGTTGTTTCACATGTTTATCGAGTCTTCCATATATTTTCACTCATTATAGTCTTATTTTTATATCAAACAATATAGCAATTGTTTTCTTTGTTTTTAAGAGAAATTAAGCTTCAAGATCGGTATTTACTCTGCGCTAGAACCAGTGCCAGATTTCGTGACTCAAACTTGGTTTTTCATCAGACAAAGAAATTTTGAGCTTTAATTTCCCTTAAAATACAAACGCCGTTCCATAAAACTTGAGAGTAATTTGTTTTGAGTTGGCAACAGTGCGAAGAGGAAAATAATCACGCAGACGACTAACTGAATTAAGGAAGTATCTATGGCAACAGTTATTAGCCGTGGCAGACGATTCTGGTTTGTTATTGCGCAGTTGTTTAAGGTACGTCTGCATTTCGCTATACAGCTATGGAGGTGAGTGATTCAGAGTTAAGAAGTTAAATGCGTTGAGCGATAAAATTTTGCTATCATTTGGATAAAACGGCTCCAGAAACAGTTGATTTAATGAAAAAAGCTTACAAAGATAAATGCTTGGGTGAGTCAATGATTTTTAGATGGCACTATGGTTTCAAAAAAGGGCGTTTGTTGGCAAAACTCGCTTCTAAGTCTGGTCGACCTGAAAGCGTTGTTACCGAGCGTATGTTTAACACTATTTGGGCAGTCACGAGCGTTGACCACTAGGTCATCCGTGGCCTTACCTCACGCAACGTATATAACTTTCCGTTGTAAATTGGCTCCACTCTGACACCTCGGATTTCTTCTCAGTCATAAAAACTGAAAACCTTAACTAACATATGACTATATTACTGCAACATACAGGCAAGGGTTTAAAAAAAACAAGGTTACTTACAAATTCAATCCTTTATTATTTTCAATCAGCACGTCGTTATTGAAACATCCACAAATTGTTCGGACTCAAAACAAAAAACCCTTGAATCACATCAAACGTGAAAGTTTTTCTTATAAATCGTTGCTCTTTACACTCTTATAACATAAAATCGTACATCAATAAGTATTCGTGCTAGATTACAAATAGCTCATGGCATACTGAAAATCGCCTAAGCATGGTCAAATCAATATAGTACACAGTAGATCACCTAAACATCATAACACACTGAATATTGTTCCCGAAAGCTCTTATCACTTGATTCTTACTACCTGTATCACTTTGACCTGCTGTCAGGGGTTGCCAACGTCAAATTCATTGAGAAGAAATCTGTGGCGTTAAGTCAGAAAAACGTTTAACGAGAAGAAACCAATTTACCTAAGAATACAGGAACTCAAAATGAAGGTTAAATTAGAGGTATACGTGACAGCATGTATTTCCGTTTCTAACAGTGTCTGTCTGCTATAAAAAAAACAAAAAAAAACAGAACAAATATTTTCCCGCCTTTTATTCTTTTTTAAAGCGAAAGAACGGCTCGAAATATCGATTTGCCGAGAAAACAAGTGTACGGGAGCAAAAGACAATACCCGGTTGTTCGGAAAATAATGGCCGATATGGAGGATAAAAATGAAAAAGACATTCATCAGAGCACACAACCTTGTTTTATTCGGAATAGGCACCTTGAGCAGATACAGACCTCTGCCAGCGAGTGAGAAGTGCTTCAATGCCAGTCAGGAAGAAATCTGGCTTCCTGGATGCAAGAAAGTCCCGGAATGTAATTTCGGCCTCTTCTCGGCTTCTGAAGGTCCTGTCCTTGAGGACAACTACTGGTGCATTCGGTCAATTTCTTCACAGTATGTGACTGAGGTAATGCTTTTACCAGCATTCAAGAACCTGTAGTATATGACACCGTGAATAGCCCACCACACTGTCAACAAAACCTCCTTTGGCGTCAACCTTGGGTTAGGATGTTCTTTCGGTGGTTCACCATGGTTCACAGCTACTGTCCAGATCGCTTACGGTTGTCGCATAGCACTCACTTTTCATCACAGGTTACAATGCGATCAAGTAGGGTCTCCTTTTTGTTGCGAAGCAGAAGGTTACTGCACATCTCAAACCGTTGTTGTTTCTGATGCTCCGTCGGTTCGTGTGGGACCCACGTATCGAGCTTCTTGAACTTACCAATTTGGTAGAGATGTTCGGAAATGGTTGACACCAATACGTTGTACTGTTTGGCGAGTTCTCTGACTATGACGAGAGGATTTGCCTCCACGTTTGCCTTCAGAGCGTCGTTGTCAATGACCGAATGTCGTCCTCGGCACTCCTCACCTTTTAGGTTCGTGTCACAGGCACGAAACTTTTCAAACCAACGACGAACAGCACGGTCAGATGTTGCCTCCTCGCCCCATGTCTCGAACACATGACGGTAGGTTTGTGCCGCATTACCACCAAGTTTGAACTCATGAAGCAGAATCGCTCGCAACTCACTCCTTCATAACGTGTTTTACAGACTACTCTCACACGAACAGCAATGACAGCAGTTCAACCGATTATAGCGTGTATGTGGCGTCTGAGTCGCACTTCAACTCGCACGAATGACCCTGCGAGCGCGTTGATCTGCGAGCATTGTGGGTGAGTTGAATGTAGCACCTCAGGAAATCGGCCATTATTTTCTGAACGACCGGATATTTGAACTTTAACTTCGCTTGAAAAAATGAAAGGAAACACTTACTCATTTAAGGTATAGAGCTTGAAGAAAATGAAAGTTATGAAAATGACCGCCCCATGGCCGAGTGTTCGAGCCGCCTGCCTCTGACCATTCGTCCGAGACGGGCACTATCCCCGAATGAGGCACGGCAGTGCATCTGCCCCCTGGATCCAGTAACCTCAAATTAGGGATGGGCGACTTCTGATCAGAGACGTCACCAAGAGGGTGCGAGGGTAGGCTTGAGCCCACCCTGAAATTTGCCTTGCCCACCCTGCCGCCCACCCAGTTCAAAATGTGTCATTTTTCGATATATTTAATTTAAATTTGCACTTTTCCGAGTAATAAGTTTTGTGCTTAATTTTGTTCATGTAGCCCTACGTATTTCCTATAAGGAAGTGCGTTGTTTACGTCTCAAAAAAGTTATCAAAATAGCATCCACAGGGTCATAAAAATTCAATTATTATCCACTCTTCCAATTCCTTAGTTTAAGCCTCTTTTTCATGTTTGTATGGCCAGAGTGCTAATGAGGAGGGTGGACAGAAATTCACTGAAGGGGTCGCTACTAAATGCTCTGTTTGTTTTCTTTACAAAATAGGGGATTCGAACGCGAAAGTGGAGTCTAAACCTGCACTAACGCTCTTAAGACCGCCCCGAGACAGTGAAAGTGCTGATAGTGGCTGACGACTGCTTTGTAGAGGAGGAGTGCAAGACAAAGTCGCTGGCTGGGAGGAAGGAAGTTAAGGACAGGAGAGAGCCGCCCCGGTGGCGCAGTGGTCTAAGCGATAGCCTCTGATCATTCGTCCAAACGGGGTCCGGGTTCGAATCCCGGTGAGGCATGGATGTTGTGTTTGTCTTACGGCACTGACTCTCTCCCTTCCCTGGAACCAGTGACCCTAAATTAGGGACGGGCGACTGCTTATAGCCCATTGAGTTGCTCACGGTGGTCGTTAAACCTCCAATCAAAAAAAAAAAAAAAAAGAAAAAAGGACGGGGGAGGTATTGTGTCTGCGTGGCACGACGTTAAAATTTGATTTAGGAAAACAAAAACGAGATTTTCTTTTAAATAAATTGTTCAAATACAGTGCTATTGTCGTAAGCAAAATAGAAGAATTTTTAAAAACAATTTAAGACAATGAATTTAGAGCAAGCAAAAAAAAAAACAAATGGCGCGACATTCTACCAACCCTTGTACTAGTATCTCACACCAGTAGCATCACTAGTCAGATACGTGTAAGTACGTGTGTCCAGGTGGAGGAGATCGGGATTGCACGAATTCCTTTGTATCCGGTAGTGAAAATCATTAAAGCCGTCCCGGTGGCGCAGCGGGCTAAGTGCTGGCTTACGACCATTCGTCCAAGAAGAGCTTCTGTGTTCGAATCCCGTTGAGGCATGGATGTTGTGTTCGTCTTACAGCACTGGCTCTCTCCTTCTCTGGAATCAGTGACCTTAAATTAGGGTCGGGCGACTGCTTATAGCCCATTGAGTTGTTCGCAGTGGTCGTCAAACCTTCAATCAATAAAGAAAAAAGCATTGAAAATTCGTTCTTTCAGTGCTTCGTAGAAAAAAGAGTCGCTATTAACAGTGATGTATTCCGGCATCTTCTCGGGGGTGCTTAGCCCCCAAAATCCATACACACCCCCCGTAGGTTTTGGGGGATCTTCCCTAATATTTAGTCTAATTGTTTTCGTTTATAGCAGAGTATTTGGAGAAATTAATTTAAAAAAAAAAATTCAGAAAATGAGGGAAAATATTATAATATTAAAACAAAACATTCACATGGACTTCAATCTGAAATTTCTATCATCCTTCAATAAAACAATAAACAGTCCTCGCTGAAGAAGCAATTTTTCAAGCACTGACAACTGGTACTACTTCCTCTATAAAAACCTAATTCCACAGAGTAAAAATGTCTGCTCTGCAATACACCATCATATTTTGGAAGCTGGCATTCAGATTTATTTCGGTTTTCTGGGTGCCGACTTTCTATGTACGGTTAAGACTTCGTGTTGCTAACATGACGTAACGTTAGTGCTTCGAATACAACAAAATAATTGCTATCTCATTTTTAACAATAGCAAATTATTAGAAATTGCTCCCATAAAAAGGTTGTTTTTTTCTTGGCGGTGAGCGGTTTATACTGTGACAGAAAATAAATAAATAAATAAATAATCGATGCACCTTAAACCGATATCCGAACGGTTAGTTAGGTTTTTTTATTACTATGTGCTAATCTAAATCTAAATGTGCTGAAACCAAGTGGCAGGGGAATGGTTTACACCATATGTTTTCAGGTAACAATAATGATTTCTTGATAATCAGAAATACCCTTGTAGCAAGGAGAGGGCATTTTCATCACTGGTAATGTTTTGAGGGAGATTTTCTCCAGCACAGCGTTATCTAACTAGCGTCCTCAATACTTTACACCACCCCATGGTGAAATCCGTGGTGCATTACTGAATTAAATCAAAGGTATAATATTTTTACATTTTTAATCACTTGTGTGTGTAGTTTTCTTGGAATTTGCATTTGCGATATATGAGCATAAGAAATTCTTTATACTCTATTTAAAATTTTTATATGTATGAATGTATACATATATGAATAAAAAAATTGTGATTATACATTATGTACATATATAATCAGTCAA
Source organism: Macrothele yani (assembly GCA_039090855.1). NCBI lineage: Eukaryota > Metazoa > Arthropoda > Arachnida > Araneae > Macrothelidae > Macrothele > Macrothele yani. The sequence goes on from CM077023.1 coordinate 138,012,737, forward strand.
CAAGTTTCACCCCTCAAGATTTGTAATTGCGCCCCCATAAAAAACTCTCTGAATGTAACACTGGCTATCAAGCTTGTCCCAACAAAAATAATGCTCGCCCAGTCAGCGACGTCCCTGCTTCTGATAACCCTAAGAGTTGTCAATGGCGTTCGTAAAATCTCGGAAAAACAACAACAAAAGAGGAATGAAAAGCGTTTCTTTCATGGGGAAAGTTCGTGAAAAACTGTGAAACCGATCATATTAGCATTTGCTGCTTTTAAATGACTCGCGAATAAGAGAATCGTTTCTTTTTGAGAAATAAGTTTCTTCTAAAAATAATTCGGCTCATATGAAGGTATATGCAATAAATGCCGAATGTATCATTAGACTAGATCATTAATTACTGCTGTATTACAACATCAAATTTCCTTCCACAGAAGAGGTATTAAGGTATTACTTGTAATTACATTAACATAATGATGTAGTTCTAAATAAAAAAGTGCCTTGGTGGTGAACGAATTAGCTTTCCTCAAAATTTTCAAAAGCTCTGTGAAATTTGATTTGTTTCTATTATTTAGTGTTTTTTATTAAATTTTCATTACTAACTACAGTCAACTTTGGATATAGTGAACTCTGTTATAGTGAACATTCGGCTATAGTGAACCTAAATCATTGGTCCCGACCCGCAACGTCGAAAATGTACATTAAAATTTTCGTTTATAGTGAACCATCAACTTCGGTTATAGTGAACCTAAAAAATAAAACTTCAAAGGAAAGAATGTACTTGTAACATGAAATTGTAACTTATTTTAAAGCAAACCTTCTTGTAAAAACTTGAAAGAATGTGTTGAGAACAATATTGTAGGCATACTACTCCTTAAGTGCATTGAAGGACAAAAATAGGATTAAAAACGTCAGCAACATCAAGATGGTGTTCCTACCTGCCAACATCACGTCAGTCCACCAATCTATGGAGCAAGGTGTGATTCGCACCTTTAAAACCTATTACAGAAGGGAAGTAACGTTTCATTTAATCCAAACCTTGGCATCAAAGCAGAATACATCAATAAAAGTTCTGAATGCTGTACGTTTTGGAAACAAAGTGTGGAGGAGTGTGTCAGTTGTCACTATACAGAACTGTTTCCGGAAGTTTGGTTTGCCTACTGGACTTGTGGCATTCGACAAAGAGGATGATGTGCCTCTTAAGTACCTGTTTCACCATATCGGTGCGAATTTCAATGAAGCCGAAGATTTTATCGATGCCTACTGTGAAGTTATAGCAAATGAAATCCCTTCGGATGAAACTATTCTCGAGGCTGTGAAAGACTGTTCCTGCACGGAAGAAAATGAAGCTGAAGATGACGATAATGAAGAACGTGTTTCAACATTGAAAGATATGTTGGAGGGTGTCAGGACTGTGCTAAAGTTCCTAGAATGTATGAAAAATGTAGAATCGAGTGTAGCAAAAGCACAGACTCAAAAAAAGGACATAGAGAAAATATTTATTAAAAATGTTTACAGCAAGCAGCGGCACATAACAGACAATTTAATGTTACTTAAGGTAATGTAAAATTAATTTTGCTTAATTTAATGAATATAAATTACGTACATAACAATATTATTTTTTAGATACATATATACATATTTTATTTTCTTGCTTACCATTCCACTCAATTCAGATTAAGGGAAGACACTTCGGTTTTAGTGAACCTCGGACATAGTGAACGAAATATGCGAGTCCACTGAGGTTCACTATAAGCGGAGTTGATTGTACTTTTATCAATTTGTATTAAAATTACGTAATTTGATATACTTTAAATAAAAGGAAAAATGTTACATGGAAGTCATATATTAAAAACATTAAATTGTTATTTAAATACCGCTCTATTGTTCTACTCGATTCTTAATATTTATTGTGAACAATTCATATTAGTTACATTAAACAGATGCAATTAACATAGTCACATCAATTCAGTGCGACAAATGTCCCTTTTTCTTGAGATTATAAGGAGATTTATTTTGTGTTACCCAAAAGAAAACAGAGAATGAGCGCAGAAGATTACTTTCGTTAAAGCCCATGCAGTGGAGAATTGCTTAGAAAAAATGCCCTTCGTTACCGTTCTTTTCTCTCGTGTAGTACAATCTTAACTGCCTGTAGCCACTGCCTGTACCTTTATTTTGACTGCCGTCCAGAAAAAAGAGTCCACATTCGCTTTGTACTAGAACCCTTACAATCCGTCAAAGACCCTGCTGCGTGATGCGACTGTATCGTCTCATCGATACGGTATTTGTTTCTTTGTTTAAGGAATTAACGGCCTCCACGAGCAACTTGTAGTGCTATGAGCATGCAAATGATAGACGCTTCTGAATAATCTGGGCGTTTTAAAAATTAAAATTCTTGGAAACCTACAAGTATTTTTCGTAAAACCAAAATTATTGCACCTTCTTTCGTGTAACACAAATGCGTACGTTGTAACTAGAATGATTGCTCTTGTTTTATACCGATACAGAGTGCAACAAAACACTTACGGCTTATTTAATTATCATGCAAATTTTATTCTTTTAGAAAACTAAGGCCAGCCTTATTCAAATGCCTCACGATCACACACACACACACACACACAAAACACGTAACTGTCGTGTGATAATGTCTAGATAAGGTGTTACCCTGGGTAACACCTTATCTTCATATACCTTTCCCGTAATAATCAAGAATTTTGGCAAGAAAAACTACTTAAATTATTTACTCTTGAAGATAAAAAAAACAAACCTAACATAATGCTACAAGTTTTGCGCATACTAAATTTGTTTCTCTTGAATCTGTTATAAAAAAAATGACGCACGTCTGTTTCTTCGTCACTTTAAAGAAAACCTTTCAGTTCGTTGTATTCTGAAGAATGCTTAGTTATGTTCAAACAACTGTAATACATACCTAGGTAGTACGGCCTTGCAATTTCACGTAGGTCAAACACTGAGTTACCGTCTTTTAGGTATAGAAGACGGTGTCCCAGTGAGTGTTAGGGCTACATTAAATTGCAAGGATGTGCTACCTGGGTAACACTTTATCCTCATTGATATTAAAATTTCATACACTGAACTGATATAGTTCACATTCCCTTCTTAATATAATATACATGTATATAGCTACGAAAAGAGGCCTCAATTCCTCTAAAGAGAGTTACTGCTTTTCTCTGTCAGACAGTTTTTATGAACCAAAATCGCGAAAACAATTTCTAAAATTTTACTCATTTATCAAAAAAATACATCAAAATTTCTTTTCTTTTTAATATTTCATTCTAAGCGGCCGTCAAAAATTCCTGGCTATTTGCTATTCCTTTAACCAGTTTCATATGAAGTTTACCCAAAAAGATTTTGAAAAATCTTTTGTTGAGGGTAGAGGCCTTCTTAGTCGAAAGCCTCCCCAGCAATGCGGAGGTTGGGGAAACTATCACTACGCCCCTGATCAGAAGCGAGCGCATCAGACCACTAGAACAGTTAGGCGGCCACCTCTGCAATATGGTCATTCGGTTAAGATACTAGTATGTTTACATACATGATACAGTTTCCCCTATTTTTGTGTGCATGATCATGTAAAAATTTCTTTTGCCAAGTTTCTGTTGCCATCTAACAACGAAAAGTGCCTTAGCGCCGCTGAGTCTAGAAAAATAATGCCTTAGCGCCTCTAAGGCATGCTAAAGCCCCTTCTGCATCACTGCATCGACAATATAACACATAAATGCTAAGTATTTTGATTTAGGCACACCCCAACCTGAAAATTGAACCTTGCATTAATAATAATAATAAACAAAACAGGAAAAGAAAACTAGTTTTTAATAGGTGGGTGGAGAATAAGTAGTTACGTAATACTTCGGAAGAAACCCAAAATTTAAGATCTTGTTTCTTACACTGTGTAAATCAAACACAGACTTTGCTAATATATAGTTATTTGATATATAGTACTGCTGTGAACATTTCAGTATATACAAATGAAAGTTGAATCCAAATAATTCTTCTGATCATTGACAAGCCTGTCCTTGCTATTATGGCATTTTAAACATGCCGCTTGTCATGTTCATGTGTACACCAAGGACATAGTCAGGTTGTAAATACCGTAACAGCATGTATTATCGTTAGGAAAGCCTTCCACTTCAATGCCATCACAAATGCGGTAATTCTACATATTCCAGAATGATTAAATGAACTTCAAAGATACGGTTTTATTTGCTTTTTTATAATATCGCAACATGTTAAGTGAAAATATGTCGGCAAAAACCCTTAGATTTTCGCTTGTTAATTTGTATCAGTGGTGCATTCAGTGGGGGTGACCCATGGGTCTGGGCTATGAGGTATTACTTGGTCCTTTGTTCTTTGTTATTGGCTACATATTTTTAAATATATTTTATGTATTTTTAAATATATATTTTACAAATAAGTGGAATCCCACTGTAATATGGCAGAAATATTTTTATCGCTTCCCAATATTTTGGGAGATGTTTTCTCCTATGTATTTTTATTTGGAACTTAAATATTTTGGGCCACCCAGTAAAGAAATCCTGGGTGTGTCACTGATTATTATGCTGTTTGCTCAGCAGCTGGTACAAATATTGCTGAATTGTCAGTATGGAACAATGACCAGGGAACGTCTCGAGACAGTTTATTAGATAGAAAAAGAACATGAGAAAAACGACGACAGAACTGGAGTTCCATTCGTGCAAACAAAGCTGACATTGATTTGACTTGAATTATCATGAATTCCGCTCAACAAATCGTGACTTTCTTAAAACAAAGCTTCTTTGTTTCCGATGAATAATGCTGCAACTGAAGCACAAGAAACAATTAATAAACACGTCAATCCCAAAATTTCTCTCTTTATTTGTCACTTTCTTACCAAAATCAAGTAGCAGTTTTTAATTTTACGGGATATTATAGATGCTGGAAAAACTTAATTCAACAATTCTTTGAAATATCATGACAACGGCACAGACACTGAGTATCCTGTTGAGATTTTTTATAACGAATTTAAAAGAAAGGGCCGAGTGGTCAGAGGCACGGGCTTTTGGCTGACCGTCCGAGCGGAGCCCAAGGCTGGAGCTCGGGATCGGGCATCGGTAGTGCGTTTGTGTTTTTGATATTTGTAAAAATACGTATGTGTTTTACTATAAGAAATTCTTTTTTTTTTTTTAGTAGGGTATTTGCACTTGTGTCATGACGATATTTCTAGGCAATTCTTTCCTGACCAAAACTCCTCAGTCTGATGAGTAAGACATCCAAAGTATTAAAAATAGTGAAAGGACTTGAAGACAATTAATCCATGTAACAGGAACATAAAAACTTTAACATTATACGATGAGTGAAACCACACCGAAGATCCAAACATAATGATCACTTGCTTAATGTCATGTCGGTCTACCACGTGACGACAAAACAATTCTTACCAGGCGTGGTATAGACGCTACACGATTTGTAAAGATATCTTGTGGTATTACCAGCAGATCCTTAACTCTTTTAAGTTACTATACCGTGCAAATTAATTGGGACAAGCTATTTCATTCTGATAATTGTAATGTGATCGCCAGTTGATGTCGGAAACCCACGCAAACCGGTTTTATCAGCTGTGAGGTGGTGTGACTAATAGAACTTGATAGTAAGAATGTGGTTTGACCGGTTTTAAACAGGAAATAGGCGCTTCAGTTGTGAGCTTTCGTGTGTGACAGGTGGATGTTAGTTTTTGGTCTCTGTGAGTACGTGTTGCTTTCGTGTATTGAAAAATTGATATTTCCCCAAGGAAGCGTGCAAAAATAATTGCTCTGAAGGATCACACTTCTATGAAAGTGAGAGATATAGCTTCTGCAGTTGGTGTAGGCAAATCAAGTGTATCAAGACTGCTTACGCGCTACAATGCATCTGGATCATTGTCTCCAAAAAGGAGAGGTAAATGTGGAAGAAAACGAAAAACAACTCCACGAACCGATAAATATCTAATCAGAAATAGTAAAATGAATAAAAAAAACAAACAAGCACCGACCTTCAAAAAGATTTATTGGCTAGTGGTTATGATGTTAGTGATTCAACTGTACGCCGTAGGCTTTCTGGAAGTTAGCCGGAAGGCAAGAAGACCAACGAAAAAATATTTGAATGCGAAAATGAAGATAAAACGTTTAGCATAGGCCAAAAAATATAAATCATGGACTGCTGACGACTGGAAAAAGGTAATTTTCAGTGATGAAACTCATTTATTTGTGCAGGGTTACCAAGCAAATGTCGTTAGACGAAGCAACTGTGAACCCTTAAGACCTGAGCATGTCAAACAAACTGTAAAATACCCTCTGAAACAGATGTTTTGGGTTTTTTTCACATCAAATGGCACTGGAAGCTTAGTTCCTATTCAAGGTATGATGAATTCAGCCAAGTACGCAGAAATATTACAGCGTACGATTGTTCCATTCTTGCAAACTTTTGACGGGACTTTTCAACATGACTTGGCCCCATGTGACAATTCGAAATTGGTCAAGAATTTCATGCTGGAAAATCAAATTCATTTGCTTGTTTGGCTTGGAAATTCACCAGACTTAAATCCCATAGAAAACTTGTGGAATATTTTGAAGAGACGTTTAGGTAAAATGTACTGTACAACCAAAGAACGCATGATAACGAATGCTATAAAAGTGTGGTTCCACGATTATGAAGTCAAAAATATGTGCACTCAATTAGTGGAGTCAATGCCAAAACGAATTCTAGAGATCATTTCCGCTAAAGGAGGACATACTTCATACTAATACAGGTATTTATCAGTGTATACTAAGGCTTAGAATGATATAAAGGCATAGTTTTGGAAAAAGAGTGATTTTTTACTTTGTCCCAATTAATTTGCACCGTATAGTACCTAGTGAAGCCTCCGCAGATAAGATTTGCAGTTCTAACACAAATCACAGATGCTAGACTGGATTGATGTTTAGGAAATTCGGACACCAGGGTAATACCTCGAAGACTTTCTCATATCCTGCAAACCATTCTCAAACTATCCAGGAAACGTGGCATGCCGCATTACCCTCCTGAAAGAAGGCACGACAAGAGAGGAATGCAGTTGCCATGAAATGATATACCTGTTCTGCAATGATGTTTAGGAAGGTATAGTAGACGTCATAGTTTCCTGCACGTGAATGACTGGACTCGGGATTTCCCAGCAGAACATCGCTCAAAGTATTATACTTCTTCCATCGGCTTGTTTTCGTCCCACGGTGCATCCTGCAGAAACACTTCCACTGGCAAATGACACACACGTGCCCGGCCGTTAACATGGTGCAACAGGAAATGAGATTCATCGGACCAGCAGAGGATAGCTTTCCGCTTCGTAACTGTTGAAATGGGATTTATTATTATTATTATTATTTCTTTTAAAAGTATTCATATAAAAACTGAGTAACTATAAGAAGAAATAACCTTTTAGCAAAGTGAGAGGAAGTGATCAGTTATTAACAGCCGTGTCCTCTCGACCCATAAGTGACCATTTTAACTGTTACTGAAGATTTGTAAGTATTTAAAACAAGATTTACTAGAATGGACACTAAGGACAGAATCTAGTAAGCTGTCTGGACGAAAAATCCCCTGTAAAAAATTTATATAAATAATACATTCTGGCTACAACACTATGATAAAAACTCGCTACTAAGAACCTTCTATTCGGCCCTCTGGGAGAAATCGCTACTAAGAACCTTCTATTCGGCCCTCTGGGAGAAATCGCGCCAATTAAACATAGCAGCCGTCCACTTCCCTAGGACATTCATTACCTCTCTCCCCCTGTAGAGACAAGCAGAAACTTAAACTGTTATAGAAACTTTTTTGAAAATCTGTGCATTTATTATTACAATTTTGCCAAACTAATTACATTAATTATTTACGACCTTGGTCATTTCAAAAGAAAAAATCTGCTTTAGAATAGGAGGAACAAGGTGTTCGCCCCAGTTCCCTTCCTCTGGATCCGTCACTAATTACGTCAATACATGCTTTTGCAGCAAGCAGTACATCCAAACGAAAAGAAATTAGAATTGCATTGCGGATAATTTTGGAAGAATCCTTGTAGATCATTATTAATGCAATTAATTATGAGATGATTTTTGAGGAATTGGCAATATTGGCAAATCTTTTAAAGTTTACGTATTGGTCTCTTAGATTTATGCTCCCAAAAAAGAAAGAATTAGACTGGTTGTTTATTGTTAATTACATTAACTGCAGGCTGATCAGTTATAAGATAATTTGTGTCAGTGTGCTAGTATTATTGAACACGATACCAAACAATGCATGTCAACCTTTTAATGGGATGTATTTAAACTGTGCACTTTGTTTGCATTTAAAAAATGACATTGATGTCTTGAATTTGAATCACTTCCTCCATAACGGTCATCTATTGATGACTTGTTTTGTGTATTGGTACTGATCATTACGGCAAAGAGAAATACTACTTTGCACGACAAGTTCAGGAGTTATCTTCATTCTGATGCATTACCTCACGAATTTAGCAAGGTTTCTCGCGATTGTAGAACTAAGCTTTGTCAAGGCACTTAATCGCTTTAATTACGTGCAGAAAATTTTTTGATATGCTTCTTAGGTACGTATCTCGTGACATTGTATATATATATTCAATTTTTTTAAGATTAATTTCCTTAATTGGATTGCGAGTTTGCTGTTCGAAATACTGTTAGCGCTTTTGTTCACTTCCGTAATAGTTAAGACCTTGAAATGGCGGTGCATGGGCTGCGTTGTTTGGATCTTCGAATGAAATAAATTTTCCTTAAACGGTTGATCAGGAGCACTTGCCTGTTTAACAATGAAAAGGTAGCTAGTCAATTTTAAATTACTTGCTTTTATTTAAGCAAAACATACTGTTCTGAAGTCCTTGACATCAGGATATATGTGCTATTGTTTCTCTTTTCTCTCAAGTGTCTTACAGTTTAAGAATTTTAAACATTTCGAGATAATTATCTATAACTGAGGCTAACCTTGAGTGTCAGTAAAACTTATTTGATAATGCAGTTCTGTTGGAGGGGTAATTTTAATTTGGTCACTTTAAAAAACTCCATCGTAGAAATAACAAATTAAGATTATAAAAGAAACAACTAATTATAAGTCAGAGATATTTGAAAAAATGACACCACAGATGAATCTTACATTCTTTAGAACACAGAAAGACCGAAATCAGTACTTTGTGTGGTCCGTTTTGTTTTTTTATAACGGACAGAATACGATGTGGCATACTCTCAATGAGGGATTTGCAGTAGTCACCCTAAATGGCTTTGCACCACACGTACTTTATTGCGTCAATCAAAGCTTGGGAATGTGATGGCTGTTTTTCTGCTACCTTGTCTTTTAAAATGGTTCACAAATTTTCGATGGGGTTAAGGTCGGGACTATTACCGGGCCAGTCAAGCACAGTTAAGTTTTTCCTCTGCAGGTAGTCCTTTACTGTCTTTGATCTGTGGCATGGAGCACCATTATGCATAAAGATTGTGCATTTGTGCACTTGCATATGAGTTAACAGCTTCTCACGTAACATTTCCACATAAAAAGGACCAGTCAGGGTAGTAGTGCCTGTCGGCAAAAAGGATAATGAAGCAGTACCGGATGCTGACATAGCACCCTATATCACCGGACTATAGGTGGATGTCTCACGGTGCTAACGGTGTGTTTTTCATCACAACTTTTTACCTACAGCTTTTTTAACTCATCGAACCTTTTGCCTTTTGCTCGTGGAACATGTTCTTCACGTGATTCAAATTAGCGCACAGTTGATTCATCGGAAAAAAGAACTTGGCTCAAATTTACAGCAGTCCACGATTAATGACGCTTCGCAAACTGGAGTCTCTTCTTTTTCATGTTAGAGGTTAGTCTAGATTTATGGGCAGGTTTATAAGACTTTAATCCAAAATCTTTGCTAAGACGTCGGGAAACAGTGTTGATATTAATATCAGACCCTTTTGAATGAAGAAAGGCCTTGATTTTCTTGCACGAATTCCTCGGAGAACGCATAACTGTACGTTGTGACGTGCCTGCCCCGCAGGGCGAACATGAGGTAAAGGCAGATAGCAGTGAGAGCACATGTTAGCGTAGCTCAGTTGGGAGAGCGACTTACTCCGGAGTGAGGAGACCCAGATTCGATGTCCGGCGTGGACAAACCTGTGTTTTCACATTGGCGTCCAAACTTCCAGGATGACCCGGCTGTTAAATTTCTCGCCCTGATGTGATGTTCTTTCCACACGGCGGGGCAGGAAAAATGAGAATCGTTTCTTCAGTGCTTCGAAAAAATAAATCAGTGTGATATTACGTTCCACACACCAAATTGTCTGGGATTTCTCAAATGCACGTTCTTCATGGGATGACTGCCTACAGCGACACATGGTCCCGGCTGACCCGTGGGCCATGTCCCTGGCTCTCTTTCGGGGGAGATGTGACGCGCCTGCCCTGTCACATTTCCCCCCGAAAGAGCGTCCTGCGGGGGGTCCTGCCCCGCAGGACACACATGAGTAATGGCAGATACCAGTGAGAGCACATGTCCGCGTAGCTCAATTGGGAAAGCGACTTACTCCGGAGTGAGGAGACTAGGTTTTGATGCCCGGCGTGGACAAACTTATGTTTTCCTTGGACGTCCACTTCTTTTTCGGTAGCTAAATTAAACTGTATCTCGATATTTCATGATCGTATTATGAATAGCAGTCTTGTTCACATTCACCTCTCTGCTTATGTTACGTTCGGAGTATTCTTCGTGATATAAAGTCAGTATTTGTGCCCTTTGAATAACACTTAGTGACGTTTTTTTGCCCATTTTTAGCTATATAGAAAATACGTACAAAACCTCTCAGCATGAAAACCAGAGGCAAACTGACGCTCGCAAGCTTTCCCCAACTCTATCAACAGCTGCCCTTGTAGGATGATGCAACACCGACAGGAAGTTGAGTAATACAGACAGTAGCTGACGCAATTGACAGAAAGCTCCTAATACCAACAGGTGGTCTTAAACTTTTCCAAATGACTGTATATACGTATTACTCTGTACAGGTACAGTCGAAGTCTCTCTCTCTCTCACTCACTCACTCGCACACACATTTATAACGAGTTCTCGGCTATGCAAGCAAACAGAGAATGCAAATGATTCTTTAAGTACTTTTTTTATTTTTTTTTCCCACGAAGCCCTGTAAAAAAACGAAAAGCGCTGTTTCGTCATACGTATAAGGCTAGGATACCAGTGGGCTCTTAATTTGGCTTCATGGACGGAGTAATCCATTTTTTTTTCAGATACAGTGAAATCTGTCCAGAAAAGGTTATCCGCGGTTCTGTGAAGAAATGGCCGTCTGAACAGTTGTCCGCCAAATAGTGGTTCAATTTGCCAAAATGTCTCCGATTCTCACTTGACAATAAAATGAAATAGACTTCCCTTTTTTAATGCAGCCTGCCGTGAAGTGCTTGTTGTTTCTTTCTTCCATGCCATTTTGTTATTTAGGAACTTACAAAAGATCGAACATGCCTACCCTAGTTAATAAAAACCCATACCGTCTGCAAGCAAAATTTTAAGAACTTGACAGATCCCAAGGACTATCCAACATTTACAGTCTCGTGAAGTGTGGTGGTAGAGAGAAAAAAAGCAACAGGTGTTTCATATTTTTTAACTCACAGCCTTTTCGTTATCTTTCTAGAACTTCCTACACAAGATTTTTCTGTAAGTTGTGCATGTTGGTGACCGCGAAATGCAGATATATTCTCTTATGCGTTTCAAAAATGGATGTCCATGGCCGCTTCCTGCAGATAGCCGGCGAATAAAATTCTCTTAAGCATTGGTTTTATTGGTGATAACATGTGGCAAACAAAACTGCCAGCTTTGGCAGGGACCGCGGAATTGGAGTGACCGCCAACACAGTTTTCACTCTACTTCTTTCTTAAACATTCATTTGTTACTACATTGTAAATTTTAAGTCGATAATCACTTTAATATAATGCGTTATCAATAAGTAGCTTCTTTTACTAGAGGAAATTAATTGCTAAGTTTCATCTTATTTCTAAATAAATTATGACCTCTTATTGGCATTTTAAAATGAAGCACAATTCATAAGTTAAGTACTCCTGTTGACGCAAATAATGGCCAGCATATGTATGACTACAAAAAAATAGCACTGGTAAAATAAATTGTGAAATTCTCCAAGGACAAGTAATGAATTGAAAACCAGCTAATCATTCCGTGTCGCATTTTGCGTTCCTTAAAAGGTTAATGAGCATGTTTCTGTTCGTGAATTCCTTGAGAGATACCGGCATCAAATAAATTGTGCGGCTAAACGATTTATTTGTAATTAGTCGAATAAAAATGACATTTTAATTGTTCCGTAAAAGAGAAAGTGTAATGGTCACACTAGCCATTTATACTTACTTTTAGTGCTAAATGACAGAGACCACGAGCTTCGCGTTTTCATAGCTAATTAATCGAAGCAAATAAGGGCTTGTGCGCTGATTAAAATCTTGCCTTTTAAGAAGGTAATTCCTTGATATCTCGAGAAGCAAATGGTTTCAAACATTTCACAATCGTATCGCTCGTTTTTCGAATGCTGAAAATACAGTACAACGAGTAAAACCTACAGATGCTCTGGGAACCAAATTTTTGAAAGCTACATGGTACTTCTCTAGATGGATGAAATATGGACGGACATACACTGAGTAGTCAACTTGTGACGACAAGTACAGCATTTTATGCAAATAGGTAGATACGTAATCCCATATCGTCACATGATTACAGCTACCTAATCAAGTGAACATTCCAAGTACGACGTGAACAATTCGCTGGGCAACTTTGTGTGAAATATTGGATTGATGCAAAGGTTCATGCCGTTTTATTTCACAAGTGTTTTCCAGGTCAGTAGTGACGGTGCAGATGGCCAGTTGTATATCAAAATGTAGCCAGTAGTATCGTGCATCTAAATCATATTGCGTTGTGTGATCGTGGTTAATGGTTTTTGATTTTCAGGTCCGGAAGTATTGAGTGCCAAGTAGAGAGGAATGAACATCTCCGACATCTGCTCCTCTACGAGTTTAACAAGGGATCCACAGCCGCCGAGGCCACTCGACAAATTTGTGCTGTGTATGAGGAGATGATATTGTTCCAAGGGCATCCCGCAAATGGTTTGAGCGATTCCGAGGTGGCAATTTTGACCTCAACCACTCTCCACGCTCAGGTCGTCATTCTCACTTTGATGAGGATCGTTTGAACCATCTCATCCAGTTGGATATGCATCAAACCACACGCGAATTGGCCACTGAGATGGACTGTGATCAGGCCACAGTGGTGCGACACCTGGAACGTATGGGAAAGGTCCAGATTTTGTGTCTTGGGTGCCTCACACTCTCACCGAGGACAACAAGAATCAGCGTGTTGCCATATTTGGTTCCTAGATCGCCCGTTATCGCGAATGTTCTCAGCAACACAAACCCTTTCTGTCACGTATTGTTACTGGAGATAAAAAGTGTTGCATGTACGTGAATTTCAGGCATCGGAGGGAATTGTTAAGCCCAAACAAGATGCCCACACAACGTCCAAAACATGACCTTCATCCTGCGAAGATCATGTTATGTGTCTGGTGGGACTTGGAAGGAATTATTCACCGGGAAATGCTGCCGAAGAATTGGACCATCAACGCTGCACTCTATTGTAAGCAACTCCGCCGTGTGGAGGGATCAATTCAGCAGAAACGGCTACATCAGCGCCATGGTGTCCTTTTCCAACATGATGACGCACGCCCTCTCAGTGCAAACATGAATGACCAAAATGGCCATTCAAGACATGAAATGGGAGATTCTTTCATATCTGGCCTATTCCCCAGATGTCGCTCCTTAAGGCGATCACCTGCTTCGATCTCTGTCCAAAGCACCCCATGGGAGAACGTTCAACAATGATGTTGATCTCCAGAATTTCCTTGATTCCTTCGCAGCAAGACCTGCAAGTTTTTTCAAGAATGGCATTGCAGACATTTCGAGGCGCTGGGACACCATCGTAAACAATGGGGGCGGGCGGGGGGTATATATAGCTGATTGATTCCGTTTTCCCTTCTGATGTAATACATTCCTGTAGTGCGGTGAAAAAACGGCATTAACTTATGCATCAACCCACTATGCTTGTTGATTAGACATAGATGAAAACAAAGCACTTTTGTAGTTATTCTTACCTTATGAGGAATACACTGAAATGTCATTGAATTAGAGATACGTACCTAGAGACGTGCTGGCCTCCTCTTATCCTAATGACTGTGGCCACGCGATGGCTCATGGACTCCACGAGCTTATGAAAATGTTCTGTATAGGTATCGCCAGCCTCTTCAAGCTGTTCATAATTCACTAACGTTCGTAGCCCATGAAACAAGTGACCGAACAGCCTGTTCGACGGTTTACCAAAGATGATCGATAGGGTTCAAATCCGGGCTACCAGGTGGCCACTGAAGGGTTTCAAATTCACTACAACGTTCTTGTAACCATGCAGTAGCCAGGTGGTACCTGTGGTAGGGGCAATTATCTCACTGGAATACGCCATTGACACTGGGATGCAGGACATGAATGGGTGTAAATTGTCGGTTAGTATGTCTTCATATCTAGGGCCATTCGAATTCGACTTTATACGTTCAAAAGGTCCCAAAGCATTCCAGCTGAAGACACCACAGACCATCACTGAGCCACCGCCAGTCTCAACTATTCCAACCTGACACGAAGGGTCCATGGCTTCATGAGGCTGACGCCAGATCCGCACTCTCCTATCGGCACTATGACGAAGTAAATTTCTCAATTTTTATGCCAGGGGCGGGATTCGAACCCCCAACTCTCGGCTCTGGATCTCCGGGTGCTATCCACTACACTACACTGTCATGTGATCTCACTGCTATCCGTCTTTATCTCATGTGCGTCCTGCGGTGCAAGCACGTAACGTCCCCCCCGCCGCCGCCGCCGAAAGAGGGCCGGGGGGCATGGCCCACGAGTCAGCCGGGACCACGTGTCGCTGTAGGCAGTCATCAGTCATCCTATGAAGAACGTGCATTTGAGAAGTCCCAAACAATTTGGTGTGTGGAACGTAGCATCACACTGATTTATTTTTTCGAAGCACTGATGAAGGGATTCTGATTTTTCCTCTCTCACCGTGTGGAAAGAACATCACATCAGTGCGAGAAAATTAACAGCCAGGTCATCATGGAAGTTCGGGCGACAATATAACGTACAAGTTTTTTTTCCGCGCCGGACATCGAACTCGGGTCCCCTCACTCCAGAGTAAGTCGCTCTCCCAACCCAGCTACACGGGCATGTACTCTCACTGCTAGCTGCCATTATCTCATGGGCGTTCTGCGGTGCAGGCACGTCACAGCATGATGCAGCTAAAATGTGGATTCTTCACACCATGCTATCCGCTTCCACTCTTCTGTGGTCCAGCGTCTGTGTGCTTTAGCTGAAGCAAGACGTTGAGCCCAGTGTCGTGCCTTTAAGAGTGGGACTCTTGTTGACCTGCCGGTCCCGAATCCTAGACGTTTAAGAGCACGTTGCACTGCCATGGCGACTCAATCCACTGTTCAAATCGATGGTGATTTTTAACATTGTCTTACTTTTATCCGTTTGAACATTGCATCCCAAATGGCGTACACCACGAGCTGTCAAGACTGGTACACCTAATCCATTCGGAATCTTGTTCTTGTGCCAGAAATTTCGTATTTTCGAAACACTACGGGCACTGTAACACGAGGAAACCTCAGTGTGTTGACTTCTGAGATGGAGTGACCCATCATGCGGGCATCTACAATCTGTCCTCTGTCAAAAGCATCCAATTCACTCGTCTTAATCATCACGCTTGAAATCGATCACTATTGAGGAAGCTGTGGGTGGTGACTGTATTTAACCACAGTTTCGGCCGGGCATACGCGATAATGCGGGAGTAGCAGCCAAGAATTTGCGTAACTTCTGCTATGTCTAATTAAATGGTACTTTAGAGTAAGTGTGGACGATAGGAACACTGCGGACGGGTTGGCGCTAGAAGGGCATGAGCTGCTTGCTTATCTCTCCTTTTGCAATCGGTCAGTAGAGACGAAGGATACAGCGACATAAGATTACTGAGTGCCCGTTCATTGCTCGTACATAGTGCCTATTAGGTTCCTTCAAAGAAACTGAGAGGCGGTTCGTGGAAAGATTCGGAAGACAGAAAACAAACAAGAACACAATTTCTTGCTTGGTGAAGAAGTTGGAGATTATTGTATAAGAGTTGTGAATATTCACCCTGGTGGGCGATCAACAGTGTCTGCCGAAATCGTGGATATCATAAAATATGTTTTGCTGGCATCGCCTTCAAAATCTTTACGGAGGCTTTCACAGGAAAATGGGAGATCACAAGGATCTTTTCAGAGAGAAGCGAAGGTACAGCCATACCGCAATGTAGTTATCCATAAGCTGAGGGAATCTGGTCATCAGAATGGAGTGCTGTCGTTGATTCCAGGTTCGAGCAACTGCAGGAGATTTTGTTTATGGCCCAATCGACCTGCGCTCTCTGTCACTTACACTATCGCACGCATACACTCCAACGTCTATCCCACAGGGTGACTTTCCCTGCTTCCAATTGCTAATGACACCAGGCAATAAATTAATAAAAAACAGGACAAAACACACCCATTGCTTTTCATGATCAGTCAAAATCTCTTTTCACTTCCGCTCTCAGCCTTCCTTCTCTGTTTCTGAACCTCCTTTCTTTTCTTTTTTTCTACTGAAGCCAGAACAGCTCATTTATCTCCAAATTTACAGCAGATTTTGAAAGTTATAAAAACTTTTACAGAAATTTATGCATTTATTACTATAATTTTACAAAAATAAATACATTAATTATTTACCATATTGGCTATTTAAAAAGGGAAAACCTACTGGGGGGGGGGGTAGTGGGCAACGTTCGTGCCTGCCACGGAAAGGACCTCCGGTTCGATCCCAGGCAGGTACGAACGCTCGATCCACTAAATATCCGCCGTGCGTCGGATGGGCACGTTAAGTCGTCGGACCCCGGGTACTGCCCCCCGGTAGTAAATAAGGGCGTCTTCTACCTCACTTCCGTGTGACTTTCCTATCGGGCACTCTAGCCCAAATCTCCTAGCTTCCTATTTCTAAGGGTTGTTTAAGACCTGGGGTCAGACACTCCCTTCCTAAAATCCTCTACATATGATCAATTGATCATTGGGGGGGGGCACCCGCTGATTCTGCTACTGCGTGGAGATAGGTGCTCAGAAAAGTAGAGCGAGTGTAAGCAAAGCTACTGCATTTATGGAATGTGAACTCGTGCATACAGAGAGTGGTTGATGCAGCAAAAAGCAGGTAGTGAGCGCACGTCCTGTGTTCTGAAACGTCAAGTATATATCTAAGGTGAAAGGATGATAACCAGATTTGGACGGACAAACTGAGTCACATAACAAAGGATTTTAATCAGGGACAATGCCAAACGGCATCCCAGAGCACGCTATGCCACACATTGCCCTTTCTGCGTTACAACAGTAGCAGAGCCCCCCCCCCCCCCCGTACTCCATTGCTCTCGCAGCTATCAAGGCAGAACATCCCCAGTGTGTTCGGTAGCTCCGGTGGTATCCTAAATGATTAAAAAAGGGTCCTCTAGTCTGAGAAATCGCGTTTTCGTCTGCACTGTTACCAATGAGAGGGTGAGAATTTGGAGACAACAGCATGGGATCACGGATTCTTCTTGCATGGTCACGACTTTCCGCACTAAAACATTTCCTGAAATTTGCGAGCCACTTTCCGTAATTCCTTTCGTGAATTAACGAAGCATATTCCTGATTCAACATTTTCCCGTGAAATGACGTTAAACCCTTGAATTTCACGTTCCTATCTTTCTCAGGTTAAAAACGGAAAAATGCCATTTCTAAGACGTGTTGAGAGAAAATCTTAAATTTTCGAAGAAATTTTCCGTGAATCCGCTCTTAAATTAACGGAAAAATCATTTTCTAACTTTTTTCAGTGTTTATATGACGGGGATTTTCCGGTAATAAGAGCTGTCAGCGGGAATACTTGAGGTTTGATTAAATATTAAATTTCAATCGTTTGTTGGCGGACCTGGTTTTGAGGTTTTGTAGCGAGACTAGATATTGGGGATAGCATACCATATGCTATTAAGGTTATTTTGGCAACGTATACTCCTTCCCCTCTTCGCCCCCATTTGGCGCACAGCTGTTGTATATTGTGTTACCGTAAGAAACCAGGCACTTAAATTATCGTACGAATGATTGTATGATATCTATGCATCACTCTGTGGATGACCTTAACACAAAAGCTATTATAGCTGTCAAGAATTAATTTGAAAATCCTCCAAGAATTAATTTATATATTTAGGGGGGATTGTGAAATAACACTTGAAGTAATACATTTCACCTTTTTTAAACATACTTGAAAGTCACGGTCAGTTTACAAAACAATCTGGAGTTCCAAAACATTCTGTTGCTTTGAAAAATCCTGATGAAAAAAACAATTTGTAATTAATCCTCTTGTAAAAAAACTAAAATTATTATAACGTGTTCAGGAAAATCACAAGCCCCTACAGATGACCACTAAGCCGCATTCACAGTGAAAAACATTTCGTCATCGCGCGACTCCAGTTCGCTTTATTTATATCTTAAACGTGTTGTGGTAGTACGTGTCTTGCTAGCTCAGTCGGTAGCGCTTCTTCCTGGCGAGCACTATCGCCATCTCAAGCAAGGGAAAGTATTCCTTTCACTTCGTACGTCAGGAAAATGTCCTGCAATGCGACCGATGCATTTAATCTTAAACTTCCGTTCTCACTTTTTTTTTTTATGTTGTATAATGACTGGAAAAGTCAAAATCGAAGTTTTAGGAAACTCTGGAAATTTCTGTATGAAAACGGAAAAAACTAGAAACTGAAATTTCTGTGAAAAAGCGGAATTAGTGGCAACGGAAAGTCTATCAATATACTGAAGTTTCAGTTACTAGAAACGGGAACTTTTCAAAATGGAAATTTCGTTAAAAGTCGGAGACCAACCGGTAACTTTGCTGCACGTTATTTTGAGGAATCTGTGAATTTCCATTGCTTATTTTTTACAGTGTAGGCTGGTGGATGAAGTTGTGGGCCATGTTTTCAAGCAAGATTCGAGTACACCCACGCCTGAATGCCCAAGCGTATTTAAACATCGCTGCTGATCAAGTTCACCCAGCCATGGTCACTCTCTATCACCGTGATGATGGATACTTCCAGAAGGATAATGCATCATTCCACAATGACCGCAATGTCTCGAAGTGGTTTCAGAAGCATGGCGACTTTTCTCTGCTTCATTAGCCACTTCAATTCCATGGAGCGTGGATGAAGTCAAACCTGACGTCAAGCACCTGGATCCATTGTACTCCAATCTGCATGAATTGAAAAATGACATTCGACATGACTGGCCTGATGTTTCAGCGTAACCTTGCCAAAAATTTGTCGAATCAATGCCGAGGAGAATTTCTGCTGTTCCAAAGGCCAACAGTGGTCTGACACAATATTAAGTAAGTGATCCCAGTAAAATGGCCACTCAGTGTGTATTAGTGTACAGTTTTGACATGTCTTGCTCGCACCACAATCCTTCACTCTTAGGGAAACAAGTTTTAACGTAATGAACGTGTTTCGTAATTAAAACATGCTTCGGTGATGGTTATAACCTCTTCAACACATGTAAATTATACTGAGCACTTTTTTATTCTATTTACTTTTCAAAGTGCTGGTGCTTTTCGTAGCACATAAAAAAGTTTTTTTTTTTGGGGGGGGGGGGTAGGCAGCGTAATTTTGTTTTCATTTTATATTTTGTAGCACTCGGAGCTTCAGTGTTCTTTTCTACTTGAACTTAAATACTTTCAGTGATCCTAGATGCACCTGAACTTATTGAGATGGTAATCGGAAATTCCGCTCTGATAAGGACTCTATAACGAAGTAAATTTCTCCGCGCCAGGATTCGAACCCTGGTCCCCTCATTCCGGAATAAGTTGCTCTACCAATTGAGCTACGCGGACGTTTTATTCTGATTCCTATCTGCCTTTATGTCGTGTGCATCCTTCGGGCAGGTACGTCACATCTCCTGGTACGTTACATCATCTCCCCCTTACTTTTTTTTTATTTATTTATTTTTTTTTTTTTTCGAAGTGCTGGAGAAAGGATTCTCTTATTTTTCCTATCTCGCGGTGTGGAAATAACATCACACCAATGCGAGATTTTGAACGGTCGGGTCATCCGGATGGTTCGGGCACCATTATAACGAAGTAAATTTCTCCGTCATTTTTATCCGTGCCAGGATTCGAACCCGGGTCCCCTCATTCCGGAATAAGTTGCTCTACCAATTGAGCTACGCGGACGTTTTATTCTGATTCCTATTTGCCTTTATGTCGTGTGCGTCCTTCGGGCAGGTACGTCACATCTCCTGGTACGTTACAACTCTCATTCAGAGCTTGATTTCCCCCTGTCTAATATAGGGATATAAAAAAAATTAAATCCACATTCATCTTGGCACAAAATACAGCATCAGTCGGGCATTTGGACTTTAGAAAACAATGAAAAAGATGTGTAAATAATGCATCAAGCTTCATAAATGTTTCACACAGAATGAATCTGCCAGAGCATCGTCTGTAAAGTTATTTACTCATCAGAAAAAGACAGTGATAACAAAAATATTCGTATGTATAAATCATAATATTTTGAATACTTTTCTCGGAGTGGGTGCTTATCGAACACGTTACAAACAAAAACATATTTTTATGTAAATAAATCAGATTTTCAGAGATTTTAAACGCTTCATTTTCTTACATAGATTTACAGTCGTGATCTATTTCATTCTTTACATGCATTTACAGTCGAGTCCTATTTAAGAGATTTCACTTCGCTGTCTCTCAAAGATCAATTTGTCACCCCTAGAATATTCAAAACGCAATCGGAAGTGTCAAGATTTTCAAAAATGTCAGCCATGTTTCCAAGGCATACTGACCTTACGAATGAGATGACACGTACGAAAATTTGATCTGTGATTCATGCTAAAATCATTATTTTTGAGTAACTGGTACAATATCAAGAAGCTCTGATTAAAAGAGAAATCTGCGAACGAATATATATCATACATTTTGAAGATTTGAGCCTGCTAATGACAAATTCTCTATCTTGTCTATCTCTTTATCTGTCGCTCTTTTTTTATATTTCACTCTTTCTTTCCCCTTTTTTTCTTCCTCTGGGTATCTCTCTCTCTCTCGCTTCACTGTACCTTTCTGTTTCCTCCGCTCTTTCTTACTCTTCCTATATCTCCCGCTCTGTCTCTCTTTCGTATGGCTTTCTCTTCCTCTGTCTGTCTGCTTCTTTCTCTCTTTATTTCTCTATCTTTTTACCGACTCCTATGTTTTTCATTGTCTTTGTTTCTTCCTCTCCCTGTCTCTCTATCGTTCGTTTTCTCTGTTTCACCATTCCTTCGTCTTTCTCTCTCTCCCCTCTTCATCTCTTTAATCTATCTCTTCCTATCCTTTCCCCTAGTACAGTTCTCTGCCCTCCGTATCTGTATTCCTCTTTCCTATCTTCCTTTATTTTTTCTCTTTACCTTTGTCTGCCTGCTCTTCATTCTGTTTTTTCTTCCTCCTATTTGCCTCTGTCTCTCTCGCTCTCTATGTCTCTGTCTTTAACTCTCCATCTTTTAGTATCTTTCGTTCTCTCTCTCTCTCTCTCTCTCTCTCTCTCTCTCTCTCTCTCTCTCTCTCTCTCTCTCTCTCTCTCTCTCTCTCTCTCTCTCTCTCTCTCTCTCTCTCTCTCTCTCTCTCTCTCTCTCTCTCTCTCTCTCTCTCTCTCTCTCTTTCTTTCTTTTTTTTTTTTTAGATAAAGACCAAAATGACACGATATATTCGTGTAACTGTTGTTTGCATCCGTGAAATGTTTGTACGCAAAATGTTTGTGGTCCAAACTTGGAATTATCATTTGTTTACCACAGACGTGACTTTGTAATAACCGTAATCGTTATGAATGAATTCACTCGATATACTGTTTTTCTACTTAATAATCTTAAGAGAACTGTAACTGAACAGAGAACAAGGAAATTGCGTGAACAATTTCATTTTGTTTTGATTGATGCATTTTTCTTCAACCTTCACGAATCAACAACTGCAAATTCCACGGAAACCGTAAATAGGCATCCTTGCCTTAAGGGCGCAAAATCCATATCTTTTTGGCATAAATCAAACGATACATTTTCCGCTTGGTGTGCACCGCCTTATTTCAAAGAAGCTGATCTTAACTTCTCCATTGAAGTATATCGTTGTGTAATAAAATAAATGCATGTGACCTGCCTGTGTCAAAAATTTAATGGAACAAGAATTCTGTGTTTATTTCTGTTTCTGAAGTGTCAAAAGAATCTGTTAAGTGAGGTACACTAGTTTTCCATAGAAAACTATAACTATTGACTAGATGAGAACTTTAAAAATTCTGTTCACTCCTAAAGCTCTACCAAATTCCAAGGCATTTCGATCTTTTTTTAAAGCATTGTGCCTTACATGAGATCCGATAAAAAGTTTGAGGAATGCTCATGTAAAAATGTTGCAGATAAATGCTCGCCATTCTGCAGTTTAATGACCTTAGAACGTACTTTTCTGAACAAACTGGCATATCTCTCATCGTTCCATGTTGCACCAGTTACTTTACAGAGGGTGTTGAGTGCACCCGTATGGGATAATTTATGCGATTTTTAACATGATTCTAAAGAGCAACTAATGTACGTAACACTGCGTTTCAAGATTGGTAAAACAGCGTCTAAAAGAGGGTGGGAAAAACTGCCTTTGGAAAAGATGTTCTATTTAAAAACAAAACACAAAAGCAAATGGTCTATATCATTTAAAGGTGATCAAACGTCTGTGCGAAAAGAATATTTTAGGCAACATCAACGTTTTAGGAATTTAATTTCACTGCGATATCGGAAAGGCTTCATTGCAAAATTCTATAAGAAGTAAAAAATGTGCCTCCCCTCTAAAATTACTTCATTTTAATAGTTATCGGTATTATAGTAAAGCGTTATTGGCCTTTCAGTAAAGTCAATTTCCAATCGACTTTTTGAATTATCAACAAAAGTCGGAGAAGGCACTTGACGCTGTCAGGAAAGTTAAATTTCTGGCTTGCTTTTACATTAGTGTATCAACACTTTAGAGAAATATTTCTAAGGGGACATGGTTACTAATTAGGTACGTTGAACGAAGTTTTGTTTTCAACATATTCTAGTTACTTTTGGACTGCATTTTAATCTTGAAATAATAATACACATGCTTTTTTGAAAAATGAAATCGTAAAAATTATCACTTTTTCGTGTACGTACGTATAACTGATTTTTTCCAGATTTGCTTTAATGATCGATCCTTTGTGAACTTTAACTTCGGCAAGAGAAATTACGGAAACTACTCAGTATTTATATAACATCGATATTAAAACTAAATATTTATAATTTGTGCGTCAGTGTCTTCAGTATCTGCGTTTCACGATAGGAGACCTTTACGAAGCACCGTCCTGGATAGAAACCGAAAGCAATGTCTCTCGATCAATATCTCTCGATTTCCCTCTGATTTCTAGCCATTCGATCAACTGAGATATATAAGGTGAATCATTAGCCAGCTTTGGGTTTCATTTCAAAAACTTTCTCTTCTTAATCTTTAACCCTATCGATCTGGAAACCAGTAGGACACCGACTCAATCTCCATATCTATGATACGGTGAATAGCGGGTTCTCAGGAAGCTGAAAGTCTGAGTACGCGCAGCTGGGTCGAATTCTTTGCTTCGAGGGAAAAGAAAAGCACAGCATTCTTGTTCTACCAGGAATTCGAATTTGACACAACAACATGAAGAGCCATAAGCCCCATTCTAGGCTACTCTGCTATTGGATTCCTTTCACCAGTTTACATCCATGCAGTTATATTTGTTTTGTATACTGATTCACAAAATTCTAGGCTTTATATTTTCCACGTCAATGAGTTTAATACTTCATATACACTGAGTGGCCACTTTATTATGATCACCTGACAGGTTTAAGCAAATGAGCTATGGCTGCACGATGTTGCCGCCAGAAGGCGAGGCTAGTATAAAAAGGGAAAGCTTAGTGCTTGCGACAATTGTAGAAGTGATTTTTGGGTGACGAGATGGGTAAAAAATGCGATTTGACGGACTTTCAACGTGGGATGATTGTAGGAGCACGGAGCGAGTATCACCGAAACTGCCGCATTCGTGAAATGTTCCAGAGCAGCTGTTGTTAAAGTGTTTAAAGACTAGACTGTCAGCCAAAAAAACTGGGTCTCTACGTGCATCGTGTAGTCGTCATCGACTAGTGACTGCTCGGGCGGAACGGAGAGTGTCCAGCTCTAGCTCATCCCATAGGGGTTCTATGGGATTAAGATCAGGGCTCTGTGCTGGCCAGTCCACACACGATACGGAATTACACGCCGTAACAGTCCTTACTTTGTGGCTCAACGCATTATCCGACTGATACCAACAAGGCTCGGTTCCATAGTATTTTCACAGAGTTGGTAGGGCATAATTGTCCAGAATATAGAGGTAGACGTGTGCTGGTTAACAGGTTTGTCCACGATAACCAATGGGCTGGGACCATACCACGAAAAACACCCCCGCACGAGTATACTGCCAGCTCCAAACTTAACCGTAGGAATAGTACACTGTGGTAAATAGCGTTCCCCCGGCTGCCGCCATACCCACACATGGCCATCAAACTGATGGATCGTGTATCTGGATTCAGCAGTCCATAGGGCCCGTTTCTATTGATCTACAGTCCATGATAAATGTTTTTACACCATGATAAACGCCGAGTAGCATTCCGAGTGGAGATGAAAGGCTTATGAGCAGCCTCAAAACCACGGTAACCCATGGAATGAAGTTCTCTGCAAATGGTATGTGTACATACCGAGGTTCCAGCATTTTTACTCACCTGTACACCGAGATCTTGTGCAGTAATCTGTCGATTAGCTGTAACGACTCTCCTGAGGCTTCGACGTCCTCTATCACGGACTTTTTTTGGTCTGCCGGTACGTTTTGCTGCTTCAGGCACGCCATGTGTCTTCCACTTATTCAGTACATCCAAAACAGTTAACCTGGGTATGTTTAAACGCCTCTTAGTTTTCTTATGGACAACCCACTAACATAACACCCAACAATCTTTCCTTTTTCAAAGTCAGTTCTATCCCGCCGCGAGATTTTCACTCTACCTCACAGTGCGATATCATCGCGGTCACTGCATGCTGGTTTTTATACCGTTTGCAGCTGTACCGTGCATCTTAACAACGCAGCGGATCCGTTAATTTGCTTTTGAAGGGATGTCCTTTGACTTTTGTCAATATAGTGTATATTTTTAAATACGTCAGAGTTTTCAAGAAAATTAAATATTTTAGCTTTCATATCAGCTCCTCTACCTCATCATAAGTATTCTTCCAGTACATTTTTCTCATAACTCCATCATAAGCTCACTTTCAGCGTCAATATAAGCCCAAATCTGTGAAATCGTGTTTGTTTTACGTTCTTCGAAATCTCTCTTACTTTAAATGTTGCTTCCATCCACTCATTTCTAATTGCATCCTTTCTGCTGATACCGCGCATCCACCTCAGCGCATCCTCATTTCTATAATGTTTGACTTATTGCCTATACGTCTTGTCATTGGGCAAATCCTAGCACCATGCAATACTGCAGGTTGTACTACTGTCTTAAGAAGTCTGCTTTCCAACCACACTGAGAGTATCATATGACGCAGAACATCAGTAGCTTTCCTTTTAGTTATTCCGTCTCTCCTGCACTGCGCAACTTACTTTATAGCCAACGTACCCTTTTCTGCAGGTGGAGAATTCGAATCCACGTAGTCTTACTCCGGAGCGGGATAGTCTTCCGACTGAAATGCGCCGTTAAGGCTTATCGCTGCTAATTGCCGTTTTGACTCATGCGTCGCCCCAGTAGTACATCACAGCTTCTCTTTTCATATTTCTACCTTCCTTAAACGCTGATACAATATTAAAATCTTCGTACTCTTTACTTCTTGAGTGTTAATACAAACAATACTGTTATCTTATTCTTCGTTGCAGTGCATGCACCCTGTTTTTGTGTCCTAATTATCTTCAGTTCTCTATCTTCTAAAGATACTCTCCAACCTCTTTTCTGCTGTTTCCTTCTTAGGCTGGCACACAGCACAACATTATTTACAAGCAAACACCGTCCAAGGTGCTACTTTCATCTCATGAATGTCCGCAACATCAGATGATTCTGATCACCATGTTGACCCTTATTTAATTGCACCATGCATAGCAAACTGCTGTTTTTGCTCGACGCTTTTTCTCTCATATGTGCAAGAATCTCTGCGCATTTGTTCTATGAATTGCGGTGCATAACGGCGTAATTTTTTTTTTACATACAAGTGTGCCCCACAAAGACAGTTAATTGACCTGATATAAAATAATTGATTTCCTCATTTCAAAATGTTTAAGATGATAGCACTAGTCACTGTGTACTAGGAATGAGTTCTCGTTCTGAGATGATAAGATGCTGGTCATTAGGAATACGCAGACAGTACCCGGAGAGTACCTTTCTAGATAATTAAACACATAGCTAATGATGAAGTATGTTTACTATAACATTGCGTGATTAAATAAGAAAGTGTTGCTGTAACAACGCTTCCTGGCATAAGCATATGTGAGGAACATCATATACCGGGTGATCCAAAAGTCTTGCACATTTTGAAAACGTAATAACTCGCGGAGTTTTGAGAGTAGGGCAACGCGGTTTGCGTAGAAATGATCAGAATGACATCAGATTTTTTATGAAATCCCATAAATTTTTACTTATTTTACTTACATCTGTCATCGCCAGATGGCGCAGCAACAACAGGTTGGAAGTGTCGAGAAAAATAGACACCTGATTGCACCAGGTTAGACACCTCATTGTACCAGATGTTCAATGTGATGACCGTCCTGTTCCAGCACTGCCTGCAGACGAGAGAAAACACCGTGGACGGCATTGAAGAGCATGTCCGGTGGTATAGCTGCCACATGGTGTCGAATGGGATCTTTCAGCATGGCCAATGAACTGGGGCGACATCTGTACACTTGTGATTTTAGGTAACCCCAGAGCCAGAAATCGCAGGGTGTCAGGTCTGGTGACCGAGGAGGCCAGGCCTTCGGAAAGTGTCGGCTCAACACACGATTTGCGCCAAACATCTCTTGCAGCAGTTGCTTAACGGAACGTGCGATGTGGGGTGGTGCTCCATCCTGCATAAATGTGCACAGATTCACTGCATCCCGCTCTTGCAAGCTAGGGATAACGTACGTTTGTAACGTGTTCGCATAACGTGCACCTGTCACTGGAATGGTTTCGAAGGAGGTGCCGCGGACCTCTTCAAATAAAAAAGAGGACCGATAATGAAGGAAGCCGTGAATCCACACCACACTCTCACTTTCGGCTGATGAAGTGGCTCTTCAACGACTGTTCGTGGATGTTGCGTGGCCCAGATGCGGCAGTTGTGCGTGTTTACCACTCCGTTTAGGGAAAAGTGTGCCTCATCAGTCCATAAAACGTTAATCAGCCAGTTCTCGTCGACATCCATTTGTCAAAAAAACATGCTGCGAACTCTTGACGCTGCACGTAATCGCCAGCTTGCAGTTCGTGATGCCGTTGCAGTTTGTACGAGTATCTGTGCAGAATCCGTCGTAGTGTCCGCCATACAGTCCCGTATGGAATGCCTGTTTGCCGAGAAACATGGCGAGCACTGGAGTCGACATGTGCGGATGACATTGCAATCACATCCATTTCCTGCGTAATAGTCTCTGCTGCAGCAGCACGTGTTCGTGGTCTACCGCTTCGTGGGTGTGCTGCCAAAGATCCCGTTTCCTCGAATTTTTTCACCATTCGCCACAGCGATCACCTTTTCACCTTTCGCACTGTGATCACCTTTCAGTGACCGGTAGGTTCTCAACGCAGCACTCGCACATTCAGCGTTGTAATAGAACAATTTCACCAAGAGCGCTTTGTCCGGTAATGACAGCATACTGACACGGACCGCTGTGACTTGTGGTTGCAGAATTTGTCATTTTCTTGTAGGACTTCCGTCCACAATGAGTAGAGTTTAGGTCCAGCCACCTACAGCGAGGTCGCCTTTTGGGCAAAACACAGAAACTGAAGGAATGAGAGCAAGTCTAGCGACTTTTGATAGAACAGTTTGTAGTGAGATTAGAGTACAGTAGATGGCGCCACCGTACAAGTACGATGTTGCACACAGAGGGGTGAGAGAATTTCAGGGGGGCATAGAAAGGATACCCATTTAACCAGTGGGTCCAGCCTGGGGGCCGTCACTTAACGTGCTCGTCCGATGCACGGCGGATATTCAGCGATTGTTAGTAAATCACACTATCTCCGAAAGATCAGCCCAGGTTCGAACCTGAGGACCTTGCATTGATAGTCTGACTCGCTAACCACTAAGCCATACGCGGCTCGTGACTTGTGGTTGCTTCCCAGCTGCTGCTTTTACTATCCCAGACCTGTTCGCCTATGGCGCCATCTGGCGATGAAAAATGTAAATAAAATGAGTAAAAATTTATGTGATTTCATAAAAACCCGGTGTCATTCTGACCATTTCTACGCGCAAACCGCGTTGCGCTACTCTCAAAACTCCGCGACTTATTACGTTTTCAAAATGTGCAAGACTTTTGGATTACCCGGTATATTCTGGACCATTTCCTGGAGGATAGGACCTGCCCAAACGATAAATTAATTAGAAAGTTTTGCTGTAAGAACGCTTCCTGGCACACCAAGCACATGTGAGGAGCTGTGAACCAAAGAAATCATCCATAGAACAACACTGCCACGAAAACTATCTCAGATTTCTGTTGCCAAATTAATTGAAAAGCCTAACACAGTCTTGAAGCGGATACTTCGGAAGTCTACCACATTTTCCAGAACCACTAACAACTTGTGTTAACGACTCAATCTATACAGTTACTCTCAGGTTCGTTAAAAGAACTTGCAAACAGTGACCACAAACAACACCAGTGAAATCCCAATGAACAACACAAAAATTATTCCTCCTGTCCTGACGAAGCTGTGCCATAGCTTAGCGAAACTGCAGTAGAAAATCAGCTGCAACTTAATTTCTGTAAAAAATGTAGTTACAACGTCACTTCCTAATATAAGCTGACCTTACCAGTCGCCACTCTTGGCAACTGGATTTTGTTTATGGGCTTGGTGCTAATGAAATGTCCGCTTTCAGCGGATGGACAAGTTCAACCATTCCAGAGAAATTGTGTCTAGCAGAGTCACATAGCATGCTTCACTTAGTCGGTATATACCTAGAATACGCGTTGTAGCCTAATTTCTGGACAATGTTCAACCGCAAGTGCACAGGCTTCGGTCAGAGTAGATCATGGAGACAGGCCAGTTGCGCGTAATGTTTCTGCAGGAGTTCAAATTCGAACATTCTAAGGGTATGGTGGCCCGATTCATTAATGAGGCGTTTGGACAGGGTACTGTGAATGAACACACCATACGCAGATGGTTCGCAAAATTCCAAGCAGAAGACACGTCTCTTGCAAATGCGCTTCGTGGTCGTGCACCAATAGCTGTAACATACACTGCCTGACAGAGAAAATGCCACACCACGAAGACGTTAACGCAGCGCCATGCAAATTGCAAGGTGGATGCACACGTACAAGTTATGCAAACGATTGCATTTGCAGGCAAATCGCACACACAGCGCGGGATATAAGCGGACAACCAGCCCGTGAGACCATCAGTCGGGACGTCGTGACGGCTGCGAAAAGTGAGTTTGTTCTGCTGAAACCGTGTCTGGAGAAAGAACAAGGGATGCCAATGCCGTTAACAGGTCGTAGTACACGATTTCGTCAAACGGATGAATTCACGAGAGGTGTCATCGTAGGCCTTCGTACCACAGGATGGTGCTTGCGTCGTATTGCGGAAGAAACGTAACTTAATGCCACAACCGTCTGTCACATTTGGAGACAGTGGTTTCAGGAAGAATCTGTTCCACGTCGTAGGGGACCGGAGCATGGAGACGGACGTCCGAGCTCATCGATCGTCGCATCCGACGTCATGCTATAGCAGACCCACAATCCAGAACGGGCGACATTTTGCGGAGTGTACGGGGAGGCTTGGATGCTCCAATATCGACGCGGGCAGTGTCGTGCTGATTGCCTGCGTCTGGTTTGCTGTCCAGCCGTCCGTTGCGAAGGCTACCCCTTACAGCCAGCCATATTCGTCACCGCTTGGCGTGGTGTCGGAGCTGCGTGGGGTGCCGAACGGAACAGTGTGGTGTTCAGCGACGAATCGCTGTTCTGCCTCACCACGGATGATCGCCGTGTCTGGGTGCGACGTGGCCAACGGACGGATTCCTCCGCCATTGTGGAGCGCCACACGGCCCGGCAACGTGGAATCATGGTGTGGGGTGCTATCAGCGCCAACAGCCGCTCACCCCTGGTACACGTTACGGGCACATTGAACGCACGCCGCTATGTTGATGAAGTGCTGCGGCCCGTGGCACAACCGTAACTGCAAGGCATCCCAAACGCCGTTTTTAAACAAGATAACACCAGGCTGCATATCGCTCGGATCAGCCTGAATGCTTTACACGGTGTGCGGATGCTTCCGTATCCAGCACGGTCCCCTGACCTCTCGCCCATCGAGCATCTGTGGGACACGATTGGACGTCGGTTGAGTACCCTCCCAACCCCGCAAAATGAAGATGAACTGTAGACTCGGATCAGCACCACATAGTCCACGATACCCCAGGACTCTATTTGTACTCTCATTGCCTCGATGCCACGTCGGATTCAACGCTGCATCGCCCAAAATGGGGGCCACACTCCTTATTGATCATCTTGTATATTCTGCCGCTGGAGCCTAGTCTGTATGTAACAGTTAAATCATTTGTTCACGATCTACTTGGCTATCTGTGTGTGCAGTTTGGTCTGTGTTTGAGCATTCCTTCATCTTGTGGCATTTTCTCTGTCAGGAGCTGAAGATTATCGTAGAAGCTGGCCCACGGCAAAGTGACCATGAGATTGCAGCAAGTGTCCCTGTGCATCATTCGGTGGTCGTCTGGCGCCTAGCGGCCCTAGGGAAAGTCAAAAGCTGGGTGACTTGGTCCCACACGAATTGACAGCAGCCAAAAAGACACGTCGTCTGGAACTGTGTATTTTCCTCCTTGCTAAGCACAGACGGGAGGGATTCCTGCATCAGATCGTAATTTGCGATGGAATGTGGGTCATCTACAACAATAGTAGGCGATCAGCACAGTGTTTGGATACCACGAGTACCTAAACACTGAACAAAACCACTCCAAAACCCACGGAAAGTGTTGCTTCTCGTACGATAGTCTGCTGATCCATCATTCGTTTCTCCGACCAGGTGAAAATTAGTTCAGGTCGCTATTGTGCTGAAATTCAGCATATGCACAAAAAAGCTCTGTACCAAGCAGTCAGTTTTGTTCAACAGCCATGTGGCATTTCTGTTCCAACACAATGACCGCCCTCATGTCCCCCAAACGACCATCCAACACATCCACCAGTTGGACTACGAAATTATGACGCACTCTGTATATTTCCCAGACCTTCCTCCCACGGATTATCACCTATTCCTGCACCTGGACCATTTCCTGATGGATAAGACCTTCCTAAACGATCAAGCTGTGTGTCAGACCGTTGCCACCTTCTTTACCTCCCAGACTCCGGAGCTTTATCGCCGTTGGATCCACAGCCTCGTAACCAGTTGGCAGAAGTGTGCCCATGTTTAGGGGAACTACTTTGATTAGGCAGGCGGGTACGTACTTTCATTAGGTGGGTTGAGGGTTTTGGGGTGGCACTTTTGTTTCGGACATTCCATCTGCAGCAACCCAATGTTTTTCAAGTTTTTGTTTGTTTTGGGTTTAATGACCTAATGAGCACTTAAGATTAGAAGGAGTTGCCCGTCCTTAATTTATAGCAATTTGTTTCGAAGAAGGGACAGAGCTAACACAGTAAGAACAAACACAACATGCTATCATACACGAGATTCGAACCTATGCCGTGTTGTATTATGAACTAGAATTTCGCGCCCTTGTTCGCCGATAACAGTGCGATCACATTTGTTTACTTAGTATTCTTGCGCATGCTGAATGATGATATCAATTATAATATTTCCGATGTCCTGAGTGCTGTTATGTGCATGGGGAAGCACACTAAAAAGTCCGACAACGTTTCATAAAATAATCTTGCATAAAAGCATGGCTTCCTGCCATCTACAGACGATACCCTCTGATTGTAAAGACAAGCCGAGTCATCCCGTCATACTTGAGCTCTGTAGCAATGCCTATCCTTCCTTGCGCCAAAAATCATTTCACTGGCTTCCTTTTGACATAGCATTTCCAAACCGTTTTTTCGAACAAGAGTTATAGAAATATATGGCATACATTATATGCGCTCTGATTTCGACTTACGAGAGCAGGAAACCTTATTTATGCGATATCTGCTCCGAATCCTGAAGATTCTGTATTTGAACATGGATTAAACAGAACAAATAGAGCAATCATCACTGGGATGAATTCGTTCGATATTCAAGCATGCCTGCAAAACATTCTCTGAATTTAATGCAATTCAGAAGAACAAAAGCAATCCGTAAAAGGAAATGTCTCTGTTTTGTTACATTCTCACATGTTGTATAACTAACTGATGTTAAATGAAGGAGGATTTCGATATATTTCACCGAGTTCTTAATTCTTTGTTTCCGACTGTGAATCATTGAATGAAAAACATTTCTCGAATAATTTTAATTGTATTTATCAGATATTTGCTGAATTATTTGATAATTTTTCTATTATATTTTTACTTTATCGGAAATATTGATATCCTGGTTAGATAACCCATCCAATTCATCTGCCCACATGTTTTTGCGATGGAAAAGGGGAGCTGTTTATCGAACAAACTAAAATTAAATATTTTTTAAACTACCTGTTTAATATTCAGCCTAGAAAAACACACACACACACACACAAAAAAAAAAAAAACATTCCAGCTGCAGATTCTTTTCCAGCAATTATCCTACATTCGCAGAAACAGTTCACCTTCTTGAAGTGCCGCTCG
Organism: Macrothele yani; assembly: GCA_039090855.1. Taxonomy (NCBI): domain Eukaryota; kingdom Metazoa; phylum Arthropoda; class Arachnida; order Araneae; family Macrothelidae; genus Macrothele; species Macrothele yani. The sequence continues at coordinate 138,045,867 of CM077023.1, forward strand.
ATTGCTATTCAAGAAATTCCGATCGCGTTAAATTGTTTTTGTTAAATTCGATGTTATTACATTTGAAATCTTTCCAAAACACGCTTTTTTCCTTTTCAATGCTTTCAATCAGTCTCAACCCACTGCTGGATGAAGGTCTTCTCAAGTTTCTTTCACAACTGTCTTCAGCAATTCTCTTCCATGTCCTTCCGCTTACTTTCGGGTTTCATCCACTCATCTCCCACGTATTCTTCTTCTGGGTCTTGCAGTGTTTTTTACGCTTTCCAACCGTAGGTTGAAGAAGCGTATATGCTCCAGCTTTGTCCGTCTGTCCGCACGATAAAAATGGTTCGATTTCGATGAAATTTTAGTATGTGGTAGGGGACAATCTGGGAAAGAACCCTATTGGAAATGGGGTCAAAGGTCAGGGCATACGAGCAGGATCCGTTCCATCGCCCTTATGCGTCAGAACTTACGAAAAAATGCTTCGATTTGGACAAAACTTTATCATGTTGTTCCGGAGGTATACCGAATTGGTTCAATTGAAAATCATCGAAATGGGGTCAAAGGTCAGGACGCAGAAGCAAGATTTATTCCACAGCCATTATCCTCATAACTTGGCTAAATTTGCTTCTATTGCGACAAAACTTCAGTATGTTGTTCCGGAGGTACACTGAACCGGACCTGTTAAATATAATCGAAATGGGGTCAAAGGTCAGGGCATAGGAGTGAGATTTATTCCTCAGCCATTATCCACATAACTTGATTAAAAATGCTGCTATTGCGACAAAACTTGAGTATGTTGTTTTGGAGTTATACTGAACTAATTCTGTTTAATATCATCGAAATGGGTCAAAGGTCAGGGCACAGAAGCGAGATTTATTCCTCAGCCATTATCCTCATAACTTGAGTAATGATTTCTTTTATGTTGGAAAGCGTATTATAATCAATGCATTGCATGATTTTACTTACTTGTTAAACTTTGAAGACGCGGTTTGTTGAACATATGTATCATACTTTTGAAAAAAGTAAGTTAATAATAACGGCGAGGTTGAAAGAATCAAAACTTATGTACAACATCAACATGCTCTTTATTTTCCACTCACTGGAAACTCAGATCGCCAATACAATATATTTGCCTAGTTGTAATTTATTTGCTGACACTAAATACCTCTTGTATTAACATGCACCGAAGAGCCAAAACGTTATGAACAGCGCGTCTTGATGTAAATCAAAGCAATTGCAGGTAAACGACGGCACGTGTGAAAGTCATGAAACGGTATAAACAACACCTGACACCGAGCTCTATTAATCAGTGTTATTCTTCTGATGGGAAAAACAGCGGACTTAAGCGAGTTTGACAAAGGCCAAATTGTAATGTCCAGACAACTGGATCCGAGCATTTCCGAGACGGTAAGGCTTGCGGTGTGCTCACGATAAGCTGTGTTTAGTACCTTCAAAAAGGGGTTCGAGAAGGAAAAACCACGCACCGCCGGCAATGTGTGGGCCGACCCCAGCTCATCGATGATAGAGGTCAGCGAAGGTTATCCAACATGGTACGAGGCAATAGAAGAGATGCTGTGACGCAACTCGCTGGTAATTTCAATGCTAATGACAGGAGTAATGTGTCGCAACACACAGTACATAAAGCCCTGATGGAAATGGGGCTGGGTATAGCACAGGCAACTCCGAGTGCCCAAGATAACCTCGTTTCACCGTCGAAAGTGCCTACAAGGGGTACGCGAGCATTAAAACTGGATCTTGAATGATTGGAAGAAGGTCGTCTGGTTCGATGAATCTTGTTGCCTATTGTACCATGTGGACAGCCGGGTACGTGTTTGTTTTTTACCTGGGGAAGTGTTGGCACCAGGATACACCGTGGGGCGAAAACAAGACGGTAGAGGAAGTGTAATGCTTTGGGAATTGTACTGCTGGGAAACCCTGGTTCAGTCATTCATGTGCAGGAAACTAAGGTTTTTACCACCTACCTAAACGTCATTGCATACCAAGTACATCCTTTCATGGCAACGGTATTTCCCTCCAATAGTGCCTTCTTTCAGAAGGATAATGCGCCATGCTACACTGCCCGGATTGTTCTAAAATGCTTCGAGAAACATGAGGAAAACTTCTATAGGTATTGCCCTGGCCTCCAAATTCCCCCAGACGTCAATCCAACCGAGCATCTGTTTTTTGTGTTGGAACAGCAAATCCAATCTGCGGCGGCTGAAGCATGTAACGTACAAGAGTTAAAAGATCTGCTGGTAACGTGTTCGCGCCAGATACCACAAGACACCTTGAGAAATCTTGTAGGCCGCCCCGATGGCTCAGTGGTCTAAACGATGGCTTCTGATCATTCGTCCGAAAGGGGTCCGGGGTCGAATCCCGGTGAGGCATGGATGTTGTGTTTGTCTTACGGCACTGGCTCTCTCCCTTCCCTGGAACCAGTGGCCCTAAATTAGGGACGGGCGACTGCTTATAGCCCATTCCGTTGCTCACGGTGGTCGTTAAACCTCAAAACAAAAACAAAAGTTTCTGCTAATATCCAAGGTTGTGCAGTTTAATGCTTCGAGTACTAGTGCAAACAACTAAATGTGTACGTGCAGTCATTAGCTGATTTTCAAGTTAGAACGTAAGAAACAGGCTTACATATACACTGCTGGCCACCCAAAATGCAACACCAAGACGGAAATATCCGATTGGCCTGAAATTTGCAGCATGCGTCGCCCGCGAGAGGACATGCAAACGATTAGCATTGCAGGGCATATGCAAATCATGTGCGCCCGGCACGCCACCGAGAAGCACTATAAGAAGGGTGCACAGAAGGCGGAGTGCAAGCAGTGGAAGTGTGTTGTGCTGCCGGACCTGTGCGTGGGAAGCTTCCTGATGCCTCATCGCAGAATACGGCGGTCATTCCAGCACGTTTCGGAGTTCGACAGAGGACGAATAGTGGCTTATCGCGACAGCGGTTTATCGTACCGAGACATCGGCGCCCGTGTGGGACAACATCCAGCCACAGTGAGGCGAGTATGAATTTGGTGGGTGCAGGAGAGACGGGCGAACCGACGTGAGCGATTGCCACAGCCGCGGCACACGACAGAACGAGAGGACCGGTATGTTGTGCGGTGGGCGTTGACGGCTTGCACCGCCACATCACGAACGTTAGCGCAGGAATTAGGGTGTGTTGCGCAACAACCTTTGTCAGCACGTACCGTTCGACGTCGTCAGCAGGAGCGGGGAATTGTCGCACTTCGCCCATTGCTCCGATTACCATTGACGTTACACCACTGGCGAGTGCGGCGGCAGTGGGCCGTTAAACGCCGCACCTGGATTACGAAATGGGACGACATTGTCTTCTCCGACGAATCCCGCTTCTGCCTGCAACACCACGATGGTCGGATCCGCGTGTGGCGGCACCACGGCGAGAGACTGTATGACGCCTGCATTATGCATCGCCATACCGGTCCGTCGCCTGGCGTTATGGTTTGGGGCGCAATTGGATATGACACCCGCACCCCTCTGGTACGCATCGCCGGTACACTTAACAGCCACCGCACCATCTCCGACGTTTTGGAGCCTGTAGTCCTCCCTTACCTGCAGGATCTGCCAGCGGCCACGTTTCAACAGGACAATGCGCGCCCGCACGTGACACGCATCGTGCAACAATTCTTAATGGCTCACCAGGTGTCACTGCTGCCGTGGCAAGCCTGTTCTACCGATATGTCGCCCATCGAACACGTCTGGTCGCTGATCGGCAACCGAGTGGCCCGGCAAGCACTACGCATTACCCGCGGCTACGCCTGATGAACTGTGGCAACGTGTGGAAGCAGCCTGGACCGACATACCCCAAGCCCACATCCAAAGCCTCTTTCGTTCGATGCCGCGGCGTGTAGTGGCCGTTATTGCCAGCCATGGAAGCCACACAAACTATTGATGTCTGCGTGTTCCGCAAGTCGCGCGGGCCTGTAAGCTGAATCGTTTTATCTTTGTATCTGTTGTTATGTGTCCAGTAAATCTGACTTTGCTATCTCGTGTCCTTTTTGGTGTTGCATTTTGGGTGGCCAGCAGTGTACCATGACAATACCGTACTAGTTACTAACTACACTGCTGGCCACCCAAAATGCAACACCAAGAAGGACACGACATAGCAAATCCAGATTTACTGGACACATAACAACAGATACAAAGATGAAACGCCGCCGCACTCGCCGGTGGTGTAACGTCAATGGTAATCGGAGCAATGGGCGCCGTGCGACAAGTCCCCGCTCCTGCAGACGACGCCGAACAGTACGTGCTGACACAGGTTGTTGCGCAACACACCCTAATTCCTGCGCTAACGTTCGTGATGTGGCGGTGCGAGCCGTCGATACCCGCCGTACAACATGCCGGTCCTCTCGTTCGGTGATGTGCCGTGGCTGCGACAATCGCTCACGTCGGTCCGTCCGTCCCTCCTGCACCCACCGAATCCATACTCGCCTCACTGTGGCTGTATGTCGTCCCACACGGGCGCCGATGTCTCGGTACGATAAACCGCTGTCGCGATAAGCCACTATTCGTCCTTTGCTGAACTCCGAAACGTTCTGGGATGACTGCCGTATTCTGCGACGAGGCATCAGAAAGCTTCCCACGCATATGTCCAGCAGCACATCACACTTCCACTACTTACACCCCGCCTTCTGTGCACCCTTCTTATAGTGCTTCTTGGTGGCGTGCCGGGCGCACATGGTTTGCATATGCCCTGCAATGCTAATCGTTTGCATGTCCTCTCGCGGGCGAGGCATACTGCGAATTTCAGGCCAATCGGATGCTTATTTCTTGGTGTTGCATTTTGGGTGGCCAGCAGTGTAGATGTCATTGTTAAATGATCCCGAAATGAAATCTGGCAGTGCAGAGTAGCTTAGTGTTAACAACCACCGTGAGTAGGTTAATGGACAGTTCACCCGTCCCTAACTTGGAGCCATTGGCTCCGGGGAGGGAGAGAGCCGGTGCCGTAAGACAAGCATACCACCTATATCTCACCGGGGTTCGAACCATGACCCATCTCGGACGAATGATTAGAAGCCAGCGATTCGTTCCACCCAGCCATCGGGGCGGCAATCCAGCGCTTAAAGGTCAAGGTTGGAACATGGCCGTCGACAGGCTAATAACTCAAGGCGTCGAGGTCACGTTATTTTGGGGATACATAGAAAACCTTTCGCATATACTCAAATTCGCGATGGACAAGGGACTACTACTGTACTTCGATATTTTATTTTGAAATGGGATGATCAGTTCTTCTAACAGCTTAATGAACCACTTGGTAAGTTATGGGCGAATTTTATGCCAGACGCGTCATTCGTACCGTGCTGTTGGAAAGTGACCTGTGTAGTTTCCCACTGGACGAGCGATTATGACTAATCTTGTCGTGCCAAGTACAGGGTTTAAGTCCACAGTGCGCGTTTGATTCTTCCTTGTCTGTGGAACCAGAATTCCTAAATTACCGACAGACGACTCATTTCACCTTCTGATATTCGTAAGGTTTCGATTCCTTTCGTCATAAGAAAGGTAAACTTTCCTAAGTCATGAATAAAGCAGCTGCTAGTTGAAAATATTTCATGATCCTTGGAAGTTAGATGCCATTGTGGTAACGATTCACATCCTTTTGGAAACATGAAAGATGACTGTTCAAACAAATCAGAAACGTATCTTTATTCTCGCCGGTAATCGATTCAGTTTGAAGGTTACGAAAACAGCCCTCTGTACGTGTATGGACATAAACGATGCTTTGCGTTCTGCAAACACCAACGGCGCCGTCAGCTGGAAAGCTGAGCAAATAATTTTTCTCGTGAGCGTGATCTTATCATTGGCTATTTTTTAAAAAAAGCTGCTTTTCGTAAAATACGAAGCAGAGGATGTTACAATACTTGCCATAACTTCGCAGCACCAAAGCGATTTTGATTAAATTAATTAGTCACAGAATTGAGATGTGCTACTTTAAAAATGTATTTCACAACGCTCTGAGAAATTCGTTCGTTGTGTTTCAGAAACGTTATAATTTGTTTGCAAGAATCTATTATTACGAGCTGGGCTACTATGAACTCTCCAATATAGATATTTGTATATTTCCCAAAAATCTTTCTTTTTTAAGTGTTGTCAAACTGAAATTGTCATTAGTGACCCATTAACTATTGGCGCCGGAACCAGAATTAGATGGCCGGGACCTCATGCCCCCCTGAATAAAAAATATTGAGGGGCATTGCCTACGTAATATTTTTTAGAATTGCAAAAGCAATTTTTAAGCCGCGAGCGAGAAAGTCTTAATCAGAACAAGATCCAAGCACTTTTAGTTCATATTACGGGTCAAAAAACAATTTTTTTTTTTATTACCTACAGTATAAAATTCTGGACTGTTCCACTTTTATATACTGTATCGGGAATTTTATCATAAGTTTTATTATATGTATTTCGCGGAGAGCCCTTCCTCCCAACCGTAGGCCCTCCACATCTCAACATTTCTGTGTTTGCAAGTCCTCTTAAATGCCACTATGGATTATATTTCTTATACGCAGATCGCGAACGATGAGTAATTTTTCTCTCCAAAAATGGAAGCTTTGCAATTATTACGTTCCCTGTATAGTATGAATTTGTGTTCTCCCTCGCCCAGTAATTTTTATGCACCGGTGCTCCTGCCACTTTGTCTGATTTAAAACCCTGAAACTTTCCTTAAAATGTGTTAAAATCGTTGTTCATGAGGTTATTGGTACCTACATGCCCTTCAATAAAAGTAAAACAGCATTACTTTCCCATCCAGTAAACACTGCATTCTGTTGTCGTGTTGTTACTGGGAAATACTCGTTACCAATATTATTAGACTCTTCTGTCACCATCTTACAGTCAGTACACTGTAAAAAATAAAAGGAGTGAGTTCACGGAAAATACCTAAAAATAACGAGCAGCAAAATTGCCTGTCGATGTCCGTATTTTAACGAAATTTCCGTTTTGAAAGTTTCGGGGTCTTGTAACTTCAGTGTTTTGACAGATTTTCCGTTGTCAGTAATTCCGTTTATTTCAGAAAAAACAGTTTTAGGCTTTTCCATGTTTGTACAGAAATTTTGCAAAATCTTCGAGTTCGACATTTTTAGCCCTTTTGCCAAAGATTCCTTTTACCTGGAGTACGAAATTATCGAATCCTTTCCCTTAGCCCTGGTGGGGTTCAAGTAAGCCGGGTACGTCTTCAACAACAGCCACGTGTGCTACCGATTGAGCTAGCAAGGCACATAACGCATAGTCACGTATAAGGTAGAGATGAAGAGAGACAGGAACCGCCCGATGATGAAAAATGAATTACGCTATTAATGCGGGTGAATTAGTAATTTTATTTTCTGTTGGAGGTTATTGATTTTCTGAATAGGTGTGTAACAACTTTATATTTTTCTATAGGAGTACTTATTAAAAATTTCACATTTCTTTCATCGTGATTTTTGAAGCAACAGAGTGCTTTGGAACTCGAGATCTTTTTTACGCTTTCCAACCATAGGTTGAAGAAGCGTATATGCTCCAGCTCTGTCCGTCTTTCCGCACGATAACTCGCGTAAAAATGATTCGATTTCGATGAAATTTTAGTATGTGGTAGGGGACCCCTGGGGACGAACCTTATTGAAAATGGGCGAAAGGGGCTCAAAGATCAGGGCATAGGAGCTGGATCCATTCCATTGACCTTATGCGTCATAACTTGCGTAAAAATAATTCGATTTCGATGAAATTTTAGTATGTGGTGGGGGATCACCAGGGGACGAAGTCTATTGAAAATGGGCAAAATAGGTCAAAGGTCAGGACATAGGAGCGAGATTTATTCTACAGCCATTATCCTCATAACTTAAACAATAACTTGAGTAAAGATTTCTGGTATGTTGGAAAGCGTATCATAATCAATGCATTTACTAACTTGTTAAACTGACAATGAATTTCGAATTTCAAATTATGTTTAAAAAAAGTGTGATATACTGCTTTATAGTTTTATTTCACAAAACCCCTAAATATAAAATTTACTCTTGATAGCAATAATAGCTCTTGTGCTAAAGGGTGTCCACAGACTGATACATAGATATAATACAATCATTTATACAATAATTAAAGTACCCCGTAACACACAGTATACAATAGCTGGTGCACAAAAGGGAGGAAGAGGAGAGAGAATATCCGGTGCCACAATAACCAAAATTTTATGCGATATGTTAAGCACAACATCCGATCTCGCTGCAGAACTTCAAACTCAGGTCCTCCGACAGACGATTGAAATTTAATAGTTAATCAAACCTCAAGTAATTAAGTAATTGCTAGTATTACCGGAAATTTTCCGTCATACGTATAGAGAAAACGTGTGAACAGAATTTTTCTGTTAATATGAGGAAGGAACTGCAGAAAAGTTTCTGGAAATTCAGAAATTTATGTTAATACCGATTCAGAACGGCAATTTACTGTTAATGTATACGAAAGGAATTGCGGAAAGGTTTCCACAAATTCGGAAATTTCCTGGCCTACGAACATTCCGTGAAATTCAGGTTTGTTCCCGACATTCACGGTACATGTTGTATCAAGAATATGCTTCGTTAATTCACAAAAGGAATCGCGGAAAATAGCTCGTAAATTTCAGATAAAATTTTGCAGTACGGGAAAGGAAGTTTACAACGTCCTTCAAGGGCACATCAGCAACGCTAAGAACCATCAGTGACCGTTCAAAAGCGTTGTCCAGAGCAATCGAACATTGTACGTCAAGAAACAATACATGCACAAAACAAATGAAGAAATAACATAGCACAATATAACAACAATAAACAAATAACAAAATACAACTAGCGCGTGTTGGCGTGCAGAAATCTAAAAGTTCCAATTTTGAAAATTATACGAGTTCAAACAGTTTTTAAATGAAGCAAGAGTTTATGAAGTTCTAAAAATTCGGGAGTTCATCGAATAACAAAAATACAGCAGTAAAGCAAAAGATGATTTTTACAAACAATGTTTAGATGAGAAAAAAGTTTGAAAACAATCCTGTTTAGAATGACCTGAAACCAATGTTCATAAGGCGTCCATTTCTTATAGAAACAAAAAATCGGAGCTTTTGCCTGATGTAAGTGCTTGATTTAGTTCTGTTTGAAGCACTGAACATATAGATAGTTTATACATTTTACAGAGTTTGCGTCTTGCATTAATGTAGAATGCTGGAGGGTTAGCGGTAAAATTACTTAAGTGAAATAGATATATTGAAAACTTTGCTTGAATGAAGAAAAAGCACACACTTTATTGTGGCTGGCTGTAGTTGGAGGCTGGTTATGGAGAAAGAAGTAACCGTGCATAGTGGGAGATGAATAGTAGACTTTGCTGGAGAGATGGTAGACAATGGTAGACTTTGCTCGTGACGAGGTGACGATAGAGTAATTTCGAGGTTATGGCAGGCGGCAGCATTTGATGATCATTTAAGCAGATAACAAATGGAAGGAGAAGCTGAGCTGAAGGTCGATGTATAAGTCCAGCTCTGTTCACAAGGGTCGGAAAGAGTCTGCGCATGGAACATTGCATGAGCATAAGGTTGGCTCGATTTTCGGGTGTTTGTTGAAGTGGAGGGGAAATTTCAGAAAGGGATTTCCATGTTAGATTGGGATGAAGGAGTTGAGACACTTTCACCACTCTGCTGGCAAGCCAGGAAGGGTAGTAAAAGTGGGTATGAGAACGGCGATGAAGCACCGAGGAGAAAAAAGAGGCTCGTCGAGAAGATCATTTACTGAAGTGGGCGGGAGACTGATTGGGACAAGAGCTTCCCAGAGGATGAGAGCTTCGCGGTATAAATTGGGAAGATTGAGAGGAATGAGTGGGTACTGGTCCATTTTCATGAAGAGATCGAAGGTGAGAAATGGTTTCCTGGGTGAGATGAGAGAGTTGAGAATGTCGCCACCAGGAGTCAGCTCTTGAAGAAAGAGAGTGAGTCGATGAGTGCGATATTTCAGAAGAACGTTGAGAAGGTAGAGGCAGCCGTAGGCTTGAGGTAGAGAGAGATTGGAGGCATTTCTCTTGTGCACCTTATACCAAATAAAGTTGACAAACGCTTTAGTGACTTGATCGAAGAAATACTTTGGCGGAATAGAGGCGATCCAGGAGTGAGGTAAAATCTGTAGAAACAGAGTGTTGACGAGCTGTGAAAGGCTAAAAAAGGAGGTATGTTGTTTTAGGTAGAGCAAAGGAGACATGGAGTTCTAAATACGCTGAAGAAGAGGCCGCCAAGTTGAATATGCCACTGAGATTGGTTTGCCGATGTTGACTCCAAGCATCTTCTGGTGCGTGTTCGACCAGCGAGCTCACCAAGGTTGATCCGTGCGAGATGCCCGTGTTTCGGCCCAAAGGCCTGAACATTTAGTTGCGTCGATAGAGGAGCCAGAGACGTCTGCATGTTCTTGATAGATGGAGTGCACAAGATCCCGATCTGGACCCGTATGAAATACATCTATACTGTAAACAAGAAAGATGAGTTAGATGACACTGAATTTGCGGCTGTAATGAGCATGTCTTTTGAATTCTTTCTGACGTGAATTAATTTTAACAAAGTTATTCAAAGTCAAGGGAACCGGTTAGGAAAACAATCAACCGTGTTTCTACAATCGATAAAACATCCACAAATGGAAACAGCTGTTAAAACATCCACAAATGGAAACATACTTTTAGCCGCTGGTGGCTTACTTCCAATAGCGGCTAAAAAGTATGTTACGAAGATTAACAAATGGCGCACAAAAATTTTCTCATAACACAAGGAGTATCAGAGACAAAGAGATTTTCAAATCGAACGGTTAAAAGAAGAAATACACATGCGAAAAAAAAACATGGTATAACTCTAAGCCTTCTAGAGGAAGAATTTTGCATAATGGAAAAGTTGAAAATAGGCTTAAACGTGTTCTTCGTGTAAAAAACAATTATAAGAAAAAATAACTTTTCAAATACGTCACCCGGAAGCAGAGATAGCGACAAAAAGGTTTCGACTTTAACACCCCCTAGCGGCAAATCTGTGCATTACTTAAAGGGGATAATGCTCCACATCTCTATTGTACCGAATTGCATACAGCAAAGAAAAAAATTCTCAATAGGGTTTTTGGAAGCGGAGATACAGCTGCAAACTGAAATACGCAAACATCACCTAGAGACAGAACTGTGAACTATAAAACTTCTCATATACTAATCTAAAGTATTCTACAAGATAAATGGCATCCGGTATTGAAAGAATTTTTTAAATCGCACACGTCGAAACAGAGATATTGAGAAAAAAATATTTTGGGAAGAAAATACAGACAGAGAGTTAGCGTAGTTAGCAGTATCTGACCGAAAAAGGAGATTTTAAATTGGGTTTTTAGTCCCGCAGATATTGCTGTAAACGGAAATTTGAGCTTACGCCCTCTGGTGTCACACTTATGCGTTAAGAAAAACTTGGAATTATATGAGAAACATTTCGCACCGGAAACTCTCTCCAACAACAAACAAAAATAAAAAAAGAATTTTTCAAATTGGACTATAAGAAGCAGAGATATCGACAAAAATAAAATATACATCTACGCACTTGGTGGAAAAACTGTGCATTATTTTAAGAAGAGAGTATTCTCAAAAGGTTTTCCGAGGTGAGCGATATCGGTCCGCGAAAGAATTTTTCAATCGAGTTTGTAGCTCAGATTTTGCTACAAATATATCAGAAGCCAAAATTAAAACTTACTCCCTCTGGTGGCTAAACCATTCTTTAACAAAAATAAAAAATTACATGGGAAACATTTTCCATCAGGACCTGTATCCGGTGCAGGAAGAAGTTTTCAAATCGGAGGTTTAGAAGCAGAGATATCTGGGAAAAACGCATTTTATTTTTTCGCCCCCTCACGGGAAATCTATGCTTAACTTGAAAAAGTAGCTGTACCTAAAATAGTCTTCAATATAAATGGAATTGAAAGGTAAAAAAATATTTTGAACAGGATATTTAAAAGAAAATATTTGGAATAAAATGTATTTTGAATTCGATATCATCTGCGTTTACGCCCTCTAGCGGCGAAATTGTGCATCGTTGAAAAAGACTGAATGCAAAGATCATCATTCTCACATCTTAAGCTTCCCAATGCGAAAAAAAATATTTCAAATCGGACTATTAGTTGCAGAGATATGGTGTCCACAGGCGGACGGACAAACCGGTAACATAAGCACGATCTTTTTTACAAAAGGCGTGCTAAAAATAAGTGGCGTGAATTCACGAAAAATTCATGAATATAACATGAAGCAATTTGCCTGTCGGTGTCCGTCTTTTAACGAAATTTCCGTTTTTAAAAGTTCTCGTTTCTTCTAACTTCTGTATTTTCAAAGATTTTCCGTTATCAGTGATTCCGTTTATTTCAGAAAAGTCCGTTTTGGGGTTTTTCGTATTTATACAGATATTTCGCAAAATCTCCAATTTTGACATTTTCAGATCTTTGTCGGTTTATCGCCTGGTGGTGACAGAATCAGCTTCGTTCAGCTTCAGCTGAAGACGCGCGTGCTCTCCGTTGAGCCAGAAATCCACGTAAGCGGCGTCATGTATCAAGTTGAACTCTAATCGCGCAATGATAATCGTTTATTTTATTATTTTGCTATTAATGCGGGCGAATTAATAATTTTATTTTCTGTTGGAGCTTATTATTTTCTGAAAAGGTTCGTAAGAATTTAGTTTTTTCTGTAGGAGAACTCACTACGAATAGCGTATTTTTTTAAATTGACAATGACTTTCAATTATGTTTAAGAAAAAGTGCAATGTACTGTTTTATAGTATTATTTAACAAAACTCCTAAATATAAAATTTACTCTTGATAAGCTGTAATAGCTTTTATCTTAAGAGATCCACAGACTGACACATAAGAATCGTACAATCACCTGTACAATAATTTTAGTACCGGGTTTCTTACGATAACACTATACAATAGCTTGTGCACAAAATGGGGGAGCGGAAAGGAATACCCGGGGCCACAATAACTAAAATTTCATGCAGTATGCTATCCACAATATCCGATCTTGCTACAAAGTCAGATTCTCAGACAGACTACTGAAATTTAATAGTTAATCAAGCTACTTAAGTACTCCCGCGAGTCACTCCTGTTACCGCAAATTTTCCGTCATATGGATAAGGGAAAAGTAAGAACAGAATTTTTCCATTTATATACGAAAGGAATTGCGGAAAAATTTCTGAAAGTTCAGAATTTCACCCTCATTTCACGGAAAAAGTTTTTTCAGACCTATGTTTCGTTAATTCACGAAAGGAATTACGGAAAATGACTCTTGAATTTCAAATTTTGTTTTTTAGAGTGTAGACCCGATTTGGATCAGATAGACTCCCCCACCCCGGAGCAGGCTGCTTTAAACTATGAATTCCATAAGTTGCGACGTGTATTACATATGTAACTTTCCGCTTTTCTTTACTGTCTGTCATGCAAATTTCGGTTATCCGTCTTTCCCAAGAGCTTCTTCTGTGGCATCACTGGTTGGCAGTCAAGTCAAGAAACCCTAGATACAAGCACAGTATGAAATGTTTGTGTGTTAGGAGGCTTTAACGTTAGGTTCACCAGATATACGTACGCAAGGATTCTTTCTTGTTTCGTTTTCTTTCTCCTTAAAGTTTCTAGTGCCTTGCGATCACATTTATCACTTCCCGTATCAACCTGCGCGGCTGAAATCACGGGTTTGATCAACTATACGCGTGAAGAACGTTTAAATGCATTAACTTTAATGTCTGTTGAAAGTGGTGTTCTGCGTATACTGACATTTGAAAAAACTTTAAGTGATTTTGGAAACACAAAATTACGAAAGAAGAAATGTACTTAAAATGTTCTGAAATCGCCAGCGTGGCGCAGTGGTCTAAGCGATGGCTTGTGATCATTCGTCTGAGATGGGTCCGGGTTCGAATCCCGGTGAGGCATGGATGTTGTGTTTGTCTTACGGCACTGGTTCTCTCCCTTTCCTGGAACCAGTGGCACTAAATTAGGGACGGGTGACTGCTTATAGCCCATTGAGTTGCTCACGCTGGTCGTTAAACGTCCAATAAAAAAAAAAAAAGGAATATATTGTAAACTGAAGGCTTTGTTCTTACCATACTAATGTTAGAGGGGCCGCCCCGGTGGCGCAGTGGTCTAAGCGATGGCCTCTGATCATTCGTCCGAACGGGGTCCGGGTTCGAATCCCGGTGAGGCATGGATGTTGTGTTTGTCTTACGGCACTGGTTCTCTCCCTTTCCTGGAACCAGTGGCACTAAATTAGGGACGGGTGACTGCTTATAGCCCATTGAGTTGCTCACGCTGGTCGTTAAACGTCCAATAAAAAAAAAAAAAAAGGAATATATTGTAAACTGAAGGCTTTGTTCTTACCATACTAATGTTAGAGGGGCCGCCCCGGTGGCGCAGTGGTCTAAGCGATGGCCTCTGATCATTCGTCCGAACGGGGTCCGGGTTCGAATCCCGGTGAGGCATGGATGTTGTGTTTGTCTTACGGCACTGGCTCTCTCCCTTCCTTGGAGCCAGTGACCCTAAATTAGGGACGGGCGACTGCTTATAGCCCATTGAGTTGCTCACGGTGGTCGTTAAACCTCCAATAAAAAAAAAAAAAAAATGTTAGAGGGAGTGCTGTGTTCTGTAATAAGCCCCGTTCTTGAGTTCGATGCTTAAGCCTAATTACAGCTCGTTCCAGAAAATATGTGGGAACGGAATAGTTGAGAAAGTTGCAGTTTCAATTAATTTTTTTTTTTTGATTGGAGGTTTAACGACCACCGTGAGCAACTCAATGGGCTATAAGCAGTCGCCCGTCCCTAATTTAGGGTCACTGGTTCCAGGGAAGGGAGAGAGACAGTGCCGTAAGACAAACACAACATCCATGCCACACCGGGATTCGAACCCGGACCCCTTACGGACGAATCATCAGAGGCCAGCGCCTTAGACCACTGCTCCACCGGGGCGGCTCAATTAATTTAGTATTTGCTTAAACTTATAGTGCAGGTTGTTCCAGAATTATCTTTCTAAATTATTACTTGAGTCTCTCAGTTCTATTGCTACTTATTCTGCTTTCTAATTATTCGCTCTTCCGTACTTACTCCAATTCTACGTAACTTTTCATTCTCTTGCGCTGTCCTTGTCGGAAGACCTGAAAAAGTCTTTCCACTTCTTTCTGTTCTATACTCCCTTCCTATACCTATGCATCAGTTCGAGCCTCCCTGGACCCCTAATTCGAATGAGATAGTTTCTTCGACGCCTCCAGAGCAATGAACTAATTAACCGTCTCGATGCAGTTTTCGGATAATAATGTACTAAAAAAGCTGCGTAGGCCAATATAACCATTAAAAGCACTTAACGTTTTTTGAACAGGCTGTTCAATACAAAACACGAACATCTTTTTTTTTTTTTTTTTTTACAACTCCTCCTAATTATCCTTGCCGCCGTAGGTACTCTTCCTAATTATCCTTGTCGCCGTTCCTAATTATCCTTGCCACTGTTAACTGCTCTTCGAACATTCCCATGCTAACTGAAAAATACTTCCCGCTAAATGTTTCTTACTTGGAAAAGAATTAATTCCAAAATCTTGTAATATTTCGTAAACCCTCGTAACACTAACCAAAACCTTTTTTTCTGAACTAAGAAAAAATATTTAAATACTCCTGAATATAATTTACTGTTGTCATATTTTTAATTCAGTTTTAAAAAAATATTTTTAGTTAAAAGCGATTGATCTGTGTAGTCCGGCGATGTAAAACAAATAAAAATACTTAACTTCCGGCTTTTATGTTAATTGTAAAGCAGAATGTGCGTTAGTGATAACAAAAATAATTACAATGATATTTCTGCAATAATAATAGCATTTACAATGATTTATTTCTGATAACATTAACCCCGACCCCTAAAGAAAGAAATAATTACCTTATAATGTTTCACTAAAAATAATTGATAGCAAAATAACTGGTAGAAATAGGAAAAGTTTTCTGAAAAGGGGCGCACTTCAGTGACAGCCCTAAACCGCAGCATGACATAATTCGGCCCTGGTCACCCCTCCTTTTTTTAATGACAGTAGTTCTTTTAAATTATTTGTGAGCCAGGAGCATTTCTTTTTATCAAATATACACCTTAAATGCATTGCCCGAAATAGTACGCCATTGTATTCTTAAATCGTCAGCCAGGAATTTACCGTTAAACCGTCTGTCAGGACTGTCAGTAAACAATCCCAGTTACCCGCTCATGTCTGAAGAAAGACAAAATGAAATAGCAATTGAATTAGATGAAGTTCACGATCGGTTATTGGAATTTTATTAGCGGATGGAAACATCCCAAACAAGTGGCCCATATATCTTACTCAGAGAATCGCGGAAGTTGCCCTTAACGAAGAAAACAACGGAATGGTATCACGATTTTGTTGTTTCACGTTGTGCTGAAGAAATGCGGGGGAGAGGTGGATATCGAGAACACGATGATGCTCGGGCTGATGTTTGCTGGGCTGAGAGAAGAAAAGCAAAGATGTTGAGAAAAGAATTGTAAGACAACAAGCAAATAAAAAATAAATGTATTTAGAAAGAAGAAATGCCTTTGTCCTGTGGAGGAAATGGGGAAAGATTTGGGGGTGGAAGTTCATACCTGTGAAACTGGCCTATCCGGTCGACCCACATGGCGCTGGTGTAGACCACTGAATGTTTCAGTCTGTGTACCGTGAAGGGGGAGGGAAAATATCAAGGGGGAATTATACAATAAGGGAGGGCGGGACAGTCTGGGGGGATTAGTTGTAGAGGGAGGCGAATTCAGGTGGAAGGCCACAGTTGGTCGTTCGGGTTTCCTTGTGGTTGGTCTCTCTCTACTTCGCCGCTACCCAAGCGAAGCTGACATCTCCTCCCGTCAACCAACGGTGTCTGCAAGGATTACTGCTTGTTTCTCATCTACAAATACCTTACCGGTAAGTAAAATTATATTTCATTATTATACGGACTTCTATTTTAAATAACAATAGCTCATTTCAACGATTCTACTGGAGAATATTTCAATTCTTTGATTTCAAAAAAACAATCGCGTGGGGAAAATGTGGAGACTTTTCAGAATTAACAAAAAATACGTTGATAAAGTGCATTACAGATAACTATTCTGATTGGTAATATTAAAAATGATTTTAATGAACGCCAAATATCTATCAAATACACTTCTTTCTTAAAAGATTTCGCACTAAAATCTGGTGGAACATTTCCGCTGATGCAGGGGTACATTACATTTCTCAGACCGGAATTTACTCATAGGTGATTTTGTCCAACAAAGTAAACATTCTTTAAAAAGTTTTGCAGTAGGATTTTACTGAAAAAAATGTAAATGATTCTTAATAAAAGTTTCTTCCGAAAGAAGCAAATGCTTCTGTCTCGAACCTGCTTCTCTCTGTACTGAGATTTCACTTCGTTTTATAGAAAGTTTGCAGTAATATATATCGACAAAATCAGATATTTTCCCCATTAAACTGAATCTCGGAATGGGATTTCAAGAAAATTACTGTTAGTTAGTATGAATGTTTCTGACAAATCCAACATAGCTGCTCTTGTGTATAAAACAGAAACACAAGCATGCTTCGAATCGGTGTTTCTGTTTACTGAAAATTTATGATGTTCAACTGGTAGTGGTGAGAGCAATACAATTATTAGTACAGAAATGCTGCAAAGTCAGCTTCTAAAGCCTTCAATCATTTTAATGTAAATGTGTCTACGTAGCTTCTTATTCCAATTAAATAGTGTAACAAACCCTTAATTCACGGTGTCTTGTAATTATTATTTTGTGGTGTCTTGTAAATTTTTTTGTCAGGTTTTATTTCATTTTTTTTTTTTGGATTAATGGCTCTCAAGTAAATAATCAACCGAAATTATTTAAAATGATTACAAATACGGACGCCAAACTTTTAGCCGATGCTTAGCTCCAAAATGTCGTTGACTCAGATAATTTCATTTTATTAATAGGAACTTTGAAACTCCATAAATGTCGGTTTTATAAAGTTAAGGTGATTTCATTAAATTATTAACCCTTTCTGGAATCATCTGGTTTTATCATTATCTCTCCAGCAAAGATGAAACGATATTCACACTGAACATCTGTCATGAATTTCATGAAACACGTCGTCATTTTGTGAGTATTTTATGGCCTCTTGGTACTAATTAAATATTTCTTTCTCATTGTAGGTTGCATGTTAATTTGTGCAGCCCTTTTCTTT
The DNA here is from genome assembly GCA_039090855.1 of Macrothele yani. NCBI lineage: Eukaryota > Metazoa > Arthropoda > Arachnida > Araneae > Macrothelidae > Macrothele > Macrothele yani. The sequence continues at coordinate 138,064,074 of CM077023.1, forward strand.
TCTTTTCTTCTTGGAGGATAAGCAGCTCATATATTCAAAGACTTGTATGCATTCTTTATTTTAGTTTATTGTCATTGAGAAACAAATATGTTACTCAAATATGATTTAAAGGTGATTTTTCAACAATAAAAAAACATGCAAGTTTTTCAGTTAAAAATACTATTAAAGGCAGCCAAGTCAATCTTTGCCTGGAGCCGCCGAAGTACCAAAGGCCGACGCTGTTTGTATTGTTTACATTTCCTGTATATTGTTGTTAGGGTCAGAATGTTGTGACTAAATAACCTTTTGTTTTTTCTTTGAGGCAAAATAGGAATTTGTCATTGAAAATTGCGTTGTCCCTTTCAAATTCAGCCAAGTCTTGTGTGCCTATTAATTTCTTTGATGCTACACTCAGCTGAAAGCTTTTGGCCAAAGTTCACACAGATGCATATGTGTAGATTTGTACCAAAAGTTGGGGGATGGGGAGTGGGGGGGGGCGACGGTTGTCATTATTAAACGAAATATTTCAAAAATGTAGTACCCTATTATTCTTAATTTTAATTTCAATTCTAAAAACCATGAACTTTTGAAATTGAAAATTTAGCGAAGCATATAGTTTGTTGGGTGACAAACTAAAGCCAAAAGTTGAGGGGAACGCTCTCTACATAAGAAAAAGTTGAGGGGCATGCCCCCATATGATTTTACGCCGGTGCTCAGGCATCAATCATCATTCCTTTGTTATTAAAAAGATAAACCATGATCTATAAATTGCTTTTTAGTTGAACTTATTTTTGCAAGTTCTTAATCATGATTTACACTTCAGAAGAGTTTTTGCAAAAACATGTCATCGGCTACACATGTGATCAACTACACATACATACTATGTCCAGGAGTCAAAAAATATGATACTTGTCCACCAGTGAGCAGAAAATGTCCCAAGTCAGAGGCAACCATTAACCAGTGGGTTAATGCTTGCCTTGTAGCGTTACTCGTCAGCTATAATTTTTGACTCACCATGGATGAGTAGACGATTGTAATTTTGGACCCCTGCATGTATCTTGTATTCCCTTAGATTTTTTTTTTTGTTGTTTCAGTTTTCAAACAGATGTCTTTGTTTGTAGCACAGAATTCTTTAGAAGGGAATGAACGTTTCCGCGTAAATTGTTTGGGCAAAGCTCAAAACGGATCGCAATTTTTTTTCAGCTTCCATCTTTTTCTTTCTCTCTTTCTATCTTATCATTCCTATATGAGACACATGCTACTTTGAAATGAAATAAACATATGAGTAATCGGTAGAGTCGATAACGAGCAAAGCAGGCAGACAGCAGTGGAATAAAATATTTTTTTCTTTCAGAACCGTTGGAGGCAAATCTGTCGTTTATTAACTGTAAAAGGAGATTCCTCTTATTTGAAGTAGCAGTGTACATCCCCAATAAAAGGAGTGCAAATAAGGTGTTATTACTTCAACAAAATAATACGGAACGTAGTTGTTTCAATTTCGGTCACACTGATTTCGCTCAAAATGAAGTTACCTCAACTAACACCTATAAGCTAAGTAAAGCATGACCTTTAGTTTTACTCCATTGTGCACTAGGAGGCAGTTTTACATTTAGTATAAATCACATAAAGATGGGTGATTCCCAGGAAGAAACTTACAGTTAATAAGTTTTTGTTTGTTACAAAGTTATCCAGAATAAAATGCCGCTTCAATATTGGTATTTCAGGGTTTAAACAACGTAATACCCTTTTTCTTGTCTCTTGTGTTGTTTTGGAAGCCAGAGTAAAAACCTCTGAATGTTAGCATCTTCTAAAATACTACATTAGGAATCTATCAGTTGCTTTCATTCCAATTTACGTGTCTTAAATTAATAAGTGCAGTAAACTAAATGTTATCTAAATGGTTATAAATTTGGATGAAAGCTTTTATTCTCTTACCAAAATTATCTATAAGTACTTAAGCCTAATTTTTACAATCACATGACTGCTAAAAGTTTTTTTAAACACATTTTTTGAAAACTCTATAAGGCATTGCAATAGTAAATTGGAATGAAAGCAACTGATGCATTCCAATCGTAGTATTTTAGAAGATGCTAACATTCAGAGGTTTTCACTCTGGCGTCCAAAACAACACAAGAGACAAGAAAAATGGTATTACGTTGTTTAAACCCTGAAATACGAATTTGTATGTATTTCAAATACGTCTTAGTGAACTGAAATATATTATCACGTACGGACATATGGTCAGGTAAATTGATAACATAAGCACCTAATTTGTTCACATGATATTAAACATGGAAGATTAATAAAAATGGCAAATGAAGTGTGGTCATAAAATACTAAAGGGATCATTGTTAAAGCAGTTCTTACACGAAAATTAGGACTAGCGTAACTTTTGTGCACATACTCCAATATGGAATTTCAAAAATCGGGAGTTACTTTGAGTGTGCTGTATGAAGTGAGAATTTTCAAAGTATGCTGTACACATCTCGAAAATTTTGTTTTAATAGATTTGCCCTTATTCCTTGCTTTCACATTTAGAAAATAAATAAAATCATGTGGTTTAACTTCCATTTGAATTTAATTGTGCGTTTCGACGACAAAACTATCATAGTTAATTTTTCATTAATGATGAAATGTGCTATATAGTGTTGCATAATGTCTAGCCACGAATACGTTCTTAAGCTACAGCTATTGCAATGCCTTATAGAATTTTCAAAAAAATGTGTTTAAAAAAGTTTTAGCAGTCATGGGATTGTAAAAATTAGAGATTCAAATTAAGTCTCTTAAGTCAACTATATGCACTTTTCTTTTTATTTGAGCGTATGCTTGGGAAAGGTGATAACTGGAGAAATAATTAAAGTGCATTCATGGAGAATGAATGTTGTGCCAATATATCTAAACCAACGTTACTAAGTTGACAAGCTCGTTTTGTCGAATTATCCTTGACGACTGGAAATGATTTCAGCAAAAACTGGTCGTGACAAAATTTGGCTGTACACTTTTTTCTAATTCTGGCTGATTCACTTGATATTCAAGGTCATCTTGAAATTAAGGCACTCCCAGGATAAGACTGAGCACCGCCCAAAGTTTTGATAATTATTCCAATGTACCGCTAACTGTCGAGAAGGTATTGAAACGTGAAAAATAATCATCGAATATCTATGTTTATTTGAAATATATTTTCATTTTTAATATCTGTGTTACTCAGTGATGGTACTAGAGAAAGAATATAACCAACCAAAGACAGACCAGTTGATAAATGGAACGGTAAATGCCCTTATTCCTGGCACAGAAGCCTCCTGAAATATTTTTTCAAGTGAAATTTTTGAACGTGTGTGTATTTCAAATACGCCTTAGTGAACTGAAATATATTATCACGTACGGACATCATCATAATCATTGTCAACCATTATCAATCCACTGCTGGACGAAGGTCTCCCCAAGTTTCTTCCGCAACGGTCTGTCTTGTGCCAGTCGCCTCCATGTTACTCCCGCATACTTTCGAATTTCATCCACCCATCTCCCATGTGGTGTTCTTCTGGGTCTTTTCCTGTCCCTTGGAATCCAATCTAAAATTTCGGCTGCCCATCGATGGTCTGTCCTTCTGGCAGTATGTCCAGCCCATTGCCATTTCAGGGATTTAACTCTGATCATGATGATACGGACATATGGTTAGGTAAATTGATAACATAAGCACCTAATTTTTCGCATTCCTTAAGACATAGTAGTTATAAAAGTTGGTACTCAGGACCATGCTACAGCAAGCTAGACGTGAAAATAACAAAAAAGAAAAACAGACAAACTATAAATTGCTTAATGACACTTGCAGAGAAAGCAAGCCAGCCACTGAAACTTGCAGATTACTTTATAACACGCTGTTTCTGCAACAACAGAAAAACTCAGTTAATTTTTATCAATTCTTGTCGTTAAGCATCGTCAAATCCTTTGCCTTATAAGAGATTCCAAACACATTATGTACTTGCACAGACTTTCACCATTTTTGATAACCACGGGTCCAATATTATGATTCTTGACAGTGTACTGGGTAAAATTTAATTATTGTTACCCTTCCATTTTACAAGAGGGTACAAAGGAATTGTATTTAAGAAAATCTATTAATACTACAAAATAAAATCCAGAGAAAGCAGAAATAACTCAGTGATCTTGTTTTAAGGAGGAAAAAAAAGGTGCCTTAGCAGTGAACGAACTATTTCAAAGCAACCAAGAAAGAAGACCCTCAAATTTTCAAAAGCGATTTAATGTTTGAATTTTTGTCTTTATATTCAGTATTTTTATTAAATTTTTGATTGCTAATTATTCTTATTAAAGTTGCTGAACTTGGGAATTTAAGAAAAACTATTGTTACGTGGTCAGATGCTAAGATTATTAAGTTTCCTTTTTTTAAATGCTGTGCTCTGTCATTCTGTACGATTTCAAATATTCAATGAGAAATATTAATGTTTTACATTGAATACATGTGACTTATACGTCGCTTTTTCTAAGATTACGGGGTGGCAGTAAAATATACCTTTTCTGTGTGTGTGTGTGTGTGTGTGCGCGCGCGCGCGCGCTTCGGTGTTCGACGAGCGCATTGAAGATCTAGGACCGTAGGCAGTCACCTGTAGCTGATTTAGGGCACTGGTTCATGGGAGTAGAGAGGGCCACCAGCATCGTGGGGCGGGCCAATACTTCATCCAAGGCCAGCTTGAGCAATTTTCCAGAAGCCGGTGCCTCTGACCACTCGGCCATCGGAGCGGTTTTTGTGATACCCTTACGGAATCTGGGAATGGGCTTAGGTTATTACTTTTTTATTTCTTGGAGCCGTTGGCGAGCTTAGTAGAAATGCCCGTCGCAACCGAAGAGCATTGCCACTCAGTCTACATGCCTGTTTTTAATTTTTCTGTGTTGACTTCCGTCAGGGGCGGATTGGCCTACCGGGACACTGAGAAATTTCCTGGTGGACTACTCGAGAAATGGCCCATTTTCTCGTACAATATTATTGTGATTTTTTTTAACGAACAAATAAGTATTTTACTACTTATGGATAACAGTCAGTAATTTGATTTGTGCTTTATATCTGTCTGAAAAGTTATTTCCTTAAGAAAAGAAGCGTTTCCTTCTGTCTATAATTTGGGCGTTTGTTCTGAAAAGATGTAGCAAAATTCTTGGCACTTATACGAGAAAAATGCCGCCGGACCAAGTAAACTGCTAAAAATTAATTAAGCAAAAGCTATACAGTTAGACGTAGATCGTTGGACTTGGAGCCTAGAGTAATTGGTAGGTCCTACCATCCTTTTGTAGTTTTGACAGAGACACGAGTACCCATTATGATGGACCATCATCCCCCACACCCTTCTCCACATACAGACAAAGCGATTCTCCTGCAGAGATATTCCAAAATCCGTGTGTCTTCCGCATTTATCTTAAAAGCAGCAACGATTTACCACAGATGGTTCATATAGATCGAACTGATGGGCCTACTGAAGAGGTAGGTACCAATACTATAAAAACAGGTGTCAATACGTATATTTATTTAGTAAGTGATCACGCAGTAGGAGATCAGTGACAAAATAAATCCAAAACTTAACTTCGCAGGAAAATTGTTATGCGTCAGGTGCACATTTCAACTTTCCGAAACACCTTCGTGGTGACTTAGTTGCGACTGGGACCTTCAAGAGTCTTCTACTTTTGTCAAAACCAAAATTTTCGAAGGAAACTGTTGTCTGGTACAACACCCCATTTTGAGCATAGTTTGATGCAGCATTCAATATGAGCGGATTCGGAAAATCATTTTGCCGTTAAATTGTTGTTAAGATTTGTTCACGGCTGAATTCGTTTTCAAATGTATGACGAACTACAGAGGCGAAACACATGTCAAGACAGCAAAATTGCAGCGATAAATTCCGTCGGGGTAGCTTAATTAGTAAAGCAATCTGATCCGGAGCAGAGGGATGCAGCTTCTCTAGCTCTGTCACCAGATAATCTGTGTTTTCACAAATGCATGTTTCGACTGTTCTTTTTCATTCGGGATGTTGTGTTCCCTGTAGGTACATGTGTTTTTGAAATGGACCGGCAGGATAAAATTCCCTGCCTGGTTTGGTCGACCCAATCCGCCCCTGACTTCCGTCCTTTCTGTGCAGTCTTAACCTACGGAGAAGCCACCTCTTATAACTTTACTTTGAGGGCTGCGTTCTTGACAAAGGAGTTCCCATTCTCTTTACGCAAGAACACTTTTTAGTCATGAAACGCCATACTGCGGAATCCAACTGTTTAGTCTCATCCAGGGCCGTAGCTACCGGGAGGGCAGGGTGTTCGGTTGCCCTCCCAGAAAGTTCCCATTAGGGGCTTACATTTATGCTCTAAGAGACGTAAAAAATAAAAATGCCCAATGTATGAATAAATTTACTGGACATTTTAACTGAAAAAGAAAGTTAAACACTTTAATATTTTCTTTTTTAAAGACTTTAGTTTGCCGCATAAAGTATTCTACGCAGCTAACCAAGGAACGGAGTAGCCTACTGTGTTAGGAATAAACCCCTCATATGTACGAATGGAATTGTTCAAAACGGTGGAGAGAGGCATATAATGCAATTTGCGGATATGACTAGCTTCCATGGTCTTTCCAAATACGCTGAAGGGATAAAGAGCTAATTAGTCCTCTGTGTTCCATCGAATAATAATAGAAAACCCCTCTGAGCTTTTAACCTTGAACGGAATTTTTCCAAGTCCTACTCCGAACGTCTTCCAATCGTTAAGCTCACTGTCTGATAGCCATTCGTTCTGTACAGGTTCGTTTATCATTCTGCATTTTTGCGGAGTACTAGAAATCGGTATTCCCATAACTTTCGTTTTACTCTTGGATATTTATCTAGTTTTAACATTTTTAGTAAAATTTTTCCCAAAACCGGATGTGCGATTTTTCAACATTCATAATACTTTCCTATAACGGAGGCATAAGAAAGTATAAACTTCCTATTATTTGAGTGGAAGTAGGGAACTTTTGAACTCGAGGGGCGTAATTTCAAGACTCATCCTTCCAGATAATGAAAGCTTGTTTGGTTCCTGGTCTCATCTCTGCAACATTAACATTCATCTAAGATACGAATATGCTGGCGTATCAAACACAGCGTTCTTCACCTTTGTCTACATGCTAATCTAAAAAGATTTCTTTGCCCTGCTTCTCTTACCACTTAACCACGAAAAATGCCTTTAAAACCCTTCTACAACACTGACATAACTCAGGTAATACTTGTTGCCATTTCGGCTCTGCTGTAGTGACTAACATTACAAAAAAGTTTTTAAATTCTCAAACTACAGATAGAATTCATCGTCCTGTGCTCACTAGCCTATGACGACAAAAACTAAGAAAAACAAGTTATAACGGCTTGTACATCGTCTGTTGCCTTTGTTCAGCACCTTGTGATCAGTGTTGAAAATAATGTGTTTCATGTCTTTCTTGTTCTAGACCACTTTCCTCGCATCCATTTATTATGATTATTTGAAATTCACTGATTTTTCCTCTTTGATTTTTAATATGACGTGAAAGTTTTCGAAAATAGGAAAGAGAATCCGGTTTCAGAAGCGTATGTCAGTTTATTATCAAATGCCGAAAAAGTAATCTATCACAATGGTGAAAATAAGGTAGGACTGCACTTTTTTTAATCTGTTTTCAGACACAATAGGAGCATGCTTTTTCTTTTTCCTCTAGTGACTGAAAAGTAAGTCTGTAGGATATGGCATTTGTCCTTCAAACTTGTTTGTGTGTTGTCCTCGTACTAGGATTTTTATGTTTTGGAATGTAAGTGAAGGAAAGAGAAATTAAGAGAACGAAGAATCTCCCTAGTGAAAGTTGATGAAGTGGAAAATCTTTCCCAAGCTACTTGAGTGTTTGTTGTGTCTAATGACGATTTTCTTTTCTTGTGCTGGTGGCCACAATTATTCAGGCGTGATCGATTTCAGGTGTTGAAGTTGGCACACAAAAACCATAAAGAAAATGAGAAGCTGTTCTGGTTGCGATGTGAACAAATGACTGCTCGTTTAAGCCTACACTCTCTAGGAAAAATTCTCCTTATTTCTCCATTTGTACTTTTCACGTAAGAGGACGTCATGCATTGCGAGATGTCACTCGTTAGCGTAAGCCAATGGTCCGTAAGTCTTTTGAGCGTGAGGATTCCATGTTTTTTGGTCTTCAAAACAATTTGCATATCCTGAATTCCTTTTCGTCGTCCCGATTCAGTTCAGTGCCAGGTAGCCGCCGCGGTGGCCGAGTGGTACGAGGAGCTGGCTTCTAACCATTAATCTAAGATAGTTCCGGGTTCGAATCCCTATGAGGCGTGAATGGTGTGCCACTGACTTTTCTAGGACAAGTTTCCCCAAATTAGGAATCTGAGCGACTGCTTATAGCCTATTGAGTTGCTTACGGTAGCCGTTAACCCCCACCACCAAAAAGAATAAAAAAGTGTTGGGTAAAGGCCTCCCTGGCTTCTCTCCAGTTATCATTGTCTTCGGCTGTTTATCTCTATTCTCTTCCTGTAACTGTTTTTACGTTTCATTCACCCATCTTATTCTGGTTCTTCCCCTTTCTTAATTTTTTCCCAGTTAAGTGTTTCACATAGTCATTCTACTTCACCATCTCCCGTCTTCCCTTCTGGATAGGAAAGATTAGTAGAATGCATACGTTTGTTCAACTCTTCTTCCTCACAGGCCAAAGAATCGATGACGTCACCGTCCTAACAGGTGAGACGTGGATCCAAACTGAAGCCATGGAAGAGGCCTTTTGAACATATTTTAACTCCAACGGTGCACAAAACTGCAATATTGCAGCCAAAGTTTATGCAAACGCACGTTTACATTATGTACAAAAGAAATTAACAACACTGTGATTATGTAAATAAGAGTAAACCGAAATTTCAAAAACGCGCGTCGTACATATTTTCAAGCTAAAGTGCAGAGAAATGGATTATACTTTGAAGATTAATTCAGTTACATGGGTAATTCCTCCTCTTCTTATACAAATTAAAAAAAACAACAGAGTATGTACTATCATTTTGCTGCCACAAAATAAAGAAATTTCTTCATGCCGAACAAAAATATATCTCGGCAACATTCCTCAAATTTGTTTAATTGAAAGCTGAAAGCAATATGTATTAAATGCTCTGGTAGAATTTATGAATGCAGTTCTTTCTAATTTGCAAATAATAATTCCGACACAGTGCTATGACGCAAGTGTATAAAAACGTGGCGATTAGGTAGGTTTTACTATGGCGATTTGGACAGTAACGTCATGAAGCGACAAACGGAAGTGCAGGATGAGCATTATCTTGTCCTCTACTGACCTTGCTGGCCAGGCTGCCTGCCCATATCCATAATACAAGTTTAACACCTGTTTTAGTTTGTTGTCTTATTCAGGTATTTCTTTTATTCTCTTTCAAAGTTAAAATTATTCCTTCCACATTCTTTGGGATAACCTGTGTTTCTTTTGGGTGACTTTGCATTTAGTGTCAATGTCTCTCCAGCATATGTTATGACTGGAACTATGAGTTGAATGAAAAGTTTTTTTCCTTTGAGAAAAATGGGATTTTTGTTTTAATGTATTACTTCAAGTTCTTTCATTTTTCCAGGTTTCAGTTATTTGTCCCGGTTAATTAAAACAACTAACTTCTATCGGTTGCCCTTTCAGGATATCCGAGTCAGTGGCAGTGTATCTATTACTTATTATCTCTGTTTTTTTCTTTATTTATTTTCAGACTTAACATTTCTACTTTGCTCGTTTAAATCTTTTCACACTTCATTTATACTCCTTGCCTCATTAGCAGTAGGACAAGTTTATGGATGCATCGAATCAGAAACAAAAGAATTCAGCCTTCATGGGCCTCCTTTGGCTAATTCATGTTCTCAAAAAGATAAACACACTCTGTCCAAAAAATTACGACGCTCGGACGTGTAATAACATCATACTTTGTATGGTAGTTTATTCAGATACTGTGGGATGACGCGCTGCTGACGTGTTTACTGGTTTAAAAATATTAAACGGCTCGTACCAGCAGTTTAAGTCAAACACAATCTTAGAGAAAACGCAGTCCGGCTTAGACTAATTAAAAGACTTTGATTCTTGGTGCATGTTTAGCTGTAATCATGATCGTTTGGCCCACAGAAATCGCTAGTCTTCCCGAGATCATTATGAAATGGAAAGAGAAAGGACCGCCCATTTCTCCAAGGCAGAACTACTGCGAAAAATGGAATACTCCAAGAGTGGAATCGCCAAACGGTTAATTGCACGCTACGCTGGAATAGCTATTCGTTTTTGCCGTAACTGATATTGAAGTTCGAATAAAGCAGGGAACATAGCATTTCCCCAAGAAGAAGCTGAAGCAATTTGTTCTTGCTTGTCACTGCTCGCCTGTTCAGAAGGCACACGTGTAGGTGAAAATCAAAGGAATATGTTGGGAATGATGCCTTGAACACAGAAACTTATTGGTTGACTATAAGGGAGATCTTGTATTCTGACAGGGGCTTCTACAAGTTGTTTTGCGCTGGCGACCGGGTAAATGTATGGTACAAGTCGCATGAAGACATGACCCAACATGTCTGCAGTCAACCATTCAAGCCTCTGGCAGCATTGTTTTGGTATAGGGGTGAATTCAGCTGGCGCGTATTATGTCCGTTTTACGCCGCTGTCTGATAGTTCGTTCTCCAGAGTGTGTTTGATTCCTTTTGCGGACTTCACACTTAATCTCATGCTACACTTGTATCCTGACGGATTCTAATGCTTTCAGGATTACGACGCATTTCCCCCTCAGTTATGTGTAATAGGCTTGATGAGCAATACAATAACTTTGCACATGTTTTTCACAGATGAGGCAAAGGCGATGTCCTAGATCCGTTCGTGCGATTTTCATAAAAGTTAGTTAAAACTTTCTAGCGCAGTGCAAGTTCCATACGGGTTTTAGGAGCAGGGGTTCCTTACATGTTTCTAACTAAGAGGTTTAGGAGAAAAGATTCCGTACAGGTTTCTGACGAAGTGATTTGGGAGTAGTGGTAATGTTGTATATCTGGTATTGACAGATATATAATATTAATTCGTATAAGAATATTAATATATATGTCATATATTTCTTCTGTTGGATGGATTGGGAAACGAATTCAGATATTTATGTTCAGTTGCTTGGAATTTCCTTGTCCTGGGTAGTGTAATGCTCGACCGGAAATCGGGAGGTGCGAGTTCGATCCCCGCTCCAGGACGATGAAAATTTCCAAGTTTTCTGAATGAAGGGAACATGGTGTACAGTGAAAAATCATAAAAGATTAATATATATCTGTGAATATTAATATAGATTTTAATAGAATATACATAACATATAGTATTTGAATTTAGGATAAGATTACAATACTCGTTGCCAGAACTGAGAAATATAAAATTATATTTTCATTTTCTGTTGGAGCATCCCTGTACGGAATAAATGTCCAGATATTATAAAAAGAAAGTTAATAATTTTGCTATCTTTAAGAGATATCGTAAAAATTGACCTTTCGTCTTGAATGTAAGGGTTGGCTCAACAAATAGTTACTGTAGTGTTGAATGATATATTTAATGTGATGACCTGACACAACAGTCGAAACCAAAACAGCCCCGACATCACAGCCAATACACAAAATCGCCCTCGTCAAAAAGTCTCCCGTAAATAAATATGTTTCTCGTTTTGAAGAAAGCAGCTTACCTGATTTCCGATTTCACAAAAGCAGCTCGTCTCGTGGACTACAAAACATTTCCCCTTTGACGTTTCTGTAATTTCTAGCGCAGCAATTTGATGCAACGAACACTGACCAACTAACGAGATAACCAACTAACGAAACTGACCAACTAATCTTCACTGACCAACTAACGAAAAAAATAACGCTCCGCTTACGAAGTTAAGCGGAGCGTTATTTAAAATAGCATACTCCAGATTGGTGTTTCTTCAGAGGAGAGGTAGTGAGTGTTTCTAAAAAATAGGTTAAAATCTTTTGGTATTACAATCGAAGAAGCACAGAACATTGTTAAGAAACAGAAAAGAACAAAATTATCCGGCCATGTAATCGCACAATTTAATGAATGCCTACATTTCTTTCCTTCACAAGTAGCAGTGCACCGCAGTTTCAATAAGTATATAAATAAAAACTGTTTTCTTTGGGTGTGTGTGTGAACTGGTGAAACGTCATGCATTTAGAGACACATGGAATGTATCGAGCTCTACATGTGCATAATTTCAAAAAAGGGAAAAAAAAAACCGGGCGGCTTAGGTTACTGAAGGAAAATCTCGTTTCTTTTTGTATTCCTTTTTTTTTTTTAGCATAGATACTAGCTTCATGTCAGGCATCTTCGAATAAGACAAGTTTGGAACTGCATCAGAAAACAAAAAACTTTTATTGAAGCCTGACAGCAGTCTAGTTTTTATAATAAAAATCAAATCGGAATGGAATGAGGTCGTCCCAATCCTAAAGTAAAAATGGATGAAGTAGCGACGTTGAACGTTATGTTCAGCCAAGCAGATAAAAGAGAAGTGCGCAGACGCCCGAATAATAAAAACAAAAATTTTGTGCCAGTAGGGTATGAAAATGCCTCTTTCCTCTTAAGTTCCAGCTGGGTTTTTTTTTAAATAGAAATATAAAATTTCTCAAAGATTTTTTGCAAATTTCGGTATTTCCGACCTATTTTTCTGACATTTTTATCCATTTGTGCTTCTGGTACGTTAATGAGTCAAAAATGATCAATTATTGAAATTATTATATAAGAAACCGAATAAGAAATTTAGTGCGAAAAATCTATCCTGAGTTAAAAAATAAGTTCCTTTTTTATAGCCTAGTAAAAATACAAATTTTGCGTCAGTTAGGTGAGTTGATATTTTCAACTGGAATTGAAATTATTTAAACTGAATTGCGGCATTTGAAGTAGCCCCACCCAAGAGGAACGTAGAAGTTTTGTTTTTTCTCTCCCAGCAAATGCAGGATTATCTCCCTCCATCTCGGGTTTTCTTGGCCAAATTTCTTTAGAAATTTTCTCATTGTCCGAACTGTTTAAATATTTTTAAATATTTTGACGTATATTTAAAATATTTTTAAATATAAAATATTTAAAATATTTTTAAATATTTTGACGTTGGCTCATTTATCTCACTTCTGCCAATCGAGCCATAAAACCCCCACCAGTCAGTCAATTTAAACCTCATCGCCGTACAGTGGTTGGGACGGATTCGAAAGAAGTTTGTCTACTTTTCATAATATGAGGCTACAAAAGGATGCATTTGAAAACATCAAAGTTCTTTTAATGCCCAGAAATCAAATTAATTACGCAAGTGCTGGATTAAAATAACAGATTTGCATTTACCGAAAGTGTCCGATGTGCTGCTCATGTGTCATGAGTGTTATTTTCTGTTCCGATAGTGAAGAAACGCCACGGCTGTTGTCTTACGAAGCTAGCCCTCTCCCTTCATTGGAACCAGTGGTCGCAAATCATGGAAAACCATTAGAGTTGCTCTTGATTGTCGTTAAAACCCGAGGGGAAAATGACATACAAGACGCTTATCAGTAAAACCTTGAAAAGTACTTACTCATCATGAAAGAACGTGGTATAAATACCGATAAGGCCGTGGGTGGCCAAGTGGTCAACGTTCGTTACTGCTACGGAAAAGTCCCATGTTCGATCCCAGGCAGGCACGAACCCTCGATCTACTAAATATCCGTCATGCGTCGAATGGGCCCGTTAAGCCGCTGGACCCCGGGTACTGGCTTCAGGATATAAATAAGGGCGTCTTCCTTCCCCTATCTACCTCGCTTCCGTTTGACTTTCCTTTCGGGCACGCTTGCCTAGCTTCCTACTTCTGAGGATTGTTTAAAACCTGGGGTCATACACTCCCTTCCTAAAATCCTCACATTTGATCTGAGACAAATACCGATAATTTCCAGGTACGTAGAGCTATTGACAAGGATACAGCTTGCCATAGACTCTTTTAACAAAGGAAAGATAATGTGTAACTTTCCGTCCACAGAATTTTGAAAAAACTTGGTAAGAAACCGTTAGCAAGAGTACTTCTTCCCTACATTAAAATAAGTGTGTTTGGGCTTACTAAATGTCATAAAAGATGAGCTGAAACTACTAGAATTTGAGGGAGGAAATAACTTTTGAAAACTTGTAAGTATTATTCTCAGTTTTACAACTCAATCGACAAGTTTGTTGCGAAACACATGAGTTTCGATGTTGGCTGTCTTAGTTTCCTAATGTAGTAAACTAATCAGGGGGATGAAAGTTGATCTAAATCATGATGGTGGCAGTTTGTTGAGGCTGAAGAAGATTTTTGGAATTTAGTTTCTGATCACAGGTCTTAAACAGTCGTTGGAAGTAGGAAGCTAGGAGATTTGGGCCAGGATGCTTGAGAGGAAAATCACGTGGATGCGAGGTAGCAAGTCAGTAGAAACAGATGATCTTATTTGTAACCATGGGGAACAACACCCTGGGACAGACGTTAATGTGCTCTCCGAGGTTTGGCGGATATTTGGTGGTCAGGCAGTCGAGCAGGTTGCTTTTCAGAGTCGCATTGCAGAATATCTTTCAATCATTGAACTGGGAACACAAGGTTACAAAGACTAATGGAGATTATTTAGCCCACCTTCGTTTTGCTGACAACATAGTCGATTTTACGCATACCTCTTCAGAGCATGATCCAGGAACTACCTGACAAAAGTAAAGAAAGGGGATGTAAAAAGAACTTACAGAAAATAAACTTAATTTACGATGATTTTACAAGAACTGAAGATTTAGAGGTTGATGGGGCAAATATAGTGTTGGATCTTACCTTAACAGGTTTATATGGCCGCGGCACCAGGTGCTGTATCGCGTGTAATAAGGCATCCGATATCCACAACAAAAAAGGGAGAAAACATTAATTAAAGAAAATTCTGTAGGAATTTTGCACCGCTCCTCAGCTGCTTGTGGCTAACGAGGAGTTTTCTTCCTTGCGTTGGCAACCGAAATTGTGTAACAAAACAAAACAAGAAAAAAAGGAGATACCTGATGAAGACTTCCCGCAAAATTCGTACCGCGATTGAGCGTGGATGCCTGGATTTAACTATAGTACATCTCAATCTACCGAAAAGTCACAGCAACGCACACACACGAAAAAACACCTAACGCTCACTTAAACACACCCTTGACGTGTAATATACACTTGTATGCACTACCCCCTTTATGCGTGGAATGGCGCAAAAATCCGCACAGATAGGAACGGGCGGGTTGCTCTATCGGCAGCGTATTCTATGCGGTAAACGGTAAACTCCCCCACCGGAAAATTCCCCCACGTTCAGTCAATTCCCCCACCTTTTTCAATCAGGGACCGTGCACAAATGAACTTTACTCAAAATACTACTCAAAAAGTTGGGGGAATTTACCGGTGGGGGAATTTTCCGATGGAGGAGTTTTCCGACCGGTAAATTCTCCCACCTTTTTCAGTCAGGTACCGTGCACAAATGAATTTTACTCAAAATACGAATCAAAAAGGTGGGGGAATGTTAAGGAAAGGACAATAAGGTGGGATTTTTTAATAACGCTGCATTTTTACTTAGGCACTAAATATTTACATAACATGTCAAATTTATAATATTTTTCTTTTAATTAATTCATAGGCCCTACACCTCGGCCTTTTTAACAGCTTTTAATCCGCCGACTTTATATTCATAACGCTTACGTATCAAATCAAGTCGATAGCATTGCGCTTTTACTTAGGCACTAAATATTTATTCATAGGCCCTAGGCCTAGGCCTTTTAAACAGTTTTATTCTACCGATGTCATATTCATAAAGTTTACATCCCGTGTCATGTTAAAAGTATTGCGCTTTTACTTAAGCACTGACTAAATATTAATTCATAGGCCCTAGGCCTTGCCCCCTTTACCAGTTCTATCGTTGCCATATTCATAAAGTTTACATACCACGTCAGGTTAATAATATTGCGCTTCTACTTATGCACCATACATTAATTAATAGGCCGTAGGCCTAAGCTTATTTAACACTTTTTTCTTTGCCTATGTGATGCTCGCAAAGTTTACAAAAAAAAAAAATCAAGTTAATAGCATTGCGCTTTTACTTAGGCATTCAATATTAATTACTAGGCCTAAGACCAATGAATTAATAACTAGTACCTAAGTAAAAATGCAACATGATTAACTTCAGTTCATACAAAAACGTTCTGAATATGACATCGTTAGACTAAAAACTTAAAAAGGCCTAACTAAGCCAAGGGCCAGTGAAACAACATTTAGTACTTAAGTAAAAGCGGAATATTTATAAACTTGAATTGATATGTAAACGTTGCGCATTTTATTAGACACTAAATATTAATTCATAGGCCCTAGTCCTAGGCCATACGGCATTCGTAGAATAAAAACTACTAAAAAGGCCTGGGCCTATGGCCTCTGAATTGATATTTAGTGCCTAAGTAAAAGCTTTTAACCTGACTTGGTACGTAAACTTTGTGAATATGACATCGGCAGAATAAAAACTTCGAAAAAGCCCTAGGCCTAGGGCGTATGAATTAATATTTAGTGCCTACTAAAAAGCGCAATGTTATTACCTTGATTTAATACGTAAACGTTATGAATGTGACATGCGTAGAATAAAAACTGTTAAAAAGGCCTAGGCCTAGCCTAGGAGTCTATGAATTAATATTTTGCGCTTAAGAAAAAGCGCAAAATTATTACCCTGATTTAACACGTAAACGTTATACATACTAAAAAGGCCTGGGCCTATGGCCTCTGAATTGATATTTAGTGCCTAAGTAAAAGCTTTTAACCTGACTTGGTACGTAAACTTTGTGAATATGACATCGGCAGAATAAAAACTTCGAAAAAGCCCTAGGCCTAGGGCGTATGAATTAATATTTAGTGCCTACTAAAAAGCGCAATGTTATTACCTTGATTTAATACGTAAACGTTATGAATGTGACATGCGTAGAATAAAAACTGTTAAAAAGGCCTAGGCCTAGCCTAGGGTCTATGAATTAATATTTTGCGCTTAAGAAAAAGCGCAAAATTATTACCCTGATTTAACACGTAAACGTTATATGAATATGACAGGGTTAGAATGAAAACTGTTAAAAAGGCCTAGGCCCGATGAATTAATATTTAGTGCCTAAGTAAAAAAGCAATATTATTGCCTTGAATTAATACGTAAACGTTGTGAATATGGCATCGCTTGAATAAAAACTGTTAAAAAGGATTTGGCCTAGGGCCTGTGGAATAATATTTAGTGCCCAAATGAAAGCGCGATTTGATATATAAACGTTGGGAATATTACATCATTAGAATAAAAACTGAGGCATAGTAATTAATATTTAGTGATAAATATTCCTACGCATGAAACATTGTAATTAATATTAATATTTCTACTGCACATACACACACAAAAAAAAAAGCATATATGACAGGATACTTAAAAAACATTAAAATGCACATCAAAATGCGTACATTTTAGGAGCATGGGTATCAATACTATTTACACGTATATTTTAATTGCACCTACTATACATATATATACATACATCTATAAACACCCCGCACACACATAAGCTTGTGACCAAATTAGCGGAGGAGAACTCTTAATGAAAATGCCTATAAACACGGTAAACTGAAAAAAAAAAAAAAAAAACGAATGGACGTGTGTTAGGGACTTCTAATTGCATGCTCTCTTTCACAGGGAATAAAGTTCTATGTACGCTTTCATCATCCGATGGCACCGTTGCTTATCATCACTCAGTCTGTGACAAACGTTCGAAGAACACCACATACCTTGTTAGGATTTAGGTTATCCTTAAGTGGGAGAAGTAGCAGGGAGTTTGTGCCTTTAATCTGCAAACAGTATATCGCACTGATGCACTGTCGATATAATGTCGGTCGAAGAGCTCCATGTCCGAGGGACCGTAAGATTTCGTCCACTTTTAAGGGAATTAATCATAGCCTTCCTTATCCTCTGTATATTTGATGCTTGCTTCACTCCGGGGTCTGTTCACCCTTAGTACTTATTTTAGGCCCTGCGGTCAGTCACTCGTAGGCTTTCTTTCGCCCAAATCGCTGCTCATTCTCTCGTGCTTGAGCAATCGAGTCGAGTCCGTATGTCGAAATGCCTGGACGCTTGTTTTCTCCTTTTGTGGGCACTTTCTCTCTCTCTCTCTCTCTTTGTTCCGTCAAGACGTCTCCCTTTCTTCACTTGAAGAGTGATTTATTACTCTGTTTTTAACTGTGGGTGGCGTTCCTTTTGCCCTTATCCAGTTCAGTTCGCAGAATGCTACCGCCAGAATGCATCTTCTTTCGAGTTTCGATACGGGATGTTGGGGTTGGTAAGAAGACTCGGAGCGAAATGTACGCGGGACTGCCATAAATCCGAAATAGAGGTGGTCTGTCGCAGCCATGTGGCCGTTCTCAATTCTCGTTTGCCAGAAGGCCACGAACTGTGCACTTTTTCGGATACTAGAAAATTTGAACAACGGCTGTGATGAACCAATTACGTAGAAGATCAGCTACCGCAATTAATTATTACCGATCTTTACCACCCTGCATGCATAGCGTGACCACACACACACATATACACTGAAGTGCCAGAAAAACTGGTACACCAGTCTAATACTTGGTAGGTCCCCCACGGGAGCGCAGGACTGCAGAAATATGACGGAGAATGGACTCCACTAGCTTCTCGAAATATGTTGTAAGCAATGCACACCATACTTCCTTCAGAGCGTTCCACAATTCGGGTGTATTGCGAGGTCTCGGATTCCTGTGTTCGATAGCGCGTTGCTTGGCATTCCAAATGTGTTCTATCACGTTCAGATCTGGGGAGTTGGGTGGGAATGGCAACACCCCAAACTCAGATGAATGCTCCTCTAACCATAATGTGGCGCCCCGACACTTGTGTGGAGGTGCATTGTCCTGTTGGAACAGGCCCAACCCATCAGCATGAATACAGGACATGAACGGGTGTACCTCGTCAGAAAGGATGCGACAGCATAGCGTTGGCCAGTCACAGACGTTTGTAGACGCACCAGGGTCCCAGTGAAGTCCAGCTAAACACACCCCATACTATTACGGACCCTCCACCAGCCGGTACAGTTACCTGTTGACAGGCGGGATGCATGGCTTCGTGGGGTTTGAGCCACACACGAATCCTTCCATCTGCCCGATACAGTTGGAAACGTGACTCGTTAGACCAGGCTACTTGTTTCCAGTCATCAAGTGTCCAGTGGCGGTGTTTCCGTGCCCAAGCGAGGCGCATAGCTCTGTGTCGTGCACCCAACAAGGGGACTCGAGTTGGGCGTCGGCTCCCAAAGCCCATATCGTGCCGGGTACGTTGCATAGTCCGGACGCTGATGCTTGTTGAGGCTCAGCATTGAATTCCGATGATACCTGCGAGGGTGTTGCACGCCTATCGCGTGAAACGATTCTTGACAGCCGACGATAGTCACGTTCACCCAATGTCTTTTTACGGCCACACTGGTATCGTAGGTTGGAGGTTTTGCAGGAATTCTTGTAGTCACGGTACACCCTTGCAATGGTCGTCCGTGAAAATCCGAACTTCGTTTCTACCTCCGAAATACTATGGCCCATCTCACGAGTGCCAGCTATGACACCGCGTTGAAAATCGCTTAAATCGCTATTGCTTGTCATTCTCATGCCGAAAACAGCTCTAACAGCTGGCAAGGATGTCTAACGCTTTATATACGCACTGGCGGACGCAACCGAGTACGCGCATAGGTGGCGTTGCTATGTATTTTTCATAAGCTCATCTGTACCAGTTTTTCTGGCACTTCAATGTACATATAATATAGCACTAATGAAAATTAGAAATTTCCCATCAGTCAGGCTACTAATAACAATAGAAGTAACTAATGCCTGCATCTACCTTGGATAACAGATATCAAGCTAGGGCCACATCGAAAAAGAAATTAATAGTTGTATAAAACTTGGCTGGAGTGGATTTGGAAGAAACGGTAAGAGTTTCTAGAGCAATTTACCATTATGTCTTAAAAGAAAACTCTTCAATCATTGCTTCCTACCAGCTTTTACTTGTGAATCAGAGACATGGATGGGCCTTAACTAAAAAAGACATACACTAGCTGCAGACAACCAACAAAAGCATGGAGAGATGCATGCTTGGTGTAACCAAAAGACATAGGAAGAGGAACATATGGATAAGCAAAATGACAAGAGTTGATGACATCATGATGAAATCAAAGACCCTCAATGCCACCCCGGTGGCTCAGTAGTCTAAGTGCTGGCTTATGACCATTCGTCTAAGAAGGGTCCGGGTTCCAATCCCGGTGAGGAATGGATGTCGTGTTTGTCTTACGGCACTGGCTCTCTCCCTTCGCTAGAACCAGTGACTTTAAATTAGGGACGGGCGACTGCTTATAACGCACTGAGTTGCTCACGGTGGTCGTTAAATCTTCAATGAAAAAAAAAAAAAAAAAAAAAGAACCTCAAGTGGCAATGGGCTGGGCACATTACTATTAATAGAACAACTGACCACCGGTGGACAGTTGAAAAACTAGACTGGATGGCAAGGAATAGAAAAAAAAACCCGCAAAAGACCGCGTTGGAGATGGGTGGATGAAGTTTGAAAGCATGCTGGGTGACGTGGAAGAGAATTAATTGCTCAAGACAGAGTTGTGAAGAGACTTGGGAGACCTTCATCCAGCAGTGGATTGAGAATGGTTGAAGATAATGATAAGACACTTCGACCCTTCCCCGAACTTTGAACGGTGGCGTCGGTACTGCACCTAGCGGGAAAACTGTGCAGTGTTTGAAGCAGAAACTGTGCACAAAATGTTCCACGAAGAAAAATGCACCCGAAGAATTAAAAAAAAAGGGGGGATTTTTTTTTCAATCGTATTTATAGATTCAGTGATATGGAACAAAATAGTAATAGAGATAAATATCCATGTACATTTGCACCCCATTTCAGGAAGAATATACATCCGAAAAATAAGGTATGGCCATCGTTGTTATGGTTTAAGCTACGGAACGGGAGAAAAAATTAAATTCCGCGGAGAGTTGATGTTCGTAGACAGATCGAAAGAGAGACGGACATTTAGATACCTTTAGCAGGAATATTCGTATATTGCTTATGAAAAACGGTATGATAAAAATGACAGCAACAGGAATAAGTGCGTAGTATGCTTTAATGATGTAATGGCCCGAAAAGCTACATAGCGCCCACCACAACATGAGTGAGCAGTGACCCAATTAAGGCGTCGAAGAGTGAGAGGATATGGAACTTTTGAATTATAATTACAATAACGAGTGAGCAAGGACCAGATGGGGTTTTAAGAAAATAAAAAAAATAAATAAATAAAAGCATAGGAGTGTTAAGAAAACAGCTGGGAGCCCAACCCAATCGGCCATCACCGTCTGCCCCTGTGCACCGTCTGCCCCTGTGTCTCTCCATAAACTAATGGAGAGACAAAACATCAAGACAATGTAAAAAAAAAACATTCTTTATTCACTAAATCTCGTTAGCCGTGCGAATATAAAGAAATGGTTTTATGTATATTTCAAATATAAGGAAATGGTTTCTATGTTAATATATTTAAAGTTAAGAAGCAGAACAATGAAAACAATTCTGCTTTTTAGTAACTTTATCAGATTATACCAAACAAATGTCTACTTCTGTTGTGAAACAATGTAATCTAAGAATATCCGATTTAAAAAATAAGTGGGCGTATGCTGCCCAAGCAAAGTGAAATGAAAATAAGGACACTAAATCCGAATTAGAAGATCATTTACTGTTGAAAGCTGCAATTTCTGTTTTACTTTTTCAGCTTTCTTTGAAGGCATTGGTTATGTCTAAAAGTAGGGAACTAAGTGGGTGTGTATGTATTTTACTAGGATTTAGGTTTTCAAAAACAAAGTTCAAGAAACAACTACAATGGAGTTAACGACAGACGGCGCGACCAGCATTCGAGACGTAGTCGTCACGATTTAGGGCAGCCAGTAGCTGCGAGTGGGTGAAACGCCCTAACAGAGCAGTAGCAGATGGTCAAAGAGAGAAAAAAAGTCCGTTGTTGGAGAGTACAACAATATCAGTTGGCAAACACACTGAATGGTATGCCACGTGATTTATTTACGTTCAGCACCCACCATTTCTCTTCTTAAAATGGTTAAAGCAGAGCAAATGTAGCACGAAAGGTCCGTGGATTAAAATAATGAATACCGGCATTGTACTCAACTGTGCTAACGACCGTTATTTTAACAAGACACGACATTAAACTCATTATAGCATTAAAAATGTAAAATAAATAAAAAATGCAAAATAAAGATTCAGAATTACAATGCCAATTGTATGCGAATTTAACAGTTTTCGTTTTCGTATGTAATTTAACAGTTTTCGTTATAAGTATGTAATTTCACTGAGTATTTTCTGAATCTACACCGAAGAGACAAAACATTATGACCAGCGCGTTTTTATGCAGTTTTATAGCCAGTTTTTATTCGAAGCAACTGCAGATAAACGACGGCGCATGTGAAGGTTATGAAATGGTATAAATAACACCTCATACTGAGCTCTGTTAATCAGTGCTATTCTTGTTCTTCAGATGGGAAAGGCATCGGACTTATGCGAGTTTGTCAAAGGCCAAATCGTAACGGCCAGATGACTGGGTCAGAGCACTTCCGAGACGGCAAAGCTTGTTTGGTGCTCACAGTCAGCCGTGGTTAGCCCTTTCAAAAACGTGGGCCGAGAAAGGAAAAACCACGAACCGCAGGAAAGGTGGGGGCCGACATCAGTTTATCGATGCCAAAAGTGAGCGAGCCGCCCCCGGTGGCGCAGTGGTCTAAGCGCTGGCTTATGACCATTCGTTCGTGATGGGTCCGGGTTCGAATCCCGGGGAAGCATGTATGTTGTTTATCTTACGGCACTGGTTCTCTCTCTTCCCTGGAGCCAGTGGCCCTAAATTAGGGACGGGTGACTGTTTTTTATAGGCCATTGAGTTGCTCTGGGTGGCCGTTAAACTTTCAATCAAAAAAAAAGGAAAAAAAAAAGAGTTGAGCGAAGGCTATTCCGAATGGTACAAGCCAACAGAAGGATACTGTGGCGCAGCTCGCTGGTATTTTAAATGCTGGTGACGGGAGTAATGTTTCACAACACACACTACATCGATCCCTACTGAAAATGGGGCTGCGTAGCCGCAGGCCGCTCCGAGTGCCCATGCTAACCTCGGTTTATGGTCGAAAACGCCTACAATGAGCACGCAAGCAATGTTTCCACTAAGCTAGGCGCGCGCGCTGCCGCGCAGTGACTTAACTTCCTCCACGCAGTAAACATTTTCGAATACATTAAATTCGGGCTCTCAAAAGTCAAAACAACACTTTTCTTAAATGCGGTTCGCCTCCTTCTAAGTTCGTCTCATTGTCCTCTTCATTCTCAAAGGCTTCTTGCAAAGCAGCCTCGTGCGAGCAGATAGTGAACGCGAGAATGCGGATTAGTGATTTTCCCACGCCCAGAAAAAGGAAGCTATTGAGTTTTTTTCAAAACAACACATCAGCTCCAGCCAATCACAGCAAACCGTAACCAAGTTCATTGTACTAACTAATGCACCCGTGCTAGTTGGCGGGAGAAAGGCAAATCGCTAGGAAAAGGGTTTTGCTCAAAATTTGTCAGATAATAAGGCTGATTTCTTCCAACATCAAAGACGCTGAAAGACAGCTTTTGTTTCCGTTCAAGTTCGTTTTTGTGCCGTATTTTTTGTTTCTCTTTGGTATTTTGATATGCAAAAAAACTGTGTATTATGCGTAAACATGATTTTCCTAATTTCCAGTGTTTTTATTCCAGAAGTAAGTTTGAGCTTCTCACTTTTTATAAAATAAAATTTTTAATTAATGAAATGTTTTCAATATTTTTTTTAATCAATTGCGGAAAGAACGGTGATAAAAATGGGGGATTAGAAAAAAAAATACAAGTTTCAATCCAAGTTCCAACTTGTACTGCATTAGTAAGAGAAGCTGAGAAATTAAATTTTTTGCCTAAGTGGTTTTGACGGCTGCACAGCTCATTGGGTAGGGGCGCATTGCCAATGGCCGCTTAGAGGAAATATTGCACGCGAGCATCAAAACTGGCCCTTGATTGATTGCAAGAAGGTCGTCTAGCCCAATGAATTTCGTTTCCTGGTGAATCTCGTTTACCTGGGCAAATGTTAGCACCAGGATGAACCATGTCACGAAAACAAGATTGTGGAGGAAGTGTAATGCTTTGGGCAATCTCCTGCTGGGAAACCTTGGGTTCAGTCATTCATGTGCAGAAAGCTATGACATCTACCACTTACCTAAACATCATTGCAAACCAGGCACATTCTTGCATGACAACGGTACTCCCCTCTAGATGCCTTCTTTCAGAAGTATAATGCCCCATTCCACACTGCCCAGATTGTTTGAAAATGTTTCGCGGAACACGAGGAAGACTTCCAGGTATTGCCCTGGCCTCCAAATTTCCAGATATCAATCCAATCGAGCATCTAATCCGATTTGCGGCGGCTCAACCACGTAACTTACAAGAATTAAAGGATCTGCTGGTAACGTGTTTGTACTAGATACCACAAGACCCCTTTAGAAATCTTGTAGCGTCCAAGTTTCGCCGGGTAAGAACTGTTTTGGCTGCACGTGGGGGACCAACATCATATTAGGCAGGTGGTCATAATGTTTTGGCTCTTAGGTGTATGTAGTTTAGTGCGAAATTATTATTTTTTTTTCTTTTCGTTATTTTATCTATCCCCAAAAATGAATAAATCAGATGAAATGAAATTTGAGCCTCAAATAAACATTTCGAAACTTGCCGTTATTATGTGAAATGTTCTGTACTGAAAAAAAAAATCATTATGCCAGAAACGAATTTTTTTAAATTGCAAATCATGTGCATTATAATTTTTGGTACTGCAAAACTCTTCCGACAGCGTAGATTTGTGTCTCGGTAAAGAGACATGTGCGTTTTGTTTTTAACTTGTTCCCGGCTCTCTTCCGTCTTCAGCGCCAATAAATACACAACTACTCAAAAACCTTGGATTAAAGCTTATGTGGAAGTCGAAAAAAAATAAACGAAAATAATTACTTTTACACATTTTTGTTCTTTCATTCGTTGAATAAACTATTAATGAGTTAACTCCTCATTAACAGTGTCCTCTGTGTTCAAATCCACATGAGCAAAGCTTTTTGTTTCTACTTCTCATCCTTCCCTGGATACCGTGACCTAAAATGAAAGAATGACGGCACTTTCTAGACTTCGTTGCCAATGAATTCACTATTACCAGATGTTTTCCACTTTTCTTCATCGATATAGTTAAAACGATAAAGAAAAATAGAAAACATTTTGCTACTTTTTTCTCTCCCCGGACTGCGTTGCTTTACAGCGGCATTTTCATACTTGCTGTTTTCCTGCTGGGAATTCACGATATTTAGCAGAACTGTGACCTAAAACAATACAGCTCATATTTCTTACTTCAAAAGCAAGAAAACTGTTTATCTGGAAATAAACAAGAACCCGACACTCATACTCATTTGCGGAGCAGCAGCGAAAAAAACCCCACGTTTATTTAAAGAAACAACTATAAAATATTATTATAACATATTTCTTAATTTATGTACAAATTAATGGTAGGACCAGATTAAGTTATATTAAAAAATCACTGTAAAAATGGTTAAGGTTAAGTCTGTAACATTTCCTAGCAATCCAACTAGTACGAGGTGAGCAATAATATTTCATTTTCATATTTCAATGATTACTCAGCATGCAAGGGATTGAAATATTTGGATGATGTCTTACCCTGCATCCTCTTCTGTTCCTCACTTGGAGTTGATGATGGGTCTTCTCATCTCAGAGCGTGCCTTCTGGTGTCCGCGATACGGGGCTGGCATCATCCGTGGATAAAACGCAGCCCGGGAGACCGTGATACTCGTACAGCTTCTTTCAACACTCTTTTCCGCTACCATCAACTTGGCATCCTTTCCACTCCTACCTTCCAATGACACCTAACATATGTTACGAAATTTGTGAGTCCGACTTCTTGACACACGCACGGAAAGCATTTTGCCAAACCACATCCAGCCCTGATTTCTCAAAGTTTTGTCATTTTATTTTCGCTTCGGTTTCGCTTTCTGTCGTGCTCCTAGGCGTGTCCTCACCTCTTGGAAGTGTCACCCTCGCCTTCACTGGTCTCTGAGCCCCCCCCCCCTCGTACACCAGTGGTCCACGGTCCGGTTGACGTTGACCGGTGGCTGTTTCGAGCAGGTGTTGTCCTGGCCAGCTGACCATCTGCCGAGCTAACCCCTTTAAAAATTTATTTGGCCCTAACTGTCACCGTGTTTCGGAGTTCTAGTATCAGACCATCCGAGAAACCCTTTTTAAATCTTTAAGTATGCTCGCAGGCACGTATGCCCGTCTGAATTATGTTCCCCGACACCGAGCCTGGGTGACAGTTATTACATAAGCCCTTCTTACCAGATTTAGGCTTCTTTCTTGGACTTTCGCCGTATAGTCGCCACTGGCCTATTGTTAGCTAAGGCTGTAGTATGTAATCCGCCGTGCTGGTTCTTTGCAAATGCCTGGCCATGAAAATACTCTACACTTCGTTTGCGGAATTTTGCACCTGGCCTGGCGTTTGCGTTCCGATCTCCTTCCCACGCGAAGGGAAAGCAAGAAACGGGAAAAAAAAAAAAAAGAAAACTGCAAATCCTTATGCGACCTGGGGCGGGATAATACCTCCTGCAAACACAATCAGGAATTACTCTAATTTTAAAAATGATTAATTAATTATAATTAATCAGGTAATTAAATCTCGAATTTGGGTATTTCTTTACCTGAAGCATTGTTCCCGAAATTAGAAGAATTTTCGTGGCAACACATTTATTACCATACTGTGTTATCATTCTTCTGTAAATTTGAAGGACTTGACTTCTTCTACGCAATGAAAAACTTTATGACGTCATGCTGTTCAATAGCTGTGCAAATGGAAAGAAGAACTTCCATGTTTACACACTCACCCCCGGAGTCAGACTGACGTGTAGCTGTGCACGATACAGGTACCACCTTATCTAATTGCAGCTGTGTGTGTGTTTCTGTTTTTGGTTCTTAAGCGGTTTCCCATGAACATTGCAGTCGAGAAGGGAAGACACCTACCTGTTTTGTAACCGAACTACTTCCAAGTACATCGAAGGTTATAGTGTTTCCCCATCAAACTTTGGGGATTCTGACTCTAGGTAACGGATAGAATCAGAAGGGATGAACAAATATAGCACTACTGTCTACCCGAAATTATCACCAAGGTTTCAGGGCAAGCAGGGAGCTGGCGTCTTAACTAATGAGCCAGTGGGTTACTGACCCCAGCAAAGGACATATCCGGAAACATGTGTCATGAGGTCAGGCACTCATATTCCGAAAGTCATATTTCGTGGTTTTTTAATCTGCCTGAAAAAATTAGTGACATTGTTCGCACGTGGTATAAAGTCTGTTTGGGAAGCTTAAAAATATGGAAACAAAACTAGTTTCTGTTTTAGGGAAGCAGAAGTTAGTATCAGTGAATTAAATAAATTGTTGGGTAGCGGCAGCGATGCTATCTGAACAGTATTTGTATAAATTCCGCCTAAACTAAACAAATATGGATATAAGGACCTCAGGACATTAAAATCTAACATGTCTTTTGAGAGGAATGAAGTTGCTTATAATCCAGTTAGTACTGTAAAAAACACCATAAGATTTTCTCTTAACTGGAGAAAAATTTTAAAATTACCTTCATCAGATGATTTTATCCATTTTTTACAGGCGTGTGTGTGTTTCTTTTTTTTTTTTTTTTTCTTTTGAAACGGCCGCAAAAGTCAGGAGTTATGTAAATCTATCACATCCGAGGAGTTCTTTAAATAACAGATCTATTTTAACTGACTTCAATTCGAATGATTAAAACATCAGGATGTCTGCCTTTCCTCTACTACTGATCGACTTGAATGTTACATGTTTTTCGGTTCTGGTTCTTGCTTTTGTCGGAACCAATAACCCTAAATTCGGCACTTAACGAACTCTCTGCCCCGGTGGCGCAGTGGTCTAAGCGCTGGTTTCTGATCAGTCGTCCGAGTTGGGTCTGGGTTCCGAATCCCGGTGAGGCATGGATGTTGTGTTGTCTTGCGGGACTGGGTTTCATTCTTCCCTGGAACCAGTGGTCCTAAATTAGGGAAGAGCGACTGATTTATAGCCCATCGAGTTGCTCACGGTGGTCGTTAAATTTCCAATCAAAAATGAATAAAAGAAAAGAAAACGAACAAATTCCTCCATTAGATATTTTGCGCAATTTTTGTTAACTATATATGTTGAATGGTGCGATGATCTGTACGATACTTCGTAAAAGTACTTTGCCGGTTGTTCCTGCACGTCAGAGATAAAAATTTGCGACCCATTTCTATGTAACATGCTTTCTGCTATAGTAAGTTAGAGAAACAACATGCCACATAACTATGGTGTAGCAAATTAGAATAGGGTACACAAAGACACGTGAGTTACTATTGCTCCGTCTTTACCTATGTCGTCCATACTGGGATATCCACACTGAATTGCGTGGGATACATATAAAATATCTTTAGCCCTTAACATCTCATACGCTGCCAAATGGCTTTGATGTTTTCTTTTCGGATATATTCAAAAACCAAGTATTTGATCCAGCTGTGCCATTGAACCGCGAAATTCTTTGCACGAAATAAAAAGCAATAAAATTGGCTGACGACCGCTCTATATTCTTCCGCAGACAAAGAAGACACGACTGAAGTTTCCTTGCTGTAGGAAGGAAACTGGGTTACCCGAAATAGTTGGAGATATTCCACACGCTGCCGTGCTGTTTGACGTCAGAGTTCGTGATGTGTTGGTCTTCTTTAATGAAGTGTTTTTCAAGTGTGGTGCTTTGACGGTTGGGATGGCTTCTTGGTTCTCATGTCCTTCCAAAGGGAAATCGTTTAATTGCCACTGGTGGTTCATATCTCTTCGCTGTATCGTTGCTGCATTGTTGGTCACGGTTAAGGTCATGAGACACGGTCCCTTGATTCATCTCCTCACCTAAAGGACTACGATGAAGCCTTCGATAATTTTCCAATGAATGGAAGCCTCGGCAGATGACACTGAAGATATATGCTACATTCCTACTGAAGAAGATCCGCTTTGCCCTTGACGAACATAAAACAATAATAATAACAATGAGCAAGAAATAAGAAGAAAGGCATAAGAGGAACATGTCGAGAAAAAGTCCGTTATCACTTTAGACTAATGCTGTTGACCTCACACCAGATTACATTCATGCTATTTAAGTTAATGCTTCCAGTTCTTTGTCTGATGTTTTAGTTTTGGAACCTGGCACAACACATGGGCACATATCTAAAAAGTGGCTGTGCTTCAAAGAATGACACATATTTGTTTACAGGGTCAGTTAAAAAGCTCATGAATCTTCAATATTTGCAGCATTTATTTATGCATAGTAAGCTTTTTCTCTTACGATGAATAACTCTTTTTGAACATAACGGACAGGAGAATCTTTTGGATATTTAACCCGTTCTTCATCTAGATCGGCATGTTGTTGTTTTTTTTTTTTTTTTTTGGGGGGGGTGGTATTTTAGGCTCTAACGAACATCATGAGCAACTCATAAGGCTGCGGGCAGTCGCCCTTCCCAAATTTAGGGATACTAGTTCCAGGGAAAGGATAGGGAAGTAGGGCAAGCACACCACCAATGACTTTCGGTACTCGATCCCGGCTCCACCTCGGACGATTCGCCAGAAACCTTAGAGACTGGCAACTGCATATAGCCCATTGAGTTGCTCACGGTGATCGTTAAATCCCCAAACCAAAAAAAAAAGAAAAAAGTGAACTTGCGATCCATTATTATTTGATTTTATTCTTTACTATTTTACACAAACCCGTTGCTTTTTTTAATGTATAATTTGATCACATTTAAATCAGTTTGTGCTGTATCTAATTTTATGAGATTTATTATTTTATTAGGGGTTTAACGACCACCGTGAGCAACTCAGTGAGCTATAAGCAGTCGTCCGTCTCTATTTTAGGGTCACCAGTTCCAGGGAGCGGAGAGAGCCAGTGCCGTAAGACAAACACAACATTCATGCCCCACCGGAATTCGAACCCTGACTCATCACGGACGAATGATTAGAAGCCTTTTGCTTAGCCCACTGCGCCACTGGGGCAGCAAAGATTTATTTTTCCGGGAACATTTAAGATGAAATACGAATTGAAACTTTTTTTAACGAAAAAAATTCAGCGTAAAAATGATGGTGCAGTGCCCTCTTCCAGCTAAAATCATTTTTTTTTAATTCTCGGTACCCGGTAAAAAAGGATCGATTCTGGTATTTATGACACATCACTGAAGCGTAGATTTTTCAGTAGTTCGGATAATAGAGTATTATGCAGGCAGCTAGCATAACTACAGTAATATTTACCCTTTCGGTTGGGTTTTCACAACTTGAAAAAAAAATTATCCCTGGGGTCACTACAAAGGATTTTTAATTTGTATTACTCATTCAAAACGGACTTCATGAATTTGAATTAAAAAATTTTCTGTATGAAATTACTATAAATTCTATTGAATTTCGGTATGCTAATCGTATTATGTATTTTTGTTTTATTTTCTGTTATTAGATGAACAGGACAATAACTGCGTTACTTTTACATAAAAAAGAAAAGAGGCACAAGTGTGATTTTAATGGAATGTAACATATTCTGGTATTTACACTGAAGAGCAATTGAATTAGAGACAGCTGGCGTTATGCAAATGTGGCACTGTGGGCGGCCCTGTAAACGGAAACGACATGACGTATGCAGCGATCCGACAATATAAGGAGTGATGCGACGGGAATCAGCAAGAGTCGGACGCAGTATGGGTAAGACGAAGGATCTAAGCGCATTTGATCGTGGGCAAATTGTCGGGGCCCGACGAATGGGTCACTCCATCTCGGAAGTCGTGCAGGCACTGGGATTTTCACGAGCCACTGTGTCACAGGTGCACCGTGAGTAAATCGAATCCGGTAAAACCATCCCTGCAAGGGCCAACTGCCGTGGACAACAGCATGTGGATGAGCGGGGTCATCGTCGGCGAGCTCGCATTGTAGCAGCGGATAGACAGGCCACAGTGCAAGAAATCACTCGGCAATTTAACGCTGGTGCACATATTACCTTTTTTGGCAGTCGAGATGAACACCGGGCGGTACGTGATTTTCGGGACAACAGATTGCTCACGATCTCTCAGTTAACGGAACACTTCAATCAGGACGAACAGAGAGACGTTTTCGAGCCCACAACCCAGCGGACGATCTTGGAGACAGGTCTAAGTAGTAGGCAACCCGTGTTTTTATGCCTATGATGAGCGACCATCATTGGCAGTTCCGCTTTCAGTCGGCACGGAAGCACAGTGGCTAGACGTTTGATGACTGTAAAAGAGACGTATTGTCCGATGAGTCTAGGTTCCATGTGCAGCATGCTGATGGACGGAAGCACAGTGGCTAGACGTTTGACGACTGCAAAAGAGGCGCCTTGTCCGATGAGTCTAGGTTCCATGTCCAGCATGCTGGTGGACGGGTCAGTATCTGACACAGCTAGGGTGAACAAGTGCAATCAGACCTCGCTGTAGGATCGAAAAAGAGAGCGGTGGTATCATGGTATGGGGACTGTTCTCATGGGCATCACTGGTTCTCCTCATCTCAGTTGAACACATCAAAGTATTGCCATCCATGCTGAGCTTGTTCCTAGATGTTACTGGACTCTTACAGAAAGACAAGGCCTCGTGTCACAAGGACCGCATTGTGCAGGAATTGTTCGATGATCATGTCCAAACATTTCGTGTTCCCCACTGGCCGTCAAATCATCCCGACTTGAATCTTATCAAGCATTTGTGGAATGTACTGGAACACAGCATTCACCGATCCACGTCAGCGTCTCGCTCCGATGCTGAACTCCAGGGTGTCATTCTATCTAGCTGGTACAGATTAACTGAGGACAGCTTTCATGGTTTAGTAGTCGATGCAAGCGTTTATCACGTCGAAAGGTAGCCCAACGTGCTATTAAGTAGTCATAAAGCTATGACTCAGCATTGGACGTTGAAATTAAACTGAACTTTAAGATAATAGCTTCTAAACAACACGTTATTCCCCTTGATTTGATACCCTTGCCCTAGGGCCATCTTTGATAAAACGCAAAAAACATGAGATAGAGGAGATCCCTCAGAAATGCCTTTATCAGGGTCACAAGCCGACTAAGCCGGCTCCTTCCGGTAGGCTAAATTAGAAATGGGTGTTTTCTCACATTCTTCGATGCTCGATGGGGTCTTTAAACAACAAAATGAATGACATCTGAATTTGATCCAGTTCTCACCTGGGGTCGGATGATGCCCGAATATTTAGAACCAATGTCATTTCTTTTTATCATTTAGGGGACATTACGTGGTCCTGCTCTGACAACGTAATGCGAATGAGCGAAAACGTCAGAGGTTTAAATCGCTTCAAAATCGCAATGTTTGGGATATTTAAGAATTCTTAATCTTGACCATACATTTGCCGCCCACGTTTGGCTATCGATCTCGTCCCAATCCCGAAGAAAAGCCCTTCTGGAATGGAATTATTTCCGAAATTCCTCAGAGAGCTTTGAAAAATTAATCGACAACAGTTTTTTAAACCCTTTACACAACTGCATGAGTGCGTGATGAGCTTCTATGGCTCAACGACTAGATAATGCTTCAATGATTCATGCTGTGGACGTGATCAAAAAATAAAAAGTAAAGAGATGTGAAATGTTATTTTTCTAACTGTAATCTTCATCCGACTTCCGTGCTAATTGACCCGATTTGGGAAAGTCACCATCGCAGTGGCCAAGTTGAGCTTAGGGAGTAAATCTATCTAGTGCTGCTGGGATTGGAAGTGCTTGGTTTTATACTCATTACCAGTTCACTGCGTGCATTTTGGGATCACATGAATCATTCGCTATGAAGATAGCTCGCATGCATTTCACCCTCCATCGTCTTAGACCTTTGTCTTAGGGCACTGTTTCTCAACACTTACTGAGATATGGAGCATCTGGAGATTTTAGTTACTTTATGCGGAATATCTAACGAATAATTTAATGAAAAGGTTGGATCGAGAGTAACTGATATTGCAAGAATATCTTACGCATTTTGTAATAGTGCAGCGACTATTCTGGAGATTGAATCAGATGCATAGTCAGGGTAAGGAAGTCCAGAGTATGTAGACGTACAAACACTGGAAGATGTTGAAATAGCAATCAGGAAGAGGATAAAGAAGAGGTGTTTGTGACATCTTTTCTTGTCCGTTGCGTATTTAGCGCATGTGTTTTTCAACTCCGTCACTCAAATCGTCAGTTTATGATAAATGCTAAAATAATTTGAACAACCAGTTTTCTTTTTAGTAAGGTAACATTAATTTACTTTTTCAGCATATTGTGTTCAAAAGTAACCCGCCTTTTTAAAATCTCCAAATGAAGTTCAATTTAATTATTGTACACGGTCGAGTCACATTATTGTGACCACCAGCTAATATCCAGAGTAACCACCATGTGCAGCGCGGACAGCAGCTAAACGGGCTGGGAGTGACTCAATAAGGTGCTGGAAGGTGTTCACAGGTATGTGGAGCCATGCTGACTGCAGTGCATCTGACAGCTGCTGGAGGATGCGTTCTGGAGGATCCAAAGGGAGAACAACATGATCGAGGTGGTCCCACAGATGCTCAATTGGGTTTAAGTCTGGAGAATTAGGGGGCCATGGAAGTAATTTGAAGTCTTCGTCGTGCTCTCCCAACCACTCTCGGACATTTCTAGCTGTGTGACACGTCGCATTGTCGTTCTGGAAGATCCCATTCGCCCCAGGGAAGACAATCAGCATGTATAGGTGTACGTGGTCTGCAAGGACGGATTCATAACGAATTTGGTCTATAGTGCCTTCCACAGGTATGAGTGAACCCAGGAATGCTACGAAAACACTCCCCAGACCATAACGCTGCCCCCACCAGCTTGTGTTCTTCCAGCAATGGTTGAAGAGTGTTCGTTCTCCGATGTTTCTCGCCTTATACGCCAACGTCCATCCGTTTGATGAAGCAGAAAACGTGACTCATCGGAGAAGGCAATCCTTTGCCAATCAGCGGAGGTCCAATTCCGAGACTGACGTGCAAATCTAAGCCTTTTCTGCCGATACATCTTCGTTAGCATAGGTACAGTGACCATCCGTTTGCAACGGAGCCCCACACGCAGCAGGGTTCCCTGAACTGTCGTTTTAGACACATTTCCGGTAGCCTCCTGGTTCATTCGGCCAGTGAGGTGCTCCATTGTAGCGTGTCTATCGGCCTTCACGCACTTTCGCAGCCGATGTTCACCTCTCACATCAATGGCACGTGGTGCTCCGCAGTTTCCACGTCGCTTATTCGCAATGGGGCCATTTCTCCATTCACTATACACTTTAACCTCAGCAGCACGCGAACAGTTTACAAACTGCGGTGTTTCAGGAATAGTGCCCCCCCCTCTTGCCCCGAAAGCCGATAATCATCCCTTTTGCGAATCTGATAAATCGCTCATTTTATCCATGACAGCAATGAGTCATATGTTTTCAGATTGTTTACAGCAAACTTTATATACCCTCCAAGCCAGCTCGCGACACGTGCCTTCTTTCATTGGCTACGCGCTGTTGACGTCAAAAGTAGGAGGTGGTCACAATAATGTGACTCAACTGTGTGTAATGGCTCACCGCCCAAAGAAGAAACGACGTGTTTAGTTCTGTTGACAGGAATACTGCTTAAAACACGACAGCAAGGAAGAAAGGAAAAGTGCACAGCTATATTTTGAAAACATCGATTCACCAATGTTTATTTTTTTATTAAAAAATGTGATAGTTTTAAAATTACTCTACTTTTGTTCAAAGCCGGCACTTTCGTTGTAAGTACTGGGTACTGCATGGATTACATGTAGCGACCATTTTCCTATTTATAATTTCTAAAATTACCAATAGCTGTTTGATTTGTTCAAAACACTTGAGGAGCACTTGCTCTTTTCCCGAAGAACCGGTGGAGAACCTGTGATTCAGACCGGGTCAGTCGAACTTATGAAAAGCAAGCCCAGGCTGGTATTTGATAAGATTTCGTAGTGCGTAGTTTACACCGCTATCCATTTTTTTATTAATTACAGGGGTTTATCAAAATAATGAAAACACCGACTGCGCCTGGAGTACACGCAATGCGCGGTATGCGAATCATAGAGACGATATAACTCGCGAAGTGAGGTATATAAAGGGGTGCAATATGATGTCGGCTATCACGTAGCGGTGCCATAATCGCAGGTGAAAGAGCTGTTTGTGGAGTAATTGTCGACATTTTCAGATCTCGGTGACTTCAAAAAATGCATTATCATTGGTATGCGTCTTGAAGGAGCTTCAGTAATTGCAACGGCAGAAATAGTAGGCATAACACCAGGAACTGTATAGAAGATTATGACTATCTATCAAAAAGGACACGACATTGCTTCCAAACGCAAAAATTATGGACGCCATACGAAGATGTCAAATAGGGACAGGCGAACGTTGGCATAGATTGTACAACAGCAGTACAAGACCACGACACTGCAAATAGCAGCAGAGTTGAACAACAGTCGGAATGATCCCGTTATCGTCATAACAGTTTGTCGGAAACTCCATTGTGCCGATATTTATGGCCGTGCCGCAATCCACAATCCTCTGACTACGAACATCAATGCAATAAAATGTGTAAGGTAGGTGCAAAACACATAAAAACTCGGATGCTAAAGACTGGCAACGTGTCATCTGGTCTGATGAATCGTGTTTCATATTGCTTCCCACCAATGGAAGCGTGTACGTCTGACGAAAATCAGCAGAAGCAACTAGACTGTTTAGTTCCGACTGTGAAGCATGGAGGTGAATCCCTAATGCAGTGGGGTGCCATATCATGACATTCCATAGGGCTATTGGTTATTCTGTAGGGCCCTGTCAGCCCTACAGAATAACCAATAGCCCTATGTAGGGGACCACCTGGGGACGATCTTATGGCGTCACAACTTGCGCTTGAGATGTTGGCGCGCGGTCACGCCATCTGTCTCATTACGTCACACTCTTGCGAGCAGATGGTCACGATTCCCATCTGCCTCATTACGTCACGCGTTGTGTGCGTATGACCGTCCACACGATAACTCGCGTAAAATCGTTCGATTTCGATGAACTTTTAGTATGTGGAAGGGGATCACCTGGGAAGGAATTCTATTGAAAGTGAACGAAATGGGGTCAAAGGTCAGGACATAGGAGCGGGATCCATTCCACTGCTCTTATGAGTCATAACTAACGTAAAAAAAGGTTCGATTTCGATTAAATTTTAGAATGTGGTAGGGAAAAAACCCTATTGTCCCCTACCACTTGGGGACAAACCCTATTGAAAATGGGCGAAATGGGGTCAAAGGTCAGAACATAGGAGCGGAATCACTTCCATCGCCATTATGCGTCATAACTTACGTAAAAATTCTTCGATTTGGATGAAATGTTAGTATGTTGTAGGGGCCTGCCTGGGGACGAATCCTATTGAAAATGGACGAAATGGGGTCAAAGCGTAGGACACAGGAACGGAATCTATTCCACAGCCCTTATGCATCATAACTTCCGTAAAAATGCTTCCATTGCGACAAAACTTTATCATGTTATTTCGGAGGTATATTGAACCGGTTATGTTAAATATAATCGAAATGGGATCAAAGGTCAGGGCATAGGACCGAGATTTATTCCACAGCCATTATCTTCATAACTTGAGTAATGATTTCTGGTATGTTGGAAAGCGTATTACAATCAATGCATTGCATGATTTTACTAACTTGTTTTCTTATGAACTTTTCTTCTAGATATGACCTATAACTAATTTTTAGAAGTCGAGGCCACCTGGGGATTCGAGCATAGTTAAGTGGCCCACCCTCCAACAAGGAAAACGAATAGGATTTTGAAGGATGTTATTAAAAACCCAGAGAAACGGGAAAAAATGACATCTGGGTACTGAATGAATGCAACGAGACTTCGAGATGCACATAGATTTATTTTATTTTGCTTTTTTCCATACGACCTTTTTCCTGTTATTGACGTTAGTTTATCAGTGTAGAAAAGCGTATGCGATTCTGTCACGCATTGTTCGTGGTTCAGCGTTTTCTCACTTAACCCACCCTTCCCTGAGGGCGGTTTTTGTTCAGAGAGATGGATTATCAGTAAAGAAATCCATTCAGTATGTCAGGGCCAGTTATTAGGTAGCCATTAGTTTCAGGCATCATTTGAATTTATAATTAGTAAAAAGAAATTCTGCTCCATTTAGCTTTATAGTGTTGTATTATGGAAGTGTTTGCTGTGCAAAGAAATGGATAGGTGAAGTTGGAAAGCTGAACGTATCTCGTAGCCTTGCACATTGGTTGAATGCATGAAAGGCGTTTTGTTTACAGGCTTTTGTTTAGAGATGAGTGTAATAGATAAAAAGTCTTTGTTTTGACTGAATTTTATTCAAAATATTTTTTATTGATTCAGTTGTGTTGAAAAACTGATAATCACGAATAGCGTGAGGAGTAGTTCGCATGTTGTTTGTATTGCGAAATCGTTTATTTAAGCAAATTACGTTACATTAACGCAATTAAAGACATGAACAGTCTTTGACAGACTCACTGTGTGTGCGTCTGAAGCAATTAAAGGAGTGTAAACCGTAGCATCGCAGTAAGTGCATTTCTGAAATGTGTTTGTTGTTCAGCTATCTACGGTGTGGACTGAGGCGTTCTGTTGTGTCTGCGTTCGAATTTCCTTGCTAAGGCATGGGTATTCTTTCTGTCCTTCCGATTCTGGTTCTCTCCTTTCATTGGAACCAGTGGCCCTAAACTAGGAATAATGGGCGTCTCAGATGTTTATGGGGATAGTGAAATTTCGAAAAAAAGAAAATGTATTCTCCCAATTCGTATTGCATTATTAAATTATAATTTGTTGTACCCCGCTTTTCTTGAACTCACTGAAGGTAGTCCGCTTCAATCAAAGTGTTTAAATTATCCTATTTCATTTCTGTAACAGGAATGGTGTACATAATTTCAGTCTTCAATAGAAATTTTAGGTGCACTTCAGGGAAATGGGTACATAGGTTTGTTACAGCGAAACGTTTAGTCCATCTGTGCTTTCACGTACATGAAGGTCAATCTGAATTTTCTTGATGTACAACTGGGAGTTTCCCTTTAGATTTCGTACCTAAACTGTTAGCTTTCATTAAGGGTGCTCAATTAAGACGACATATAAATAATGAAGAAATTTTCCGGGCAGCAGAAACGCTCTGATAGGACGGATCACTATAAAATGCAGCTTGCTGACTACAAGCTTGTAATTACTTGTTTTCAATCAATCTCCCAGTGATTTAGAGAGCGGGGCTCTAATAACTAACCCTGTTGTTCTTTGTTCGAATCGTAGGTAAGACATATATGGTGTGTTTTTCCTTTCCCTCCTTACTGTAAAAAATGAGCATCACTCAACCTCGAAAAAAGAAGTAAAGGATTGAAAAATTCCATTCCAGTGAATACATGTAGTAGTTATTCGTCTCAAACGAAAGATTGCCATCCTTGTTGCCGAGAGATCTGAAGAGCTGCCTTTTGACTTTCTGTCCGAGGTGGGCCCAGGCCAGAATCCCGAAGGAGGCATAGGAGGTGTGTTTGCAATGATTCTGTCCTTGCCCCTTCTCTGGAACCAATGGGCTAGAGTTAGGGACGGGACTCTGGCCCGGACCTTATTGGCCTCAGAGTTACTCATGGTGGTCGTTAAACCCCAAAAACAGAAAAAAGAAAAGAAAGAAAGAAAAGATTAACTGATCTTAAGAAGAGGAACGGCCAAAAAATTAACCTCCATCCATATCTCGCATGAATGGAACAACGTTATAAAATTCATAATGCTACACTGTCATAACCACAAAATAATCGGAGAAGTGACTTTTTCAATTACTGCGGAATGCTACGTTGAGTTTCTCAGTGCTATTTTGACTAGCGCGCCTTTGTTTCTGATGTGCGCAACGGAATCTTTCAATTGGCACTTGTAAAATACTAGTTTTGGAATACGGATATAACGTCTAAATAACAGAATTTACCACGTATACAGATGCTGCCTTTCATTCATTTAAGGCATGTAAATTTCAATATTACCTGCAATCCGGATATATT
The DNA here is from genome assembly GCA_039090855.1 of Macrothele yani. NCBI lineage: Eukaryota > Metazoa > Arthropoda > Arachnida > Araneae > Macrothelidae > Macrothele > Macrothele yani. The sequence goes on from CM077023.1 coordinate 138,103,303, forward strand.
CTCACTTTCATTTGCATCCAAGAAGTAACTGACTAGTTAAGGTGCATTTAAAGAGTAAAAATGAGCTTGAGTCATAATCTTTGTTGAATTCTTAGTGATGCCTTTTGTTAATTTAACCATAGATTACATTTCTTATAAGGTTGACCGTTGCAGAACTCCAAATGGTGTACGTCATCAGGTTAGCCATACAAAACTGCTTATGATATTTCTAGAAAAGTTCAGACCTCTCGATTGTGCATTTTCTTAATTGACCAGTGCAGAACTCCTAATCGTGCGTATTGTGTTTTGGCTGACCATCTGAGAAACCCAGATGGTAGCCACTTTTTCTGACCAAATGTAGAATTTGTGGGATTATTTCTTATGAGGCGAATAGTGTATGTATAACGTTATGGAACTACTAGTGCCACTCCTCATTAATGCAGCTACTGTGAATCTCTTTAAGATATTTTTAACTAAGTTGCGTCTTGTTCCACCAAGACAAGTTTATGGAGATTCGCCTTCTCCATAAACTTGTCCTTAGCTTAAATGTCGTCGTCCCTTATTTGAAGTTAAATGCTTGTACAAAAGTAAAGGGGACGAACCAGAGTTCTGAAAATCACTCGACTATGGGCATCAGTTTTGTTATCAGGAAATCGATGTAAGCTGTTGCGTAATATTTTAACAGAAAACTACAGCCAGGTTAACAGTGCAGCCACAGAACTGAACCACGCCCTCGATACAAGAAACCTACTGGTATCTTAACCACACTCAGATACCAGATGCACAATGGATCGCTCTGCGAGAGGGACTGGGAAAGGGTTTCTGTCTGTCTATCTACATTGATCAACATGTACATCCTGGTATTGCTTCCTGAAATATTCCGCGATGTCAATACTCATCATTTTAATAAGGAGAAAGGTCTTGGTTTAAATTTGCTTTCATAATGTTTATAGAACAAAGCATTTCTAAAATCAAAAAGCTGTTTCATTTTCGAACTCTCCGTTCCGTATGTTGTTTTCTGAGAAACGAATCTGACGTTCTTTGTGAAGAGAAACCTCAAAACCCAGAAAAGCGACAAAGTACTTTTAAAAGGAACAATAGCTTTAAGGAAGTGAAAACTACTTTTTTTGCAAGCGTTCTCCTTACCAGACAAAAGATATCGCGGTCTGGGTACTGATATTTCCCAGACTTTCACTTTTCATGTATTCACCATTGAAAAAAAGTTATTATTTCCCTTGAAAGCAATTACAATGATATCTTTCTCAAATTAATCAAGATTTATCTGTCCAGTCATCTTTCAAATCACATCAGTTCTTTGACCTACTTTTTAGTTTCTTGGCTAATTTTCTTCTTATGATGACAGTTAATATACTTACAAAAGAAACTTCCTTTCTCTCGAATTCTAAAGCCTATCGTCAAAAATTTTCTCAACGTCACGAGTAGTCTTCTCAACGGATTGATCAAAGAAATTGGTTTCTTATCAGCAGACCATCTACCCTCCTCCCATTGTGATCAACGGAATTGTTTTCCACGTAATGACTTTGCTATATGACTGCAGGGAATTCTCTTTTCTCTCATTTTGACTATACCTAGAGCTTGCAAGAGAAAAATTTTCTTCTAAAATTACCAGTAAGCAATAAATAATGCTCGAAGCCGATTTTTGAAAAGCAATGACTTAATCTGTCAATCTTTTCATCATCTAGGCCGTAAGTGGAAGATGCTAAACCCCCTTCCGCCAGAAGACAACGACGCTCCGTTGGAAGACATAGAGCTGTAGATGTAACTAAAAATCATTCAAATTCTGTTTTTTTTTTGTTTTTGTTTTTTTGTAGCTTATAAAAATCCCTTCGATATTTCTTACAAGGGTAAATGTTTTGTCTAATTTCTTTATGTACTGAACCACCTTTTTTTTTCTTCTTTTGATTTCGGAATTTACTCTCACCAGGAGCAACTTGTAACGTATTTAACATTCTTTTTGAGTTCCTGTTTTTATGTAAATTTTGCTACTTCTCCGCCATATTTCTTTCTGAAAATCACGTCAACTTCTCGGAATTTCCGAATTTCCTTATACAGTCACGCACGCTGATAACGAAATCCAAGGACCATATAATGAAATGAAAGCTTCGTTATATTAAACTACTGATTAAATGCCATAGTAGTATGTACAACGACCGTTCCATAAAAACTGAGAGTGAAATCACACAAAATGAAGAAATATAGGTACAGCTAAATATATGTTACTCTAAAATATACACAATATCTAAGGTATTTTACCTGATATTGTCAAAGTATTTCGCACGTTGTTTGCTCTGTGAGGCACGTGCTTCATGAATTACAATTTTCGTAATATGTTACTTTTTCTCAAAGTATCTTCCCTCTGATGATACGCAACCGTCCCATCGTTCAGTCCACTTTTCGAAGTATGTGGCGAAGGCATTTTGTGGGAGCTGCTTTAGCAACCCCTGTACAGCTTGAATAACGTCAGTATCTCTGTTGAATATTGCACCACAGAACTTCTCCTTCATTGTTGGAAACAACCAAAAATCGCACGATGCGAGTTCAGGACTGTAGGCAGGCTGTGGCATGATTTCAATACTGCATTTCGTAAGAAACTGTTGAACACAAGCAGCCACATTTGGGCGGGCGTTATTATGGTGTAGTGGACACTACACCACAATAACGCCCGACACGTATCGATGGACACTACATCATAGTAGTGTCCATCGATACGTGTCGTCGCGGATGCTTCAAGACTGAAATGCAATACTCAGCATTGACAGTAATTTGTGGAGGAGCGGCATGCTACACCTTTATGATCAAAGAAAATGATCATCATCACCTTCCCAGCTGATTTGGTTTGGCGGCGTTTTTTTTGGAGGAGGCGAGCCTGTGTGTTTCCAGACACTCGTTGCGCGCTTCGTGAAGGGGTCGAAATAGTGGACCCATGTTTCATCGGCAGTTATTAGTGTATTTAGAAAGTTTGGATCTTTTGAAATTATTTGTTTCCACTCATGACACACCTCAACTCTGGCTAACAATTGTTCTCTCGTCAGGTGATATGTAGCCAAGTGGAACACACACGATGCCGCAGTAATTTGTCACGTAGAATGCGGAATGCCGACGTTTTTGAAATATTAGTTGACTCCGCTATGTCTTCACACGTCATTTGTCGATCTTCTTGCAAGATTGCCCAAACAGTGTTAACAATACGCTCCGTAAAAACACCTTCAGGTCGACCAGGCCTAGAAGCGAGTTCTGCCGACAAACACCCTTTTTTTAAATAATGGTGCCATCTAAAAATCGTTGACTCACCCAAAAATTTATCTTTGTAAGCTTTTTTCATTAAATCAACTGTTTCTGGAGCCGTTTTACCCAAACGATAGCAAAATTTTATCGCACAATGCATTTCAGTTCCCAATTCTGAATCACTCACCTCCATAGCTGTATGGTGAAATGCAGACGTACCTTAAACAACTGCGCAATAACAAAACCAGAATCGTCTGCCACGGCTAATAACTGTTGCTATAGATACTTCCTTAATTCAATTAGTCGACTGAGTGGTTATTTTTTCCCTTCGCACTGTTGCCTACTGAAAAAATTACTCTCAGTTTTCATGGAACGGCTTTTGTATATAATAACAATACATACCTATGTACGTACTTCATATATATAGTAAAATTTACTTTAAACTCTTACCTTTTAAATATCCACCAATCTAAAGAACTTTGCTTCTTCTTTGCAACATTAGATGTTATTAATTTTTCCATGGATTTTTTTCTGCCGCACCTAGAAGTACATATGTTACGTGACATCAAAAATGTTGCTACGGTGTTCAACGAAGATGTTGCAGATGCAGCCGATAATATCGGTCCTGTAGTTGCATCCTCTTTCTCAGTATCAAAGTCCGACATGTCAGTCCTCTTCCGTTGGTTTTGATACACGAACCCAGCATCTTGTAGAAGTGGACTTACAACAACGACATCGTCGGTAGTGAAAAAGTCTTGGAACGTTGCTCCGTCGTTTAGTTCGTCAGGTACAATTGTATCCCACATTTGAACAAGTTCAGGACTAACTACCTCAAGAGCCCATCTCTGCATGGTCAGCGCTATGTGTTAATTCTGCTGTCTCGGCCACCCCTCGGTCGATTCAATCCCACCACAACCCAAATAAAAAAACCCTTTTTGTGGAAAGCAATTACAGATGTTAAAAGTTTCCTTTTCTTTGCTTTGTTTTTTCACACATTCCTCTTTCCCTTCTTTGCCTTTTTTGGGCAACAGAGTAATGTTTTCAACACTTTGTCATTTCCATAACCGGGAATTTTGGATTTTGTTTCATAAATAAATAGTCTGTCATGCAGTTTTCTACCTAAATCTAGGGAAATGAATGGCAATTCCTTTGTTATAGCCGTAAATTCGCTAAAAACGACTTCGTTAGAAACGGTCGCGACTGTACCTTTTGGCAACGACTGACAAAGACTTAAAGGTAAATAAAAAGCCACGCCCAGTGTAAAGACGTGTGTGAACGTAATATACACAGAGTAATCACTGAATTATGACCACCCCTATCAAAAGTGAATGCGACCTGTTGACCATGTGATTTCCGAGAAGGCGTGATTACTCGACCGACATAGCATATATAAGGTGTGAGTGGAGCAGTAGGTAGTAAAACTCGGAGCGTGATGGGTAAACGGAAGGATTTATCGGACTTTGAGAAAGGACAGATTGTTGGAGCTCGGAGAGAGAGTGTCTAGATTTCCCTAAAGGCTCAATTGGTGGGTTGTTCGCAAACCGCCGTAGTTAAAGTGTATCAGGCCTGGCGTGAAAATGGTCAAACAAAGATTCGGTGACAAAGCTGCATAGGGCAGCGAAAGGTTGATGTGAGAGGTGAGCGCCGGGTCCGACTACTGGTACAGGATAACAGACGCAGTACTGTTCAACAGTTGACTACTCAGTACAAAAGAGGTCAACTCGGAACAGTGTCTGTCATGTCCATGCGTCGCACGCTCGCACGTATGGGCTCTGTAACAGCCGACGACCTAGACTACATCCTCTCCTAACCATGGTTCATCAGAGCAAAAGAGTCGCCTGGAGCAAATATCATGCAAGTTGGACGTCGGATGACTGGAAAAAGAGTCCTGGTCTGACGAATAGCGTTTTTACTCAGCCCCGTGGATGGTCGTGCACGTATTTGGCTCAAACAAGATGAGGCACTCGATCCATCCTGCGGGGTCTCCACAGTTCAAGCCGGTGGAGGCGGTTGTATAGTGTGGAGTATGTTTACCTGGCAAGAAAATGAGAAACAACGTATGACTGGTGCCCTCTATCACGAATTGCTTGCCGATTCTGTGCACCCAGCAATGTTGCACTTTTCCCCGAATGGCGACGGTGTCTTCCTAGATGACAATGCGTCGAGCCACATTTCCAGTGTTGTGCAGAATTGGTTTGAGGAACACAGTTCAGACTTCCAGCATATCGACTGGCCTCCGAACTCCCCGATAACAGTTCCATAGAGCACTTATGGGGCACTATGGAACGGCATAGCGGGCGTCTGGATACACCAATCAACTCCATACCTGTATTGAAGGACGCATTACACACAGTTTGGTTGGCCATATCACCCAACTGCTTCTGGCGTCTTTTTGAATCGATGTCTCGTAGGATAGCTGCTGTGCTCAGGGCGAAAGGAGGACCTACGAAGTATTATGTAGGTGGTCAAAATTCAGTGATCACTCAGTGTATGTGTACATATACGGCTTGAAATAAGATCGCATGATATCTTGATGATCTATACGCCGAATAAGTTTTATTTATGAAATTCATAATGTGATTGAATATACGAGGCTGTGTTAATTGTTCAAAAGGGAATTATGTTGGTGTTTCCCAGTTGGAAGGCAACAACCATGAAGCCAAATAAACAAGTTCTTTGAACGTAAGTTCCATTTCTTGCTATATCGAACCCTGTGACTGTTGACTGTTAGTGGTAATTTAATAGTTAAACGTTTAAGTGACTGTTGTTTCAAGAAACAAATCTGCAAAACTTAAACCTTAAAACATGAAAACATTATAAACTCTAAGGGCTGTAAGCAGTCGCCTATCCCTATTGTGGGGTCAGGGAAGGGAGAGAACCAGGGCGTAAGACAATCACAAAACTCACGCGTCATCCGGGACTCAAACTCGAGCCCACCTTGAACGAAACTACTTGTTAAAACAACATGAAGCTCACAGTGCTGCTCATTTTCTTTATTCCTCAGTTCCGTTATTTAGTTATCTAAGAAGATTGCAGGTTTCAAGTAATCGTTACTTAATTATAAATCATACTTAAATAAAGGCGATTTTGTGGCTGATATGAAATTCTTTATTTCAGTGATTTTATTTTCTTTCAATCTAGGCTCACCGGCGACTAAAATTAAATTATCTTCTGTCCGTAAATCGTGGGTGCGTTAAGAGATCTCTTCCTTAATTATTTACCAGGCGTGTATAGAGACATCTTCTCCTTCCAGTAAATAATGTCTACATTGTCTGTCCTCAATTCGCATCAACCTCTCTCGCTCTCCCGGATACCTCTGCTACCTCAGCTTCCAAACTCTCGCCTGAGGCTGACCGCCGACCTAATTCCACTTTCCACTTAGAAAAGTATTTTTTCCCTAGCAAACTCAAATGTCCTGCACCATAAAACTCACGCCTGTAGGAAACACTTTCTACTAAACGGATATACAGGCCTTAAAAATAGAAATTTTCTGTTGTAAATGCTGGCTCGTAGCCTCTGCTGAAATCTGACCCTCAAAGAAGCTAGCCGACACCATGGCTATTTTGAGAGACTCGCTGGCACCCAGAGAAAACAAAGAAATATCTTTTTAAAAATATATACATAAGTTCCCACGTCTTCTAAGATTCAAAACATTCTTAAAATGCAAGGTTCTTAATTATTTACACATTAAAATTAAACATAATAACTAGCTGTTTCTAGGTATTTACAGGACATTGAAAATTCATAAAATTTACATTATTCACTAGGCTATTACATTAAAAATTACTGTTAAGCATTATTTACAATTATCACTATTAAAAAACGGCACAAACGATAGATAACTTAAAAGAAACTTCGTTTTTTCAAGTTGAATCAGTAGAGCCAGTAATCTTCTGCAGCATGACCGCAGGGCTTGTTGGCGTTAGCGATCAGGGGAGAACGAAGAAACATGTTTTTTTGGGGATGAATGAACTCTTAAAGCAGCACAAACGGTTAGGGAATCAAAGGAAACTTTGATTTCTCAAGGTGAGTAATTCTATATGAACGATTAACCAGGACTGCCACTATCAATCATCCTGATTCAGATTTTCCACATATTTTTCAGTTTCTCCATTGTCAAGTGTAAGTGTGTAATCTGTACTTGTCAGGAGGTTCCTATTTCTGGAAGGCGAAACGGAGAAATTTCTTTTTCGGCTCGGATAGATATAAATCGGTCGAAGGTTTTCTATATATTTTACAGATTTTCCAGGGGTACAGTTTTTTCGCTTTCAGGCAGAAGCGTGTATCTGTATTTGTCAGTCCTGGGCGACGGACTGGATCAATTTTTTTTATACTCGCTTCAAGTAGACATATATCTGCCCAAAGTCTTCCTTATATTTACTTTGTACACAGTTTTCGTGCTATGAGGCTTAAATGTAAATCCCGATAAATCCCTCTTTCTAGAAGACATACTAGAGAATTTTTTACCTGCAGTTTATCTTTTATATACGATGTAACGTATCTATCTCAGAAGTGAAATACATGTCAAAACGGCAAGTTGCAACGATAAGCCTTTGCCGGTGTAGTTCAAGCGGTAGAACATCCGACTCCGGAGAGAGAAGATGTGGTCTCGAATTTCGTCACCGGAAAAATTTGAACTTTTACTCTGTAACGAGGGTTGATCGTACACCTACAGGAAGTGCAGGAGTCATGAGTATAAATGGCAGCGTATCCGAAAGGCAGCACTGCGTAATCTGAAGAAACATGAGCGCAATACAGCTGTGTTGTGGCAGTTCAAAATGACGATTAAATGGGAACGTTGATCTCGCGAGGAAGTAGGAGGTGCAATTCAACTTTTGTGAATAAAGAAAATGTTGCTTGTTATTGTTTTGTTGTTGTTAGCCATCGGCAGCTTATTAAGTGTATGGGAAACGTGTGATGTCGGGTCAACACGTGGTGTCAGAATTGTGCAACTGGTTAAGATACTGTAATCAACGACAGTTGCTGAGAGCGTCCAAGTAGCTCTTCAATGGAAGTGAATATGGCACAAATTGAAGAAATGACTCAGGACGACAGGCTTGGACATGATGTTAAAAGATCACTTGAAAGAGCGTCGCTTCACCATTGTGATTAAGAAGTAAAAGTTTCCGTAATCCAACAACAGGACAAAATGTTTTAGGGGAGAGCATAAACAAGCGCATATGGATCAGAGACATGAACGTTAAGTAAAAGAGACAATGGATTCACAACTTAAAGAAGCACAGAGCATGCCTGGTGTGACAGGAAATATAGGAAGTAAAACTGATGGATCAGGAAAATGACGAAAGTTGATGGCACCATGATCAAAGTAAAGACGTTCAAGTGACAATAGGCTGGACATTTTTCTAGAAGAACTGATCGCTGTTGGACAACTGAGACAAGGGACAGAAAAAGATTCAACCGCATGGGAGATGGGTCGATGAAATTCGAAAACTTGTAGGAGTCACATGGAAGAAAATGGCTCAGGGCAGAGAGTTGCGAAACAGGCTTGGAGAGACTTTCATACAGCAGTGGATTGATAATGGTTGTTATTGATGATGACATATGTATTTCGTATCCGGTTCAAAGTATTAAATATACTGGTTTTGTGTCCTTACTTTTTGATCAATTTAGTATTTATCTAATTTGTGTTTGTACATTTGTATTTGCTATGACAGTACCATTTCTACAAGACGTGGGAAAAAGAATTGCTTTTGTGTCAATCACAAGTAAGAATAACCAAGGTGTTTCAATTTTTCTTTGTATATAATTTTATTTCTAGGTAATAAATAAGGAAAATTCCATGGGCGCCCATATAATAGGCAAGAGGTAGCACTTGTCCTTCCCTGGAATCTGACAATGATATTTCTTTTCTTGGAAGGTGCCACAAATGTTTTCGTGATAACAGTAATTCTGACTGCTAATTTTTCTTTTGAACTTCTGGATGCAGTGAAAATAATAAAAACGTTAGGGATTTACAGTAGAAAAGTGGAAATTTACGGTAGGAAGTAATCAGGGGCGTAGCTAGGTCTGAAAACCGGGGGGGGGGGGTGGGGGGGGTGGAGGTTCTGTGTTCAACGACAAACTATATTTTTCCACCAATACAGATGCACATTTTGCTTTGTATTTTCATTGTTTTTGTTAATTTACTTCACTAGTGAGCAGTTTCTCCATTCCGAAAAGTAAAAAAAAAAAAAAAAAAAAAAAAGAATCAAATGGGGAAGGGGGAGGAAAATGAACTCTCTTGAAATGTAAAAGGCAAATCTCATTATCAGAGGTTTTTTTTGACGGTGACTTTGTTGCGGGGTCATTATCGTTAGAAGAAAGATAACTCCCAACCAGCATGAAAAAAACTATTTGTTTCTTTTTTAATTTTACTATTTTGGTTCCTTTCCATGGATCCACGCAATGGCATGAAGGAGCTATTCCGAACTTCGGGCTCTTTCTCCGCCATCTTCAATCGCGCATTCCACTTTGCTGGTGCTCGGTGGTAGCTTCTTCTTACCGCTGTCAACAGCCAAACCTCCTGTACAAACTCAAAAACCGAAATCCCTCATATCACCGCCAATAAACACTGCTTCCATTGCAAACCCACTCCTGACCGAAAAACAATAAACAGGAAGAAGTTGAAAGCGCTCTCTTTCTCCCTCCTCCCCTCTCTACCCCCTCTCCTTCCCTTCCCCCTCTCCTATCCCTCTACATCACTCTCCTCTCTCCGCCCCTTCCCATATCTCTCTACCCCGTCTCTCCTCCCCCTCTCTACCCCGTCTCTCCTCCCCCTCTCTACCTCTTCCCCATATCTCCTTCCCTATACTGCTCTCTTTCTCTCTCTGTAATGTCCTTTCCTTTTACACTCACGGATAATGAAATTTGCTCACTAGAATAAAACATGCTACAACCGTAAAACTTTGCAAATAGCTAGAGTCCGTGCTAGTATGCAAATGATCCACGTTTGGTGCGATTGCGCATTACCGCACACACTATGGTGGCGCTGCAAGCACGAACCGGCAGCTTTATAAACCGGCGTGTAGTCGAAGCCCCATGAAAGCGAAAAGCACCGACCGACGCAAGCAAGAGTACAGACTGACAAAAATGCCGGGTAGATGCCAGAGACGTCGATTTACGCAACTTACGGACTTTGAGAGAGGGCTTATCATCAGGCTGAAAACCGCAGGGTGGTCGGCAGTCACGTGGATCGTTCTGACCGTACCGTCCAACTGTGTTGAGAGCAGTGGATACGTGACGGCACTGCCATACGGCGGAGCGGTTCCACGGACCAGGAGGACCACCGGTAGAGAGGATCGACGGATTGTGCGCCAGGTACAAACGGATCCCACGGGATACCCACTATACAGGCAAATGTAGCGGCTCCTGTGTGCCCATGAACCATTTCCCGACGCCTCGCGAAAGCGAATCTGCGATTCCAGCGCTTCTTACGTGTGCTGCCATTAACACCGGAACATCGCCGGCTCCGTGTGCAGTGGTGCCAGGCCAGAGCGACGTGTGGTTTTTAGCGATGATTGCCTCTTCGTTTTGGGGAGAGATGATGATCGTGTCCGGCTGTGGAGGTCCCCGAGTCAACGGCACAATCCTGACCTCACCGTCGAGCGCTACATCTTTCCCATTGCAGGCATTATGGTCTCGAGAGCGCCACTGCCTTCGATAGCTGATCAGCTCTAGAAGTGGCACGTGGATCATTGAAGGGCCAGCGGTATGTGGATGAGATCCTACGGCCCTATGTGCTCCCATTCCTGGCCAGGATTTCAGGTGCGCTATACCAGAAGGATAATACCCGCCCGCACACGGCTCGGGTTGCCCAGAGGACTGCCTACGTCATGTCCAGACACTTCCATGGCCTGCCAGCTCCCCGAACATGTCCCCTATCGAGCATGTGTGGGACCAGTTGAAACGCCGGCTGCCGTCGTGCCGCAGTATCTGGATTTGGAGCACACCGTCCAACACGTGTGGGCCAGTCTGCAGCAGGACAACATCAGGCGTCTGTTCGCCTCCATGCCGGACCGTATTGCAGCATGTATCGCCGCATGAGGCGCTACGACACGCTATTGAAGATGACCGGACTGGTTTTTTTTTTTTTTTTTTTTGCTTTTTTTTTATTGGATGTTTAACGACCACCGTGAGCAACTCAATGGGCTATAAGCAGTCGCCCGTCCCTAATTTAGGGTCACTGGTTCCAGGGAAGGGAGAGAGCCAGTGCCGTAAGACAAACACAACATCCATGCCTCACCGGGATTCGAACCCGGACCCCTTTCAGACGAATGATCAGAGGCCATCGCTTAGACCACTGCGCCACCGGGGCGGCCCGGACTGGTTGACACGGATCCCTCTGTAATTGTCCTACATCTCTGTTTTTGCCATCATGTGTATCATTACGTCCGTAAAATTTCAGTTCAATCCGATGCTTCCTTCTTGGTGCGCAAATTTCATTGTCCGTGAGTGTATATTTCATTTTATATTCTTTAAAAAAGGAAGGGGAAGAAAAAGATTTCTCCCTTTTTTGATTCTTAGCAGCAACAATATGGTGCCCATGTGGCAGAGAATCATTTGCGCTGCTCTTCCTACTGATTCACTTTTAGAAGTAATTTCCTTTGAGTTATCCATCGCTCTTGCTGTATCATTATAATTTTTCTTTTTTTTAAAAAAAACGTGCAATGTACGAATAAATAAGGTAAATTATTTGTGCTTGTGATGAAATCGAAAAAAAAAAATCCCTAAACCACTGAAAATAAAAATTCAGAGAAGTTATAAATACGTCCGTTTTCCAGGGGGAGGTTTTCTTGCCTATCAAAGAGGGATGAGCCTCCTCTAACCCCCTGCTAGCTACAGGCCCAAAATTAATAATATTGAATTTTTGCACGGAATGTTGGAGCACAGAGTACATACGTGCAGTATGTAAAAGCATGAAAGGCAAAGGAATGAAAAATATGACCTCATCCTCTGCAGCCCCGGTGGCGCAGTGGTATAAGCGCTGGCTTCTGACCATTCGCCTATGAAGGGTCCGGGTTCGAATCCCGCGGCGAGGCATGGATGTTCTGGTTGTCTTATGGCACTGGCTGTCTCCCTTCCCCGGAACCAGTTGCCCTAAATTAGGGACGGGCGACTGCATATAGCCCATTGAGTTGCTCACGGTGGTCGTTAAACTCTAATCAATCAATCAACATCATCCTCTGCAGCAGCCATTCACTGCTGGACAAAGATCTTCCGAATTTTTTTGGAAGGTAATTTGAAGTTTTTGATTAACGATTGAATGATCGCTGGAGTTTTGTGGTGCGTGGGAAACATGTGGCCAAAGGCGAGACGCTCAAAAGAACAAAGGAAGTTTCTTATTGTTCCATTTCGTTTATCCATCTGTTTGCTGTATGTTTTGAGTATTCCTGCTTTCAATTAAATAAATTCATGCGTTCAGTTTATGGTAAAAACGGTTAGATAACAAGAGGCAGAAATTCGCATATGGTGCTAGTGCATTCTTCTTATATTTGCAGTTTCTGTTTACCCCCTTCTGACAACTAAGCTAACGGCACCCAAGCAAAATCTCATGACGTTATTTTTTATGTGGATATCACATCTCAGTTGCCTTGATATTTTATACATTACTTATGCGTGATTATGGAATATTTGAATTGTGGCTTTTTTCCCAATGATGCGTACACACAATAAATACATCCTATTGTTCAAAACAAATGCTTTCAATTGGTGCTTGAGCTATTTCGTCCGTTTTCTCAAATTTTTATCTGAGTTGAATAAACAACAGTTCAGTTATTTTGCAACAGATGGCGCCCAGGTATTTAGTTTACATGAAGTGTACCCCCTGGCGAACTATTTTCTACTTATTGACTTCAGTGAACTTGTTTTCAGCCGTTCACCTTCACTGAACACCCGGAGGGAACATTTTGTACTTTGATGTTCTTTAAGAATTCGGCAGCGATCAAATGACGTTACGCCTTAAATCAAACTTCCTTTAATTTTCAGATGTCAAATCTTCTCAGACGACGTTTATTAGGCGTGTCAGAAAGCCCTTGTGGTATTTGACTTCATGAAAGCAAAATGTCTACCTACATCTGTGAAATAAACAGCATTGACATAACGGTTAAATTGCCTAACATCAGGAAGAACTGAAGTGGAACAAATTAATACGCTGTTCGGCCATAATGTATTGTAAAACATTTACCACAAACTTATGAAAACAAGCATACTCGTTAATGCAGAAAAAAATTCCCCATGCAAAAAGATCCCTTTTATTAACTGCATAGAAATCTGAACTGTAATTCAATGGACATTTCTGGAAAGTGTGGGTTTAAAATGTCAGGAACCCTAATAAATCGGAATAACCTTTTTTCACTCAGGTTAATCAGCTGGAATTAAAAAGACACTTTGAAGAACGTGATATATTCTCACCGTTGCCAAGATTTTAGGTCACATATCATCACGGGACTTAATTTCGAATGCCTGCCTGGTCCGTTTCATACTTACTAACTTTTAGAACAGTCCTACCTGGCCCAGTCAAGCTCGAAATTTCAAGCTTCATTCCAAATTTTCAATCTGGAACCTGACCCGTTTCAGACTTTCTGTCGACTTACGCTATAATTAATGAAAGTGCCGGATTCGTCACGAAATTCCATGTTTTCCGTTTCACTTTCTGTACTTCGTCACCCTCTTAAGTGGAACTAAAGGCAACAGAAACGAAAGTTAGACATTCAATTTCAGTGTTTTTGAGTTCAAAGTCTCAGTTGGATGGAGATACAGGTATGGGTGGTGGTGATGGCAACGAGGAAGAGACTAATCTAAATAAGATATCTTTTAATATACACCGAAGAACCAAAACATTATGACCACCTGCAAAATGCTGTATGATGACGGTCCTCCACGTGCCGCCAAAATAGCTGTTACCCGGCAAGGCACAGATGCTACAAGATTTCTAAAGTTGTCTTGTGGTACCAACGAGTTACCAGCAGGTCCTTTAACTATTGCAAATTACGTGGTTGAGGGGCCACAAATCGCATTTGCTGCTCCAACACAAATCACAGATGCTCTATTGGATCGATTTCTGGGGAATTCGGAGGCCAGAGCAATGCCTGGAAGTCTTCATCATGTTCCGCGAACCATTCTAGAATATCAAACAAAGATCTTCGCTCTTTCCACGTTTATAAGTGAGTCACGGAAAAATTCTCATTGGCCGCCACCGGGAGTCGAACCCAGGGTCTTCCAGTTACGCGCCGGATATGCTTCCGCTACACAACAGCGGCCTCGAATTCCTCCAGACTCGCACACGCTAACTGCCAAGCCGAGTTGGCGGGTTGCTTCTTGGAGTCCCGCACAATGCTGGGGATTCACCAAAGATGGTAAGCAGCAACTGAAGAAATAATTACAAGGCGAATGAATAATTAATACAGACATCTAACGTGGACCAGGAACATCACACAAAGATCTTCGCTCTTTTCACGTTTATATCCGGCGCGTAACTGGAAGAAGCATATCCGGCGCGTAACTGGAAGACCCTGGGTTCGACTTCCGGTGGCGGCCAATGAGATTTTTTCCGTGACTCACTTATAAACGTGAAAAGAGCGAAGATCTTTGTTTGATGTTCCTGGTCCACGTTAGATGTCTGTATTAATCATTCTAGAATAATTCGGGTAGTGTGGCAAAGCGCATTATCTGTTAAAAGAAGACACTATTAGAGGGGAATACCGTTGCCATGAATGGTTGTATCTGGTCTCCAATGATGTTTAGGTAGATGGTCGACGTCATAGTTTCCTGTACATCAATGACTGGACCCAGGGTTTCCCAGCAGAACTTTGCCCAAAGCATTACACTTCTTCCACAGGCTTGTTTTTGTCCCACAGTGCATCCTAGAACCAACACTTCCCCAGGTAAACGACGGACACGTACCTTGCCGTCCGCTTGTTTCAACAGAAAACGAAATTCATTGGACCAGACGGCCTACTTTCAATCATTCAGGGTCCAGTTTTGATGCTCATGTGCCCATTGTAGGCGCTTTTGACGGTAAACCGAGGTTAGCATGGGCGCTCGGAGTTACCTGAGCTACGCAGCCCCATTTTCATGAGGGCTTTGTGTACTGTGTGTTGTGACACATTACTCCTGTCACCAGCATTCAAATTACCGGCGAGTTGCTCCACAGTATCCTTTCTGCTTGGCTCGTACTATACGTGATAGCTTTCGCTCACCAGGGACACCGATGAGCGGAGGTCGGCCCCCACCTTGCCGGCAGTTCATGGTTTTCCCTTCTCAGACCACTTTTTGAAGGTACTAACTACGGCTGACCGTGAGCATCCACAAGCTTTGCCTTCTGGGAACTGCTTTGACCCAGTCGTCTGGCCATTACAATTTGGCCTTTTTCAAACTCGCTAAAGTCCACTGCTTTGCCTATCTGAAGAACAAGAATAACACTGATTAACAGAGCTCAGTGTCAGGTGTTAATTTTACTGTTTCATGAACTTCACACGCGCCGCGTTTACCTGCAGTTACTTCGATTTGCATAAAGACGCGGTGTTCATAATGTTTTGGCTCTTCGGTGCATATGAACTGTGAAGGAACCACCTTGCGACAGTAGATCAAATTTTATTTTTGGCTTACAAAATCAAATATCATTTTATTTGCTAATTTTCATTAATTTTCAGGTAACACAAGAGACAAGCTTTACGTCACAAGCCATTTTTTGTTTTCTGTGCCAAAATATTTTTCTTTGATTCAGCAGCAAAATGTTAGATCTTTTAGCTCTGGCTCGTCCGGGCTTTTTCTTTTAACTGAAGTAACAGAAAGCCCGGTTCTGCACAGAGACCGAGTCAGACTCTGTCTTTACGAGCTTTATTAGGCCTCTGCACAAACCTCTATATCAGTACACTAAATTCTCGTTACCATATTGACGAGAGCTTTAAATTGATGTATAACACTGTAACCTGTAGATATCTTAGACCAAAAGTTGCCAATCTACCTCACTAAAACACTTGCGACTCAACTTTTATTTCTAGTTTGAGCTCAGATTTTAGCTTCCGTATGCGTAGATGGACTTTCTTAGCTACACCACATTCCATCGGTGTCAGGATCGTTTCTTACGTTCGTCTAAATCTGAATAATATATAATAATAATAATAATAATAATATTGTTTTTGAAAAACTAAACAGTCAAAATACTTACTCTTGCCGCCGCCATAGAAACGACGCACACGTACATTACACATGAAAGTTAAATATTAACTTTCATGGCTCACATATCTTGTTTCATTAGGTTTACGACAATAACATTCATCAATTCGTCCACCTGAGTACCGCTCAATGTCAGGAATTAATAAACCTTATTGCTTGTGGCTATGATTTAATTCCACTTACTATGTATCGGACTGTTGCTCGGTGTGGTCGTGAGTGATGCGAATAAATGCAATCTGTTGTACGCAAATAAATGTATACTCTCGAATCACTCGTTTTATTTCACGCCCACGGAGATCTTGGCATGCGAAAGATGCATAGTATAAATTATTTACAAAGAGCACTAGAGTTATCTCCGGATTTTTTATTTGGTGAGCCAAACATCCTGATACCAAACCGATAACTTAACCTAGTGGAAACCACTCTTTGGTTTTCCACCTATGCATAAGTAAAAGAGGGTTCCACGACCACAAGACCCGGATCTGACCGTTGCCTAAAAGACAGCACTCCACTCCTATTATTATTTTGTAATGTGGATGTGATGTTCTAAAACCACAAACTCCAGGATATGAAGTTGCAGTGTTGCTGAGGCTATTGGAATGGATTTCCCATATTACTGGGCATGTCTCTTATTTGCAAGGATGTCAGCTGCTTACATTCAGGTTATTTCCCGAGGAAAATCGGAGTAATCATTAGTTAGAATCAGTCTTTTGTTGATGTTGGAGCGAAATCATTGGGAAATACGGAATCAACGTATTTATTTCCCAGTGACCTTCTTGCTGTTAATAAATCACCGACAGTGTTCGAATAGAAAATGTTAAATCACCAGTCCTGTATCACACGGAAAATTAGCTTAGATATCTTCAATATAGGCAAGAATTTTCCTTCTTTCAAAACGTCGTACACATCGGTCATTACAATATGTCATAGTTATTTCCTGTACACCGCCCATCAACAAATTCCGGTTTGGCTTGACGCAGTTTTGAAAGTAGGTTTTTATCGAACACGATTTCTACGTCGTTATGGAAAACGCTAAACGGCGCAAGAAAGTTGTGCGTTGCGAATGCTCGCTCACTCAGTGTGCACCACTTTCCTGTGTATCACAAGTACTTCCTTTTCTTCTCAGTCTGTGTCTTCCATCGTACAGTACTACTCGTCTCTGAAATTCATTAGTTCGTATAAATTTACGGTATGTTATTCTCAAAGCGAATCAATCAATGGTTCGGGACCAGTTGCGATATAATGTGTGAATTGTTATGAGCACCCTAAAAAAGGTTCTTACAAAAGCTGTTAGGAAAAGAGAGAAATCACCTAATGTCAAAACTCCCCATTTGCATAATCTGGAAAAATGTAAAAAGATATAAACATTAAATATTTTTTTAAATTCTTATGAATGTATGGTGTTCCAGACTGTGTACAAAGTATAACTACATGTAGCCATTTTACGGTAATTCCTACGTCGCCGCTACGGTAGCACAGTGTTCTAAGAGCTGGCTTCTAACCATTCGCCCGAGGTGGGTCTGTATTTCAGTCACAGTGAGACATGGGTGTTACCTTGTTTTCTCCCTTCTCTGGAATCAGTGGCCGTAAATTAGGAACGGGCGACAGCTTATAGCCCATCGAGTTGCAAAAGATAGTCAATGAACCCCGAAACAAGCAGACAACAACAACAAAAATTCTACCTTGTCCTACCCGGTGCCGAGGGGTCTGAGGCGCTGGCTCCTGAAACTTCGTCCGAGCTGTGTCCGGGCTGAAGCCTCGAATGAGGCATGGTGTTGCGTTTGTCTGATGGCGCTTGCTTTGTCCCTTCTCGAGAACCACCTGCCCCAAATTTGGAACATGCGACTGTTTATAGCCCCATGAGTTGCTCAAGGTGGTCATTAACTCCCCCCCCCCCCAAAGAAAAAAGAAATCCAACATCTCGTTGTTTCGTTCCTCTTAAAATTAATTGCATTATAAAACAGGCATTAACCAGAAAACACACAAAGCCTTAAATCACACAGCTCCTTAGCATAGTCGTATCATTAAAAGTATGTTGGACAAGTACTGGAATGTATTCCCATTACTTTTTTTATTTTGAGAGAGAGAGAGAGAGAGTAAAATCTGTGTCCGACAAATTGGATTTTATTTAACACGAAAATTTCTAAGAACGTAACTACCCTAATGGTCGGGTTGGGTGTAACACAGCATTGTTAGAAAACACTGAAATTACAAAATGGCTTAATACTATCGTGTTTTCTTCTGAACATAGTGAGCGTCGTTTCTGATTTAAGAATCCTTCAGTTAATTGCTCCGGAGAAGTCAGTTAAGGTAAGACATTGGATCCAGTTCAGTATTTCAGTTGTCCAACGGTGGTCAGTTGTTCTAGAAATACGTCCAGCCCTTTGCCTCTTGAACGTCTTTACTTTAATCATGATGTCATCACCTCCTGCCATTTTCCTGATCCAACACCTCCACTTCCTATCTTTCCTGGTTAGAGCAAGCATGCATGTCGCCATGTTTCTTTGTAGTTTTCCACAGCCATCCTGTTTGTCTTTTTTTTAGTTAAGGTCTTTACGTTGATCAACTCTGATCCATAAGTAAGAATTGGACGGATGCACTGATTAAACACTTTTCTTTTTAGACATAATGGTAAATTGCTCTTGAAAACTGGGGCGTTTCTTCCAAAAGCTCTTTCAGCCAAGTTTTATACTTCTACTTATTTCTCCTTCGATGTGGCTCTTGGTTGATATCTGTTGCCAAAAGTAAAAGTATGCTCACTGAGCGGGTGGGAGTGGATGGCATAGCTCACCACGCTGGCCAAGCGGTTTTTTATATATGTATAACATTTTGTTCAGGAACAGTTTTTCTACTGTGAAAAGAAAGCTTTTCTTTTCCTCTCATTTATAAAAAAACTGTAATTTTTTTGAGCTCATGTATATAAAAACTGACATTCTATATTTGTCACTTAAAGAGCGCTTTGTAATAAATATATTGTTGCTTTGTTAAATTTTATGAAATACTTACGTGAACAATTCTTTTTTTTTTTTTTTTTTTTGGTAAATGTGGTGCTCCTAAACTAAGTGGGTAATTGTATACACAAACTAAACTGGAAATGTATCTTATACGTACATTACAAAAGTACTCAAAACATTAAGTTCAACATATTATTGAGAATGGGTCCTTAGAAAGACACTTTTCCGTTATTTTTTTTATTTAAATGGTATATAAATCTAATGTTGTAGTGATGATTTATGAAGTTAGCAAAGCTATTTGCGTACATTAGTTAAAATGAAATAGTTTATATATTGCAACTTAAAGTATTTTTGAGAAGGAAAACAAGTATGATTCCCCCTTTAAACAGCTTTAATTATATTTCATTGATAAATCAATTTATACAAATAGAACTGTGACAAACATCCAGTCTGCCAGTTTTAATCTAGGATGAAGGTTATATTCCAACTATTTGTGTGTGTGTGTGTGTCTGTGTGTGTGAATTGGATACAGAATTATGTTAACACCATTTCGCATTGTTATAAAACCATAAAATCTGCCTTATAACTAATTCCTCAGCGGAAAGTCTCTATAGCAGTTTATAGGAAACATCGCTGGCTTAAGGCATGTTTGCGCCCCGATGCAAAGTGACACTTCGACGCCCCTTCGTGAACTTTTTGATGGATACAATTTAGATAATGTTTTCGAATTTAACAAACTCATATGCAATTGGCTATTCTGTCCCATTCCCTTCCAAAAATTTAGAGATAAGGTGCTTTAGTATATTTCAAGTACTTAGTAATGCAAATTGACACGGGGTAAATCTTGATTTTTTCCCATTAAAATTATTGTATAAATTATTGGGTGTACTTGATGTACTAGATAATTATAAGGAGTACTAGATTCGCTTATGCAGATCGGCCATATTGATGCTTCTCTCTCCTCAGAATACAAAGATCAAAATACGCAAGTAATTTATCAATGTCTTCGACATTGTATTCATGTGAAAAAAAATAATGATTCGTAAAATTCTAGGAGAACGAAATTCCGCTCCACCGTTAACTGTTCCTCCAAGCAGCTGCTTCCTTTGATTAATGGAAAATACGACACTCTCCAGGGGGGATGTCAGACTAATAAGCACCGTGTTTTGTTTCCTCAGAAAAGGAAAGAAGTGAAAGGGAAAGAAAGTGTTGTCAGATGCGGCAAAGCAGGATACTCTGTGGCCAAAGAGGGAGACAGGATAAGTTGATCAGTATGCTTTTTGGCGAAAAACCACTCGTGTACCCTACTATAAAACTAAATAAGACTATAAGAGCCCCAGAGACATTTTATTTTTCCCACACAGGCTATTCAGCATTTAAAATTTCACAAGAGTTGTTGTTCAAAGGCTCTGCCCTATAGAAGGCGCCTCGGTGCTTAGCTTACCCGGATGAACCTGCCCTGATGATAAATATAAAACTTTTAACTACAGCACGTAAGTCATGTTTTGAAATCTAAAGCCAATGTGTTTTCTGTCATTTTTTCCTAATAAAAATAATGAACAAGGGGCATCCGGAAAGTAATGCCTCCTCCTTAATAACTTTTCAAATTTTAAAGTGATTTTAATGCCACTGCACTGACATGTACTATGATATGTTACCAATGTGGGAACAAATTTTGTTTCAGAATCGGAAATAAAGATCATGAATGACAGAGAAAAGCAGCGAACCGTAATTGAATTCCTGGAAAAACAGGGATGTGAGGCTCCAGAAATTCATAGAAGAATCCTGGCGGTGTATGGAGCTGCCACAATCGATATCAGCAATGTCCTAGGATGGATGAAGAGGTTTTAAGAGGGAGAAACTTCAGTGTCGAACAAACAACGGAGTGGAAGACCCGCAACTGCAGTGACAGACGCCAACAGACAAGGAGTTAAAGACCACAGTTGATCGTCGTGTCACCATCCAGGAGTTGCAACAATAAACAGTGCTCACTATATGCAGACATTGAAGAAGCCAAAGACAGCTATCAGAAGAAAAGACGGGACATTCCGCTTCATAGTGTTGTTTTACACCATGATAACCTAATTCCCCACCCCTCAATGGAGACTTCACAGGCTATTGTCAAATTCGGGTGGACGGTGATACCTCAACCCCTAACAGTCCTGATTTGGCTCCCTCAGACTTTTCCCTGTTTTCCCCTTTGAAAAACACTCGTTGTGGGGAACGTTTCGACGATGTGACAGACGTTAAACTGGCTGTGAACTCATGGGTGAAACGACAGCCTCAGGAATTTTTCCAAAATGGATTTTATTAATGGGTTCAAAGATGGCAGAAATGTATAGAAAGTGACGGACGATACTTTGAATACGCTGGCATTATTAACAATATGTCCAAGTATTTTGCCACCAAGTTTCACATTTTTGCTACTACAAATATAAATCGTATGAGAGACGAGGCATTACTTTCAGGATGCCCTTTGTATTTTCTGTCATTTTTCCCTACTAAATCGATGAATTATTGATGGTGCCGTGTCATGTTAATTTTGGTTCCTTTTTTTTTTTTTTTTACCTGTGAAACGTTATTTAATTAATGTAAAACCATTTCTAAGAAGATCGTGTTGAAACTGAAAAACTCTGAAGTGAAGTGCAGTATAAAAAACAAATGCTGAAGTTTGGTCTGCTATGATGCATCGATGGTTTTTTGAACGCCAATCTGCGATGTCACCTGCCGTTTATCACGTCTCTGTAATCGGTAACACTCCGCAGATTAATCGTGAGAGCATATACGGCTTTATCTGGTGTTAACCAGGCGTGCAAACTCAAAAGAAGCCATACTGGGAAGCCAAAGTAAAGAGGGCTTCCTGGGAGATGTCATTATCGGACCTGAATACCAATCAACAGCGTCCTGTTAAACATCGTTGCCAAATATTTAAGATAAAAACTATCACTTGTTGATGTAGTTGAATGCGCGGGGCACATTGACAGAATGCTCAGTTCAAATTGAATATTAATATCACAGATGCATAATGTAAAGTAAGACATTAATTTCAGTAATTATTTGCTTTTGCCGTTTTTAGATGTACGTTTTCCACATTTACATTCCTGATAAATATTTTTGTTTCCTTTCGTTTTCTGTTGTTGTTGTTTTTTCGCATTAAGTCCAGCCAGCTTTGTATTGAAAACCGTGTTCTTTTAAAAAGTAGCTTATGGAGGCAACTCCAACTGCATGACTGCAAAAAAAACGCGATACTCCCAGTTATTGAAATTGCATCGAAAATTTAGTTGCCGGCTATTAATAAAACAATTTAAACAATTCATTTCATCGTAATGGTGAACGCACAATTAATCTGCACCCGGCAAGTTTTCAATTTTTAGTGTGGAACAGTGGAGGATTTACAGTTACCGGGGCCCCGCGCACCTCGTCGGTTTTGGGGGCCCCTTACTTCGCCGGGCATCCTTACTTTTTCCGGGCACTTTTACTCTCTCCTACTAATGTATAAAAATGTATTGTAATCGCAAAAACAAATTGACTTCCAGATTGCAACAGAAATACCCATTTTGGCTTCCCTCGAACATTGTTTGACTATTTTCATAGTGGTGCGTGTGTGTGTGTGTGTGTGTGTGTGTGCGTGTGTGTGTGTGTGTGTGTGCGCGTGTGTGTGTGTGTGTGTGTGGTTAGTTGTCACCATAACTCAAAAAAAATTATAGATATCAAGACGAAATGTAATACTCAGGGCTTTTGTGATACACTGACGGGGAGGAAATGGCTGAAGTTAAAAGTGGAAAGCTTTTTATTAAGGAAGAAAAGTAAAAACTTTTAAAAAAATGACCAGTGAACCACAGTACTTTAATATGTTACGGTAAGGTCAGTTTATGGTACTGCTTTAATTGACATTTATATATTACATGCTGTGTAGGATCTACTGTCGCAATATCGTCATATTTCATCCCACTGAGAGTTGGTTCTCTTACAAACAGTCCGCACATGGATGGAATCTATTCCTGTGCCTCGTAAAATACGTGTTCCGATGTTATTTTACTTGTACAATAACAGTCCTGTGATTACTTCTTAACTGGAGCGTCGACTTTTCCAAATTATTGGGGGGGGGCTTGAAGAGATAAGACGTGGGAGGGGAATGGCTCTTGCATTGTCACAAGGAAAATAAAGGGAGGGGGGGAAATAAACTATGAGATTCGACGTATATTTTAGAACGCAATTGTAATTGCTCATCAGCAAATGAACAAGGAAACATAAATATTCTTTTGTTGAATATTAATATTTTAAAAAATAAAATTCAGCCTGTGATTTTATAAAAATATCCAGAAAGATTTTTATTTCTAAAGTTTAGTAAAAAGTGAGAAATCAGATGGTTTACTCAAAGAAAAAAGAAGCGCAAAAAATAAATAGATAAATAAAGGCGCTAGAGATTATACGTTTCTGTAATTTATTTATTTTATTTTTGATAATTGTTTTAAGCATTTACCACATGTCGTGAGAACATGTCAAACTCTATTAATATGGGGCTGGCAATCCAGATTCTTATCAAATGAGCAATGCTGAGATTGGAAAAAAGTTTTTATTCATTTCTTTATTTATTCATTTTTTGGAAATAAATCGCTGTGGCCTAATAAGGTGGAGCTTGGTCCACCTTATGAAGCTAAAGCGATTATTTAATTAAACAGGACCAAAATATTGGGCGGGCGCTGCCCCCCCCCCCATTGAAATTATTGGACGGGCAAGATTCACCTTGCCCCCTATAGTCGGCGCCTATGCCTTTTAAACTAAACTTAATGGGGGAAAAGGAATTTCAAGGGAAAGATTGGGAGTCATATAAAACACCGAACAAAAAAGCTAAATGTTCATTACATTCCAAGAAAATTGGCTACAAATAACAACCCAATTTCTAAGCTCAGTTATAATGAAATATAAGTAATATTACCCTCAAAACAATATTTGGTGAGCCTGCATTTAAGCTAGTAAATTCATATTTGAACATGACGTACTTAGATTTCGGAGAAATTATGCCCCCAAATCTTCCCAAAACCAGAGCAGCGAATTTATCATTCGCTCTATGGCTTTTCTCTTTTTTTAGAACCAAAATTAAAAAATATATATAAATCATTATTTTTGAAGCCCTCCATATCGCCGGACCCGCGCCTGGGTTTCGTTGGCTTCCGTGTGAATCCGCCTCTGGAGTTGAAATATCATATTTTAACTTTACATTGTTAATTTTGGGATTCTTTTTGCGAGTCTCCCTTTTCCGTTTGAATACTATTAGTAGTAAATGAAGTTCATTAAACAAAGAGTTATATGAATGTTACTTACCGAAAAAAATATGTTTCTGCTAAGTAACATGGATGTAATTGTCCCTGTTTAGCACATTTTCAACTGTGAACAAAATTTTTGTTATTAGCATAGGCTTGTAGTTTTTTTTTTTTTACTTTTCTGTCTCGATGTGGCGGAAAAAATTAAATGACAACTGCGGAGAATGACAGTACAATCGAAAATGAAGCATGACGAAATGGCTGATTATAGTTTTTTTATACATTAAATTACTGCTAAATTAAATGTTACCAAGATGGTTATTAAAAAAACAGAAGCGTCTGTCAAACTTAAAGCTAGGTCTTTTTCGCAAACTGCCCAAAAGAGAACCCCGTTCACAATTGATCTCCGTTCATCGCGAACACCCCACTCAAATGAATGCATTCGTGTTTCACTCCCATTCTGGGCAGTGGATGGCCTATACTAAAGGTCTTTAGATGTATCTCATGGTATAAGTAAAATTTGGGCTCGCTTCGATGTCAGCCTCTCATTGGCTGCTGAAATGACGTCGGTGTGGACGCATGGCAGCTTTGAGCGTCTTGTGGCGTTGGGTTACTGCATGCGAAACGATCGTGATAATCACACTTATTATGTTAATAACGAAATAAAACTGCGGAAAACTGCTCATACATAAATCAATCTCATAAAATCAAAGCATTTATTTTCCTTGAAGCGCAACATTTCCAAATTTATTTTCATAGATGTCAACTCACATTTTAATACTTACTGAATAACGAAATTTGTAGCAAAGCCACTACGAATCAAAACAGCTACAAGAATTAAGGTTAAACACTGATACTTAATTTTTTTCTGAAACTTACTTCATCAAAAAATGCCAACAAAGGCGGCGATACGTATTGCTGCTATATCAAACACTTCCGTACTGAGGACAACACGAAAACTATTCTGTCTCTCTTTATATATTCACTCTTGAAAAAAATTTCAACATTCCTTCATGGCGTGTATGTATATAACACATAAGCAAGCTAAAAAAACACACACACAAATATATGCGCAAGAAAACCAAGAGAGTTAAGTGTTATCATATGTCTTTTTTTTTTTTCAAAATTATTTTTTCCTGTAAGGTTTATTAAGCTTATTTTGCTCAAAGTTTAAGAATGTGGTTTTCACTTTAAACCTTTTTTTGCCAGCATATGTGCTAGCTGGTTGTTTTAGTAGTTAACAGGTTTAGTAGAATTTAATGTTCAAGGATTTTATTAACTTACAAAATTATTTTTGGTGCACTTAAGCAGGTGTAATATAGCAGAAACCCACTTTCAGGTCTTTGTAGAAATGAGAGAGGGATCATTTCTGTTTGACCCTGAAGAAGCGATAAGTGATTATTCTCAATATGTTCTGCATTACATGTCTCCTTTTAGAATCTCACACTTTTAGAGTTTACTGTTTTTTAGTTTTAGCCCTCATAAAGGGGAGAATATAGCTCGGTGATTGGGTTTTGATATTCTTCTATCTTTTTTTAGGTTTTCTTTTTAAATTGTTTGTATACACCCACACACACCATTTAGGAAGGTTGAAAAGTTTTCTGGAAGTGAAAATATAGAAGCTAGATCGAATACCTACTTAAAAAATGACATCTTGAAAAATACACACACACATACACAATGAATTTGAGTGATAAGGTAAAAGAATTTTAGTGATAAGGTAAACAGGCACTAAACAACTGAGATGTCAAAAAGTAATCATCACCACTACCACCTTGAGCAACAGGAGCAGCACTTGACAATGGAATGTCACTTACATTGGCACCTAGAAGCAAGAGACGCAAACGGGATTTCACTTCCGTAGGCAATGGATGGTCATAGAAGTGGCGAAGCCCACGTATTTGTGAAAAAAAAATATTTCAAGGCAGTCTTTATTGAGTCGAGCAGTTAGGATGTATTTTATGTTCAGAGGCTTCAGGTCAGTGAAGAGTCCCAGTAATGAGCGAATGGCTGTGATGAATTCTTTCTGAAAGGGTAACAGATGTGTTGCATTACCTACCTTCATTCCTCGGATGCATGCATGAAGCTGTCGTAGAATCCTCTCTTGGGTTTCACGATGAGTTCCAAATATACAAGCCAGAGACTTCTCATCTGTAGGCCTTCTTGAATTCAGCACATCAAACAAGTCGTTCAGTAGCTGAACAAATTTCGCGACGCGTTCTTCACTTGGCATGAGAAATCGTATTCCTTGTGCAGTGTGGTTCGAAATGAGCTGAGTTGCGAAATATACACGTTGGCGGTCACGGCCCATCACACTAATGTGATGAAGTGACAACTTGGGGCATATTTTTATCTCACTGCAATCTAGAGTAAGAAGCTGTTCAATAGTAGCTTTTTTAACTTTTTTATTACCTGAAAGTGTTAGTCCATCATCGAGAAAATGATTTCTTAGCAGCTTGTAAAGGCGTGGAACATCTGCAAGCACTCAAACTCGTTTATTTGTTATTTGAGGATTGGGGAAGCATGGGTTTTGTGTGTGTTACTTGTAATTCCTTCCACACAGCACGATTTTTGCCACCGAGGTCAGCTACAGCAGCGACAACATTATATTGAATATCTTCCAGAGATGATATTATTTTGTTCAACATTGGGGCTGTCATCTGTATGTCAACATTAAAATATATTACCTGCTTTCAGCTTGCAAACAGTCCCCGTACCGTGACTACTTGCACATTACTGTGTGGACCAACTATCTTATCTTCTTGGTCATAGGAAATTCTGCTGTCTATGTTCATTTCATCAAAAGAAATGATACATGTACACTCTAAAGTACTAAGTCTCTGTGCCTGTGCCTTCATTAGCTGAAGGACATCATGTAGAATGCCGGGGCGACAATGGAATAAGCGAGCAGTCCACCGCCTCAGTGTTGAAATTCCTGGCAATGGAAAACCCATTTTTTCTCTCAAGAAAATATAGCATCTTCTTGACATTGCAGGCAGAGTAATGGCTTTACAGATGTCTTCTCTTTCTCATTTTACACATTTCTTACCTTTTATCAAACAACGGACTTGATTTGCAGTGAAGAGTTTTGCTAAAACTTTCCTTACTTCGGTTTCTAACTGCGTGTCAAATTTTTCCAAGTTTTCCTGAGAACGTCTTCGAGTTGTTACAAGCTGATTGTGAAGGTACTTGTTTCTTACTCTCATACACGCTGTATTTAGCCTTTGGTTTTCTTCCTCCAATTTCTTTATTCTTTTCTTCATTGTTTTTATATCACTCAACATGCACTGTGTTTCTTGATAAGTTCCCATCGATTTCTCTACATTCCTCTTCTTTGGTGATGGATTATCAAGGGTTTTTAATGCACGTTTCCAAACTACACTGTCATGACATCTAAGTGCAGTAGGCGTTGCAGTCTCAGGTCCTGAAATGTCAACACTGGTCTCGAACTTACCCTATTAATACTAGTATTATTGCTTGTGGGAAGGTTTAGTGTAGGTACAGCATCAGGCTTCAACACTTTTCTGCTAGTTACCCCAAGTAACTCTGCCTTTAAGTCACACTGGTAGTCATCCTGTGTGAGAGGTCGAGAACACACTCTTGCATTAGAAATTTTGAAGGAATCTTGTCTCTTACATTTCTGAATCCACAATTTTTGTAGTGATAAATCCTTGGGAAATACATAATGTCAGTATCCTTGGTTTTCCTATTGTACGTAGTACAACAGGCCACTGCACAACCCGGCATTATTGCGTTTCTTACGAAACACAAGCAATGAATTTCAGTGGTAAATAAATATCGAAATAAACAAAACATAAACATAAAACTATACGATACAAACTTCAAGCGGTTGCAAATTAATAGAGAAAACTCCAGCACACCAATTGTAAACAAACAGGGATGCAGGAAGTCGAAAGACTGGGCGTCCACTCCTACGTCCTGTGCGGTTTCAAATTAACCACGTCGGATACTGCGCAGCTTAAGCGGGACCCTCCTAACCTATACTCCAAGTCGGGGGGGGGCTTATCACGACTCGTCGTGGAACGCAAAAACCGTATCCATCCGCGTTAATGTCCTCTCCTACTGTTTCCTTTCTGACCCACCCACACATCTCACAAGCAGCAGTGGGAATTGTGAATGGGGGTCTGGTGGAGGCCGAATTGTTTCCCCTACTGCCTGTTTGAATAACCTACCCTTCGAGTTTGCCCGATTGCAAATTTATTGTCTCTGTGTTGTGAATGTTGGGAGAAGTCTTCCATCCCTTCAAATGGATAGGAACAGCCGAAAGTCGAAGCTCTTAATTGAGCAACTTCTCGTATCAGATTTATTTCTAAAAGCGCTCTAACTTCTGGAATTGTCTTATATAGCAATTTTGTCTGGTAAACTGCTGAGCAAACAAAAATGTATTGTGACCAATAGTTCTACTGGTTTTCGCTCTAAACGCTAGGGACTATTTTTCGTAGCGGAGGTAGCTGTTTCGTACTCTTCGTAGTAGTACACTCTTAGAGTAACTTGGAGTATAGTGGTCAACGTTCGTGTCTGCCTCGGAATAGTTTCAGGATTTATCTCAGGCAGGTACGAACGCTCGAACCACTAAACATCCGCCGTGCGTCGGATGGGATGCCAAGCCGTTGAACCTCGGGTACTGGCCCTATGGTTATAAATAAGGGCGTTTTCCTTCTCATTTCCATGTGACTTTCCTGTCAGGAACTCTATCCTGAATCTCCTAGCTTCCTACTTCTAAGTGTTGTTTAAGACCTGAAGAGGGTCAGACACTCCCTTCCTAAAATCCTCTACATAAATCTCATGTTTCTGATCCCTATGTTACCACATCTGGAATACCCCAAGGCTCAAATTTAGGACCACTCCTGTTTTCCATATACATTAATGACCTTCCTTTTTGCATTGATGGCCTCTGTCTCTTGTTTGCTGATGATCTCAAGCTTTATCGCAATGTACAGACTCCTGATGACTGTCTTGCTCTTCAAACTAACGTCAATAACCTACTTCAGTGGTGTACATTAAACCATCTCCACCTCAACATCTCCAGGTGTCATGTCGTTTCCTTTTCGCGGAAAAGAAACCCAATTCTTTTTTACTGCAAAGCTGGCGACCAACTCTTAGCCGGACAAACAATGTCCAGGACTTGGGAGTCACGTTTGATTCGAACAGGGATTTTAAAAGTCATATCAAAAGAATTGTGCGTACAGCGTACAGAAATCTTGGATTTATCAGGTGACAGTCCAGGTATTTCTCGAATAATCAGACACTTATTCGCATTTTTGAGACTACGGTAAGATCCTCACTGAAATATGCGGCGATTATTTGGAGCCTCGTAACTCTAGTAAATGAAATCGAGAAAGTTCTAAAAAAGTTCTTAGAAACCTTTTTACAAATCGACTGGTGTTCATATAGCGGAGATCCCGACGGCTGACCTTCTGACATTCTTCAAGATGACCTCTCTGCAATCGAGAAGGAAGGCTCTCCAACTCAAGTTCCTGTACGGCATCATCTATGGAGAGATTGATGATATTCAAATTGTAAACCATAAGTTTCCGTGTCCCACGTTTACCGAGAACAAAATGTGAACAATTTTCACTTTGCAGAATGATGCTGGAAAAAATTCTCCCTTATGTAAAATGTATAGGCTTCACAACTCACTTGAAGAATGTCAGGATATTTCTAATGTAAGTAATAATTTTTTTTCATAAAGCATGTTTTGCAAAACTGTAAATACCACTTGGTAATTATCACTGTAAATACTAACTATAGCAATTCCTGTAACTAGATATAACATCTGTAGGGATGTGCTTACAAATAAATAAATCTCTAAAATCTCATTCCCATCCTTAGATTTCACCATATTTCCTATAGCTGACTGCTCATTTCTCACTCACATAACTATTGATACTTGTTAATTTTCGACATTATTTTTCTTATTGGAAATTCATCTCCGAACTCGTGGTGCGGAAGAAAGTTAAACGTGCTACGGCTTCATTGTGTGTCGCAGTAATGGCGGATGATCATCCACAGGGGTGAGAGCGAACCATTCACCATTAAGAGTTATTCCTCGTGAACGAATAGTTCACGAATAGCCCAACACTAATTTCCACACAGCTTCTGAGAAGCACATTTTGCACAGGATGCAATTCGGCTGCGCCATAACATCTTAGAAGAAATTTTTAGATAAAAAATATAGAATATTTTTTTGTTAAAGTTTTAGTCAACGTGATAGTTCTGTAAAATATATATATATATATATAAATACAGGTAGGCTCAGTTCTGATAGAGCCGTAAGTTTGGAACGTAGGACTAGGACTTGCACTTCGGAGAGTTGAAATGAGCTAGTCGAATATGGTTTCAAAGGGTTTATTTAATTCGTTATAGCCAACACAGGTCTATGATATGAAAAGTAGCTTACATAATTTTTACAAATAATGCTGGATACATTGCGAACACTAAGAAGATCGATACACGAATTACCCAACGTGGTGTTCTGTCTTCTTGGGCTTCTTACATTCCTCATCACTTGCTCTTGCCTCTGGTTTCGATTTTCTCCACTACTGCTTGCGTTCATTCTGCGAATTCCGCGGCATTGTCGAAAATGCTAACCCGTTCACACCAAAACATTTTAAAATTTTTTTAGTTTAAACCACCGTGATATGTTTTTTATATATTTGAATAGATCTCGTCGAGAGCTTTGAAACGATACCACGCACAGCCGTTTTGCACTCACTGTTGTCCAGATAAACCGCGATATTGTCAAAAGTATTCACCGGCTCACAAGAAAACAATTTTTAAAATGTTCAGTTCAAACCACTGCGAAATGTTCGTATGTTTGAATAGATATCGTCGAGAGCTTTAAAACGATACCACGCACAGGCACACCCAGAAATATTACATCATCTCCATGGCGCTGATTACAGGGGGGGGGGGTAGTAATTTTACTGGGGGGGGGTAGTGCTCTCCCAATGTTTTTCATCCTATTCAATTAAACAATCGCTTTGGCCTCATAAGGTGGACCAAGATCCACCTTATTCCTCGCGAACGAATAGTAAACTTTTTTCCCATATTCAGCATTGCTCATTTGGTAAGAAACCGGATTGTCAACCCCCTAATTTGTTTGACATGTTCTCGTGATATGTGGTAAATGTTTACAATAATTATCAAAAATAAAATAAATAAAAATACAGAAACGTATAATCTCTAGCGCCTTTATTAATATATTTATGTTTTGCGCTTCTTACCCCTCCACATCTGATCTCATCGCGCCTGCCCCCCCCCCCCAATAATTTAGTGTAGTTGGCGGCCCTGATCATCTCCCCCGCACATAGGAGCGAGGGGAGCGTCGCGCACATCATGTATTGCGCAGTACGCGAATTGGACTCCATGCTTTTTACAAATATGCTAACACGATTAGTGTGCGGCACGTATTTTGAACGCTATAATGATTTCAATTGGGACCAAATTTTGTCACAGGCGGTGGGCTGTAAGTCGCCCCATACTATTCGCGGAGTTAGACGTAGTTCTACGTCAACAAATTAACTGCTTCATCGATGTGGTAAAAGATCTAAATATTCCACTGCAATTTCAAAACAGAATTTAAAACATTCGCGGCTGAATTTTTCTGCAATAATTTCTACAAAAAGAAAAGAAAACTAATATTTTGTTACTATTGTGATTCCTCCCGCCGTTATGTCTAGCTCGAATCACAAATCAAGTGCCGTTACGGAAAGCGGAAGAATATGAAAATCACTTTTACATGCTAAGACTTGTGAGAAAGTCCGTACGGCATTTCCTGGGAGCAGGTATTTTAATGACGGTCATGATTTGTACCGAATAAACAAACAATTGTTCTTGTAGCAGAAACAAGTAATTCCCTCAGTAGCAGAAGCCTCTTTAGTTCTGCTTGGTGCATGGGTAACTCTCCGGATTTTCGCGACCTTCGTGGGTTGTTGACACACTCTAACGAATACCTGTATTACCCGCAGGCGAAACTGAGAGCAATTTCTTTCCACTGAGTACAGCTCATTCATCGCCGATTGAACTGCGTGTTTTCTGGTATTTTTCGTTCCCAATAACCGAAATAAATCTTACGTACTATATGCGCGGAAGGACGGGGCGCGGGGGGGGGTAGTTTGCAGGCTCACCAGTCCAGTGTCTAGAACGGAAAATTTTTTTGGCGACCTCGTAAATGCACACCCAGGTGCATTAAAAAGGTGCTAAATCGTAGTAAATCAATTTATTTTGTCGCATATTCCATCGTTTTTTAAAAACTTTTTGTGGTACGTCCCGCCTAAAAAAAAATGCAGAGTGGCAAAAAATTAACGAAAATAAATTGAAACAAGGCAAAATGTGGTTAAAGAAAAAGTTTTCTTTATCCACCTTTTGCTACAATAGATAGAATACACTTGTTTACAAGCTTTGGAAAGACGTGTCTGCAGTGATGGTATTTAGTTCTGCTGTGACATTTTTTCTGAAATAAATCGGCATCCTTCCAATCTCACTTTTAACTTCGGAAACAGAAAAAAAAAAAAAAAAAAAAAAAGGCAGCTGGAGGCAAGTTAGGATAGTAAGGAGGGGAGCAGAACACTGCAGCCTGCTTGTAGGCCTGAAAAGTTATAACGAAGTAAATTTCTCCGTCATTTCTGTCCACGCCAGGATTCGAACCCGGATCCCCTCATTCCGGAATAAGTCACTCTACCAATTGAGCTACGCGGACGTTTTATTCTGATTCCTATCCGCCTTTATGTCGTGTGCGTCCTTCTGGCAGGTACGTCACATCTCCTGGTAAGTTACAAAGTCTGCATGCTGATAACTGTGTGACCAGGCACATTGTCATGCAAAAGCCGCCAACGAAGGCTGTAATAATGATGGGCCATATTAATTCCGTATTCACATTAAACTCACTTTCTAGAATTTTCAATGTACATACATATCTCTAAGCTGTTCTCTGAGGTTCAGAGGTTAGCTCCACAAAGAAATACAAACTACCAGATAAATATTTAACTGATTATTTACTTACTGTTGCAGTATCAAACTTTCCCATGCATTTACAGCGATCTTGACACACAACTCGGGCTTCACTGACATCCATCACACGACGTACACAAGACCTTGTATACATAATACTCATAATCTTTTTCTCATGCAGACACTCCTAAATCTGATCTTCCCTTGACTTCCTCTGCCTTTCCTTCATGCCACTTGGGCTAAAAGATTTTCTTAGTAAGCACCTCATCACTCATTCTTTCAACATGTCCAAAATACCGAAGCATATTAGTCTCCACCTTGTTAACAACATTTTGCTTCACATTACACAACGCAACACATCTTCATTCCTCACACGATCAGAACGTGTCTTGCCCCAAAATCCACGCAAGTAACGCATTTCTCCAGCGCACAAACTACTCCTATGTTTCTTCTGTAGTACCCAGGTTTCACGGCCATACATCAGAGTAGGAACAATTACACTTTCATACACAACCATACGGGATTCTCTTGAGTGCCCATCATTCCTTTGACTTTCAATGAAGAATGAAAGTCAAAGGAATGATGGGCTCTCAAGAGAATTTCAGCTATGACTTTCAATGAAGAATGCACTCGTCTACTAATTTCACCATCCAATTAGAATTCTCAATGTTAATTGGAATATTGCGCACTTTGCCCCCCATTTCAGGGCAGAAAGTCGTTTCCTGTCATCCTCTTCGAAGGACGTCTCCATTGAGAATTCTAATTGGATGGTGAAATTAGTAGGCGAGTGAATTCTTCATTGAAAGTCATGGCTGCTTTGGGAGGGTTTCACAGGAATGGTGGTTTCTTAAGAGAGTCCAGCATGGATGTATATGAAAGTGTAATTGTTCCTACTCTGATGTATGGCAGTGAAATCTGGGTGCTACAAAAGAAACGTAGTAGTCGTTTGTGTGCTGGAGAAATGCGTTACTTACCGGGGTTTGTGGCAAGACACGTTCTGATTGTGCGAGTAATGATGTGTTGCAGTTGTGTAATGTGAAGCAAAATGTTGATAGCAAGGTGGATACTAATATGCTTCAGTGGTTTGGCCATGTTGAAAGAATGAGTGATGAGATGCTTACTAAGGAAATTCTTTTAGCCCAAGTGGTAAAAAGGAAAGTCAGAGGAAGTCATGGGAGGGACAGATTCAGGAGTGTCTGCATGAGAAAAAGATTGTGAGTATGAAGTATAGAAGGTCTTGTGTACGTCGTGTGATGGATGTCAGTGAAGCCCGAGTTGTATGTCAAGATCGCTGTAAATGGAAAAGTTTGATTCTTTTTGCCCCATTTAAAACGCTTAAGCCTTCGAAAGTTTTGTGTTCGGGACACAGATTCATCCCCATAAGGTGTACCTAACTCGTTTTCCTCAGCTTTGCCGAAAACTTGATGTTGATTGTTGATTTGCGGTTCCATTCTTTGGTTTTGGTGACGCTTGACACGATGCGAAACAAAAACAAAACAAAACAAAAAAAAAACGTCCGCGCAGAAACTCAGATTAAGGACATCGAGTTTGAGCGTTTGGAGGAACTTCCAAGGTCAGATTTCTGTAATTCTAAAGCGTACTCTCCCGGAGGAGCGATATCCTTTTTATGTATATATTGTATTGTTTTGTATTGAGATGGACTTTAAAATAAAAAAGAGAAAAATTGAAAAAATCCCAACTTTCCAAAGAAAAAAAAAGCCTAAAAATCCCGCTAAATGAATAAGAAAACGATAAATTTTAAAGGAAAAGGGCTCAAAAAGGCGCCAGCACCAGGTTCTGCACCAGAAATAGAAAAAATTAGATAATGAGCACAGAAATCTCAAATAATTAAGAGGAAATTATAACAAAACGCAAACAGAGGCACTTAAAACCTAATGCAATTTTGCAAAAATTTTGATCTAAACAAACAAACAAAAGCCCTTCTCAGTCAAAATAGCACCCCCCCCGAAAAATCACCAAGCAATGGCAGAAAGTGAAGGCCTAACTTGCCTTCGCTTTCTGGGAGAAAGAAATGTTTGCAATTTATTGAATGCTGCATCAATTTCTTCTTGAGATGAAGTTGAAGATCTCTTCCTGGCACTTGCACGTCTGGGAGAGTCTCTTCGAAGGGTCCTACTTGAAGTAGTAGATGATGTGTTAGATGGCTTAGATGAAAAAATCGCTACCTGACAGTAAGTGCTCGGAGATCTAGTATTACCAGTAGTCAACTCCGGGAAGCACTTCGAGCTGCTTCTAGTGTCACAGTATGTACTCAAACGATACGAAACTTCAAACAGAAGTCATCGCTTTTTCCACGTTTATAAGTGAGTCACGGAAAAATTATCATCGTCCGCCACCTGGAATCGAACCCAGGGACTTCGAGTTACGCGCCGGACAATCACTTCGAGCTGCTTCTAGTATCACACTCACTTATAAACGTGGAAAGAGCGATGACTTCTGTTTGATGTTCTTAATCCACGTCAATTGTCGGTACGAAACCGTCTTCACGAGTAACGACCCAGAGTAAGGAAGCCTTTGAGATGTATAACATTGACATCAGCTCACTGTCGTCAAAAATGTTCCTGAATCAGACTGCACATGTCATGGAATACGAGTGGCACCATGTACTTTTCACAGACGAACCCCGTTTCGCTCTTTATCCTGATACTCGACGAGTGCACGTGTGGATGATATCCAGCACACGAATGCAACCAAATTATGTACGGTCGGTCCACTCTTAGCAGCGGAAGTCAGTTTTGGCCTAGGCAGGAGTGTGTTTTAATGGCCGTACTTCCTTGTATGTTTGTCAAGACAAGATTAATGCCTCAGTGTAGCAACACGAGATTATTGTGCCCATTGTGACTCTGTTCACGCTGCTGTTGGACACGCATTCCGTTTTCTCGATGACAGTGCAACCAGTCACCGTGGCCTGGAGCGTGCTTCAGGAGGTGGGAAATCATGGGATTGAATTACAGCTGCCTCCGAGGTCTCCCTAACTCAATCCTATTGAGAACATTCGGGACGCTGTACAGCGACGTCTAGATAACCACGTTCTATACCCCAGTACACTGGCAGACCTCCGTTAAGTGTTGCTTGTAATATAGAACGAACTGCCCCAATCATTCATGAATAATGTCACTGCAAGTACGCCTCATGGGCGTCAAGACGTTTTTCGACACAGAGGTAGTGTTACTGGGTGCTGAAATCCAGAGGTATGGACAATCTCCAAATTTACCATTTTGTCTACATTACAGTGCTACTTTGTTGTATGCAGACATTGCACAATAAATTGTTTTCGTACACGCACACTTTATCGTTTGTGTTACGTAACCTTACTGATGTTATTTCAATGCGTGTTACTTGAGTCAGATACATGTAGCCTCCATTTCATGCAGTATCTCTAACATTTTGTGGCCAGTGTTTTTTTAAAGTATGAAATTGTACAGAAGTTCTTAACCCAGTTTTTATGATGAAATTAGAATAAAAAAATTAATACAAAAGTCGTAATACATGTAAGCTGAAGGTAGTAAACGAAATATTCATGTACGTATATCTTACGTTTTAAATTAGCGTAACTAAAATTGTGTGCCCCCTTATTTTTGAAGCCATTCAAAATTTTGTAATAGTAAATATTTTGAAATTCCTTGTATACGCTTTTTAAGGCCATCTCCTATAGAAAAACTTATAACCGAGGTTCCCCTGTGTGTGTGTGTGTGTGTGTGTGTGTGTGTGTGTGTGTGTGAGAGAGAGAGAGAGAGAGAGAGAGAGAGAGAGAGAGAGAGAGAGAGAGAGAGATACACTCTTAGACAAAAAAAAAAAAAAATCGACTCGCCCCGATAAAATCAACCGTGAACTGTAAAAGCCGGCATGCAAGTGACAGAAGTTTCACCGTCAATGAA
This sequence comes from Macrothele yani, assembly GCA_039090855.1. NCBI lineage: Eukaryota > Metazoa > Arthropoda > Arachnida > Araneae > Macrothelidae > Macrothele > Macrothele yani. The sequence goes on from CM077023.1 coordinate 138,140,794, forward strand.
CGTCCAGGTTGGTCTCAAATCGCGCATTCAGTGGCCGAGATAAGGGCCATCTGGAAATTGAAATTGTTTGATATTAAAGAGTACAGAATTCTTTTTTTTTTTTTTTTTTTTTGTCCATTTCATTGTTGCCATCTGGAAACCGAAATTTGTTGATACTATGGAGAAAACGAGGAAAGAAATTGTTATTTCTTTCACTTAATAACTGCATCGCGAAACCCAAACTATAAAGAAAAAGGTTAGTTTTTGTGCTTCATCGTTAGGATCCAGAAACCTAAATGTCTTGATACAGAAAGAGTAAAAAACGTTGATCTTTTCACTTTATTAGTGCCATCCCAAAGCCGTAATTTGTTGTTATTAAGGTGAGCAAATTAATAAATGAAAATGAAAGAAAGAGAGAAAAATATTATTTGTTTGCTTCATTGTTACCACCCAGAAACGAAAATTTGTTGACATTTCAGAGAAAAAAAAAGACTCCATGCTCTCCTGAAACCAAAATTTGCTGATACTATGGAAAGAAGCGGTGTTTTTTTTTCACACTACATTGCTGACATTTCAAAACTGAAATCTGCTGAATTATGAAAAGCGTCCCGGTCGCGCAGTGGTCTAAGCACTGGCTTCTGACCATTCATCCGAGTTGAGTCCGGGTTCGAATCCCGGTGAGGCATGGATGATGTGTTTGTCTTACAGCACTGGCTTTCCCCTTCCCTGGAACTAGTGGCCCTAAATCAGGGGCGGGCGACTGCTTGTAGCCCATCGAGTTGTTCACGGTTGTCGTTAATGCCCCCCCCTCCCCCCCCCCCCCAAAATAAATTATGAAGAAACAGTTCACGCAGAACCAAAATATAAATTCAGTTCTAACATTTTGGTTCCCTATAAACATTAATCATTGCATTACCGTACTACATGGAAGCATGGCTTCGAGACCCCTTATTTTTGGATTAGCAGCTGTTTGGAAGTCACCGCCTCACAAGAAAGGGGGGGGCAAGAAGGAAAGAAATTCAATGAAGCGATTCAAGAATTAAAGCCACCAAGATGTCGTTATCGGCAAAAAGATTAAATATTAATGTTTGTGAGTGAGAAGCGGATATCAATAACGAGACATCGATAAAACGATGATCGATATAAGAGCCAGTACTACCGATAACAGAGCAGATGCAGCCATGTTTCCAGCTGCTGTTTTTGGCCGTAGTCGTGCATAACGGAAAAGCCTTCGGCAACTTTGCCGCACATTAAGACTGAAATAATAGCTTTCGCGCAGCATGAATAAACACAGAGGCTACCTTCGTTTCCTGCAATTTTCTCTTGTCGATGGGCTCCCATTTTTTTTTTTTTTTTCTGCCTTTCTCTTTGTAGAATATCTTTTTACGTCAATCTGTAAAACTGTCTATTTATAATGCCTTCTTAGTAGCTTTATTTTTGGCAAGATTACGATGTTTATTATCCAACTGTTTTTTCTTTGTTCCAATTTTCCGGTATCAGTTCGTAGATGTTAAAGAAATGGAAACTTCTGTTATTATGAAAAACTTGAAAGTTAACCTCTTTTGTTTTTGAGAACCAGACTTTGGTTCATCTAAAGTAGAATGCTAATCGGACAAAAGTATTAATTAACAAGCCCTAGGCCTATTAATTAATATTTTGTACCCGAGTAAATAGGGCCTTTTAATTAATGCTTTGTGCCTGAATAAAAATGTGACATTTCACTGCTCCAAAACAGGGACGTTGCCGGGGAAGGGGGGGCTTGAGCCCACTCTGAAGTTTGTCTTGCCCACGCTGCTGCCCACCCAGTTCAAAATGTGCCATTTTTCAATATACTTAACCTTAAAATATAATCTGGACTCGCCAAGTCATGGTAAGTCTTGTGTTTTACTTCATGTAGCCCTACGTATTTCCCCCTAGGAACCGCGTTGTTTAAGTCTCCGTAGAAAGGTTATCAAAATAGCATCCCTAGGACCATGAAAATTCAGTTCTCCACTCTTCCAATTTTTTAGTTTAATCCTCATTTTCATGTTTGTATGGGCACGGGGCGAATAAGGAGCGTGGATAGGAATTCACTGAGGGTGGTAATTACTAATTGCTCTGCTGTTTGTTTTCTTTACAAAATTGGGGATCGTAACCCGGAAAGTGGATTCTAAATCTATACTAGCGCTCTTAAGATTGTTCCGGGACAGTGAAAGTGCAGAAAGTGGCTGACGACTGCTTTGTACGGGAGGCGTGTAAGGCAAAGTCGTTGGCTGGAAGGAAGGAAGGAAGTTAAGGTGGGGGGAGGTATTGTGTCTGCGTGGCACAACGTTAAAATTAGATTTGTATAAACAAAAACGACAGTTTCTTTTATACAAATTGTTCAAGTACAGAACTATTTTCGTAAGCAAAAATGGAAAATTTTGAAAAGAAATTTAAGACAATGCATCCAGAGCAAGCAAAAAGTTGAAGGCGACGTTCTACCAACGCTTTTATCTTACACCAGTGGCATAACTAGTCAGATCCATGTATGTATGTGTGTCCAGGTGGAGAAGGTCAGAATTGCACGGATTCTTTTGTAGCCGGTAGTGAAAGGTGTTGCAACGCTCGTGAGCGAGCGTGCACCTTTTCCCTGTATTGGAAGTTGAGAATTAATCGGAGAAGCGAAAAAGAAATGGGATTTAAAAATTAATCAAATGAATGGGAGAGATTTTGGGAGCTGGTGTAAGAATTCATAAATTTTGGATTTTATAAACATCACGCTCCTCAGGTGCTCTACATTTCGCGATTTAATTTTCCCCTTAGATTTTCTTCCGTGGATTCGCGCCTAGGAAGGTCGGAAAAGTACCGCCCCCCCCTCTCCGAGTCGAAGGGCTTCCAGTCGGCCGCTTGCTGTGGCGTGGGACCGCGGGGCATCCTTTCCCATCGGCTACGAGCCAGCAATATTGGGTAAGGTGAAGTAATTCTTCAGGAGAATGTATGGCGGGTAGACATTTTATTGGAGCTCGGCGCCGGTCGTCTTGAGAATTGCTGCACCAAGTCTGGTAGAAAGAATAGCATGGCGCCAGGCAAAGGAAAACCATAGCAGTTTTATGGTAGGAAAATTTGCGACCCAGAAGATCCACGGGCACGGAATTTCCTAGAATTCAGGGGCGGACGCAGATTTTGGACGGGGCGAAGGATGGCTAGTCAGAGTATTGGCGGGAAACCCAGAACAAATCAGATCGGGAAATGATAATTATTTGACCAATCTGTAAATTGGTGGGAGGATCCGGGAAGACCAAATTTTTCGTAGGACTGGAAGAGGAGCGAAAAAAAAGAGATAGCATGGTGAAAAAAGTTGAGGAAGAACTACCGATACGAGGATCGGGGCATTAAGAAAAAAAAAAAAAAAGACGAGTGACACGGGAGGTCGTATCCAGCTTCGCTCTCACTAGCGGGAGATAGAACTATCCCCGAGGATCGAGCATGTGCCCAACAGGGAGAGATGTTCTACATTAACGAACAAAGTGGACTCTGAAATCATGACGGTGATATAAAAGATCCAGGACGGCAGGCTATGTACAAATAAGGAATCTGCATGGAAACTTCGGGAGGAGAATGATACGCCAGCCCTTATCGTGGGATAGAAGGTAGGACATTTCCGACCATAACGGTTTCCTCTCTTTTTATATATTTTGTATGTTGAACCGAAAGTTAAAGAAGAGCATAGTAGAACCTAAGTCAGGGTTGAAAATAAAACCAGCTCTAAATTAATGCTGAGAAAAGTAGGGCAGAAATAGAAGAAATGAAATGGTTGAGTAAAGTAAATACATTGATCAGAGCAGGAAATTGTGGAAATTGTGGGAATCATTTTAAGTAAATTATGTTTCGAAATTTTTCAAATTTATATTAAATTAAAATAAGAAATTAAAGTTAACCTTTAAATAACTAATTTTGATAAAAGGGTCTTCAAGCATATTCATATGACTGAGTGTATTTTTCTAAATTTCAAGCCTTCATCAGGCAAAATAAACATATTTTATTTTCACGTTATTATGAGTCGGCTAAATTTCATTTGAGTGTACAATTTTGTAAAGTAAAAATGTTAATCACGATTGAGAGTTGGATGTGTGAGTAAATGATTTGGAATGAATGTTCAGAAAAGTCCTCCAGTTCAATACTGAGTAGCTTTCAGATCAGTGCTAGTAAAAATTCAAAATTTCTAAGTTAACGAAATATTCGCGAGAAATGAAAAATTAACTAGACGGTTACTTTTAAACATTGCGGCGCTCAGCGGACCCCGATACACGGAACGTCGGCTGGGTGAAACACAACGCCCATCCTCGAATAGCGAGCCTGTGTTTTCTCTAATACTGGGAAAACATAGTTTTTGAAATTCGAGTGATTACCCTTAATGCTAATAGTTATCGCCAGTGCACACACTAGCGGGCACTGGAGGCCGATAGCAAAAGCATTGAAGCCGGCCCGGTGACGCAGTGGTCTAATCGCTGGCTTATGACCATTCGTCATAGAAGAGTCCGGGTTCGAATCTCGTGAGGTATGGATGTTGTGTTTTGTCTTACGGCATGGGCTTTCTCCTTTCCTTGGAACCAGTGACCTTAAATTAGGGACGGGCGACTGCTTATAATCCATTGAGTTGCTCACGGTGGTCGTTTAACCTTCAATTAAAAGGGAAAAAAAGACATTGAAAATTCGTTCTTTCAGTGTTTCGTAAAAAAAAAAAAAGTTGCTATGAAGCTTGCCCCACCAAAAATAATGCTCGCCTACCCGTCGCCCATCCTGATTTCGAAGTCCAGTGACGTCCCTGCTCCAAAAGTGGCTGTTCTTAGACAGAGTGAGGTCAGGTGCATATCTCCAAAGCAAATATTTACCACTGACAAAGAAGAAGAAAAAAATGTGAACATAGCAGGAGTCATGCTATAATGCCATTATTTCACCGACCACTTCATCTTTAAAAATTCTACAAAGTCAAAGCAATCTTTCTCTCAAATGAAAGTGCAAATTTCACGACTTCCTAATGCAATTCAACAAAGCATGTTTTCCATTGGTTTACGAATAACTTATTTGTTTCGATGGAGTTTCAGATTCAGTTCTCATTTTATAAGTTGACAATGATATTTGTTGTGCACGTCAGATTTACACACATACATTTTCGTTATGTAGGTGAAGTGGCCAAGAAAGTGCAATATTTAGGTGGGCCCCCTAAAGTGGCAACATGACGACTATGTCTGGCCTTGTGTCCGTTTGTCACTTGTTCTAAACTCAAAGTACCCCGACAAAGTTCGACGGAATTTTTGTGCGTTGTTCTTTCATGGCCCTCAGATTTAAGAAATCTGAAACCCTCTCAGAGGCATATTTCTGCTTTTGTTTCTGGGTTAAACAATCCCCATTGTCATCCAAAACTAAACGGAGTCTTCCATCCCTAATTTATAGCTACTGGTTAGGGGATTGGGATCGAAACATGTGGTAAACGGTGAAAATACTCCCGGGAAAAAATACCCCCGGAAAAAATACCCCATGAAAACTGAAAAGCGGTAAAATACCCCCGGGAAAAATACCCCCAGAACAAATGGTTCACTGTAAACTGCCACACAGGAACACTGATGTGTGGCAGTGTTCCGGTGTGGCAATTGGTGTGTGGCAGTGTTCCGGTTGGGGGTGGGGGGTATAAAGATTTCCGTTTCTGGGCCTATATTGATAACTGATTTGGGAACTCCAAACGAATTTCGAGAAAATGTTCCATGTAAGCCAAGCGAGAATTGTATTTTAGTTTGAAAAAATAAATTGCCGAGGTAAACTCGGTATGGGGGGGGGGGCGGCTCTACCACCAACTTCCGTAATATTATATTATGGGCCGCTGGGGTCTGTCATTATATCCAGGATGTTCCCCTTGAAGCGTCAGCGAGCTTTGGAGGGGGCTTCCCCAAAGTGTTAAAATGGACGTAGACCTGTAAGCATTAGTACCATACTTCATATAATTATTTTGTACTCGACCACGAATTTTCAGAAGGGTGGGGTGAATTCACCCTCACCCCCAGTTTTTAACAACTCTCCATTTGTAACATCGAGGATAAACTGGCCGACTCTAGAGGTCCAGAATATAAAATTAGGGAAATTGGGGGTGGAGCCCTCCAAACCAAGCATCTCGTATATCTTTTACAGACTTCACCAAATTTCTGGGGAGGGGGGGAAGGGCATACATAGTCTGCCACTAAACACAACATGAAGCATAGAAATTGCGAGCAAATCCCTTACCTTGAACACTTGTCTCGTTCTTAGAAACTTGGGGGAGGGTGAATTCATCCCACCCTGCTGAAAATTCGTGGTCGCGTACAGAATCATTATATATAAAGCATGGTTCTAATGTTTACAGCTCTACGTCCATTTTAACATTTTGGGGGAAGCCCCTCCAAGCTCGCGGACTCTCCAAGGGGGACATCCTGCATACACTGGCAGACTCCAGGGGTCCAGAATATAATATTACGGAAGTTGGGGGTAGATCTTCCCCCAACCAAGTGTACCTCGGGTCCTCGGCAATTTATTTCTTCAAATTAATGTACAATGCTCGCTTGGCTTACATGGAACGTTTTCTCGAAATTCGTTTGGAATTTCCAATTCAGTTCTCAATATAGGCCCAGAAACGGCAATCTTTATACCCCCCCCGCTTTTCAGTTTTCAGGGGTATTTTTACCTACATCCGAAACATGTATGCCTCATCCCTGGATCGTACGATTAGCCAGAAGCCTACTTCTCTGACCACCTGGCCATGGGCTCCCATAGCATAGTTCACAGGAGGTGGCAAACAGAAATTGTAACTACAAATAACATATGCAAACCCCGCGTATACAAATTTCCCAGTGCCTTTTTGTTATCTAACCCCTTTTACCGCACTCTCAACCCACAAATTTAATTGGAAACCAGGAGACCCTAAAACTACGTAAAATAGATGGATAAATGAAACTAGTCAGCGTGTTAGGACAATAAGGATGCAACTTTTGTAGTTCATTTGATCCTTTTAGCCACTTGTGTCGCATGCGCCAGGAAACCTCAGAGAATGGTCATCAAGTATGAAAAAATACCTTCAAGACAAATTTATGAGAAACATTTTGAAAGTCTTTGTCCAGTAGCAAAATAGCTTCTGCAGAGGACGATATATGTATTTTTCATTTCTTCGCTTTTCATACTTTTCCATGTACGCTGTTCTCCAACATGCAACGGAAATTTTCATTTTTTACTTTCTACTACATGTAAGTAAATTCTCGCTGTTTCTACTGGAAATTTCCAACGTTCCTCCTATTTTTTCTGCATAAACGCTCATCTAGAAGTTCTACAGATAAATGAGTAATCAGAATTAATATTATCGTGTGTAAAAATCTCTGTAGTACCCTTCTAAGTACAGAAAGGGCATGATCCGATTTCCAGAGGAGGGAAACTACCCCCTCTTGCCCCCCTCCCCTCTATGGGCGCCCATAAACTTGGCTACCCACTCGATAACTTTAGTTGCAGCATCGATTTAGTATTTAAATTTCATTAAAATTTGGGGCAACTGCTTCGGACTGCACCACTGCTTTCAAATAATAATAAACTATGAACATATTTTTCCAGAGGAAGGTGGAAACGAACTTTATTTAGCTGCAGCGAGCATTTCTTATAAAAACCTTACCTTCACAACTTCGCACTGTTGTCGCTCTTGATTTTTTTTTCTGGGAAATAAAGGTCTAGGTCTTTCTCAGAAGGGGTCTTGGTACCATGCTACAGACAGCTGGAAGCTGGAGAACGTCTGAAAGACAGGTGTTTTCAGGGACTTCCTCTCAACTCCCCACTTCCTTTGTCCCACTTTGGCAGGTTGGCAACCGCTCATTGTGCTACACGGGAAATAGTGACGCACAAACTTCCTGCCGTGGAGGCCACCTGAATTGCGGAGTTACTCCAGAAACCGTCAATATGCATAGTACCGACATCGCAAACATTAAACATTTCGTGACGTCCAAAAATTTTTTCTGCACTTTTGGTTGGCATTTTTTTTTTTTATTTAGGGAAAGGGAAGTTTAACGGATGCCTAAGTATGGCTTGTTTTTTTGTCGTCTCCCATTTCAATACACGAACATCAACCACAACTACCAGAACAACTTTGTAAGCTATATATTATTCCTTCTCACGTGTTAGATAAATGCGTAACATTCCCTAGAACACGGTTCAAGTGTGCATTAACTTCTACAGGACAAGGAGGAAAATGTCTGTTGCCGGGAACTTCAATGTTGATACCGTTGTTTAGGAGGGAAAATACTTCACAGAAAACGAGCAAATCACTTTGCGAAACAATAAAAAATTTTGTTAATGCAATTTTGAATTTAGAAAGAAATTGAAAGCTAAACAACAACATTACTACAGGCGATTTATTTTTCAGATAAAAATCAAAAGTAAAATTTTATACATGTCTGTGCTGCTTTTCAAAGAAACAAAATATGACCTAACGGATCTTATATATTTTTGGGGTCTTACAATGTACTCCGAAGTCGTAAGAGATAAACCGGTAGAATGACCTACTGATAACGTGGTAAAAAATGTTTCTTCTGCTCAAAAATATTGTGTAAATTCAGCTACATTCAAAATTTTGGAGTTTTCTTCCAAAGACGGTAGCTACCGGGGGGGGGGGGGGGGAGCGAGCGATCGGTTGCCTTCCTAGAATGGTCATTCCAGGGGCGTAAATTCATTCTCTACGGAATATAAAAAATAGAAATCGTAACTAAAAAAAGAAAGCTACATCCTTCAGTATTTTCTTTTTAAATACATTAGTTAGTCTCGTACAGAGTTCCATGCAGTTAACCAGAGCACAGAGTAACATACACTATGAGGTGTGAACATCTCATATCCACGAAGGAAATTTTTCAAAACTGTGAATGGAGGCATAGAAAACAATATGTTGATATGCCTAACCTTCATTACCTTTCCGAACATGTCGTTGGGATGAAGAATTAATTAATCATTTGTGCTCTGCCGCAGAAAGTTCTCTGAACGTTTGACCTTGAAGATAATTTTTCCAAGCCCTACCCTTAAAGCTTCTGTGTATTGTTACATTCACTATCCCATACTCATTCGTTCTGCGCTGGTTTGTTTTTCTTTCTGCATTTCTGTAGTATGTTGTATTGTCAGTGCTCACTTAACATTTACTCTTTATTCGGTATTTACAACCTGTGGTTCTTGTGTATTTACCACGTTTTTACATTTTTTATAAAATTATGTCAAAAACCTGAAATACGATGTTTGAACGATCATAACACCTTCGTATAACGGCGGTGTGTGGGAAAGTAAAAAACAAGGATTATTTGAGTGGAACTCGAAGAGGCGTAATTTTAAACTCGAAGAGGCTTAATTTCAGGTCTCGCCCTTTCATATAAGAAAAGTTTGCTACGGTGCTGCTTCCTCCTAGCTTTCTATTGTTAAGCGGATTATTAAGAAGCGTAAAAATGTGAGTGGCTCTTAAGAAGGTAAAGAACCCGAATCGGAGAACAACTACCACAACAGTATCCCACTCTAATATTTAAGAGACACTTTCCAAGCAAGGAACTTCAACCTAACAGTTGCTCATCGGCCTATGAGAAAAGTTTCAAATTAAAATACCCAGATAGGTACAAGATGCAAAAGTTCATGCTTCAATATGCTAGCAAAGAACACTCAAAAAATCATTAGATCCTACTTGCAAGTTTCTTTCACAAACTTGTGAACTTCCGAACTTTTTTCTGGTAATTATTGGTCATTATAATGATCATCGTTATCCCATAATTTTCCTTGATCCGTTATATGAATTTTCAAAATACTTTTGATAACATCATTAAAAAAATTTAAATGTATAAACGACAAAAAAAAAAAAGAAAACCTCTTGCTTTAAGGTAGTTAGTTTTCAAACTAAGACAAGAAAGAAAAACTGCATTTACTGGATTTTTAGAACAGTAAAATAAGGAAACATAATTTATGTACGTCCATATGTAGCCCTCGCTTGACATCTTTTGACCAAGGTATAGATGTAGGCATCTGTTGTTTCTAAATTTACGCCACTCACCTCTAAATCTTCAGTTTTTGTACGAGTAAAAGCATTGTACATCAGTTTTATTTTCGGTAACTTCATCTTTAATCCCATTTCTTTATTCATGCAAAATATGATCCAGGAACTTATTGAAAAGGGTAAAGAAGTGGGATTAAAGATGGACTTTCTGAAAACAAAACTTATGTACAATGCTTTTACAAGAGCTGGAGATTTAGAGGTGGATGGTACAATTTTAGAAGTAGCTGATGCCAACATCTTCCTTGGACAACAGATATCAAGCAAGGACCACGTCGAAGAAGAAACTAATACATGTATAAAACGTCGATGGAGTTCATTTAGAAGAAACAGTACGATTTTCGAGAGCAATTTACATTACAGTGGTGACCAGAATTGTGGATACTTTGAAAATGTCATGTTTTGCAACTTTGCAGGCTTATAGAAAACGTTATATTTCACTAAATGGAAATGTTTGTATACCAATTGACAGAGAATTTAATGCTGAATGCAGTAAAAGAAACAGAATTCAAATATCTTCAGTACAAGAAAAGTTATGCTGCGAATACTCCAGTCATGATAAATCTACATTACAAAATGATTGAGCTGCTTACGATTGCAATGCATATATTATCAGTATTTAGTAGGGTAGCTTTTATTGTTTAAAACAGCAGCACAGCAACGTCTCAATTATCCAACAAGTATTTGAAACTCTGCTTTCGCTATCTCGTGGTTCCAGGAAGCAATTATAGCCTCAGTTGATTGCCTTTTATATGGACGCCTCATTCGTACAAGGTTTTCCAAACGGTGCCACAAATTTTCTATCTGGTTCAGGCCAGGGCTGTTTCCTGGCCAGGTCAAAAATGGAATGCCCTTTGCTGTGAACCACTGTTTGCATATTTGTGCTATGCGGCAGGGAGCTGAATCCTCCTGAAAACGAAATGGTGCATTGTTGGGAAAAAGATCCCTGATGGAAGGTAGCAGTTTTGTTTACAGGATGGTGTCAATGTATTTTCTTGCGGTCAGTGTGCCGTCGATTACATGAAGGCGACCAACACCGTCTGCTAACATACATGCCCAAATCATAACGCTTGTTGGGTGCTTTACATTTGCTTCCATGCAGTCAGGATGTAATTCTCCCTCTCAACGTCTCACATATTTTCTCCAAACACTCCCAAATAAGGATGTCTTACTTTCGTTACTCCAAAATAGCTTTCTTTCACTTATCTTCTGTCCATTTAATGTGTTCTTTTACCCTCTGTAGTCGTTTCTTGTGTTGCTGTAGATTCAGATATGGCTTTTTTTTCTCGGAATTCTACCTCTTAGTCCCATATCTGATAGTTTTCTCCTTATCGTTCTTGAACTGACAAAAATACCAGTTTCACCCTGTTCACCTCTGATGTCCTTGGATGAAATTCTTCTACCCTTGAGATACAGCCTTTTTATTCTTCTGTCATCAGATTTTGTGCACTTTTTTCGGCCTCTTCCTCCTTTGATTTTCAGTGACTTTCTTTTCTGATAACGTAAACACAACTTTCGTATTCCAGATGTCGTCACTGTCCTACCTACTTGCCTTGCAATTTCAGCATAGGAAAGATCCGATCCACGTAATACCACAATCCTGCTTCTTTTTCGTTGGTGTCCAATCAACTCTTTTCTTTGGTGCCATTGCTGTACCTATTATCTACACTTTAAATTTCAAGAAATACTAAAAATATGCACACAATCTCCATTTGCGCTTCACTTATACCGATAACCCTCTTCCTTCTACAGAACAAACAGCAAAACTGACATTTCCCAACTTGACACATGATGTATCGCAGCTACTGCCATTAGATTGGTCTCCAGAACAAGGACTGTGATTGGCCAGTAGGGTTTGCCCTCATATTCCGCTTCTTAACAGAATCACACCTGTGTTTGTTTTTTAGACTAAAGTAAGCATAACTTTTTGTAATGCAGATATTTGATTCTGTTTTTTGTATTAAACTCAGCATTAAATTATCTTTTAATTGATACATAAACATTTGCATTTAGTGAAACATAACATTTCCTATAAGCCTGCAAAGTTGCAAAACATGAAATTTTCAAAAAGTGTCCACAATTTTGCCTATCACTGTATATCTTTAAACAAAATGTTTAATCATCGCATCCTTCTAATTCTTACTTATGTGTCAGAGACATGGATCTCAACTAAAAAAAAAAGAGAGGTTGCGGGCAACTCAAAGGAGTGTGGAGGGTTGCGTACTTGATGTAACCAAGAGAAATGAGAAAAGGAACTTACAAATCAGAAAAATGAGAAGAGTGGATGGCATTATGTCAAAGTCAAGGCCTTCAAGTGGTAATGGGAAGGACATATTGCTAGAAGAAATGACCACACCGTTGGACGATTGAAATACTGTACTCCAGCCAAATTTAACGTGACTATGAGCTGGAAGCTGAAAAGACTGATTCACCGAAAAGATGTCACGATTTCTCATATTAGAGGTACAGTATGCCGGGAAGGAGTGCCACCGTGATGGGCATAAGAACAAAAATGAGCTTCTCGCTCATTGTGTTGTCAGCAATTCCCCCCACCCCACCCCCCCCCACCCATCCCCGGAAAAAAAGGAGTAACGCTGTGCAACCCCAACCCCCAACCCCCACCCCACCCTTCCCCGGAAAAAAGGAGTAACGCTATGCAACCCCCCCCCCCAAAAAAAAGAAATAAACATTTGACTGTACGCCGCTAACCTCCCACCAGCAGTAAATATTATCCGGGTAGACGTAGACCCATTCTAACGTACATGAACGACAGACATAAGGGACAATGACGTCGGTAAAATGCAAATATCTGTATTTTCAGAAACGCGACCGGAACTAAGATCTGCATTTTTTTTAATGTACGCACGCACAACGTTTAAAACAACTACGTATTTCTCAGCCACAGTTCAAGTTCGAATACAAACTTTTAGACTGGAACTTTTGTTATGCAGTGGAAGTATACACTCTGTACCTTTAACTTTATAACCAGGTTAGTTTTGCCGCGAGTATAGACTGGCTACTAAAGGACAGAAAAGGCCCCAAAAGACCATATGAGAGATGGGTGGATGATATTCAAAAGCATACCGGAGTGATATGGAAGAGAGTTGCTCAAGGCTGACCTCCATCAGTCAGAGTGGAGTGAGGAATATCCTTTTCTGAAAATTTTAACTACTTTACAGCAGGAAAAAGGGGGAAAAAATAACTAGATGGTCACAAATGCCACTTATATATTTTGATTTGTTTTCTGCTTATTTGTTTTTCGTTTCTCTCTGACACCAGTCAGCAGAAAGGGTCTCTCGTTTCCGATTTTGGATTGTTAGCTAAATTGAAAAGAAAGAATTTGTTAACTATAGCGTAAACACATGGGCACAGTGCCTATGTCGCATGCGTTACTCGAACCTTTGGATGAGCCATACTACCATGCAGATCCCATTTAAGAGGGGGGGGGGGATACAGCCCCGGGCCTTGTATTTTTAATGGGCTCCAGAATTATGCAGGATGCTTGAAGAATTGACAGAGTTATACAGTTTTTTTTTCGTTTTTTTTTTTAGTTTTCTTTTTGCTTTTTTGCAGATAGCACAGCAAAAACTATTAAAAGCTGCCTCGTGAAAAGAATTTTCTATTTCTTTCTGCTTTTCTTAGGAGGAGTCTGCATAAAATATAGTCTCCCCCTGTCCATCGTCAAATCTTTCGGAAGCATTACAGAAGTATTTTTGCACACATCTGCAATTGGGGGAAATTTTCATACGCTAAAAATTCGTTTGAGTTCATATTATTTATAACTTCAACAAGCTGAACCCAAGCCTCGGGGGGGGGGGGATTGAAGCCGAACTGAACTGGTAACCATTTTTCAACCATGCATTTTTTTCATTTTCTTGCTACCACTGATTCGCCCATGAATCATGAGATACACACTTCAATACGGCGGGGATATTTTTATGGCTTCCTCATCATATCTTGGGAATGTTTTCTCCTGGGCATTTTTATTCATCCACCCATAGCGAAATCTTAGATGTTGCACTAATACTGGGGCCCCAAAATACAGTCCAGCCCCCGGCTTCCTGTCTCCTTAAATGTGCTCTGCTGTAATGTCTAAGCCGCTTGTGACACTCTCAAAGAGTTCGAACATATAACATTTAGCGATTTAGCATGCCTCATGTATTTCTAGATTCGGAGAATCAGAATTAATCTGAGAATACAGCAAATTTTCCAAGGTCTAATGACACAGTTACATATGGTGGCAATGAATACTTAAGCAACTTATGAGAATATTCCTTTTCGTGGTCCTTCTCGCCTCCGTTCGGTCATACAGAATTCTTATCTTTTTCTTTAAAATATTATGGTTTTAAAAAGCATACTCTTTTGTGCCACATATCGGAAAAAATGCACAGTTGGAAAGTATAGACAGAATCTGGACTAGACTTAAGGTTTAATCTATTGAAAATAATTTTCTTGAATGGTCTTCTAGAAACAGAAACATCAAAGCAAATGCCAACAACATTCAGGCTCCCTCAGGCTCCCTCAGGTAATATTGTGCACCGGGAAAACACGTGGGAAACTTTAATCGTACTTCAGCCAATCAGATTCGAGATAAAACTTCCGTTTTCTAGAGGAAGAGATATCGTGCGAAATGCGAATCTTTGTTTACTTCACTGGCAGGGAATAATTTCTTATGCAAGCCACTTTTGTGTGATATCACAAAGCTTCTCTCCCGATTTCATTTTCGTTATCGAAGTAATATTTATCATTCACTATTTGCTGTATCTCCTTGTGTGAGATGTTTTACTGAATCGAAAAGCTCTTTATCTGGCTGGGGCCGAACCAGTGTAGTAAAGCTTACTTGAAATTGGTACAAAGTCTACTGGTGATGCTAAAGGCCTGTATATGCGAGATCTTTAAGACTTTCAGAAGTAGCCATCTGCAAAAATCTAGAGAAAATATTTTCAGAGCCATGAATGTGCCTTTCCTAAGATTCGGACCGGGTCTTATGCCACGTGATAGAAACACCGTAACCGCAAGACTGTCGGAGTATCTGGTACTCAGTGATTCGAAGTAGTAACATCTATCAACCGAGATAATCGTGATGAACGACTTCCAGGTTCGTAATGCTTACTGGTGTCTTTATTCTACCATAACTAATCCTAAGAAAAAGATAAACATCATATGATATCCTGTGATTCGCCTTAACTGACGATACGCAACATAAATTTCCGACATTTTCACTTAAACTGAGTTCGTTGTTAGTTGACCTGCTATTGACAAACAAACATTTTAATGTGAACTCGTTGTCGTTACCCTTTCACCTGTGGAAACTTCTGATCTCTATTCAATCAAAAATATTTTTTATCGTGAGTGATACCGATTATTCATTATGTCACCCAGAAAAAGCATTGCAGGGTGACTTAATGAATAATAATTATTTGTTGTGGTTGATTAAATGAACGATCTTTCTGTGGTTAGAATACCGTGCATTAGACGAATCGAGAAATAGATTTCATGAAACTAGTCTAGGTGTGAGACTAAATGTAAAGACCAGTTAATAAATTGACATTTGGTACTGATTGCAAACCGACCATGTGTCTGTGCGAGGTGAGGGTGTCAGCTCGAAGTTTTGGTTTCAGACAGGCACCCCACAAGCGCCAGTTTTTATTTGCTTTTTTTCACCCCTTAAGGAAGAGGTGTATCCAACAAGAGCTATACGAAAAGCTTCAATTTTTACCCTGAGATTGAAAATTAGATATAATGACTTGTCAGATTACAAGGTCAATGGACCACAAGGTTATGCTCGTCCTGTACTTGACGTGGCTGCATCGTGCCGTCACTACATAATTTCCACAGCAAAGCTACTTAAGCGCCATGTTGCTGTCTCTGCGCCACCGGAATGCGTTCGAATTATTTTTGCAAAACCAGTAGAAATAGCAATCATATATTCCAATAGAGCATTTAAAGCGTTTTGATTTTAATCTCAATTAAGTAAATTTGTGGAATGTTGCAGGGAAATTTATCTGCTCGGCGTAAAGAAATTATTTTATGAAACGCCAGTAATACATATATATTAAATGTTATTTTCTTTTAAATTGACATACAAAAAAAAAAAAAAAAAAAGAGAATTAGCATGCAATTAAATTGATTTTCAAAAGCCCAATAATTGTCCCAGCCTTTCACCATACAAAAATATGCACCATTTTTAGAATCTCCGTTTACTCGACGTAAAGTGTTCGCATAGCTGCTACGTTTTTGAAATTCTAGTTTCACCCTAAATAAAAATTTTCTGTGATGGTAAAGTTCTTCTAGAAGCATGTAATGTAAACGCGAACATAAACTTTGGTTACAAGTTTTCAGCTTCATATCTTGTTTGCACTAAAAATTTTGGACAACACTTTCACTGCGATAGCTTCGGTTTAGATCCTCAATTTACACGTTAGAACGATGACATCACACAGTGACGTCAAAGGTTCATTGCTTGCAACTGAGCAGGGCCGGCTAGAGTCTAGTTTGGCCCTGGACTGAGGCGAGTTGAGCAAGCCTTGTCCTCTGAATGCATGGATGGTTGGTTCCTTATGAAGTCTGCCCCCAGCACATATTACCCCTAATCTCCCACCCCCACCCCAAGCTTTGGGCTAGCCACTTATTCTGTGTAACAGGCTACGAAATCTCCATTACTATTTGTTACCATGGAGGCAGCGATGGACCTTCATGGTCCGTGTGTGTTGAGAAAGTAACTGAATTATGGTACATGAAAGCAATCTTTTCTTTCAAATGCGGTGTTGCTGTAAATTGTACTTTAGTAGGAAGTAAATGACTCGGTACCTTATCTGAGACTCTCAACTATACAAACGATAGTTTTCTTCATCTACACAAGTCATCCTAAGATTACCTTATTTCTGACCAAAAGCTCGCCTTATCTTTCATTTAAATTTTTCACAGTGCTTAGAGTCCGAATTTTGACGTAGGTTATGTGTTCCCCCATATACTTAAAGTATTTGTCGACCCACCCCTGATCGGGATTTGCTGACACGAAGCAAGTGATATCGTATGCAAATATCTGGTACTAGTTTCCTTTTTCTTTCCTTATTCCTGTAACTCCGAATTAGAATTGGCAATACCAGGTGCACTTAAATTTTCAGGAGGAACACAAAACAAGGATTTAAAAAATGCTTTCTCTTGGCTCTGTTTCCACACTTAAAAGGTTACTTCGTCGAGTGTTTAGGGAGTCGCTTCCTTGCTATCATAGCTGATAGAACTGACAATGTGAACTCTATGTATATACAGGGTGTCCGAGAATTATTGGACACATTACAAACTTATATAAAACAAAACATTAATAAATAAATGAATATTTTCACCTTGGTTCTCGCCCTTTGGATTCAACTGCTATAATATATATAGCTAGTGCCGTTAATGCCCACCAGATGGAGACGTCTCAGTAGCTGAGCCCATCTTACGGATTTATGATGTCAGAAGCTGACTTAAAAATACACATAGCACCGTGAATTGTTGGCCCCCGTGGCGTAAAGGTAACGCACTCGGCGCGATACCGGGAGTTATGTTGGTTCGATTCCACAGCGGCGGCTGAAAAACAATTTTTCGGTTGCTGTGTGTTTCTGGAACGTGGAAAGAGCTATGTATTTATTTATTAACTGTCGCCACGTATTTGGAATATTTTCAACAAAACATTAAACAGATAGAAAGAAACTGACTGTACTGACTTACAATGTAACTGCACAAGTTAATAAATTTTGATGTGAGATCCCTTGGTTGCTCGTAGTACGTCCAAGCGATACTCGATTTCATGCCATGTATTGGCAAGCATCTGAGGAGTTATGAAATTAATAGCAGCTGTGATACGCTGCTTCAGTTCCTGCAAATCAGTACAAGGCGTCAGATAGACAACAAGGCGTCAGATAGACACGATCCTTCACATAACCCCACATGAAATAATCCAATGGAGTTAGATCTGGAGAGCGAGGAGGCCACGGAATGGGACCACCACGCCCAATCCATCTGTTGGGGAAATGCTCATTTAGGCACTTACGTACACATGTTGACCAATGCGGAGGAAAATGACGTCAAATCTTTTGATCTGGGGTATAGCGAAATTTTCTAGCATAACCAAGTAAATGCCACCATTTATGGTGTTTTCGCAGAAGAAGAAAGGGCTATTCTAATCACTTCTCTTTTTGATAGGGCACATCACATATTAACTTTTAGAGAATCACGTTCCAGTTCAATAGCAGCCTGAAGCGGTTCACTGCCCCATATCCTACAGTTATGACGATTCACAATACCTGATACATGAAATGTGGATTCATCACTAAAAATTACAGTACTGAGAAACTTTTCGTCGTTTTCCACTCGATTCAGCATATCCACAGCGAAATTGTATCGCAGAGTGTGATCATTTACATGCATCTTTTGCACTATTCGAATTTTGTAAGCATAAAACTTTAATTTCTTGTGCAAGATATCGTGAACTGTCGATTTCGGAATGTACAGTTCTCTGCTTGCTTTACGAACGGATTTCCTGGGGCTTCGTCGGAAACTGTCATTAACTTGGTCAACCGTCTCACCGCTGACGCTAGTCCTACCGGCTCCTCCACGATGTTCCATATTGCCAGCTTCTTTAAACTGTTTCCTGCCGCCCCGGTGGCGCAGTGGTTTAAGGCGTTGGCCCCTGATCATTCGTCCGTAAGGGGTACGGGTTCGAATCCCGGTCAGGCATGGATGTTGTGTTTGTCTTACGGCACTGGCTCTCTCCCTTCCCTGGAACCAGTGACCCTAAATTAGGGACGGGCGACTGCTTATAGCCCATTGAGTTGCTCACGGTGGTCGTTAAACCTCCAATAAATAAAAACAAAAAAAACTGTTTCCTCCACCGCTTAATTGAATTCGTTGACGAAGGATTACAACCATACTCTAAACGGTACCGTCTTTTAACTTAAATGACAGACTTTATTTTCGCAAGCCATAACGCACACATCGCCTTCTGCTTTACGGATGACATGACTACTGATTGCGCATTTGTCATACATTCCTCATCAGGCCACACCTAGCGCCATCTATCGGATTCTGGGAATAACAATTCTGCAAAACAAAAATATAGAAACCGTGTTAGTAATACGTGACATATAAAAACAGACAATGCTCATAGTTTTTCTTTTTTTGTACATAATTTTGTAATGTGTCTAATAATTCTCGGACACCCTGTATTTCAATACTTTCTGAATGGTGGTGTATAAAACATCACTTTCAATGTGCAATTTCCACTTACGTAGGCTGATCTCTTTCCAAAGTACGGGAGTATTTAAGTAACAAACTTACGATATCCAAAGTACTAAATCATACTATTTCAATTGAATATTTCAAGGCTACATATAAAATGATTCCATTTAATTCACAATTTTTTTTTAATTGGGGGTTTAACGATAACCGTGAGCAACTCGATGGGATAGAAGCAGTCGCCCGTTCCAAATTTAGGACCAATGGTTCTACGGAAGGTAGAAAGCCAGTGCCGTAAGACAAATAAAACATCCATGCCTCACCGGGATTTGAATCCGGTCCCATCTTGCGAGAATGGCCAGAAGCCAATTTACAAAAACGATAGGATTCATATTAAAATGCTACCCAGAGGCGCGGGCTTCTGGCTAATCATCCGAGTTAGGCCGGGATCAGCCCCAAATGAAGCAGAGCGCTGCAGTTGTGCTTCTGGTTCCGTTCTTTTTCTTGAACATGTGTTTCTGAATTCGGGATGAGAGACTCCTTGTAGACTCTGACGCGCAGAGGTATTTAAACCCCGAACAAGAAACACTAAAATGAACGACAAAAATTCCTTTATTCACATGCAGATGCAGTAGTTCTCTTGTGCTGTCAAGAAATGGTGTAATCTGAGTGTTGCGTTTGTTCACGTACCACAAGGGGCACGTGCAGAGATAAGTCTGGAAATAACATCATGAATGCAATAGTGTGGAATTTTTCCATCTTTCACCACTGCAGATATTCAATTCACTTGAAAACTAAAATTTCAGTCGAAGCGGATCATAGGGTATCAAGCAGCTTTCAACCTCACCCGTTGACCCATTGACATGTATTCCGCTTCCCTTTGTGACCACTGAACAACAGTGATTGATTTATAGGCTCACTGTCACAATTACCAGATGTTATCAAGAGAATCCATGCATGAAATCAGTAAGAAAGCGAAACCCATACGTGACCGTCGGCTCTTGTTCAAATCGCGCAATTTCATTACTTCGATTATCATTCTTATTATTACTGTAAAAAGTGTAGGGGAAACTTCTATCTCCGGGTAAAATCACTTTACAGGAACAAACCTCGTGACTGTAACAGTTTGCGGTCGAAAAGTTAATTTCAGTCGATGCAACCCTTACGCAAGTACACATTACTATACAATAACAGACCAGAACGGATTTGGTTTTTTTCCTACGGTGAGATTTATGTTCCGATATTTATTTCCTTGAAGACTTGATGGCACCAAAGTTATATGAGACGACTGAATGCCATGCACTGGATGTCACACGTGCAAAATTAAAGCAAAATGATTAAAGTTTTCAATAGACCTGCCCAGTATTTTTTTTTTTTTTTCTGTTCGGGGTTTAAAGACAGCTGTGAGCAACTCGAAGGGCTATAGGCAGTCACCCGTCCCTAATGTAGGACCACTACCTACGGGAAAGGTATAGAGCCAGTGCCGTAAGGTAAACACAACATCCATGCCTCAGCCGGGATTCGAACCCGTACCCATCTCGGATTAATGATCATAAGCCAGCGCTTAAACCACTGAGTCACCGGGGCGGCGTAAACAAAAGTATTACGACATCTAAGTCTAACGGAAAAAAAAAAGAGAATTTATTAGCCGAAATCAGTACACAGTCGACCCACCTTTAACAGTTATGACTGCAGTGACTCTTTTAGGAAAGCTGTCCACGCGATACCGGTAGGTCTGTACCAGAAATTTTCTTCATTCCTCCTGCAAATCTTCTGCTAAAGCCGCGGTAGAGGAAGGTCTTACAGGCCGAGATCGGATCTAGCGTTTCAGCTTGTCCTACAGATATTCGATTAGTTTTAGATCAGACTTTGAGCCGGACAGCTTTTTCCCAGTCCAAAACTTGGACATCCTGCTCCTCAAACTAGGTCTGGACAGAACTTGCAGTCTGGGAAAGCCCTCGATCTTCTTGAAACAGGCAGGAATCTGTGTCGAAGTATTGCCACAGCATAAGCAGCGTGGAATAGTTCAGAATGTTTTCGTGCCTGGCGGCCTTTAGGATGGAGGGCACCTCAACTAAAACCGAGACCTTCCCAACAGAAACAGCCTCACACCATCGTAAATCTCCCTCCAAACTTGACTGTAGGGATAATGCAGTCCACCTGACAGCATTCCAAGGCAAACTCCATACCCAAATATGTCCACCCCAACGAACAAGTAGTAGCGTTATTCGTCACTTCGCGTGACCCTCTTCCACTCTTCTGTTGTACACAAGAGGTGAGCAAGGCACCACTGCAGTCGTCATCTGGTATTGCCTGGAGTGAAGTAGAATTTGTGCGCAGCTGACCTGTCATGGTAACCGTGGGCATGCAGTTCCCCACGGACGGGTTGTTCTGGTACAAATGGCTGTTGCATTGTCTTGTACGATGTCATTGGCCAGGCCTTTGGTGGTGAACGTGCGGGCCTTCATCACATTCCACAATAAGCATCGTTTGACATGATCACTTAGTTTATGCGGCCTAACTGAGCGCGGCTTTGTTGTAGTGGTACCGTCTGCTTCCCATTGCTGGAGAACACGAGCGACAGCGGATTTCGGGAATCCCAGAAGAGCGGCGATTTTACACACTGGTTGCTTTACACAGGTAGCATGGGTGCATGTGCAAGGTTAACCACACGAGGCTATGGATTCCAACTGTCAAGTCGGATGTTACAGAAAGGGGGAGACGGTGAACTGTTCTGGAGCGCGTTTACGCGAGACACCTTGGAGTCCCTTATATCTATTGAGGTGTTCATCACCACACAAGGCTATGTTGACGTACGTACCGACCACCTGCATCCGCTCATGGCTATGCAGTTCTCACAGCAAGATGTCTTCTTTCAGCAACACAATGTCCCGTCTCATCCCCCTTTTTGGCAAAGGACTGCTTGGAGGAACATTCCAGTGAGTTCACAAACCTCGAATGGCACTCTTATTCTCCGGATTTGAAACCAATTGAGCATCTGTAGGGCGATGCAAACCTACCATCCGCACTTATTGGCGCTTTACTGACAGCTGTCATGGAATCATGTAACGCGAACCTTTCCTAAACTTGGTAGCGTACATACCACGACATATTGCTGATGCTGTGAGTGTGAAAATGGGCCAACGCATTACTAGTTGCGAATGTTCAAGAAATTGTTCTTTTAGTGTATTTGTTGATTTTTGTCGCATAAATCGTCTCAAATTATTATCCAGTGGTACTGCTACATCAGTAATGACAGTTTCATTCTGTTTCTTGTAATACCGTTGTATATCTGAACGCCTGGCCAAGATCCACGGTCACAATAGAACTTGTATTTGTTGTCATCTAAAAATTCGGCGTGACGATATTGTTTTGTTGCTGTTTTTAATTTCTTAGCTTAAAAACTCCCTTGAAAATCGATGACTAAGAGGAATCGCCCATCCCTGTACCGTTTCTAAATGAATGCGATAGATAAGCCTAAAGAACATACACAAAACCGTCATCTCGTCCTCGATTCAAACTCAAACTCTCTGCACGAGACGTAACTAGGCCACCCAGCGGCGGCGACGTTAATTCTAATAAAACCCAGTCCTTTGTTTCAAGTGACAATGGATGTCAAATGTTTTCCCGTGTTATAATGTCAAATAAATCTTTGACACAAAGTAATTTTGTTGTCGCGATCGGAACATCTCTATTTTGCTTTTGAATGAACACATTTCTTCCTTTGCTAAGTCTGCTTGTAAGAAAGCTGAGATTTCTCTTTAGGAATTATATTACTTTTCTCTGAGCAACTTTTGACTCTGTATAAAGAACAAGTGCGTAGAAATGCAGCTCATCTTGTTAACAACCCGGCATTTACTAATTTCCTTCAATCCCGTTCTCCTACATAGGTGGGCAGTCGCAATTCGGCGCAACTTCAGCTTTATTATCATGGGCATTGCTCTTAAGAGTTAATTTTTTTTTATCGTTACTATCATAGATATTTCTCTTAAGAGTTAATTTTTTTATCGTTACTATCATAGATATTGCTCTTAAGAGTTAGCACACATCTTCCCGCCTCCTGCAGCTTTTCATTGCATTTTGAGTAACACCCTGCATCTGTATGGTATGTCATATACACCGCTGGCCACCCAAAATGGAACACCAAGAAGGAAGCATCCGATTGTCCTGAAATTCGCAGCATGCGTCGCCCGCGAGAGGACATGCAAACGATTAGCATTGCAGGTCATATGCAAATCATGTGCGCCCGGCACGCCACCAAGAAGCACTATCAAAAGGGTGCACAGAAGGCGGGGTGTAAGTAGTGGAAGTGTGTTGTTCGTGCTGCCGGACCTGTGCGTGGGAAGCTTTCTGATGCCTCTTCGCAGAATACGGTAGTCATTCCAGCACATTTCGGAGTTCGACAGAGGACGAATAGTGGCTTATCGCGACAGCGGTTTATCGTACCGAGACATCGGCGCCCGTGTGGGACGACATCCAGCCACAGTGAGGCGAGTATGGATTCGATGGGTGCAGGAAGGACGGACGGACCGACGTGAGCGATTGCCGCAGCCGCGGCACACCACCGAATTAGAGGACCGGCATGTTGTGCGGCGGGCATTGAAGGCTCGCACAGCCACATCACGAACGTTAGCGCAGGAATTAGGGTGTGTTGCGCAACAACCTGTGTCAGCACGTACCGTTCGACGTCGTCTGCAGGAGCGGAGAGTTGTCGCACTGCGCCCATTGCTCCAATTAACATTGACGTTACACCACCGGCGAGTGCGCCGACAGTGAGCCGTTGAACGCCGCACCTGGGCTACGGAATGGCACGACATTATCTTCTCCAACGAATCGCGCTTCTTCCTGCAATACCACGATGGTCGGATCCGCGCGTGGCGGCACTACGGCGAGAGACTGTATAACGCCTGCATTATGAATCGCCATACCGGTCCGTCGCCTGGCGTTATGCTTTGGGACGCAATTGGATATGACACCCGCACCCCTCTGGTACGCATCGCGAGTACACTCAACAGTCACCACTACATCTCCGACGTTTTGGAGCCTGTAGTCCTCCCTTACCTACAGGACCTGCCAGCGGCCACGTTTCAACAGGACAATGAGCGCCCGCACGTGGCACGCATCGTGCAACAATTCTTCACGGCCCACCGGGTGCCACTGCTGCCGTGGCCTGCCTATTCTCCCGATACGTCGCCCATCGAACACGTCTGGTCGCTGATCGGCAACCGAGTGGCCCGGCAAGCACCACCCGCGGCTACGCCTGATGAACTGTGGCAACGTGTGGAAGCAGCCTGGACCGACATACCTCAAGCCCACATCCAAAGCCTCTTTCGTTAAATGCCGCGGCGTGTAGCTGCCGTTGTTGCCAGTCACGGGGGCCACACGAACTATTGATGTCTGCGTGTTCCGCAAGTCGCACGGGCCTGTAAGCTCAATCGTTTCATCTTTGTATCTGTTGTTATGTGTCCAGTAAATCTGGCTTTGCTATCTCGTATCCTTCTTGGTGTTGCATTTTGGGTGGCCAGCAGTATAGATGGCTTTACCAAAGCATTCTCTAAAACTTTGTAATGAAAACTGTAAAATTTTTTGCCCAACAAATTCAATTTGAAACAAAAATATTCGTAGGCTTATGCTCCTTTCAACAGAAAAAAAATAATGAATCTGAATATTGGCCCTGTATAACGTAATCCTTTTTCTTGAGCAAGATTTGTGTTACGCTATGTCTAAAACCATGTCTAAGGAAATGTTAAACTAAATGAGAATACGATGCAATAGTTTCTAATTAAGCTTTTACGGCCATACGAAACATATACAGAAGAGACATATACAGTATGTCTCTTCTGTATATGTTTCGGCCATACGAAACATATACAGAAGTCAAACTTATGATAACCTTTTATTGGTCCAGCAATATTTGAAGAACTCCAGAATATGGCACTACAAGTTGTAAATTTCACATTTATCTTAACAGCGATCGAACATCTCCACACACACACACACACACACACACACACACACACACACACACACATACACATACACTAAGCAATATCACTTTAAGTTTGGAAAGTGTAAAGGAGAGCAAACTCAAATTTACAGAGGAAAAGGAACTAAAAATGAAAGTTATTTTAGAATATACGTCACACCGGTTATGGTGTTACATGGCTATACACTGGGCTCATCAGGCCTTCACTTGTAATGAAATTGAATGGTTCCGGGCTTTTATCTCTAAATGAAAACTCACTCTTCTGCAGTGGTGCAGAAGAGTGAGTTTTCATTGAATGCCGTATATGGGGAAGGTCACATATGAGCGTTGTCCTGATTTCTTTATTGTTCTTTATATTATTTACACATTGATCTGTTCCTGCTTATTGTATCAGGCTTCTTCCTCGGTTACCTCGCTGCTCAGTTTCTCTTTCCAAACTTGAGTTCTGCTTTGATCGGACATTCTAAATCCTTACCCCAAATCCTCCATCCTTCATCTTGGCAGCGGACATTCTAAATCCCCACCCCAAATCCTTTCCTTTCACCAGATCAAACTCCAAGTCAAACTTCAGTCTCAGATCAAACTCCCCTCTCTGTTTTCTTCCTGCCCTGAAAAAAGCGCGGGCTACTTCACTTAGTCCACTTTGCGTGTCCTTCCTCTTTCAGACCATCTTGTCAGTAGCTCTATGTTTATTATCGCCACTTTGACCCATCGTGAGGAATCCCTCATTAAAACCCAAAGCGGTAAGAAAAAGCTATGTGCTTAAACACTCTCTCTACGTGAACGGTGTGCCGTAAAATCATTTCCAGGACGATACTGTAAAGTGATATAAGATGTGCCATATAAAGAGTAGATTGCAGGGAGAATTGCTACTAATAGTATTTCCTCCGGAAGACTAGAGGGAATGGTCCTCTCCTTCCTCTCATTGATACGACAGGCAAAAACTAGTGGAATTGGACAAAATTAGTATCTCCCCAAGAACTGACGAAAACTTGAAATGATTTTAACTTATAAGATGATATTACAGATGGTTATTAATGTTAACTTTCGCTGAAATTAATGAGCCTAGGGTTGCAATGGGGGAATTTTCCATTGCAGAGATTCCCAAGCTAAGGTTCACGAACTCGGCGGAAAATTTTCGTTATGACGGATGATTTTTTTGTTTGTTATTTGAACCTTTAAAAAGCTTAATGTAATCATTCAATCTTGCCGTGGTTGGCATACTTACTTATATGCTCTTAATAAATTATATGTAATGGTGCCGATGAATAAATAAAAATCGATTGTTAAAATAGCATATCGCAATATTTTATTTGTGATATCGAAAGAATGCGTTTGGAACTTAATTATTCCTACTGCGTTGAACTGTACATCGTAAAAGAAAGTGATGTTGCAATATCGACTTCGTAGCAACGAGTAATAGTTGTCAAAAGAACTATATATACATTGATGCGAAAAAAGTTATCGCTATGCAAGCCGCGGATGGCTTAGTGGTTAGTGTTTCAGACTGTCGATGCTGGGTCCCCAGGTTCAAGCCTGGGCTGATCTTTCAGAGATGGTGTGATTTACTAACAATCGCTGAATATCCGCCGTGCATCGGACGAGCACGTAAAGTGACGGCCCCCAGGTTGGACCCACTGGTAAAATGGGTATCCTTTCCTATGTCCCCCCTGAAATTCTCTCACCCATCTATGTGCAATATCGTACTTGTACGGTGGCGCCATCTACTGTACTCTAATCTCACTACAAACTGTTCTGTCAAAGTCGCTAGACTTGCTCTCATTCCTTCCGTTTCTGTGTCCTGCCCAAAAGGCGATCTCGCTGTAGGTGGCTGGGACCTAAACTCTACTCCCTGTGGACGGAAGTCCTACATAAAAAATGACAAATCCTGCATCCTCACTGTGTCTGACTGAATATACTGCGGCGTTATCGCTATGCATGGAAGCGAGTTGGAGCCACGTTCTTTGATAATTCTTCTTAACTCTGGGTTAGTTTTGCATTAAGAACACCTGCTTAATAATGCGTTGGTCCACCTTTCTGTGCAAAACCCCGGATCGCAGACGCATAGGAACAGATTCTACAAGGTGTCGAATATTCTCTATGCGTAACGTGACCCATGTCCGCTGCAGCGGCTCCGTCAATTCACGCTCATTCCGTGGAGGAAGATCAGCAGTTCTCACACCCCGTTCTAACATATCCCATAAAGGTTGCAATCATGGGAGTTTGGGGGCCAAGGCAATGTGGCGAATTCGTTGTTTTGCTCCCCTAACCACTTAGTTGGTATACGAGCCCGATGAGAGAGTGCGTTGCAATGTTGAAAGATGGCACTGTGGTCGGGGTAAACCTCCTACATATATGGATGAAGATGATCGGCTAACAGGTCCCTGTAGCGTCTACCATTCAGTGTTTCTGGGATGATAACCAACGGGCCTAGGGCTCCCCTGGAAAAAGCTCCCTAAACAAGAACACCACCTCCACCGGCCTGTTGAATCCCAACTGTGCAACCAGGGGATAGAGTTTCATGCTATTTGCGCCATATGCAAACCCGACCGGCAGCATGGTGCAACAGGAAACGGGTCTCATCACTCTAGACGAGAGTTTTAGTCTACTCCAGATGACCTTCTTCCATCTGCAGAGGGCCCCTGCCGACGTTCCTTATTACACGCGAGGCGTTTTTTGCGATGACTGGGCGTCATCATGGTTACCCTGGTTGGTTTCCGATTGTGCAACCTCTGGTGAAGCAAGGTACGGTGCATGGTACATGTGGAAATAGGTCGAACTGCACCACTCTTGTACGTCGTTGCTGAAATACCAGTCGTGACACTTGACGCTCACCTCTATGATCAACCGCTCGCGGCTGACCAATTGGAGCCCTTCTCCTGGATGCCTGTGGTCAAGGGTGCTTGATACAGTAATACGGGACCATCCAACAAGTGAATCTGTTTCTGAGACACTGGCACTTGCACTTCAGGCCCCAACTGTCTGGCTGAGGCCAGATTAGTTTCCATCGCTACGTTTCTCCATTACTTACAAAGGTTTACTGATTACGTGCCACCCCCGGTGGCGCAATGGTCTAAGCGATGACTTCTGATCATTCGTCCGAAAGGGGTCCGGGTTCGAATCCCGGTGAGGCATGGATGTTGTGTTTGTCTTACGGCACTGGCTCTCTCCCTTCCATGGAACCAGTGACCCTAAATTAGGGACGGGCAACTGCTTATGCTTATAGCCCTTTGAGTTGCTCACGGTGGTCGTTAAACCTCTAATAAAAAAAAAAATTACTGATTACGTACTGAAGATAGGTGTGCACAATTTATAGTACCCACACGTGACGTTAATATCGCGTGGTTCGTCGTTATCGCTCCGAATGTGTAAAACGGGGTGTTCTTAATGCAAAGCTAACTCAGTGTAAAAGTTAAGTAAAATTTGTGTTGCTATCTTTTTTCCTGAAAGGAGTTGAAAAATATATAAGTAAATAGTGAAAAGTTATGCAAATCAAGTCTTGTTAAATTAATAAGCAAAATATTATTTTCAGAATAACTCATTAAAACTTTGTAGTAAGAAAAAGAATCGTTGCGATGTTTTTATTTTCGGCAAGGTTTAGATTGCTTGGAGAAGGGGCGCATATTTATTTTTTGAAACGTACTCCACTAACTAAATATAAGAACTTATTAACCTGCCCTTTAAAATTCGGCAGTCGTGTTATAAATATAGGGAACTGAGTCCAAAGTATCTTCTCTTTTGTTGGGAAAGACGAGCAGCTGCGTTTCGTCTGATCAGCGCTCCGTTAGAAGAGCGGTGGATGCCTCTGAAGTCATGGATGTTTTTGTCCTTTAATAGCGCTGAAGCTTCACGTGCGTGAGCAGATGAAGCTTCAGTTCCTATTTTCCCCATGCAGGTAAACATCCATCGGTGACGTATTCTGGACGAACGGTCAACAACAGGTGACAACGGCTCCATGGATCAATGGATTCTCTAGGTGGGTGGGGTTAGCGTACCACACCACGTGACTTTTCAGCTTCCGCCTATGTAGCTCCGAGGATGCTCCGGAGTTAGAGCACCTATCTGACAGGCAATAGCTTTCAAATGCCGCATTTTTTTGCAATGCTATGGCCCAGTGAACACATTCACCGAACAAGCATCACAATATTCACATTGGGGTTGTCGCCCGTGCGCTGTGCAGACGGCTTCTATTCGGTGGGACCCAAGAATGGGTGAGCATCATTTTATTAAATAAAACGGCAGCGGCCCTATTAAATTTCTGTTACCAGTTGCTGATTGAGAGATAAATTAGGCTTCGTCTACTAATAACCTTAATTTTGAACTTCCGATGTCACTGCTTATGCTATTTTCAATTCTAAATTCTCAAATGGAAGCTGGTTTATTCGTTTCCCAAAATGGTTTGTACTTCATTGTTTATAGCAGCAGCATCCTGGTTTTCAGAAAATTCTACAAAAGGACTTAGTGCTAAAACACAGGCAGATTATTTCCAGTATTCATTTGGAGTTTCCAGTAAGTATCATCGTTTGGTAAGAAATTCTTGTTTTTTCTTGCTCTTCCCGGTCGTTTTAAAGCAACCCTTGTAATGAGCGTAAGAAATAATTATTTTAGCAAGGATTTACCATTTACAACTTCATACAAAATTGGCTATCTTAACGTTTCAAAATAACCATCTTGGGAAATGAAAAACTTGCTTTTATTTTATTGCTCGTCTTTGTCCCCAATGATTTAAATTTACCTTTAGTATTTGGTTAGAAGCACATTTTGCGTACATCATGATTATACGTTTTGAAATTTTATTTTTCTGCGGAAATTCGTAGATTAAATGCTAAAACACCAAACTGAATTAATTCATATGCCATTACGGTTTTCATTCATGCTGTTCCGCACGGCCGAATTTCGTGATGCTTCATTAAAAATGAAGTACATATTGCACAAATGTTCGCCTTTGAAACTGTAAAATTTGAATGTTCTGATAAAAAAAATTCTTAAAGGTTTCGTGGACATTTATATAAAACATTAATTAACTTCTGGTTAATTTATGTTTCATAATCAGGCTTTCCAATTGCCTCAGCTGAATGTCAAAAAGATTTCCTGTTGGCGTTATTTAATTTAATGAAGAATAAATGAAATGAACCAAAGGAATTTTCTGTAAGCTCTATTCAAACACATCGAACTATGTTTTATTACGCCCAAGAGATACATAACAGTTTGAAATCCAAATTTCAAAAATTAATTGTCCAAATTCGGATCAATATTATGAAATTCGGCGTCTTGGAATTTAAAAATTCCGTGTACAGCATGCTCCGACCTTTATCTAGCGTAAGCAATGCGTTAAAAGACGAATATATTTCTTATTAGCATTTGTTTCGATAGCTCATTGGAGTCTCCTGGAGACTAAGATTATACTGTAACGTCGTTTCTTTATGAAGTCCAAATTTCAAAAATTTGTTCCACAAATTCAGATCAATAGTATGAAATTCTGCGTCTAGAAACTGAACTGAAAAAAGGTTATGCAATTTTAAATGTGATTAAAAATTCCGTATTCAACATGCTCTGACCTTTATCCAGCATAAACAGTGCGTTAAAAAGAAGATTATACTTTTTATTAGTATTCGTTCCGATCGCTCTTTGGAATTCCATCGATTAATCTGTAACTTTTCGTATCAGTCATTTCTTCATGAAGTAAAAGAGTACTAAAGGCCAGAAAAAGTGGTGGAATTTATTTTTGTAAGTATTGCTATCTTTATAGAAGTTTTTTAGATAAAAGAGTAAATTAGATCTCTTACGGAAGAACAAGCATGATACTAACATCTCACCCAAAACTAAAACCTGTGCTTTCTTCTCAACAAGATACATTTTAAATTACTATCTACACTGTGAAAAGAGTTGACATGCAAAAATGATTTCATAACTAGTAACTTGTTCTGTGAAAGCTCAAAGAAAAATCAGTTGGGCTATGAAAAGACTTCTCATGCATTTAGCGAAATATTCTGACTTTAAAAAATATATAGATCTCTGTAGTTTCGATTTTAATTGGAGTTTTGTTGAACTTCTCTCATTGGTACTGCTGTGATATTCTGTCATTCTGCTTTACAACCATTTACTCATTAAAGAAGAATTCTCATGGAGCGAAAAAAAAATCAGATACCTTACTCAGAAATACAGTGCACAAACATAAACAATAAAAAAAGGACACAAATGTGCTTTGTTTGCGCAAACAATCAAACACACATTGATAAAATTGTATACTGGAAAATAGATGAAGTATTTATTGATAGTATGATCATCATGAAATTGCCGCCCCGGTGGCGCAGTGGTCTAAGCGATGGCTTCTGGTCATTCGTCCGAGATGGGGTCCGGGTTCGAATTCCGGCGAGGCATGGATGTTGTATTTGTCTTACGCCACTGTCTTTCTTCCTTCCCTGGAACCAGTGGCCCTAAATTAGGACGGGCGACTGATCATAGCCCATCGAGTTGCTCACGATTGTTAAATTTTCAAGCAACAGAAAAAAAAAAAAAAGAAAAAAGAATGAGATTTTAGGGGATGAGGCTCTCATGTGGTTCTAGATTACCAAAAAATGAGTGCGAGATGCGATACCCGCACACGAATATTTATGATTCGTTTTTGTTGTTACCTTCCAATTTTACATCTTCGCTCCTGTTTCATCTCTTACTATTGCAGTTTCCCTATTGCTAGCCTCATTGCATTCTAACACTTAACTTTTTAAAATTAATTTTAACTAATATTTTCACGGTATACATATCGTTCAATAGTTTAGTTTCATAAACTGTGATACTGTAATTCGTTTACTATTTATCCGATTTTACCTTTTATTCTTTTTTTATTTTTCACGCAACTAAAGGAAAATGGACATAAAGCATTCAGCGGATTTGTTTAGTAAATCTTTTTTTTTTTTTTTTTTTTTTTTTTAATGCTGAAATTTTTTCTGAGCTTTCTCACTTTCGAAGATAAATTTACTACAATTTTTTGGAAACACCAATATTTACTTCGTGCCACGAAATATTTAAATTTCGATGCTCGCATTTCCTGTAGGACGTTCTACGTACAACGTACTTACCTTCTCTCATTATGCACTCCATTCCTTTCACATACCTACTTATTTTGCAGGGTTTTTTTTCTCCAAAATCCTAAAAACTTGTAATGTGTTAGGGATTCCATCCCTGCTCCCTTGGGAAACTCCTGGCGCAACTTACACTGGGCGCAACTTACACTGGTAAACAATTAAATGAAATATGTAAACCATGTTGCACAACATATTTCCTTGATTTTCTAAACGCGTCTTTGAATATTTTCCGCCTCTCATCTCTTCGAACGGCTGCCTTTTTTCCTTAGGCTGCCAGAGCTGCTTGGTTCTAAGGAGTGTTCTTTCATAACTCGTATTTACGAGGGAGGAGGAGGTTCGCTATTTTACAACATACCCCCCCCCGCCTTAAGTCAGCATACCCTTTGCCATGATACACCAGCTTTCGTAACCCTCTGAAATAAAATTCAGATGATTTTGACTCAACCCATTTGTTCCCTGCACCCATTACAGCATTGTTAGTGTCTCATTTCTGTCATTTCAAGCCCTTTTTGAGATATAGGAATTACTTGTTTATTTGTTCGTTTAACGACTACCATAAGCAACTCTATATAAGCAGTCGCCCATCCCTAATTAAGAAGTACTTGTTCCAAAGGTGGGAGAGAGCTAGTGCCGTAAGACAAATACAACATCCATGCCTCACGGGATTCGAACTCGGACCCATCTCGTACGAATGATCAGAAGCCAGTGCTTAGACACCTGCGCCACCGGGACGGCTTGGAAATAGCCCGATTGAGCCGAATCCGATGAGTATAGGGGATGACCCAATAGCTTGAACCCATAGTCACGCAATGTTACCTGAGTCACAAATGCTGTGCTAGCCGGTGCATTGTTGTGATTGAGTATGAGTTCCTTGGCCAAGTTTTCGCGCCTCTTGAGCTTCAATTCTTCGCAGAAACATCTCAGTAGGTTAGAATAATATTCTGCATTCATAGTGGCACGTTCTAGGAAATCAACCACGATCACTCCTATAGTCGTCGACTTTTCCAGCCTACTTCTGCCCTCGAAAGTTCTTAGAAGGAGGGGAAAAAAAAAAAAAAAAAGGATGCTTCTACTGTTTAATTGTTCTTTTGCTTCCGAGTCGAAGTGGAGTACCCATGTCTCGCCCATAATTACATGCCATCCCAGAAACTAAGCTTCACCAGCTTCAAATGGCTGCGCAATCTTATGACACTCTTACCCACTTCCAGTCTGCATTAAATGTGCTTCTGGGAGAACTACATTTAAGAAACCATTTCCATTTCTAAAGCATTCACGATAACATCGTGAGCTTGCTCCTGTAAGGTGTTGAATGTTGTCCCAATGTTCTTCAATATTATTCTGCGATCTTGCAGGGTCAGATCATTAATGGCGTCCGTATTTACAGGTGTCGAGACGGCAACAGGATCACACTGCGGTATACATCTTCAATACTGTTTTTTTCACGTTTAAATTCTGCAACCCAGTTTCTGACCGAAGCGTAAGATTCCCCTAATGTTTGCTGCATGTCCTCATGAATTTCTTTCAGCGACTTTTCCTTCAAAACGGAAGTACTCAGTGACTGCATGGTGCTTGAATCTGTCATGTGTCGCCATGTTATTTTCTATGAACACACAGGAAGAATCACAGCACCGATTGGCAGTATTGCTTTCAGGGAAACCTTTAGCGATCTGTTGTGGGCTAAAGTTTTTTCAACCCTCCTTCGTATACGTGCAGCCTTTATCATTTCTTCTAAGTACAGGGCAGCGGATGGTCTAGGGGTCAAAGTTCGTGACTGCCAGGGAAAAGTTCCAGAATCGATCCCAGGTAGATACGAACGCTTGAGCCACAAAATATCCCCCGTGAGTCGGATGGGCACGTTAAGCCATCGAACCTCGGTTGCCAATAAGGGTGTCTCTTCCTCCCCTTTTCTGTGGGAAATATCCTAGCTTCCTACTTCTAAAGGTTGTTTAAGACCTGTGTTCAGACACTCCCTTCCTAAAATCCTCTAAATAAATATCTAAAAAACTCTTCTGTTGCAAACTTTGTGGGGATAAAGTTCACATTCTCGAGAAAAGTTCCATTGGTGTTTTTTTCTCTACTGCGCTTGTCTATGCCAGTCAGAGAAAGAGTTTATTTTATAGAGATTTCGCAATGAAAAGTATTAGAAAGGTATTTAAAAATGGAAATACCGTTTTTAAATATTTTTTCTCTTTTTCGGCAGATATTTGTCGAGTGTTCATATAAAGATATTACGAGATTATATTCCCAATATTATGAA
The DNA here is from genome assembly GCA_039090855.1 of Macrothele yani. Classification (NCBI taxonomy): domain Eukaryota; kingdom Metazoa; phylum Arthropoda; class Arachnida; order Araneae; family Macrothelidae; genus Macrothele; species Macrothele yani. The sequence continues at coordinate 138,175,362 of CM077023.1, forward strand.
TACTTTTTCTTACGAAAAATACGAAAAAAAAATAATAAAAAAGATGGACACATGTTGTGAGAATATTTGCCTTTTAGAGCACTTAAGAATTATTCAAAATTCCAAGCACGCACATACGTGTATAGTTGGCTTTCATTTCTTCCTTTGTGTATCATATAACACGAAAAACGCACGATTCACAGTCGTGAGGTAAGAGTCATTGTGTTATGTGCAGGGCCAACGCCACGCTCCAATGATCGAAAAAATTTAATATTAGCATGTTCCCAATTTTATGAGTTTAAGAAGCAATAAAAATATTTTTCAATACAGTTCTTTTGCATTGATCGTCTCGGGAGCATGTATTAAATATATTCAAGCTTTGCTTTTGACATGGTGTGGCAAAGACCTGCTCCTACTCATTCAGTACCTCAATAAAACAACCAATCCTTTATGAAGAAACTGGAGATTTTGGGGGCTCGTTGTGAGCCTGGTTTTTCTTGAGACGTTTAAGTGTTAACAAGTTCAACCTTTTTGTAAAAAAAAAAAAGGAAAAGCTGCTAGGGGAATATTTCCTTGTGTTATTCTTTTCCGCGGAATAACCTGGCATATTTCTTCTTCCATCACCCACGTGCCCTACCTTTCCCATTACGTGTCTTTGACCTGGTGGTTTAACACAAGGCACGCAGAACATACCTTTCATGTGAACTACTGCCATCTTTCATCCACGTGCATGTTTTGTTGTTTCCGTTGCTATTTGCGAGAGCCATTGTTGAACGCAAATTATTTCCCTCAGCTTTTTAAAGTCCCCGAAAGAGAAAAGCAAAGATTTACGAGGTTCTTGTAAAGAGCGAGACAGAGTCATATACCTTTCAAGATTGGTGGTGTAGTTAAAACGTTTTGGCCTTGAATGAAAACAGAAGAGGTGACGTGAAACTGGTTTCTAAGAAACCGTCGGATGATGTACTTGTGCAGGTGCATATGTTCTGAACAGACGTACTCTCTTGTCTCAAAGAGAGTGCAAAGAAAACAGAAAAAATATATAGATTAAAAGTGTTGTAAATGAATCAATTTTACATTAATATCCTATGTATCAAGCCTGGGACAGGAATTTTTTTTTTCAATTTAACAGCTCCCATAAGCCGTTAAGATTAAGCCGAGTCGTCCATCCCTAACAAAGGGTCGTTGCCTGCTGAAGAGGTAGTAAACCAGAACTGAAGAGATCCACATTTCGCCAGAGATTCGAATCCAGTCCTATACGCACGAGAAGCTGTTTTGCTAAGTTGCTCGCTGACAGACCAATTTCAGTTAACGCATCCTATATAACCCATATAATTGGCATTTTCATCTTTAGATAGCCGAATTATTTAGAGGAAAACCTAATATAATAAAACGCACACTGTAAAAAACAAGTGGTGTGAATTCACGGAAAGTGGTGTGAATTGCCGGTAGGTATCATTCTTTTTTAGAAATTTCCATTTTTAAACGTGCCTGTTTATTTTAACTTTCGTATTTTCACAGATTTTCCGTTGACAGAAATTCCGTTTATTTCAGAAAAGTCCATTTCAAGTTTTTCCGTATTTAAACTGAAATTCCGCAAAATCGACGAACCTTTAATTTTCAGCCCTTACCCCAGATAATCCTTCTGCTGAGGTCAGGATCGAACCCCTGGCGTCAACAGGTAAGTAGCACCTTTAACGCTCGGCAATTCGGATCACGTACATCGTAAAACGAATTCCACAATGGTGAAATTTTGTTTTTTGTCACTAATGCGAGTGATTTAGTCATTTTATTTTCTGTTGGAGCTTATTATTTTCTGAATAGGTTTGTAATTTTTTTTTTTTTTTTCTGTAGGAGGACTTTTTACAAATTAAGCATTTTTCATCCTGATTTTTCGAAGCAACAAACTGCTTTGCAACTTGATTTTTTTAAACTGAAAATGACTTTCAGTTATCTTTAAAAAAGTGAAATGTACTTTTTTATAGTATTATTATAAATAAAAAAATAATAAACATAAAATTTACTCTTGAGAGCTATAATAGTTTTGTCTTAAGTAATCCAAAGACTGATACACAGACATCGTATAATCATCTGTACAATAAGTACCCTGTTTCTTACAGTAACACAATATATAAGTAGCTGGTGCACCAAATAGGGGAAAGGAGAAGAAATATCCTTTACCACAATAAACAAAATCCATGCGATATCGCTACGGAACTTCAAAATTCGACAGACGATTGAAATTTAAAAGTTAATCAAACCTCAAGCATTCTCACCAATCACTTTAATTACCGGTAATTTCTCGTCATACGGGTACGGAAAAGGTGAGAACGGAGATTTTCTGTTTATATACGAAAGGAATTGCGGAAAGGTTTCTGAAAATTCAGAATTTTCTCGTGGTACGAAAAATCCGTGAAATTCAGGTTTCTTTCCGTCATTTCACGGAAAAGGCTGTACCAGAAATATGCTTCGTTAATTCACGAAAGAAATGACGGAGGGTTGCCCGTGAATTTCAGATTTTTTACAGTACAGCGGTTTATCACGTATTTAAATGGAAGGTCTTTATTTTTCAGTTACTTACATAAATATCATACGCGGTCTCCTAGGAGAGGGTAAAGTGCGGCCGTATTTTTTCACCATCTTGCATGATACTTTAATCACATGGCTCTGGTTTTCTTCCTTCGTTACAGCCAGTAACAAAGCTATAGATACTACGTAATAGGTTCCGGGAAAACTGCCGAAAACGCTTAGGCCATGTATTCTGAAGTGCAACAGAGAATCCTTTAATTTTTGGCTGGTGGTAATCCGATTAAATATTGAATATTAATATTAATCCGATATAAACACCCCACACTATAACAGAGTCACCGTCGACCTGCAGTGTCCCCTGTAGGCATGCGGGATCCATTGTCTTGTGGGGCTATTGCCACACTGGGAGTCGGCCATCTGCCCGAAACAGTTGGTACAGCGATTCGTCGGACCAGGCTACACGTTTCCAGTCACCTTGGGTCTAATGGTGGTGTTCCCGAGCCCAGGCGAGACGCACAGCCACGTGTCGTCGGGTCAGCAATGGCAACCGGGTGGGCCATCGGCTCTGGAACCTCATAGAACACAGGGAACGTTGCACTGTCCGAACTCTGATGCTACCAAGGTTAGTAGATTAACCTTGTGATGCTACTACTGGACCCAGCATATAATTGCACTGTGACTTGGGGCAATGTTTCACGGCGGGAGGATGCTACGATGCATGCCAGACGCCATTGTCCACGATCGTCCAGGGTTTTTCTACAGCCATACCGGTCTTGCAATCTGCATTTCTCCCCTGATTTTGTGTAGTCCAGGTACACCGTTGAAATTGTTCACCGTGTGAATCCAAATTTCGTGGAAATTTCCGAGATGGAGTGACCCATCTCCCGGGCGCCGACTAGCATACCACGTTCGAAATCACTTAAATCCTGATAAGCTGCCATCTGAACTGCGAATACTACCACTTGAGCTTGAGGAGATATCTGCCTTTATATATACGTCGTTTGCGGACGATACCATTTACCCCATGGGTGTTGTGGCATGTTTATGGAAGTGGTAGTGTGCCCTTTGCAATTTTTTTTTTTTTTTTTGGCACCTCAGTGTAATGCTTCAGTAAAACAACCTTTCAACGGGAGATATATTCATCCATTTGTGCAAGTATCCTACCATGATCTTATTTGAGTAGTCTAGAAATCTCTGAATAAGAAAAAGTATCGCAGTGTTTGACAGAATCGCCTGACGAATAGCTGAGGCTTTTGACTTAGATGTCTAATTTAACCTTCCTTTTTGAGTTTCCTTTCTTATGAAAATTGTTACTTCTCCGATAGATTTTTTTTTCTGTTTTGAACGGCACGTCTATTTCTCCGAATTTTCTTATATCCTGTGGCAACGACTGACAGTGAGTCATAGATAAATAAAAAGCTACACCGAGAGTAAGGTTTGTGTAGTGTGGTGGTACGACGAAAGATGATTTACTGATTGAATTTTGACCGCATGAATAATGCATAAGCTCGTCTAAGTCGCGTATAGGTCACCCAGATAGCATGCGTTTCACCTTTTGAGCGCATGCTTTCTGGGAGACCTATACGCTGCATAAGTTTAATACAGAAGATTAATAATGTGATTCAGTCTGTAAGTTCTTGTAGTTATTCAAAATGAAATTTTGTTGACATTTTCTTAAAGCTGTACTTCGACTGACGGTAAGGAAATAAAAGAATAATTGGATTATTACGTGTTATCCCTCAAACGACCCCTAGCTGTATAGTTACGTATTATTGCTTATTTAAGTAACTGTAGTTACAGCAAACAACCTGGAAAACACATTAACATTATAACATCTGACTTTTTGCCGATTGTGGAGTTAAACCCACGTGTTCCTACTCCGGAGCAGCTCTTCTCCCAACTGAACTACACCGGCAGACTTATTTTTGCTTCATTGTCGATTTGATCCATACGTCACCTCAGCAGTACGTCATCCACGTCATATAACGTGGTACGTTACAACCTAAAATATTAAAACATCATAGGCTATTCTTTATTCTTGAGATGGAAAAAGATCATGTAAAAATGGAGTGAAATATGTGCAAACGAATCTTGTACACCGTGTGTGTGAGAGAGGACAACACAGCACAGATACACACTGATCAATGCCCATATCAATTAGCTGAATATGCATCACCAATATTAAAGAAATGTCATCAGGGCAAATGTAAGATTGCACAGCGACAAGGGCGAGCCACGGTCACTTCCCGTCCGGATGACAGCCCAGATTTGTCGTGCCCTTATAACAGGGATATTCCTTAAATTTTTATTTTATTTGTTTTTTCACATTAGAAAGTATAAGAAATAAATATCTTTAGAAACATCACTTTCTATTTCCTTTATATTAACAGTTATTATAAAACACAAATTTCTCATACAAATATCACATAGTGTACGTACATACATTGAAGTGCCAGAAAAACTAGTACAGACGAGCTTATGCAAAATACCTAGCAACATCACCTATGCGCGTACTCGGTTGCGTCCGCCAGTGCTTATATAAAGCGATAGACATCCTTGCCAGCTGTCAGAGCTGTTTTCGGCATGAGAATGACAAGTAATGACGATTTAAGCGATTTTCAACGCGGTGTCATAGTTGGCGTTCGTGAGATGGGCCATAGTATTTCGGAGGTAGAAACGAAGTTCGGATTTCCACGGACGACCATTGCAAGGGTGTATCCTGGCTGCAAGAACTCCGGCAAAACCTCCAACCTATGATACCAGTGTTGCCGTAAAAAGATATTGGGTGAACGTGACCATCGTCGGCTGTCAAGAATCGTTTCACGCGACACTCTCGCAAGTAGCATCGGAATTCAATGCTGGAGCCTCAACAAGCATCAGCGTCCGGACTGTGCAACGTACCTTGCACGATATGGGCTTTGGGAGCCGACGCTCAACTCGAGTCCCTTTGATGGGTGCACGACACAGAGCTATGTGCCTCGCTTGGGCACGGCAACACCGCCACTGGACACTTGATGACTGGAAACAAGTAGCCTGGTCTGACGAGTCGCGTTTCCAACTGTATCGGGCAGATGGAAGGATTCGTGTGTGGCGCAAGCCCCGTGAAGCCATGGATTCCCCCTGTCAACAGAGAACTGTGCCGGCTGTTGGGGGTCGGTAATGGTATTGGGTGTGTTTAGCTGGACTTCACTGAGACCTCTGGTACGTCTACAAACGTCTGTGATCGGCCGACGCAATGTGCGCATCCTTTCTGACGAGGTACACCCGTTCATGTCCTGCATTCATGCTGATGGGTTAGGCCTGTTCCAACAGGACAATGCACCTCCACACAAGTGTCGGAACGCCACCTTATGGTTAGAGGAGCATTCATCTAAGTTTGGGATGTTGTCGTTCCCACCCAAGTCCCCAGATCTGAACGTGATAGAACACATTTGGGATGCCATGCAACGCGCTATCGAACAAATGAATCCGAGACCTCGGATTACACCCGAATTGTGGAATGCTCTGCAGGAAGTATGGTGTGCATTGGCTACAGCATATTTCCAGAAGCTAGTGGAGTCCATGCCCCGTCGTATTTCTGCAGTGCTGCGCTCCCGTGGGGGACCTACGAAGTATTAGACTGGTGTACCAGTTTTTCTGGCACTTCAGTGTACATTTGTGTGAAACTCTGTAGTTTAAGAGACGCGGCCGCATAACGCAAAAAGATGTCGATTTTAGATATAAATTTCTTCATTGCGTATCATAGCACACAAATTATGTTATTTACCACCACTTCCGTTAGGAAAAACCAGCGCCAGCCTTGGTATGCCTCATGAAAGTTATGTTTCTCTTTAGCTCAAAAGGCTTTTTGTTTCTTTCCGTCGCAAATAGCAGACTATTCTGTTGGAGGATTTTGTTTTTATCTCAACCTTGAAGAAAAGCAACCGGGATTATCCTACAAAGCATGGGGTTTGCCTTACTCGGTGGAATGTTGCACCATGAAAGCACGAGTCTGAATCGCATAAGGAATTATTGTTACTAAAAAAGGAACGTGAAACTCAGCCTTCCGATCTCTCACATTAAAACATATTAACATTTCCCACGTTTCTGATATTAATTTACTTATCGTAAAATTCGACTGTGGGTTATTGTCATCCCCAGGAATCGGCTGCCCGGGCACTGTGCATTTCTGGTTGGCGCGTCTCATCTTAGTGGTGATACAAAAAATTGTTAGACGCTAGAACAACCACATGATTTCGAAAACAGAAAGTTAAGAAGAGAACTTGAAAAACGAAAAATCTTTAAGGGGAATGGGACAAACATTAATTTAAGAAAACGAAATGTCAGAACAAGAGAGGCATAGCATAAGGAAGAGCTAAAAGTCAAAATCAGGGGAAGGCAATGGAAAACCACCGGTAATTAATGAAAAAATCACAGAACCAAAGCGACGTCAAAGGGAGCACAGTAGGGAACCAGTGTCGCTGACTTAGTATAACACAAAGCAAGCACAATCACTTCGCAAACAGAAAATGAACATTACAGAAAAAAGTGCTGCTCTTGATTACAGTACTAAGCAATGCAGCTTCTTCAGAAACAGAAAACAGCTATGTCCGAATACTGTATAAACACCAAAATCAGAAGACTAAGCGCGGGCGGCATGGGTGTACTGACAGCCCCCGCAACCCCCTAGTGCGGATGGTCTCACGACAAGAGGGCCTCTAGCCTCAACAGAAGGATTTTTCAAAAATTTTGCGGCAACTTCATATGAAACTGGTTAAAGAAATAGCCAGGAATCTTCGACGGCAGCTTTGAATGAAATATTAAAAAGAAAAGCAATTTTTGGTATTTTTTTTTCTCAGTAAATAAGTAAAATCTTCAAGAAATCACTTTCGCTTTAGTTTATAAAAACTGGGTGACAGGAGAGCAGCTCTTCCAGACGACCTGAGGCCCTTTTTCACAGTCATAGCAATAGTTCCTCTACATATATATTAACAAGAAAATGTGAATAAAATATCAGTTGAATATATGAAATTTTTATATCAATAAGGATAAGGAGTTATATATTACACCTTTTTTTGTCACATAAGTACGTATGTTTCAGAATATAATGAGCTAAAAGGTGTTCGCGGGAACGAAAACACAGAGACCTGTGTCATTTTTTTCTTTTAACAGAGTCAGTCTTTTACTATGTACAAAATATTGTGACATTATGTTAAGTGCGTTTTTCTTCAAGGTAAATAGTTTAAGTTATTTTACTTTTTTTTTGTGCCACAGTTCTTAAATGTTACTTTTTTATTTGCTTACTTATGTTCTGTATTTTCGTATAAATTGGAAAAGGTCCTTAGATACTGGAACAAGGCTGTTACGTGTTTTGTGTGTGTGATCGTGTGGTATTTCAAAGAGGTGGCCCTTAGTTCTCGAAAAGAATAAAATTTGCATGATATGATTAACTTTGCCGTAAGTGTTTTGTAATACTTTGTATTGGTATAAAACTAGGGCTGTCGTTTTTATTATATGTACTATGACGAAGTAAATTTCTCCATCATTTTTATGCCAGGAGCGGGATTCAAACCTACAACTCTCGTCTCCGGAGCTCCGAGTGCTATCCACTGTACTACACTACACTGGAATGTGTTCTCACTGCTATCTGCCTTTATCTCATGTGCGTCCTGCGGGGCAGGCACGTCACATCCCCCACCCCCGATAGAGGGCCAGGGGCACGGCCCACGGGTCAGCCGGGACCATGTGTTGCTGTAGGCAGTCATCCCATGAAGAACGTGCATTTGAGAAATCCCAGACAATTTTTGATGTGTGGAATGTAACGTCACACTGATTTATTTTTTCGAAACGCTGAAGATGGGATTCTTTCATTTTTCCTGTGTTACCGTGTGGAAAGAACCTCACACCATTGCAAGAAACCTATCAGCCAGGTCATCCTTGAAGTTCGGGCGCCAATATGATGACGTAAATTTCTCCATCATTTTTATGCCAGGGGAGGGATTGGAACCACCAACTCTCGGCTCCGAGTGCTATCCACTATACTACACTGGCATGTGCTCTCACTGCTATCTGCCTTTATCTCTTATGCGTCCTGCGGGGCAGGCACGTCACAGTACATTTGTGTTACACGCAATAAAGTGTAACAGTTTTGGTTTTGCGAAAAATACCTATAGGCTCCAAATAATTTTAATTATTTATACTCCCATAAAACCTAGTTAATAATATGGAATTAAAAAATTTCTGTAATTGAAAGTAAGTAGATTTTCGCAAAAGGGCCTCAAAGATATTTTTTTGCGGGGGGCCACGAGTTTTTCAGGAGGTATTAGTACCTCCTCCTTTAACGAGGAAAGATAAACAACACTGCTAATGAAGAATGGAAGGTGTTTCAACAAAAAAACTCATAAAACATCATGAGTGCTTCAAAAAAGTGTTAGAAGGTGAAATACAATTAATGCTGATTTATACGCAAAGTTTTTCTTCTTTTTCACTTTTTGTCCGCACCTTCAAAATTTAACAAAAAACAAGCATTTAATGATGGCTATTCGTAAGATAAATTATACCCACTGTGCGAACACCGTTCACCCAGAAGGCTGTAATTTTTCAGATTCGCAACACTGGAAAGATTTCGTCAATGTGCTGTCACGATAAACCCAAAAGCTTAGAGCATCTGAAATAAAATGTTCCACTGTAAGGTAAACGATCTTGAATTTTGTCAAAAAACGTGCGTTATTTGTAGTTCGTAACCAAATAAAGCATGATGATGTTTTCCACATTATTAACATTAATATTTCTTTTGATTATATCTTTGAGTTTTGTAAAAAAACATATGTATATTTTATAGTTCGTACCAAACAAAGCATGATGATGTTTTCCACATTATCAACATTAATATTTCTTTTGATTATGTACATTTCCTGGGGCGACAGATGTTATTTGGGAAATTATGCTATCACTACGTGGTTTGACTTCGTCGCATGCTGTCGCTTCATACTTCTTCATCATTTATGTAAAGTATTTCTCTAATTTTTTTTTCTTTTGTAGCGTATATGATTTCTTTGCTGGTTGAAATGCCGGTATTCAAAACGAAATTGGCCTCACTTTATTCGTAAAAATACATTTTTAACTTACGTTAGATGAGATTATTGCCAATTCTATCGACTTCAGTATTGATTGCTCATTTTATTTGTGTTATTTACAGAAAGGTATTTTTCCGTAACAAAATGATTGTATCATGGGAAGACCGTGCCAGAATTTCTTTGAAACAGCATCAGCGGCTTTTGATTCGGCAATATTAGAAGGTGCAATTATACGGCATGCCAATAGAAATCATTAAACAATAAAGTGAGGTGCGATCTCCCAGGGTCAAAACTTTAAAAAATAATTTTGCACTTAAAGAACTCCCACACAATCGCAGTTATATGCGTAGAAAAAAATTTGCCCTCTGGCAGTATGCAAGGAATAGGCTGTTGAGATTAACTTAAGTAAGAAAAAGGGAGAGGAATGAAGAGATGCCGTCTCTGTCTCTCCTTTTTTTTCCTGACTGTTTGGACTTTCATGAAGGCGTGGATGAAAGGATAAACAGACAAGTTGGCTATTTTCTTGTCATGTTTTGTGTTGAACGTAATCTGTGTGTTGACGAGCGGAACGAGCAAAGAGCTTATCCTATTAGTAAATCATTTTCTTCTTTATTTAACAAAAAAGTTATGATTATCTCTAGCTTGCGCAGTAAGACTTACTAGAAAAAACTAACACCTACAAAAACTTCAAAAGACGTATTTTGATAGAGACATCATGATCAGAGTTAAATAACTGAAATGGCAAATGGGCTGGACATGCTGCCAGAAGAACAGACCATCGATGGACAGCCGAAATTTTAGATTGGATTCCAAGGCACAGGAAATTACCCAGAAGAAGACCACATGGTAAATGGGTGGATGAAATTAGAAAGTATGCGGGAGTAGCATGGAGGAGACTGGCACAAGACAGACCGTTGTGGAAGAGGCTTGGAGAGACCTTCGTCCAGCAGTGGATTGATAATGGTTGACAATGATTATGATGATTATGATAGATTCACTGCATGATTTCTGGTGCCACGCTTTCATTTTGAAATTATGATTCAAAGTACTCCATATTCCAATGGTTTTGTGACTTACGATATTTTCAAAATACGCTGTTGAAGATTTTTCAGAGAAATTAATGGAAAATAAGTCCGCACGACAGTATTTTTCGTCGAAGTGAAACGAATGCGTATGGACTCTTTGCTTATTGAACACCATGCTTCCAAAAAGAAAAAAGAAAAAGGCGGGGGGGTCGGCTACCTGCCCTATTGAGGCTTTATCGGCTGTCAGTGACCCATACAACACAAACTGAGTAGGTCACATTGTTCTACAATTTCAAATTCCTTTTCAAAAGATATCTTCTCTGTTGTTCGTAGGGAAGCATTTTTCTGCTAAGAACAAAGCAACACCTCATTTGGTATTGGGATTTCGTTACGCCAGAAAGTAAACCCATTGTTCTGTTCCGCTTCTACTAGCAAAAGCACTAACCTCGTTCAAAACAAAACCCATGCTTCTGAAGCAATTCTAATGAGGAAGTGAGATGGCTTTAAAATGGGTGGATATGCTCTTAATTCAACAAATATGTACCTGCATGTTTAAAAACTACCATTTAAATTTAAGGAACATTAAACTTTGACTCTCAGATAATTCGCCTTTGTCATGCTGGTATTTTCAAATCATACAATAAAACGCATATTTATCAGTAAATTGAGAAAAAAATATAATTTATATTTAACAGTAGGGATAAAATATTCATGCGTTAGTTGTTAACGCTTTTTATTAACACATCTGAAAGTATCTGAATCGTAACCCATTTTGATTTTTTTAAACAGCAAGGATATAAATATTTATGTATTGTAATGTAGTATATATATAAAGACAATCATCAACAAACCATCATCTATCCAATGCTGGATGAAGGTCTCCCCAAATTTCTTTCACAACTTTCTGTCTAGAGCCAGTCTCCCCAAATTTCTTTCACAACTTTCTGTCTAGAGCCAGTCTCCTCCATGTCCCTCCGACATGTTTCGCATTTTATCCACCCAGCTTCCACATGATTTTTTTCTGGGTCTTTTTGTGTCCCTTGGAATCCAGTCTACTACTTCAGTTGTCCAAAGATGGTCAGTTCTTAAAGCAATACGTCCAGCCCATTGCCATTTCAGCGATTTTACCTTAATTGTGATGTCATTAACTCCAGTCGTTTTCTTGTTCCATGAGTTCTTCTTACCCTTCCTGTTTATGCCATGCATGCACCTTCCCATGCTTCTTTCGGTAGTCTACAGCCTCTGGATATTCTTTTTAGTTAAAGTCCACGTCTCTGATTCATACGTAAGAACTGGAAAAGGATGCATTGATTAAACACTTTTCTTTCAAGACAAAGTGGTAAATTGCTCTTGAAAATTGTACTGTTTCTTCCAAATGCTCTCCAGCCAAGTTTTATACACCTATCAGTTTCTTTGTTGATGTGGCCCTTGTTTGATATCTGTTGTCCAAGGTAAATGTTGGTAAGTGTTACTTCTACAACTGCTTCATCAATCGCTAAATCTTCAGTTCTTGAAAAAGCATTGTACATGGATTTTGTTTTTGTAAGTTTGTAGTTTATTTGTAAGCCCACTTCTTTCATTTTGATAGCAAGTTCCTGGATCATACTCTGCAGCTCTAAGGAGTACCAAGTAATAATAATAATAATAATAATATATATATATATATATATATATATATATATATATATATATATAGATCATCGATGGACAGCCGAAATTTTAGATTGGATTCCAAGGGACAGGAAAAGACCCAGAAGAAGACCACATAGGAGATGGGTGGATGAAATTCGAAAGTATGCAGGGGTGACATGGAGGAGACTGGCACAAGACAGACCGTTGTGGAGGAAACTTGGGGAGACCTTCGTCCAGCAGTGGATTGATAATGGTTGACAATGATGATGATGATATACTCAAGAGCAAAACTGAAGACTAAGGAAAAAATTTTAGAATTTAAAACGAAGGTTGCAAAATAACCTGAAAATCAAAACGCGCAACGCAGCAGTTTTGAAAATTCAGAATTCACATTCTATAAAGAAGATACCTAAGCAAAAAAAATACAAATATAATTTTGACTCACACCTAGTACAACATAGAAAAGGTTATGTATCTACCTGTGTGAGTAAAAGGAGAAAAGAAAAAAATAAAATAAAACAACTGAATGTAGAAGGTGTCGAGAATACTGAGCCTCGGCTTTATCAAGGACCAGCAAAAACTCTGCATTTTCTCACTTCCACAAAGACCTAGTTGGAAATGGGTTTCTGCAAGGCCATAGATGCAAGTAACATTCCCACCTAAAATAGTTTAAAAAATATATATATGTCATGTCCTCCGTAGAGTTGCATGACCTAGCACTAGTTAACAATTTCGCTTGCATCCATAAACCTTCCTGGCCCGACCCATGCTCTTCATCTGTTACTATTAAACAGAGAGAAGAAGATTAAAGAGAACTCAAGCTGTGAGAGTGACATAATAATTAGAAATGATTTTCAGCCATAACGAAATTCCAAGTTCGTTTGAGAGAGAATTTAAACCTGAAAATCAATGCAAAAGAAATCCAAATTTTTACATTGCAATTAAAAAAGGAAAAATTAATTTTTAACAAACAGATTTTTGAAAGAAAACTTGAGTCTAAAACCCCCTACTCTACAACTTATGACAGCACGAAAACGAGAATAAGTTAAAGATAATAATTAACTAAAGAAAACTTTGTGAAAGTTATATACCTTAAACAGTTAGTTGCAATATGTACAAAGTATTTCAGCAGTGCTTTAAGAACTTAACTACTTTGAAAAAACAGCGCATAGACAGCGCATAGAAAAGGAACAAGCTTAGCCATCTTCTGTTCCTAGGTACCCCAAAAGACGCTCAAAGTTACAAAGAAAAGAAAGAGTTAAAACCCGCAAAAATGTTAACAGACAAACCAATGCCTAAAAGCTGAAAAGCTAAAAAACGACAGAGAAAAAGTACACGAAGTACAAACATTGAACTTATAAAACCTAGAACCCAAAAACAAGGAAGAGAGCTTACCTCTTGTGTGACAAAAACTTTTCTCCTCACAAGAGAAGAACATGGCTGACCTCTTCCGCCACTCCCTAGACGCTGGGGGGCAGTGAGGGTGGGGCTGATGGCCTCCTCATACAGCAAGAAACCAACGCGCGGAGATTTTAACCAGAGTAAAAAATATATAAACTTAAGACTGTGGATCTGTATGATCAGAAAGAGCAGAATTAACTCTCCAGAATACATGAGAAATATTATAAAATACACGAGCAGTGTATTTAATAATCTTTGCATGTATTAAATTACCTTAGTGAGCTTCTATAGATTAATCAGAATCTTATTAATTTTAATGTTGGTTTTACTATTTTTAGTATAGCTATCCTAGTGATGAATAACTAGTTTTCTTTTTTATTTGTTTTTATTTTCTTTTATAAACAGATTTTTAAGCTTTTTTTGTGATTTTGTTTATATTATTTAATTTTTTTGTTTTAATAGGACCGTCATATCCATAGCACTAAGGTTCCTTTAGGTAGTTAATAGGCATCCTCTAGCCAACTTCCTTACGGCTTTGATTGGTCAGAATCATATTATTAACTGTGTAGAAAATTAAAGCAGATCTGCCAACCTTACTCTATTATTCAGAATAATTTTTCTTAAAGTTCTTTTGATGAAAGAAGAAGGAATTTCGTTCTCTAGAAAACTTTCTAATAGTATATTAATGTGGTAATTGAAGTCCAAATTGTTGCTGCAAATTCTTGAAATTCTTAGGACCTGAGAAATTAGTACATTCTCAATTACTTTGGTTGATATATATATATTCTATAAAGAAGATACCTAAGCAAAAAAATACATATATAATTTTGACTCACACCTAGTACAACATAGAAAAGGTTATGTATCTACCTGTGTGAGTAAAAGGAGAAAAGATAAAAAAATAGAATAAAACAACTGAATGTAGAAGGTGTCGAGAATACTGAGCCTTGGCTTTATCAAGGACCAGCAAAAACTCTGCATTTTCTCACTTCCACAAAGACCTAGTTGGAAATGGGTTTCTGCAAGGCCATAGATGCAAGTAACATTCCCACCTAAAATTGTTTTAAAAAATATATATATGTCATGTCCTCCGCAGAGTTGTATGACCTAGCACTAGTTAACAATTTTGCTTGCATCCATTGCAATATATATATATATATATCATCATCATCATCATTGTCAACCATTATCAATCCACTGCTGGACGAAGGTCTCCCCAAGTTTCCTCCACAACGGTCTGTCTTGTGCCAGTCTCCTCCATGTCACCCCTGCATACTTTCGAATTTCATCCACCCATCTCCCATGCGGTCTTCTTCTGGGTCTTTTCCTGTCCCTTGGAATCCAATCTAAAATTTCGGCTGTCCATCGATGATCTGTCCTTCTGGCAGTATGTCCAGCCCATTGCCATTTCAGGGATTTAACTCTGATCATGATGTCTTCCACTCTTGTCATTTTTCGGATCCACGAGTTCCTCTTCTTATCTCTCCTGGTTACACCAAGCATGCACCTCTCCATGCAACTTTGAGTTGTCTGCAGCCTTTGTATGTCTCTTTTAGTTAAGGTCCACGTCTCTGCACCATACGTAAGCACTGGAAGGATGCATTGATCAAACACTTTTCTTTTAAGACATAATGGCATATTGCTCTTGAAAATTATGCTGTTTCTTCCAAAAGCTCTCCAGGCAAGTTTTGTACGCCGATTAATTTCTTCATCAATGTGACCCTCACTTGATATCTGCTGTCCAAGATAAACGTACGTGTCTGTTATCTCCAGCTTTTCTCCATCAATCGATAAATCTTCTTTTCTTGTAAAAGCATTGAACATCACTTTTGTCTTCTGAAAGTTCATTTTTAATCCCACTTCTTTACTCTTGTCAGCAAGTTCCTGGATCATACTCTGCAGCTCTGATGGGGTAGTTGCAAAAATGACTACGTCATCAGCAAAACGAAGGTGGGTTAGATAATCTCCATTAATCTTTATCCCCTTGTTTTCCCAGCTCAGCGACTGAAAAACACCCTCCAATGTGGCATTAAAGAGCTTCGGAGATATGGTGTCACCTTGTCTCACTCCCTTTCCAATTTTTACGTGTGTTGTATTTTCAAACAGCCTAATCTTTGCACTTGCATTTTCATAGATGTTATTAATAATATTAATGTATGCATCTTCAATACCGCAGGTTTTCAGAGCCATTGTAACTGCTGATGGTTTCACCGAATCAAAGGCTTTTTCATAATCGATAAAAGCCATGCACAATGGAAGTTCATATTCCCTCGCTCTTTCAATTAGTTCTCTCAGCACGTGGATATGATCTATTGTGCTGTAGCCACTCCTGAATCCAGCTTGTTCTCTCGGTTGAGCCATGTCCAGTGTTACCTTCAAGCGGTGTGAAAGAACTTTAGTGAAGATTTTATAAACTACTGATAGGAGGCTGATAAGTCTGTAGTTTCCGAGATCCTCAATGTCACCTTTCTTATGTAGCAGGATCATTGTAGCGGTGTTCCAATCCTCAGGAATTTTTCCTTCATTAAGGCATCGAGTGAAAATTTGGGCGAGTACTGTTTCGATTTCTCCACTTGCTTCTTGTATGATGTCTACAGTAATTCCATCTTCTCCTGGACCTTTTCCTCGCTTCATGTTCTTGATTGCATGTGCAACTTCTGCTGGAAGGACTGGAGGAACTCTGGTACTGGTATCTTTCATGATGTCTGGAGTGCATATATCATCCCTTTCATATAATTTAGAGTAGAAATCTTTCACTCTTGTCAAAATTTCGCCTCTATTTCTTGTTACAGAACCATCTTCTTTTCTCAGTGCCATAATCTGTTTTCTTCCCTTACTGAGATGTCCCTTTGCTATCTTTAGGCTTTGGTTGTTTTCAATTGCTTTCCTCACTAGTTCACAGTTGAATTTCCTTACGTCTTCAGTGATACTTTTTCTTACTGTCTTGCATAGCTCTATATATTCCACTTTGGAAGTCACATCTTCTATATATATATCATCATCATCATCATCATCATTGTCAACCATTATCAATCCACTGCTGGACGAAGGTCTCCCCAAGTTTCCTCCACAACGGTCTGTCTTGTGCCAGTCTCCTCCATGTCACTCCCGCATACTTTCGAATTTCATCCACCCATCTTCCATGTGGTCTTCTTCTGGGTCTTTTCCTGTCCCTTGGAATCCAATCTAAAATTTCGGCTGTCCATCGATGGTCTGTCCTTCTGGCAGTATGTCCAGCCCATTGCCATTTCAGGGATTTAACTCTGATCATGATGTCTTCCACTCTTGTCATTTTTCGGATCCACGTGTTCCTCTTCTTATCTCTCCTGGTTACACCAAGCATGCACCTCTCCATGCTACTTTGAGTTGTCTGCAGCCTTTGTATGTCTCTTTTAGTTAAGGTCCACGTCTCTGCACCATACGTAAGCACTGGAAGGATGCATTGATCAAACACTTTTCTTTTAAGACATAATGGCATATTGCTCTTCAAAATTATGCTGTTTCTTCCAAAAGCTCTCCAGGCAAGTTTTGTACGCCGATTAATTTCTTCACCAATGTGACCCTCACTTGATATCTGCTGTCCAAGATAAACGTACGTGTCTGTTATCTCCAGCTTTTCTCCATCAATCGATAAATCTTCATTTCTTGTAAAAGCATTGTACATCACTTTTGTCTTCTGAAAGTTCATTTTTAATCCCACTTCTTTACTCTTGTCAGCAAGTTCCTGGATCATACTCTGTAGCTCTGATGGGGTAGTTGCAAAAATGACTATGTCATCAGCAAAACGAAGGTGGGTTAGATAATCTCCATTAATCTTTATCCCTTTGTTTTCCCAGTTCAGTGATTGAAAGACATTTTCCAATGTGGCATTAAAGAGCTTCGGAGATATGGTGTCACCTTGTCTCACTCCTATATATATATATATATATATATATATATATATATATATATACTCTTTGCAAACAAAGAAAAAAAGAAACACCCAGAAGGAATCATCCAATGGAGCCAAAAATTGGCATGTGCATTGTACATGCACAGGAAAGGAAATGACTGCAATTCCAGAGCAATTGGGCCATTTATTCTGATGAAACAGCTACACGTGTGGAACAAGTCAGTGCGTTTTAGCGCCACCTTTGGCTCGGATACAAGCGGTTACCCAACGTGGCATAGACATATACAATTCACGGATATTGTCCTAAGGTATAGCATGGCAGATGGTGTCCAAATTGGGGCCAGTTCGCCGACATTTCGAGATGGGCGTAGGTGGCGTCCCATCATGTCCCAAACATGTTCAATCGGTGAGAGGTCGGGCGATCGGGCTGGCCATGGAAGGGTGTTGACATTGCGGAGGCAGTCCCGGGAAAGCCGTGCTGTGTCTGTGGCCTGGCATTTCCCTATATATTGAAAAACTGCTCAGTGATGCTGCGACAGGAATGGCAACACAACCATGTCGCCGACGTACCGTTGAGCCGTGAGGGTGGTAAGGAGGACTACCAAGGGTGTCCGGCTATCGTAGGAAATAGTTCCCCAGATAGTCACTCCTGGTCTGCGAGCCGTGTGCCGTTCCACGGTAAAGGCAGAGTCCGTGCGCTGGCCGGCTCGTCTCCAGACACGTATGCGCTGGTCATCGGCGCCAAGTGCAAACCGTGGCTCATCGCTGAAGACAACACTGCGTCACTGGACACTATTCGACGTTGATCGGGCCCGACACCACTGCGACCAGTGCCGGCGATACTCGCTGGTCAGGGATAGGTGGCGGAGTGGCCTCCTCGACTGTATTCGCCATACCGTAAGTCGTCTAGCAATGGTCCGGATGGCCACTTCCGTACTTGTAGATGACGCAACATGACCGCGGATGGTCGAGAGCGACGAATTCGGTTCTGTTCGTGCGGCCCTTACAATCGCTCGATCCTCGCGTTCTGTCGTTGCCCTCGGCCGTCCACTGCCCGTGTGCCGCTGGGTTGTGCCCTCCTGGACCCATTGGCGCCAACATCGTCCGATTACCGCGTCGCTCCGATTCAAATGCCTGACGATACGGCGACTTGATCAACCGGCATCTCTCAATTCAATTTTAGTCATTTCTCAAACTCGCTCAACTGCTCGTATTGTGCACGGATCCGACGTCGAGGCTTCCTCACAGTTCGTGGAGGTTAATGCAACCAAAATCGGCTGTCGCAATTGTCCATACCTGCGAACTTTGCTTTTGATGTACCCTCTTCGACGTGCAGTTCCCATGAGCTGTGGGGGGCCACTATTTAATCATTGGTCAGTGTGTTTTAATCATTTGCATATTCGGCCCCCAAGTACTTGCATACGGAGTTTCGTCAAGATCGAACGACTTTCTCGGGGTACTTCTTTTTTTGGGGATTATTTTTTTTTAACAAAGAGCATATTTTTTATTAATACAATTCATAAATTCTTAGGAGTAACCTCATATCAGCATTTTTTATGTCGTGATATTCGTATACACTGTTGTCTAATAGATTTTATAAACATTAAGGTGGACGTCAAGTAATTTTGCTTCCTATACTTCCAATGGAAAAACTTTTGTACACATTTCCTTCACAATAAGTGTGTTCCCAAGGATGAAAATTTGAACATCGATTAAAATAACTTCATATTATAACTTGGAATACTTAATATTTTCTAAAACATAACCGTAATTATATTAAAAATCAATAACTTTTCCTTTGGTGGTGTTGAAACCAGAAAAAAGATGTCCCGATCTGCACTTTGATGACGTCAGTAGACAAACAAATGTTGGATTGCATAATTCTGGTTATGTTTTAGAAAATATTAAGTATTCCAAGTTATAAAATGAAGCCATTTTAATCGATGTTTGAATTTTCATCCTTGGGAACGCATTAATTGTGAAGAGAATGTGTACAGAAGTTTTTCCATTGAAAGTATAGGAAGCAAAATCGCTTGACGTCCACCTTAAGAGTTAATATTCATATCATTGCGTATCAAATGCAAGATGTGTATCAAAACGCATATGTGTATCAAAAAAGGAGATATACCCTTGCCGTCCCGGTGGCGCAGTGGTCTAAGCGTTGGCGTCTGGCCATTCGTACGAGATGAGTCTAGGCTTGAATTTCGGGTGAGGCATGGATGGTGTGCATGTCTTACGGTACTGGCTTTCCCACTTAACCGGAACAAATAGGCCCAAATCAAGGAAGGACGACTGTTCATTAAGTTGCTCCCGGTAGTCGTTAAATCTCCCCTACCCTTCAAGAAAAAAAGAAGCCACCTATTCCTACTTGTTGCTGATTCCAGGGAGTAGAAAATCATTGAAAATTTTGTGTATGGAAAATGACTCATGAGAACTGCCCTGAGTTGCATTTGTGTGTACATTTTTTGTACGTGGGTCATCATCATTGCCAACCATGATCAATCCACTGCTGGACGAAGGTCTCCCCAAGTTTCTTCCACAACGGTCTGTCTTGTGCCAGTCTCCTCCATGTCACTCCCGCATACTTTCGAATTTCATCCACCCATCTCCCATGCGATCTTCTTCTGGGTCTTTTCCTGTCTCTCGGAATCCAGTCTAAAATTTCAGCTGTCCATCGATGGTCTGTCCTTCTGGCAATATGTCCAGCCCATTGCCATTTCAGGGATTTTACTCTGATCATTATGTCTTCCACTCTTGTCATTTTTCGGATCCACGAGTTCCTCTTCTTATCTCTCCTGGTTACACCAAGCATGCACCTCTCCATGCTGCTTTGAGTTATCTGCAGTCTTTGTATATCTCTTTTAGTTAAGGTCCACGTCTCTGCAAAATACGTAAGAACTGAAAGGATGCATTGATCAAACACTTTTCTTTTAAGACATAATGGCATATTGCTCTTGAAAATTATACTGTTTCTTCCAAAAGCTCTCCAATCAAGTTTTATACGCCGATTAATTTCTTCATCAATGTGACCTTCACTTGATATCTGCTGTCCAAGATAAATGTAGGTATTGGTTGTCTCCAGCTTTTCCCCATCAATTGATAAATCTTCATTTCTTGTAAAAGCATTGTACATCACTTTTGTCTTCTGAAAGTTCATTTTTAATCGCACTTCTTTACTCTTGTCAGCAAGTTCCTGGATTACTCTGCAGCTCTGATGGGGTAGTTGCAAAAATGACTATGTCATCAGCAAAACGAAGGGGAGTTAGATGATCTCCATTAATCTTATCCCTTTGTTTTCCCAGTTCAGTGATTGAAAGACATTTTCCAATGTGGCATTAAAGAGTTTGGGAGATATAGTGTCACCTTGTCTCACTCCCTTTCCAATTTTTATGGGTGCTGTGTTCTCAAATAGCCGAATATTTGCACTTGCATTTCCATAGATGCTATTAATAATAATATTAATGTATGCATCTTCAATACCGCAGGATTTCAAAATACGTGGGTGCTTCTCCATAATTGAAGCTGTACGTGTTCTCAGCTTTGATTTGTTACATGGGCATTTCTTCAGGTTATGTCGTATATGTAAATGCAGGCATTTCGTGTTGTTCACTTCATCCTCTCGTACAATTATTTTTTTTTCTTTTTCTTTCTTTCTTTTCCTTTTTTTTTTTTTTTTCAAGCCTGCCGGAGCAGTACAACTGGGAGAACAGCCGCTCCAGATAGGAAAACATGGGTTCGAATATCACTATCAGCGAAAGAAATGTTATAAATACCAAGGGACAGAAGAAGACCAAGAAGAAGACCACGTGAGAAATGTGAGAATGAAATTCGAAAACATGCCGGAGTGACATCAAAGAGAATTGCTCACAAAAGAGAGTTTATAAAACATGAACTTTTTCTGTTCTGGTTCTGTCTCCTACGGACTTGGTGTCAGCAACTCAGATTTAGGATTGACAACTTCTCCTTGCTTATGAGATTCATGAGATCAGCAACAGACGCACATGTACATAATTATCTCCCATTTCTGTCCTTTTTCGCACAATTTGTATGCGCGGCTACCAACGATACATTGTTAACAAGCTTTGTGGATTCAACAACTATTCTAGAGAAGTAAATTTTTGCATAATTTGTTCCATTTTATTTTCGCGCTTTTGCAGAGTACATAACAAGGTACAGATTCCATGCTCATTGTGGTGCATGTAGCTCAAGGTTTAATTCACTTGTTTTCATTCTGGTTTTAAAAAAAAGAAATAAAATCTATGTTGCAAGTGTTTCTCAAGAAATACTTCTCACGCCAGCTGCAGTCGAGATATGTGAAGTTACAGGTAACGGAAGTACATATGCGCCTTTTGTCTTCTACGATCCAATCTAGAACTTTAATGGCAAACACAAATGTAATTTTCTAGATTCCTTTTACCTAGACTTAAAATAATCTGTTAGGAGTGTCTGAGGAATACACATTTTGATAAAAGCCCGCTGATAACGCGTAGCCAGAAACATTTCAACGGGAAGTAAAACAACTGGTCGGTTGGGTTAGTTGCTTAAGAATTTGATCCAGATTAGATGGATGAAGCTTTCGGAAAGATGCGACCTCGAAGCACGTGAACCATGACAGAACAAAATGGCTGCCTGTCTAATGCTCGTGACTTCAAAACTTCCGTGTTCGGAGAACATAGTCACGAAGAAGCTACTAATGTATGTACGTGCTTTAATGTTCCCAGCAGCCTAACAAAAAAAAAAAAAAGAAAAACTTTGGTCTTGTACTTGACTGATTCACTGTGACCTTCACCATGCTTATTAATGCGGTAAATTTCTGTGAAAGCGTTTCCAAAAATACTTTTCCACTTTGCAAAATTCCTCTAAATCTTGCAGTTATGTTTCGGAGCAGTGTTTTTTACCCGTTTCCCCGCTGGGACGTTATGTCACCTCAAGATTATTTTCATTTACCGCCTAGTAAGTTTTCAAACGCTGTTACTGTATTATTTTCCTGTTCAAATATTTCCCCATTATACTTTTAATTTTCCGGAAAAACAAACTTACATCTCAATCTTTTTGAAAATGATGCTCAATAGCTGTTTACACATGGCTCGGTCATCCTCGGTTTACGACACTAATTCCTCCGTCATCGTAAATCGAAGCACGGATTCCCATAGGTGATAATGTACATAGCTTTAGATATTTCGGAATTTTCGCTAACTTTTCTCCTCAGTTTTCAAAAGAAAAAATATCCTGCAAAATTATTTAATAATAATGCTTTTAATATATCGTGCTCTTTTCGTGATAGAGTATTTTATTCCTGGTTCTCATTTACCTGCTTTTCCTGAGTAGCTTTTCCATATTTCACTTTCTGAATAGCTTTCCTATATTTCACTCAATGAATTACACGTGATTTAATATGTATAACACCGTCATTCTATCTCATCTCATGATTTTTGACATAGATTTAGCTTCTTCTTTGTTTCATGCTCATTATTCTTAGTTCATGGAAATAAAAGTTTCTTTCTCTCTGTGTTTGCGTTTTCTCTGTCGCTAAACCTTTCAGTTTATGCTGCACTTTTAGGAGCAAATTTCATCTCTGTAATTCTAATACTGGTTGCTTAATAATGTGAAATTCTGCAAGCAATCCAACTTTTGGAGTAACAGATATGATAAATAATAATCGGAAACTTTTGATCACAATCTTTTACATGTCTGTCATTTCCCGAACTTGTATTAAATGAAGGGAAATTTCTGTATTTCAGTGCAACACACATATACACTATATTGACAAAAGTCACCGGACACCTGAAAGAGAAACACAACATAGCATTTATTGACATATATTAGTACGGTGTCGGTCCACCTTTGGCCTTAATGCATGAACTGACCCTTCGAGACATGCTTTCTACAAGGTTTTGGAACACAGCGATAGGTATGCGCTTCCATTCAGTACATAATGCTACCACTAACTGTTGCTTAGTAGTAGGCCTTTGTTCCAAACTTCTTATACGGCACTCTAATTCATCTCATAGGTGCTCTATGGGATTAATATTAGGGATCTGTGCTGGCAGGTCCACACACGATACGAAATTATTGTCAAACCACGCCGTAACAGTCCTTGCTCTATGGCTTGGTGCATTATCATGCTGGTACCAAGAAGGCTCAGTTCCATAGTATTGCCACAGAGTTGGTAGGGCATAATTGTCCAGAATACCGAGGTAGACGTGCAGGTTAACAGGTTTGTCCACGATAACCAATGGGCCGATGCCATACCATGAAAAACATCCCCACACGAGTACACTGCCAGCTCCAAACTTGACCGTAGGAGCAGTACAATGGGGTAAATAGCGTTCCCCTGGCTGCCACCATACCCACACACGGCCATCAGACTGATGGATCCTGTATCTGGATTCATCAGTCCATAGGACCCGTTTTCATTGATCTACTGTCCACGATAAATGTTCTTTACACCATGCTAAACGACGAGTAGCATTCCGAGTGGAGATGAAAGGCTTATGAGCAGCCGCACGACCACGGTAACCCATGGAATGAATTTCTCTGCGAATGGTACGTGTGCATACTGAGGTTCCAGCATTTTTACTCACCTGTACACTGAGGTCTTGTGCAGTACTCCGTCGATTAGCTGTAACGAATCTCCTGAGGCTTCGACGTCTTCTATCACTGAAATTCTTTGGTCTGTCGGTACGTTTTGCTGCTTCAGGCACGCTATGTGTCTTCCATTTATTCAATACATCCAAAACAGTTGACTTGGGTATGTTTAAAACGCCTCTCAGTTTCTCTTACAGACAACCAACTAATATAACACCCAACAATCTTTCCTTTCACAACGTCATTTCTCTGCCGCCTCAACATTTTCACTCAACCTCACAGTGCGATATGATCGCGGTCAGCTGCAGGCTTGTTTTTATACCGTTTGCAGCTGTACTGCGCATCTTAACAACGCAGCGGATCCCTTCATTTGCTTTTGAAGGAGTGTCCGGTGACTTTTGTCAATATAGTGTAAATGGGAACCATACCTCTGCTGCAGCGTTATACATTTGTACAATTTAGCAGAACTTACGCGTCATAAAGTCAGAATATTAACGCGCCGTACCGTTTCTAGGAAGCCATAAAACGAATTGTGTCTATGTTTATTAAAACCGAAGCTCCACCTTCATGTTAATCTTTCTATAAAGATTTTTAAGGTTGTTTTTGCTCGCATTAGTTGCATGGGGAAAAAGATGTCAGCGTCTACTAAGTCAGTGGCTCTTTCTTTTGGCAAAGTGATTTGCAATAAAGATACTAATTAGGATTAGAAAAAGGTAAAAAAAACAACAACAAAAAAAAACAAAAAAAAACAGCAACCTGTTTCTGAGAACTTGTTTCGAAAATAATCAATATAAGTAGAATTCAGTTTGCCGAAAATGTCTGCTTGCCTCTGAAGCAGGTATAGGCTCATTAGGAGAGAGCCCTTTGTCTACAGTTTGATTTCGCTTATGATAAAAGATATTCTCTTAATGCCAGTTACCTGAGAAAGTTGTATGTTTTTATTATTATCGTGAGTGTTTGGATATATGTACTACATAAACGTATAAGTCTACGAATGCGGCCGGTTTTAATGAAAGTCTGACATCATAGCCTTTTGGACTTCCTTTATGTTACAGCCAGTTTAACGCTGAGCATTTATGGCTTTCATTTACAGAATGTTCTCTTACAATTTGAAGAATATAGTCTGGACTTTTTTATTTCATGATTGTTTTTTATTGCTTGAATATTCTTGTGCAGAGTTTAATGGTTACAGTCTAGATATTTTCAATCAGTTGGTGGCATTTACGTCGGTGTAGCTTACTCACTTAGAACAACTCACTCCGGAGCGAGGAGATGGCGGTTCGATCTCCGTCACCGAAAAATTCCTGTTTTCACAGGATGAACGTTATATATTCGAGATGCAAAGATGTAAGCAATTATTTTGTGGCGTGCAAATTAATGGCTGAATGCTTGGTATTTTATCCGCTGGTTGCAATCTATTTAGATTCAATATTACTTAATAATTTTAATTACACAGTAGAACCGGCTTATAACGAGTCCGTATTTAGCTAGATCCCGGAAAAATAGAAACTTTTGTGTAATATAATATTAATTTAGAGCTAATCTGATCGTTTTCAACGAACAAAATTTAATGAAATTCGCGGATTTAACGTGAGAAAACAGCTAAGATTATCACTTATAACAAGCAGAGTAAAAAAAATAAAAAAATAATGAAATTCCATTTTTAACGAGGCAGCGAAAACCTACCGTGCTCTGTCCTAAAATGGAGGCACGCAAGACGAAATTGCCACAACGTAGGGAAATTTTGGGTGTGTTAGTGGAAAAATGTTGATAGAAACGCATTACTGATGCGAGTGAAGAAAGCTAAGAGGAGAACGCTCAGCCACCGAAGTCTGCAACAGCCACTGACTGCGGGGAAAATCAACTTTTCTTGAAACATCAGACTACGGCGATGAGGAGATTTTAATGCCCAATGTGCAGTTCGGCGAAAGTGACTGGAACATAAATTTAAATCTAAACAAGCACACGGGAAGAAAATTGCAAAAACACAGGTGGCACAAAACAAAAACTACTGGATTCTTTTTTTTTTTTTTTAATGTTTCTACGTGATGTCTGTTTCAAGGTTCGCTGCTACTATGTATTCACGCAAGTGCTTTATTTTAATTTATACACCTGTAGTTAATTAATTAAATCTTTCAAGTATATCCAGTTGCTTTGGATATAATTCAAACCTACAGATATGCATATTATCACGTATGCATATGTTTACATGGTGGTGCGTATTTTACACCCCAAAACGACGGATCTAACGAGCGCCAGATTTAGCAAGAATTTGTATCGGTCCCGAACTCCTTGTTATAAGCTGACTGCTGTATTTTCTCTTTACCTATGATATAAACTTATGTACTATTCCACAAGAAAATTAAGTCGCCCGAATGAAAAACCTCGAATTTATTTTAAAAGATTCTATCCAGACTTGATATTTAAAAAGTACTGTGCTCGTTTCGTGTCAAAGAAAGTAATTGAACGCCAGGAACATAGTGCTGAGTTTTCTGATGTTTTTACTACTTTGTGATTTAGAAATTTCACACAATTTTTCTGAGGGAAAAAGTTCTTAAAAAGCCGTGCAATGCCAGTGTGTGCACGCGGTTGTATATGTGTGTGAGTGAGAGAGGGGGAGAGTGGTTGGGTGGGTGTGACCCAGTGTTGCCAGAAATTTTTGTCTGAAATCAGTAGACTACAACTGAAAAAAATCAGTAGAAATCAGTAAATCTGGTTTTTTTGTTTGATAATATGCACTACGTGACAAATTTAATTTAGCATTGGATCAGTGGGATTTGTTCAAGATATTACTAATGATCAGCTTTATAAAATATTGCACGCAATCAAAACTAGTGTTGGTGGAGATAAAAATTATATTTGCCCTATCATGGTCATAGTTGTATTGGTCTTATTTGTTTTCTTTAAGAAAAGAAAAAAGAAAGAAAAATATAATCTTTTAGTTGTTACTGAACAATACTCAGATGTTCTCAAAATATAGGTGAAACATTTTCCATACTGAAAAAGTATCATTAACACAAATATCAAACTATAGAGTTTGAATATTATCAACTGGATCGATAGATAATGAGTACAGAAAGGATGCTAAGTCTTCGAGATAACATGTTCTTCAGTGGTGTTAGAAAACCCACAGAGTCGGCTAAGTGGAAGTCAGAAATGACTGACAGACACTTGGCTTCCGCTCTTTCATTTCCATGTGTCATTCCTATTGAAAATTCTAGCCCGATTTCTACAATCCTACTCTTAAGGTCCGCTTAATACCTGAAGTCAAACACCCCTTCCTAAAATCCTCTCCAACAGTATCAATTCATCATTCATTTTTAATCAATTTACACAAAAAATAATACTCTAGAATATTTTTGACTCCTCTAAGATATTCGATAAAAATAAAAATAATAAAAAACTTGGAACGTTACTAACATTCGTATCAGAGGTGCATCATAAAAAAAATTTGAGTTCTCAGGAAAAACTTCTGTCAAAAAATTATGCCACAAGCCAAAAACTTTAGCATGCCAGTAGAAAATACAGGAGGTTGCTTTAAAACCAAGAAAAAACAGTAGATTCCCGTGATTTACAGAAATCTATCAGTAGATCAGCAGACAGGAGTCAAAACCAGTAGAATGGCAACACTTTTGTTACCGTAACTGGAAGACCCTGGGTTCGATTCCCGGTGGCGGCCAATGAGAATTTTTCCGTGACTCACTTATAAACGTGGAAAGAGCGATGACTTCTGTTTGATGCTTTTGTTACCTTCCACAAGGTCTCTCTACCAATCTTCTTTTTTTTTTTTTTTTTTAGACCAGAGCAATCGCCCCCCCCATCCCCCTAAAGTATGCTTCTGGTTCTGCTCTTGTCCACCCTATATTACAATATACAACACTTCTTAATAATGTAAGCTAAAATATCAGTCTAATTAATCGAGCACGTCATATTCTCATACTGTAGTTCTGTTTTGTCCTACTTGCATCAGAGGGCGTGAAGTTTGAGAGGCAGTGTTTCCATTACAAGTACCTTCACGTGTGTGTGTCTTAGTCCTTATGTTCTCCGCTTACATTAAGAGACTTGAAGTTTGAAGAAATAGCTCCCACACAACAATATCTTCATGTACATGTATGTAAGTGCTAGTGTTGGCCATATTACGTGAGATCATACCTCCACTATTTGTTCCTTCACATACAATCTCAGTTTGTTCGGCTCACACTAAGTGGCTTGTGGTTTCAGAAGACAGGGAGTGAATTAGTTTCCTTTATAGTCATCTGTGCTTGTGTTGGCCAGTTTACGTAGAATAATGCCTTGGTACAACTTATTTCACGTACGTTAGTCTTAGTGTCGTCCTGCTTACGTTAAGGGACTCGTAGCTTAAGGGGAACTGCAGCTACTCTCTTTTTATTCCTTAGACTCTCTTTTTATTCCCTAGTCTTGTTCTCTGGGCTTACGTTAAGGGGATTTTGGTTTGAGGAGACAGCTTCCACTACAGTTCCCGTCACGTCTCTTAGTGCTAATGTTGACCTGCTTACGAGAGATAATACCTTCACTACAAGCTTCTTATTTCCTTCACGTACCTTTTCCATGATGTTTGCTTGCTTAAATGAAGAGATTTGAAGTTTGAGGAAACATTGCCTTCATTGCAATTTCCATTTCTCAGCATACATAAAGGTAAACAATATTTGCAGTCTCCCTACCTTTTTTTTCATTTTCCTGTCTTTTAACCACTAAATACTGTGTTGTTCTCTCCTAACAAGTAGTTTCAGACACTTCGCTACAAAAATCACTTTCGAGTGGTTTTGATTTATTTGAAAACTACACGGACGTTAAGTGAGCTTCATGTCAGTGAAGTTTTGTAGCTTTCAAATACTGTAAAAAGGTTTGGGAGCTACTGTTTTGCATATATTTAAAAGAGGTTTAGTTCGGTAACAGGTGCAAATGACTCTTCAATAACCCAATGAAGACTTTGCTTCAGTTCACTAATAGTGTTGTTTCAGCAGTGCTGGGTTGTTCAAGTAATCTAGCGGCCATTCTGTAGTACAAAAAAAAAGGAGGTAGGAGGGCCTTAATCTGGAAAGTAGCTCTCCAACATCATTAAGAGTCAGCAATGAAGTCTTTAACTCAAGGCCATAGTACAACACTTCATTTAATTACGTAATGTTAAAATGCTAGTTTCTAATTTTATTTTTGCTACAGTCAACCGTGTGAGTTATAAATCATTTTATCCTGGGTAAGTTGCTCGCGTTTCGGAGAATTTAAATCTTGCAGTTCTCGGTAGTACAGCCAAAATAAAATGGAACGAGTTTGATTGAGTGGTATTACATGCAACGGGAGTTCAAATATCTATCAAGAAATAAGGCAGGCAGGTTGAAGGTAAGCGACCGAAGTATTTTGGCAAAATCATTCCTGGGAAAATCAGAAGGGGGAATTTAGAGGGACGGAACAGGGAGTAAAAAAGAAGAAAAAACACGTACTACTGCAGATTGAGTGAGAGTAGGCCATCTGAGGACGTCTGCGTGCAGCAGTGCCTCGCACAGCAAGGAACACTAGTAATTGGGGCATGTGAACAGAGGTCGTGTTCTCCCATCCATCAGTGGTACTTCCGAAAAAAAAAAAAAAAAAAAGGAATCTGAAACTATTCGAGATCAATTCTTAGAACTAAAGAGTGTGAGATAGAATCGAGAATACCACTGAGTTGATTTAACAGATATTTCCACGATATCGAAAGTGGTTGGACTTAAGGCTGGTTGTCCTATTTCTGGCATTTATTTATAAAGCATTGAATAGGCCTTTACATGTAGAAGAACTCTTTCTCGAATTCTCACCCTCCTTTTGTGAGGTCATGGACAATCTCCCTGTAAAGGCATCTAGAGTATTAACCGTTTGCCGATTTCGGTTAACTGGCCGTTTAGAATATAAGTCTGCCGAAAACAGGAGTCATAATAAAACGTTTAACTGCTGTATTTTGTTTATGAAATTCGTGTTATCAGTAAAAGTATTTCTGTTAAGACAATTTGATTCTCAGTGTCCTGAATCATTTAATTCGGTGAGCGCAGTACATAGGCGCACGTTGTTAGCGGTAAAAAGTGGAGCAAAGAACAATCAAATTCTGAGCTAGCCGTTACTGCGTTGAATCATCTCCCACATTTGCCTGATCTGGCACCGGCGGATTACTTTCTGACTGGGGATCTAATTGCTTGTCCTGGTGGCTGCGTGGTCAGAAGCACGATCCACTGACCGATTGACGGTGCCCCAGATGAGATATGGGTGGTGCGCCAGCACCACGGCACCTGCTATGCCCTCTGGAATCGGTGATGCCAAATTACCTATAGTCTCAGATGCGCACAGGGTTATTACGAAGAAATATTGAAGAGGTGCAGCTGAACTGTAGTAGGCAGACTGTCGTGAAGATAGCGCCACTGAAATATCACACTCTTTAGGTCGATTGATGGAGTCGGAAGCGGCAAGCCAAGTTTTACAAACATTTGTAGGAGTAACACCAGGAATTGGATGAGGTTCACAGACATTTGAACGCAGCAAAAGATTACCATAGACAAGTGAGGCTGTCAAGGTACGAGGAAGATAAGTACGGTTACTTATAGCGACAATAAACGGTAGAGGGTGAGAAGCTGAAGAAATCTGTCCAAGTCCTGTTTCACGCACAAGGCTTGGGTAGAGGTGCTTGAGAGAAGTGATGCAGCATATATAGAAGTCCTATTTGAAATATTCTGTTTTCATTAGATTTATACAGTCGTGATAATCATTCCTTATGCTTTCTCTGGTGCACTATTTTACCCGTATGCCGTAAATATCGTCTGAATCTAACTCCATGTGAGCAGCGATCATGTCTTGAAATTGGAGAAACAGGATGAGAAGAATGAATGGTAAAGTAAGAATGAGTATGTTCTCTGCTTAGCAAGTATAGGGGATAGGTTCACAAGACAATTACACATGCCATAGTGGAGCTGCACAAAAAGTGTCAATTTTCAGCGCCTTTATATAATAGTTTGACTGTTTAATAATAACGTATTCTATAAAAATTATAACATTTTTTGGAGTTAGTTGTCACCATAGGATTTTTATTCATTTTTCGTATTATCGACATCAACAATTTTCAGTCCGCTGCTGGATGTAGAACTTCCCAAGTCTCTTCCACAACTTTTTATTAAGCGATTCTCGCCATATCACTCGGACATACTTTCGAATTTCATGCACCTATCTCCCACATGGTTTTCTTTTTCAGTTGTTTTTTTTTTACATCACTTTTTTTTTCTCGTGGTCTTAGGTTTTTAACTCATTCAAAACAATATCACTAGCTTAAATTTCTCTTTATCTATGACCCTGGAGAGTGGCGTGCCTAGGATTTCTTTAAGTGGGTGGCCCAAAATATTGAAGAAGTAAATAAAAATATCCCGGAGAAAACCTCTCCCAAAATTCAGGAAAGCGATAAAAAATATCTCTGCCATGTTAAAGTGGGTTTCCAATGATTCGTAAAATATATATTTAAAAACAAATGCAAATATATCTAAAAGTAACGGAGGGGGCCACCCCCACTGAGGGCGCCACTGACCCTGGATCTTCGTATTAACCTCTCGAGCGAACGAACGCGAGTTTTTCCTCGTCCGCGTGGGACAGGCATTTAGTAGCCATGGATTCAGGGAAGCTTTCCAACACAGCATTTTTCTTTGTGAATTTGCACGTGTGTTCTTCTTTTCACAAAGCAAGAGTGACTTTTTTTGTGATAATCGCATTATGCGTTACTTTCCTCGTATCGCGTTGCATTTCTTGTTGGGTTTTAACTTCTTAGTCTTTTTTCAAAATTTGCATCATTTAAGCTTCTGTACAGTGGCATACCGGAAAAACTCCAGCCCCTTCCCCTCGCGAAAAATGTTTTCGATCGAGGCCCTTTTGCGAAAATTCATTAGCTTTCAGTTACTCAAAATTTTAACTTCCATATTATTAACTAGGCTTTACGGGTGCTTAAATAAATCAAATTCTTTGGAACCTACGAGTATTTTTCGTAAAATCAAAATTATTTCACTTTATTGCGTGAAACACAAGTGTGTACGTTATAACTAAAATGATTGCCTTGGTTTCCGATACAAATTACTACAAAATACTTACGTCATAGTATTAATCATATCATGCAAAATTTATTATTTTGAAGAATTAAGACCTGCTTTTTGAAATGCCTTACGATTGCGCACACAAAACATGCAACTGCCACGTGAGAGTGTTTAATAACTTTTCCGATTTATACGAAATGTCACAACATAAGTAAGCAAATAACTAAGTAACGATTAAGAACTGTAGCATAAAAAACTCAAAGCTACTTAAATTATTCACTCTAGAATATAAGAAACACACTTAACATAATTCCACAATGTTTTGCACATAGTAAAAAAAAATTTGTTGACTGTTATAAAAAAAAATGACACAGATCTCTGATTTTTTCGTTCCCGCGAAGAACAACTTCGGTTCATTAGATTCAGGGGACGCATAGTTATGTGCACACAACTGTAATACATAACACCTTATCCTCATTGGTATAAAAATTCCGCTTATTGAACTGATATTTTTTTCACATTATCTTGTTAATATACTCGTACCTGCACAGAAACTAAGTATTGCAAGGGCTGTGAACTTGAGACCCCTTGTAATAGCAAGGGCTACTACAAAAGGCCTCAAGTTCTTTTCAATGTTTAGTTCTCGTCATCCAGTTTTTATGAACAAAAGCAACGAAATTATTTCTAAAGATTTCACTATTTACTGAGAAAAAAAAATGCTTTTTTTCTCAAAACTCATTTAAAGCTGCCTTAATTTTTGGCTATTTCTTTAACCAGTATCATACGAAGTTTTCGCAAAAAGATTTGTAAAATATTTTTGCTCAAGCTAGAGGTCCTTTTACCCACGAGGCTCCCCCCCCCCTCCCTTCCGCACTGCGGAGGTTGCGGGGGACATCAGTACGGCCCTGCTTCTGATATCCCCCGCTAGAAGTTGATTTTTAACTAGAAGTTAAAAATCAACATGCGAATTGTTTAAGCGCCGGTCTCGCAGCGTTCTGTAGATCCCAAACTTCAAGTGATTTTCGTCGGATCTATCCGGGATCTCCGCATAGTTTCGAAATCTGGATTATCGATAACTCTTATACCTTATTCTTGTGCTTAAGAAAATGATACATGTTCTAGTACCAAAAAATGCCTGTTTAAAATCTTTCGCGTTTCTTGACTTAATACGTTTGCATTCAGTATCTGTTTTCCCTAGATCTAGACTGCATTCATCCTTCCGTTCTCTCTCACCATTAAACTACAGTGGTATCTCTCGTCTATACGGGAATTTTCAGCTATTTAGGTACAATAAAACTTGAAAGCATAACAACCGAACATGATCGAGTGACTTTCCTTAATATCAATAAAAATATTAAAAAATAGTTAGCTTGAAATGGTATTAAAGCTACAACAATTACCGTATCTCTGTTTTCTACTTGTGTTATTTCTATCATCGCATTCGTGTTTTCCAATTTATGTTTAGCTATATTGTTCTGTTTCCGGATTATGTGATACACAAACCCATCAACCCGAAAAAACTTAATAAAGTGGTGCAATTAATTTTTTCAAACTTTTCCCTACGGACTCTGAAATTATAAAATTATGTTGAAAATGTTAATACATTAAAAATTCACCCATGGAAAATTTCTGAGTTGCTTTATGTAATTTATAACCTTATATTTTTCTTACTGGGTCTTATTTGCTGCTTTTTTGGCCCTTACATTTGCGCGAATTCTTGAACTGCAGTTTTGAAATGTCTGTTTCAGCTGCAGCAAAAATGCATTTTTTTTTCAATTTCAAATAATTAAATAAACATTAATTTTTACACTCTTGAATTCCTTTCATTTTGTACATTTGCTCTGAAATGCTTGCAATTAAAAAAATCCGTTTTTTAAAAAGTGTTTATGATAAGTCTTGAAAAAAAAAGCAACCTGATTTCGGCTCATTTAGATTTCCCTTTTTCACTGAAAACGAAAAATCTTTTACAATTCTGAAGCTAACAATAGCAACGAAATTCATTAATACAGACATTTAACGTGGACCAGGAACATCAAACAAAGATCTTCGCTCTTTCCATGTTTATAAGTGAGTCACGGAAAAATTCTCATTGGCCGCCACTGGGAGTCGAACCCAGGGTCTTCCAGTTACGCACCGGATATTTTCCCTCTACACCACAGTGGCCTCGAATTCCTCCAGACTCACACACGCTAACTGCCAAACCAAGTTGGCAGGTTGCTTCTTGGAGCCCCGCACAATAAAGAAGATCTTTGTTTGATGTTCCTGGTCCACGTTAAATGTCTGTATTAATTATTCATTCGTCTTCTAATTATTTCTTCAGTTGCTGCTTACCATCTTTGGTGAATCCCCAGCATTGTGCGGGGCTCCAAGAAGCAACCTGCCAAATTGGTTTGGCAGTTAGCGTGTGTGAGTCTGGAGGAATTCGAGGCCGCTGTGGTGTAGCGGAAGCATATCCGGCGCGTAACTGGAAGACCCTGGGTTCGACTCCCGTTGGTGACCAATGAGAATTTTTCCGTGACTCACTTATAAACGAGGAAAGAGTGAAGATCTTTGTTTGATGCAACGAAATTCGTAAAAATGAAAAAAAAAAAAAAATTCGACGATCTCAATTTGAGTACATACCATGTTCATACTTCAGCAGCGAAAGTAGTACTTTTTCATAATATTAATTTTTGGGCGCGATACCTAATGCTGCAGTCCAGAAAAACTGGTAAAACATTATTTGCTGATTGCCTTAACACAAACGCTGCAGAAATGCTTAGACTGAAAAGGCGTTTAAACATGAAATGATGATTGTGACATACCGTTATTAAGATATCGATACTGTAATAATTCTTTGCAAATTGTGGGCCGCAAAAAAATTTGCTGCCAGGGCCGTTTATGGTCGCCAGTTTGCCACTAATCTGTACCAAAATTTTGTGAGTTCTAAATCTACTGAGAAAAAATTTTCAGTCTCGAAACCAATTTGAAGCCCTTTTCGTTATATGTCTTACGGAAAATAATGCTTCGTTTCGTGACGTCATCGGTTTGTGACTCACCCTTGAGGAATTTATTGGAATCGTAAATTGGGAAGTGAGTACATATTACACTGCTGGACAATTGCTAAGGACGGATCATAAACGGCTATATAGTGCATAAAAAAGTAAGTGTGGTTGGATGCCAAGTGAAATAAAATAATGTCAGAATGCCAGGACATTACAAGAAAGACAATTTATTGTGCTCTGAAATCCAGAAGGCTTTGGAACGTGTTCAAGGGACAAACAGGCCATTTTGTGCAGAATACGTAAACGTGAAAAAATGCAATTACCGTCCGCAGGCGTTCCGGCGTAAGATGTCAATACGGGATATGGCCACCATGGAGGGCGATGTAAGATTCCACACGTCGTGTCATGCTTTGCACAACATTATCAAGCAGCTGTTGGGGTAATTTATCCCACTCCTCTGTCAGTGCACGGATGAGGGTGTCCTTGTTTATTGGAGGGCATTGGCGACCAGCAAGACTCCTCCCCAAAGCATCCCACACATTTTCAATGGGATTCAGATCTGGAGAACGTGCTGGCCATACGAGGCGTTGAATATCCTCGCTCTCAAGACACTACTGGACAGCGACTGTTCGATGACATGTTGCGTTGTCGTTCATGAAAATGAATCTATCACCGACAGCACCACGGAACATGCGAACATGAGGTAGCAGAACATCATTAATGTATCGTTGGCCAGTCATAGTCCCAGTTGGAAGCACATAGAGGGACGTACGGCCATTGATCATGATGCCAGCCCATACCATGACACTACATGTCGGATATCGGTCCCTTTCCTGTATGTTTGCTGGACAATATGCAGTACCACTATTACGCCAGATCAGTTGTCGTCGACAATCAAGCAAAAGACTGTATCTACTCTCATCTGAGAAGAGGACAGCAGACCAGTCGTTATCAGTCCAATTGCGAAGTTGATGGCACCATTGCAAACGGGCGGTACTGTGACGGTGACGTCTGGACAATTGGATGCACACAACAGGCCGGCGGGCGTATAGTCCTCCTTCATGCAAACGTCTGGCGACAGTTTTTCGGGAGATCCGCTTGCCAGTAGCAGCCATAAACTGATTTGCTACCTCACTAGCTGTGCTGCGCCGGTGTCTTTTTGTTGATAGCACTATGTACCGATCTTCTGCAGGTGTCGTACTGCGAACACGACCTCCCCGTGACGTTTGCTACACTCTCCATTTGTTTGAAATGATTTCCAAAGAATTGAAACAACACTGTGGCTGACGTCGAACTCCCTGGCAACATCTGTTATTTTTCGCCTTTCTTCAATCTTGCCAATAATACGGCCACGCGTAAAATCATCTAGGTGATGTCGGGAAGACATACTGAAAATTGCAAGTTCGTGAATTGATTCTTTCCCTTTCAACTTTGCGTTTGAACAACAACGGTCAGTACGCGTCAAATCCTTTATATCTCTTATCAGCGCTATGACGTCACGAACAAGTTCGGCAATCCAAAATTTGCATACGCACAACACGTCTTACTGTATCCCGCACTTATGCTAATTTCCACATTTTCTTGCCTTCCATTTTATGGTTGCTATCGTTGCTATTGTCATCCGTCCTTAGCAATTGTCCGGCAGTGTACTTACGCATTTTATTCAGGCTCATGATAAGATATTCGGTTCATAAAATCTTTTCCCTCTGTTTGTGGTTACGTCATCTTTTTTCGTACTTTTATGTATTTGTTTTTCACCCTGTCTTCAGTTTGCTATTTTACTTCTGTTCAGAGGATTTGCAGAAAAATTCAAGGATCGATGACTCTCAGTTAATGGGAATTTAATGACAACACCGTGAGAAAGGAATACATCACGAGCAACCATTGTTTTTAATGTAACTTTGCAGTTCTCTCACTGTGTGCACCGAACAAAGAGCGATTTTATTCGTCTTTTGATAGCTGTTAAATGACACGAAAGATCGTTATATGTATAAATGAAGTGTATACTTTTCGGATAGCATAATTTGAACCAAAATGTGTCTGACCCCATACTGTTAACGATATCGTTACGAAACGGAACTCTGAAGCACTCATGGTCCGAAGCATTCGAATGTCGTGTGTGAAATTGTAGGTATAGACTGACAGAAGAAAACCTGGACACAAGCATTCATCTACAGCCTGAAAGAGGCAACGCTGAAATAATTTACAAGGCAGATACTTAGTCTGTAACGTATACCTCTAGTTCAACCTTCCTGTTGAGTTTCTGTGTTCTCATGTAAATTTGATTTCTCCTCGTTAAAGATTTTCTACCTTAACGCCGCAAAGTTACTCTCGACGAACTGGTAAAAGTTGCAACCTGACAGTAGGTCAAAAAGCAATTATTGCAGGTAAAGTGTGCTTGGATAGAAGCTTAGTATTCAGTGTTGATACGAGCAGATAGAGAGCGATTCTTGTAAGAACAGAGTATTTTAGATGAGCGATAAATCTCACGTTTATTGTGAGACATAACTGATTGAGTTATATTAAACGTACTGTGGTACAAACGAGGTGTTGATCATCAACAAATGACGTGCTTAGAAACGCATAAAGTGGATTTGGTTATCAGTAAGTAGAATTCTGTTGCCTTGAATTCTGGCAGTTAGACATTGAATATCACTTTCAATATACTAAGTTTTTAGAAACAACGCGAATGACTGAGAAGTAATCAGAGATAATGACAAAGTGACCAAGCTAAGTTACGTAAAGTTGAATTCTTAACATAAAGTCAGATTCAATAAAACCAGTTAACAGCTCTTATTTTATAAATTCGATATAGAAAGTGGGGTTAATCAACTCCACACAGGATACTACTGTCGCATGTGCTGCTATACTATACTCTCGTCCCCTGCTGTATGAGTTCAGTTCGTTCCGAAAATTAAATTCGAATTTTTTACTTGTAAAAGCCTCGAGGAATTTTTCAAATCGGCCATCTTCATTTTATAGTTTTAACATTTTTTTTTTTGATTGAAGGTTTAATGACCACCGTTAGTAACTCAATGGGCTATAAGCAGTCTCCCGTCCCTAATTTGGGGCCACTGGTTCCAGGGAAGGGAGAGATCCAGTGCCGTAAGACAAACACAACATACGTGCCTTACCGGGATTCGAACCCAGACGCTTCTCGGACGAATGGTGATAAGCCATCGCTTAGACCACTGCGCCACCGGAGCTGCTTTTCATTTTTTTATTGGGGGAGTAGTGTTTAACAACTCTATGTGAGTTTAAGATTATGAGAGAAAAACAAAAAGTCGCTGGTCACCAATTTAAAATCACTGGCTCCAGGAAAGGGTCAAAGACATCGCTGTAGGACAAACAGAACAAATATACTGCCCATGCTTCTCCCGGGATTCGACTCCGGCCCAACTCAGAAAAATTAGCCTGCAACCTGCTCCTCTGAAGACACACGTGCGATGTGACGTATACCTCTGTATAACCATACTTTGAGTTTGTATTCTTATATAAATTTCGTTACTTCTCGTTGAAGATTTTCTCGCTGAACAGCACTTTACTTTCCCAACAGCTTTTACAATTTGCCAACACTGACAGTGAATCAGAGGAACATAAAATGGATGTAAATAGTGTGGGATTTGTAGAGATGTCGAGAGATTGTGAGTAGATTGTCAAACGTAAAGCTTGTTGATATACAGGGTGTATAGGAAAGTCCTTAAACAGGGAAATAACTTTTGAACGCAAAATGTTAGAGTTGTGAAAGTAGTGTGTACATATAGTAAAGTGACTATCTTCTATCAGATGAGACCGATTGCAGCACCCCTAACGGCAAATTTTGGAAGTTAGCGATCCTATCGCAAGAACCAGGAGAGATGGCGAAAAAAAGTCAATAGCAAACGTGTAGAACGTCACCGATTTAATATGAAATGACGCCCTACATTCACCAAAAACTCCAATAGAAGTCCGGAAATGCAGATTTCTCGGTATCCGATCACCGGCATAAATACGTCACTCACGCGTGCAGAAATGTGACATTATAAGGTGATGCAAATTTACTAATAATACTAATACATGTAGGTGTCAGGAAGGTACAATTTATTATGTACTGTACAGTAAAGTAGTAGGAAATTCATACAAGAGTAGGACATTATGAAGAAGAAAAACACAAAATGTTCAAGAAATACAAAATGTCAGCACTAATACTTAAGCATTCGCGATGTGTCCACCATCGACAGCAATACACATCTGTATTTGAGCTAGAACTTCTTGTTGGACGTTCTGCAGCATTTCAGGTGTTACGTTACAGCATGCTTGGATAATACGGGGTTGCAGAAATTTACCATATACGACCAAATGTAAGGCCACACGTCGCACTGGTGTCTCTCGTACTGCAGTGTGGGTGGGCTAGCGCATAGGCCAGGACGTCCACTGGCTGCACGTGCACACCTGCAAGTGTCGGCCTACCTGAACGGGAACAACTTGTAATGTTCCCGGTTTCTCTCAGCCGGCGAACGACAGTGATGATAGTAGCCGCAGTAGGATGAGAACGATTAAGGAAACGTAATGCATATTGGCGTGCTGCCTCTCTTGTCCGACGACCGCATTCCCCGTACAACATCACCATCTCGCAGTACTCCTCGTTGGAATAACTAGCCATGTGTAGACTTGAAGATCAAGTCCACGCACTGTCTGACAAACCTTCCCTGGCCGCCAATTTATGTTTTCCGATGAGGTATGACGTAGCGTTCCATTTGCATACTTTCATCCATCCTTCGCTGTTTTGCAGGCAAAATTCGTTTACAGATTTTACGCTTTGCGATGTCATTCGTGATGTATTTATGCCGGTGATCGGATACCGAGAGATCTGCATTTCCGGACTTCTATTGGAGTTTTTGGTGAATGTGGGGCGTCATTTCATACTAAATCGGTGACGTTCTACACGTTTGCTATAGACTTTTTTTCGCTATCTCTCTTGGTTCTCGCGATAGGATAGCTAACTTTCAAAATTCGCAGCTAGGAGTGCTGCAATCTGTCTCATCTGATAGAATATAGTCACTTTACTATATGTACACACTACTTCCCCAACTCTAGCATTTTGCGTTCAAAAGTTATTTCCCTGTTTAAGGACTTTCCTATACACCCTGTATATGTGATGGAGGAATAAGTGTCATTGTACATATGTATGCTGATACCAGCGAGATTATATTATGGCAGTGAATTACATTGATGTCCTGAAGTACAACTGCTTGGAAAATAGTTTGTTGGAATTACGTAAGTCAAAAGCTGTTTCTTTCTATCCGGTCGTTTGGTTACTTGTTTCTAAAGTGTGATTTATGTGTTACGAAGCTAAGTATTATACATTAGCCAATTAGCTAGCTACTTAGTTAACCATTTAAAATACATCGTATCAAAAGTTAAAACTCTACAGAGAACATTATAAAGCTGCTGGTTACAGGATGGAGAAAGTATCACAATGGAAAAATCAGCACAACACCCACATATTACCTAAACTTCGAACCCCAGCTATTGTTACAACCACTCGACCAGCCGGCGAAAATCAAATCTTATTTTTATATATGTATAAATATGTGAATGGTATCAATTTGAAATGTGTTAACTGTATAAAACATGAATGACATCGGCAACAACACAGAAGGAAAAATATATGTATGTAATGGAGAAACACCTTTTCAAATCTTTCTATCATGTTTTGCTTTTATGCCATTGTTGATTGGCCACAGTCCTTTTTCGTTTGACAAGTATTGTACTACGTTTTCCATCTATGATGCGCAAAGTAAAGTTGTTAGCAGATAAAACTCCATCTGAGATTACTAGATAATATGAACCTGGTGAATGAGCTAGAAGTAAGGTAGTCACCTTATTGAAGCCAGTCTGTTGCTTTAATCGTTATACAGTAGCTGTTTTTACAGATTCAAAGACAAAGCCCCACCAACCTCGATCCTTTTCCCACTAGAACCTATATCAACAGAAGAGCAGATACGAGTGCTCATCCCAAGACATTTTAATGTCTCTAACAAAATAAATGTCGTAATTTCTCATCTTTACAAGACTAGTTCGTAACCACTCTTCTACAGTATTCGAAAGGGAAATGGTTGCTCGCGTAACAGGAATGAGTGTGTTTTGTGAAAGCTGTTTCTGGAGAAAAAGTTTAGTTCATAAAATGATACGGTTCAAATTTTACATTGAAGAAGCCATCAAATTCCAACTTCAGCAGGAATCTTTCTTCAAACAGAAGTCATCGCTCTTTCCACGTTTATAAGTGAGTCACGGAAAAATTCTCATCGGCCGCTACCAGGAATCGAACCCACGGTCTTCCAGTTACGCGCCAGACATGCTACCACTGGACCACAGCGGCCTCGAATTCTCCAGACTCACATAAGACTAACTGCCAAACCACATGGCAGGTTGCTTCTTGGAGCACCGCACAATGCTGGGGATTCACCAAAGAAAAACGAATAACTAGGAGGCGAATGAATAATAATTAATATACAGAATTGACGTGGATTAGGAACATCAAACAGAAGTCATCGCTCTTTCCACGTTTATAAGTGAGTCACGGAAAAATTCTCATCGGCCGCCACCGGGAAATCATCGGCAGCCACCGATGAGAATTTTTCCGTGCTCACTATAAACGTGGAAAGAGCGATGATTTCTGTTTGATGTTCCTTATTAACGTCAATTGTGTGTATTAATTAAGGAATCTTTCTTATCTGAGACGAAGTTCACCGTCAGTGTGATAAAAGCAGTGAAGACTGTGTGTTCTAGAGAAGGCCCGAGGAAAAATCGGGACGGTAAACTTTCTTGCAAGGAGATATGTAGAATATGTTAGCCACTTTATTAAGGGATATATTAGTGTGTACGTAGTAAGATAGCCACTCAATGTACTTGTAATCAAACTCTGTTTCACGTATAAAACTATGTTTAAAACTCTCTGTTTCCCGAAGGGCTGGAGCAAGTTTGTAGTCTAAAGAACGAAATAATTGTTAACCCAGCCATCTGTCGTGTAATTAAAGGAGCAATCACTTTAATATCTTTAGGGGAAAGTTTAATAATAACATTACCCAAGGTGTAATATCCACAGATTAAGGACAATTCATGAGTTTATTCTGATCACGCTTCTCAAAAGCTTCATCCTCCCCTTTTCATCTTTTAGCGAAATCGCCAACCTCACTCCTGGGTCGAAAAGCCAAAAACAGACCACCAACCAGTACCTGTATCCGCACCTGTTGTTTCATTGCACCGTAACTCATCGCTGGACCAAATGCACGAGCCGGATGCGATGTTTCGGATGACCTCTGAGTGGGCGGTTCTCATTACCCATTTCCGTCTCAACACATTGACGTGACTTTGAGAATGAGTGTGCCATGTGAAACTTATTTGGAATACAAACTATACCGCTGGGCTTTGTTTATTGAGTCACTAGGTCCTTTGTTCGATGTCTTTCCGAACACTCCCGCAGACAAACACTGGAGGAATGTCACCTTCCGGTTTTGCTGCTATAGAAAGTCTGTGTCTTGTCCTTGACTCAGGTTAATTTTATGAGTGACATAATCAAATCAGTAGTAAAGAAGTGTGTTTTAGGCTTTGAATACGAAAC
Source organism: Macrothele yani (assembly GCA_039090855.1). NCBI lineage: Eukaryota > Metazoa > Arthropoda > Arachnida > Araneae > Macrothelidae > Macrothele > Macrothele yani. The sequence continues at coordinate 138,218,098 of CM077023.1, forward strand.
TCCGGTCTTCTGCTCGAAATCAGACTACAAACATGCTTAGAGAACTTCGTTTAATAACTGTTTGATTAATAATCCCTTTTCAGAGCGTTCTGTTATGTAAAGTGCTAAGCAATTTCATTGCCTGTCCATTCTACGACACTCCATACACATCCAATTTCTTTTCTTTTTAAGATTTTTCTCTTTGTGGATGAATTATAGCAAAAAAATCATAATTTTAATTGGTCAAAAATTAGACGCATTTTCATTTTTAACCTAGCTCATAACTCTTCTACAAGGAGTACCGAAAGTCATGCAGAGTTTTTACTGCGTACTTAAAAATTATTTTTCATCTTTAAACTTTTGATAGCATTTAAACTTTTTGTAGCTGTATTTTAAATGGTTTCTTAAGTAGCTAGCTGACTTGCTAATGTTCTTAGATAACTTCGTAGCACATAAATCACATTTTAGAAACAAATAACCGAATGGCCAGACAGAAAGAAACAGCTATTCACTTACTGTTTAGCGAACTTTTATTTTCCGCTTACGTGAAGCTACAAAGGAACGTCAATGTAATCCTCTCCCAAAATATAATCTCGCTGGTATCACACAGATATCAGTCGTATATCAATGACACTTATTTGCTGATCACAGTGCTGCAATTACTGAGGGGGACCCAGGGACTCGGTTCCAGAGTCTGTGAGTGCAATTAGCCTATGCACCTGGAGAAGCTCTGCGTGTAACTGACTCCTTTTCGCAGATCACTGAGTTCAACTGACCCAAACCCAATGCGTCACTGGATGCATAACAAAACAACTTGACACCCATTTTATTGAAATCTCATATGCCCCAGTTTAAAACATAATAAGATCAAATTTTATTAAGTATATTTTTTAAATTATTTTTAATGGAATATGACACTTGTAAATTTACATGCACAGTCCGTCCAACTAATGAAGAACCTCAGATCTCATTGCTATGAATGAGCTCTTTTGTTCTTTAGTTGGACGAAACAAATTTGACCTTTCATTCATGACTTAACTATGCATTTGAGTTCAGATTACAGCTTTATGTGACTGACCTTTTTTTAGAAAAAAACATGAAAAATTATGTTTATTACGTATATGTGTGTGATTAATAGAATGAAAATATGAGTTTTCAGCTTGATAAATCCAGGCATTTTTGTCTATTTAGTTTTAAAATAGGTATACGACAAATAGGAACGACTACTTTCACGTCCATAAAACCTCTGGTTTAGAGTACACATGACGAAACGAACCGTTTTTGATGAAAGTGTCCTTTTCAGTTATGCTCGTAATTCCCCCCCCCCCCTCCCCTTCTTTCAGGTTTGAACATAAGAATGAAAAAACTTGTGAATGAATGGTACGCACTGCGCTTTAACAATTCGAGCACATACGGTTATTTAGTGTTTTTGTAAATTTCTGATTAAATGACATTTTGCTATGTAACGGCAAACGCAATATTTTTGGATGCTGGAAAATGGAAATGCACTTTTTTTTTTAATCTTGTTTAGGCTTATATAAACAAGTTTTTGTATGGTAATTATAGTGTAAAAATTTAGGCCAAAACTAGAAATTGCAGTACGCAATGCGTTTTAATTGTAAATATTGAATTTGTGGTCATATTATGTTTTCATTTCTGATCTCAGTAACCGCTTGAAAGTCACAATTCAGAATTGCACAGACTAGCAAAAATCTGGATCAAAAATGCTGCCATTGATATTGTTTACTTCCCTTAGAGCGGCATTATTTTTCGGCTTAAAACAATTGTTTGGGGTCTGACTTCCGTAAGCTGTGATCTTCCGTCCCCCGCGATTTTTTCCCTTCCTTTCTGTTTCGAGCAACCCTCTTCTCAAAGGAACGGAGCTTTCGTTGGAACTTCAGAAAAATATCTTCGATCGCCAGAGCATCGTGTTTGGAGAATTACTGCTCACGGTTTAGATAAATTACACTCGATAAATTTCGTCTCTTTTATAGAGAAAATTTTATGCTATCTGCTAATGAAGAAATAAAAAAAATCATAGGGTGTATTCTATCCTTCCAAAATTTACTTTGTGCATTGAGGTTTCCGTTCCGTGTACTAAAGAAAACACATAATCCTAATCACTGATTTAAGCTTACAGCTTATTGTAAAGATTTTCTTTTAAGCGATTAAGTATTCGTAAGCAGACCCAGATTTTATCATTATTGTTTATTTTGCGTTTTTTTGAGAGAGTGCAACGACATGAATTCAGTGTACGTCTGCGATATCGTGTATGCCGTCTGGGAATTTCTTTTTCTTTTTTTAATCTTCTCCCTCTCTCTCTATCTCTTTCTGCTTGTCTCTGTTATTGAACTTTTACTCTTCTCCGTAGGGAGTGAAACAATTAATGCTTGTGCTTCGTTGGCATTCACATTATCCGCAATGGCACTTCCTGTGTTCAGCTATGAAGACAGGTTCAGCTCACAAGGTGAGATCATACATTAAGCATTCGCCCTGGAGGTATCATAAAAATTACAATGCGCAGGGCCATGGGAGAGTAAAACTTTGATTAGTAGGCTATTGACGCCTGGGGTGGTGGGTTGGGCTACCCGTGGGATATCAAAGAGAACGCCAAGATCACAAATCACTGCAGGAATCGTCTTAAACAAGAGCTGGCTTTTATTCCTTTTCTTAATTGCAATGAAAGTCAAAGCAGCACCTAAAGGAAATCACAGCATACGTCGTACTTAAGCTTCCAGAGAAATCTATATATGTCATGGCCTTCTCCATGATTTTTTCTGTTCATGCACGAAATAAAATAAAAATGAACTTTAGTCTGGTTTACAGTTTCGTTTCAACGCAAATCACTGACTCTGCAGGTAGGCTACCGCGCTGTGCGGGAGGCAGAAGGGGATTAAAATCTACAGTGTTTTCCTGCAGTTTTGTTGCAGATATGAGCGACAGTACTGGATATGCTGTAGCTCTTGCGCTCTGCTTTCAGGGCACATCAGTGGCGTATCTTGGGTACGAGACGTGGGCTATCTCACCCCCTCCCCCAGTACTGATTTTTTTTAATTGCGAAGTTTAATTTTTAATTGTTAAGTAATAGAAGTAGCTTTTTTTTCTAAATTTTAGGTACATGCTATTGCTAGTACGATACCAAATAATTATGAGGATTAGGATTTGAACATTTATTAGTACATGAACTTGATTCTTCTTCTGAATACTTTATTTGTGCATGAACTCCATTCTTCTTTCCTTTTGCGTGAACTTGAGTGTTACGTTTTCACAAAAATGTTTCTTCAGAGTATTTTTTCATATTTAAAAAGAATGTTTTTCTCTATTGACAAATCAGCCAAGTTGCTCGAATGTACATGTCCTTGTGTGGCTCTAAGATATGTCTTGATTCTTTTTAATACAGAGAAAAACTTCTTTCAGCAGTTGCAGTTGTTGATGGAAACTTTACCATTAGGTCTGCTAATTTGTACACCTCAGTAAACACTATGTCCAATTTATTCGACTTTATGTAACAAGTAATGTCTTACTAATTTGTTTTGTATTCATCAAGGGAATAAAACACCTTCAGTTCATTTTCCAGTCGAACTGCATCAAAATTTGAAGCATAGTTTAAGTTCTGACAGTAGATGTTCAGGGGAGCTTTCACAAAATTTATCAAAACATCCAACAAAGCCACGAATTTAAGATATAATATCACTGATTTTAATTCATTGACACTTCACACAAACTGAAACAACTCTCGCGAAACACGCGCTGTCACACGCGGAAGCATGCGAGTGACAGTAGTCCAAAGCTTCTCTTTTTGTGAGCGAACCGTGCGCAAAGCAATGTTCCATTCACCTCCATACCCGCATTCATGTTGTCATGAAAACACTAGCCGGCGATTGCATCGAAGCTCTTCGCATCAGAACAGCGAAGACTCTCGAAGGCCTGCTTGCGTTATGCAGTTGGTCATCGCTCGCCAGACTGATTCTCATAGTCGAAAGAAGTGAATTCGCTCGTGGTTTTTTTTCGCACCGAAAGCATCGACATATCTTAATACCGTTGATAATTGACTTTTATTTGTTTATATTTAATTGACTTTTATTTGTGCATTCTCTGGACTTCGCAGCTAGCCTAGAATATACGCCACTGAGGCACAGCAAAGTGCATTCTCGTTGCAGACGCTAATTATTTCGTAAAACTAGATCTGGACATGCCGTAGAATACGTTTCCTACACTGATGTCGACGGGAACGTTTCTTTGGTAAATATCGATCATCTTGCAAAATTTTACACTGGTACCGCGTAGTTTTGATTGCCTATTTTCGGGCATAATGAGAACCTTTTTGTGGTAGGCACTGGTTTCACCGCAGTCTGAATTTTCAATTTTGGGGCACAATAGTTTTTATGTAGCAGATACTGATAGCCTTGCAAAGTTTACATCGGATGCATCGTAGTCCTTATTTTCTACTTTTAGGCACAATAAACATCCTTGTAAAGTCTACATTGGATTCACCGTAGTACTTATTTCCTAATTTCGGCAAAACAAGAACCTTTCTGTGGTAGACACTGATAACCTTGCAAAGTCTACATTGGATTCACCGTAGTACTAATTTCCTACTTTTGGGCAAAACAAGAACCTTTCTGTGGTAGACACTGATAACCTTGTAAAGTCTACATTGGATGCACCGTAGTCTTTATTTCCTATTTTTGGGCACCAGAACCTTTCTGTGGTAGACATTGATAGCCTTAAAAAAATTTTAATTGGATGCACCGTAGTCCTTATTTCTTACTTTCAGGCACAACAAGAACCTCTTTGTGACCAACACTGGTGACCCTACATTGGATCAACTATTGATCTTATTTCTTACTTTAGGGCACAACATGGAGCTTTGCATCGTAAAGACTGATCCGATCACCTTCGATAGCCTGCAATGAAGTCATTAATTATTTCTTTCAGGTTGTATAGCCTATATAGTAAGTCCTTTAGCTTTTAACCCTATGTTGTTTAAGCCACAGCTAAAAACGTTTGATTTAAGTTTATTCGCTTTCAAAGTTGCAATCAGATGCACTGCACTTCGTTTTCTTTTCTTCTTTCTTTCTTTCTTCTTCTTTTTTTCTTTTTGTAAAGTTTTTTTTTTTTTTCTGCCAACTACAGTACTCTGTGAAGTACTGCATTTCATTTTTAGCACGTCTTTTGTGAAAACAGATCGTCCTTATATGTTATCACTTTGTTCGTCCGTCCGTCCGTCCGTCTGTCTGTCTGTGGATACCATATCTCTGGCACTACTAGTCCGATTTGAAAAATTCTTTTTACATTGGGAAGCTTAAAATGTGTAAATGACGATCCTTGCATTCCGGTACTTTTCCGATGAACAACTTCGCCGCTAAAATGCGTAAATGCAGATGACATCGAATTCAAAATACATTTTATTCTATATATTTGTTTCTCAATACGCGAGTGAAAAATTATGTTTCCTTTCGATGCCATTTATAACGAAGATTATTTTAGGTACAGTTTCTTTTTCAAGTAATGCATAAATTTTCTGCTAGCAAGCGTAAATGAAAATTGTGTTTTCTTCAATATTTCTGCTTCTAAAAGTCCAATTTGAAAAAAAAAATTCTTCCTGCATAGTATACAGCTCCTGATGCGAAATGTTTTGCATATAATTTCTAATTTTTGGTAAAGAATGGTTTGGCCGCCAAGGTGCATAAGCGTGTATGTTTTGGCCGCCAAGGGGCATAAGTGGGATTCTAAGAGTCCGATTTAGAAATGTTTTTCTTTGTCGGAGGGCATTTTCGGTGCGAAAATGTTTCTCATATAATTTTAAATTTTTCTTAAAGTGTGCTACTAGAGAGCGTAAGTTCACCTTTGTGTTTACCGCATGCTTGCAGCAATATCTACGGAACTAAAAACCCGATTAAATATTTTTTTTCGGTCAGATACTGCTAACTGTGGAGACATTTTTTATTTCCTTCGCAAAATAATGCAAAATTTCGCGATTAGGGTCGCAAATGTTTAATACGTTTTTCTCAATATTTCTCTTTCTAAATGTGCGATTTAAAAAATTATTTTAACACCGGATACCATTTACTTTGTGGAACATTATCCACTTCAGGTTTGTGTTTGAGGAGTTTCGTAGTTCATAGTTCTGTCGCTAGGTGCTGTTTGTGAGTTTTTGTTTGCAGCTGTATCTCCGCTTTAAAAACCCTATTGAGAAATTTCATTTTTTACTGTATGCCATTCGCTGCAATAAATATGGGGAGCATTATCCTCTTTAACTAATGCATAGCTTTCCTTCTAGGGAGTGTTAAGGTCAAAAACTTTTTCTCGCTGTATCTGCTTCTGGGAGGCATATTTGAAAAGTTATTTTTCTCTAGCATAGATTTTTCCACAAAGAATATTTTTAGCCTATTTTCAACTTTTCTATTATCCCTGTTCCAAAAAAATCACATAGAAAAAAGTAAAACCCTTTGGACACATCTGCAGAATGAAAAATGACAGAAGGACATTGGTGTTTGGCTTAATAAATGGAAGAAACGCAAGAGGACGCCCTCACCGTGTGTGGGCTGACTATGTTATTAGGTGTACAAATAAGTTTTAAAGCGTTTTTTGTGAGACGTATGTCGCTAATTTACATTTCCGACATTCCCCCCACGTTGTTGTCATATGACCGTAACTGGTCCAGAGTATAAAATGTGACACAGAAGTTTGCCTAACAGTCATACGCGCTTGCACATCGGTAGGTGAAAGATGGCAAGCGATACATCATTTATTCGACACTGCATTCCTTACGAATTTCATCAAGGAAAAAGTGCTGAAAAAGCATGTGTATCGATCTGTTCTGTTCTGAGGTAGAATATTGAATCAAAAGCATGTGTGAGTTTTATCGTCAAAAAGCACGTGCGAGAACGTAGCTGTACCCCGCAGAAGGTTACACACGAGGAACTGCAAGCATTGCTGGATGAAGATTCGTCTCAAACGCAAAGAGAAGCAGCTGAACAACTGGGGTAACTCAACAAACCCTTTCCAATCGTTTACGCGCAATGGAAAAATTCTGAAGGAAGGAAAATGGGTGCCACATTACATGAGCCAGAGGAACAAGGATGAGCGTGTCATGAAGTGTTTGAATCTGTTGAATGAACAACACAGAAAGTCGTTACGGGTGATGAAAAGTGGATATGGTACGACAATCACAAACGCAAAAAACACTGGGTAGACCCCGGTGAAGCAACGACTTCGACACCGAAACAATATTTATTCCAAGAAAGTTCTGCTGTGCTCTATTATGAACTATGGGAACAGAGTCAAACTGTTACTGCTGATCCCTACAAGCAATAATAGTGCGTTGGACCATAAAAACTGTCGGAAACGTCCATTCACAGGCAAAGGATTGCGTTCCGTGAAATTACTGCATGACAACGCTAGGCCGAATGTCGCGAAATCGGTCAAGGAAACGTTATTGACGCTTGGCTGGGAAGTTTTGGAGCACCCGGCGTGTATAGTCCCGACATAGCACCTTCAGACTATCATTTGTTCCGATCGATGGAACATGGTTTGTCTGCTGTATGGTTTCGGATATGTGGTAAAGTGCAAAAATTGGTTAACCACTTCATCGCGTCACACAACGAAGTATTTTTCATGTCTGGAATCCGTCAGTTGCCCGACCGATGGCGGAAGGTGATAGATAATTACGGTTCGTAAAGGTATTGTTGTTTTCTCTCAAATTACATGTTGCGTTGTCTTAAAACGCTTTAAAACTTATTTGTACACCTAATAAAGACTGGTGCGATGGGACTCTTAAAGCACTGAGCCACTCTGCAATGAGCAGACTTCAATGGGACAATATAGTTAAAATGACAACAGACACCTACGGGAATTCTATCCATGGTTGATGGTGATGATGATCCTTCCTCTAGAAGGCGTAGAGTTATATCATGTTTTATTCTGTATTTCTTCTTTTAACTGTTCGATTTGATAATCTCTTTGTCACTGATACCTTCCTTCTGCTATGGAAAACTTTTATGCACCATTTATTCATTTTCATAACATACAATACTTTTTAGTGGCTGGTGGAAGTAAGTAGCTGTTTCTATTTCTGGATATTTTATCGATTGTAGAAATCCGGTTGATTTCTGTTTTCGAACCGCTTCCATAGACTTTGAATAACTTTTATAAATTTTATTCACGTCGGAAAAAATTCAAAAGACGTGCTCATTACAACCGAAAAGTCGATGTCATCTTTCTTGTTCGTTTTGTTTTCGCTTACAGCAGAAACTTTCTGTAGCAACACGAATGGCCTTTTAAGGTCGACACTGGATGCAGAATAGCTCTGAATTCCAGTTTTGAATTATAGCTGTTTTCAAATGCGACTCGTGAACACTCCATATTTCTTAATTACCCATCTGTTTGTTTTCCGGGGGGGGAGAGCACGGTGAAGCACTCCCGTCATGCATGCATGCTGGTTTCCCTACAAAACTGTCCCAAGATGCACTTTGTTTCATGTTGTTTTTTCTCTCTCCCCCTTTTGACTGAAACAAGAGCTTTCCTGTAGCATACCTAACGACTTAGCAAAGTTTACACTAGATGCACTGCATTTCCCAATTGTTGCCCTAAATTACACAGCTATAGCGTTACTAGATACATCTTTTTTTTTTTTTTTTTTTTTTTCTTCAGACCAGAAGAGAAGTTTTGTTGCATACGTGACTGCTTTACACAGTTGGTTCTAAATGAATTCCCTATTTCCCATTTTAGATCTTAGAGAGGAAGTACATAAATCTGCTATCTATGCACTCATGACACCTAGACAATATACATATGTAATCGAAAATATTTTACGTTTGTTGTTTGATTCAACATCATTGAGAACCGTAATTATTTTCTGGTTGATGGAAATTCTTCCAATAATTTCGAGCTTCACTTACTAAAGTATTTTAGGAAGAACGTCATTACTTAGTGTTTGTCCTGCCTAAAACATGGTATTTTTTAAAAGTCGGTTTAAACATTTAGGTCTTCCTGTAAAAGAAAGGAAAAGTGTTAATGTACGAATAAAACTGCGTAATTTCTAACCTCTCTCATGGGAGCTACAGTGCAATTTCAACGACTTGTGTGTGATTATGCGGTTTCTTAATGCGTGTGTGTGTGGGGGGGGGGGGAAGGGGGGTTTCTGGGTTTAACGCCCACCATCAGCAACTCCATGGGCAAAGTTATAAGCAGCGGCCCGTCCCTAATTTGGGGTTACTGGTTCCAGGGAAGGGAAAGAACCAGCACCGTAAGACAAACACACCACTCATGCCTCACCTGGGAGGCATGAGGGAAGAGGTTACACCACACATGCCTTACCCGGCCACCGGGACGGCTTTTCTCAGTGAACAGCATTTCTTTGCGTTGTGACATTTTCAAAGCATATATTCTTTTTCTTCATATAGTATTACAGATGATCAAACTCCTTGCTGACTAATGCAGCCGCTATTAGGATTCTTAGACGAGAATACACCAGACTCGGTGGCGAGAATGGACGCCCATAGCTTAGTTTTCAGGAGGGCGCCAGCAGAAATTGTAACTACAAATATTAGTATACACAAACACCATATGCAAATGTTCACTGCGCTTTCTTGTTATGTAACCCGTTTTTACCACAAACACACAAATTAAATTGATACTCAGAAAGCCCAAAGTGATGGGTAAATGAAGTATGACGGCTTATTGGGACAATGAGGAAATTTCTTTGTTTTTGCGTTTGCCATGAATACCCAGCGATCACTCAACTGATTATCACGAAGGAAAAGATACCCTCAAGGCAAAGCTCTGGAAGAAACTTCGGGAGATCTTTGTCAAGTAGTGAATGGTTGCTGACGAGGATAATACCATAGTTCTACTGCACACATACAGTACACCCAGAAGTTCAATAGAAAATTTTTCAAACAGAACTATTGTTATTGAGAAACATTTTGTAGCACCTCGCAAACACTGAAATGGTATAGTCAGATTTCCAAGGGAGGGCCTAGTATGCCTCTTCACTTCACCCCCACCCCCAGAAGAATAAGCGAATCAAGAATTCTTCCCTCGCCTAAAATGGCGGAACCCATTAACTTTCGACGTACGAAGAATAGGCCAATCAAGAACAGGCGAATGCGGAAGACACGGTACAAATCGCAGGGTGCAACCGCAGGAAACGGCTCAGACGATCAGGGTTTATTTTCGGGACTCAGCCCAGCATTCGGAAAAAAAAAACAGGAAAAAAAAACAAAAAACGAATTGATTGAGCAGCAACAAGGAATCGAACTCACAACAGTCGTTTACCACCAGGGCCGTAGCTAGGTCCCAGAATCTGGGGGATGGGGTGAAGAGTTGCCGGGGGATGGGGTGAAGAGTTGCCGGGGGATGGGGTGAAGAGTTGCCGGGGGAAGGGGTGAAGGTGTGACGTACCACAGAGGTAAAAACATGTGTCATGACGACAAATCTGCAGCGAAACATTCTGTCCGCGTAGCTCAGTTGGGAGAGCGACTTACTCCGAAGTGAGGGGACACGAATTCGATGCCCGTCGTGGACAAACTTGTGTTTTCTTTCTTTTTTTTTTTTTTTTTTTGATTGGAGGTTTAACGACTACCGTGAGCAACTCAATGGGCTATAAGCAGTCGCCCGTCCCTAATTTAGGGTCATTGGTTCCAGGGAAGGGAGAGAGCGAGGGCCGAAAAACAAACAGAACATCCATGCCTCACCGGGATTCGAACCCGGTCCCCTGTCGGACGAATGATCAGAAGCCATCGCTTAGACCACTGCGCCACCGGGGCGTCCTTATGTTTTCACAAAGGGTCATCTGGGGGTTTTTGTGTTAAACTACAAAGTGAATTTTTTCACGAATACAGACAAGATTTTCTTTGTTTTTAATCTCGTTTGGTAATTTTACTTTATTAGAGAGTATTTATGCCAAAAAGTAAAAAAAATATGGTAGATGAAATATAAAATATGAAATATAAAAGAAGAGAAAAAAACAGAACTCTCTTGAAACATAAAAAATAAATCACATTCTTTGAATTTGCTGAATGGTGGTTGAGCTGCACGTTCCTTATCGCTGCAGTCAAAATAACTCCCAACTAGCCCGACTTTTTCAGTTTACCGTTCTGGTGGTCTTTTCAATGGATTCACACAATGACATAGGGGATTTACTCATGTCATACTTCAACTTTTGACGTAGAACTAAGTCTTTCTCCACGCAAGGGGTATCATACGTAAACCACGAGGGGTTACATCGGGAGCACAGATGCAACGAAGACATGTCACATTTTGAACGCTTGTACCTTCGAAACTAATAATCGTAGAGTAATGAATGATACATCATGAGATAGTTTATAGTGTCCCATTTTTAACAAAACAAGTTTTAACCCTCCACCTTTTAACCTTTCGATACAGTAGCGTTAGAAAATTAAGCTAAATTTCGCGTGATTTTGTTTCGCCTCACGCCGTTTTAAGGTTGATAGCTAGTGAATACATAATATAGCGATGACCTCAGCCCCGCATTCCGTAGCTGACGGTCAGAGCTAACAGACGTATGTGACAAACCGAAATAAAATGGATTTAAAATTAATTTAATTTTTAGACAAAAAAAATTAGTTACGAAAATTTAGAAATGCCGCGAAAATCCAGTAATAATGACTATAAGAACCGACGAAAGTCGAAGAAACTGCTCGAGGAAAATGAGAGGAATTTGAAAAGGCCCGCTAAGCCATCAACCGAAAGGTCACGGGAATATAGGGAGCGTCAAAAGCCCGCTCGCCAGGATGCGTTTCACACGAGTTCGACTCTAGAGGCACTGTGTAGTCACAACCTTCCACTTCAACTGCACAAATTAAGCCTAAACAGCAAGAACAGATGGAGATCGATGTCATCGATCCGAATTTTCACACCGAGCATGAAATACCAATGCACATCGCCAGTCTTCACAACATTGCTGGATAATGAATGTATTACGTCTCAAACCTTTACACCGCCGGCGCCGATACATTCTGAATCTAGATAAGAAGAAGAGCAACAACAAGAAGAGTGCTTGGTATGACGTGTATATGGGTCCATGAGGCCCGAGACGTATCGCCAAATTTATAACAAGGTAACTAAGGAATTTGAAAAATTGTTGCTGAAAAGCGATTTCTTCAGAAACAATTTTAGCAATAACTACTAACAACGAGATACTACGCCTTCTACTTCTTCTAAAATTAATTTATAATCAGCATAAGTTACTATGAATTGCATATTGTACACTGCCGGACAATTGCTAAGGACGGATGACAATAGCAACGATAGCAACCATAAAATGGAAGGCAGGAAAATGTGGAAATTAGCATAAGTGCGGGATACAGTAAGACGTGTTGTTCGTATGCAAATTTTGGATTGCCGAACTTGTTCGTGACGTCATAGCGCTGATAAGAGATATAAAGGATTTGACGCGTATTGACCGTTGTTGTTGAAACGCAAAGTTGAAAGGGAAAGAATCAATTGACGAACTTGCAATTTTCAGTAGGTCTTCCCGACATCACCTAGACGATTTTACGCGTGGCCGTATTATCGGCAAGATTGAAGAAGGGCGAAAAATAACAGATGTTGCCAGGGAGTTTGACGTCAGCCACAGTGTTGTTTCAAGGCTTTGGAAATCATTTCAAACAAATGGAGAGTGTAGCAAACGTCACGGGGGAGGTCGTGTTTGCAGTACGACACCTGCAGAAGATCGGTACATAGTGCTATCAACAAAAAGACACCGGCGCAGCACAGCTAGTTAGGTAGCAAATCAGTTTATGGCTGCTACTGGAAAGCGGATCTCCCGAAAAACTGTCGCCAGACGTTTGCATGAAGGAGGACTATACGCCCGCCGTCCTGTTGTGTGCATCCCATTGTCCAGACGTCACCGTACCGCCCGTTTGCAATGGTGCCATCAACATCGCAATTGGGCTGATAACGACTGGTCTGCTGTCCTCTTCTCAGATGAGAGTAGATACAGTCTATCGTCTGATTGTCGACAACAACTGATCTGGCGTGATAGTGGTACTGCATATCGCCCAGCAAACATACAGGAAAGGGACCGATATCCGACATGTAGTGTCATGGTATGGGCTGGCATCATGATCAATGGCCGTACGTCCCTCTATGTGCTTCCAACTGGGACTATGACTGGACAACGATACATTAATGATGTTCTGCTACCTCATGTTCGTATGTTCCGTGGTGCTGTCGGTGATAGATTCATTTTCATGGACGACAACACAACATGTCATCGAACAGTGGCTGTCCAGGACTGTCTTGAGAGCGAGGATATTCAACGCCTCGTATGGCCAGCACGTTCTCCAGATCTGAATCCCATTGAAAATGTGTGGGATGCTTTGGGGAGGAGTCTTGCTGGTCGCCAATGCCCTCCAATAAACAAGGACACCCTCATTCGTGCACCGACAGAGGAATGGGATAAATTACCCCAACAGCTGCTTGATAATGTTGTGTAAAGCATGACACGACGTGTGGAATCCTGCATCGCCCTCCATCGTTGCCATATCCCGTATTGACATCTTACGCCGGAACGCCTGCGGACGGTAATTGCATTTTTTTCACGTTTACGTATTTTGCACAAAACGACCTGTTTGTCCCTTGAACACGTTCCAAAGCCTTCTGGATTTCAGAGCACAATAAATTGTCTTTCTTGTAATGTCCTGGCATTCTGACATTATTTTATTTCACTTGGCATCCAACCACACTTACTTTTTTATGCGCTATATAGCCGTTTATGATCCGTCCTTAGCAATTGTCCAGCAGTGTATAAGTTGCTTTTAAGTAAATAAAGTAAAACATTTCTTTCGTTTTATTTCTTAAAATTTTATATCTAAAAAAATCAAAAGGGCACAGTCGCAACTTTTCCTCAACAACCTACAACGTAGTGCTACGTCAACTGTCCTTCGCTGAATACTTTAAGTACGTAGAACTAGTGCGATAGTGCCATGAAATAGTGATAGTTGACGTAGTTCTATGTGGTAGGTTGCGCCCCTTTGGTTTTTTCTTTTCCTCTTCTTCGGTTCCATTATTTTTCTCTATTTTTAATCGCGTATTCTCCTTCGCTGGTGCTTGGTGGTAGCCACTTCTTACTGTTGTCAATAACTATACATCCCCTTTTCTTTTCAAAAACCAAGTGTTTCAGAATCCTGCAAAAAAAAAAAAATCTCATTTCTCCAGCACAAGTATCGTAAACCACTCCTACCGGGCGAAAAACAATGAACGAAATGTTGAAAGCTGTTTCTCTTGCGCGCACGCGCGTGGATTTCCCTTCAGCGCTATTTTCCAAAGTGTACAGGGATACATTTAGTTCAAATGTCCCCACGACAGCACTTCTTTGTAAACAACGGACTACCTGGAAGCTTTTAAACAGGAGTTTAGCATGTGACGTATACTCTAATTTAACTTTCACTTTTAATTACTTTTTCTATGTAAATTTTTTTTTTTTTTTTTAATTGGAGGTTTAACGACCACCGTGAGCAACTCAATGGGCTATAAGCAGTCGCCCGTCCCTAATTTAGGGTCACTGGTTCCAGGGAAGGGAGGGAGCCAGTGCCGTAAACAAACACAACATCCATGCCTGACCGGGATTCGAACCTGGACCCCTTACGGGCGAATGATCAGAGGCCAGCGCCTTAGACCACTGCGCCACCGGGGCGGCCTATGTAAATTTGAGTTCATTCTCCTTAGTGTTTTTCAAACTTAACGTTATATATTCTCTCTCGCAAGAGTATGATTGACAACACCTTGAGGTCGGAACGTATGACGTGTATATGGTCCCATGAGAACTGGGAGATATATAATGTTTGAGCAGCAGCAAAGGGTGGAGATGGTAGTACGATGATATGATAGTTGTTGCGGAAGTTGAGTTACTTGAAGTTGTGATTTTTTGACGTCTGCGAATCATCTTTAGTATTGGTATTTTGTCTTTCATTAACTAAGTTCCTTCACATTAATAGGATTACATCAATGATATTTTTGAAGAGTGAGTTGTGCTAAAGGAGTTTTGGCTGAATAAAGACTAACTGTAAGTAGCTTTTTCTCGACGTTTTCTTGAATGACTGCTGTTTCACTGTCGGTGAAATATTGGAGAACTGATTCATGTAGTGTTCAGTCAGCTATACATACACGAACATTACAAGCATGCCAAATAACGAACAGGGGTTTAACTTTCTGCACAACTACGCCTCCACCTCCTTCACTGTTTCTATCTTTTTTTTCTTGGTAATGCTCTCTAAAATTTTACGTTTCTCCCAAACAGGAAGAAAAAAGACGGCATTTCTCTCTTCCCTGGCCCAAATCACCAACAAGTCCTGTTACCATGTGGCAGAGTATCATTGGCGTAGCTGCTCTTATTGATTCACTTTTAAAAGTAATTTCTCTGCAGTTATTCATCGTTTGCGCTGTATCACTTCAATTATTTTTGTTTTTAAAAAAATGTAACGCACGACATAATAAGGAAAAGCATTTATGCTTATAATGAAATACAAAAGTCATTTTCATAAACCAACGAAAATAAAAGTTCAGAGAATTTACAACAACGTGTATTTTCCAGGAGAGGACTTGCTTGCCTCGCAGGGGGCTGAGCGCCTTCTAGCCCCCTGTCTACTACACAGACAAGAGTCTGGCTTTTGATCCATGCCGGTAGTTCAATGCATGTATTAGCTGTTTTAAGTGCTTAAATGATTTACCACGCATGTAATAATTATTCCAATTTTGTAAGCATTGGTTCGCACTTGTCTCCCACTATCCACATTTTTTATTTTCGGTCTTCCGTTTGGCAGAGTGCACAGTTTTGACCTGAGTGACACTCAGACGTGCATCAGTAACCCAGTGTTTCAAAGTCTGAGTAGTTTGGACATACTTTGTGTTCTTTTCTTATCATTTTATTGATCATTCTGAACGAGATCTGTCAGATGAAATTAGGACGGTTTGATGAGCGCCCAGTGGAAGCCCTCATTGTTTCTTAGCGTATGTTCAAGAAATATATGCAAGACGCCTTGTCTTTCAAATACCACAAACAATACCCTTTGAATCTTCGCTGTTAATACTCACTTTGAGAAATCTGTCATATCTTCAAAATGTTTTTTCTTTTTCTCTGTATTTGAATTTCTTTCAAGTGGACAGTACGAATATATTTTTCGCGACAAGCATGCTGATGTCTAGTGATGCTGGAATATTTGTTCATTCAACCAAGCAGCACATCCAGTTAGCTCGAGGCTGACATTCGAGAAGCAATGTCAGCTATTGTTGTTTATCTGTATTGTTTATTTTCACGAGCCGTATGGTAATCACTGTCTCCTTGCGAAAAACCGAGTTCACACACCACAGCTTTCGCAATGTATTTTGCTTCTCTGCTATCTATTGCGGAAAAGTAAACGTCTTTTCATGTAAAAAGGTTGAGTGGTTTCCCATCCCACGGATTTTTTCAGTACCGGTTCGTCTTCAGCCCTCCGTAACTTTCTGTGGAGAAACACATATTTTCAAAAGAATTTTCGTAACTGGTATAGGCTGACTTAATTCAAAAGAGAAACTGCCAACTTCTATTAATTTTTCTATTACAGTACATCTGTTTCCTTGTTAAACCACATTTCATCATTAATTCCTTGTTCATTTATAGCCAACCGCATATCCGTTTTAGTGTCTTCAAAGCATATCCTTTTTAGTGTCTCCAAAAATATCCTTTTAAATCGCATATCCGTTTTAGTGTCCACATCTTAATTTTTGCATTGTTATAAATCACACTCCTTTAAATTTCTGGGTTGTTGTAAACTGCATTTTCGTATTAATTTCTGCATTGTAGCAAATAATGTTTCCCTGTTAATTTTTTCTTTATTCCAAATCGAATTTTCTCTGTAATTTCTCCATTCAAGCAAATGCGTGTAATGAATCAATTATTGCCCATCATTTTTCGTTGTTAGTATCTTTATTGATCAAAATAGTATAACTATACTAATGAACCGAATATCTCGGCGTAGATTAGAAATCAAAGTTTCCAAGCTTTTGCACATTAACCAGATGGACTTTTTCAAGGAAGGTAGATAGCAAACTGCAAACTGAATAATAGAAAACTTCAACAATTGCGGCAATAATGGAATTAGAAACTCGTGGTAATAATATAATTGCCTCGAGTTTGGTACCAGTTCGTCAAATGCTACTGCGTTTTCTCCCACGATACCGTGTACCCAACCAACATGACTCCTCGTTTCTTCGAATGAATAATCCCATTCGCACCTGTTCATTTGTTGTCTAGTCAAGTCACCGCGTTCAAATTGCTGAAGTGTTCTATTATTGTTTGAAATTTGCTATCTACCTTCCTTGAAAAAGCAATCTGGTTGATGTGCGAAAGCTGGGAAACTTTGATTTCTATTCTATCCCAAGAAATTTGGTTCATTAGTATAGTTATACTATTTTGAATATACACTGCTGGCCACCCAAAATGCAACACCAAGAAGGACACGAGATAGCAAAGCCAGATTTACTGGACACATAACAACAGATACAGAGATGAAACGATTGAGTTTACAGGCCCGTGCGATTTGAGGAACATGCAGACATCAATAGTTCGTGTGGCCTCCATGGCTGGCAATAACAGCCGCTATACGCCGCGGCATCGAACGAAAGAGGCTTTGGATGTGGGCTTTGGGTATGTCGGTCCAGGCTGCTTCCACACGTTGCCACAGTTCATCAGGCGTAGCCGCGGGTGGCGCTTGCCGGGGGTTGCCGATCAGCGACCAGACGCGTTCGATGGGTGACATATCGGGAGAACAGGCAGGCCACGGCAGCAGTGACACCTGGTGGGCCGTGAAGAATTGTTGCACGATGCGTGCCACGTACGGGCACTCATTGTCCTGTTGAAACGTGGCCGCTGGCAGGTCCTGCAGGGAAGAGAGGACTACAGGCTCCAAAACGTCGGAGATGTAGCGGTGGCTGTTGAGTGTACCGGCGATGCGTACCAGAGGGGTGCGGGTGTCATATTCAATTGCGCCCCAAACCATAACGCCAGGCGACGGACCGGGTATGGCGATGCATAATGCAGGCGTCATACAGTCTCTCGCCGCGGTGCCACCACACGCGGATCCGACCATCGTGGTGTTGCAGGCAGAAGCGGGATTCGTCGGAGAAGACAATGTCGTGTCATTCCGTAGTCCAGCTGCGGCGTTGAACGGCCCGCTGCCGCCGCACTCGCCGGTGGTGTAACGTCAATGGTAATTGGAGCAATGGGCGCCGTGTGACAAGTCCCCGCTCCTGCAGACGATGTCGAACGGTACGTGCTGGCACAGGTTGTTGCGCAACACACCCTAATTCTTGCACTAACGTTCGTGATGTGGCGGTCCGAGCCGTCAATGCCCGCCGCACAACATGCCGGTCCTCTCGTTCGGTGGTGTGCAGCCGCTGCGGCAATCGCTCACGTCTGTCCGTCCGTCCCTCCTGCACCCACCGAATCCATACTCTCCTCACTGTGGCTGGATGTCGTCCCATACGGGCGCCGATGTCGCAATAAGCCACTATTCGTCCTCTGTCGAACTCCGAAACGTGCTGTAATGACTGCCGTATTCTGCGACGAGGCATCAGGAAGCTTCCCACGCACAGGTCCGGCGGCACAACACACTTCCACTACTTACTTCTGTGCACCCTTCTTATAGTGCTTCTCAGTGGCGTGCCGGCCGCACATGATTTGCATATGCCCTGCAATGCTAATCGTTTGCATGTCCTCTCGCGGGCGACGCATGCTGCGAATACCAGGCCAATCGGATGCTTCCTTCTTGGTGTTGCATTTTGGGTGGCCAGCAGTGCAATTGGTGTAAATTTCCTAATTAATAATCCTTGTTGATGTACATTACGGCCTTTTTATTTCGACACTGCTGTAAATTTCTCTGTTGTTGCAGATGACATTTTAATTAATAACGAGGAACTGTACACCAATTATGTAATAAATAGTAAAACTATACTAGTGATCCGATTTATTGGCGTAGGAATATATAAATAAGCGTTTCTAAACTGTCGCACATCAACCAGACCGGCTTTTTCAAGGAAGTTAGACAGAAACTTTTTTTCAGACAGAAACTGAAGGGGTGGGGGGGCTGGAGTTCCCCCGCCGTTCGTATAGCCACATTTTTGATAAATTTGAAACACTAAAATAAACCAAACGTTTTTTTTAAAGCATTTTTAAAAATAATAAGATATTGATGATTGATTGTATCAATTATTTTTGTTGTATTTTAGTATCTTGTACATTTACTAAAATGTTTGACAGCCTTGAAGGAGGTAAGGATTTTTAACCCCCCCCTCCCCCTAAAAGTACTCATATGGGCGCCACTGGGTCTACTGGCTGCTAGGTTCTTCGAAAAATGTGTGATGTTCCTTCCACACATCGTCTGGAATTAATCAAAATTCTTTCTTTGCTACGAAAATTCTTCTTCCACATCGTCTGAAATTAGTGATTCTTCTTCCACAAATCGTCTAAAATTAGTGAGAATTCCTTCATCTACAGAGTGTTGCTTCAAGCATGATTTGCGGCGTACCCAAAACCTGCGATTTCGTGCCCCCGTCTTTCTCAAGGGGGAGGGGGTATATGTGGCGTACTACAGAGGTGACGCACATGTCAAGACGGCAAGGCAAGTTGAAACGAAGAGCTCTTGCCGGCGTAGCTTAATTGGGAAAGCATTCGGCTCCGAAGCAGAAGGATGTGATTAGAGTCTCGTCACCGGCAAATTTAGGTTTTCATAGTACACCTATTTGACGTCTAGGGCCATTCGTTCTAGTCAGTGTTCAAATATGATGCATAGATTCATATACAAGTCTGCCTAATCATCTGGGATGCCACTTGTTTGAATAAAGATGTTATACCTTTTGATTATGCTTATGGATTGGTGGCATTTTTCTTGCTTTTCCACATCAAGCGAATTTCGGAATCATTCTACAGAGGATTCTAGACTCGTCGATGAACAGCATATGTATCCCATTCCTCCCCCTTTTTTTTTTAAATTGATGTTCATTGAGGTATGATATTGTACAAAGTGACGTAAAATTTTTTGCGTTGAGGAACAAGTTTCGAAATTTGAATGTTGTTTTTGTTTTTGTTTTTTGGATTGGAGGTTTAACGACCACCGTGAAGCAGCTCAATGGGCTATAAGCAGTCGCCCGTCCCTAATTTAGGGTCACTGGTTCCAGGGAAGGGAGAGAGCCAGTGCCGTAAGACAAATACAACATACATGCCTCACCGGGATTCGAACCCGGACCCCTTTCGGACGAATGATCAGTGACCATCGCTTAGACCACTGCGCCACTGCGGCTTAGACCACTGCTGCTTGAATGTTTGGAAAACCTTTTCAGTTTTCAACTTTTTTAGGTAAATTCGTTTCCTAGTTACTGAACAATCATTCTGATAATCCTGGTTTTTGATCTGGTAACAAAGGGTGTGTGTTAAAGTTTACGGTAAGTTCCCACACAAGGAACACATCAATAGATAAAATAATAATAACAGTGATAAAGAAGAGAGAAGCGGTTGCTTACACATGCTTAGATGCCTGAAGTTAACGAACTAAAAATTGAAATAAAACCAGGACGGTAAAAGGCATGAGCGAAAGTTGACTTTACGAGAAAGAGCGGAATTTCCGCTTTCAGATATGAACTGGTCTTACAAAATTAGAAACCTCAAAGATCACGGAAAAGCTTATAGGATGTGCCATCTGCCGCCTATTTCGCTAGGTGAATCATCAGCCTTCTTATTAGATTATTCTCCAACTTTTGATGTGTGATAATAAGTGCGATATCGAGGAGAAACCAGAGTGCTTCCTTGTGGCGATGGGTCAACGGGGTGATTGCGATTTTCTTCAGTAACCTATTTCAATATGCCACGATGTTATTAAATGGAAATCTACATCTATCAGTTTCCCAGCTTTGATGTCATAAGCACTGTAAAGTTTTCATTTCCGTCTACCTTAATTTAGTGAGAAACCGCATGCATGTTTGAAGGAGCACGCACACATATGTGCGCTCATCATCCTTAACATTACGATCACCTGCGTGATAATAGCATGTGGGCTGACCTTCGCTGCGATAACTGCTTGCACCCCGTGTGGCATCGACTTCTGTCAACGCCTTCTAAAACTGAAAGCCTAACAACTCATTCATTAAGTCATCATAAGTGGACCGCATGTTTGCTTCCAGCGCTCGTCAACCCAAGAGAATACAAGGTTTCTGGTGTAATCTGAACCGGCAGAACACAGCAGTTACTTAAATGTACCCGCTATTTGTAGTATTTTGTGTAGCAAACCGATTGGATTTGTGATATAGCACAACTACAGGGGCGCTGAATTATGTCACTTGTGAAGAAAATTATGGGTTTTATCGCTAACCCAGTTAGTGTAACGACGCAAAATTCCATAAACAATTGTATGTAAACATCTGTTGTTCAATGTGTTTAGATTGTGCCTATTCTCGTCGATAGACGCACACGGAAAACGAAAATGTGTTCCACTTATGATGACGTCATAAAAGGCGTTGCTTCTGTACCAACCGGAAAGAATGACGTCTCGAAGTTGGTGACTATGCGCAGAACTAGTGTTCCACTGCATCTCACAAATGTAAGATAGAATTCAAATCAAGGGAACCTGGTGTCCAAGGAAGCTCATGAAACGCTTGGACATGATCCTCGAACCATTTCTGCATAATGCAGGCCTTGTGACACGGTCTTTGTTTTTCTGAAAGAGTCAGTGTAGGACAACACTTAGACCGAAATGATATCTAGGTAGGACTTAAGGGTGTTGGTGTGTTCAACTGGTATGAGACCCAGTTATATCATTGAGAGCAATACTCGTACCGTGACACCGCCGCCATTGGCATGTTTCCGTCCATCCGGTTGCAACTATTGACCAGAATGGCATCAAATACGGACCTGACTATCAGTATGTTAGAGTTGGAACATTGGTTTATCGCTCAAGGTGGCTCTTTTCCAGTCTGCAATGCCCACTGCAGGCGGAACTGTCAATGACTTCGGTCAACATGTGTACAAGAACGGACCACCGACTCCTCATGACCATACGAAAGAGCTTCTGCTGGATTGTGTGCTCAGAAGCGTTTCTTTGCGAGCCCTGGTTATAGTCCGCCGTAAATACAGGAATCATGAGCCATCTGTGGTCCCGTACAGCCTTCGGACAGCTAGTGCTTGCCATTGCTAAGATGCTGGCTCCCCGACTTTATCGCGCAAATAATTATTACATTTTCAAACTCCGACAAATACTTCCCTTTCCCCATTGCACGGACTTCGTACTGGCAAACTGACAGGCTCAATGAACCAAATATATCTTCTGGCTAGTATGGGAATCACTCTTCAGAGGATTCGAAATATTCAGTTGTAAAGTCAGAAGGATCGAAATACTGAGATGCAAGATTGGGCACCCTGATTTTCAAGAGATGAAAGCAAAAGGGGATGAAGATATTAGCGTTGTAGATTTAGACTCTCATCCCAAACACGACGCAAGCCGAAGAAAAAGGGCGGGGGACACCTGGAAAATGAGATACCCAATGGAGGATGCGCTTGAAATTGAAGATCTACATGCCGAAGACTGCTGTAACTCGAAGGGTTTCCACCCGAGGGAAGATTCGGACACAGATAACTGTCATCTAAGCGGGTTTTATGCCACGTACGAGAAACGGAAGTGTCACAGAGCTAGTCTAGAGACCTTGATAAGAAAGTGTGTAGACAGGCTGATATATAGTTAGGAGTGCCAGAGGGGGAGTGCGAACTGACATCGTGGCACGATGCCAAATGATGTTAGAATAGAAATTGCACTTTGAATGAAATTAGGAGGGGGAAACATATGACCTTATTTTTAAGCGTGAGGCTCAATACCCTGGGGTTGCTGGCGTAACGTGCCTCCAAAGTCACGGGCTGTGGGATGTGTCTACTCCAAGTAACAGGGTTTGTCATGATCTGGCCTATGAATGTACACTATATCAAAAGTATTCTGACACTAAAATGTTTTGGGACAAATGGCTTTATTATAGCAATTAGTTGTTAGTCGTCCACCTTTTGCTTGTAGGACAGCGGCAACATGTCGAGGCATACTATCAACAAATTTCCGGTAGGTCCCGACAAGAATGGCTCGCCGTTCATCCTGCGAAGCTGCCGCCAGAGTGTGGAGCGAAGACGGTCGTTGTGGTCGATTTAGTGTCCGTCGCTCCAGTTCATCTCAGAGGTATTCTATTGGATTAAGCTCAGGACTCTAAGCAGACCAGTCTAACAATTCCACCTCATTTTCAAGAAACCAGTTCAGCATACGCCGTGCAGTGAGTGGGGCAGAGAGCTCGATCGTGTTGGAAGAGACAATGGTCATTTCTTTAATACTGCAGCATTACTGGTAGGGAAGAATTGTCCAGAACGTCGAGGTACACTTCAGAGTTCATGGTTTGATGTATAATAAGCAACAGGGCGTCCCATCCATGAAAAACGACTCCATATCATGATGCAGACTCCGCCGAACTTAGGAGTTGGTAGAACACAGTCCGACGAAAATCGTTCGCTGGGCTGTCGCCAAATCCAAACACGACCATCAGATTTGAAGAGTGAAAAGAGTGAAAAGAGTGACGCATCGCTCTAAAGAACAGCTTTCCAGTCGCCCACAGTCTAGGAACGACGGAGAAGTACGCCACTCCGAACGTCGCTTCGCATTCACGGTAGTGATGTGTGGCTTGTGTGCTGCTTCTCTACCATGATAACCCACCCTGTGCAACTCCCTGCGGATAGTTATGATACTAACTGAGCCATTACAAGCATTTCCTACTTCATCAGCGATGGAAACGGCAGAGAAGTAATGGGATTTCTTACCATGACTCTTCTGTCACGTTCTGTCAGTTTGGGATGCCTTCCTGAACGTTTATTTATATATTTATTTATTGCTGTAGTTGCACCGTCCTGCTTCTATCTCTTCATGACATCACTTACAGTCGATTTTGGTATGTTTAGTTTATCTGCAATGGTCCATATGGAAACGTTACTGAAATGACATCCTATGATCAGCCCACGCTGGAACTCGGAAAGATACGTACCTCTCCCCTCACAGCGCACATTCCTGCGCAACTATTCTTTGCACTTATGCAAATATTTGGTAGTATCCGAATACTTTTGATAATATACACTGAAGGGCAATTGAGTTAGAGACAGCTGGCGTTATGCAAATGTGCGCTATAGGTGGCCCTGTAAACGGAAACGACATGACGTATACAGCGATCCGACAATATAAGGAGTGATGCGACGGGAATCAGTAAGAGTCGGACGCAGTATGGATAAGACGAAGGATCTAAGCGCATTTGATCGTGGGCAAATTGTCGGGGCCCGACGAATGGGTCACTCCATCTCGGAAGTCGTGCAGGCACTGGGATTTTTACGAGCCACTGTGTCACGAGTGCACCGTGAGTGAATCGAATCCGGTAAAACCATCCCTGCAAGGGCCAACTGCCGTGGACAACAGCGTGTGGATGAGCAGGGTCATCGTCGGCTAGCTCACATTGTAGCAGCGGATAGACGGGCCACAGCGCAAGAAATCACTCGGCAATTTAACGCTGGCGCACAAAAACGTGTAAACAGCCACAACATTCAGAACCATCTCCTCGCTATGGTGTACAGAAGCCATCGTCCCACGAGGGTACCGCTGCTGACCGCACATCACAGTGTGCAAATATTAGCATGGGCACGGAAACATAGCCACTGGACCCTAGACATGTGGAAAAATGTATCCTGGACTGATGAGTCGAGATTCACGTTGGTACATGCGAAGGGCAGGATACGAGTACGGCGCAAACCACATGAAGCGACGGGTCCTTCTTGCCAGCAGGATACTCTTCAAGCTGGTGGGGGTGGCATTCTCGTCTGGGGACTGTTTACGTGGACTGAAATGGAACCACTGGTACGTGTGACATCGTTCCTCACAGGTCAACGTTACAGGGATACCCTGGACGACCCTTTGCTCCCGTTTGTGCGTCTTCAACCTCCCACTGGGGACCTCATCCTGCAACAAGACAATGAATGCACCGTGCCATCGCTCCCGAATTGTATCTGAATGGTTGGATGAACACTGCACCGACGTGACCTCGCTTCCTTGGCCAGCTAGGTCACCTGACCTCAATCCCATCGAGCACATCTGGGATGCCATCGAGAGAGATGTTCGAGGCTCTGACCCCTCCATCAAATCTTCGTGAACTGTGGGAGCTTGTTCAGGGGTCGTGGATCCGTATGGCTTCCCAACGCTTCCGGTGTCTTGTCGAGTCCATGCCGAGACGAATTGCCGCCGTCATCAGTGCGAAAGGTGGTGCTACACGTTACTAGACAGGTATCTCTAATTCAATTGCTCTTCAGTGTATATATACAGTATACTACCTTTGTTATGGGTTCAAAAAGCCCCCCTTCACCCCGGAGTAAGTTGCTCTCCCAACTAAACTACACGGATGGAGTGTATTGCTGCAGATTTGTCGTCTTGACACATGTTTTCACCTCTGTAGTACGTCACATCATCTCCCTCTATTTTTTTTTTTTTTTTTTTAGCGAGGAACGAACTTTCATTAATTCTAGACGATTTGTGGAACAAACATCGCACATTTTTCGAAGAACCCAACGGCCAGTAGATCAATTTTTACGTTCGGGCGCCAATGTGAAAACACAAGTTTGTCCGTGACGGGGATCGAAACTGCTCCCCCTCACTCCGGAGTAAGTTGCTCTCCCAACTAAGCTCGTACACGGACGGAGTGTATCGCTGTAGATTTGTCGTCTTGACACCTGCTTCTACCTCTGTAGTACGTCACATTCTTTGTGCACGTGAAGGAGTGCTTATGTACTGCCGTTAAGAAATAGTCTTAATCGTGATGCAGAGGTTTCTGTTGTGTATTTGTTTGAATCGTGTCACGTAACTCAATAACTTAGCATCTGTGTTATATCCAATTACATGAATATTGCTGTTATTTATCCTGTCCAAATTCATTTATAAGAAGCATGTGAAATTTCTAAATAATTTTTCTAAATTTCTTTGAAATTGGCAAAACCTGTTTGTTAAAGCTTTTTTTTTTTAAAAAAAAGTACTTAAAGCATATTTTTAAAAACATTTCCTTCTCACCGTTTCAGAGCGGGTTAAATTACTATTACATCCTAAATAAGAAAACTTGTTGACCTAATACTTTTGAAACAAATCTATAGGGCTAAAATATTTTTGCAGATCTGAACATCAAGTAAACTTTCAGTTGAAATTATTTATTTTTTATTACCTTATTGAACGATGAGTTCCGAAGAAATTAATGAGATTAATGTACGGTGTCTACTGCCTGTACCTCTGAAATACTGTGTATTTAATTGTTTATCATTTATTCATTATTTTGGCTAAGAAATAACCATTTATACATATCCAGTAATCAGTTTGTATTATTTTTGTAATGTGCATCGATACTGCCATGAAAAATTTCAAAAACGTTTTGCTACATTCAGCTGAACACATTGATTCATGCTATTTGATTCCTTCTTCCTACAAAAAAATAAATAAATAAATAAAATAAAGTCGTCACAGCATACACATGTTGCCGTGTCAACTTGAAAGAGGGCTTCGTTGTAAATATTCAAACTAACATTCTAGCATCTTTAATGCTTTCATGTGATACACCACCTAATTCACTTAGCAAATCTCACCGTGCAAAATTCACAGCACAAATCATGTGCTCCCCCATGCATACTAATATTTGCAAAAGCGCTTACGCATATTTGTTTTAAAAGGAAAAAAATCCCAACTTGTTCCTATTTAACTGGTGAAAAAGTACTTCCCGAAATGCCTAAGCATGGCTGCAAAGCATGTGAGATTTTAAAAGCGGGTTTTTATACTTTATGCGATGTAAGAGTGTTACAGTTTTTTTTAAGGGGCACCCGGCTGCCTAGTTTATGCAAGGCTACGTGAGAAAAAGGCGAATTTCTCCTTCAATGTCAAGGGTCGTTACCCCGAATTCCAACTGTCATTTACTTCCTCCTGTGTAACAGGTTAGTCTGGTATCAGGATGGACACAGGTCCCATCTCACCTGCCCGCAAGTTCAGAATGCCTACAGCACAAACCCGCTTGGGGAGATGGATCTTCAAACCAACATTCCATCAGAATTCCGATATCACTCAACATAATAGTGTTTATTAAGTGTGACGCATTTTTTTAACCTCGAGCACGTATTGTGAAATTAAGTAATTAGCTGCTTTTCATCGGAGGAAGAAAAATTTCTCATTGTTCTTTGTCGATTCGATCTCATGATCTGCCGTCTGAGACCTTTTAATGAGTTCTCAAAAATGGTGTTACTTTCATTATTGAACACTGTAGTTGATACGTAGCCAGGACTTGCGATGCTAAACTTTAGGTATTTTTTATTGAATATGGGTTCTCAGTCCCGAGATGTCAGTCTATAGCAGAAGAGATGGCAAGGTTCCGCTTTCAAGGGTGTGGCCGTATGTTTAAGAGTGAGCAAAATTCTTTGGGGAAATCGTGAACAAGATAATGTGCAATATGTTTCAGACATATTCCAGCCATGGAAGTTAAAATAGAGTATACAGATATTCGGAAAGTTAAAATAGAGTATACAGATATTCTGGTTCTTAAGTTTTCTTCAAAGCATACAATATGCTCTCATTATGTACAGGTGCACATTGCTGCAATTGTTTAATGATATTAATTACCTTCTGTTATTAGTTTTCATTTTCTTAGCGAGTAAATCGTGCTCATCCGATTAATCACGTGCAGTTGCAATTTATTGGATCTACCGATTTTTGAGTTTCTATGGTAAGAAATTATTGAGCTCATGCTTTTTGATTACTTAACGAACGCTTGAAAACTACCAGAGATTGGATTTTTTTATAACCTCTGAGTAACGGTCACTGCTCAGACCGGGAGAAAGTGGCCGTTGTTCGGAGGTTAGACCTAAATTAACATTGTTAGTTCGTTGTTGTTTTGCAAAAGCAAAATAAATATATGAAGCTTATGCACAATAAAAAAAAAGTTGCAGTGCTTTTTTCAAGTGCTGACTGCTGAATAAAACTGAATATATTAATTCAATAAATAATTCACGATGTAGAGGATTTTAGGGTCTGACGTCTGGTATTAAACAGCCCTTGGAAATAACAAGCTAGGAGGTTAGGGCACGCTATAGGAAAGAGAAAGTCGGATAGTAAAGCGCAAGTTCACAGTTTAGCTGCCGGCTCGCCGTAAAGCAGGAACAGAGCCCACAGGAACCAAACCAAGAGACATCGCCTAGAACGGGTAAAATTCCAAGCCCTATCAACCACCTCCGCAGCCCCGCTGGGCAATTGGAATATACATGGAAATTTCCGCTCGCCTCATGTACACTGTAAAAAATAAGTGGTGTGAATTCACGGAAAATTTCTGAAAATAACGTGCAGCAAAGTTGCCGGTAGGCATCCGTGTTTTTCAGAAATTTCCGTTTTTAAAAGTGCCCGTTTATTTTAACTTCTGTATTTTCAGAAAAATTCGTTTCAGGTCTTTCCATATTTAACCCGAAATTCCGCAAAATAGACGACGCTGCATTTTTCAGCCCCTTGCCCCGATAATCCTTCCGCTTCAGTGAGGCTTGACCCAGGGCCGTTTGAACAAGTAACGCACTATACTTTGACCACTGAGCCACAGACACTCGGGAGTCCGAGACAGGTACATCGTACAACAAAATAAGTGATAATGATTTTTTTTTTTGTCATTAATACGAATGATTTAGTCATTTTATTTTCTGTTGGAGCTCATTTTTTTCTGAATAGGTTTGTAATAATTTTTTTTTTCTGTAGGAAGACTTCACAAATTAAGCATTTTTCATCGTGATTTTTCGAAGCAACAAAATGCTTTGCAACTTTATTTTTTTAAACTGACAATGACTTAGTTTTCTTTAAAAAAGGTGAAATGTATTTTTTATAGTATTATTTCACCGAAAAAATAGCTCCTAAATATAAAATTTTCTCTTGATAGCTATAATAGCTTTTGTCTTAAGTTGTCCAAAGACTGATACACAGACATCGTATAACCATCTGTACAATAAGTACCCGGTTTCTTCAGTAACACAATATAAATATTAAATAGCTGGTGCACAAAATAGGGGAGAGGAGAAGAATTCATGCTATTGCTATCCACAATATCCGATCTCGCTACGGAACTTCAAAATTCGACAGACGATTGAAATTTAAAAGTTAATCAAACCTCAAGTATTCTCACCAATCACTCCTATTGTCGGTAATTTCTCGTCATACGGATACGGAAAAAGTGAGAACGGAGTTTTTTCGTTTATATATGAAAGGAATTGCGGAAAGGTTTCTGAATATTCAGAATTTTCCGTTAATACATCTCTAAAACGGTAATTTACCGTCTATAAGAAAGGAACTGTCGAAAGTTTTCTGAAAATTCAGAATTTGATGTTTGCAATATAGACAGCAGGTCATTTCACGGAAAAGGTTGTATCAGAAATATGCTTCGTTAATTCACGAAAGAAATGACGGAAAGTGGCTCGTGAATTTCACAAATTTTTTTACAGTGTAGAATTACACATTAACTCCTTTCTTTTCACTTAAGCATACCACTGTACCCGCCGTAATCCAACCCATTATGCGCTTAACGATAAATATTCTTTGTCCCTATCTTATCCTCTTGTAGAAGTACCGAAGGAACTTAGTACAATGGAAGTCCAGAGGACAGCGTGTCAGTTAAATCTACTTCGGAGCAGACTGGGGTGTCCGTTGACCGCTGTTAAGAGGTTTCTTTTTTCGGAGGTTATCGCTAATGTTAATCCTACGGAAGCTGTTCGGTACCAACCAAAACTTGCCATTGCTTGGAAGTTACCGTTGTTCAGAGGTGTCTGTTAATGGAGGTTTCACTGTATTAGATATCGCCTGCCGTCTTCTCGTGGTGTTGTGGATATACCCTTTTTCCTTTCCTGATTTCTTTGTTTTTTTATGAAAAAGAAAGTGAAACCTTTTTTCTCGCTCTGGATGATATCGCCGAAACACTACATTTATTTTTAATTATTTCAGTCGAAACCTGTGATGTGAGAAAAGGTGCAGGTAGTGGAGGTAAAACATGAAAACCTGTTCACCTGTCCGGTATACCCCTCTTCTCTTGTGTCGGTAAACTTGAACTGTGGCCTTTAGTGTCCATGGAGGTGAACTAAAAAATAAAAAAAAATAAAAATCCAGTTTTTATGTCAGGAAGCTCAAAAAAAAAATCAATAAAAAAGTTCTCTCTTCAGGGGAATCGCTTTCCATTGATATCTATGGTGGAATCAATATTGGGACTATGTATGTTATAAAAGCTTCGGATGTAGTTTTTTTATTCATTTTAATTCCATGTCTGTGTTGTGCATCCACCCCAGTTCTTGGTTAATAAGCGCGGGATCCACACTGTAAAAATTAAGTAATGTGAATTCACGGAAAATTCCTGAAAATAACGTTCAGAAAAGTTTTTAATGAAATTTCAGTTTTTAAAACTTTCCGTTTCTTCTAATTTCAGTATTTCGACAGAATTTCCGTAATCAGTGATTTAGTTTATTTCAGAAAAGTCCTTTTCTGGTTTTTCCATATTTATACAGAAATTTCGCAAAGTCTTCGATTTTGACTTTTTCAGCCCTTTCACGAATCTTTTCCTATTTCCCGTAGTGAGTTTCGAACCATGGACCTGTTCTACGGGAACCGCGCTTGCTACCGTTGAGCCAAGAAGACACGTTACGTGTAAGGTAGAGCTCTAATTGCGCGATGATGAAATGTATTCTCTTATTAATGTGGGTGAAATAGTAATTTTCTTTTCTTTTGGAGCTTATTATTTTTATGAAATAGGTTTATAATAATTTTATATAACTTTTTTTTTCTGTACGAAATATCACAAACTGCATATTTTATTTCATCGTGATTTATCGAAGCAACAGAATGTTTTGGAACTCGAGACCTTTTCAAACTGAAAATTACCTTCAATTATGTTTAAGAAAAGGTTAAATGTACTGACTCATGGTATTATTACACAAAGACTCTAAAGATAAAATTTACTTTTGATAGCTATAATAGCTTTTGACTTAAGGGATCCACAGACTGATACAGTACATAGACATTATACAATCCCCTGTACAATAATCTTAGTACCCGGTTTCTTACGGTAACACAATATACAATATGTGGTGCACAAAATGGGGGAGAGGGGAAGGAATAACCTGTGCCACAATAACTAAAATTGCATGCGATATGCAATACTCAATATCAGATTTCTCTCCGGAACTTCAAAATCAGGTCTCAGACGATTGAAATTTAACAGTTCATCAAATTTCAAGTACTTCCGCGAATCGCTCTTACTACCGGAAATCTTCCGTCATATTTATACGGGAAAAGTGAGAACAGAATTTTTTCGTTAATGTAGGAAAGGAATTGCGGAAAGGTTTCTGAACAGAGGCGTAACTAGGTATTTTTGCACCAGGGGAAAATCTCAAAATATTGCGTCCCCAATCTCTTCTGTCCGGTAAATATATATTGCTAATTTAACTATGTATCTAAGTATACATACATTGCTCGACAAAACAAAATTAACGACACACCCCAGTGTTATCTCTATGAGGAAGAGCATAATCAAATTGATTGTTTGTGCGGCTTTTCCCAATTGCTTCGGACCT
This sequence comes from Macrothele yani, assembly GCA_039090855.1. Classification (NCBI taxonomy): domain Eukaryota; kingdom Metazoa; phylum Arthropoda; class Arachnida; order Araneae; family Macrothelidae; genus Macrothele; species Macrothele yani. Next base: position 138,249,746 of record CM077023.1, read on the forward strand.
GCAGCACCACATCAAACAGACAGAATGCAGGAGGAAGTCGTGGCTCGCAGTAATGATAAAATAACCCCCAAGAATCTTCAGTGTAAACATCCTTATCTCGCAACGTACGCACTGCGGCCTAAGTGGCGCAGTGATCTAAGCGCTGGCTGCTGTCCATTCTTCCTTGATGGGTCCGGATTCGAATCCCGACGAGGCACTGATGTTTTGTTTGTCTTACACGGTCCTGGCAGGAACGGGCGACTGCTTATGGCCCTTCGTGTTGCACACGGTGGTCATCAAGCCCCCCCCCGCACACACACACACAAAAAAAGTTTCGAATGTGAGAAACTAATATCCCGTAAACATTTCGAGGAAGAAATGCGAATTTTAATTTGCCAAGGCTACTGAACCTGGCGCAGTGTTATTATAAGCGAATTATGTAAATAGACAAATGAAAGCATAGCGCACAAAAAAAAAAAACAAAAAAAAACACTACCTGAGACTGGTGTAAAGGTTTCAGTTTTAATCAGGTTGTAAGCAGTGATTTTTTGCGCCCTCTCATGAACAGAGCCTGGGGCAGCCGCCCTAGTTACTCTTCGGTTTCTGAAAATTCAGAATTTTTTTGGCGTAGGAAAAATCCATGAAATTAAGTTTTTTTTTCGGGGGGGGGGGGGCATCATTTCGCGGAAAAGGATGTTTTAGGAATATGCTTTGTTAATTTACCAAAGGAATCACAGATAATGGCTCTTCGATTTCAGATTTTTGTTTTACAGTACAGGGAAGGGAAGGGGAGAGGAGAGCATTTCAATAAGAACAGATATGGTTTATGAGAGCTGAACCCCAAACCCTTAAGTCAAGCGGTTCAAATATGAATGTATGTAATTGGTACAAAAGCAAGTTGAATATTTTTTTCATATATAGTTCGCGCATAAGAACGTTTGGGCTGCGCTTATATTGAACTGCATTTTTTTTCGCTGTCAATTAATGGCTCGTTGGACTTGTGTGTTATTGTTTTTACTTACGGCGTAGTGGTAGCAATATGGCGGACATGAATCCCAAATAAAAAAGCGGTACCGTGCATAGGAGTTAGTCAGGTCATTAGCCGTAAAGAAAGCAGTGGTGATTAGCCTGCTGACTTCAGTTAACAGCTACTTTTATACAAAGCGAAGGTTCGCGGTCGTTCCACTGAATGCTTCAGGTGACACTAGGGGCGGGACTGCTCTTCATCGCTTCGTTCCACTGGGCCTTCTCGTAGTGGATCGACTTGACTGGACTGGTAAGGTATATTCCCCTCGGCCACACGGCGCATTCCGTTTTTAAATGATCGACTCTCGCCTGCGTCTGGGCACTGACCGTCTGCTGTTCTTGGCATCTGTCCATCTTTCTCACAGGTAGCCAAAGGATCTGTGATATGCCATTATGTCTGGATATTACCCCGCGTCTTGGTATGTGAATACATTTATTTTCTACCTTGATTTTTCTCCTTATTTTGCCAACTCTTTTCCAAAATATTTTACTTAAAAAATAATATTCCTTACTTTGTGGCTAATACAGTGCTTTGGAATGGTTAGCGCCAGGGTCCCTTTAACGAAGCTTAGAAAAAGTATTTTGTGCAGTGGATAAATTACGAAGCACTTCTCCGGTCAGAAAATTAAAAAAAATAATGTTCCTCTATTTGTTTTATTATTATTATTTGCAATACAAGAAGCTGCATTTCTTCGCCAAAAAGATTCAAAGTGTTGTGATCATTCGGAACATGTATTGGATCTCTTGAATGAAGAATACGAAAACATACGGTAACTTCTAATTTTCTGTATAAGTTCGCGGGTATTCCAAAGTTCATATTGTGAAACTACATATGTTCCAAGCACACGCATTTGCTTCGATGAAATCAATAGGCCTAAATTAGGGATGAGTGATTGCTTATAGACTTATGTGCTCATGAGGGGACTTTCACTCCCAAAAAAGGTCCCCAGGCACTTTGCCTGCTGCCTTCTATTAGACACCTTTAAAAAGAAATACTTTTATTTGAAGCAAGTACACACACACACACACACACAGAGGTGCGCGCGCGCGCGAGAGACAACGGAGAAATGTTTTCGTTTATTTCAAACGTTACAAATTCAAACTTCAATTTCAGAAGCATTGTAATCATTAATCGCAAACCCTTTGAAGATTTCTCATATAACTGCGCTGTTTTTTTTTTTGTTGTTGAATTAATTTATAAAATCTACAAGATTTCATTCTATTCACTTCCGCATCCTTAAAATTTAATAACTCGTGTTAAAGTTTAGGCATAATGCGCAAGATTCTCAGCAGATCTTTAATCCACACATGTTTTGATAACTACTCATATTTAATTTGGATTCTTTAAATGCCGCCCCCTGCCGTCCCGGTGGCGCAGTGGTCTAAGGCGTTGGCCTCTGATCATTCGTCTGTAAGGGGTCCGGGTTAGAATCCCGGTGAGGCATGGATGTTGTGTTTGTCTTACGGCACTGGCTCTCTCCCTTCCCTGGAACCAGTGACCCTAAATTAGGGACGAGCGACTGCTTATAGCCCATTGAGTTGCTCACGGTGGTCGTTAAACCTCCAATCAAAAAAAAAAAAAAAAAAAAAAAATGCCGCCCCGGTGGCGCAGTGGTCTAAGCGATGGCCTCTGATCATTCAACCAAAAGGGGTCCGGGTTCGAATCCCGGTGAGGCATGGATGTTGTGTTTGTCTTACGGCACTGGTTCTCTCCCTTCCCTGGAACCAGTGACCCTAAATTAGGGACGGGTGACTGCTTATAGCCCATTGAGTTGCTCACGGTGGTCGTTAAACCTCCAATCCAAAAAAAAATCGTTAAATAGATGCTGTCAAGTTCATCTTCGCCGCCCCGGTGCCGCAGTGGTCTAAGCGATGGCCTTTGATCATTCCTCCGAACGGGGTCCGGGTTCGAATCCCGGTGAGGCATGGATGTTGTGTTCGTCTTACGGCACTGGCTCTCTCCCTTCCCTGGAGCCAGTGACCCTAAATTAGGGACGGGCGACTGCTTATAGCCCATTGAGTTGCTCACGGTGGTCGTTAAACCTCCCCCCCCCAAGTTCATCTTCATATTTTTATATTAACGCATTTTAAACATAAAATCTGAAACGTTAGTGGGCATTTAGTATTTCATCACATGGGAATGATATGAGGGCATTGTTTAATTTTTGTAGCGGGAAAGTGTATAATCGTGTTATTCACAACAAAACCAGGTGGACATTATCGTAGTTTAAGCACAACTGACTTTAATTCTCAAGTAATTCAGTCACTGAATAAATATGAAAACGGAACTTCTTATCCTGTGTGGATAGTGTATGGGCTTTTATCAAGACGCTGTAGGAAATTTTGTCTAAGAAACAGTAGATATTTCATATTAATGTCATCAATATTTATGCAATTTTAAGGGGAAAATCTCATTGTTTCAAATCTCATCAGTCTCCGCAATGTCTGAAGACGGCATAAAATGCGTTGAAATGTTTATGCATTTTTAAGAGACAAATGCCATCCCCTCAAATCACGGCATGAAATATCTTATTTTTCAACCGGCTAGTTTAAAATATCAGAACAGCTTTTACTGGCAGCATGTGTAATTAATAAGCGCCATTTTTTAATATCGTAATATGTGAAGTTAACGTATCATTTTTATATCAAGCATTGATCTCTGAATCGCTTGATGAAGTTAACCTGTCTAAATTCTAAATTAGCGTTTGATCAAATATTAGTGCAATACTTTTTGTGCCAAGCAGGAAGGATATTCCTGCCCGAACGGTCGGTAATAATCCTGGAATAATTAAAATTTAACGGCTATATCCCTTTCCCAACTTTGACGCTAACTCAAGGATGAAATATGGTTTTGCATCGCTGAACGCTTCAAATCAAGGTCTTGAAGGTTGGGGCAGTCATTCTGAAAGAAAGAAAATAATAATATTGAACTGAAATTCATTTTTCTCACCAAAATATATGCCTAAAATAGTCTATTTAGTTTTCAAATCTCATCAGTCTCGGCAAGGTCTGAAGACAGCTGTTAGTTAAAATGAAAACAGCCCGATGTTTACAGGTATTTAGTAATTCTACACAGCTCAAAAGAATTAGGGGATTTTTTTTTATTATTGAAGGTATAACGACCACAATAGGCTATAAGCAGTCGCCTGTCCCTAACTTAGGGCCACAGGTTCCAGGGAAGGGAGAGAGCCAGGACCGTAACACAAACATAACGTCCATTCCTCACCGGGATTCGAAACCTGACCTTTCTCGGACGACTGATCATAACCAAGGGGTTAGACCATTGCACCCCCGGGGCACCAATTAAAGGAGCAAGTGATATTGTAAAGAAAATCATGTGTGGGCGACTGACGTTGTTTACGCAAAATATTATTTTTTGTGTAAGATACAATAGAATATTCTGTAATATGGGTAAGACCTCCCCGGTGGCGCAGTGGTTTAAGCGCTGGCTTCTGATCAAGGTCCGGGTTCGAATCCCGGTGAGGTATGGATGTTGTGTTTGTCTTAAGGCGCTGGCTCACTCTCTTCCCTGGAATCAGTGGCCCTAATTTAGGGACGGGCGACTGCTTATAGCCCAATGGTCGTTAAACTTCCAATAAAAAAAAATATATATAATATAAATAAGAAAAAGCACTTTAGCAGATAGTGACATTTAATGCACATGGTGCGATATGCTATACAACAAAATGCAGATCTGTACAACAAGAAAAATGACCTTTTTGAGCTGTAACTGACCTCTAGTAGAGTGAGTGGTTTCCTCGCGCGGCCGAGGCCGCTTCACAGCTGTGTGACATGGAATTGCTGAATTTATCGAGAAGTGCACTGCGTCTGTCAAGCGCGTTCCAGGCATGATCAATTGGATTTAAGTCAAGGCAGCATGCTTAACTTAAATCTAATTGTAAGCATTTTTTCCACTGGCCGAGCTCTACTAGGACGAGCGTTATCGTCCATGAATAGGTCTGAGAATCTCGTCTCTATATCTCTGGGCCGTCAGACTGCCGTTTCGGATGACGTACAGGTCCGTACGTCCACCGATACTTATGCTTACCCAGACCATCAATCCGTGTCTGCCGTAATGGGATGTTTCCTGCACGAAAGCTGGGTTATTTTGCATGCCGGGTTCTCTCCAGATAAGAACTCGTCGACTGTCAGACTGTACACTGAATCTCAACTCATTAGAGAAGGGAACTTGACTCCCTCGTCGTGTCTCCAAACATGGTATTCCTCAGCCCAGTTTTCACGAGCCGTACGGTGTCGTGCGGTAAAAGGGACACACACCATTGGTCTACGTGCATAAAGGCTACCTTGGGGAAGGCAATTGCGGATAGTTTGAGTTGACAACCTACGTCCTGTTAACACGAGAAGCTCTCGCTGTAGCTGAGTAGGATTTTGCCACCTGTTCCGACGGGCTATTAACAATAGATAACAGTCTTTCCTTGCTGTAATTGCTCGTGGATGGCCTTCGCCTTGCGTTCTTTGAACACTTCCCGTATCCTGAAATCGTGTCCACAGTCGGGAAATGACAGTTCGTGACACCCCAATGGCTTCTGCTACCAACCGCTGTGCCTGACCTGCTTCCAGCCTGCCAATAGTTCTCCACGCCGTGGATTCCGGTAAATCATGCAGCTGAGACATCATTCGAACACCAGACTTCAAGAAACGAAAGGTCACAATAAACGCGGAAGAATAAGAAAGATCCCGGAAAACCTTTATTTTTGTTCCAATCTGTGATTTATGCAGTTTGACGTCACAAACGCTAATTTGCATAATCATACGCATGATTTGGCTGTCTACGTCCCATTCGACTTACGTTTTCCACGTTTCTGTAAGATATCGCACGATTGGCTTGCATAATGTCGCTAAAGTTGCATACATGCTCCCTAATTAGTTTGAGACTGCGCGCGCGCGCGTTTGTGTGCCCACAAATTTTCCCTGCTCCGCCAGAATAATTAGCCCAGCCGAAGCATCTATGGGATACCTATCTGCTGTGTAGCGTACCTGGGACTGTGTTGATGGATAAACACGGCGACCTGAGCGAGACCGATCGTGGTTGCTTGGTTGGTTGAATTTTATGGCGCAAGGGCTATGTTTGACCAAAGAGCTCCAGACAGAAGACCATCAAATACCCAATCGTGGAAAGATAATCTGTGCGAGGAAGACGGAGCGCTTCATCGCTGCGACTGCAGAACTCCTGTGATTTCTGCCTGAAATATTGGCACGTGTATACCAGGGATACAGCAAGACCGGCAGCTGCCCGGAAACAGTGTGGCCGTAAACGGGCCGTTATTGTTTAAGGTGAGCGCCCGTTATCCCGCATCATAACGACGGAACCTAAGATCACAGTGGAGAGGATTACGTCGGCATTCAACGATTTAGCACCTACTAAGGTTTGTACAGAGGTTATTCCATCTACCATGGCTTGACTGGGCTATAGCAGAAGACGTCTACATCGAGTACCTTATTAACACCACGTCACCGGCCTATGAGGCTGCAGTGAGCAAGGGAACATCGTCATTGGATCGTAGAATACTGGAAACGTGTAGGTTGGTCCGACGAACTGAGGTTCCAACAACAACACACCTACGGGAGGGTGCTTGTGAGGCGTAGACTACGTAAGGCCATGGACCCAATTGTCAAGTCTGAGTGTTACACGCCAGTGGAGGTGGATTAATTTTCTGGAGTGCGTTTATGTGGGCCAACTTAAGTCTCTTGTACCCATTGAGGCCACCATCGCCGCACAAGACTACGTTGACGTACCCTCAGACCACCTGTACCCATTCATGGTTATCCATTCCGTACAGTCGGATGCCTTGTTTCAACAATACAACCCATCGTTTTATCGCTTCCGTGTGGCGAAGGACTACTTGGAGGAGTAATACAGAGTGTTGACAACCCTTGAATGGCCCTCTCACTCTCTGTATTTGAACCCAGTTAAGCACGTGTGAAACGAAGTGCAGCGACGCATTCGAGACAGAACCCAGCACCAAAAACTCTCTGCGCTTTACAGACTGCTGCCCTAGAATCATGGGCAGCAATACCATCCGCATGTTTTCAAAACCTGGTAGAATCTATGCCACGACGTGCTACTGTTGTTGTGAAAGCGAAAGATGGGCCTAAATGATGTTAAGTGTCCTTTAAGTGTCTGTATATCATCATCATCAATCATTATCAATCCACTGCTGGCTGAAGGCTCCTCGAGTTTCTTCCACAACGTTCTGTCTTGAACCAGTCTCCTCCATGTCACTCCTATAAGCTTCCGAATCTCCCACACGGTCCTCTGGATCTTTTCATGTCCCTTGGTATCCAGTCTAGTATTTCTGTTGTACAATGGTGGCCCGTTCTTCTAGCAATATATTCAGCCCAGTGCCATTTTGGGGATTTTACCTTCATCATCATGTCATCAACTCCCGTCATTTTCCTGTTCCATGAGTTCCCCTTTCTGTCTTTCCTGGTTATGCCAAGCATGCACTTCTCAATTCTTCTTTCAGTAGCTTGTAGCCTCTGTGTGTCTTTTTTAGTTAAGCTTCATGTTCCTGATCGGTAAGTAGGAACTGGAACGGTGCATTGATTAAACACTTTTCTTGTAAGACAATGCTCTTAAAAATTGTACTCCTTTCAAGAGCAGTTTACCATTATGTCTTAAAATCTTAATATATATAGCTCAAAAAAATGAATATCATGCACATTTCTTCACTTTTTAAAAGAAAACATTATTTAAATGAATATGGTACTATTCTGTCTTTCCACTGTCTTCCCAACAGCTTCTTTAAATTACATTTTTCAGTATTTTTTAATTAACAATTATTATAGCATGAAATAAATTGTGCAAGAACGGTCAAGATCTTTTTCAAAATGAGCTTGACTTATTTGTACTCACATACTTCTAATTACAAACTGATCATGTAAGACCTGATTGGAAGTGCAACGTTAAATTTCCTGAGTTGGGTATTTTCTACTTCAGTCCTAAAAAAGCGGTAGCAGCGTTTTCAGTTTTAGGTGATATACATCTACATGCGGCTTTTTCAGTGAAAGAAAATTTAGTCGGGGGTTTCCCCAGAACAATATTTTTGAAACAAAGAATTCTTTTATCCATATTTAGCAGGAAGAGGCGTTGCGGTTTTTAAGAAGGAACGCCCCTATCCGTATTTGTGATCTTAGAAAAGTTGTTTGGGAAGGCGGATGGTCTTGCAAATGAATGCATGTACCTCTTGTTATTTCTGAACACGTGCTACGGTCTTTTAATATATTGTTGGTGTAGCTGTTTTTGTAAAAAAAATTAAGAAAACTAGTCGAATTTTTCACCTCTGAAAGAAATATTATGAAACTTTTGTTTTTTTAATTCGGTGAAGTTTCTAGAAATCTTTAAATCTGTTGTTTTGTTTATAAAAGTGTGAATGAGCCACTTTTCCATTATGTGAGCTCTTGGACATTTTAATATACCACATGGAATCGTCTTTATCATTACTTACTTTATTTATTATACATGCGAGTATGAAGTCTGGACGCAGAAACTTTGCTTAATACACAGAGCGCCATACAGCAGTGACAAAACAATTTTGAGCTGCCGTGTTTCAAGTCATTGCGTGCATAACGAGCATAGGTCCTTTCGTACACAGTTTTGAAATTCTGAATTTTCACAGTGAGAATCTCTCATTTCAAAGTTATTGTACAATTGTTTTGATGCATCGTTTTGTTCAAACTCAAGAAATATCTGCACAGCCACAAGGCAGGTAGGCATTTCTTTGTATCACAAAATGTTCATACGCAATTTACCAGCATCATCTCATACACTGGCGTACGGACATGTTTTTGGCACTGATAACATCAAAAAGGAAAAATAATAATAATTCTGATTTGCAAAAACCCTGTTCCTTCTACTTCTATCATTTTGCTTCTTTGTAATGACTTGAAACACATTCCAAAACCAAAATATTAAAAAAATAATAAAAACTAAAAGAAAAAGAAAAGTATACAGAAATTGACTAAACTTGCTTAAAAAATACGCAGGTGTCACCAAAACCTTATTTTTTTTGTAGATCTCCAGTTAGAAATTTGACATTTTTTTTATTTATTTATTTATTAGTCTTTCAATATCTAGTTCAATGTTGGACACAGCTATCCTCAGGTTTCCTCTCCAAGTGTTCATCAGTTAGACGAGAACGATCTCTTGATTTCACCTGTTTCATTACGGAAAATGATTGTTCGCATAAATAGATGCTTCGGAATAATGTTGGCGTTTTTTGAGCGTGGATTTTCAATCTCTTCCTTTCACAAGGCAAGTAGTTTATGTAAAATTATAATGACATTTCTGCAAATTGAGCCTTTAATTCGGAATCATATTGAAGATAAGCAAGTTCCATCTGAAAATCGACGGACGCCGTTTCAATATTAGTTACGAAAGGTATTGCAAACCCGTCATATATTTATGTGTACCCCATAAAATTTTTATATCTTTATATGTATTTGTGTGTACCTCCAGTCCTCTATAAGGATTTCACATCACTCTAGTTTTTCAGTTTTTCTATAAATCTTTGATTAATTTCCGCTTTGTGCCTCCCCACCCTCCCTGAGATTCTGTGCGCGCGGGCCACATGCGATCAGGCCAAGGGCCGCGGGTTATGCATGTCTGGTCTAAAGCCTGGTACCACAGAATATAACATCTGGCGGGAATTTTTTAATTTCTCATGCAGTACATACACTATATTGACAAAAGTCACCGGACACCCCTTCAAAAGCAAATGAACGGATGCGCTGTGTTGTTAAGATGCGCGGTACAGCTGCAAACGGTGTAAAAACAAGCCTGCAGCTAACCGCGACCATATCGCACTGTGAGGTTGAGTGAAAATGTCGCGGCGGGAAAGAACTGACTTTGAGAAAGATTGTTGGGTGTTATATTAGTGGGGTGTCCATAAGAGAAACCGAGATACGTTTAAACATATCCAATCCAAGTAAACTGTTTTGGATGTACTGAATAAGTGGAAGACACATGGCGTGCCTGAAGCTGCAAATCGTACTGATAGCCCAAAGAAAATCAGTGATAGAAGACGTCGAAGCCTCAGGAGAGTCGTTACAGCTAATCGACGGAGTACTGCCCAAGACCTCAGGGTACAGCTGAGTAAAAATGCTGGAGCCTCGGTATCTACAAGTACCATTCGCAGAGAACTTCATTCCTTGGGTTTCCGTGCTCGTGCGGCTGCTCATAAGTCTTTCATCTCCACTCGAATGCTACTCATCGTTTAGCATGGTGTAAAGAACATTTATCGTGGACCGTAGATCAATGGAAACGGGTCCTATAGACTGATGAATCCAGGTACACGATCCATCAGTCTGATGGCCGTGTGTGGGTATGGCGGCAACCGGGGAACACTATTTACCACAGTGTACTGTTCCTACAGCCAAGTTTGGAGCTGGTAGTGTATTCGTGTGGGGGTGTTTTTCGTGGTATGGTCCAGGCCCATTGGTTATCGTGGACAAACCTGTTAACCAGCACGTCTACCTCCATATTCTGGACAATTATGCCCTACCAACTCTGTTGCAATAATATGGAACCGAGCCTTGTTGGTACTAGCAGGATAATGCTCCGAGCCATAAAGCAAGGACTGTTACGGCGTGTAATTCCGTATCGTGTGTGGACTGGCCAGCACAGAGCCCTGATCTTAATACCATAGAGCACCTATGGTATAAATTAGAGCGCCGCATAAGAAGTTTGGAACCAAGGCCTACTACTAAGCAACAGTTAGCTGCAGCATTATGTACTGAATAGAAGCGCATACCTATCGCTGTGTTCCAAAACCTTGTCGAAAGCATGTCTCGAAGGCTCAGTGCATGCATTACAGCCAAAGGTGGACAGACACCGCACTAATGTATATCAATAAATGCTATGTTGTGTTTCTCTTCTAGGTGTCCGGTGACTTTTGTTAATATTGTGTATATCCAAACCACCTCAAAATGTCGCTGGAGGAGGACCTCTGTCATGATTGGCCCTCTCAATCTCATCCAACAGGTGTTAGATTGTGTTTTAAATTCTGGGGACTGTGGAGATTGTTTTAGCATTTCGAAGTTATTGTCGTGTTCCTGGAATCAATGTTTGACGCTCCGAGCCTTGCGGCATGGCACATTATCCTTCTGGAAGTAGGCCCTCTCTCTCCATCTGGAAACGTCATGCACTGGTGTGCCTGGTCAGAAGATGCCTCGTGGCATCCAAATACTGTTTCAGTGGTCTTAAGGAAGCAAATGCTCGTTATGAAATTATACTCCAGACCATCTCCATCAGCTTGTACGGTTAACTGTAGGCAGCTAGGATTTACCGATTTCGTGAGTTGACGTCATATTCTAGCCCATCCATCAGCGTGCATTAACAGAAAACGTGATACGTCGGACCAGTCGGCCATTTTCCAGTCCTCAAGAGCTCCAGTTTTGGTGCCAACTGCAGACGAAGTTGTCGGTTTTTAGCAGAGACGAGTGGTACATGAAGGGGAAGTCTACTATTAAATCCCATTCACGCAAACGTGCGGTGGGAGGTTTATGCTGAAATTCTACTCTCGATACCACTGTTATACTGCGCGGTTACACAACACACTGGAGTTCTTCTGTTACCTCGTACAATCCTCTCCAGCATCCGTTGCCCTCGAACATCGACTAGTTGTTTCCGCCCACAGGAAGACCGCTGACTGCTTGTTTTGTTGTTTGTGCATTGTACAACCTCCATAGAGTTGTTGGTGCAGAGCCGAGAAGGTTTGCCGTTTCTCAGATGCTTGCACCTGCCCGACTAGCGCCGACTATCATACCTCTTTCAAAGTTGCTTAAATCACGAATGTTTTGCATATTGCCGCTATCCACGCTTCGTGTACACGTCTCAATCCGATCAGATCACATGTAGAGGATTTTAGGAAGGGAGTGTCTGACCCCAGGTCTTACGCAACCCTTAGAAATAGGAAGCTAGGAGATTTGGGCTAGAGTGCCCGATAGGAAAGTCACACGGAAGCGAGGTAGAAAGGGGGAGAAAGACTCCTTTATTTATCACGGGGGGGGCAGTACCCGAGGGCCGACGGCTTAACGTGCCCATCCGACGCACGGAGGATATTTTTAGTGGTTCGAGCGTTCGTACCTGCCCGAGATCGAACCTGAGGTTCCCCCGTGGCAGTTACGAACGGTAACCACTAGGCCGCACGTTTGAATCCTTTGCAGTGAGCTGTTTATAAAGCCTTCTTAATGGCATAGTTGCGTACCTAAGTGAGGATGGCACTGGTCTGATTGCTATTGGGTGCTCATAATGATTTGCCACTTCAGTGTATACCAGTCGCTTGCTATCAGCTTTTTACCTCTAAAACAAAGTTGAACTTTCCACCCAACTTTTAGTGACGTAAATAATGGTATGTTTAAATGTTCCAATGTCGCGTACAAGTTTGGTTGTACATTCAACTGTATTCAAGTTCAGCTCTATTTCTTAGTGAAAATTATTTTATACAGCTCGCCGGCTCGGATATAGGTGGGGTGGGCATGATAGCCATGAAATCCCCGTAAGAGTTTACCGAATTGAGTTTTAATATACCGTATTTTCTTCAGTCTATATTACACTTGTACTTGTTGCAAAGATTTTAATTTTAATAGTTTTCTTTAGTTTTGTGGCACGCTATGAACATACTCTTTACTTGTGAAATTTATTTTTAATCAAAAAATGTGCATTCGCTATTTCTTCACGTCATGAATTCATTTTTGTAAATTTAAGTTACATTCTTGTAGCTTCGTTTTCCGGATCTTCCACTGACAGCTTGATAGGAGGCTTTTCGTACTTTACGTGCAATTCTGTCAATCTTAAAATTATGAATTTCTGATTTTTTTTTCTAAAAATGTAAATCGTATCTCTCATTTTGATGTAGAAAGTTTAAATTGGCATGTGTTATACTATTACGCAAAATTTTCGGTTGCCGAATGGGCAGAGGCGCGGGCTTCTGGCTAATAGGCCGTCCCGGTGGCACAGTGCTCTAAGCGCTGACTTCTAATCGTTCGTCCAAGTGTGCCCGGGCTCGAGTACCAGATGAGGCATGGGTGTGTGGCCTACTGCATAAGTTCTATCCTCTCCGCGGAAACAACGTAAATTAGGGACGGGCGGGTACTTCTAACCCATTGAGAGGCTCACGGTGGTCATTATCCCCTCCCCTAAAAAATTCTGTCTAATAATTAGAGCCTGGTCCTGTGTGTTGAGTAGATGATGCGCTTGTCCTCAGATGCGACTTTAGATCTTTTGGGGCCCTATTCGCTAAAAGATTCAGCCCCCTCCCCTTCTTATCGCCTTAGAAATTTTCATTTGTCAGATTGACAAAAATGTCAAGAAAAATGTTTTTACGCTTTCTAAAATGCCATTCTTCCTGTTATTAGAACGTTTTGCAAGAAACAGTGTTAGTGTAATCACTTTGCCTGCCCGTGCACATCGAACTTTTTGTTTTTAGAGATATTTCAAAAATAATTTTTTCGGCAAATAGGAAATCTAGGAATATTAGGTTTGGCATTTTCAGTGGAGGACTTCCAAATGCCGCCCCGGTGGCGCAGTGGTCTAAGCGATGATTTCTGATCTGTCGTCCGAGATGGGTCCGGTTTCGAATCCCGGTGAGGCATGGATGTTGCGTTTGTCTTAGGGCACTGGCTCTTTCCCTTCCTGGAGTCAGTGGCCCTAAATTTGGGATTGGCGACTGCTTATAACCCATTGAGTTGCTCACGGTGGTCGTTAAATCCTCTATCAAAAAAAGTAGGAACCACAGCTTTTCGAGTGAGAGTATCATTGAAACTTTTATTACTTTTTCAGAAGTTAATTTTATGTCGATTTAACGTGAGAATACTTGATAATTATCAATATTAAACCAGGGGATGAGAAAGTAGTAAGAAAATGTTTTTTGCATTACAATAGGAGTTTCTTTTAACACTATTACATAAGAAAAAGATAAATACCGAGACATTCTCGAATTTCGTTTCTATTTCAGTCTAAATATTAATTCTTTTGATTTAGGCTGGTTTAGGGGGAATTAGGCCTGAGGAAGAACTTGATTACCCTGCCTCAAAGGGAAAAGGCAATAAACAGCAAACACCCCCTGATCATCAAGACAGTTTCTACAAGCACTCCTCATTGCAACTCAGGGAGGAAGGAGGTTCGAACACAGATGTTTTCCTTTGGCTGAAAGTAGCATGAAAGTAATTTATGTAACAGCAGACCAGTTAAGCATTCGCATTACACAATAAAAGTATGTGAAGCGTTAATTCTTCTTTTACCAACCACTAAATGGAAGGCTTAATCATTTTAACTGTTCCTTTCAAAACAAGGACAGCGATAAGAACTCCAAAATTTGGAGTATCAACTACAGCAAGAAAAATACAGGTATATGTTACTAATATGAGAAAATAAAATATCAATTCACAATGCAAATAAAGTGGTCGCTTTAAGGATTTATTTATTTTTATTTATATTTCGGTCCCTGAAAACCAAAACATTACTGATAATCCCATTATGCGTTTTCAGGGCCCTTGGTGCGCGCCTAGTACGCCTATTTGGAAATCCGCCACTGCTTGTCCTACGACAACTATACTATCTCTTCCTTGGGACCAAAAGGGACGGGCGTCTAGTTATAGATGCTCACGGGAGACGTTAACTCCCCTCCCCCACCCGACCCGAAAACAATGGTTGCAGGATGTTATGGTTACACTATTTAAATGTTGTGCTTATTACACAGTGAGGCGAAGAGAATATTAACTGTAACATTCGTCCAACAGTAAATAGGAATCGATACGTTTCCACTAATTATCAGAATGTTTTTACTAATTGCAAAGTCAGAGGTCAGGCACACCGTTCGCATTTGTTCCAAAATGTAGGCTGTACTGTTCCTGGACATCACACTGTTCGTGAAGGCTGCTGATCCCCCTCCCCACTATTCAGTTGCTCCAATGGTATCCAAGAAAAGCAAGAAGCCCTTTGGGGTGTCATCAGTGGAAGAGAAAGAGAGAAACCCAACAAGCTCATCTTGCCTATTAACCGAACATTGACCTTTTTTTTTTTTAGCCAGTGGGATTTCCGCATACTTTGTCTTCTTTCATTTTACTCCGCTTCCATTTCGCACTGATCGCTCTCTGTCAGGAAGCAGTCACCTTCAAAACACTCTTATGCTAATCAGGCGAGAGGTGTTCTAATTGGAGACAATTATCTCGCACCCGCACATTACCTGTCGGGTACTAACGAAGTTCTCCATCAAAGCGTGCGAAGAATCCAAATCAGTAGCGGAATTTAATTAATCACATAGAAGGTGATCCTTTAAAATCCGTGCACAGGTTATTAATTCAACCTTCATTGTTCCTTAAAAAAAAAATAAAAAAATAGCGACCTCATAAAGCTCTGACGTGATAGAAAAGTGCGCATCTCCAAATGCTTACCTACTGTGAAAGCGTTTCATGAAACCTCTGAAACTTTCGTGGCTTACCAGTTCCCGAATTCTAAGCGATCACGAACCCACTGATGTAAATCCACGCAATCAGGCTTTGTCAGTAAACAGCGTGGTATTCAAAGTAACGCTTTCACTGAAGTTGAACCATCTTGAATATTGAAAGTTATTTTTGTTGTCATACACAAAGGTCATTACCGTCCCGGAGGCCAAGCGGTTAGAGGAGCGAGCTTCTGGATAACCGTCCCAGTCACGCCCGGCTTCGTGTCTCGGGTGAGGCATGTGCATTGCGTTTGTGCAACAGTGCTTGCCTATCTTTTTCCTGGAACGAGTGGCCCTAAATTAGGGATGGGCGATTCCTTATAGCATTAGATGCACATCGGGGCCATTAAACACCAAAACAAGAGATAAAGAAAAAGTTAATCGAAAACACGAGGTGTTAAGGGATACAGTTTCACAAGCTATCCAGCTGTGCTCTTCACGAATCGTTCAACAGTCTATTCTGCTGATTCAGTCTTCTCAAGACTTAATTGCATACAAATAACAGTGTTGCCCTGTTATCTGAAGTACTGATTTCCCCGCTTTCAGTGTGGATTTGCTTTCGGCTTTCGCATTTGGAGATCTTCGTCAGGATGTAGTTTTTTTTTTTTAAATTATTTATTGGTCCCAGGTAACACATACAACTTTATTTCATTCATTGGTAGTGGTTGACACATGCATCTCGAATTCAGACAAATACAGTATTGTGCGTCACAGGGTACGAATATTATGCAATACATTGAAATCATCAAAGTACAGATCAAACATGTGATACAGTATGCCAGATTTGCAAATAACAGAGAGAGCCAGTGCCGAAAGACAAACACAGACATCCATGCCTTACCTGGATTCGAACCCAGACCCTCCGTTCGGCGAAGGATCAGAAGCTATCGCTTAGACCACTGCAACACCGGGCGACAAATTTATTAGATATTTTTTTTTTAGATTGAAGGTTTAGCGACCACCGTGATCAACTCAATGGGCTATAAGCAGTCGCCAGTCCCTAATCTAGGGCCACTGGTTCCAGGGAAGGGAGAGAGCCAGCGCCGTAAGACAAAAACAACATCTATACCTCACCGGGATTAGAACCCGAACCCATCTCGGACGAATGATCAGAAGCTTAGACCAACTGCTCCGTAGATGTGCATTTGGAAGGCTGCAGTTTTGCAAATGCACATCTACAAGCAGCGTATGGCTTTGTTGTGAAACTGTTCTCAACGAGTAACTATTCTGCAGTTCAACAAGATATTGTGACCATACACCGGTTTAGCGCTACTGAACGTAGCAGAAACACTTTCTCAAGGTAAAAACTCCTGCTGTATCCCGACAAATAGGCTATTAAATATTGATGTATGTTTCTTATTCAGTTTGTTCACATTTCAAATTGGGCACGTTTTTAAGTGGACCTTCTTATGATTTGAATGTATTAAGAAAGCTTAGATTTTACTTCTGGAGATATAAGAGTTTAGCACAATTTTGCAGCTATGCCGTGTTTAGATCGTCGTTTCAAATCTATACATGATTTAAGGCCTAACCATATGTGTTCCTTTAGTAACTTAGACACTGCCCTACCATTAATAACTGTACACCTGCATGTCTACAAATTATATTTATTTACAGAAATTCTAATATTATGTGCTGAAACCTGTTAAGGGGGGCAGCGTGAATTTCAGTTTTGAATCACCGTAGCAAGCTCATAATCTCGATTAAGTGGCAAAACTGGCTGTTAGTCGAGCAGTTTGGATTCTGGGTTACCTAATGCAAGACCTAGAAACGCGTCTCGGGTAAGATACGCTGCATTTTTTCTACGATTGTATCATGAGTGACACATCATAGACTTTCATGGCGACGGTGTAGACCTTTAAACTAAAAAAAGAAAAAAAAATCTCTTAAATTGTAATGCTGCTAAATCTGAGCTCTTTTACAAATTTTATCTTTTCTCTGTGACGTACCGATTCAGATATAACGCACATGTCAAAATGACAAGTTGCAGAGATAAGCCTTAGTCGGTGTAGTTAAAGCAGTAGAATATCTGACTCCGGAGAAAGAAGATGTCGGTTCGAATTGCTTTTACGCTATATCCTTCTACACGTCGTCTGGAATTAATGAAAAATACCTGCTTCAGCGCTTCGAAAAATGTGTGATGCCTTTTCCGCTTCGAAAAATGTGTGATGCCTTTCCACGCGTCGTCTGGAATTAATCAAAATTCCATCTTCTACAATAAACTCCTTCAAGCACGGTTTGCGGCTGACCCCAACCTGGGATTTCGTGCCCCGGCCTTTTTCAAGGGTGGTAACATGTGACGTACCTACCTCAGAGGTGAACCACATGTCAAAACGGCAAGTTGCAGCAATAAACCTTTGTCGGTGTAGTTCAAGCAGAAAAGATAATCTGGCTCCTGGTTTCAATTCCCATCACCGACAAATTTGTGCTTTTGCGCTATTCTTCATGTGATTATACAAGGGTTATCTAAAAACTAATCAGATTGGATAAGCAGAAAAGAAAGCGTGTCGAAGTCTGCCAATCTACCTAAACCCTAACTTTATATCGTTCATCATCACCTGCGTGATGAGTCTTGAATATGGCATTATGACTCCGGAACTGAAACTTCCGACACAGAAGTGAAACAAGCTGCTAACCTTACCGTACGCACGATGCCTGGAAAGAAGGACCTACTTGAGAAATGAATTGACTGCTGCGGAAAATGTATGGCATGTGAAAGAAGTAATTTTGAGTTTCAAAAATTTTCAGCTGCTGAATACTGAGCAGTAACATTACTTTTCAGACTCTTCTCATTTCCCGAGCCCGGGAAGCTTTTAACTCAATAAACCCAACACGTGATTCGTCACCGGCCTTTTAACGAAGTTCGTTGAACACACCATACGTATATAATACAATTAACCCTTGACATACCGCCATCGATTGTTACATTACATTACGTCGTTACATCAATCAAATTTCCTAATTAATTTTAAGTAACCCAATTTTTGATTATGGTTTATCGAAAGTCATAATTAGCATTAAAGTAAAACACGTTAATTTAAAAAAAAAACCGCAGTTATATGTTGTATACTTAGTGCTTACTGTTAGTTGGAAGTGCCCGTTTCCATCTCGGAAGCTTCTGCTACGCGTTAAATGCGGAAATTATAACTTTGCGTAGTAGCAAGACAAATAATTTTAATTATACAAAGAAATGAATAAAAACCATATTACCTTATTAAAATTTCATCAAGTAAAATTTCATAGCAGTACACAAAATCACTTTACATACCTTAGTTTCCTTTAAAAAACGCGTCTATTTTTATCTGTGCTTTAGATTTGAACCCAGTTATTTCCAGAGTACAATCTAATGTAACACGTGCATTTGAAATATCGCCATCCTGAGAGTTTGCTTCAAAGAATCTTCTTAATGTTAAAAGACACTGATCTGCATCTTTGATTGAATCAGTGACCTTAATATTAAAGTACTCCCCAACTGAATCATGGTCTGCGAAGGGAAGTCTCACAGCTTTTAAGTCAAGTATGTATTGTGTTGGAAAAGGTAGGCAGGCTGGCGTAGAAATATAAATTGACGGTTGGCAGATGCCTAGGTTATGGTGATATTTCCAGAGATCAAGGGATGCTTTGCATACAGCACGTCTGTTCAGTCTCAAGGGTTGGCGGTATATCGAAAATTGACTGTACATTCAGGGTGTCTGCAATAGATGACTGCACAGCCGGGCCAACCCTCCAAGCCCCAGTACGGCCCTCGGGCAGGGTCAGGCTTTTTTTTTAGTTTAGAGAACAAAGCAACGGGCCGGCCCAGGCTTTTTTCCAGACACCTACGTCCGGGCCGAGCCAAATCAACCCATTATTTTTATCGCAATAGTAAAGTAAGAGAAACGTCGTGTTCCCGGTATCCTGGTGTGTTTAACTGCTTTGCTGGCTTTACTTACTTCCATGACATAGCCCAGGGCGTAATCACAGCGGCGAGGAGAGGCACTCACAGTGTTTTTACCATCTGTAGGCATTAAGATTGTTAAAACACTTTGGGGTTTCTTGACATCAAATACATTCGACCAGGAGTGTGAGAGAGAGAGAGAGTGTGTGTGTGTGTTGTGTGGGTAGAGGACGGCGGGTATCATCTGCAGTAGGGTGCAGTGTGTATGTTTTAATGAGAGAGCGAGATGACATCGTCTGTTTTTCTTATCCCTAATCCGTATAGGGATTCATTTTTGTAGTGTTACCGCTTGCTAGAGAGAGATTTGCACCGCGCTTAGTAATTTTTTTTTTCTCTTTAAAGGTTACCTTCTTCCATAATTGCTAAAATTTAGTTAATATTTTTAGGCTTACATTCAACTAAATGTTTTCGATAATACCTCATTTTATTATTTAATTTCCACAATTTAATAAAATACAATAGAAAGACAAAATAATACAAAATGGCTGATCACGGGCCCGGCCGGGTTCACCGAATAAGGCCCGTGCGAACCTCTAGTCTGCAATACTTACAGTCGCATCCTTCACGTAAAATGACGCTCAACTCAGTTGCGTACGACGTCAAGGTTCTACGTTTTCTCCACAAAGCACGTGACATCGAAGTCGTTCTTTCAACTGAGGTACATGGTTCTTCTTTTGCTGTTCCACACCGGGCCTGTTTTTCACTACACTTCGCGAGATGGCGGAGGATGTTTTCAAAGACACAATAGGGTAAATAGTGGGCAGAAAATTAAACACTTGGGAAAAGAAACCAAAACAGTGCTGTTTGAGAACGAATGACATGCAGAAAAATGAGCAAATGAATTAACAGAAGAAAGCAATGATTCAGCTCAACAGAGAGAAAGCAAACGAAAAGAAGAGAGACTATGCAACGGTATGAGATATTCTGTTGCTCGAATAAACATAAACATGTTGAAAAGATTTAGATGCAGCAAACTCGGATGCAGTATATCCTTCAAATTCGAATTTACTATTCACTTTCAAATTTACTATTCACAAGGGCATCAGTTCTCCAGAAGGTTAACTTTTCCAATGAAAATCAATATGCCATCAGGTCAAACTTTTGATAAAATGTTTTTCCACTTGCATAATCCTTTTTCTAGTCATGGCTACTAAATATTCCTCTGTCAAGAGTCATTTGATTCACTTAATACAGTAGTGTCAGAAAAAAAGAACACAAAGGAAACAATTGAAAACTTCATATTCGCAGAAATCATTGATTAAAACATCTCTGTTTTAAAAATCAGTGCGTCACTTTTTAACTAAGAAACTTTTTCCTTGATTTTTTTCACGAGACGACATTCTTACAGACGCAGCAAGAGACTATGTTCTCCTGCTCGGTTGATCAGGTTTAAAATGGTGCCACAAAACTTCAGATCAGTGTATCTCGCCAAATAAACCCTAAATTAAAAAATGCTAGAGAATTCTTAAAATAAATTTGCGTAAAATTTATTGTAGGGATTTTTCGCCACAAAAAAGACATAAAATATTTTTGCTTGAATATAAATAAACTATTATGCGCCGGTTTTTGTTAGTGCTGTATACCGTGGAACAAGTAACAATTTCGTTATTTGCGCAATGTTTTCCGACCAGGGTCTGGCCGGAGTAGCCGGTTAAGCGTTTACCTGAAATTACACACAGTTCATTGCCCGACAGGAGCTTCAACAAAATAGTTAGGTCAGAGTTTAGTTCCTCTCCGCGTGCTGTAATTGCTCCATACATATGCCAGCCCCTCAAAGGGGTAGTAATTTTGACGCTGATAATTCGTGCAACTTTCAACTAGATATTTCTAGTTCTTTACTGTTGATCACGAGCATACAGAAGGAAGTCTTCATTTTCGTCACGATCTTGATTGCTTTTTGATAGCGAATTCGACAAAGTCCATTAAAACAAATAGGAAGGCGTGAAAAGATGCATGAAAATCACGTCATATTTGGAAAAACCATTAGTTGCTAGTGTTGTGGTTTTGTCGTTTGAAAATGTAATGGTTTAGTTTAAGTCCGTTAACCTCACAGAACATATTTATTCATTCTTTCTTATTTGTTTGATTCAATCTAATTATAATTATGAAGCACTTTTTGTTCTCAAAATTATTATGTGCATATCGAACAATATGATCTCAATTCAAAATTTTGGACATACATGAAAGATGGTTGCTATAAATTTTTGGCACGCTTAATGCATTTCTGGAAAACTGCTTACAACTTTCATCCAACAGTATTTAAATCGTGTTACAACATAATGCAATTTTTGTTAGCATTTTGCTTCTCTGTCATTCATCTCATTAAAAAAAATAGTGAAACTTAGAATAACGGAAGAACACTGTAAAGCGCCCGAAAGAACATCCAGTGATGTATACACAGAATCAGAATCATTATCTGACTGTCGAGGACGTTCTGACGTTTGTTGAGCACCCTATTCCCAAATAATTCAAAAAGTACCTTCCAAATTTTCTTTAAGTTGTGCTTGGATACAAGCTGAACTTAAATACTAAATACTTCTCTAATCATAATATTTTGCATTAAATAATTTTTCTATGAAAGGGAAAGAACGGAAAGCTCGTTGAATTCATCACCGCGTGAAGTTAATCTTTCTTATTGTGTTTTCTAACTGGTGAGCTAAAAAGGGATACGGCAATACTACAGCGTCTGTGTCATGTAAATTACTTCTCGTTAGTCCCCCAACTATACTACAGCACAAGGCCGAATGGAGCTTTTGCGGGGCCCGGGGCGAAATTTCATTGTGAGGCCCCGGAGCAAAATTTCGTTTCTGGCACTAAAAAATATATCTCATATTTTAAAAAAGTCGTTACGTGAAAATTGTACGTAAAAACACACACACGATGTGAAATTCACAAATTTGCCGGTGAGGCAGACGAAGCCGCATCCCTCTGATCTAGAGCCGAATGCTTTACCAATTAAGCTACACCGACGGAATTTATTGTTGTAACTTTCTGTCTTGACATGTGCTTCACCTTTGTAGTACGTCATAACGATAACTATCATAAAGACAATGATTATCTCAAAGAAGAATTTGCTTCAAGCTTAACAAAAACACCCTAATGTGATTGAAAGTTGAGAGAGAGGGGGAGGTAGAAAGAAAGAGAGGGGGAGGAAAGGAGGGAGGGGGGGAGAGAGAAAGCTCTTAAAATCTACGATTTTCTTTCTGGAGAGATGGGGTTGAGGCTGTATTCTGACTCTTATAAAAACTTCCTCATAAAATGATAGAAAGATACCTGCGTAGTGAAAATTTTTTGATTGCGAATATTTTTGTGTAGAAAATAATAAGGATCCCTCTAAAATAAATTTGTATTAATAGTTTTTTTCCCCTGATACATGCTTTAGTGATTGATTTTTAATGCAAAGTGGAGTAATTGACAAATTAGTGATTTATTAAACTTTTTAACGCGCTCATATATGAAATTTTTTTTTATTTTTAGTAATGTTTTTAAAGCCACAGAATAATAGCCTCCATATGTAGCCCGAAACAAACTTTGATATTTTTCTTTTTATATCTTTAAAATAAAGTACCCAGTTTGCACGCAAATTTTTAAATGCGTAAAAGTAAGGACCACAAAGTGATGAAATTTAATTTGCTATTTCATGAATGCGGAAAATATTAAGGTGGTCACAATAATCTCATGAAATCTGCAAACATCAGTATCTGTACGCCTAAAAGGGCGATAACCGATTCGAAAATCGGGGATTGGAACAAAAAAAAAAAAAAATTTTTTTAGGGCCCTCGCGCCCCAAAACATACACACAAAAAATAATAATTGTTAAAAATTCTACCGAAAATGATTTTTTTACCAAACTGCAGGGCCAGGGACGACCCGGTTGCCCCTATGGTCCAGCCAGCCCTGCTACAGCGTCTGTGTCATGTCACATTACTTCGTTAGTCCCCAATTCCTCATGCAGGAATATTGCAGGAGAGTTATACATCCTTTTTTTTTATTTATTTATTTCATTATTTTTCTCTGAACCATGATTACATCAACATGAGTTATACATTCAAACCGTTTTATTATATTTTACTCCTAATTTTCTAATTATCCAAATCGCTTGGAAAATTTGAATTGAACTCGTAGTCACAAGAGAAAATAATTCAGCTTTCATGTATTTGCGATTTGACAGCTAAGAAGAAGGCATTCGGTGTAGGAGCTTTTAGTAAACTTACTTCAGCATATTTTTTGCTATGAACGCGTCGTCACATTAATCACTGTAATGTTCTTCCCAAAGGTGAACTACGAAGTTATATCCTTATTTATTTATGTATTATTTTCTACTCCGCACCTTCCGGAATTTTTTCGCGACTGGCGGCTGTGATTAAGCTTTCAGCGGAGCGTCATTGTTGAAAGCAATTAATTAAAAAAGTAAAATGTAAAATCGCAATATAAAACTCAGCCTAAAAATAATAAAAATAAGAATGCCCAACTAAAAAGTCAAATCAGAAATGATCAAGTATTAGTGAAATATCGATTACGCATTATTACACTGTTCTGACACAATGTCACCAGTGAGTGGTTAACGTGAACCCTGCATGGAAACATGTGAATGTTCCTAAGGTTTAAAATTTCGTTATCGTATCGCATAAATCTGCGCACATGCTGATATCGCGTTTACAAGTATGACGCAAATAACTAATGTTTTGTATTAAGAACTAATCACGGTGTGATGCAAAATGCATTTCCTTGGGAAATTGTCTCAATCTCCCTTCACCGGGCACCATCTATCGGAAAGGGCATATCCCTGAAAAGGGTTCTTCCAGGTGAAATGTGCTCGGGTCCGGCGGGCGAAAATAAAAATTTTGAGTGCATAGATAGCTCTTAAGGACGTGCATACACAATACATACACAGCATACTTTTTTTTTTTTTTTTTTTTTAATATAGGCTAGGGACTTACGTCCTAATTTTGAAAGTTGCTCTAAGCCTGACTTAATTTTTACTGCATTAGGCAGCTTCCGTTCAGTTGTGGCTTATGCACTGAAAGATGTAGACCGAGAGAAGAGGCACGACGTACGCATGCAATCACAACCAAGATCGCCGGGTAATGTCATGCCTAATCCCGTGACATCTTGTAAACAGCCGAAACAAAAATAAAGTTTTTGTGAAGGAGATCCCGACATTTAAAAAAGTATAGAACTACAAATAAACAAACCTTTCACGCTGTGACCCTTCCAGCATAGTTACGCGTAAGTAACTAATGTTTTTATTAAGCGCACGTTATCACTGGGAACAACAAAATGCTCTGCCATACCGTCCGCGACAGGATTCGAACCTGCAATCTTCTGATCCGAAGTCAGACGCCTTATCCATTAGGCCACGCGGACACGTAACTTCAGTGATTTTGGAATTGATGAATATTTAAAGAATTTTCTTAAATAAAATTACTTGTATTTTGTGTTAGTTCCTAAAGAAGTAGTGAGTTCCATTATGATTACAGTTCGTTTATGAACCATGTAAATGAGAAACATCTTTAATAACTACCATACTGTGAGAAAAAATGTCGCTATCAATTTACTGAAAACCTTGTGCAGAACGTTGTTATTTCAACGTAACATGCCACTAACAAATTAAAAACTCAGTGGTGTGAAAGCAAACAAAAACTCCTAAGATTTACTTGCTGAACATTTTATTTGCGAAAATATTTGCACTTCCTATATTTTACAAGAAAGAATTGTTTCTTAAACTCGTTTAAGATTCTGAAACGGCCGTGTACTTTTGAGGAATATGCTAAGCAACGCAATAAGCAGGCACACCTTGAAGATAATCACTCATTTGAACAACAGTTTCTTTGTTTATAAGAAAGATTATATTGGTCAAAAGAAGAAACTAATTTTGTGTTCGCTATTTCTGAACTGATGGACCGCAAATTCTCATGGTAATCTGCTAATAAATTTTAATTATTTTGATGACCAACTGTCATTTTTTATGCTTTATTTGAAACTCATTCATTTGCTTCTAGTTTATTTACACCTTTTGCTTTTCGTTTTTTTTTTTTTTGTTTTTGTTCGTAATAAATTTGCCGAATTAATTTAGCAGCTATTTTTTGGTCAGATATTATTTCATCATTGAAATATCTTATATTCGGACTATATTTTTGTAGAACTAATAACCTATTAAAGCTAATATCAGTATGATTTTATGTTATTTATTTATTTTTCTTTACAAATATTTTTTCAAGCCACGTAGCTTCTATTTTTTAATCTTTCTGGCGTTTAACTGAATTAAATCTACCAAGCTACTCCATTGAGTTATATTTACACTACTTCTCACTAGATGGCAGCATACTCTTACAAGCTGTAATGAAGTAAGGAAATTGGAGATATTCGGTACTCGAAACGAGAGGGGTGCCTGTCTGAAACTTTGTATTACAAGTATAGATTTTAGTATTTTGTCTTAAAAAAAAAAAAAAAGTAACTGTGGTAAGCACTTTAGTCTGCATGTGTTGCCCAAATGGCACAACAAAAGTATAAATTTCTTCACTCAGATTTTCTTAGTTTTTGTCTGGAACTGGAAGACTTGTCTCTCAAAATCATTCTGCTTACATTCTTACGAAAACCAAGAACTGGGGATCAGCGAAGCTAGAAATTTTCCACGCTTAGCCGATGCAAATGCGATTTAACTCAATTATTTATACTTCCACCGTACCCCACAGGAACGAGGTCTGCACTGTCCTGTTTTTTTTTTTGTTGTTTTTTTTCATGAATTAAAAGAAAAATTCGTACTCGGCCCGGTCCTTGGACTAGAAGATTCAGCGTTTTGATGCTCGATTAAAGAATAAACATGACGGATAGCAGAATGGGGACTGATTTAGGATATAATTACTTGTCCCGTATACTTCCTTTCCTTACTACTGATTCTGATTAGCAACTAAAATTAATTCAAATTTGATTTCGTAAAGGAAAAATCAAATTTAATTTACATTCCAAAACTGAATTCATCGAAACATGTATATTTTAACAGATATTTCTTTTATATTTATTAATGTTAATCTTAAAGTCTCCCACCTCTTCTCCATACCGCTGTTTCCAACGAGTTGAAAAACTAAACTTCGAAAAGTTAAAACGTAATTTTGTAGTTACCCTGGAGTCTTTAGTTACTCCTAAAAGGGTGTAGGGGTGGCAAACATCACAGAGTTTGAAACAGAAGACATGAAAGTGTAACTCGAACTTGTCGCGTTTATGAATTAGAGCTAAATCAATGGACCTGGCTGTAAGTGAGAAGTCTTAAACGGGGCGGCTTAGAAGTTGAAAGGCTTAAAATGGCCAGGCTTCCCAAATTATGGGCCGCGCGAACCTCTCTGGGGGTCACCACCCTTCTAACGAGAGCAGGAATTCAAAAACTGGAATAAAAGCATTCAGAAAAGATGCTAGAATACGTTCAGATTATAACAACCACAGCAGACATATATTTGAATTAAGTTCTTGCACTAAACATCCACATTGTTTCCGTTTTCTGTCAGGTGGGCGAAATTTCTCTCCCTCCATCTGTCAAAATTGAAATAAAGAGAGGAAAGAAAGAAAAAGGTATCTGTATAGCCACCGAAAGTTCGTAATGGTTTCTTCAAACAATTTTACTTCTAATCGTACTCAGTATCCCGTTTCTCTGGATAAAAGTTCAGTGTGAGTTATATTAATGCGATTTATTTTAATTTCTACTTCAAATTTCATTCTTCAAAACTCAGTGTACAGTTTAAAAATTCAGAGCTGATTTCTTTCACTCAGCTTGTTTTCATTAGACAAAAATAGTCAGTTATACTTAATCCTAGCAAATCTATAAAACCGTTCTGGAAAGATCTATTTCAAGCAAAATTTTCCATTGCCTTATCATAAACACCACAGGTATACGCATATTTTGTTGTCGGTCCAATAAAAATATTCATCTCAAAGAAAACAAATTTTCAGTTGAACCTTCTGGACTGCTTTTTTTCCTTTCACATATATACAGTATATATGTACATGTATGTATGATCCTACCCAAATCTCGAGCACAAATAAGCATGATTTTTGACAAACTCCACGTAGCGGAAAATTGCGCATAAGAAAGATCCGAAAATATGTCTATAATCTTGCTTAAGTTCTCAGCTGTTCAATGAAATAGAAAAAAAAAAAAAAAAGATTTTTCCAGTGTTTCTTTCACAACAAAGATATCGTAACAAATATAAATCAACATTTTCGCTTCACCCCCTTGGCCAAGTGGTCAGAGGAGGTTTCTGACTAGTCGTCCGCGATGAAGCTGAGTTCGAGTCCCGGATGAATCATGGGTGGTGTGTTTGTCTTTCCCTGAAACCAAAGTCCGGACTAGGGACGGGCGAATTCATAGCACTTCGCGTTGCACATGGCGGTCGTTAAATCCTAAAAGAAAAACATCCTATACGAAAAATGTTATATCCATTAAATTTGGAGAATGTATGAACAAGTCATGAAATCAATTACCAGATTCGAAAAGAATCTATATCCAATCTCCAGAAGCGAAGGTATTATCATACGAAATGCGAGGGCTGATTAATATGTAATTTCCGGTGGCCTTTGGCGACGGAGTAGGGATTTGTAGGGTGTCTCCCAACTCCATTACACTCTCCTGACTAGACGGTGTTTCTTGGCTCGGGAGCTTGAATAAAAAGGCAACGTGCTGAAAAACAGATTCTGATGAAAATGATAACACGCCTGGAAACATGGTCTCACTCAGAGGTACGACCGGTGATTTACTTAACGTTGTGACGCTCGGTACCGAAAGAAATATCTACATTTGCGCCGATCTGAAGCAAAGTCACCTTTCTGTCTTCTTTAACCAGAGCCTCACCACTCGCCATGTTGCTGTCTGTTGTTTATGTTTCTCATCCGCTAACTCATTGCGCCCGTTCGAGAATTTTGAACGCCATTCAGCCACTCTCAAAACGCTTTTGTTTGAGAACTTTGGAGATAAAGATGGATCTCCACTGCCAGCGTTTTCCGTGTCCGGAAAAACCTAACCACCACGTGTGCATCTGAGTGAGACCATGCTTTCAGGAGGGTCGTTATTTTTCCTTGAGTCTGTTCTGCAGCACGCTTCCATTTTATTCAAACTCCTGTGCCAAATAATGCTTTCTAGTCAGATGTGTGTAATGACACTGGAAATTACCGACTTGCATATCCCTAATCTGTCCACAAAGGACATGAAAAGTTATCTATTATCTACGCAAGTTAAAATGAAAGTGTACACCAATTACTGGGGCAGTTTTACCTCAGGAAATTGTGAGAAATGCGCATAGCGTAGCCGTTTGGTGATGATTACACTTATTTGCGTCAAAAGAAATTTTTCCAATCTGATATTTAGAAAAGGACATATCGTGACAAATGAAAGCACATTTACGCCATCTTGCAGAAATGTATGCTTAATCCACCCAGCGAGAAAACTGTAAAATAGAGGAATTCAGAAATGCGTGTACCACCATTCTGATTGATTAGTCCTATGCGATGCAAAAAGAGTTTTTCGAATGCCATTTAGGGATTCAGAGATGGTGGGCTATTAATGTACGTCATATTTCGACATGCATTTGAAATTCAGATTTCTTACCATTGCGGCACATTAAATACCCTTATCAGAACTTTGATCTTTAAGTTATGTTATGCTGTCTTACAATTTATTGAAAATCCTATACTGTTTCCGAAAGGAACAAAATTTGAGAAATTACTCTGTACATGCTGTTTAAGCAGTGAGATAATGTAGCCTATAATTTATAATACTTTTCGCGCAAAGTTCCGAGTACTTACATATTTATCTTCAGCCGAAATAAAGGCAGTTGATCCTAATCTGATATAGGTATACATTTTATATTGAATCTTTCTGTAGTTAGTTTTTTTTTTTTTTTTTTTTGTATTTTTCCCGTTCTGGAATGTGTACTCAGAAGTGTATAATGGGGTTCCATAGCAAAACTGATTGGTGAATAGAGATGATCATTTATGTCAGTAACTTTTAATTAAAATATTGGATTGAAACAGTGCGTATTTTTATTTTTTACCTTTTGTTTTCCAAACTATATATTCTGTATACCAAGTATTACTTTATTTTTCAGGTCAGAAGAATTGCACCTTGAAGTCAGAAGAAGAGTTTGTGCAAAGAAGTGGAAAATACAGGATGACTTCCGACCTCGACCTCATCACGTTTGAAGCGGAACTGAACTCTAATCAGAAAAAAATTTCATCTGGAGACGCCAACAATAATCCTCACATTAAAACGGTGGACAATACAGCCACTGAAACCGCCAACTCTCTCGCTCCAACTGAGGAAGCACTTCTGGTGCAAATCAACGGCGGAAAAATTTGCATGAATGGAAATGGAATAAATTGTGAAGACATTGACGACGATAGTCTAGTCGTAAATTCTACGGGGGATTGCCCCACGGACTACATACAAGAGAAATCTGGAGACACCCCACACGACTCGTTGGAAACGCAAGACCAGGACTTTCCCGTTCACAGCGGTTGCTCAGAAGTCGTAGAAGAGACGGAAATACTTCAGACGGATAACATCAAAGAGACCGTTGAGATCACCATATCTGCAGGTGAGTCAAAGACTGAGACTATCACCTCAAATAGTTCAATGGCCGAGATTTCCCAGAAAATGACGACGAAGGAGGTGAGTTTTAATAAACAAAGTATTGGCGAAAGTGTGATTGAGAGAGAGATACGTTTGCAGAAAGAACGGGAAGGTGCATTAAATTTTGAACGACAAGCCTTGCTACAGAAAGAAAGCAATATTGCTACCAAGTCGGTGCCTTTGTCTGCGCTAGATGAAGCAGTGGCCGTAGAGGAAGTAGAATTTAGAAGTGAATCTGATACGGCTGATCTTATCGTGCAACCTAAAAAGTCGTTCACAGTTGAGGCAAACGAAGAAATTTCTCAGTCTAAAATGTCAACCGTTACTTTTGAAACAGAAACTAAATCGACACAACATGATATTCAGTCACAGAAAACTTATTCCAACGAGGTAAGTGGGGTTGTTCTCCAGTCTAAAAAAATCAAATCTGGGGAACATTCGGAGGTTTTTTCATCGTTATCTTCAGAATCAAAATCCAGTTCGAACAGTGAAGTATTCCGCAGCACTCTGATGATGTCTGATCGCGTGCAAACGACTGGTGTTATATCTTCTGCAAAACAGCTTCGCCAGGAAAGGATGGCTAATGACCATCCCACTGCGGAAAGTAAGATCGCTATGGAGATCAGAGAAATGAGGGAACGTGAAGAAGAGCTTAAACGAATGAGAGAAAAAATGTCTTCTTTTAACGGTAACTGTATCAGCCCAGATCAAAGTAATGGGCACAGTCGTAGCGGCAGCTCGGTCAAGTCAGATGATTCTCAGGATATGGAACTCTCGAACGGGGTTGAATCTCCTCAACCACATGAGCTCAATTCGAAAAATTTTAGAGATCACAAGGACATATCTCGTACTGTGAGTCTAGATTCATTGAACCTTGGACAGAGTTACAACATTGGTTACGTCTTCGCACACAGGAGGAAAGACAGCATCAAGGTGAGACCTTTCACCGACGAAGATGATGAGAAACCAAATTTTAAAATCCTCCAAGAATCTCCTGTAGAAAGAGAAATAAGAATCGCGAAAGAAAGAGAAGAAGAACTTAGAAGAGAAAAAGCAATGTTATTTCAAGAAAAAATTTCGCCTTCTGTTGAAAAGAAAGATTTCACAAGTCCTTTGCACGTTGAAGTCAACGGTAACCAGACTCCCCCACTTAATGGTCGTCAAGATAATGCATCTCCAAATAAGTTGAAAACAGTAACAAAATACACTGGTGACACACAAAGACAATTAGCTACGACCAGGATTCAGCAAGAAATCGAAGAGCAAACTCGTCGTGAAAAGGACTTGAAAGCCTCCGGCCATATTCAGACTACTTCCCAAGAAAGAACAGATGGTAAAGTAAGCATACTAGGAGCTGTTTCGCCTTCTAGTGTTTGCAGTAATTCAACCACCATAACAGCTGTGGCAAGCACGACAAATGAAAGCCCTGTGCCGTCACCTGACATTCACGAAAAAGCTGCATTAACGATTACGTCGAATGGTCACGGTCTTACCAAAACAAACGGCTCAGTCCGCCCGTCATCTTCTGCAACATCTAGTAGCTCTTCTTCGTGCAAACCTGTGGGACCTTCGACTCGACGTCTGAGTAACCCACCGCCAGGAAAGAATGTCAACATGCAGAGGTTCATAGCCAGCAAGGGAAAGGAAATAGCTTTCTCCAATGGATGCACTAAAACTACTGCCGTTGGTTGCTTTGATTACCGGGAAATTAAACCTCCACAGGTAAGAAAAGGAGATACTTTAACACAGAAGAGATCTGCCACCGCCGAGTCAAAAATCCAGGAGGAACTTAAGGAGATGAAGGCCCGTGAAGAGGAACTCAAGTAAGTCAATGATTGCGTTTATTGTGATTATATTTTTATGCTTTATTTTGTTACTTATTCATGTGATGATAATTATGAAGAAAAATACCTAAAGGCATATCAAGCTGGGCCATTGTCCTTGCAGTCATCCTGTTGTTCTTGCTTGTTAAATCAAGTAGCAATATATTTTTGTATTATCTTTCACTTTAGCTTTATTAACATTATTTTAAATCTACGAAAAATGTCATACAAGTGCCCATATGGATAAAATATATAATATGATGTCAGGTATTATAAAATATATAAAGCATACTGTTATACAAATGGAGAAAAATATGCAACAATTAATAGAAATATATCAGGTAATCAGTTATTCTCAATCTGAAATTTCCTGTAAATCATACAGCGTAATATCGAATTCAATTAAACCAAATATGAGAAGAAAAATTGTTATACTTTAAAATTAGATGCGTCGTGAAGTTAAGTGCCAGAAATCAAAATTGAAAAAAAAAGAAAAAAACTACAGAGACAAAAAAAAAAAAATCCAGAAAACTAGAGAGAGAAATAATTTAGAAAGTAGTGTTGAGTTATTTGCCTCTAATGATGTCTTTCTTGCATGTGCACTGCTCCGTAGAGTCTTTTATTAACCCTTTCCATTCGAATAACTTTTCACCCAGCACTCGTTTTTTTTTCTGCAGTACAGGCCACAACTTAGTAGCGAAAGTTCAGCTTTGGCGCCATGCGAGCTATTCGGCCAAAAAGAAATGTCTCGCGAGCGTCGACATGCGAGCTATAAAGGCATCATCGGCATGGCAGATGACACCCGACACGCCGAAGACATTTCTTTTTCTCTATTCGGCGAAAAAGAAATGTCTCTCGAGCCCCGACATACGAGCTATAGAGGCGTCATCGGCGTGGCGGGTGACACTCGACACGCGAGCTAGTCGCCGGTTTCGTAATGTCGGGGCTTGATGTCGGGTGTCACCCGACAGTCGAGCGGAAAGGGTTAAATTTCACATTGATGCAAGTTCTGTTGTATGTACTATATTCAGGGTCTTTGACTCTACGAACCGGACGAAACTCAGAGCTTTAGGGTATCGACGGAGCAGTTTAAATCTCCTTTACAATGGCAGAACGGTCAAAAACTTTTTGGGGGGAGGATGGGGGGTAACTACCACCGTGAGAAACTCAATATGCTATATAATAGCGCGTCCCTAAGTTTAGGCCATTGATTCCAGGGAAGGGAGAGAGTCGGTGCTGTGAGGCAAAGACACATCCACGATTCTCCCGGAATTCGAACGAGGACTGATCTCGAATGAATGAATGAATGATTAGAAGCCAACGCTTCGTTCCGCTCGACCACCGAGATGGCAAATATTTTTCATGTCTACTAAATGCGAAAGCGAAGCATTACAAAGATATTGCATTGGCAACAAATATGTTGTCCGTACTGTCGGTGTTAATGGGATGAGGGTCAGAAATGAAGGCAAGACTTAGCTGGTCAGACTTGACTTACGCTCGGGAATAGCATTACTTCTATCATATTTGTTGCAAAAATTCCCCGCCGCCCCGGTGGCGCAGTGGTCTAAGCGATGGCCTCTGATCATTCGTCCGAACGGGGTCCGGGTTCGAATCCCGATGAGGCATGGATAATGTGTTTGCCTTACGGCACTGGTTCTCTCCCTTCCCTGGAACCAGTGACCCTAAATTAGGGACGGGCGACTGCTTATAGCCCATTGACTTGCTCACGGTGGTCGTTAAACCTCCAATCAAAAAAAAATTGCCGTAAAATATTTCTCACGGTAGATCTATAATTCTGCTAAAACTGGTATGTAATGTATCGAAAGGCGGGTCCAGAACAAGGGAACGAAGGTAGGGGAACGATTTAATCCATAAAGAAAAAGACTAAAGTTAACTTTAAGAGATATACAGATATATATATATATATATATTATGGGATGTATGGTCAAGTGATGCGTAACATCACAGCCTCTCCTTGACAAATGTCAACCCCGCCTTCTCGTGGTACATCCTGTTCCCACTAAAGGGGCTCTGACGACCGCCAATAGCGGTATAACTATACCATCGGGATTAGAGGAAATGCTATCCCACACTGACCAACCCGCTTGGCCAGCGTGGTGAGTTATGGCCAAACCCCTCCAAAATGACTCCACAACTTAAATCTTGGCCATCAGTCTCCGGCAGCTGGAATGTACCTGGCCAAGGCAGCGGCCAGTGCGACATGAAGGCAGAGGGTGCTAAGAATCCCCGGAGGACCGGACTAGGCTGCCATCTGATGCTGACCTTGGCTACGTATAACGGACGCTCCCTATCTTCTGATTCAAGGCTTCTTGAATTGGAAGAGGAACTACAAAGGATCAAGTGGGACATCGTCGGGCTAAGTGAGGTAAGGAGAAAAGGAGAAGATCTCATTGAATTGAAAAGTGGACATCTCTTCTACTATCGTGGGACAGATACTGGCAGAACTAGTGGTGTTGGATTTATAATAAACAAGAAACTGAAGGATAAAGTGGTAGAAGTTGAAAGTTCCTCTGACAGAGCTGCACGACTCCTTATCCAACTCTCGAGAAGATACTAGGCTCAGATTATTCAAACTTATGCACCCACCACAAGTCATGCTGAAGAAGAAATTGAAGAATTTTATGAGGAAATTCGTGATCTAAATAATAAAGGTAAGCAGCACTTGAAGATAATTATGGGAGATTTCAATGCAAAAACAGGGCAACGGCAACAGAATGAAACTTTAGTAGGTAAATTCGGTCACGGCAACAGAAACCAGCGTGGAAATACTCTCGTAGAGTTTGCAGAGGCAGAAGGGTTTTTCATCTTGAACTCCTTTTTCAAGAAAAAGCCACACAAGAAATGGACATGGAGACATCCAAATGGGACGACAAGTGAAATTGATTTTATTATGTGTAACAAAAAATTCGTCATAGAAGACTGCAGTGTGCTAAACAAGTTCAACACAGGCAGTGACCATAGATTGGTGAGATGTAAGATGCACCTCAACACTAAACTCGAACTTAGCAAGCTCATAAGACAAACAAAATGTATTGACATAACCAACCTTAAAAACACCATAATACCTTCAAATTGGAACTGAAGAACAGATTCTCTGCTTTAGAAGGCCTAACATCGGAAGAAGTGGATATTTCTGAAGTTAATAGAAAAGTAACCAAAGCTCTTATGGAAACAGCAACAAAATTAGCTGGGTCTAAGAACAAATTGCATGTGAACAAATTATCAGGAAAAACCAAAATGTTGATGCAAAAAAGAAGAGTGATGAGGACAACTAAAGAAGATGTGACTTCCAAAGTGGAATATATAGAGCTATGCAAGACAGTACGAAAAAGTATCACTGAAGACGTAAGGAAATTCAGCTGTGAACTAGTAAGGAAAGCAATTGAAAACAACCAAAGCCTAAAGATAGCAAAGGGACATCTCAGTAAGGGGAGAAAAAAACAGATTATGGTACTGAGAAAAGAAGATGGTTCTGTAACAAAAAATAGAGGCGAAATTTTGACAAGAGTGAAAGATTTCTACTCCAAATTATATGAAAGGGATGATACATGTACTCCAGACATCATGAAAGGTACCAGTACCAGAGTTCTTCCAGTCCTTTCCAGCAGAAGTTGCACATGCAATCAAGAACATGAAGCGGGGAAAAGCTCCAGGAGAAGATGGAATTACTGTAGACATCATACAAGAAGCAAGTGGAGAAATCGAAACAGTACTCGCCCAAATTTTCACTCGATGCCTTAATGAAGGGAAAATTCCTGACAATTGGAACAACGCTACAATGATCTTGCTACATAAAAAAGGTGACATTGAGGATCTCAGGAACTACAGACCTATCAGCCTCCTATCAGTGGTTTATAAAATCTTCACTAAAGTTCTTTCACACCGCTTGAAGGTGACACTGGACATGGCTCAACCGAGAGAACTAGCTGGATTCAGGAGTGGCTACAGCACAATAGATCATATCCACGTACTGAGAGAACTAATTGAAAGAGCGAGGGAATATGAACTTCCATTGTGCATGGCTTTTATCGATTATGAAAAAGCCTTTGATTCGGTGAAACCATCAGCAGTTGCAATGGCTCTGAAATCCTGCGGTATTGAAGATGCATACATTAATATTATTAATAACATCTATGAAAATGCAAGTGCAAAGATTCGGCTGTTTGAAAGTACAACACACATAAAAATTGGAAAAGGAGTGAGACAAGGTGACACCATATCTCCGAAGCTCTTTAATGCCACATTGGAAAATGTCTTTCAATCACTGAACTGGGAAAACAAAGGGATAAAGATTAATGGAGATTATCTAACCCACCTTCGTTTTGCTGATGATATAGTCATTTTTGCAACTACCCCATCAGAGCTACAGAGTATGATCCAGGAACTTGCTGACAAGAGTAAAGAAGTGGGATTAAAAATGAACTTTCAGAAGACAAAAGTGATGTACAATGCTTTTACAAGAAATGAAGATTTATCGATTGATGGAGAAAAGCTGGAGATAACAGACACGTACGTTTATCTTGGACAGCAGATATCAAGTGAGGGTCACATTGATGAAAAAATTAATCGGCGTACAAAACTTGCCTGGAGAGCTTTTGGAAGAAACAGCATAATTTTCAAGAGCAATATGCCGTTATGTCTTAAAAGAAAAGTGTTTGATCAATGCATCCTTCCAGTGCTTACGTATGGTGCAGAGACGTGGACCTTAGCTAAAAGAGACATACAAAGGCTGCAGACAACTCAAAGTAGCATGGAGAGGTGCATGCTTGGTGTAACCAGGAGAGATAAGAAGAGGAACACGTGGATCCGAAAAATGACAAGTGTGGAAGACATCATGATCAGAGTTAAATCCCTGAAATGGCAATGGGCTGGACATACTGCCAGAAGAACAGACCATCGATGGACAGCCGAAATTTTAGATTGGATTCCAAGGGACAGGAAAAGACCCAGAAGAAGACCACATGGAAGATGGATGGATGAAATTCGAAAGTATGCGGGAGTGACATGGAGGAGACTGGCACAAGACAGACCGTTGTGGAGGAAACTTGGGGAGACCTTCGTCCAGCAGTGGATTGATAATGGTTGACAATGATGATGATGATGATATATTATACACACACACATATATATAGTATGCATGTGCTTATGTCTCATACACGTCTGTTCGACGCTGTACAGTGGCGAGCGATAGGGCGATTATACTCGGGGCAAAGCTAACCTGATTATACTGTAAATGCGGTGAAACCGATTCACCGACAAGATATCTCTTGTGTATCAGTATTTCTCTCCGCAGTAATGGGGTGCCATGTGGCGTGAACCCTTCTCCCTAAGAGTGACTTTAAGGCAAGACAAAAGGAAACTTCCCGAGTTCCATCACGATGTCAGCCCTCAACCCTCACACCTTCTCAACCTTGCTGACCACCAGACAAACGATTTCGGAATGAGTATTTTAAAACAGTAACTACGAAGAAAGGAGGAAGTTTAATCGCCAAACCATTATCTCCTCACTTACCCTCAGGCTAAGACAATGTTTTCCTCCCACTCGCACTAAATATCTTCCGTGTACACTGTATAGCCTCTCTGAAGCAAAGCACAAGTTACAATGACGTCGCCAAAATGCCAATATTTGTATTTTTTAAAAACGCGACCGAAACTTGGATCTTTATTTTTATAATGTACGTACGTACGTACAACATTTAGAGCCGCCCCGGTGGCGCAGTGGTCTAAGCGATGGCCTCTGATCATTCGTCTGAAAGGGGTCCGGGTTCGAATCCCGGTGAGGCATGGATGTTGTGTTTGTCTTACGGCACTGGCTCTCTCCCTTCCCTGGAACCAGTGACCCTAAATTAGGGACGGGCGACTGCTTATAGCCCATTGAGTTGCTCACGGTGGTCGTTAAACCTCCAATCAAAAAAAAAAAAAAAAAAAAAAACATTTAGAACATCTGTATATCCATGCCCTTTTTAGGTCTCAGTTCAAACTAGAACACGAGCTCTTTAACTGGATTTACGTATATTATGCAGTAGAAGTACACAGTCCGTAACTTTAACACCATAGTCAGGTTAGAGTTGCCCCGAGTATAGAAGCAGCCCTATCTCAGGCCCAGGTCGCAAGGGACTTGAGCATCTCTTCCAGAGTTGTTTCACGGTTATGGAATCAATTCAACAATCCCGGTGGGGTGTCACAAAAGCTTGGCCAAGGTCGTCCAAGGAGTACGACACCTCATGAGAACCGTTACGTCGCTTTAACTGCAAGGCGTCACATGTTCTATACATCCCGGCAATTGTTTTCGGAGCTCTCCGCTGCCACTGGGACTATGGTATCAAGGCGAACGATGTGTCGGAGCTTAATGCAATTGATCTTTATACCAGAAGGCCCATGACTTGTGTCCCGCTAATCGCATCTCACAGGAAAGCTCGCTTGAACAGGTACAGGCAATGTCGTTCCTGGAGCCCAGACGTGTGGACCGGTGTTGAGTTTATAGAGGAGCCGAGATTTTGTCAACAAACGGATTGTCGTCCGCATTTCATCAGGAGGGAACAGGAAACCCATAATGATCCTGCAAATGTCCACGAACGAGACTCATTTGGAGGCTGGCGGTGGTCTGTTCGTGTGGGGGGCATTACGTTCAATGGCCGTACACCGCTCCACGTATTCGCAGGTGGCAATGTGAATGCTGAGCGCTATAGAGACCAGATCCTAGAGCCCTAGGTCAGGCTTGTTTGAAGAGCTGTTGGCCCTCAGCTCCTTTTAATGTATAATAACGCTCGCTCACATAGGGTTCAGTTTGTCGATTTCCTGCAGAGCGAGAATATTCGGCGTATGGAGTGGCCAGCCAGGTCTCCGAACCTGAACCTTATAGAGCATGGCTGGGATGCTCTATGACGAAGCGTAGCAGCTCGTCAGCCCTATCGCACAACCCTTCCCGAGCTACACAGCACCCTCATCAAGGAATGGAATTCTTCGGCTCCAAAGTTGATCAAAACCTGAGGATGAGTATGTATCGTCGTTGTGCTTGTTGTTTGTCCGTACAAGGTGATCACATTCCTTAAGACATTTTTAGGTTACATCTCATCTTGGTGACACTTGCGGACAAAATCTGTACATATTTTTCTGTTGTTATAAAATGTGTATTGCCCTGATTGTGTCTCTCTAGATGGCAAATGTTTCTACCTGCTGTTAGTATTTTCCTTTTAATCCCTGCGAATGCCTTCTGGACTTAAATTTTGGACACCAGTGTATATGTATACAGGACTTTGCAAGACCGAACACTGCTCACAACCATTTCAGTTCGTTTTGTGCTGATAGGACTGGTTTTTTTTTAACATTATGTTATTAAAAATTGGTTTCAATGGTATTTTATCAGGAAAGTCATATTTTTGCAAAAACATTTTCGGGGCTGTTCATTTTTTAAGTGGGGGGGGTCACCCTGATCACCCCACGCTGTATCTGTCACTGAATGGATGTCTTCTACAGGACTGTTTCGATAAGCGTTTCAGTAGAGCCATCGTAATCAAAGATCTACAGCGTTGTTAGTCCCTATACCAAACTATTTCCAAAGAAAGCAGGTGTAATAAAATAAATAATCGCGAAGGACACGCGGCAGTTACAATCAGTGTTTTGCTTGACTTCACCTTTTATTCTGGCAACGGTCGGACTTCCAGTACCACCTGTCATGGAGAGAGATGGGTGTAAAACTTTTGTTCCATTGGCCCATATATCCTGCCGCGTTGCGGAACGCTACTTGCCCTTGGACATTCACTTGTATATACCTTTTCTTTTTTAGTCTCAGAAGACTCTATTGTTAAGTGGCATTTCCTGCATTTGTGTACACGCTGTTTTCTTATCTCCTCCTTTTTTCGACATGTTTTTCTTCTCTATTATATTCCACTTCTCCGTATTGTCGGCGAAGAGACCTCACATTTCATGCACCGTAAAGCCATTGACACAGCAGCGCATCCCATATTATAAACCCTTGCAGTTCACGCACAGT
Source organism: Macrothele yani (assembly GCA_039090855.1). Taxonomy (NCBI): domain Eukaryota; kingdom Metazoa; phylum Arthropoda; class Arachnida; order Araneae; family Macrothelidae; genus Macrothele; species Macrothele yani. Next base: position 138,289,608 of record CM077023.1, read on the forward strand.
AAAAACCTACAGGATTAAATAAAAAGAATCCTGCTGCTTCTCTGTTACGGTTAAGTGATTGTCAAAGAACACATTGTGTAAAGCCAAAACATTTAATGTTAAGCTAGGTGTGAGCTTCGTGAAACTCTCTCTCTCTCTCTTTTCTTAAGCTGACTCAAATACTTGACTGAACATTGCCGGAAATTTGGATCAGTGCTTCAACTATCTCAGACACTTCAGAAGAAGCCATCGGCTTTAAAATTCACTTTTCCTTTCAAGATGCAGAAAAGGATTAACCTCATGTTTGACTTATAATTTTTGGGCGTGGTTATTGTATGCACTCTTTATTTAATACCTTTATTGTTTGATTTATGGACCAAAATCTTCCATTATTTGAACTGCGTGCTTCAGTAATTTATCCATTTTATATTTATAGTTTCATTTCCTTTCCTTTAACACTTTCCAACTAATTAATACACACAATTGACGTGAACTAAGAACATCAAAGAGAAGTCATCGCTCTTTCCACGTTTATAAGTGAGTCACGGAAAAGTTCTCATCGGTCACCACCGGGAATCGAACCCAGGTCTTCCAGTACGTGCAGTGGTAGCATGTCCGGCGCGTAACTGGAAGACCCTGGGTTCGATTCTCGGTGGCGGCCGATGAGAATTTTTCCGTGACTCACTTATAAACGTGGAAAGAGCGATGACTTCTGTTTTGATGAGGCTTTCCAACTAACTGTTGAAAAGGCTGTGACTAACTATACGATGATTAATGTAAAGACTGCACTATTTCTAACGCATTAATACAACTGATACAACAGGAGACTAAGTCGGGATTAAAGGTGAAAAAAGTTATTCAATGTTTCGTCATAAATTCCTCGCAAAACATATTAGGCTCCTAGAAACTTCACTAAAAATTTTAATTGCAGTCAAACCTCTTTTAACGATCCTATCCTTTAAGACAAACTGATCCACGTTAGTTGTAGTTGTAGAAAAGCGTTGTTAAATGGGTTAGACATAAATTGGATTTAGGATTTACATATTAAAAGCCCTAATCCACTCCAGAAGCTGAGATAATCAACCTTTTTTAATTCCAAAAGCCTACTTTTGAACACCTTTTCAATGCATGTACAGTATTCTGCATGCAATTAGGTATAGATTGAGTTAACACTTGATTACTTTTACATAACTACTGCATTTCCTTGGATTTATATGTATTCCGAAACAAGCATGTGCTCTGTTATCTATTTTTAAACACGCGTATGAATATCTGGGTACCGTTAATTCTTTAAGTGTCTCTCTTTAATGATCGGTGAATTGCGTTGCTTTATCCACCAAATGAACGCTGGGGTTTTTTTTTATGAATACTTAACAAGAAATACAAGAGTTGTTATATTAGAGGACGGTCGGGCCTTTGCTCATGTATAAGTTGGAAAACCGGGCCTTCAATATTTAATGTAAAACAGACACGGGACGAGCAGGGGTTTTTTTTTTATGAGCAAAACAATCACTGTACGGTGCCTTTCTCATTTGGAAATCTCACAACATACAGCAGCAGGATAAGATTGAATTATTTCCGCGGTTGAAAAAAATAGAAGTTTTACGACATCCTCCCCTACTACAAAACAGTTGGAGTGGGTCAGCTCCATTAGTTTTTCAATGTGAATATGGTCCTCTCTGTAACTTCCACCCTCCTCTTATGCTTCAGGGCAGGCTATTAACTGCAGCATTTATAAACCAAACCACCCGCTCTCAGACGATCTTTTTTATTGTTCTGGTCGGCGGCACTTTGTTCTCTAGATGTGTGAAAAGCTCTTAAGTTGTCTTAAAGGGCACGGGAGAAATGGGCTGGGAGAAACTTACTTCTGTGTATAAATCTGTGCCGTATTTTTCCCATTTGTTCTTTCAGGGAGTCAGCAGATGGCAAATCAATCCTTAGGTATCCCAGCCCAGCCATTTTCAAAACTTCTGTGACACTGGTTAGCGGGGCAGTCTGTCGGTGTTTCCCTAGCATATTCTCAGTTCAGTGTTCCTGATAAATGCTCTTCCATACTTATTATGGAGTTTAAGAAAGAGAAAGATTTTCGCGAAAAAATCGCTTCCGGAGAATATGTTCTTGTAGACAATGTAAAGTAGAACGATCAGACTCATAATTCTGGATATTTCATACTTTTCGAATTAACCTCTCCCCGTCCCCCTCCTTATCCCCAAAAGATACTCCGGGTCCGGCGGTAGGCAATGATAATTTTAAAACCCAGAAAATTTGAAAGGCACGGAAATTGTCTTTTACATGCAATATTTTTTAGTATACGAGCCCCCGCTCCCCCGCCCTCCTCAGACGTCACGTGACTTATACAGAATCACAGAAATATTCCGAATTAACGTGTATTGTGATAGAATACGTGTAGCAATTAAAAAAACGAAAACTCTTCAGGAGTCGAATGACCGAGTGCACCAGGTGTCAAATTCGTGTTTTAGTAATTGATGAAATTTTACGGGCCAGCCCGAGCCTTGGAAACAGGAGAAATGTACGAGCCAGGCCGGACTTTCCAAATTAAGGCCCGTGCAGACCTCTAGTTTACATTGCCAAAGAATCCAAACTACGTATGTTTATTAAACGCAAGCCTCGCTGATAGGCTGAATGCCCCTCAGATCATTTTCGAACTCTACGGTTGGCCAAATTTTGCGCAGGCGTATAAGTGTGCAGCAATCGTTTAGAAATCTTTTATGGATACACAATTTGTAATTGTATCAATGTAACTCTACGAAAGGCCAATTGTTAGACGAGTTATCACATTAATGGATTCAATCGTTAAATGAGGTTCGACTGTATACCACGTGCAGTTGTCATCTTGCCCGTTTTATATTTAGTAGTCTTTCCAACGCATCTTCCTTAACATGCAGAAATTTGCTTCATCTTCCCAAGCATCAGTCTCAAGCTACAGCCATTGCAGAACGCACGATCCTGGTATAATCATTGGTCACTAAGCAAAGGAAAAGTTCGATAAGGAAGAGAAGTTGCTGCTGTTATGAAACGTAGCACAACGCCAGTGGCGTCGTTAGAATAATATTTTCGGGGCTCAAGCCTCCCCCAAGAAGCGCAAAGCCCTCCCAATCAAAATAAATACCTTTACCTATGCAATATTTTTCCCCTTAAAAAAGGGCAGATGGGAATTTTCTTAAATATTTTGTTGTCAAAGCAAAAAACAAAAACAAAAAAACTCTTCCTTCGATTCCCTGCTTTTTATGATGAGGGGGATCAGGTGTTACAGCAACAACATTAAGATAACATTACCAAACCCTGAGAATCAGTCGTATGCCAAAAGACTGAAGGAATGATGTACGACAGCAACTACAACATCTTGTCGGAAACGGTAATATTCATGTGAAAAGGCGGCATGTTAACTAGGGTAATAAAAAACAGCATAAAAGGGAGCAGATGTTTCCACTAAGTGAAGGCGTTTGCTTCACGGAGTAAAGGGATTTCGGTGATGTATTAGCGCATTTCTCGTTGCGGTAGTGGATGTATTTGGCCATCGGGCGGGAAATAGAATAAGGGCGTTGAGAGAGGAGAGCTGTCGTATGATAGATTATTTTTTACAAAACAGTGTTGCTACGTATTCTTCTCAATTAAGTGCAGTCGATTTTTTTTTTGTTCACTGCAAGCTATACTTTCATAGCTACTAGGATGGAAAAGTTTTTTTTAAAATAGCACCGCGAAATATTTCTCTTGGAAAACAGCGTCAAGCAACGGTGTTTAACCCAAGTAGTCACTGGGTGCACGAGCTCTCTAACACATAAAAAAATGCATTCCAGACAGAAATGCTCTATTTATTGTCGATTTCATTCAAATTTAGTTTCAGGCAATTGTCCTGTGATAAAGAAGAAAAATCTGGTATGTATAAGGTTCGACATTATTCCAGTTTTATAAATAACTGAGGTAAATCAGGATACTTTGGGTAGTTTTTGTTGAGTTTCACATCTTTGCTTCTGGGTATAATAATACTCTCTATGAAGCAAGTGAACGGTATTCCAATGGGAACATCAACGTCCACGAATATCGCTAATCTATTCCTGTTCTTTAAGGAATATAAATTCATTAAAAATCACCCCACCTGCTCAGATAACTACCTTTACACTTTTAGATATATTGATGATCTGCTGTGTATCAATAATTCCGAAGTTATAGAGAGTGATTTTGATAATATCTATCCTAGCTCTCTTAACTTATGTAAAACCAACCACAGTAATCAGGAACTTGAGTTCCTAGACTTAAGCATTAAGCTCAACAGAGGTAACCCATCTATTAGCCTCTTTGATAAAAGAGCTAATTTTCCTTTCAAAGTAATTAAATATCTACACTGGAATAATAACATTTCAACCAAAGTAATTGAGAATGTACTAATTTCTCAGGTCCTAAGAATTTCAAGAATTTGCAGCAACAATTTGGACTTCAATTACCACATTAATATACTATTAGAAAGTTTTCTAGAGAACGAAATTCCTTCTTCTTTCATCAAAAGAACTTTAAGAAAAATTATTCTGAATAATAGAGTAAGGTTGGCAGATCTGCTTTAATTTTCTACACAGTTAATAATATGATTCTGACCAATCAAAGCCGTAAGGAAGTTGGCTAGAGGATGCCTATTAACTACCTAAAGGAACCTTAGTGCTATGGATATGACGGTCCTATTAAAACAAAAAAATTAAATAATATAAACAAAATCACAAAAAAAGCTTAAAAATCTGTTTATAAAAAAAAAAAAAAAAAAAAAAAAAAAAAAAAAAGAAAACTAGTTATTCATCACTAGGATAGCTATACTAAAAATAGTAAAACCAACATTAAAATTAATAAGATTCTGATTAATCTATAGAAGCTCACTAAGGTGATTTAATACATGCAAAGATTATTAAATAAACTGCTCGTGTATTTTATAATATTTCTCATGTATTCTGGAGAGTTAATTCTGCTCATTCTGATCATACAGATCCAGAGTCTTAAGTTTATATTTTTTTCTCTGGTTAAAATCTCCGCGCGTTGGTTTCTTGCTGTATGAGGAGGCCATCAGCCCCACCCTCACTGCCCCCCAGCGTCTAGGGAGTGGCGGAAGAGGTCAGCCATGATCTCCTCTTGTGAGGAGAAAAGTTTTTGTAACACAAGAGGTAAGCTCTCTTCCTTGTTTTTGGACTCTAGGTTTTATAAGTTCAATGTTAGTACTTCATGTACCTTTTCTCTGTATTTTTTAGCTTTTCAGCTTTTAAGCATTGGTTTGTCTGTTAACATTTATGCGGGTTTTAACTCTTACTTTTCTTTGTAACTTTGAGCGTCTTTTGTGGTACCTAGGAACAGAAGATGGCTAAGCTTGTTCCTTTTCTATGCGCTGTCTATGCGCTGTTTTTTCAAAGTAGTTAAGTTCTTAATAACTAATTAATTATGCACTTAAAGCACAGCTGAAATACTTTGTACATATTGCAACTAACTGTTTAAGGTATATAACTTTCACAAAGTTTTCTTTAGTTAATTATTATCTTTAACTTATTCTCGTTTTCGTGCTGTCATAAGTTGTAGAGTAGGGGTTTTAGACTCAAGTTTGGTCTTTCAAAAATCTGTTCGTTATAAATTAACATTTCCTTTTTTAATTGCAATGTAAAATTTGTTTTTCAGGTTTAAATTCTCTCTCAAACGAACTTGGAATTTCGTTATAGCTGAAAATCATTTCTATTTATTATGTCACTCTCACAGCTTGAGTTCTCTTTAATCTTCTTCTCTCTGTTTAATAGTAACAGATGAAGAGCATGGGTCGGGCCATGAAGGTTAATGGATGCAAGCGAAATTGTTAACTAGTGCTAGGTCATGCTACTCTACGGAGGACATGACTTATATATATATATTTTAAACTATTTTAGGTGGGAATGTTACTTGCATCTATGGCCTTGCAGAAACCCATTTCCAACTAGGTCTTTGTGGAAGTGAGAAAATGCAGAGTTTTTGCTGGCCCTTGATAAAGCCAAGGCTCAGTATTCTCGACACCTTCTACATTCAGTTGTTTTATTTTATTTTATTTTTTTTATTTTTTTTTCTTTTCTCTTTTTACTCACACAGGTAGATACATAACCTTTTCTATGTTGTACTAGGTGTGAGTCAAAATTATATTTGTATATTTTTTTGCTTGGGTTTCTTTATAGAATGTGAATTCTGAATTTTCAAAACTGCTGCGTTGCGCGTTTTGATTTTCAGGTTATTTTGCACCCTTCGTTCTAAATTCTAAAATTTTTTCCTTAGTCTTCAGTTTTGCTCTTAAGTATATATATATATATATATATATATATAACGCCATATTTTGCCAAGACGTGTCTGGCTTACGACATGCTTATTAATTAAAATGATGTAAAGGTCAGTCAGCTCGGACAATGAAGAATGCCCTTACAAATACCAAATACATGAGAAACTAAAAGTTTCTGTGTGATTTTTTATGACACAGCATTGCTATTCCTTTTAACTGTTCTTATTAAAGGAATTAATAGAAATATTTTCAGCATTACGTTAGCACAGTTCATTTTATCTTCTGCTAACATAAACTTATTATTTCGATTGACAAACTTGAGGGTTGATCCGCATAGTCGTGTAAATGAGCCCATGCTGTACTGAAAGAACAACATCGCATGTTGATTGAATGCGATGACATGCAGCAGTATTTGGGGAAAGCGAAGCATTTTCTGAATACTGCAAAAAAGTTTTTTGGTAGTACAATATTGTTAGTTTATGTGGATCAACCCTCAAGTTTGTCATCTCTAACTGTGATTCGATGCGAATCACTTGTTAGAAATCGTTTCTCTTAAACATGTGAAAAAGTGAATTCTGCGATTAGAATTTGAACGCGAAAATTCTTTAGCTGCAGACGTACCGCAGCTGAAAAAAACTTTACTGGCTTTTTGACATTGTGGAGAAACTGTTTTAGATCAACAAAGTGTAAAAGCGTATTACTAAATTTTGTATGGGAAGGTGAAAGGGACACAAATGATACGACTAAGAGTGATATGCCAAATGGATAACAACCGATTCGCATGAGCAGCAACATGAATTATAATAGTGGAAGCTAAGTGCCAACGCCATTTGCCAACAGAAGTTTAATTGCGGTTCCCAAAGAACTAACTACATATATCTTTTATCATAAACTGAAAATTTTTCTTTTCAGTTCAGTTTCAGCTCTAGACAGGGTCAGATTTATGCACTGGCATACAGAGCCCAAGCCCCGGATCTCCAATTTTAAGTAGTCCCAAAATTTCTTCAAAGTGCATGGTGACCAAGAAAAATATACTGTTTGTTCTGTATGGTTCTGTAAAATGTAAGAACCAAGATTTGTAGGTAGGCCCAAGGGCTCTTTGGTCTAGATATTTAAATAGATTCCATTGAGAGAATATAGGACTAGTACTTATTTTTTATTAATGGCTTTATGAGAGACATTCTGAATTTCAATCTACAAATGTAAACACGTCGGTAATATCGTAGCGGCAAACGTTAGAAACGCACACACACAAACAAAAAAACACGCTTAAATTTTAGGTAAGGGGAAATGTTGGAGCTATGGGCTGGAGGGGGAGCCGCATCTAATGGGCTTATCCTTGCCGTCGCGTCCAAATCAGGTTAAACCTGTGTAAAACACGAATTTTCATCAGACACTACAACAGAGTTAACCCAATCTGTAGCGTTCTTTACTATTAACCTGGGTACGTAGCTTTGAGAACAAGTAAAATTTCCTCTTCTTGTTCACTCACCTTATAAATGAAATAAAGTCACTCAAATAAAATTCAAGAATGGTATACATACTTACAGTTCGCCTTTATTTCAGCCGCACTTCACTCAAGCATAGCTACAATAGCACAATAGGCACTTAGTCGAATTAACTTGAATTAGTAAACACAGTAATTGTTTGAAAAGACTAACACGAAATATATATATATATATACACACACACACACCACAGATCAACAGACGATATCTGCATGAAAGATTACAGCTTACAGGCTCGAACAGCCTTTACCCCTAACGCAACACACTTTTTGACTGCTTCCTTCAACATTATATCTCTCGTTCTTATCTGTCAAGATGTATACGTAACGCTCTCTGTTGTTGCCAACATCATTCAGCGAGTGAAAAGATATAACATTAAGGTTGTAAACGCTTAAAGAGAATGAACTGAAATTTACATGGAGAAAGAAACTAAAAATGAAAGTTAAATTAGAGTATACGTCATACATCATAAGGCACTTAGACCTAGTTTAGCTTCTTCCTGCTTTGAACGCAGGCGCCACCTCAGGATTTCTGTGTTAAAACGCATTTCGAGCCCATGAAATGCCCCTGAAGAAATCCCAAGCACCACAGGGAATTCTGTAGTGCTTGGATTTCTTTGGTGCTTGAAATTTCTTTCATTAATTTGTCTGAACTGAGAACAGAAGTAAGATCGCATTCCATTTCTACACTTTGGAGAAACAAACTCAAACCGCAGTAACTCTTCAAATGAACTTTTTCACCAAAGCTGAACAGTGGATGACCTCGGGAACACATGTTAAATCTAATAAGCGTACTTTATCGTACCACAATAAGCGACCGCTTTTCTCTCCATAAAAAGTTTAACATAGTTTGAGAATATGTTGGGGCCGGAAGTGTCTGGGATTTCGGATTTTATTCGGTGCCGATTCGTTCGAGAAAAACAAATCAGCAAACTGAATTGTTCGCAAGCGATTCTTTCCTAAAAAGAATTGATGCTGCGTAAAAGCTGATTTTTTCAAATAATTTTTCAGAATTACTTTTCACTAGGCATCAAATGTTCACCAGGGTATCTCTGTGAGGTAGATGTTCCGGTCAGAAAACGTATCCTTATTCAGTAGGGCAAAAAATGCAATAAATTTCACGAACGTTTTGAAACCAACTTATCTAAACACTAAGAGATAAAACTCCATAAGATTTAGAAATAAATTTAAACTGAAAATCGTTCATTAAACTGGTTGAATCAACGAACGACACAGACAAATCCGATTCTGAACCGATTCGAGGGAGTCATTCCCTGCAGAAATCGTTCACCGAAAGAATCAACGTATGACTCAAACGGATCCGACTCGGAATCGATTCCCTGATCAAACGATACGACTCAATCGATTCCTTGCGGAAAACGTTCACTGGAAGAGTCAACAAATGGCACAAATGAATCCAACTCAGAATAGATTCGGGGGAGTTATTCCCTGCGGAAATCGTTCACCGGAAGAATCAATATACGTCACAAAGGGATCCGACTCAGAAACGATTCTCAAGAGTTCCTTCCTGCGGAAATCATTCACTGGAAGAATCAATGTACGACATAAACGGATCCGAGTTAGAATCTATTCACGAGAGTCACTCCCTGCGGAAATCGTTCATCGGATTTGTCAACAAACGAATTGTTTTAGCAAGTCTAATTGAAAGAATCGGTTTGCCTATTGCTATAACAGAACAAACCGTCAGAGCCCTAACCAGGGTATTTGAGGTCATGTGTCGTAACCGTCGGAATGCGCATTTGCGACTCCATGTCGGCTTTCCAAAAAAGCTTCCTGGTTTCAGAGATTTTCAGTTTGAGGATTTTCGGATAATTGATGCTCAACTTGTAATTAGAAATTAATGACAAAGGCTGTTTACTTATGGTTGTTTATTGTTCAGGTGTGAATGAAAACACGTTCCTGGACACTTTATTGGTCGTATTGTGATATCGTGTTTATGGTAAGTAACATTCACCCCAGTGGTGCAATTATTGAAATTACAGTTGTGTGAACGGCCTCTACTTGAATGTTGAACTAGAAAAAATCTGTATAACACACTAAATTCTAACATCACTTATGTATCATGTCTAAGAATACGGGCACATAACTGCATTAAATTAGCTCATGTCTCGTGGATCTTTTTCTCAAATCTGATTAAAAAGAGAGAAAGGACGGAGCAATCAGCTTGAAGTCAATGTACGTAAAAGTGTGGATGAACATTTTTTAAAAGTGCTATTCAGAATTGAGGGGGAGGGGGTCCCTCTCATGGAGAAAATGATCTCAAATGTTTGAGCTCTCACATTTTTGCAATTAAATAGTCATATTTTAGTTCTGTAGACATGTTATGTGAAGTTCACTTTGTCTCCAGAACGTCTGAACTGTGATTTAGAATGCTACACTGACTGTGAAAGTTCCTTTCCATCGATACGTTATGAGGGTATAACACATAAAGTGGTCAGGTGTGTGTTTATCGATACCAGTAGCACTTAGGAGACCAGTTTTGGTATCCGAGGTGAGAAACAGACACCATGAAACCAAATGTTATTCTTCACATCAATTTTTCTTATTCCTTTAGGTTGTCAATCAAAGTTTGCAAATATTTTTCATTAAGTGTAGATTCCGATTTCTGCATTTCGAACAATATTAGTCCTCCCTCTATGATTATCATTTAGCAATGAGAAAATGGGGTGAAGAGGAGTGAATGGGGGTTCTGTTTAGTATTGATTTCTTGTGGTGCTTCGAAGTTAGCTTTTCGTTAATAGTCTTCGTGGAAAGGAGTGAAGTGGTAAGCGGAAGGAGAACATCTGGAAAACGCCTTTTAGACTTCTCTTACTGATTTCTTATGTGGCACGCACCCTCCTGCCCCCCATGGGATGATCAAGCCATGGCAGATATCAAGCATGCCAAGTCTGTGTACTCCTCCACATAAGGGTTATTTAACGAAAAGCATTGATGTTTGATAATATTTTGTTGATGTTCGATGTCAATGTATTATATAATGGTATCACGCTCGAGGCTTTGATGTTCGGATGAGTCACATCATTGTTTAAAAAAAGAAAGCAAAATTTATCAAAATTAGCAGTGTGGGTGGAAAAGCTCCTTTAATCTTAAAATAAAATTTTGTCGTAGATATTTTGTCAAACTTTTGAAAACGGAGTTAAGAGACTGCATAGTTGTCAGAAAGAAATGGTATAATGTTAAGTTCTGGAAAAATTTGAAAATCGAAAAATTACCACAAAATATAAAATCTTTGAGGTGAATTTTTCTAAAATTCTTGTTTTAGCAGCGATTCGAATGTGTTGTATTATCTTAACCTCCGGGATAATTATGCTATTGACATAACGCCACATCAACGAATTACAATTTTTTGAGTATAGTGGCAGCCTCAGACAGAGAAATGTTTAAGACAGCGTGCTAAATTATTTTCCTCAAACATATAACTGTCCCTCGTTGAAAACAAATAAAAATTGATTTACTTCATCAAGTATAAAAGATGTACTTTGTGATGAATAAAATAATCGCGGAATTTCCTTGTTATAATTCTTCATATTCCCATACAGTCTATCAAAAAGGTGCAATTAAGGTGGTTGTGCCCTTCATCAACGCGTCTGCTTTCTTGACTACAAATTCTAAAGCTATGTAATCTTTTTTATAATAAACGTAAGTGGAACGGCATTTGCACATCCTTAAAAAAAAAAAAAATAGAAAGGACGTGCTTATGGTTTCACTAGGCCCGTCCTCCCGCGAACACCACATCTCTGCGACTGTTAGTCCGATTCGAAAAATTCTTTTAGCGTTGGAAAGCCGAAACTGCGCGAACGATGATCCTATACATAACTTCACCGCTAGAGGGTGTAGATTCCGTCGAATTCAAAATATATTTTATTTCATATCACTGCGTCTAAATATCAGACTGAAAAAATTATCTTTTTCCTTCGGTGCAATAACCAGCATTGTGCGGTTTCTTTTTCAAATAGTTTTCCCGCTAGAGGCATAAATGCACATTTCCTTTATGGCAATATATCAGCTTACAGAAGCTAGAGATGAGTTCGGGCTCAATTTTAGGAACCGGGCCCGCCCGGGTCCAAAGACCTAGAGAGCCCCAGCCCGGTTTCTTGGAAAAGTTTGCTTATCAAGGCTTGCATTTATGCATTATACACTGGCCAAAGATATGGCCCAAGCAAGGATTAGTTTAAAAATCATTAGTTTAAAAAGTTTAGTTCAGTTGAATCACTTCACAATATTATTATGTTTTTAGAATTTCTACGCATAAAGCCAAATGTTCTAAAATGTGGATTTGAAAATAAATAAATAATCAACCTGCCCTTCGACCGTATCAGGGGAATCAGTAATTTTGGTAAAAGCTGAAGAAAAGAAAATCGTTTAGAAACAAAAAATTCCATTCGTTATTTCTTTTTGATTTCTAAATTTATTTTTATTTTGAATAAACTGCATTATAATACGTACAACGCCGTACAGACAGTTGCAAGTGTTTGAAATTTTGACTCTAGAAAACTAATCTTTGAAATATAATTTACATATATGCTAATTGGTAAAGGTAGTTTAAATTGATGTAGTAGGATATAAAAAAAAAAAAAGCATGTAGGGAAATTTCAAAAATTAAAAAAAAAAGAACGTAAAAGCAATCCAGACCAGATTATTCTGCATTTTGTAACATTAACAAAGCTTTGCGCTTAATATTATAATAATCCCAATATGTGTGCAGTTTCCAGATCAAGTTCATCATGGAGAGAGAGAGAGAGAGAGAGAGAGAGAGAGAGAGAGAGAGAGAGAATTGCATCTAATGCCTCAGCGCTTCAACTTGATCTCCTTTTCTCTAAAACTCGACCTGCTGCACTGAAAACCACCACCACCCTAAAAATCGCGGGACTGAGGAAATTTAAAAAAATAAATAACAATACTTCTAACTGCACAATTTTGGAAATTAATACATCATTTTAAAGATAAGATTCTTGATTTTTAATAAAATACAAAAAATGGGAATGTGATTTTTTTTCCCAGTTTTTCGATACCAGACCTCCTTAAACTAATCCTTGCTTGGGCCATAGCTTTGGACAATGCATAAATCAAGTCTTGCTAAGCAAAATATGTCTTTCAATGGCAGCTAGCTTAGGAAATTGAAAATCCTTCCACCATGGTAACAAATCCACAATGAAATTCAACACGTGTAATTCAACCGGGCTCGGAATTACACATGTTGAATTAAAAACAGTAATGAAATTCAAGACGTGTAATTCCGTGCCCGGGCCCATCCCGGGCCAGGGTTTTTCGGTAGTTAATGAATTGTGAGTTCGTCCGAGCCCGGGCCCATCTCTAACAGAAGCCTGATTTGAAAAATTATTCTTGCGTTGAATATAGCTCATAATGTAGAGTGTTTTGCATATAATTCTAATTTTTTTATAACGCAAAGTTTTGCCACTAGAGCGCGTAAGTGCATATTTATGCTTACGATGTATTTGCAGCAGTATCTGCGCTTGTAAAACCTCGAATGAAAAATGCTTTTTTACTTAGATACCGCTTACGACGGAAAATGTAATAATTGTTAAGTTTTACCTTCGGGGGGGGGGGGGCATATATCTTATTTTTCTCAATATCTGTGCTTCTAACAGTCCGATTTGAAAAAAATTGATCTCTGTTGGACAGAGTTCATGATGAAAAATAATTTAGAAAAATAATTTAAGATTTTTCCTAATGCACAGTGTGGCAACTAAAGGGAATAAGCGCATATTTTTGTTTGCATCATATTTGCAACATAGCTGCGCCTCGAAAAACCCGACTGAAAAAATTCCTTTTCGGACACACATCGAACTCTACAGGAAAACATTTTATGTGCATTTTCTGCACTAAATAATAAACGATGTAACCCATAGAGAGCGCAAAGCTATGTTTTTTGATCTCGATATCTGTGCTTCTAAACGTCCGATTTCAAAACTTATTTTACCACCTGATGTCTTTATTTTTGTGGAACATTTTGAATAAAATCTTGGATTTTTTTATTATGCACGATCCTAACGATAGGTGGCGTTAGTGTGCATTTCTGGTTCCGATTATATCTCAGTTTCTAAAGATTCTTTTGGTCGTACCGGTGGCAAAGTGGTCAGAGGAGTAGGTTTCTGACTAGTCGTCCGAGTTGGTTCCGCGCCCGAGTCCTGGATGAGACATGGGTGATGGTCTTGTTTTACGATACTGGCTCTTTCCCTTACCTGGAACCAATGGCTCGAAATTGGGATGAGAGATTGCCTATGTGATTGTTAAACCCCATAATATTAATAATAATAATAGATCTTTTTGAAAAAAATTATATTTGCATTGCATAAAATTTGCTATGGGGAAGGTTGAGAACATTATCATCTGTAAATAATACACAGTATTCCCGCTAGGAGGCGCATATGCAGAAACATTTTTTCCCCGCTTTCTGAGTTCTTAGAAGTCAAATTTAAATATATTTTTTCCATTGTGTAGCTTTTCATATAAAGAACCTATTTTTGCAACTCTTTCATAATTCACAGGTCTTCTAACAGAAAGCATCAGTGTACTGTATGTTTCACTTAGAAAAAGTATCTCCTATTCTAAAAATAGTTTGGAAAAATCCTTTTTCTTAGGACACTTCATTATGAAGAATAATTTGCCCCTAATTTCTTCTTTAAATAACTCACAGCTTTCTCGCTAGGAAGCATAAAGTTCTATCACGTTTTAGAATATCGCTTCTTCCAATTGTTCCATTTGAAAAATTTCTTTTTCCTCTGTAAGTTTTCGCTGCAAGAAAGATTGTGTGTGTGTGTGTGTGTGTGTGTGTGTTAGAGCTGCGTTCGGGCTCAATTTTCGGAGCCCCTGCCCGTCCGAGCCCGTATTATGTCAGCCCGAGTCCACCCGAGCCCAAAAGAGCCCGAAAACTGGCTAACCTGTTCAACCATTAATAAAAAACATCTTTTCCACACTTCCATTCTGTCCTCCTCCTGCAATTAACCAATGTATTTCTCAAATAGGGAGTGGGGAAGGGACCTCTGCCTATTTTTATAGTGTAACTGTACGATTTTCTTTGACCGTTCGTTTCCACCTGAAGTGTTTCGGGCTGCTGGGCATCCAAAATGATCGGGCAGTGTTGCAATTGTATGTTGCTCAAATAATGCTAATATTATTGGACCATAATGCGCAGAAATATGTACATTGCTAAATAGAATTAGCAGGGGGCTACTGCGTTGAGATAGGGGGTAAATTATCGTCGGCAAGCTATCAACTATCCGATATCTATAATTCTTGAAAAAGCTTCTTCTCTGCAGAAACACACTAATGCCTTATGTAATTTTCTACCCAAGCCCGGAATAAATAGCCATCTCGAATGCGTGCTCCGCAATCAGAACCAGTTGCCGAAGAATTCCCTTCACCAACTATAAAGTGTCTCATTTGCTAAATCATATAAAATCCCATTTATACATAAAAAAATTTATCTCGCTTTCCCTCTCTCTAAGAGCCCGAGCCCGAACCGCCGTAAATATTCTGCAGCCCGAGCCCGATTCGGGCCCGGGCTCTGCTTCGGGCTCAACCCATCTCAGCTCTCGTGTGTGTGTGTACAATTTGTGGTTTTTCGAACCACACATTTCGAGGGTGGGGGGGGGGGTGTTAGGGTGCTTAAGTAGCTATTTCTATTTGCATATGTTTTATCGATTCTTGAAATCCGGTTGATTTTTTTATTATAATGATTTCACTAAAGAACACTGCTGGCATTGCGAATTTTAAATAATGCGCAGTTTCTTCACTGGAAGGCGTAAACGGATTCTTTTCGCTGATTATATATATATATATATATTTATTTATTTTAATCTACTTTGTAAAACTGTTTTCGTAACGGAAAAGATTTTCTTTTAAGGTGGTGATGCGAGGGGGTGGGGGGGGGTAACGACCACCATGAGCAGCTCGATGGGCTATCAGCAGTCGTCCGTCCCTAATTTAGGGCCACCGGTTCCAGAGAAGAGAGAAAGCCAGTGCCATAAGATGAACACATCATCCATGCCTTACGCGATTCGAACCCGGACCCATCTCAGACGAATGGTCAGAAGCAGGCGCTTAGACCACTGCGACACTGTGGCGGCGAACGGATTCAAAACATGTGCTCATTACACCAGAGAATTCGGTGTAATCTTTCTTGTTTATTTTGCTGTTTTTTTTACTTTCGTTTTTCACGCTGCTGGTGCGTAGCAGTGACAGGACTCTCATTTTGATTTTGCAAAATGGAAAATGTCTAAATGACGTGGTCGTATGCCGCGCTACATTGGGCTCATAAACATAGTAGTTGTGGATTTTTTTTTTTTTCACGAAGGCCTGTTATTTAGAATCAACGAAAATCCTCATGATCGTTTATGATAAACGTGAAATTTATGCAGTGCATTTTTATTTTCATTTGAGAAGTTTAACGATCACCAAGAGCAACTTTTGAACAGACGACTGCTTATAGTCCTAATTTGGGGCCACTGTTTTTTTTTTTTTTTTTTTTGTTTTATTGAAGGTTTAAAAAATTATTTATTTGACCTGGTGGTACGGACACAGAGACAGGATAAGCAGACATAGTTGTACAGTATTGACAGGCAGACCTAGACAGTAAATTCAATTTACATCTCCTTGCGTCATAAAAGTCAATCTATCAACCAACCAGTTTACATCAACAATGTAAATAGCGAACATGGTGTACAGCATGCCAAATGATCAAGTTACATAGATAAAACCTGTGCTTCTCAAGTAACACATTGAGAGCCACTGTCGAAAGACAAACATAAACATCTATGCCTTTCCAGGGATTCGAACCCGGACTCTTCGACGAATGGTCATAAGCCAGCGCTTAGACCACTGCGACACCGAGCCGGCACTATGATCCTTACCTTTTGTTTTGTTTTTTTCAATGCATAATTTATCAGATACAAGGGCATAAATGCAGATGCCATTGATTCAAAACACATCTTATTCCATATCACTGTTTCTGTAATCAGATTGAGACGAATTTTTCCTCCTTTTATACCGTTTGGGACGAAGATCTTTTTTCGTACCATTTCGTCAAATAATGCGCAGTTTTCTGCAAGTGAAAGTATATTTCATTTTCCGTAATATCTCTGCTTCCAGAAGTCACATTTGATTTTTTTCAGTGGGAAGGGGGGGGTCAGACTCAATTCGCGGTGAAGACTGTTTATCATAGAATTGCTAATTTTTTGTAACAAATAGTTTTTTCACTAACGGCGGATGGGTGGGGCGTAAGGGCACTTTCTGTTTTCGATGTATCTGCGTTTCTAAACATTAGATTGAAAATATTCGTCCACGGTAAGATATTGCTCACGACGGCAAACTTCTTTTACATATTTCCTGCTAAAAAATTTACGCTATTTTTCCATCACGGGTGTAGATGTACGCGGTCGAGTCACATTATTGTGACCACCAGCTAATATCCAGAGTAACCGCCGTGTGCAACGCGGACAGCAACTACACGTGCTGGGAGTGACTCAGTAAGGTGCTGGAAGGTGTTCACAGGTATGTAGAGCCAGGCTGACTGCAGTGCATCTGACAGATGCTGGAGAGTGCGTAATGCAAGATCTATAGAGCGAACAACACAATCGGGGTGGTCTCACAGATGCTCAATTGGGTTTAAGTCAGGGTAATTAGGAGGGCAGAGAAGTACTTTGAAGTCTTCATCATGCTCTTCCAGCCACTCTCGGACATTTCTAGCTGTGTAACACGTCGCATTGTAGTACTGGAAGATCTCATCCTCCCCACGGAAGACAATCAGCATGTATGGGTGTACGTGGTCTGCAAGGATGGATTCATAACGAATTCGGTCCATAGTGCCTTCCACAGGTATGAGTGGACCCAGGGAATGCCACGAAAACATATTTAAGACCATAATGCTGCCCCCACAGCTTGTGTTCTTTCAGCAATGGTTGAAGAGTTTTCGTTCTCCGATGTTTCTCGCCTTATACGCCAACGTCCATCCGTTTGATGAAGCAGAAAACGTGAATCATCGGAGAAGGCAATCCTTTGCCAATCAGCGGAGGTCCAATTCCGATTCTACCGTGCAAACGTAAACCTTTTCTGCCGATGTGCCTTGGTTAACATAGGTGCAGTGGCCATCCGTCAGCATCGGAGCCCCATACGCAGCAGGGTTCGCTGAACTGTCGTTTTAACACACTTCCGGTAGCCCCCTGGTTCATTCGGCCAGGGAGGTGCTCCACTGCAGGGTGTCGATCGGTCTTCACGCACCTTCGAAGCCGACTTTCACTTGTCACATCAACGGCACGTGGTGCTGCGCAGTTTCCACGTCGGTTATTCGCAATGGTGCCATTTCTCCAATCACTATACACTGTAACCACAGCAGCGCGCGAACAGTTCACAAACTGCGCTGTTTCAGAAATACTGCCACCCTTGGCCCGAAAGCCGATAATCATTCCTTTTAGCAAATCTCCATGACAGCAACGAGTGATATGTTTTCAGAATGCCTACAGCACACCTTATGTACCCTCCTAGCCAGCTCCCAACACGTGCCTTATTTCATTGGCTACGCGTTGTTGACGTCAAAAGTAGGAGGTGGTCACAATCATGTGACTCGACTGTGTATATCCATTTCTTTTAATATCTGAGTTTTTTAACAGTCCGATTTGAAAAATTATTTTTCTGTAGTACAATATTCCCGGTGAAGAATGTTTTGCATATAATTTCTAATTTTTGTTAACCCGCAATTTTGCAACTAGAGGGTGTAAGTGCATAATTATAGTTACAGCATATTTGCAGCCGTATCTGCGCGTTCCAGAACCCGATTGCAAAAAAAAATCTTTTAGGTCAGATACCTCTCATTTCGAAATCATTTTATATGCATGCTAAGCTTATGTAATTACATGATTTACAAGCTAGGGGAGCAAATACAAAATCTGTTTTTCTCTATCTTTCAATCTAAAAATGTGATTTGAAAAATTCTTTCGATATCGGATATCATCATTCACTTCCTGGAACATTTTATATATGCTCTTGGATTTTCATTATGCACAGTACTAATGCTATCGTACTGATCCTTTTAGAGTGTGAATTCAACTGGATTTCATGATATCCTTTTTTATTTAAATCAGTAGTACAAGGGGAGGAAATACAAGGAACAACTATTACGTTGGAAACAAAGTAATATCTGCAAATGTAAGGCAACAGAAAAGTGCTAATTACCACAAGTACAAGTACAAATCAGTCCAACATGTAATTACCTTCGTCTGGGCAGCTGTTGGATACAGTCCATATATAGAATTGTGGCGGCTTGGGTGCAAAGAAGTGAGTAAGTGCGTATTCGACATCGTCCCGGTTGGTCAACCGCTGTCTGTCCAGGAAATGCTACAACGCCCGGAAAAGGTAGTAGTTGCTTTGGGCAATGTCCGGGAAATAGGCTTGGTGCGGCAGCAGCTCCCAGCTGAGGTCCTTGATCTTGTGGCATGTCACTCGTGCTGTGTGAGGTCTCGCTCCATCTTGCTGTAAGAGGAAGCCCTTGCGCATCAGGAGTGCTGGTCGTTTCGACATCAGCTATGCGTGCAGATCGTCAAGCTGACGGCCGTACACATCGGCGGTGATAGTGGCGTTGCCCGGCAGAAACTTAAAAAACGCGACACCCCGCATCTCCCATCAAACAGACAGCAGGATCTTAAGTGGTGTAAGCCGGCCATGGGATCTGTTTTGGGGCCAACAACTGTTTCCGGGCACTGACATTGTCATGCAGGACCAATTTCTCGTCACCTGTCTCAATGCGGTCGAAGAACGGTGCGATTTGGTCACATGAAGCTGGAAAACGCGTGCACTCATGCGATTTGCTTTCTGCTCAACTGTGAGTTGATGGGGTACCCACACTCCCTTCTTGTGCATCTTCCCAAGTTGACGCAGGTGCCTGATAATGCTCTTGTGGGTAGTCCCAAGCTGTTCGGCCAACTCCCGCATGATCACACGTGAGTCGATCTCCACTAAGGTCCTCAACATGTCTATATCCACTGCTGTGTATCTTCTGGATTTGGGACTGTGTGACAGGTCAAAATTTCCCTCTCAAAACAGTTCGAACCAACAACATCATTGATGTAACTGGTAATGTTCCTTACAGCACTTGCAGGGGTGCTACTATGACGAACCTCATACAGCTTCAAATGGTGGATGTGCTCCTTGTCCACTTCCATGTTGACTGTCGCTCACACTCGTCGCCTTCTGGCGGCTAACTGCCACTGACTTAAGCCACCTACGTGCTGATGCCATGCCGGTGTGCTGCGCAATCTCAGTAGCCAATGTGTGCCGTGGCTTCGATTTCGGGTGCTTCGTCATCGGGCACTACTTTCTTTCCAAAGCAGTAATTGTATCACAACTCTACAGTCTTCATTTTGCCAACCTAAACAGTTTTTCTTTAATCCAGCAACAAGTCTAGTTGTAGTCTGGCCCTGCCCTAACCACCAATTGTTTTGTAACTGACTGAAAAAGAAAGGGGGGGGCTAGGTCAGGCCCATGCAGAACGTTTTTTTTTTTTTTAGTTGAAGGTTTAACGACCGCCGTGAGCAACTCAATGGGCTATAAGCAGTCGCCCGTCCCTAATTTAGGGTCACTGGTTCCAGGGAAGGGAGAGAGCCAGTGCCGTAAGACAAACACAACATCCATGCCTCACCGGGATTCGAACCCAGACCCCGTTCGGACGAATGATCAGAGGCCATCGCGTAGACCACTGCGCCACCGGGGCGGCTGCAGAACGTTAATTTCATTTGCACAAACGTTTCTGAAATCATGTAGTGTATATTCCGGAATCATTAAAATTTTCTCTTGATTTTGTAAATTGCGCGATTTTTTCAAAACTGGTAATTTCATTTGTAAAACTTTTCATTAAGACAGCTAATCAGTAATTAATTTAGTATTATAAATTATCTCACTGCTGAACAACATGTACAGAAAAATTTCTCAAATTTTGTTTCTTTTGGAAACAGTATAGGCTTATCAGTAAATTCTAAGACAGCATAACGTACTTTAAAGATCAAATTTCTGATAAGCGCATTTAATGTGCCACATTTTTTTGAAAAATTAATTTCGAATGCATGTAAAATTATGACGTGCTAATAACAGCAACACCATTCTGTAGGCATGTCTCTCAATCCCTAAATTGCATTCGAAAACTTATTTTTGCATCGCATAGCACTAACCGTGAGAATGATGGTACACACATTTCCGAATTTTCCTACTTCACAGTTTTCCCGCTAGATGGATTAAACATACATTTCTGCAAGATGGCGTAAATGTACTTTCATTTATCACTGTATGTCCTTTTCGAAATATTAAATTGGAAAATATTCTTTTGATGCAAATAAATGTAACCATCACAGAACTTCTACTTTATTTTTATTTCTCACCATTTTGTGAGGCAAAACTTTTCCTTTAATTGGCGTACATTTGCATTTTAACTTAGGCAGATGTTAACTTCCAACGACCTTTATCGACAGATTAGCGGTATGTAGATCGAAGTTTTCTAATGTCATACAATCTCCTAACTAGAGGGCATTGTTCGGCACAGGATTTTGAATAAAAAGGCAACGTTCTTGAAAACACATTCCAGTTAAAAATACCACCTATCTGGAAATATGGGCTCACTTAGAGGTGCGCGCGGTGATTATGTTGGTCGATGCGCAGTACAGAAAGAAACATCTGCATTTGTAGCACTCCGACGCAAAATCACTAGTCTGTCTTCTTGCAGAAGAGCCCACATTGCTGTCTGTTGTTGAAAGCCTGCTATTGCGTTTTCCACCCGTCAGCACAATGTGCTCGTGTGAGAATTTGAAAAACCATTTTGACACTCTACGAGCGTTCCTGACTTCAATACCATAGACTTCTTACAGCTGATGATGGATCTACGCTGACTGTGTTTTCGGTGCCACGAGAAATCTAATCACCGTGCATACCTCCGAGTGAGGCCATGTTCCCAGCTGGGTCATCATTTCCACTTGGGTATTTTTCTCCAGCACTTTGCCTTTTTATTCATACTCCTGTACCAAACAACACCCTCTAATCAGGGGGTGCAATGACATTGGCGCCGAATTGGGGATGTGTAAATCGGTGTCTCCCAAAGGTTATCGGAAGTTGCTTATTGATTTTCTTTTTTATTGAAGGTTTAACAACCACCGTGAGCAACTCATTGGGTTATAAGCAGTCGCCAGTCTCTAATTTAGGGTCACTGTTTCCAGGTAAGGGAGAGAACCAGTGCCGTAAAGCATACACAACATCCATGCTTCACCGGGATTTCAACCCGGACCCTTCACGAACGAATGGTCATAAGCCAGCGCTTAAACCACTGCGCCACCGAGTCGGCGAAGAGAAGATACTTCTTGGTTAGCCTACATATTGGAGCCATGTACCCAATATGAAGTTGTTTAACGTTTCCTTATCGAATTCCAACCCCAAAGATGTGCCGGTTCAGAACGCATTATTTATTTTATTTATCGTTTGCACTACTCCTAAAAATTATTTATAATTTGAGTTAATATCGGTTGCATTCTAAATTTATTGACGACTTTGATGCTCTCTGCTGCTGTTACTTGCAGAGGAAAGAGTCTGTTTCCGGTTCAGTGGCATAAGAGTATACTCAAATTTGCAAAAGCGAGAAATATGACAACAAAGGATCTAACTTGAATCAGACAAACGGAAAAAGAGCGTGACATGGAACTGACAAATGACCAAGAAGTAAGAATGAGATGGAAGGAATACTCTGAAATAGTGACAGACCATTCGTGAACTATTATTCGTTCACAACGAATGACTTCACCGTTAATGGTTTCCTCTCACTCCTGTGAATAATCATTCCATCCACCATTACTACGACACTCACTCAAGTTGCAGCACGTTTAATTTTATTATACCCCCGAAATTCGGAAACGAATTCTCCAAAGAAGATTAATGTCAAGAATTAATAAGTGTCAACTGTTATGTGAATGAGCAACATGGGCGCCCATAGGAAGGGGCAAGAGGGGATACTTGCCCTCCTCTGAAAATCTGACTATACAATTTCTGGTTTTGGAAGGTAGTAAAAAGTTTTTTGCGATGACATTATTTCTGATTGCTTATTTTTCTGGTGAACTTCTGAATGCGTGTGTATGCAGTAAAAGCAGGAAAAAGGTTCTGAATGTACAGTAGAAAATATTAAATTCTTATATTCAATGTTAGACAACAACGTAGATACGTACACCATGAAGGTCGAAGTAATGAAAAATATATCATTACCTGCAGCAGCCGCGTTCACTGCTTGACAAAGATCTGAAATTGTTTCCAGAACTTTTTCTTGAATGTATTTTTTTCTTAATGATTGATTAAGTGATCCCTGGAGTTTCGCGGTGCATGGGTCGTAAGTAGCATGGGTCGTCACAACATCCATGCCTCACGGTGCATGGGTCGTCACAACATCCATGCCTCACCGGGATTCGAACCCAGACCCCGTTCGGACGAATGATCAGAGGCCATCGCTTAGACCACTGCGCCACCGGGGTGGCAGTGTGAGAGTTGGAGGAAACCAAAGATTACCATTAAGCCATTGTTATTGGTATTGTTTTAGATGTAGAAACAACAGAAGTGATGAAAATAGCAGCTTGCTTCATGTTGTGTAAGACTGTAACTGAGCACAAGAGTCCGTTAAGCTAGAAAGTACACTAAAGGTATTAGGTCGTACGGGAAGTACGAGAACACTTTCATTCGCCTACATTTCGGAAACCTGAAGTGGCAACGCAGACGTTGTTTGGAGGATGTGTAGTACGTACCACGGGCTCAGTCCATGCCTACCGATCGGCTAGTGAAAGTTAAAATAACGACTGAACAGCTGATATGATTAGTGATAGTGAAAGAACAGCACGATTTTTATTTTATTTATTTTTTTGTCTTATTGGAGTATTCAAAGGCATGCCAAAAAGTCTTCTGGGACAGAAGTAGGTCAAAATACCCTTACGAAACGGCGGTGCATAAGTGGATAAAAGGATATAAGGAGGGCAAAACATCACCTAAAGATGCTCCAAGACACGGTCAAAAAATTTCGACTTCGAGACAAAAAGCTAACTACGCATCCAAAAAGTCTTGCAGCAAGCAGTCTTATAAGGGTGGGTGTCAATAACCCTTCAACACAACTGGGTATCCCTCACACAACAGTTTATACCGTGTTGATGGAAAACTTAAGTCCAATGAGCAAACTAGCGGCCTGGGTACCGCATTCACTTCGCACGACACAGAAGGAGAATTCTGCTATCAAATTTCACAGAGTAACCTTGAGTGGTATCGTCACAAAGTTTCTCTGTTTAGATGAAAATTTGATGGAATTTTACGCACTCAGGCAACGACATCAGTCTAGGTGTAGCAAAGGTATGAGTTGAACATTACTATGACATCGGAGATGTATAAGTCGTTTCCAGAGGAGCATATCCTGACACGGGTACTGCCATATCGTGTACAGCGACCTGTCTTCGTACACGACAACACACGGCCGCAGAAGTCCCGGACTGTTCATCCAACAGAACTCTGGTGGAGCTGCTCCACCCACCGGAAACGAACCCCTGTGATTTTAACTGTTCTGTCCATTTAAAATGAAGATACTCGCTACAGCAAAAAACAGAATTTGGGTGTCCGAATTACAGACATTTTCCACAGACTTGATGTTCGTTAACTGTCCACAGTTTGGGAACGTATTATTGACAATGAGGAGAACTATTAATAATTACCTGTAACGTACTACAGAGGTGAAGCACGTGTCAAGACGACGAATCTGCAGCCATACATTCCGTCGGGTAGCTTAGTTGGTTAGAGCAACTCACTCCGGAGCCATACATTCCGTCGGGTAGCTTAGTCGGTTAGAGCAACTCACTCCGGAGCGAGGAGATGCGGCTTCGATCTTAAGTCACCGAAAAATTCCTGTTTTCACATACCTTTAAATATTCTGATCATTCCTCTGCTATCACAGGAATTAAGGTAAGTTGAAAGTGTTCACATACTTCCCGAGCAACCTAATGCAATAGCAGCAAAACACGACCAGGGTTGGCCACGTAAATTACATGATACGTATTTTACATAAATTACGTATAATTTATACGTATTTTACGTCGCGTAGAAAACTAATTTATTACACAATTATCTACGCATCGTAATAATTTATTTATATGAAAATAAATTAATAAATAGCCATGTTAACGCAACTAGAAGTATGCATTTATTTTAAATTGTTTAGTTTATAACCACAGAAATGAAAATAGTTACAATGTTGAAGTAAATTTTGTCATTTCATCCTTTTATAATTCCTAGACGATCAGATCACGAACCATCTAGAAGTGTGTAGTAACAGTTATAAAGGTGCCGCGCCTCCGGGAAAGTATCCACAAAGAGTTCTTCTAAATAAACATTAAATTTTGTGTTTTCTCTCTTAATTTGCTGCTGTGAATAGGACTACTTCACCGCTCATCGCAATAAGGGAAAATAAACAAAGTCGGAATTACGCACAAAGACACTATTCATTCATAAAATATGCCGCAATGCAAAAGTAAGGAGTTGAGCATAAAATAAAAAGACAAAAAATGCCGGCTTCTGGTGGGAAACACAAAGGGACTAAATTCACATGATGAAAATTGTCTGCAGCCTTTGATGACTAGTATCAACGTTGGATATCATACGCAAAGGTCTGTGTCGGTGAGTAGCAAAGCAACACGGAGTCCCCAATGTGTGGTGTCGGCGTGTCGTTGGAAAGGACAGAAGAAATGAAAAACGTAATATGGAGAGCTCGTTTCATTTGCCGCAAGTAACACACTCACGTGTCGCTGTCAGACTGGGAATCGAGTAGCATTGTAACACTTCGTTTTTTTATTGTATTTAATGCAAGTTTTGAATTTATTACATTTGTGACATAAATTACGCATTTTTACGCGTATTTTGCGCGTAACTTCTTCAACCCTGAAAACAACTCCCCAGTTCTCCAGTCCAAATATTTTATTGGTGACGTGACTCGTACACCGTGGTTATAAACACAACGACGATCACGTGACACACAGAAGAGACTTACACAGGCTATTAACTTTCAGTTACTAATTTCAAGAAACAGGCTTAAATAGTGATGAACTTCAGGATAATAGCAAGTTAAGGCATAGCTTGACAAAATCTTTAAGATGTAGTAAGCAGAATGGAAAACCCTTGAACTTGTAGTAATCTAACGTCTACTCATTTGGATATCATGCACGCTGTTTTTATTCCTTTCTTGGCCTCTGACTGACTACCAGTTTTTCCACATGTAGACAAAAACTTTGGTAGTTCAGACACGACATTAAGTACGGAAAGTACGAGTGTTAACCAAAATTTACATAAGTGATTGTAAAATATTAATTGGAGTTAAGGTGTTAAGGTTTGTGAGGTTGTAATAGTAGGTTTAAGCTTTAGGGATTACGTTGCTTAAGCTATGAACTTGTGAACATAAATATCAAGCACCAGGAAACATTGAAATCACTAATGGCCAAGGAAATGAATTAGCGGAAACAATTTGCATGTATCCATTTTTATTCTTGTCAATGGTACTTCAGGACACGTAGCTCAACGCTAGCCAGAATACGAACTTGCTGGTTTCAGTTCATATAACATTCACAATACATGCATTTCTAACAAGACACTATATCCAGGGACGTAGTTACCAATAGGGCAAGGGGTGGTTGCCCACCGAGAATGGGAACAAATTCATATTATGAGGTTACCGTACCCATTCGTTTTATGCTGAATCGTTCTTTGTTCTGCATTTCTACGGAGTGCTATGCTGTCGACGTTTACATAGTTTTTACGTTTTACTTGATACTTACAACGGTTGACTTTTGCGATGTTTACCTAGTTTTCGCGATTTTAGTAAAATTAAATCAAAAACAGAAAGTGCAATTTTTAAACGATCATAATACTTGAGTGGAAATACGGAACACACATACCACTTTTATTTTAAAGCTTTAACGATCACCGTGAGCAACTCACTGGGAAGTAAGCAGTCGCCAGTCCCTAAGTTTGGGTCACTGGTTCCAGGGAAGGGCGAGGACCAGTACCGTAGGACAAACACAACATCCATGCCTCACCGGCATTCTAACCCGGACCCATCTCGGACGAGTGATCAGAAGCTAGAGCTTAGACCGCAGCGGGACGGCGCGGCGGGGTACTTTTGAACTCAAAAAGAGGGGTAATTTCAAGGCAAGAAAAGCTTGCTCCGGCCTTGGCTATATCATACGCACTTCTTTCTAACGAGTGGCTCTTACAATCTGCCTGTAACTAGTCGTTCTCACAAAATGCACTTCTAACAAAGAAGTATTTCTCGCAAAAGCACACTTTCTACATTCAGTGTTGATGTTATATTGACCTCAGACTCACTGTCAATGCTGCAGAACATAGAAAGCTCTTTGGGGGAAAATTACATGTCGTTAAGTTAGAAAACGTTTAAAGAAGAAACTAAATTTACTTAAAAGCACAAAAGTAAGACTTATTTAGAGGTATACGTCACAAGATATAAAATAGAAAGGGAAAATCTGCGTCATAGTGTTTTTGCAGATGATGTGATATGTACCAGAAGAAAAGCTGGAAAACGGGAGAACAGTGCTAAAAGAGAGTATATGTAGAGAAAAAAATCCAGGCAAAACTGTAAAACAATTCTGAAATTCCCGAGACATTTTCCGTAATTCCTTTCGTGAATTAACGAAGCATATTCCTGACACCTTTTCCGCGAAATGACAAGAAAAACCTAAATCTCATGGATTTTTCTTACGCTAGAAAAATTCTGCAATTTCAGAAACCTTTCCACAATTCCTTTCGTATATTAACACTAAATTGCCGTTTATAAGGTGTTAAAGAAAAATTCTCACATTTTTTAAAAACTTTTCCTCAATTCCTTTCGTATATTAACGGGAAAGTTCTGTTTCCACTTTTTCCGTATTCATACGACGGAAAATCTCCGATAATAGGAGAGATTCGAGGGGAATACTTGGTTTGATTAACTATAAAATTTCAATCGTATGTGGGAGGACCTAATTTTGTAGTGAGATCGGTTGTTGTGGATAGCGTTTCGCATGATATTTAGATAATTCTGGCAACAGATATTCTTTCCTCTCTCTACCTGTTTTGTGCACCAGCTATTGTGTATTGTGTTACGGCAAGAAACCGGGTACTTAAATTATTGTACGGGTGATCGTATGATGTCTATGTCTGGATTCCTTAAGTCAAAAGCTATTATGGCTATCAAGAGTAAATTTTATATTTAGGGGTTTTGTTGTAATAATACTATATATTTCAGTTTAAAAAGATCTCGTGTTCCAAAACATTCTGTTGCTTCGATAAATCACGATGGAAAAAAAATGTAATTTGTGGTCAAGTCCTCCTATAGAAAAAATAAAATTATTTCAAACCTACTAAGAAAATTAATGAGCTCCAACAGAAAATAAAAGGACTAACTTGCATTAATAACGAAAAACATTTCATCATTACGCGATTAAAGTCCTTTTTGTTTCTATCTTATGCGTGGTCGGGTGTTTAGTGCCTTTCTAGGTCGCTCGGTAGTGCTATTCGCAGCCATTGAAGACGTTATCACCAAACACAAAAGGGAAAGGATTTCTTCATTTCGTACGCTAGGAAAGAATCTCTGCTGAAAGAGTCACGATCGAAGGTTTTGGGAAATTTCTGTATAAAAACGGAAAAACTTGAAACTGGCTTTTCTGAAATAACGGAATTATTGACAAAGAAAAATCTGTCATAATACTGAAGCTTGGAACGGCAACTTTTGTAAACTGAAATTTCGTTAAAAGACAGGGACCTACCCGCAACATTGCTACGCGTTGGAATTTTCCGTGAATTCACACCCCTTATTTTTTGTTATAGTGTACATGTGCTGCAACGAAGAAGGAGAAAACCAAATTGAGGGTGTTGATATTCACAAAGGAGTGATTAAAAGATTGAGAAGATTCAAATACGTGTGATCGATACTGGAGGAAAATGGAGATCTGAAGGGAAAAGTGAGCAGCGGAAGAGTGCATGCAGGTTATAATGACTGCAGAAAAACGTCAGGTGTATACAAGAAAGCTAATGAGATTGAAAAGATGGGTTTTAAAACCTTTCTTTGAATCAACAATAGATTACAGGGGTAAGACTTTGGTAACGGACAGAGCACATTTAAGGCCTGGGAGCTAGACAGTATTTTGGGGCCCCAGTATTAGTGGCACATCTAGGATTTCACTATGGGTGGATGAATAAAAATACCCCCCAAAAAAAGCATTACCAAAATATGATGACGAAGCCATAAAAATATCCCGGCCGTATTGAAGTGTGTATCCCATGATTTATGGACGAATCCGGGTTGGCAAGAAAATGTAAGAATGCATGGTTGAAAAATAGATACCTGTTTAGTTCTGCTTTAATCTCCCCCCCCCAAGGGTGGGGGAGATTGACTCTGACCAGTGAACGGCAGGCCAAAGTGCTGGAAACGGCACGATGGTTGGTTGCTTCGCTGATGTTGACCACAAACGAAGGTAGTTTAATCTCCCCCCCAAGGGGGGGGGGGATTTATCTTGTCGAAATTGTATCAAGGTAGTGGGCCAAACAATGTGATCCAAATATCATGATTCAGACGAATTCTTAATGTATGAAAATTTTCCCCAATTACAGCTGTGTACTAAAAACATTTGTAATGCTTTCAAAAGATTTGAGGATGGATTGGGGGCTACTGTACTTTTTGCGGGCAGTTTCTTAAAGTTTTTGCTGTGCTCGGAAAGAAAAAACCCTGTAGAATTCTGTCAATTGTTCAAGCACCCTGCATAATTCTGGGGCCCCTTGAAAATGCGGGGCCCGGGCTGCAGCCCCCCCCCCTCTTAAATGGGTTCTGGTAATGGCAAGTTTTTTTTTTGGAAAAGAAGCTAAACGTTGTTGAAATGAGAATGCTGAGGTGGATGTGTGGTGTCACCTTAAAGGACAAAATTAAAAATGAAAGGATAAGGTCAATGGTTAAAGTGACTGAGCTTTCAGTAAAGGCACAAGAAGCACGATCGCGCTGGTGTGGCCATGGTTTGAGAAAAGACAAACAATACGTAGAACACAGAGACATGAAACTTCGTGGAATGCAAACAAGAGGAAAGGACTGGTTTAGAGAGAAGAAATTGAAGAATGATTTGATACAAGACACAAAAAACAATGGAGAATTGAGATCTTCAATAGTGATCCCACCATGTTGTAGGACTAATGATGCTGCAGAAGAAGTCTTTTTTGTAACCCTGGATCCATTAATTTCAGTTAAAGTTAACATTAATAACCTTCTTTAATATCACCTCATAGTTAAAATAGTTTCCCTTTTACGTTAGTGCTTTTACGAAGATATTGAGACGGTCCCCTTTCGCTAGTTTTCTACTAGACGTGTTACTGAGATGGGAGAGAACTATTCCCTTCTCCGTTTTGACGCAGTTACTGGGTCTTCCTCTGTCCATGGGGTTCAGCCTATATTACATTTATTGTTCTGGAAATCGTTTTACAGTTTTGTTTGGAGTTTTCGGGATTCACTCTCTTTTTGAGAAAGTTGTGGAACGAAGAATGGTTCACACGTAACATAAGTTGCTAATGAAGGGAGCTGACCTGGTGCTTGTGGGGAGAGTCTTGATTTGACAATTGAAGAGAGAGTTAGGAAGTTTTTCAGTCCGAGGGAAAATAGAGGTTGAAAGAATGTCCGATACCGAGATGGGATGTTGAGGCAGAAATGGAGTTTGGAAGGAGCAACTAGGTAACAGAGGAAGAAGTCTGATAGAACAAGCAGGAACAGAACAATGTAAATAATAAACAGAATAATAAAGAAATCAGAATAAAGCTCATACGTGATCTTCCCCGTATACAGTATTGAATAAAGAGCACCGTTGCAGAAGAGTGAGTTTTCATTTAGAGTTAAAAACTCGGCACTGTTTAAGTTTCTTACAAGGGAAGACCTGACGAAAGCACTAAAAGTAACCCAGTGAACAGCCCTGTAACAGTTTTCCAGTTTAGATTTTCTTTTCAGCTAATAGTAGTTTCTTTCTAGAACGCAGTAGGGGTTTACCTTATTGGATGAAAAGTGTTTTGTTAGAGTAATCTATGTTGGATTATGCTTATGTGTAAGTTTCTTTCTTGTGCTGTACTTAAAAGTAAATTCCTTTTCTCATTTACAGAAAACAGCGTGCCCGTCTTCTGGGTCTATCTCAGCCCAACCTGAGCATTCTAGTTACAGACGAGGATCTGGCTGTTAATGGCAACAGTGACGAACCTACTGCTATAGAACGATGTAGCAGCAATCCTAATCTGTTGGAGGCCGATGATACCACTGATGCCTCACGTGATCAGGTAATGATTTGGCCCCTTAGGTCTGTAAAGAATTAATTCTGAAAAGTATGACTATGAATAGTATCGTGCAGTGAAATCTTCTCATGGTTCATGCAAGATTTGGAGGGGGAGGCACTTGGCATGCGAACTGAAATAGACACCACATGCGAATGACGTACGAGTAGTAAGAAGCAGGTACATTTCGATTGATGTACCTAAAATAAATGGTGTCCAAAATTTCTTCACACAGCGGCTGGGTTTTACTCTTGAAACGCAAACAATTCCTCCCCCCCATCAGTGCTGACAAAATAAGCCTATCAATGGTCATAAACGCCCGCGCCTTTACTCTATGCTCCACGATACAAGGAATGATTGTGAAGGGCTAGTCCCCCCAGACAAGGACACCATGCTTCTGGGTAGAAACAAGTGACTGAAACATCTCTCTTCTTTCTTGGGTTCGTTGCCATTTTTATAGCTGTTTTTAGCGGGTAATCAGTCAGAAAGAATTAGTGTCAATCATCCTCATAAACTTTGAATAACAAAGCTAGGGGGCAACCCTTTCCGATACGCAGGTTCACTCGTTCCAGCCGCATTCTGTCAACTTCTTAGACAGCGGATCGTTCGAGTTGATTTCAGACCATTTTGCTAACCCCGAGTTAATTCGTTCCAGCTGATTAAAGGGTTAATCAGAAATAAATCCTCTTTTTCACGAGTTCTAACTTGCTTTTATGATTTCATGGATAAGACAGCCTTTCTTCTTTCTAGAAATGGCTCAGTATGACTTTTTCTGATGCCGAAAGTAAAGATATCCCTAAACGATTTCACAATGTAAAAACTACTGAAAAAAACGAAGCTGTTGACGATTCCAAATACTGAATTTAAAGGGTGTTTCAAGTTTGTGCTGGCAGCAAGTTTGTCCTAAGTAATTAAGGGCCAAAGACTATGTTGAATATAATCTTCCCATAATGTCTTGATTTTTAGAAATTCACTGTGTGTTCTTTTGCTCAGCACTGTTTTTATAAAGTGTGCCAAGATAAAGAAGTAATCTTTTAGAAATCAAAATCTGGGTGTCCTGTAAATATCTGTTCGGGTATTTGTACCACAAACCTTTCGGAAAAATAAAAATATGAAGACCATCAACTATCTGTTAATCACTACGTGGAAAAAAACATCTTATATTTGGTCCGTGGATTTAAAAAAAAAAAAAAAAAGAAGGTTTAAGATACGACTCATGAGAGAAAGTGATCGCCACTGTATATGTCCTGCTCTTTATATCTTCCTATTTGTTCCAGAGTATCTTTTGAAGACGTTGTGGAGAAAGTAATAACAAGGGAAGCGGTCTGCGCATCCCCGCCTACAATTTGTAAAGCAGACTTTCAAGCCAACCGCGCCCATTGCTAAAAGACGATCGTGCACAGGCCACTGCGCAAGAACAGCTGTCATTTTTCCTTGCCCTTGCCACGTATCTCGCTGTCTTTTACAATTAAATGTACTTGAAGGTTCTTCTTTGTCCTCCGCTTTTGCATTTATCAACAACAGAAAAGCTTGCTTCCTTATCTCGCTCTCCAAAATGTACGTCTCATTGTTATTCAAACAATTTAAAACACTAGATTTAACAACCCTAAAAGTATATCTTAACACATTGTCAGGACAACACGAAAGTACAAATTTAAATATGTAAATAGGTTAATAAGTTTATTTTTAATGGGCTGCTTACTTTATTAACCTTGGTTATTTTTTGTGAACGTAGTAAACAGTCATTGAGATCGTTTGATAGTTATCAATTTTGAGCTGTTACAGATCACAAAGCATTCGACAGTTTTTAATAGACTTTTTTGCTTACTTCACTACAACGTTTTATATTTGGGGTCAGACGTACCACTTGGCACACCTAGGGCTGCTTGATATCTTTACCACCCAAAATCTGGAATTCCGGTATAGAAAAATAACTAATGGACGGCAACTACAAAGGCAAAGAGCCACAGAAAAGCTTGGGCACATAAAAAGGTGCTAACAATGAGTTTTAATAACTTGCGTCTTCTGTGGTCTCATAGCGTTACCACATTTTAAAACGGCTCTTCTATAGTAGCGTTAGTTATTTTGAAATCATAGCTAAAATGTACTTACTGAGCAGTTTGATGGTGATATAATGTGGTCCAAAAACGTTCTTACCGATCCATCTGATGCTGGAATAAAGTGACCTAAAAAAGGTACTTTCAGAGTCATCTCATGTCGGAATAACGGTCAAAAAATAACTTTTTTCGAGTCATCTGACGCTGGAGTAATGTGATCCACTGGCCTGAAAAATTCTTACCAGTCCATTTCATGCTGGAGTAATGTGGTCTAAAAAAAGTGCTAGTCGAGCCATCTGATGCTGGAATAATGTGGTTCTGTGGTCTAAAAAGTGCTTACCGAACCATCTCTTGCTGGAAAAAATGCGATTCGTTGGTCTAAAATGTGCTTATCGGACCATCTGATGCAGGAATAATGTGGCCCAGTGGTCTAAAAATGCTTAATGAGCCATTTCATGCTCGAGCAATGTGGTCTAAAAAAGTGCTCGCCTATCCATCTAATGTTTGAATAGTGTAGTTCAGTGGTTTAAAAAGGGCTCGTTACCAAGTCATCTGGTTCTGGAATAATGTGATCCAGTCGTCTAAAAGTGCTTACCGGGGCATCTCACGCTGGAATAATGTGGCTCAGTTGCCTATAAAATGCCTTCTGAATCATCTAATGCTAGAAAAATTTAATCCAGTGGTCCAAAATATGTTTACTGAACCATCTCGTGCTGGAATAATTTGATCCAGTGATCCAAAAGATTCTGAACGAACCATCTGATTCAAGAACAATGTGGTTCGACAGATACTGAAGTATCTCATGCTGGGGGAAATGTGATCCAGTGGTCTAAAATGTTCTCAACAAGCCATCTGATGTTAGAATAATGTGATCTAGCGGTCTAAAATGTTCTCAACAAGCCATCTGATGTTGGAATAATGTGATACAGTGGCCTAAAAAATGCTTACAGAGCCATCTCATACTAGAAAAATGTGCTCCAGTGGTCTAAACTGTGCTAACCTAACAATTTGATGCTGGGATAATGTGGTCCTGTGGTCTAGGGAGCTGACGTTTTGTACGTCCAGGTTCGAATCCTAGGGCAAGATGATAATGTTTTGTCTTTATGGCGATTGATCTCTCCAAATTGAGGAAGGGCTACGCCTTAGACGCTCACGGAGATCGTTGAACCGCAGAAACCAAAAAAATTAAGAATAAAGGGAGAGGTAAGTTTTTGCTACTCTTCGTGTAATTCTTTGCCGATGAAATGCCCACATGTTTTGTTACAGTCATCTTCAATCGCGTGGAGGGATGCTTTTGAAACAATTAAATTTTAAGCTCAATTGTATTTCTGATATGACAGGAATTTTTTTTTAATTTCCTCTGGTCTGTTTGGGATCCAGCGGGACGATAGCACTTAACCCCATAAGACTGGTATCCCCCTTTAAAGTGGCCAGGATCTTAAATAATTACTTTGTTTTCAGATTTTCGAAGAAACTCATTTTGCAACTGAATTTGGGAATACAATTTTCTGTTGATGCAAATCCAGAGGAAAGAAAGCTAAAACAAAACGGTGTGAGACCTCTCCCGGAAACAGTTTTTTTTTTTAAGTGTGCTTAGATTCTTGACATTGAAAGAACAGACATTCTCAGACTCATTTCCCTTTGATTTTTCATTGAAAGAACCGGCATTGTTTTACATTGAAAGAACATACTTTCTTTCTAAGCAGTAGAAAGCCTGTTCTTTTCTGGAAAAAAAAAACATGTTCAATATTTGCACATGACATGAAAAATTATCTATGTTTTCACTTATGCTATATTTCCGCTGTTCCTTTTCCGTTACGATGTTGTGTGGCGTGTCAACCTTTTATTCTTATTGTAAAATTATCACTCAGATGCACATATGTATGTCTCTCACATAATTATTAATTCTCACACCTCTCTATGACGCAGTTGCTTAAAAATGGCAATACAAATACGCTGAAATAGGTTGACAGATAATTTTGAAACTTTTATGCGAAAGGCAAAATAGTTGGTGCAATGTTTCCAAGAAGTATGCGAGTAAAAATCCCTGGTCAGCCAATGAAATGATTTGGAATAGGATAAAGAGAAATTGTTACAGGTACAACTGATCACATCCATTTGTAAAACCTTGAGCAGATATTCAAACGGTTACAATAGTTCAATCTCAATTAAGGTAAACAAAGAAAAACGAATTTTTGTTTTAAAGATTCCGTTGCCAATTTTGGATAGAAAATTAACAAGGAAGATATTAGCAAAACTGAAGAAAAAGTAGAAGCTGTTCTCTAAAAGCGCTAAGACAACTAATATGCATAAAACTGCACCTTTTTAAATGAACTTCAGCAAATGAAAATGCTTTGTTAAACAAGAAGTTACTTTAGATAAAGTGCTGACACATTTTGGCCTTGAGTTACCAGTGAACTTATTAACCGGGCTCGTGAAACGCCGAACGGTTTCAAAAGACAAATTACCTTGCTTTTCCAGAACTTTAACTGTATCACAAGAAATATGTATAGTCAGGTAGAAAAAGAAGTCCTTTGGTTCAAAGGAATTTATTTAGTACGTGTACTGAAGGAAATTTACACCAATAAAAGTTCCTTTGAAACAAGTGGCAACCGTGTATTATGAAATGGAAAGCGAACATACATTATATTGACAAAAGTCACCAGACACCTAGAAAAGAAAAACATAGCACTTATTGACATACATTAGTACGGTGTCAGTCCATCTTTGGCCTTAATGCATGCACTGACCCTTCGAGACATGCTTTCGACAAAGTTTTGGAACACAGTGATAGGTATGCGCTTCCATTCAGTACATAATGCTGTTGCTTAGTAGTAGGCCTTGGTTCCAAACTTCTAATGCGGCGCTCTAATTCATTCTATAGGTGCTCTATGGAATTAAAATCAGAACTCTGTGCTGGCCAGTCCACACACGATACAGAATTATCATCAAAGCACGCCGTAACAGTCATTGCTTTACGACTCTATGCATTATCCTGCTGGTACCAACAAGGCTCGGTTCCGTAGTATTGACACAGAGTTGGTAGGGCATAATTGTCCAGAATATCGAGGTAGGCGTGCTGGTTAACAGGTTTGTCCACGGTAAGCAATGGGCCGGGACCATACCACGAACCCCCCCCCCCCAGACACACACACACACACGGGTACACTGCCAGCTCCAAGCGTGACCGTAGGAACAGTACACTGTAGTGAATAGCGTTCTCTCGGCTGCCGTCATACCCACACACGGCCAGACTGTCGGATCGTGTATCTGGATTCATCAGTTCATAGGACTCGTTTACATTTATCTATGGTCCACGATAAATGTTCTTTACACCATGCTAAACGACGAGTAGCATTCAGAGTGGAGATGAAATTGTTATGAGCAGCCGCACGACCTCGGTAACCCATGGAATGAAATTATCTGCGAATGGTGCGTGTACATACCGAGGTTCCAGCATTTCTACTCATCCTTACACTGAGGTCTTGTGCTGTACTCCGTCGATTAGCTGTAACGACTCTCCTGAGGCTTTGACGTCCTCTATCACTGATTTTCTTTGGTCTGCCGGTACGTTTTGCTGCTTCAGGCACGCCATGTGTCTTCCACTTATTCAGTACATCCAAAACAGTTGACTTGGGTGTGTTTAAACGCCTTTTGGGTTATCTTATTGACACCTACTAATATAACACCCAACAATATTTCCATTCTCAAAGTCAGTACTCTCCCGCCGCGATATTTTCACTCAACCTCACAGTGCGATATGATCGCGGTCAGATCCAATCTTGTTTTTATACAGTTTGCGGCTGTACCGCGCATCTCAACAACGTAGCGAACCCGTTCATTTGAAGGGGTGTCCTGTGACTTTTGTCAATATAATGTATGTACTGTAGATGTAGTAAAGCATCAAATGCGGTAATTTTTCATTTAAGATATTTTTTTCCGTTAATTTAGTAGCAATAGCAACTGTTACGAGTACATGTTTGTGTGTCTATAACTGTGACCATAGCATGCAGCCATTTACCAAGGTGAGTCAAACGTTCGTCCCGTTTTGAGCTACACAAAATAATGAGTGTCTATTCCTGTGCGAAACGCGCGCCAGCGTCAACTAGGTACCGGGATGGCTTGAAACACTCGAGGCTGATGACGTACATCTGGCACGGAGCCACGTTGCGTTATCAGGTATGCAGAGGATGGAGGTCGATAACCGTGCTGTTTGGATGCTCCTACACCATTATTGAAAAAAAAGGGATTAAACGCGGCAGGAGCAATGATAGAAATTTGTGCATTTGAAGGTGAGGAAACTGGACAGCAGCATTGCACGAAAATGGTTTCGTCGTTTCAATGTTGGGACACAGTCTCGAAGACAAGTCGAGGTCAAGACGTACAACGACCGATACTGACGCCCTGGTTGAAGCTGTGCAAGGGGACCCCGGGACTAGTATACGACTACTGGCAGCAAGGTGAGGTCTTTCCAGTCCATCATCGCTTGGTTTCTTCTCCAGGTGCCATCGAATAGTTCCCCATGAATTGACATTCCAGAAGGTGGCACGTCATGTCACTCTCTGTCACGGATTGCTGTCAAATCCACAGGACGATAAGTTTTGGTGTCATATAGTCACAGGTGATTAAAAGTGAATATTCTTAAGCTATCCTACCACTGGGAACAAGTGATTGAGGTCACTCCAGGAAGCACAGCCAGTGGTGCAAAGAGAGCGGTTCGAGAGGAAAGTCATGTGTATTTGGTGAAATTGTTAGGCAATGTATATTAGGACAAAGTCCTCTATAGTACTGTTACACACGTTGTAGTATATGAGCTCAGAAAAGACAAGTTGACTTCAATGATAATGGAATATTTATATCTGAACTTAAGAATATTTCTACATGTACAGTATATTTACATTTAAGTGTTGAAAGCTCATATAGGTTATATCCAGTGAGACATAAAAATCAGCAATAAAGTATATGGAGCAACACATATTGCGCTCACCTTACTCCGGCTTCAGTCCCTCTGGTTTGCAATCAATTATGCTTCTTGTCCGGTGTCCACTGTTGTACTACGTCATTAAAGGTATTCCACGTTCAAAGTTCAACATAAACACGAACATCAGCACAATTCTTACTCCGGCTTCAGTCCCCTTGGATTGCAATGAATTATGCCTCTCGTCCGGTGTCCACTGTTGTACCACATCATTGAAGGTATTCCACGTTCAAAGTTCAACACAAACACGAATATCAGCACAATTCTAAAAGAAAGGGGTGATGAGTTTAAATAATTTTGAAACTATTGTTAAGACTAGATTACGTCGACGCAGCCAGAATTTCAGCAGTTGAAATATTTCGCTGTTCTATGCCAAGCTATTATGAAGTACCAAGATTAAAAGATTTAAAAAATCAACAAGTCCCTCCTCGCTCGCCCGGACATGTTTCAGGCTACACTGTGCCCATCTTCAGCGTACTTCAACAAGAATATTTGCCAATGATATTCCTACGAAATGTGGATGACATTCTTGTCATCTGGCAATATTCAGAAGATAACTTAATGAAGTTTATTGAAAAATATAACGAATACTACCCAACAATACAGGTTACTGTCGAGAAAGAAAATAATGGACAATTGCCCTTCATTGACATTCTGCTTTGTAAACTTCATGGACGTATTAACTATTCAGTATACAGGAAAGACTCTTACGTGCCAGTAATTATACCAAATGATTCAATCCATCCTAAACATTCATTTATTAGAAGAGCTGTTTCCCATACGTCAAATAGAAGTTTAGAACAATCAGAAAGAAATTGGATCGTAGAAACAGCCACAACATTTGGATATGATAAAAGATATATTTGGAAGATGTATAGAAATTATAAAACCAATATTAACAGACCTAAGAGTGAAAATAACGTTGAGAACATGACACAGTTTTGCGGGCGTTTACCTTATATACCACAGTTAAGCAGCACTTTAAAAAAGGAATGCAATAAAGTGAATATAAGATTCGCCGATATTGTAATCGATAACAACAAATTTCTTATCGCCGATTACAGTAATAACGCAATTATGGATAGAGCAGGTGTATACGGTATACCAACGAAGAATAACGACACCGGTAATATTGATAACATCTACATAGGTAGTACTAAAAGAAGACTAAAAACAAGAATGGAAGAACACAAGAGAAATTGGAAAAAGGGTGAGGAACGAACATCTCTTATTACATATTGCATTAATAATAATTTTATCCCCGTGTGGGAAAATGCAAAAATATATACTACGCATAACACACATAAAAAGATTTTGTATTCTGAGTCCATTGTGATAGAAAAAACCAGAGGATTTAATTGCAATGAACAGGCACCTCTTGAATTGCAGTTTGCCTGGCGATACATAATAACAAAAGAAAAAGAAACTGAAGAAAAGTACAAAAAAACTAAATTTATTGAAAATGTTTCATCCAACAACGATGAATAATGAGATTACATAAAAAGAATCGAGATGGTGCAACAATAGCAAATGTCGTAAATCACATGATTAACCTAAACATGGACACAGGACCAATGAGCGATGAGTCGACTGGTGACAAGGAGGTAAATCAGTACAATAAAAGCATATGGATGTCTCTTACAACCGACCGCTGAATATGGGCACAGTGTAGCCCGAAACATGTCCGGGCGAGCGAGGGGGACTTGTTGACTTTTTAAATCTTTTAATCTTGATACTTCATAATAGCTTGGCATAGAACAGCGAAATGTTTCAACTGCTGAAATTCTGGCTGCGTCGACGTAATCTAGTCTTAACAATAGTCTCAAAATTATTTTAACTCATCATCCCCTTCTTTTAGAATTGTGCCGATATTCGTGTTTGTGTTGAACTTTGAACGTGGAATACCTTCAATGATGTGGTACAACAGTGGACACCGGACGAGAGGCATAATTCATTGCAATCCAAGGGGACTGAAGCCGGAGTAAGAATTGTGCTGATGTTCGTGTTTATGTTGAACTTTGAACGTGGAATACCTTTAATGACGTAGTACAACAGTGGACACCGGACAAGAAGCATAATTGATTGCAAACCAGAGGGACTGAAGCCGGAGTAAAGTGAGCGCAACATGTGTTGCTCCATATACTTCATTGCTGATTTTTATGTCTCACTGGATATAACCTATATGAGCTTTCAACACTTAAATGTAAATATACTGTACATGTAGAAATATTCTTAAGTTCAGATATAAATATTCCATTATCATTGAAGTCAACTTGTCTTTTCTGAGCTCATATACTACAACGTGTGTAACAGTACTATAGAGTACTTTGTCCTAATATACATTGCCTATCCCCCTACGTATTTTATTGTTCAAATATATGTATGTATATACTGAACTTCTACTGAAATTGTTAGGGTCCTGTGCACTGGGAACTCATGCCAGGTGGTCAGGCTGTGGACGGGAACTTCTATGTCGGACAAGTGCAGTGGGTCAATGATGATCTGCGCTAACGTTACCCAGAGCTCATCAGTAGGAAGCGGGTGGTGTTGCAAGCTGACAGTTCCTCAAATCACACTTCCAGAGTGGTCTGCCAAAAACTACAGGAATATGAAGGGAATTGAGATCCTTTTCTATCCTCCATACAGTTCGGATTCACCCCATCCGTCTACACTTAAAAATTTTGTGGTAGGTTGCATCAAAAAGAAGTACTACACTAGCTACACCACTTTCTGAGAAAACGTACGCCATTGTGTGGTGCAAACAAAACCCAACGACATGGTGAAACTTTGCACCACATTATGGTGCATGGTTGCACCATGCTGTTGGTTTTGTTTGAGCCATGTTGCTGGTTTTGTTTGCACTATACAATAGTGTATCTTTTCGTAGAAAGTGGTGCAGCTGGTGTAGTACCACTTTTTGGTACAACCTACCACCAATTTTTTTGTAGTTACGATGCTATTCTTTTTACATCTTTTCATAATTTTTTACAACTGAGTTTCTGTGCTATATTTATAAATTGTAACATTTCTTTTTACGCAATTAATTTACGGGAAAGAAATTTCGTTTTCCATTTTTTTTTTTACACATCCGGACAGATATTTTAATCGGCATTGCTTATGTTAGCACATGGTCGCAATATCAAGATTAATACCAAGGGCCAAGTAATGATGCAATCTGGGCATGTTACTTCACGTTTGAAACTATTTCTATGTGGACAACAACTTCCGAAAATATGGAGCTGGAAGGAGATTAAATTTTCATTTGGTGCTTACACGTCAGTTTGATACAACGTTTACAACACGAACTTCTGTTGACAAGCAATTTTCGCACACACAATTCAAATTCCTATAACTTTTATTCGACTGAACTGTTTCTAACCATATATTATTAAAATCGATCTTTGTGAGCTCTAAAATTTGCGTTCAGAACTTTGCTAACAAACAAAAGTGCTATTTGGTTACTCTGTATAATACCTAACATTGTAACAGTGGAAACTCCAGTAATCTGTTGAAGCACTACACACGTATATAATTTCATTAAAGAATTATAAGGTTATAGGAATTACTCCTATAGAGCGTAATGACTGACCTGTAAAGTAAAAGTACTATTTAAAAACATCTTTAAAATATATGCGTTTTCCTACAAAACATTTCCAACTACAACAATCTCATTTCGGCTAAAAAAGTGCCGAGATGTTTTTACTGCATTCACTAAGTCCAGTTTTTCATCAACAGTTCGGCAGTTTTCAAATGAAAAAATAAAAGATAAAAAGGCAATTCAACTTGATATAATGAATAGTTATGTTGCAGTTATTCAATAAACCATTAGAATATCCGATAACGGAGAGGATATCGAATGCTGGCATGCCATGCAATAAAGTAAGAGACAGCGAAAACACAACCGCACACAATATTTCCGATCTCAGACTTTTCACCCCTAAGAATGAGAAGAGGAGTAGCTAGCGTATAGTGGCTCACACCCCTGACCATGCTCCGCCCATAGCCGACTACTTCATCAAGAAAATCCTGTTCCCACGCTATTACATTACACAGCTTAGCATGAAGACAAAACTAAACTTGCAACGTTATATTTGGTCCTACCTTTATGAAATTTAATTAACACTTCTGTATTATCGAAATGATCTCTTGTCCTACGTAAAATTCTATAGCACAACAATACCGACACGTCTTCTTGTCCACTGCTTCGATCACGAAGACACGTGGTAGGTTTTCTTCAGCTGCACTGAAATATCGAATGCTGAAAAGCGGGGCAATGTTGCACCACTTTCGCTGTAGTTTGTATTTTGCACGAAAAAATGGTGCAAGTCAGTTGATTTCAAGCATCACTTTACAGTGCAAGTGCCAAAATCACACCACATCATGCTGTAAGTGCCTGAAATTGCACTATAATGTTAGGCAACGTCCAAACCAACATTTTTAACAGTGTACCACCAGTTTCGCTCCATGGCCAATTTCTTACAAGGACAGACTTCGCTTTATCTAGCACAAGAGCTTCTGTCCTCCAAACCTGCTGAGTGGTGCCGTCGTGGGATCATGTCTGTGGTCAGGCGCGGACTGGGACGCCGGATACCAAGAGAATTCCCGGTGGACCGCCGTATTCTGGACCAGTAGGCCTCATGCTAACTCGAAAAGAAAAAAAAAACTATACACATATAAGCACTACCATTTTCACGGTTTCAGAAAACACAGTTGCCTTTGTCACGATTCTTTTTATTTTGGAACTCTGCGCGGGAGGGACGAGATTTGGCACTGTGCGCGCAGGTCTGATTTTGGCACTGTGCGCGCAGGCCCAATTTTGGTACACTGCACGCGCAGGTCTGATTTCGGCCTCCCGCGCGCGCAGTTCGCATTTTATGATGTACAGTGCAATTCTGAGGTTCGAAATCGGACGAAAATTCAAACAGTCCAGTTTGAGGTTCTTTCACTTACACCTTTCATCCTAGAATTCTCATCATCTGATTTTAATAAATTCGGTTTCCTCAAAGAATTATGTAGTCGTCGGTTTGGTAGTTATTAGAAAGTGTAAAGCTGGTCATAAATGACATGCATTCGAAAACCTCCTCCGATGGGATGGAGAGACTTGTGCACAGTTACGAAACGTGTGGACTGCGGAACCGTAGAGAAACAACATAGAAAAATGTTGCTGTAATGAACGTGAAAGTTTTCCTTTACCTACTCAAGTCTATCCAGATATCCCGGGCCGCCTTTTAAACGATCATTATTATGTGTATTCTTTGTTTTCTATTGTGTAGTCCACCATTTTATCTTTCTTCGATTTCATAACCCAGAGTGGGAGACACACACACACACACACACAAAAAAAAACCCTCCACAAAACTATGTAGCAAATGTTCTGTTGAGACAAACATTGTTTTTTACTGGGTTCCCCTTTCTCGACTTTTAAATTTAAACCCCGTCCCTTTGGGCTGATATCCTCTACTTCATTTCGCTTTTGCCAATTGCAGTTGAATAAATCATACAATATAATCAAATGTGCTATCAATAGTCTGCTATAGAAACTCTAAATTCGTTGCGTATGTTAATGCATTGAGGTTCCCCTACGGTAAAATTTTTGAGTTGATGCTTTTTATGTGTACACGTTTGAACTGAGTTCGGGCTCAATTTTCGAAGCCCAAGCCCGTGGTATATGAGCTCGAGCCCACCCAAGCCCGAAAAGTGGCTAACCTGTTCAACCACTAATAAAAAACATCTTTATCTTTTCCACGCTTCCACTCTCTCCTCCTCCTGCAATTAACCAGTGTATTTCTCAAATGGGGAAGGGACCTCTTTCTATTTTTACAGTGTAACTGTGCGATTTTCTTTGAACTTTCGTTTTCACCTGAAGTGCTTCGGGCGGCCGGGCTTCCAAAATGATCGGGCGGTGCTGCAATTGTATGCCGCTCAAATAATGCTGATATTATCGCGCCATAATGCGCTTCAATATATGTTGCTAAATAGAAATAGCAGGGAGCTTCTACGTGAAGATAGGTGGTAAATTATCGTCGGCATGCTATCTATCAACTATCCAATATTTATAGTTCTTAAAAAAGCTTGTTTTTCTCTGCAGAAACACACTAATGCGCGGCCTATGGCATTTTCTATCCAAGCCCAGAATAAATAGCCATCTTGAATGTCCGCTCCCCAACTAGAACCAGCTGCTGAAGAATTCCCTTTATCAACTATAAAGTGTCTCATTTGCTAAATCATAAAAAATCAGAT
Organism: Macrothele yani; assembly: GCA_039090855.1. NCBI lineage: Eukaryota > Metazoa > Arthropoda > Arachnida > Araneae > Macrothelidae > Macrothele > Macrothele yani. The sequence goes on from CM077023.1 coordinate 138,334,025, forward strand.
TTATATATCAAAAATTTCTCTCGCTCTTCCTCTTTTTAAAAGCCCGAGCCCGCCCGAACTGCAGTATATATTCTACAGACCGAGCCCGATTCGGGCCCGGGCTCTACTTCGGGCTTTCGGGCTCACCCCATCTCAGCTCTGGTACACGCTTTCTTCTCTCTCTCTCTCTCTCTCTCTCTCTCTCCCCCCCTCTCTTTCCTTTGACGACATCTGATTACTGTTTTTTGATATTACAGTTATACGGATTCTTCAACAGCAGTTCTGGAAGGTCTGTTTCAGCAACAGAAAAATTAATTTTTTTATTTTAAACTAATTGAATAAAAATTAATTTTCGCATTCTTTAATTTCTCTCACTTTATAATTTTGCACTGAAATTCTTTCAGTATGACATACCTATCGTTATTTTATTAATGATAGATAAGTCCTAAAAAGAAATTAATTTGTGGCACATTCGAATTTCGGTTCTTACCGAAAGCAAACAAAGTATTACCAATTCTGAATTCAGCTGTCGCAATAACGTTCATAGGAATGGAAACAAGTTTTGGACAGTCTCTCTCAGGGAAAATACCTTGTCTATTTCTTCTCAGTAATGTACATAACTTTGTTCTTACATTAAATTGTACTAGGGATCTGCTGTGTGCAGGAAAATGGGCAAAATTTTGTTAACTATTGCATCAGTACAAAAAACTGCAGTGATTCGTAAACTTGTGTTGAAAAGATGTTTAAACAGCAAACAGTGATGCTGATGTAAGTTTTTTTTTTTTTTTGGAAGGGGTACCATGATAATATTTTCCCCTCAAAGTGGGCCGCACAAATGAGCTTCCAGGGCCGTTTATGGATCGCCAGTCCCAGTCCGCCACTGTCTCTGGTGGAACGTTGGCAAAGGACTATAGAAAACAGCAGCCTGTAACTTGCATAATGAGGTGAGCGTGTATGGCTTTCATACATCGTAAAACATTTTAGCTGCAAACGGGTGAACTTTTGACTAATCCTGGTTCTACCATTACATCTTTAGAGATCTTCAGCTTCAACAGAATATCCTAACCTGGAAAGTATTTGTATTCACAGATTTTTTCAGAAGTGAAATGCTGACCCAATTTTTCTGAAAAGTAGAAAGAAAACGTTCTCATGTTGAACTCACAGGTACGAAAGCTAAAAGCTGTTCATACAGTTATGAGTAATTAATTCTATATCTTGATTTTTTGGAAGGAAGATAAATTTCCATTCCAATTAGTATGGGAAGGTAGTCGCCAGTGCAGATGTACTGGTGATAGCTCAGCTGCCTTAAAAAAGCAACAGAGGGCGCTGAGGTCTCGTGATTGAGAAATTGCTCGAACGTCGCATGGCGTTCGTACTCTCAGTAACCTCAATGATACTTCGTAAGCACAGCTGCATGGCGTTCTTAAATTGCCGTGTGCTTGACATCTGCCGCAACATTTGGTTATCGCGAAAATAATATTCTCAGAAACACCTATCGCCAAAAACTAATCCTACTGAGTCAATCTCCGAAACATGCATGTTCAGAACTTCTGAGTTCGAAACATCTCAGCTGAATCTCATCTCATCATCGTAACCAGAGCATCTAAAGTTGGGGGAAAAAAATAAGAATTAAACAATACACAGAAAAGAAACCGATTTTATTTTAATGTTTTGTTAAATGTTTACTGCTTGTTTCTCACTTTAGCGAAATCTCGATACAACGCGCATTCAAACAGCGTATTTTTCAAGTGTTTTAAAGCGACATTCTTCAACGCTTAATTGTTCTCAATAATTCGTATACGTTTCAGAGATCCCAGTCAATTTTTGTCCCTTACAGGAATACTTTCGACAGTAAATACGTAATCACTTTATTCTAATTCGTTTGACTGACACCAAACCTTTATTTATTTTTTTCACTGGAACATTTGTAGAAATTTTGCCAAAATCCTAAAACCAGAACCTAACGAACTGGAAAACTGTAGACTCGAGGCTCAGTTATATCTGTTTTTTTTTAAACACACTCTCACAAATACAATAAATATCAAACCTTGTTGAGCATCTCATCCTATGTGACGTATACCCTAATTTAGCCTTCCCTTTGAGTTCCTGTATTTTTATGAAAATTTGGTTTATTCTCGGTAAACGTTTATCTTAAAGCCACATTTTCTCTCTTGACGAATTTGAGTTTGGCAACTGATGACAGGTCATAGGGCAACGACAATACTCAAGCTAGAGAAAAAAGCTGCTGTTGGAATGTTTTCATATGCAATGTTTTGCACGATACACTCTGCTCTTCAACACATGTTATTCGATACTGCGCAGTTTTTTTTTTTTTTTTTGGTTTTTTCTTTAGTTCTAAATGTTATCACACTCAACGTTTTGCTATTACGATTGCTGAAAAACGAGCTCAGAGTTGTAGACTTAGAGAGTATAGAGGATTGTGCTACTTGGAGATCGTTGATTGAGTGAAGTGTCTGAAAAGGAGCATATTACTTGACTAGAGTCTGTCTTATGATTCTTCCTGGATGTTATTCTTTTTGTAGTGCCTAATTAGCTATTTCATATACACTGCTGGCCACCCAAAATGCAACACCAAGAAAGACACGAGATAGCAAAGCCAGATTTACTGGACACATAACAGATACAAAGATGAAACGATTGAGCTTATAGACCCGTGCGACTTGCGGAACACGCAGACATCAATTGTTCCTGTGGCCCCCATGGCTGGCAATAACAGCCGCTACACGCCGTGGCATCGAACGAAAGAGGCTTTGGATGAGGGCTTGGGGTACGTCGGTCCAGGCTGCTTCCGCACGTTGCCACAGTTCATCAGGCGTAGCCGCGGGTGGTGCTTGCCGGGCCACTCGGTTGCCGATCAGCGACCAGACGTGTTCGATGGGCGACATATCGCGAGAACAGGAGGGCCACAGCAGCAGTGGCACCTGGTGGGCAGTGAAGAATTGTTGCACGATGCGTGCCACGTGCGGGCGCGCATTGTCCTGTTGAAACGTGGCCGCTGGCAGGTCCTGCAGGTAAGGAGGACTACAGGCTCCAAATAGTCGGAGATGTAGCGGTGGCTGTTGAGTGTACCGGCGATGCATACCAGAGGGGTGCGGGTGTCATATCCAATTACGCCCCAAACCATAACGCCAGGCGACGGACTGGTATGGCGATGCATAATGCAGGCGTCATACAGTCTTTCTCCGCGGTGCCTCCACACGCGGATCCGACCATCGTGGTGTTGCAGGCAGAAGCGGGATTCGTCGGAGAAGACAATGTCGTGCCATTACGTAGTCCAGGTGCGGCGTTCAACGGTCCACTGTCGCCGCACTCGCCGGTGGTGTAACGTCAATGGTAATCGGAGAAATGGGCGCCATGCGACAAGTCCTCGCTCCTGCAGACGACGTCGAACGGTACATGCTGACACAGGTTGTTGCGCAACACACCCTAATTCCCACGCTAACGTTCGTGATGTGGCGGTGTGAGCCGTCAATGCCCGCCGCACAGCATGCCATTCCTCTCGTAAAGGTGGTGTGCCGCGGCTGCGGCAATCGCTCACGTCGGTCCGTCCGTCCCTTCTGCACCCACCGAATCCATACTCACCTCACTGTGGCTGGATGTCGTCCCACACGGGCGCCGATGTCTCGGTACGATAAACCGCTGTCGCGATAAGCCACTATTCGTCCTCTGTCGAACTCCGAAACGTGCTGGAATGACTGCCGTATTCTGCGACGAGGCATCAGGAAGCTTCCCACACACAGGTCCGGCAGCACAATACACTTCCACTACTTACACCCCGCCTTCTGTGCACCCTTCTTATAGTGCTTCTCGGTGGCTTGCCGGGCGCACATGATTTTCATATGCCCTTCAATGCTAATCGTTTGCATGTCTTCTTGCGGGCGATGCATGCTGCGAATTTCAGGCCAATCGGATGCTTCCTTCTTGGTGTTGCATTTTGGGTGGTCAGCAGTGTATAATTAAAACTTTCAGCTGCTCGAAGATTGAAGCTATCAAGATGCAACGAGCTCTAAGTCACAAAGCTAAGGTATTGAATAAGCCGTGAGATTACAGTTAAGCTGGTTACTGAATTTAGCTTAAATATAATTAGCTCAGAGTTTAGTGTTTTACATGAAAACAAACTTATCAAGATAATAGTTGCTACTACAAACATTCATAATTTAACTATTATTCTACACCTCTTGCAAATGACTAAGAATTCCTGTCTCCGCTGCTGTGTTGATAAAGTGGTCCGAGAAGCGTGATTATGATAACTCACGCGAGGTATTCGGATATTTAAATGTAAAACTGTTAAATGTGCCCACATTAGTTCTGCTGTTCTTGTGATATCTACATTTTGTCTAATGTATGCCTTCTTATGCAAATAATTACTTTATGTAATTTCATTTTCAGGAAGTTCCAATAGGCGGCCCTAGAAGACGAAGTGTTCTGATAGACCAATGGGAGCAAAGGATTCAGAAAGCTGACATCAAAGTGTAAAGTTAGAAGTGCTTTCTGTGAATTCAAGTTTTGAAGAAGTGAAACGGCGGGAAAAGACAATTGTAACGTCTATTGCTCTGTGCTGTCAGATTCCCGAGAAGTGAATGCGCAGAAAGCATTTCAGCAGTAGCCTTAAAAAGTGGCATGATGTTTCACTATGGACAACGCCAATCTTCAGAAAGGTTTCGAACAAAGTTGTATCCTGATTGTTAAATGTGTGAGATTTAGTGTGTCCAGGCGATGCTACTGAAAAGAAAATTTGGATATCGGGTCAGTTAACGACAAACCTAATGCTATTTCGTTTCGCGCAACACCATTGTGTATTTGTGTTTGCATAGAACCTTGTGCCATTTCGAACGACCAACACATCAGCTGCATATTTTCCTGCTTTAGGAGACAGAACGATTTGTTTTTGTTTTTCCTGTCCAGCGCTTTTAATGAATTGGTTATTGTGTGATTTCAGTTTAAATACTACTTTTATTATGATTATAAAAACCACTTTTCACTTATGGAAATTTAAGTGAATCCTTGCAAGAATAAAATAGAACTGTTTTGATGACATCAAATTACAGCTTATTTTATACAAATAGATTCCTGAATGTGTATCAAAAAGCTGATCAAGACAAAATAATTACTTTCTGTTCCAGCTTTGATTTTATGTTACTTCTGCCGTGTTTGTTATATCTGATACTTTTTGAAATACTAATTTTTACTGTATGTTTTAACTAAGCATATATAACTCCCATTCCGGTCCATTCTGTATGCATTGTTCTCCTATGTAACTGTCTATTAATTACTTTATGGCATGACCTGGACACTATTTGTGTCAAATACTCACTGTTTTTGAAAGAGAGCCTGGAGCATTTATAGTCAGCAACTGTTTCTAGTGCATTGTTGTTACACGAAGGTTGTGTACTTATATATGTATGGTATGTTTGTGAATAACTCCTGTTTTTTTTAAGCAAAAAAACTGCATATAGTTTCCAAAAATGTTCAGCTGATCACCCTACATAAGCTTTCTATAAGTTGTTCATTTTGTACCTACCTGTTTGCAAGATTGATGCAAAAATAACTTGAAACGAATGCGAACATGCAAATCCTTTATTGGGAGTGGCAGCTTTGTGTGTCAACTGACCATTATTAACTACTTCGAGATAATGTTACGATGTGCATTAAACGTAGTAACAGAGCAATACGTAGACTAGTGCTTGGAAAATGCCAATTTTGAAAAAAAAAAAAAGTTCTATGAAAATATAACTGCATAACAGCAGTTGAGCTGATTAACCAAGCCACTTAGCAATCCGTTTTTTTATGGTCGATGATTTCCTGTACCACATGCAAAAATATTTCATTTACTGAATAAATGCTTTTATTTAAGACGCTGTAAAATGCAGCTCACTTTAATAGCGGAAGATCTCCGATATATCCGCAGAATCATTTATATTTCGAATATCAGTATGTAATCAACTGAGTAAATATCGGTGCGGTTCAGGTTCCATTGGAAATATTTTTCCGTATCTGAGACTAGGGATTGCGTGTGCTTTGATTATAATTTCTGCCACTTTAATGAAATGCATTATTACCGGATTGACGCCGAATCAGCTGACTGTTTACTTGACCTATTATTCAAAACGACATTATATAAATTTTGAATATGTATTTTTATATGCCATATTTTCAATATAAATATATAAGCGAATCGTATGTTATTGTATAAAAATGAATGGTACTATTGCATTTTATTTCCTATTTTAATGCAGTTTGTTCTCTTAAGATTTCCTGTGTCCGGAAGAAGAAAATCTTTGAATGATGCTATTTGAAAGATGTGGTACGACATCTAAACCACTGCATTTTGTTTAACATTTATTTTTATTTTCTTCTGTTCAGAGGAATGAAGACTTTTTGTCATTTACAATTGAATGACCGAACTGACGCCGTTGAAAATTATCGTACGGCATTAAGCTACTGTATTTTGTTTAACTCTTAGAATGTAAAGTTGTAGATTTACTTTCAGTGTGATGTACTTAAATATTTCTTCAACATTTAATATTTTTTGTATACTGGCTGTGTTTCTAGTGTGTTCTCTAAGGTTTTTTCGTTCTGATTCACGAATTAAATTATACAGGCCCATTCTTCGTGTTCGGTATAACGTACACGCAGTATTACGCACTGCCTTTAATTTAAAAAAATCCTGTGATTTGTATGTTTCTTTTACATGCATTTGATGATGTTTTTAAAAACCATTATCCACAATTTCTCATCGATACGATATTGAAATATTTCCTGTGAAGCTTTGTGCATTTCTGTAGAAGAGACACTGAATTTTAATTTGTGAAATATATGATTTCTTTAATAATCAATTTGATCAAAAAAATAAGACACATACTTAAATTGTTTTAAAGCCGCCTTGACGTGCATGTAAAAAAGAAAAACAGGGTATAAATCATACGAAGTGGAGGGGTGTGACAAGAAGAGCTGTACTGTCGCGTTCGGAGGCAAGGGTTAGGGAAATCGCATTCCTCCATTGGGTTTTTCAAATCAATGGTAGTTAAAGGGATTTCAACCCACATGCGATACGCCGAAGGCATGTTTAATCCTCTCAACATCCTCCGAAGAACTCTCCCACAAGACGGTTCAGGTACACCGCTGCTGCCTTAGAGAAAAGCCCGATAATTCATAAAAAGTCCACATATAAGATATAAATATGTGTACTGCCTTATGAAGCAGCATTAGTGTTGGATGTTTTGAAAGATTAGAGAAAAAGCACTTAGTTTTGAATACTGCATCTTTATATGGAGTACAAAGTAAGATTTTAAAGGGTATGGCTTTGAAGTCAAACACTAATCGGCTGGCCGAATTATTTTTGATACCATTAAAATAAAGTAAATATGTTATATGTGTAAAGCAATTTTTTTTATCTGCTATGTAATCAGAATGGAAAAATGAGCGATATAAGAATTTAAAATGTAATTATTCTGATATAAATTGTAAGATACTTCTGAAATCATTTGTTATGCGTCATATACAGAAAAAGAATGTTGAAGCACACGTGTGTAAATAGCCTTCTATCCATTTTGCTTATTTTTTTTAATATTTAATATGCTTTTTGTGTGTGACACCATGTCAGATTGTCTAACACTTCTATAAGAGGCAAAGCATGTATGGCATTGATACATTTTACGTTAAATATTTATGCAAAAATTAAAACACTATTATTGTTCTTTAAAATTTACACCTATTTAATTAAATTTTGCGAGTATATGAAAACGAGTTTTTAACACTCACCTTGTGTTGTACGAATGAATTATTTTTTGTTTGAACTCTATCCTTGCATTACTTTTGTTAACACTGCTGCTATGTTATTGTTACTCAGAGCGTGTGTTTGCAAATTTCCGTTTTAAATAAAGAATTGTGCCGGGAAATATCAAAGTTCTTTGTTCAATGACTGGAAGCAGGGTCAGCTAACCTGGCGAAATATTTTAAAGGTATTGCATGTGCTTCGCCTCTTTCTGTGGAAATGGGTTAAATGTCAAGCCCATAGTTAGAATACATTAGTTCGGGCTTACCTTAAATAACTGTTATTCTATTTTTGTACCAGCATAAAATACGTTGTTGCTGTTTCTTGAACAAAATAAAGTGTTTTGAAAAAAAACAAGTCACATTATTGCCGTGTATAACATAAGTTTCATCACATCAAGTATTTCGTAATCGTATGATGGAGAGTAAGACGGAAAATTATCATTGTTACAATGCGAGAGAACAGATACAAATCAAACAAAAAGTTGTTTTTTTTTTTTATTGAAGGTTTAACGACCACCGTGAGCAACTCAATGGGCTATAAGCAGTCGCCCGTCCCTAATTTAGGGTCACTGGTTCCAGGGAAGGGAGAGAGCCAGTGCCGTAACACAAACACAACATCCATGCCTCACGGAATTCGAACCCGGACCCCGTTCGGACGAATGATCAGAGGCCATCGCTTAGACCACTGCGCCACCGGGGCCGCTACAAAAAGTTCTGTTTTGTCACAACAGAGATACAATCTTACGGTGGAGAAAAATCAAACAGATACAAATATTTCCCTACAATAACACTCATGGACACAAAAATTGCAACACTCATAACGGATGAGCTTTTTGTTTGTTTGTTTGTTTCGGGGTTTAGTGACCACCACGAGCAACTCTAGGAGCTATAAAGTCTCCAGATGAACTTTCAGACTTTAGTTAGTACAGTAAAACCTCCACAAACGGACACCTCTGAACAACGGTAACCTCCCAGCAACGGCAAGTTTCGGTTGGTACAGAACAGCTGCCTTAACATTGACAATGACCTCCGAACAACGGAACCTCTTAACAGCGGACACCCTTATATAACAGTCCCGAACGAGATGTAACGGACATATCTCTCGGTATTTTACGCAGTTTCTTCGATATTTCGACAAAAGGAGCGAGAGAGGTACAAAGAATATTGCTAAGGGAACTATGCCTCGGGCATGATGGGTTGGATTACGGTGGATAGGATACAACGGTGTGCACGAATGAAAATAAAGGAGTTAGGTTAGACCCTACGTGAGGCGAGCTCCAGCTTTCGTGCATGATTTAGTCGCACCCCGGGGGCTAAAGGGTTAGTTGCGGGTGCCTAGAATATTGCTCGTTGGCGTGGGTGTTTTTTAGTTTGGTCACTATGGGCTCTGTTTCTGTTTTCCAGAGTGGGACCTGCTGATTGTATTGTTACACTCTACTGCCTAACATTTTTTTCTCTTCATTTTCATATAGCGTACCATAACCCTAGTAGCCTAATTTGCTATTTCTGAGGATTGTTTAACATCAAACGTCAGACACTGTTTTCCTAAAATCATCTACACCATGATTTATTTATTTATTTAAATATTTTACTGAGTTTTATCAAGCATTTGGAGAAATCACTCTCTATGCGCATAAGTTTCCTACACTTATTTTGCTTTTGTACAAACGCACAGGACTAGTAATGCTATCTTAGGCCTAATCTCCGAACAACGGGCACCTCTTAACCGGTCCGAGCAATGATCGTTAGTCGGAGGTTTCACTGTATCGTGAATAGCGTATGCATCCACTCCTATATATACAATACATGATATAAACAAAATCCCCATGATGTTACTAATATCTGTTGCGTACTTCGTGACATGATGTAGATAACGTACTACTGAGGTAGCGCATGTGTCAAATCGGCAGTGAAGCAGGGATAAGCTGGCCGGCGTAGTTCAATTGGAAGAACAGAACAGCCGCTCCGGAGTAGTAGGGTGTGGTTCGAATCCCATCACCGGCATCGAAAAGTCCGATTGTCGCCCGAACGAAAATGAATCTCTTGACTGTTACGTTTGAAACACTTGGGTGATGTTTTGATGTTTCTTCCAAAAAATGCACGTACTTGATAAAAAAATTAATTCTTCTGGGATGAGGTGATCCTTCGAGCATAGTTGTCGGCTGACCCAACCCGCGATTTCGTGCCCCCGCCTTTCTCAAGGGGGAAGGTGATGATGCAACATTCTACGTGACATGACGTACAACTGAGGTTACGCATGAGTCAAATAGACAATGAAGGAGCGAAAAGCTTGCCGGCATAGTTCAACTGGGTGAACAACCACTTCGCAGAAGGAAGACATGGGTTCGAATTCACCACTAGAATAAAAAGATTAAATATCTTAGATATAGGTGGCACTGTTACCAATGACACCTATTTAAAGTATCACAATTATGTTATTATAGATGGGGAGAGGCACAACTGGCCTAGTGGCAATCTTTGATCCCTAACTTACAAAAATTCAAAATTCCCTCTCGAAAATGGAATTATCCTATGGAAGACCTGTTTTACTTCACTTCCTCTATACAACTTCATGATATGGGCCATATGTGCTGAATTTCATTACAGAAGAATCGCAATCGTTGCAAAACATTATGCTGCGCTAACTGGAAGCTGCCCATCCCCGAGGGACAAATGAAAATGTTCTTTAAGAAATTTGAGCTCCCATATTAAAGAAATCGTAGCTGTCTGTGGTGAAAAATTCCACGAAAAAATGGAAAACCACCCAAATTCCCACCAGCGAAAAATTACTAGTTACAATATCAAAATTAAACAAAAATACCGACGACCGAAACTCATACTGGGTGCTCCGGTGGCGCAGTGGTCTACCTCGCTGTATACATGTTGTCATTTCATTTTTTTTTCTGTTTGGCGCTGTAAATCCAGGCCTTATGTACTTGCTTAATTTGTTCAATAAAGTGAAAGCAGTGGTATAAAGTGAAAGCAGTGGTCTAAGCGATGGCTTCTGATCATGTATCCGAGATGGGTCCTGGTTCGAATCCCGTGTGGCATGGATGTTGTGTTTGTCTTACAGCGTTGGCTCTCTCCCTTCCCTGGAACCAGTGGCCCTAAATTTGGGACGGGCGACCGCTTATAGCCCACTAAGTTGCTCACGGTGGTCGTTAAACCTCCACTCAAAAAAGAACAAAAAATCTCATACTGAGAAAGCGTCCCTGCCCCGTCTTCCCTCGGAGAAAAAGCTACTAAACGAAACTCTATGAAACCAGGAAAGTCCGCCAAAAATGATTTAAGTCTAGCTTGAGTTATTCATTCCGCCTCGCTTCCTTATTATTTAAACTCCAAAACGCGAGAGAGAGAGAAGGGCCGCATTTAGGGCATGGCTCTTGCTGAATCATCCCCAATTTTCCTATGGTCTTCCCTCTGCTCCTCGAATTGCATATCCGATAATAATGAAAACAAAATTATTCACACAGTTCGAAAATTATTCGAAATTCACTGAAGATTTTACTTCATGCTGTATTTCTCGTGCCATTACCGAAGTTAAGCAGAAATCATTTAGGCAGTATATGAGAGGGTCTCACGCCCACCCGCATCCCTTCCTAATCTTAGGGAAAACAACCATATTTTACGGCTATCCCTCAATAAAAATTATTTAATTCCAGAAATGCATTGCCTCCCGTTAGGGCAAAAGGACCCTTTTTACGAACGGTCCAAAATATTCTCTGTCACCATTCCTAGCCTACGAACCAGGAATGGCAAATAACACTTCGTTCGAAAGAATTACCAATGGATTTTTTGTTGTTATTGTTGTTTGAGGGTTTAAACTACCACCGTAAGCAACTTATAACGAAGTAAATTTCTCCGTCATTTTTATCCGCGCCAGGATTCGAACCCGGGTCCACTCATTCCGGAATAAGTTGCTCTACCAATTGAGCTACGCGGACTTTTATTCTGATTCCTATCTGCCTTTATGTCGTGTGCGTCCTTCTGGCAGGTACGTCACATCTCCTGGTACGTTACATCATCTCCCTCGTGTGCGTCCTTCTGGCAGGTACGTCACATCTCCTGGTACGTTACATCATCTCCCCCTTATTTATTTATTTATTTATTTTTTTTTTGAAGTGCTGGAGAAGGGATTCTCTTATTTTTCCTATCTCGCGGTGTGGAAATAACATCACACCATTGCGCGATTTTGAACGGTCGGGTCATCCGGATAGTTCGGGCGCCATTATAACGAAGTACGCTTTTGCTACTGAATTAATTATCGTGAATATAGCTTTCACTAATATTATAATGAATTCAATGCTTGTACTAAGCTTCTAATAGTGAATTCAAATGGTTGTTGTTACTAGTTAATTAAGATCATGAATAAAGTCTCCTGCTAGTAGTGTAGTAATAATAATGAACAAACTTATAACTGGTAGTAATGTTGTAGTAGTAATTAAGATGAATAAAGCCTTAATGCTGGTTGTTACTAATAACACTAAATGAAATAAACCTAACAGCCAGACAGAGGTCTGACAGTACTATGAACTGAGAAAGACGTACTTACGTAAAACCTTTTATTATGAACTTCTACTGGTATCATCACACACAGCTACTCAAATAACACGTAGCTCCTTGCACATGAACAAACGCTCTCCGTATACAACAAACAAACGCTCTCTCCGTACAACAACAAACGCTCTCCTTAAGTATCGTTGAACGCGCCTATTTATACTGGCTACCACCACGTCATGACTTACACTCATTGCCAGATCTCACTCAGCGGGAGAAATAACATCTCGTTCAGTAAGAAGATAATTTACATAGTAAAATAAAATAACCAGAGACAGTAAAATCAAAAGGAAAGTAAATCGAGAGTATACGTTACAAACTCGATGTGCTATAAGTAGTAGCTGGTCTCTATTTTAGATCCACTGGTTCTAGGTAAGGGAGAGAGCCAGTGTCGTAACACATACACAATATCCATGCCTCACCGGAATTTGAACCTGAACCCATCTTGGAAGAATGGTCAGAAAACAGCGCCTAGATCATTGCGGCACCGGCCAGCCAATGACCCTTCTGCCTGCTTCGTCCTCTGTCTTCATCTTTGCGTCATTCTGATCTCTGTCCTTTCTTCCATCCTGGCTTTGTGTTGTGCTCAATGTAAAAGTAGCTATACTTCAACAACGCTCATATCTTCACAACTGTTGCTTTAAAATTTTCCAATCACGGTGCCCTATTCCGCATCTCAGTATTACTATCCATCTGGTTTTGTAACCGAATGCGAATGAGCTCCTAAACCTTCAGTTAGATACGATTCTATTTCTGGCGCCGTGACTAAGACGCTGAGCTGTGGAACACAAGCCCCTCTGCCCGATCCTGGATGTCGCTGAACAGCCGCCGTGATTCGGAGGCCACCCTAAACAGCTTTATAAACAAATCACATGTCCCGTTGCTCTAAGGCTCTCGTGCTTGGCCATCAAAACTTTCCAATCAAGGTCCCCTAACCTTCATCCCTTTTTGTTAATACTTCCGTTTCCCTTGCGACATAAAGTGTCGGAGATTAAAGAATCAGAACTAAACTTACCCAGGAAAAAAAGTCCGACTGGAAAAGTTTTTTTTTTTTTTGCCTGCTATAATGTCAACTGACGTTTAGCTGTATGCCAGTGCACTGTAGATAATCCAAGACAAAGCAGGAGGTTGAGATATCAATAATTGTTGCCATCTGCTGAGCCGTGCAGTTGGAATGCGTAAGACGTGTTGATCAACACATCGAACAGCTATCCAGATCAAACGTACTATAGCCGGGTGTCGCAGTGGTCTAAGCGATGGTCTCTGATCCTTCGCCCGAAAGGGGTCCGGGTTCGAATCCCGTAAGTCATGGATGTTGTATTTGTCTTACGGCACTGGCTCTCTCCCTTCCCTGGAGTCAGTGGCCCTAAATTAGGGACGGGCAACTGCTTATAGCCCATTGAGTTGCTCCTCCAATATATATATACAAAAAAAAACGTACTATGAGCACAGTAACACGGCATTTGAAACAATGGATTAGGAAGAGTACTTCTACCTATCACCGTGGATCTAGGCTACACAGATGTAACACCGAACGAGAGTATCGCCTTATCCGGAGAAAAACAACTGCGGAATTCTCTGCCACATGAACTGCTTGCTACTCAATGAAATGTGGCTCCGCCGTTACATGCTCAGGTTTACCGGAAAACTGATTACACAGAAGGGGTCTAATGCGTCAATTGTCTCTGACAGCAAGCCTCCACAAGGAACGTCTGCTGTGGTATCGACAGCGGAGCGGCTGGGTAAAGAGAAGGCACAAAGTCGTCTTCGTTGAATCCCTAATGCAATTTATTTTTATTAAGATAATGCATGCCTCTCTGTGCTGTCGTCGTCTTGCAGTGTGTACAAAATGCCTTGGCTTGCCTTATCCCCAGACTTTTATCCTATTGGGCATATCTCATATCCTGGAACATCGTTCGATGTCGTGCAGCTACATGCTTCAGTTTGTCGGAAAATGGGTTACATGGAGGCACCCAGTGCGTCAATTGCCTTTGACTGCCAGCTACCGCAAGGAATGTCAGCTGTGGTGCGGACAGCTGAGAGGTTGGGTAGAGGAATGGCGCCAAATCCTTTTTCCCGATAGATCCCGCTTCTGTTTGGACCGCGGCTGATCGAGCGTACATTGGGGTATGTTGCGCTGCCCGCACCATCGCAGTCAGTGTTGCATTCAGAGAGTTCTTTCCGGGGGGGGGGGGGGCAATTACAAATCTTGAGAGGGCTGAAACTTGTTGACTGATTATATACATATAATCACACTTTTGTTATTTATATATTCATTAATATATATAAAATTTTTAAATAGAGTATAAACATTTTCTTATGCTCGTATGTTGGATTGGATTGGAGGTTTAACGACCACCGTGAGCAACTCAATGGGCTATAAGCAGTCGCCCGTCCCTAATTTAGGGTCACTGGTTCCAGGGAAGGGAGAGAGCCAGTGCCGTAAGACAAACACAACATCCATGCCTGACCGGGATTCGAACCCGGACCCCTTACGGACGAATGATCAGAGGCCAGCGCCTTAGACCACTGCGCCACCGGGGCGGCTATGCTCGTATGTCGCAAATGCAAATTCCATATCTAATCTACATATGCAAGTGTTTAAAAACGTTATATCTTTGCTTTAACTCTGTAATGCACCACGGATTTCACCATGGAGTGGTGTAAAATATTGAAGATACTAGTAAGATAACGCTGCGCCGGAGAAAATTCCCCTCACCCCTATGACGTAGAAGTCTTGTCTTACTTCTGCATTATTTAAAAAAAACATAACCATGAGATGAAACAGTTCCTAAATTAAACCTTAACGGCTAGACGAAACATGTAAACAACAGAAGTCAAGCTTACGGAAAAGATGCTTTATTCAGGATGTAGCACTTCCACAACAAATCATAACATCACATAGTACTCCACACACCACACAGCTCTTAACACAACGCTCAACTTGCAACGCTTCTCCAAGCAACGCTCCCTTTAACAACGCTCGCTTACAACAGTTTAGTCGTCGTTTTTATCTCTCGTTCTTATCAATTCAGGCATACGTCACGTTCATTCAACCCCAATTATGTTGCCAACAGTATTCGCTTGACAGAAAAGATATCGTGTTAAGAGTGAAGTATAACTAAGAATAAACTCAAGATTTACATAGGGAAAGAAACAAAAAAGGAAAGTTAATTTAAAATATACGTCACACACCCTAAAGCATTAAGAGTGGTAAAAATGTCTTCGTCTTACCATAAGCCTGTTTGTCATTATTAAGGAATCATTATAGTGTTACCTGAAAACGTATGGTGTAAGCCATTCCTCTGCCATTTGGTTTCAGCCCCTTTAGATTATTGAGATTAGCACATAGTAGTAATCCCAGTTTGAGGTGCCTCGATTTTTTTTTTGTTACAGAGAGTAAACCACCCACTGCCAGGAAAAAAACTTTTTATGGGAACAATTCCTAATAATTTGTTATTGTTAAAAATTCGGTAACAAATATTTTTTTGTATTGGAAGCACTAACGTCACGTTAGCTACACTAAGGCTTAACCGTATACATGGAAAGTCGGCATCCAGAAGACTGAAATAAAGCTGAATGCCAGCTTCCAAAATATGATGATGTATTACAGTACAAACATCTCTACTCTGTGGAAATATGTTTTCATTGCGGAAGTAGTTCGAGTTGTCGGTGCTTGAAAATTCATCCCTTCAGGGAGGACTATTTAATGTTTTACTGAAGGATGATAGAAATTTCAGATTGAAGCCCATGTGTTGTTTTTTTTATTATTATAATATTTTCCCTCATTTTCTTAAGTTTTTTTTAATTAATTTCTCAATTATTCAGCTATAAACGAAAACAATTAGAACTATAAGGAACGATCGCCCAAAAACCTACAACGGGGCGTTCATGGATTTTGGGGGGGCTAAGCACACCCCCTAGAAGATGCCTGAATACATCACTGATCGCAGTTACTGTGTGGAGTATCATACGTTCCAATACCAAATAGCTTTTGGTGCTCATCGGAACGACGCTGACAGCACAACGACACGTGATATCATTCTGGAGTCCCAGCTCGTATTCTTCCTTTATTACATCCCTAATGCCATTTTCTATTAACATGATGCACGCTCGCGGCGCGCTGCAGTGCGTACGAGATACCTTCTTCTACCATATTCCCCCTATTGAGCATATCTTCAATATCCTGCAACGTCGTCTTAGGGCGTCTAGATCCAGCATGGACGTCCTGCGTATCCAGTTGGAAAAAGAATGATACAGTTTCCCACAGAACACTATTTGAAACCTGCATGTTCCGTGTATCGCAAATATTAATTACTGTGGTTGCACAGAAACACCATCACAGCACCGACGCCTGGGTGTGTCATTACCATCGTAGATACTCTGTGGCGTACTCTTACAGTGCACAATTCGAATCATATCCGTAGAATGCATCAGGGTGCTGCATTGTGTTAACGAGCGTATATTGTCAAATAAAAAACAAAGCGAGAAAAAGAAATAAACTTTTGTCCTTAGAAATGCGTTACAATGATATGGTGGACCAAAAACAACGGTATTTAAAGAAAATCAAGAGAGTACCCTGATACTCTTGTTAGATAATTTATGCTATGCATCTTTCGCACGGGAAGATCATTGTGGGTGTGAAACAAAACGAGGGATTCGAGAGTACACATTTATTTAAATACAACACATTGCATTTATTCGATTTCCTCACGACCACACCGAACCATAGTCCGGTACATATTGAGTGGAATTAAATCGTAACAAACAATAAGGCTTACTGATTCCTGACATTGAGTGGTAGGAGGATTAATCAATATACATTCATACATACATACATATCACTAAGCTGTTCTCTGATTCATAGGTTAGCTTCACAAAGAAATACAAACTATCAGATAAATTTTTAACTGATTATTTACTTACTGTTGCTGTATCAAACTTCTCCATTTACAGCGATCTTGACATACAACTCGGGTTTCACTCATATCCATCACACGCCATACACAATATCTTCTATACTTCATACTCATAATCTGTTTCTCATGCAGACACTCCTGAATCTGATCCTCCCATGACATCCTTGGCCTTCCCTTCCTGCCACTTGGGCTAAAGAGATTTTCTTAGTAAGCATCTAATCGCTCATTCTTTCAACATGGCCAAACCACCGAAGCATATGTCTCCACCTTGCTAACAACAGTTTCCTCCACATTACACAACTGCAACACATCTTCATTCCTCACACGATCGGAACATGTCTTGCCACAAACTCCACGTATGTAACGCATTTCTCCAGCATACAAATGACTTCTATGTTTCTTATGTAGTACCCAGGATTCACTGCCATACATCAGAGTAGGAACAATTACACTTTCATACACAGCCATGCAGGACTCTCTTGAGAACCCATCATTCCTGTGAAAACCTCCCAAAGCCGCAATGACTTTCAATGAAAAATTCACTCTCCTACTAATTTCACAATCCAATTTATTCTCTCTGTCAAACACGTTTCCTAAATACACGAACTCACTCACCTGGTCAATCACAGTGTCATTTAGACTTATACGTGTATTACAATGTCATTGTCGTAAAACCAATGAAAGAATATATGTGAGTCATAAAAGTAAATATTTACTAAACTATTGCGGCGGTAATCGTAAGTATACATATTTCGACTGTTTAGTTTTTCAAAAACTAAACAATTTATTATTATTATATATATTATTTAGACAGACATAAGAAACTACCCTGACACCGATGAAACATGATTTTGCTACGAAAGTCCATCTACGCATTAGCAAGCTAAAATTTGACCTCAAGTTAGAATGAAAAGCTAAATCGCAAGTGTGTTAATGAGGGGACTGGTAACTTTTGGTCTTACACGCTTTATCATGTTATACATCATTTTCAAGCCGTCGTCGATGGCGGGCAAGGGCGCCGACTTCCCTAAATTATTGAATTATTGGGGGGGGGGGGCAGGCGTGAAAAAATCAGACATGGGAGGGCCACGTCTTTCCCATTGTCAGAAGGAAAATAAAAGCAATTGGCAAAAGATAAACTACGATATTCGACTTAGTATATTTTAAAACGCAGTTGTAATTGCTCATCAGCAAAGGAAGAAGGAAACAAATATTATTTTGCAGAATATTGATATTTTTAAAAATAAAATTCAGCCTGTGATTTTATAAAAGTATCCAGAAAGATTTTTTTACCAAACGTTTGTAAAAAAAATGAGAAATTAGCTGAGTTACTTAAACAAAGGACAGGAAGCGCAAAAAATAAATAGATAAATAAAGGCGTTAGAGATCATACGTTTCCGTATTTTTTATTTATTTTATTTTTGATAATTGTTATAAACATTATCACATATCACGAGAACATGTCAAACACAATACGGGGCTGGCAATGAAGTTTCATATTAAATGAGCAATGATGAATAGGGAAAAAAGTTTTTACTTATTTTGTTACTTATTATTTTTCTAGAAATAAATCACTTTGCCCTCATAAAGTGGAGCTTGGTTCATCTTATAAAGAATAATACATTTCTATAAAGGAAAGAAATGCATTTTTGCAATTAGCACACCACACGATAGCCTGAATAGCATGGGAAAACATTTTTTTTTCCTCTATGGAAATATTTCAACTCACGCATTTCGAAAATGACATACATAAACAAAAACTTATTTAATTAAACAGGTCGAAAAATATTGGATGCGCACTGCACTCCTAGTGAACTTATTGGAGGGGCAAGGTTAACCTCCCCCCATAGTTGGGGTCCATGATGGCAGGTAACCCTCTTTGGGGGAGGGCTACAGAGGATGCCAAATTTCGCTACGACACACCGTTTTCACAGCATCAAAAATGCATTTTTGTAATGGCTTTTATTACACTTAGCACGAGGTTCTCGTAATTTTCGCAGATTGCAATGAGACATTGTTACGTTTATGTAAAGTGTGATGAATGAATGTTCAGTAAATTGAGTAACAATGACATTGATTTGTTGCGTCTCTTCACGAGACAGCATTGAAAAATCAAATTTCAACAATTGTTTTGACTGTTTTCTTTATCCATATTCGTTACATTGAATTTTTTTTCTTCGGATTTACTTTACTACTGTCAGAAAGATGCATAGCATATAAATTAAAATGTTCTCAGGAAAAGAACAGATTTGATATCGGGTATCTCCACGTCACCAAACCTGGCGCTTTCCCTGTTATACACTGAAGAGCAATTGAATTAGAGACAGCTGGCGTTATGCAAATGTGGCGCTGTGGGCGGCCCTGTAAACGGAAACGACATGACGTATGCAGCGATCCGACAATATAAGGCGTGATACGACAGGAATCAGTAAGAGTCGGACGCAGTATGGGTAAAACGAAGGATCTAAGCGCATTTGATCGTGGGCAAATTGTCGGGATCTGACGAATGGGTCACTCCATCTCGGAAGTCGTGTAGGCACTGGGATTTTCACGAGTCACTGTGTCACGGGTGCACCGTGAGTACATCGAATCCGGTAAAACCATCCCTGCAAGGGCCAACTACCGTGGACAACAGCGTGTGGTTGAGGCTGGTTCGCATTGTAACAGCGGATAGACGGGCCACAGTGCAAGAAATCACTCGGCAATTTAACGGTGGTACACAAAAACGTGTAAGCAGCCACACCATACAGAATCATCTCCTCGCTATGGGGTACAGAAGCCATCGTCCCACGAGGTGCCGCTGCTGACCGAACATCACGCAGGGTGCAAGGATTAGCATGGGAGCGGGAACATCGCCACTGGACCCTAGACATGTGGGAAAATGTTGCCTGGACTGATGAGTCGAGATTCACGTTGGTACATGCGGATGGCAGGATACGAGTACGGCGTAAACCACATGAAGCGATGGATCCTTCTTGCCACCAGGGTACTCTTCAAGCTGGTGGGGGTGGCATTTCGTCAGGGGACTGTTTACGTGGGTGGGGGTGGCATTTCGTCAGGGGACTGTTTACGTGGACTGAAATGGGACCCCTGGTACGTGTGACATCGTCCCTCACAGCTCAACGTTACCGGGATATCCTGGAAGACCATTTGCTCCCGTTTGTGCGCCTTCAACATCCCACTGGAGAACTCATCCTGCAACAAGGCAATGCACCGTGCCATCGCTCCCGAATTGTATCCGAATGGTTGGATGAACACTCCACCGACGTGACCTCGCTTCCTTGGCCAGCTAGGTTACCTGACCTCAGTCCCATCGAGCACATCTGGGATGCCATAGAGAAAGATGTTCGAGGCTCTGACCCCTCCATCAAATCTTCGTGAACTGTGGGAGCTTGTTCAGGGGTCGTGGATCCGTATGGCTTCCCAACGCTTCCGGTGTTTTGTCGAATCCATGCCGAGACGAATCGCCGCCGTCACCAGGACGAAAGGTGGTGCTACACGTTACTAGACAGGTATCGCTAATTCAATTGCTCTTCAGTGTATGTAGAAGGTAGACTCAAATTTCGTGAATCGTAATCCCTTTTTATCTCATTGCGCTAGTCATGCTAATTGAGTCTTATTTAATCGCTTCTTAACGATCTTCTTATTTTTTTGTATAAAAATATAGGTTCGTCATTGTAAATAAATAAGAGGGTTTAGTTACCTCGACTTAAATCTCCTTAATGGATCGTACCTTCTAACTCGTTGCTAGTCATGGCTGCAAACTTAACTATAAACACTACAAGTCTCTGTTTAAACTCAGGTTAAATGGCCAACAGAATCGAATACTGAATAAATCATTTCCAAGTTTATTCAGTAGATAGGGACGTTAAGGAAGAATAACGTTGAAAATCACTTAACTTCTCAATAACAGGATGAAGATGTAAATCACGTACTTCAAACTACAGTATTAACTCGCTACTTTGATGAGACGATATTATCAGACTTTTGCTCCGTGTAACAAAACGTAATCAACATCGATCTTCTTATTCAATATTATCGTTCCTTTTTATCTCGCTCGAACATCTCTTATGTATCTAAACACATCTAACCTACACATCTTTTTATACACTGCTGGTCACCCAAAATGCAACACCAAGAAGGACACGAGATAGCAAAGCCAGATTTACTGGACACATAACAGGTACAAAGAGGAAACGATTGAGCTTACAGGCCCGTGCGACTTGCGGAACACGCAGACATCAATAGTTCGTGTGCCCCCCAAGGCTGGCAATAACGGCCGCTACACGCCGCGGCATCGAACGAAAGAGGCTTTGGATGAGGGCTTGGGGTATGTCGGTCCAGGCTGCTTCCACACGTTGCCACAGTTCATCAGGCGTGGCCGCGGGTGGTGCTTGCCGGGCCACTCGGTTGCCGATCAGCTACCAGACGTGTTCGATGGGCGACATATCGCGAGAACATTAGGGCCACGGCAGCAGTGGCACCTGGTGGGCAGAGAAGAATTGTTGCACGATGCGTGCCACGTGCGGGCGCGCATTGTCCTGTTGAAACGTGGCCGGTGGCAGGTCCTGCAGGTAAGGGTGGACTACAGGCTCCAAAACGTCGGAGATATAGCGGTGGCTGTTGAGTGTACCGGCGATGCGTACCAGAGGGGTGCGGGTGTCATATCCAATTGCGCCCCAAACCATAACGCCAGGCGACGGACCGATATGGCGATGCATAATGCAGGCGTCACACAGTCTCTCGCAGCGATGTCGCCACACGCGGATCCGACCATCGTGGTGTTGCAGGCAGAAGCGGGATTCGTCGGAGAAGACAATGTCATGCCATTCCGTAGTCCAGGTGCGGCGTTCAACGGCTCACTGCACTCGCCGGTGGTGTAACGTCAATGGTAATCGGAGCAATGAGCGCCGTGCGACAAGTCCCCGCTCCTGCAGACGATGTCGAACGGTACTTACTGACACAGGTTGTTGCGCAGCACACCCTAATTCCTGCGCTAACGTTCGTGATGTGGCGGTGCGAGCCGTCAATGCCCGCCGCACAACATGCCGGTCCTCTCGTTCGGTGGTGTGCTGCGGCAATCGCTCACGTCGGTCCGTCCGTCCCTCCTGCACCCACCGAATCCATACTCTCCTCATTGTGGCTGGATGTTGTCCCACACGGGCGTCGATGTCTCGGTACGATAAACCGCTGTCGCGATAAGCCACTATTCCTCCTCTGTCGAACTCCGAAACGTGCTGGAATGACTGCCGTATTATGCGACAAGGCATCAGGAACCTTCCCTAGCACACTTCCACCCATTACACTCCGCCTTCTGTGCACTCTACTTATAGACCTTCTCGGTGGCGTGCCGGGCGCACGTGATTTGCATATGCCCTGAAATGCTAATCGTTTGCATGTACGATCCGCGGGCAACGCATGCTGCGAATTTCAGGCCAATCAGATGCTTCCTTCTTGGTGTTGCATTATGGGTGGCCAGCAGTGTATATCCACTGCAAGTGATTGTCAACTTTGAAAAACTCGTCGGGAGAAACAATGTGTTGTTAAGTCAGAAAAACATTTTATGAGAAGAAACTAAATTTACGTAAGTGTACAGAAACTCAAATGAAAGGTTAAATTAGTGCTATATGCACCAAGTCTGACGTAGTAATGAACATTTCCCTTTCCCGGTGGCCGAGTGGTCAGAGGAGCTGGCTTCTCACCATTTGTCCGAGCCAACGATCCGGTATAGGGTTAAGTTCGAGTCTTTGATAGTGTATTTTTTTTATGTTACGTATCTTTCCCAGCAGCATTGAAGTAAATCGCATGTAAAAAACTGCGATGTAACGAAAATGGGTAACGGAAGTAGTCAAAACCATTGTTGTAATCTGATTTTTTTATCATTGTTACACAATATAATTAACAAAACTGTCACCGAGTATTCTTTCATCACGTTTTACATAAACGTAACAAAATATCATTGCAATCAAATCATTGCAATCTGCTTAAATTACGAGAATGTGATGCTAAATAAAACGCCATTACAAAAATGCAGTTCTGATGCTGTGAAAATGGTGCGTCGTAGGGAAATTTGGTTTCCTCTCGACCTCCTTGGGGCAGGTGCTACCTGTTATTGACGACAGCTTTAAAATGATGTATAACACGATGGGGTGTGCCCTGTAGATATCCTAGACTAAAAGTTACCAATCCCCGTCACTAACACACTTGTGATTCAGCTTTTCTTTCTACACTGCTGGCCACCCAAAATGCAACACCAAGAAGGAAGCATCCGATTGGCCTCAAATTCGCAGCATGCGTCGCCCGTGAGAGGACATGCAAACGATTAGCATTGCAGGGCATATGCAAATCATGTGAGCCCGGCACGCCACCCAGAAGCACTATAAGAAGGGTGCACAGAAGGCGGAGTGTAAGTAGTGAAAGTGTGTTGTGCTGCCGGATCTGTGATTGGGAAGCTTCCTGATGCCTCGTCACAGAATACGGCAGTCATTCCAGCACGTTTCGGAGTTCGACAGAGGACGAATAGTGGCTTATCGCGACAGCGGTTTATTGTACCGAGACATCAGCGCCCGTGTGGGACGACATCCAGCCACAGTGAGGTGAGTATGAATTCGGTGGGCGCAGGAGGGACGGACGGATAGACGTGAGCGATTGCCGCAGCTGCGGCACACCACCGAACGAGAGGACCGGCATGTTGTGCGGCGGGCATTGACTGCTCACACCGCCACATCACGAACGTAACGTGGGAATTAGGGTGTGTTGCGCAACAACCTGTGTCAGCATGTACCGTTCGACGTCGTCTGCAGGAGCGGGGACTTGTCGCATGGCGCCCATTTCTCCGATTACCATTGACGTTACACCACCGGCGAGTGCGGCGGCAGTGAGCCGTTGGACGCCGTACCTGGACTACGAAATGGCACGACATTGTCTTCTCCGACGAATCCCGCTTTTGCCTGCAACACCACGATGGTCGGATCCGCGTGTGGTGGCACCGCGGCGAGAGATTGTATGACGCCTGCATTATGCATCGCCATACCGGTCCGTCGCCTAGCGTTATGGTTTGGGGCGCAATTGGATATGACACTCGCACCCCTCTAGTACGCATCACCGGTACACTCAACAGCCACCGCACCATCTCCGACGTTTTGGAGCCTGTAGTCCTCCCTTACCTGCAGGACCTGCCAGCGGCCACGTTTGAACAGGACAATGTGCGCCCGCACGTGGCACGCATCACGCAACAACTCTTCACGGCCCACCAGGTGTCATTGCTGCCGTGGCCCGCCTGTTCTACCAATATGTTGCCCATCGAACACGTCTGGTCGCTGATCGGCACCCGAGTGGCCCGGCAAGCACCACCCGCGGCTACGCCTGATGAACTGTGGCTACGTGTGGAAGCAGC
This sequence comes from Macrothele yani, assembly GCA_039090855.1. Classification (NCBI taxonomy): domain Eukaryota; kingdom Metazoa; phylum Arthropoda; class Arachnida; order Araneae; family Macrothelidae; genus Macrothele; species Macrothele yani. The sequence continues at coordinate 138,358,673 of CM077023.1, forward strand.
CTGGACCGACATACCCCAAGCCCACATCCAAAGCCTCTTTCGTTCGATGCTGGGGCGTGTAGCGGCCGGTATTGCCAGACACGAGGGTCACACGAACTATTGATGTCTACGTGTTCCGCAAGTCGCACGGGCCTGTAAGCTCAATCGTTTCATCTTTGTATCTGTTGTTATGTGTCCAGTAAATCTGGCTTTGCTATCTCGTGTCCTTATTGGTGTTGCATTTTGGGTGGCCAGCAGTGTATCTTGAGGTCAGATTTCAGCTTGCGCATGCGCAGATGGACTTTCGTAGCTACATCATCGGTGTCAGGGTCGTTTCTTACGTTCGTCTAAATCGTAACATATGAACATATAACAATAAAACGAATATCGCTTTTGAAAAACTAAACTGCCGAAATATGTACTTACTATATTGCTGCCGCCATAATTAGTAAATATTTACTTTTTTGACTCCCATATCTTCTTCTATTAATTAGTTTTAAGACAATTAGATTCATATCTTCTTTTATTAATTAGTTTTAAGACACTTAGATTCATTAATCCACCTACCTAAGTACTACTCAATGTCAGGAATTAATAAACCTTGTTGCTATGTATTAATTCCACTCAATATGAACTGGACTGTGGCTCGGTGTGGTCGTGAGTGAAGCGAATAAATGCAGTGTGCACGTAAATAAATGTATACTCTCGAATCACTCATTTTATTTCCCACCCGGAAAGATCTTGGCATGCCAATGTTGCATAGCATAAATTATCTACAAAGAGTGCCAGTGTACTGTCTCGATTTTTTTTTTTTTTTTTTTTTTGCAATTTACTGATCTTTTTTTTTTTTCAATTTAATATATTTTGTCTCGATTTTTTTTTTTTTTTTTTTTTGCAATTTAATATTTTTGCCTTTTCACTCTGTGTCCACTTCCATATTCAAGCTCATCTCATAATATTAATTTTCTTAAATAGCCTAGGCCTTACTAGAGCCAATAACGAATCCAAGAAACTCAGAGGGAAGTGATGGCAGTGACAACTCGTTTTATGTATTATATAAATTTATATAAACTGTTCAGAACAACTCAAAAACGTCACTATTGTAGCATACGTACTAAAAGTAGAATAAACAAAAATTCGGCCACTGGATAAACAAGGAGTATCAGCTTATCTGGCAAAAAACAGTGAAATCCTTAGTTATTGGTACGTCAAGAAGTCAGCTTTAAGAGCTGTATACAAAGCAGAAATTATCTATGAAAACGACCCAGTGCTCGAATTGTTTTCGTCGGTATTTTTTTGTTCCCCGTGAAAGGGTTGCGAGTAATTTGAAACTTTTATTTGCCATCCAAAAGCTGCTTTTTGTTATTTACTGGTACCCTTCATTTCGCAAAAATTTACAAAAATATCAATTTTCTAATTTTCACCCTAAAATATACTTTGGGACCTCTAGTATATTGTGACGAAATTTTGAGTTGATCAGAAGCATTAACACGAGTAAAAATATTTTTACTACTGAGATGTCCCTGGAAATACCACGCCCCCTTTAATGTTTACGTTTTTTTGACACACAACATGCCTCACTAGTTTTGCGAAGAAAATTTTTCCGCACGTTTGTTGTTCGTCAAATATGCGTGGTATTATGAAATGGTATGCATTCATTTTATCAATCTAAAGAAACATAATAAGGTAGGTCCATCATTATTCAAAAATATGTGATTTGTGTATTATATAAAAAAATCAGTTGTTGAAATGACACAGGTAAATTTCAGGGATGGTGTTGACCATTGAATCTCACAGAATAAATATGACATTTCAAAAGAAATATGCATCGCTACTATATTTACTTTTTCCTACTGCTCGCAAGGCCCTGACTTTGCCTCGTACATGAACCTTCAGTTTTGCATAACACAATTTCAGGTTTTTGTGCTTTTTTTCTTCTCTCTTACCATAAATATCTGGAAATATTTACAACCCTTCCAAATTAATTGTTGAATTTAAATGTAGCTGTTTACCCCCCCTTCCCCACCATTCCTAGTTCTGCGATTTAGGTGACAACTGGTTTTGGATAAAGAGGCAAAAATAGTGAAATACGCAAATCCATATGCAAACACTATAATTATTTTATGCATTAGTGTGCTCCTTCAGAATGTTTTGTATAGTGCAAAGAAAGCATGAGCAAAATATTTTTGACAACACTTTTTTCACAATTATTTTAGACATTATTTTCAATTCTTCAGATTTTGCTCGTCACAGCAAGCTGGTGTGATGCTGTAATTAGTAGACTAAAAACTGAGATTTAGGAGGGTAATTTGCTCAAAACTCCCTGTAGTAGCTGTACAGTTGTAGGTATGTGTATTGTGAATGCACAAAAAAATTATAAAGGAAATTGATTGTGGTTATATAACATTTTTGCAAGAATGAAATCTTTAAATTCATTTATCTCTGTTCGCATTTTCCCGACAACTCACTCCATTAAAAGTACTAAAACTTGAACATAGATTTATTAAACCACTTGAAAAGTTTTTGGTAGTTTCCCTAGCACCCAATTAATAGATTTAGGGATTGAATTTGCAATAAAATAAAAAAATAAAAATTAAAAAATTTAAATATAAAATATACTTATGTTTTTTCTGATTTTGTACATATATATGTGGTTTTTATTTATTTTTTCTGCTAAACTATTTTGTTTATTTAAAATCAAATCCCTAAAGTTATAGAATATTTACTCGTAAAAAATCATTGCAAATTGATAAAAAAATGAAAGGTTTTTTAAATAACTTCAATTTCTTTAAAAACATTTTAAACTTCAGAAATTGTAAACACAATATGCTTTTATTTTTTTTGTCAAAATCAGTTCATAGTATTACCCTACTTATAAAAATGTATGAAAACAGAAGTTAACTTCTTAAACAAAACAAAAAAAGTTTTAAGGGTACCGAGTCCCTTTTACCCAAGACATGATCACAGCAGAGCAAATGCTCTGGTGCTAAAATTAAAGAAACAGCCACAAAAAACCTAGTTAAACAATAACTGACAAAGCAATGAACATAAGGGGGAAAAAACACACTTGATGTATGCTGTGTAATACAGTGTTTCACACTTGAAGTGTAATTTTCTTTGGTTTTAAGGTTATAACTATATGTGCAAAGTCAGTTTACCTAGAACAACATTAAGTGAAACTTGATTAATTACTGAAAACGTTGGATAGCTTACTATTCAGTGTCCTTAATTAAGCGTATATTGACTAAACGAGCAGATTAGTAATGAGTTGGTACTTATTCAAACTTCAACGTTTTATTTAATCCTTTAGGCACTAGTTCGCAGCACACAGTAGCATGACACACTCTTCAAATACACAGTCGTATCAGAATAATATGACCACCTACCTAATAATGGGAATAACCAACCTTGGCCCGGAAGACAGCTGTGAGACGGCGCGGCATGGACGCAATAAGGCCCTGGAAGGTTGCCCGAGGCACACGTGTCCATTCGGACTGCAGCATACCACTGGGGTCCCGGAGATGACGTGCTGTGAGTCGGTACGTCGATCCAGATAGTCCCACAAGTGCTCTATGGGATTGAGGTCAGGCGATTTCGCCGACCAAGGGAGAACGGAGACATCGCTGTCGTGTTCCTGGAACCAGTCACGCACCCACTTAGTGACATGGCACGGCGCATTGTCCTGTTGGTAGACACCATCACCACCAGGGTAAACGTCCAACATGAAGGGATGCATGTGGTCAACGAGGATGGACAGGTAGCCATTGGTGTTCAGGGAACCACCCAGTGGTACCAACGGTCCCAGGTCATACCAGGAAAACATCCCCCAGACATGCACACTACCACCGCAGGAGCCTGTACTTGACCGACAAGCGTGTCGGGGTGTTGGTTCTCGTGTGTCTGACCCCGAATCCGCCATCGTCCGTCACTTCTGTCAAGTAGAAAGCTCGATTCGTTGGAGAAGGCAACCTCTTTTCACTCTTCAACTGTCCAATGACGGTAGTCCCATGCGAACTGCAGGCGTCGTTGCGAATCGACCTGGGTTAACATGGACACCTTAACGCAGCGTCGATTTCGGAGACCCATGCGTAATAGGGTTCGCTCTACTGTTATCAATGACACATACCTGGATGTCCCATGTGTTCATTTGCGTGGTCAATTGCACTGTTGCGCATCAATTGTCCTTTACCAGTAGACGGAGGTGACTTTCTCCTCTGGGGTAGATAGCCTTTGGGGTTCCACAATTATGACGTCGCGAGGTACTCGGTGTGCCAGCGGTCTATTCTTGGTACACCCTTACTATAGCATCTCTCGAACAGCCCACGAAGTCTGTTGTTTCTGAGATGATTCCACACTTGGCGAGGTAGCCGATGATCATTCCTTTTTGAACGTCAGTCAAATCACTACCTCTGTCCATTGTGCTCACTAACACACTATGGCTCATCTGCCCTGGCCGGTAGCTTATATCTCTGTGCGGTCTACCTTGTCACGCGCACTCTGTGACGCGCCTGGGCGGGTACACTGTGGATTCCGGAGGTGGTGATATTCTGATAAGACTGTGTATATCGAACTTGTTAACGGGTTAGATAAAGTAACAACATCTAATAAAATCGAACTTCACAATGAGACTCAAAACATCGAACTATTATCTCAAAAACATTATTTAGCGTAAAACAGTAGGTAGCTAAAGAAAATCGACTTCACAGCTCGTAAGCCAGCGAACATACATTGGAAAACAACCTTCTTCACTCATGTCTATATTCGTCACACAACCTCCGACCTCACTTGTCGTTGCCAAAAAGCATTCGGGAGAGAGAGAGAATGAAAACGTTAAGTATGGAAAATGCTTAACGAGAATAAACTAAATTTATATAGATGCAGGAAAAAAAAAGGAAAGTTATATTAAAGCATACGTTACAGAACACAAAAGAACTAAGATGTATGTAAGTGTCCCAAAAATTATGGGCCTGTGAAAAAATCAGTGAAATAAAAGGACGAAACGATACACTTAAATCAGCGCAAAAAATGGTACCACAGTCTTTAATATGGAATATAATCACTACAGACAATGCAAACTTCACAGCGCCAAACAACGGGTTGAGAACGAAGGTGTCCACATGACAATGTAGAATTAAGTCCCTTTCTTCCTGAAGAAGACCGTGTAGAACTGTAGGAGGAAGTGAGTGAGCAGCAATTTGTCAATCTAAAGTGTCCCAAACATGCTCAATGGGATTAAGATCTGGTAATACACCGGCTCATCCACACGTGCAATCTTCACTTTCAAAACCTTCAAAATCGTGTGAGGTCAGTCGTTGTCATCCATTTACTGAAAATCCGGATCCACTGCACCTCTAAAAAGACCAACAAGAGGATCCAGGACCTCGTCGCGATATCAGGCAGCAGTTAGACCTCGACGGTTTTCCCTGGTTATTACGTGGAGAGTCGAACGACCACCGATACAAATTCCGGCATAAACCATTATTCCACAATCTCCAAAATGTTCCCGTTCCTGAACGTTCATCAGCTAACATCGTGTCCCACTTTCTCGCCATATGAAAACAGTGTGTTTGCTATACAAACGCAGATGCAAGGTAAATTCCCTTAGCACTCCCCATCAACCACCCCTAAGAAAATCTGGTGTCACTACTGTGTACAATCGCAGGAACTGCAATCTTTTCCGGAAGCGATAATTCCTTGTTAATTTATGACATTGAGATACTGGTATTAACTTCCACCGATGAGCCTAACTCTTCTCGATCAGTTTTCAAGTTTGCTGATGACTGTTTTCTCTTTTCTTATCAGCAGACATATTCATCACATCTGAGACTTCTCTTGTTTTCAGCTACAGTAGATTCCGCTTAATTGGTGCCATTGTTTAATCAGCGCGGCTGTTTATTTGGGTCAATAGTTGAAGAATATCCCAAATTAGCTCTTTGGGATAAAGCTGCGCATGCACTGAATGAACACTGAACTGTGATCAATTACCTAATACTTTGTAGGTTCTCCTTTCGTCCTCAATACAGCAGCTATTCGACGTGGTACCGATTCAATAAGACGCCCAAAGCAGCTGGGAGTTACGGCCAACCAAAATGTGTGTAATGTGGCTTTCAATGCTGATACGGAGGTGCTTGGTGTACCCAGACGCCTGATATGTCGTTCCATAGAATCTCACAAGTGCTCTATGAGATTAATATCCGGGAAGTTCGGTGGCCAATCGACATGCTGAAAGTCTGAACTGTGTTCCTCAAACCATTCCTGCACAACACTGGACCTGTGTCTAAGCGCATTGTCATCTTAGATGACACCGTCGCCATTCTGGAAAAAGTGCAACATTGCTGGGTGTACAGAGTCAGCAAGCAATTCACGATAGATAGCTGGACCTGTGGCTCGGCACATTGTCATCTTGGAAGACACCGTCGCCATTCTGGAAAAAGTTCAACATTGCTGGGTGTACAGAGTCAGCAAGCAATTCACGATAGATAGCTGGACTTGTGGCTCGGCACATTGTCATCTTGGAAGACACCGTCGCCATTCGGGAAAAAGCGCAACATTTCTGGGTGTACGGAGTCAGCAAGCAATTCACGATAGATAGCTGGAACTGTGGCTCGGCACATTGTCATCTTGGAAGACACCGTCGCCATTCGGGAAAAAGAAAAGTGCAACATTGCTGGGTGTACAGAGTCAGCAAGCAATTCACGATACATAGCTGGACCTGTGGCTCGGCACATTGTCATCTTGGAAGACACCATCGCCATTCGGGAAAAAGTGCAACATTTCTGGGTGTACAGAGTCAGCAAGCAATTCACGATAGATAGCTGGAACTGTGGCTCGGCACATTGTCATCTTGGAAGACATCATCACCATTCCGGAAAAAGTGCAACATTGCTGGGTGTACAGAGTCAGCAAGTAATTCACGATAGATAGCTGGACCTGTGGCTTGGCACAACGTTATCTTGGAAGACACCGTCGCCATTCTGGAAAAAGTGCAACATTGCTGGGTGTACAGTCTCAACAAGCAATTCCCGATAGTGAGCACCAGTCATACGTTGGTCCATGTGCACTACGGGCCCAAGTTCCTGCCTAGTAAACATGTCCCACACCATACAGCCGCCTCCACTGACTTGCACTGTGGAGACCATGTGGCATGTATCGAGTGCTTCATGCTGTTTGCGCCAAATGCATAAACGACCATCCACGGAGTGGAAGTAAAAAACGGTACTTGTCAGACCAAGACTCTTTTTCCAGTCATCCGACGTCCAACTTGCATGATTTTTGCAACAGGCGATTCTGTGACGTGCCTGCACCGCACGACGCACACGAGATAAAGGCAGATAGCAGCGAGAGCACACGTCCGCGTAGCTCAGTTGGGAGAGTGACTTACTCCAGAGTGAAGAGATTTGATGCCCGGCGTAGAAAAAAATGACGAAGAAATTTACTTCGTTATAAGTCTTTTACGCCGATCAACCGTGGTTAGGAGAGGATGTTGTCGGGGTCGCCTGCTGTGATTATAGCCAATACGTGTGAGCTTTCGACGAATGGTCATGACAGATACTATTCCGGGTTGACCTCTGTTGTATTGGGTAGTCAACTGTTGAACAGTGCTGCTGCATCTGTTGGTCTGTACGAGTCATCGGACCCGGCGCTCACCTCTCACATCAACCTTTCGCTGCCCTGTGCAGTTTTATCACCGAATTGTTGTTTGACCATTTTCACGCCAGTCCTGATACACTTTAACTACGGCGGCTCGCGAACAACCCACCAATTGAGCCTTTAGGGGAATCTAGACACTCGCTGTCCGAGCTCCAACAATCTGTCCTTTCTCAAAGTCCGATAAATCCTTCCGTTTACCCATCACGCTCAGAGTTTTACTACCTACTACTCCACTGATTGAAAAAGTACAGGAACGCGCAATGCCTTTACGTATTGAATACCTTTCACTTCTTACTCCCTACCCCAATTCCTACTCTCCCCCTTTTATTGCCTTATATTTATAGTATAAGAAAGCATAATTGTGGGTCGAAATCAGACTTCCAGATTTACACGCTTTGGCATTCAAGGAACAAGATTTCACCATTTTGGTAAGAAAACACTGAAATGTTGGGGTCCAAATTCGGGTCGTTTTGGGGTGCAAAAACTAAAATCAGCTCCATATTACCTAATAAGTTGACGTTGGAAGCGGAACCTAATTTAGAATGCAATTGTGAAAGACATGTACTACTAGGAGTCTTATTCTCCAGATATTTGGATAGGGGTAGTTTTGGCACAGCAAGGGAAATTCTGTAGTCCGTCTGAAAACGAGCGGTAGAACAGCCTGGAGATCTATTGGTTCGACGGATTTTTTCCGCCTGTGTGAAACGGGCCTAAAGCTCTAGAGAGAAAAATAATCTCCTCTGCTTCCAGTGTAATTAAGGGGCACTCGTAACACACAATTAGACTCATAATGATTAGATTAATTAAATTCCCAATAAAAATTTCCCCACTGCAATATACCCACCTCCACGTTCTTAACAACAGTAGGAAAAGGAATTTCAAAGGACTGCCAAGTGAGAATGGATTTAAAGACTAACTCTACCTTCAAAAAAGCACGGGACATTAATTCCACTAACTGTGCAGTTTTTCTTTTGCATTTTTTATTGAAAAATAATTATAAGACATTCGCATTTTAAAAAGAAAACAAATTATGCTGTACAGGTCTTACCGGAACGCGTGCCGGCTAAAAAAAAAAAAAAAGTACCGGAACACCGTTCCGGTCCGTTTCGGTCCCACTATACCATTGCTTATATATGCTACGTCAGTCGACTAATCGCGCCCTCTCGGAAACCGCGTGGTCAACGGGCCGCATCCACTTTTGATAGAGGTGGCCATAATTCAGTGATCACTCGGTGTAATTGGGGCAGCCGTGAAAGGGAAAGTATTCTAGCCGCGATGTATCCCAATTAAGGGAATCTACTGTGCTTCATTAATTTCAAACAAGCTAAAAAAGTACATAGAAAATGACAGAATTTCAAAAGGATGGAATGCAATGTTATTAATGTACAGTTGAATGGTATGTGTCCATCTTACGTCTTTCTGCACTAACATCACGTAGCACCAGTTACTGTTTCTTCAACAGAGTTTTTATTCCTCCAGTTCCTCTGCTTGTATTTTCTACAGTAAAAAAATTCCGGTTCTTCGCATAAAAGCTGTCAACTATCAACTTTTATTCAACACTCATTGAAGTTCTTATTGATGTACTAAAACCAGAAAGTTTCTTTACTTTTAGTTTTATGTACAAATTTTTAGCATTAATATATATTTAATACTAAGAAACTATCAGTTAACCTCTGGTTTGTGCTGCCATCTATGATTATAATTTGAAGTGAAAATGTATGTGCATATCAACACAAAAAGTAGTAGGGATTTATTCCTCAGATAGGCACGAGTACAGAGAAACAGGCGCTGACTGGGCCGGCGGGATACCGGAAGAATTCCCGTTGGGCCGTCATATTCTGGTCCGGTAGCCTTATGGTAACGGCTAACCCAAGATAATAAAAAAAAAAAAAGCAAATATATACTTTCACTTCAATGTTCTTGTAGAAGAAAATAATACTAAAACGACAAAGTTTCAAAGTTTGTCCACCACTTTGACGGCTTCGAACAAAAAAAAAAAACTTACGTAGCAAATGTTCTGTTAAGCCAAACCCTATTTTATGTGTAGTACACCACTTTCTGGAATTCCTAATTTAAGCCCCGTCCCTTTGGGCTGATGCCCCTACCTTAATTCGCTTTTGCCAATTTCAGTTGAATAATCAATACAATTTAATCAAATATGCTGCCAATAGTCTGGGATAGATACTCAAAATCCATTGTGTACGTTAATGCATTGAGGTTCGCCTACGGTAAAAACTTTTTATGTATGTATATGCTTTTTCTTTTTCTTTTTTGTACGAGATCTGCATCTGATTTACTACTTTTGGGGCCTTCGAATTACACGAATCCTTGAACTCCACTTCTGGAAAGTTTGTTTTAGCTACAGCAAAAATACTTTTCCAGTTGAAAGTAATTAAATAAAAATTAATTTTCGCATTGATTAATTTCTTTCGCTTTATAAATTTACACTCAAATTCTTGAAACTCCAGACATTTTCAATTTTCTCAAGATATTTTTTGCAATCATTTTATAAATGATATGTAAATACTGAAAAAGAAAACTTTTGGCACATTTGGATTTCCGTCCTCACAAAAGCGAAGAAACTATTGCAAATTGTGAATTCAGGTATCGCAATAAAATTCATAAGAATGGAATAAACTTTTTTACAGTCTCTCTCAGAGAACGTCTGTTGCTTTTCAGCAAGGAAAGTAATTTTTTCTCGCACTAAATTTTACTAGAGAGCTGCGGTGTGTCCAGGGAAATGAGTAAAATGTAGTTAAATCTTATTGCCTCAATACAAGAAACCTCAATGATTCGTAGACTCGTGTTAAAAAAAGGTTTAAACATCTTCAGAAAAAAAAACCGTTATGTCAGCATCATCATGTAAACGGTGATGCTATGATATAACGTTCTTATTGTTGTCGTGGTTTTGTTTCGGGTTTGGGGAGGGGAGGGGTAAATGGTGTACTTTTGTAATTTTTCCCAAAAGCGGGCCGCTGAAAGTTAATCTTCCAGGGCCGTTTTTGGATCGCCAGTCCGCCACTGCAGAGAAGGGGTAGACATTGAGCCAAAGTTCCCTGCCTTTTTTTATAGCTTGTTGTTGTGTGAGTATGCAGACACATCTGGAGACCGACGATATTCGTCGCATCGACTGGACAGTATACGCTCCTCAGACCTCAACCGCGTTGAACACGTCTGGGGACGCAATGAGGACAAGCATTGATGCTCGAACCCCCCCCCCCCCCACCGAAAACATGCAGGCTCTCATCCGTGCTCTGAGGAAGGAGTGAGCCAGTTTGCCTCAGAAACTCCTGGATTACTTGGGTGCTGCATCACGACGTTGTGAGAGCTGCATCGCAGTTCGGATTGGATATATTACAGACTGTCTCTCCGCCTGGTTATCGGTAAAAAAACCCCTGTACATTCATTCTCCAACTATGTCCTTCAAAAATTTGTAACTTTTGCGTGAACATTGATTACAATGTAATTTTTGCGTCATCTATAAAAAAAAAATTGTGTCTTTTCATGTGGTCATATGCTGACAATATAATTATTTACCCATTTGGCTGCGGGCATATATTGTTTTTCTTACACAAGTAAAAATGTAGTCCGTCTTTAGGTTTTGAACACCAGTGTATTTTTACATGCATTCATTTGTTAAACTAAGATATAAACCCAACCTTTCTTTCCGCATTTTCTGAAGTTATATCAGTTTTAATTTATCTAATACAACATACAGAAAACAAAAAAAAAAAACAAAAAAACCCAAAGATTTATTTGAAAACTAATAACAGAACTGCATACTACTTCCAATGTTTCATTCTTAAATGGAATTTTACTATTCCAGTATAAGTACACTGCTCAACTAAAAAAAAAAACTTTTTTTATGTTTCCTTAATGAAAGTAGTTAAACTTTACTAATTTCGGGTCGAAGAAAACGAATCTGTTGATAGTTTTTTTTTTATTAGCTCTAGTTTCGGAGATACACAACTTATTCATTTATATATAAGGATGTAAGGTCAGGTGATGTAAGGTCAGGTGATGCGTAACATCACAGCCTCTCCTTGACAAATGTCAACCCCGCCTTCTCGTGGTGCATCCTGTTCCTACTAAAGGGGCTCTGACGACCGCCAATAGCGGTATAACTATACCATCGGGATTAGAGGAAATTCTATCCCACACTCACCAACCCGCTTGGCCAGCGTGGTGAGTTATGGCCAAACCATTCCAAAATGACTCCACAACTTAAATCTTGGCCCTCAGTCTCCGGCAGCTGGAATGTACCTGGCCAAGGCAGCGGCCAGTGCGACATGAAGGCAGAGGGTGCTAAGAATCCCCGGAGGACCGGACTAGGCTGCCATCTGATGCTGACCTTGGCAACGTACAATAGACGCTCCCTATCTTCTGATTCAAGGCTTCTTGAATTGGAAGAGGAACTACAAAGAATCAAGTGGGACATCGTCGGGCTAAGTGAGGTAAGGAGAAAAGGAGAAGATCTCATCGAACTGAAAAGTGGACATCTCTTCTACTATCGTGAGACTAATACTGGCAGAACTAGTGGTGTTGGATTTATAATAAACAAGAAACTGAAGGATAAAGTTGTAGAAGTTGAAAGTTCCTCTGACAGAGCTGCACGGCTTGTTATCCAACTCTCGAAAAGATACCAGGCTCAGATTATTCAAACTTATGCACCCACCACAAGTCATCCTGAAGAAGAAATTGAAGAATTTTATGAGGAAATTTGTCATCTAAATAATAAAGGTAAGCAGCACTTGAAAATAATTATGGGAGATTTCAATGCAAAAATAGGGCAACGGCAACAGAATGAAACTTCAGTAGGTAAATTCGGTCATGGCAACAGAAACCAGCGTGGGAATACTCTCGTTGAGTTTGCAGAGGCAGAAGGGTTTTTCATCTTGAACTCCTTCTTCAAGAAAAAGCCACACAGGAAATGGACATGGAGACATCCAAATGGGACGACAAGTGAAATTGATTTTATTATGTGTAACAAAAAATTCGTCATAGAAGACTGCAGTGTGCTAAACAAGTTCAACACAGGTAGTGACCATAGATTGGTGAGATGTAAGATGCACCTCAACACTAAACTTAAACGTGGCAAGCTCATAAGACAAACAAAATCTATTGACATAACCAACCTTAAAAAACACCATAATACCTTCAAGTTGGAACTGAAGAACAGGTTCTCTGCTTTAGAAGGCCTAACATCGGAAGAAGTGGACATCTCTGAAGTTAATAGAAAAGTAACCAAAGCTCTTATGGAAACAGCAACAAAATTGGCTGGGTCTAAGAACAAGTTGCATGTAAATAAATTATCAGGAAAACGAAAATGTTGATGAAAAAAGAAGAGAGATGAGGACTACTAAAGAAGTATAACGAAGTGAATTTCTCCGTCATTTTTATCCGCGCCGGGTTCGAACCCGGGTCCACTCATTCCGGAATAAGTTGCTCTACCAATTAAGCTACGCGGACATTGATTCTAATTGCTATATGCCTTTATGTCGTGTGCGTCCTTCTGGCAGGTACGTCACATCTCCTGGTACGTTACATCATCTCCCCCTTATTTTTCTTTTTTTTTTTTTCTTTCGAAGTGCTGCTCATATTTTTCCTATCTCGCGGTGTGGAAATAACATCACACCAATGCGAGATTTTGAACGGTCGGGTCATCCGGATAGTTCGGGCGCCATTATAACGAAGTGAATTTCTCCGTCATTTTTATCCGCGCCGGGGTCGAACCCGGGTCCACTCATTCCGGAATAAGTTGCTCTACCAATTAAGCTACGCGGACATTGATTCTAATTGCTATCTGCCTTTATGTCGTGTGCGTCCTTCTGGCAGGTACGTCACATCTCCTGGTACGTTACAGAAGATGTGACTTCCAAAGTGGAATATATAGAGCTATGCAAGACAGTACGAAAAAGTATCACTGAAGACGTAAGAAAATTCAACTGTGAACTAGTGAGGAAAGCAATTGAAAACAACCAAAGCCTAAAGATAGCAAAGGGACATCTCAGTAAGGGAAGAAAACAGATTATGGCACTGAGAAAAGAAGATGGTTCTGTAACAAGAAATAGAGGCGAAATTTTGACAAGAGTGAAAGATTTCTACTCCAAATTATATGAAAGCGATGATACATGCACTCCAGACATCGTGAAAGATACCAGTACCAGAGTTCCTCCAGTCCTTCCAGCAGAAGTTGCACATGCAATCTAGAACATGAAGCGGGGAAAAGCTCCAGGAGAAGATGGAATTACTGTAGACATCATACAAGAAGCAAGTGGAGAAATCGAAACAGTACTCGCCCAAATTTTCACTCGATGCCTTAATGAAGGAAAGATTCCTGAGGATTGGAACAATGCTACAATGATCTTGCTACATAAGAAAGGTGACATTGAGGATCTCGGAAACTACAGACCTATCAGCCTCCTATCAGTAGTTTATAAAATCTTCACTAAAGTTCTTTCACACCGCTTGAAGGTAACACTGGACATGGCTCAACCGAGAGAACAAGCTGGATTCAGGAGTGGCTACAGCACAATAGATCATATCCATGTGCTGAGAGAACTAATTGAAAGAGCGAGGGAATATGAACTTCCATTGTGCATGGCTTTTATCGATTATGAAAAAGCCTTTGATTCGGTGAAACCATCAGCAGTTAAATGGCTCTGAAAACCTGCGGTATTGAAGATGCATACATTAATATTATTAATAACATCTATGAAAATGCAAGTGCAAAGATTAGACTGTTTGAAAATACAACACACATAAAAATTGGAAAGGGAGTGAGACAAGGTGACACCATATCTCCGAAGCTCTTTAATGCCACATTGGAGGGTGTTTTTCAGTCACTGAGCTGGGAAAACAAGGGGATAAAGATTAATGGAGATTATCTAACCCACCTTCGTTTTGCTGATGACGTAGTCATTTTTGCAACTAGCCCATCAGAGCTGCAGAGTATGATCCAGGAACTTGCTGACAAGAGTAAAGAAGTGGGATTAAAAATGAACTTTCAGAAGACAAAAGTGATGTACAATGCTTTTACAAGAAATGAAGATTTATCGATTGATGGAAAAAAGCTGGAGATAACAGACACGTACGTTTATCTTGGACAGCAGATATCAAGTGAGGGTCACATTGATGAAGAAATTAATCGGCGTTCAAAACTTGCCTGGAGAGCTTTTGGAAGAAACAGCATAATTTCCAAGAGCAATATGCCATTATGTCTTAAAAGAAAAGTGTTTGATCAATGCATCCTTCCAGTGCTTACGTATGGTGCAGAGACGTGGACCTTAACTAAAAGAGACATACAAAGGCTGCAGACAACTCAAAGCAGCATGGAGAGGTGCATACTTGGTGTAACCAGGAGAGATAAGAAGAGGAACTCGTGGATCCGGAAAAATGACAAGAGTGGAAGACATCATGATCAGAGTTAAATCCCTGTAATGGCAAGGGATTGGACATACTGCCAGAAGGACAGATCATCGATGGACAGCCGAAATTTTAGATTGGATTCCAAGGGACAGGAAAAGACCCAGAAGAAGACCACATGGGAGATTTGTAGATGAAATTCGAAAGTATGCAGGGGTGACATGGAGGAGACTGGCACAAGACAGACCGTTGTGGAGGAAACTTGGGGAGACCTTCGTCCAGCAGTGGATTGATAATGGTTGACAATGATGATGATATAATTATAGCGAAAAGCAAATTTCAACAGTATTATATTACTACAATATAAATGAACATTATTTTCATTCAATCAATCGTAAATTACACAAAATACAATAAACCAAACGGCAAAAACAGAGGAATTGATATTACTACATGAAATACAGACATAGGTGCCTGCAAGTGAGTGTGCCTTCTTTTTGCTTGTCGCATGTAATCCTGTTCTGGGGCATTTCTTGTCAATGTCCAACAGTAGTCTGCAAGCATGGAACAGTTCCACCTACCCTGATATCTTCGTTCCTTTGTTGAAATGTCTTGGTGGAACCGCTTACCATGCTCACCACTCACTTCTTTTTTTTTTTTTTTTTTATTATTGGAGGTTTAACGACCACCGTGAGCAACTCAATGGACTATAAAGCAGTCGCCCGTCCCTAATTTAGGGTCACTGGTTCCAGGGAAGGGAGAGAGCCAGTGCCGTAAGACAAACACAACATCCATGCCTCACCGGGATTCGAACCCGGACCCCTTTCGGACGAATGATCAGAGGCCATCGCTTAGACCACTGCGCCACCGGGGCGGCCCACTCACTTCACGGCAGTTTTCTGGGAAGAAATCTACACTGAAGAGCAATTGAATTAGAGACAGCTGGCGTCATGCAAATGTGGTGCTGTGGGCGGCCCTGTAAACGGAAACGACATGACGTATGCAGCGATCCGAAAATATAAGGAGTGATGCGACGGGAATTAGTAAGAGTCGGACACAGTATGGGTGAGACGAAGGATCTAAGCGCATTTGATCGTGGGCAAATTGTCGGGGCCCAACGAATGGGTCACTCCGTCTCGGAAGTCGTGCAGGCACTGGGATTTTTACGAGCCACTGGGTCACGGGTGCACCGTGAGTACATCGAATCCAGTAAAACCATCTCTGCAAGGGCCAACTGCCGTGGACAACAGCGTGTGGATGAGCGGGGTCATCACCGGCTAGCTCGCATTGTAACAGCGGATAGACGGGCCACAGTGTAAGCAATCACTCGGCAATTTAACGCTGGTGCACAAAAACGTGTAAGCAGCCACACCATCCAGAACCATCTCCTCGCTATGGGGTTCAGAAGCCATCGTCCCACGAGGGTACCGCTGCTGACCGCACATCACAGGGTGCAAAGAATAGTATGAGCGCGGGAACATCGCCACTGAACCTTAGACATGTGGAAAAATGTTGCCTGGACTGATGAGTCGAAATTCATGTTGGTACATGAGGATGGCAGGATACGAGTACGGCGCAAACCACATGAAGCGATGGATCCTTCTTGCCAGCAGGGTACTCTTCAAGCTGGTGGGGGTGGCATTCTCGTCTGGGGACTGTTTGCGTGGACTGAAATGGGGCCCCTGGTACGTGTGACATCGTCCCTTACCGGGATATCCTGGACGACCATTTGTTCCCGTTCGTGCGTCTTCATCATCCCACTGGGGATCTCATCCTGCAACAAGACAATGCACCGTGCCATCGCTCCCGAATTGTATCCGAATGGTTCTAAGAACACTCCACCGACGTGACCTCGCTTCCTTGGCCAGCTAGATCACCTGACCTCAATCCCATCGAGCACATCTGGGATGCCATCGAGAGAGATGTTCGAGGCTCTGACCCCCTTCCATCTAATCTTTGTGAACTGTGTGAGCTTGTTCAGGGGTCGTGGATCCGTATGGCTTCCCAACGCTTTCGGTGTCTTGTCGAGTCCATGCAGAGACGAATCGCCGCCGTTATCAGGGCGAAAGGTGGTGCTACACGTTACTAGACAGGTATCTGTAATTCAATTGCTCTTCAGTTTAGATGACAGTGCAGAAAGTGCATTTTGAGGGACATGTTGCAGCCTAAGCGATGATACTTTTCTAGAAGGTTGTTTACAAGCTCAACATAATTTACAGCTCTTCGGTTACCCAAGAAGCCATGCACAACACTTTTAAAGGCTTCCCAAACTGGTTGCTCATTGCTCTGGAGGACTAGCTCGAAGTTTTCATCCACAAGAAGTTCACGAATTTCAGGACCAATGAACATTTCTTCCTTCACTTTAGCCTCACTCAGCCGTGGAAATTTGTCTCTCAGGTACTTGAAAGCCCCTCCATTCTTGTTCATCCGCTTTACGAAGTTCTTCATAAGGCACAGTTCGATGTGTAAATGGGGCAGAAGAATTTTGTTTCGATCAAACAGAGGACTGTGCTGGACATTCTTTTCCCCGGGTCGCAGAGTTTCCCTTGGAGACCAGTCTTTTCTGTTGTAGTGTGAGGATCTAGCCCGACTATCCCACTCACACAGGAAACAGCAGTACTTGGTGTATCCCAACTGCATGCCCAGCAATATTGCAATCACCTTCAGGTCTCCACAGATCAGCCATTGGTGGTCTTTGTACGTAATTGCTTCCAGAAGTAATTTCATATTGGCATATGTTTCCTTCATATGGACAGCATGGCCTACAGGAACTGAATGAAGAGAATTGCCATTGTGTAGCAACGCAGCTTTTAAACTAAGCTTTGATGAGTCTATGAATAGCCTCCAGTCCTGTGACTTGTGCTCCACATTCAAAGCTGTCATCAAACCATTCACATTACAGCAGGCAACTAGGTTATTATCTTTTTTAAAATATGGAAGCAAATCTTTCTGCCGAATCCCGTACACTGACACTTTAACATTACGTTCTAGAAGATTCCACTGTTTGAGCCTAGAACCTAGAAGCTCGGCTTTGTCTTTTGGTAGGTGCAGGTCTCGAATTAAATCAGTTAGTTCAACCTTGGTAAGTCTGTGTGGCTCACCCAGTGACTCAGGTGCGAAATCAGGATCCTGTGCTGTCGAAACCTCAGGGCATGGATATGATGTCGCCTCCGTACTGTCTTGTTCTTCATCTGAGTCCAGACTGTACTCCTCTGGTGGGTTCGGTACAGGCAGATCGTCCCCATGTGGCACTGGTCGGATAGCTGACGGGATGTCGGGGTATTTCATGTTTAACTTCCTCTTTCTTGACATACCTCTCTTAATAGGGTGTACCATGCAGAAATAGCAGTTATCCACATGATTTGTCGGCTCTCTCCAAATCATAGGGATGCCAAAGGGCATTGAACGTCCGTTTTTACGGATCCATCCACATAGATTCACAGAACAAGAATTGCAGCAAACATGAGGTGCCCACATTTTGTCTTGAACCCCCACTTTCGTACCAAAATAATAGTGGTAGGCTGTCTTCACGAGTGAAGTAATTGGGCGTTTCTGGACGGCAAATGTCACATCACCACAAACATAACAAAAATTGTCAGATTTGTTTAAGCATATCGAACGACACTATAACTTTCACTCCAAGCAAGCTGTAAACAGACAATGAACTAAAATAAGTTATTAATGAACAAAAGAAGATCTACAGTGACTCTTCATTCCCGCTCTCAGGTTTGCCAACCACTATATTTTCTTTACGTACTACCTTAATTAGCCGCTCGGAGCGCCACACGCTTCATTTCATATACATGTCTTAAAACATAATAAACAGGATATATATCAGAAATGAGAGCTAACTAAACGTTTTAAATGCCATATTTGTTTTTAACATACTGAAATCAATACGAAATAAATATTTTCAAGTCAGAAACATTTTCATTGTTGACCAGTGTTATTGAAGAAATTTTTTGTTCGAAATTCTTTGTGTCAGATTTTCATAAGCCTCTCCCTTTTAGGTTTTTGTACAGGGTATTCAACTTAAAAATACACCAAGATAAACGTGCACGTGCCTTTATTTGCACAACTGAAGAGTAGTTACAGCAAGTGCAGAAAATGACGTTCATGCATTCCAATGCATTTATCAATATGTTTACCCATATTACCGTCGGAGCAGTGGTCTAAGCGCTGGCTTATGACCGTTCGTCCGAGAAAGGTCCGGGTTCGAATCCCGGTGAGGCATGGATGTTGCGTTTGTCTTACGGCACTGAATCTCACTCTCTCTCTCTCTCTCTCTCTCTCTCTCTCTCTTTCTTTGGAACCAGTGGCCCTAAATTAGGGATGAGAGACTGTTTATAGCCAATTGAGTAGCTCAATGTGGTCGTTAAATCTTCAATAAAAACAAAAACAAAAAAACATGTTACCGCTGTCATTTTGCAGTACTTGTCAATTTATTCCCTGGACAGCAACTGTAATGTTTCTCATTAACCCGTTTTTTTTATTGGAGGTTTAACGACCAGCGCGAGCAACTCAATGGGCTTTAAGCAGTCGCCCGGCCCTAATTTAGGACCACTGGTTCCAGGAAAGGGAGAGAGCCAGTGCCGTAAGACAAACACCACATCCCTGCCTCACGGGGATTCTCAGCCAGACCCATCTCGAACGAATGATCATAGGCCAGCGCTTAGACCACTGCACCACCGGGGCGGCCCTCATTAACTCAACGAGGGTATGTGGGTTGCTGCCGTAAACCTGATCCTCCAGGTATACCCACAGAAAAAATCTGGACTGGTGAGATCAGGTCACCTGGGTGGAAATAGTCCAATGGAAATTAATCTCTTACCGAAAAATTCCTGAAGCATGTGCATAGTAAAGACATCGCGGTGTGGAAGGTTGCTCTGTCTTGCTGGAAAAAGTAATAGCGCTCATCCTCTTCCAGCAGCGCTCTCTTACTGATGAACAATTTTTGGTATGCTTCTGCGTTCATAGTGGCGTGAAGAAACATTGTTTCAACTATTCGACGTCTCGAGACAGCACACCTACCCCTACTTTTTGCGGGTGTATAGGAGACTCAACAAACACATGTGGGTTTTCATTATGCCACAAACGGTAGTTCTGGTATTAACGTAGTCACTAAGACGGAACCACGTCTCATCCGTATAAAACACAAAAACCGTATGTTGCCACGAAGAAAGGACTTAAACCATCGGCAAAACTTATGCCTTACCCGGTTATATTTTCCGGTTAGTTCATGAACACTTGCATTCGGTAGGGATAAAACTAAGCAATTTTTTGTTACTGCAGTGCGTACTAAACCTAAAGAGATATACTGTTGCTATCTTAATTTCCTTAACATCTTGTTAGGAGATCTCTGCGTTGCCTCTTCAATACCACGTAAAGCTTTAGGCATTAACACAGACATTCGTTTGTTTCGTTTCTTATTAACAACAAAACCTGTAGCAAAAATCTTCTTCACCAACTTTTCAATCACCTTCTTCGATGGTGCTTGCTTTCCAAATCTTTCGCAGAAGTTTCGTTGACACTGAACGTACGAATGATTTTTTTTGTTTTGATTGGAGGTTTAACGACCACCGTGAGCAACTCAATGGGCTATAAGCAGTCGCCCGTCCCTAATTTAGGGTCACTGGTTCCAGGGAAGGGAGAGAGCCAGTGCCGTAAGACAAACACAACATCCATGCCGGACCGGGATTCGAACCCGGACCCCTTTCGGACGAATGATCAGAGGCCAGCGCCTTAGACCACTGCGCCACCGGGGCGGCTCGAATGATTTGTGTTCAGATAATGTTCAGTACAAACACGCGTTCTTCAGTTGAGATCCGCATGATGAACACAACAGGAATACACTAACAACAACAGAAAACATACGCCCAAAAACGACGCAGGCAACTACATTATGTGGACAAACGTTATTGGACACCGTCACGCAGGCGCAATGACTGATAAATTGGCTAGCAGGAGAGGGCTTTCCGAGTTTGAAAAAGGAGTTATAATAGGTTACTAAATTGGAGGTATGAGCATAAGAAGCATTGCTGATATCAGACAGGTCGCTAAATCGGCTGTGGCTTTTGTCATCAACAAATGGAAAAAGACGGGACATTGCAGGAATTCACATCGCCCTGGAAGACCCACGAAATTGCAATCCCAGGGACCGGAGGGTGCTGTAGAGGGATATCCGGAAAATCAGGTCCCTACCACTGCACGCCATAGCTCATGAGTTCTAGATGGCCACAGATGTTATGGTCTTCACCAAGACACTTCGAAGAGAGGCTAATGCACTTGGGTATCATGGTCGAGCAGCCGCTCATAAGCCTCTCATCACAAAGACCAATAAAGCCACGCGGCTACGATGGTGTCAACAGCACAAAAATTGGAGATTGGAGCGATGGCGGCAGGTGTTATAGAGCGACAAGTCCCGCTTCACATTATTCCGATTGGATAGACGTGTCTGGGTTTGGCGGTTACCCGGAGAACGTCTGCTTCCGGACTGTACAGCGCCGGCTGTGAAGCACGGAGACGTTGGAGTTATGGCATGGGGATGCTTCAGCTAATACGGTGTAGGTCCACTGGTTCTTATTCATGGCAACATGAACTTTGTGCTGTATAGAGACATTTTGGATAACTCAATGGTCTCAAAGTTGTGGCAGTTCTATAGGCACGACAATCGTTTCTTTTAGGACGACAATGTCACTTGTCATGTTTCCAGGGCTACAATGGAGTGGTATGAGGAAAATCAGGTCTCGCGGATGGACTGGCCTGCTCAGAGCCGGGACCTCAATCCCATTGAATACTTATGGCATGAACGTGAACGACGGGTGAGGTCTAGACCAAGACGACCCTCTTCACTGAGAGAGTTGGTCAATGAACTCTAAGCGAAATGGAGGAAGATCCGGCTCTCCGTACTCCGTGGACAGTTTACAACGACGGGTGGCTGCTGTAATCTCTGCAAATGGAGGACTTACCCGCTACTGATGTAAATACAGTACTGTTTTTCTATTTACT
The DNA here is from genome assembly GCA_039090855.1 of Macrothele yani. NCBI lineage: Eukaryota > Metazoa > Arthropoda > Arachnida > Araneae > Macrothelidae > Macrothele > Macrothele yani. The sequence goes on from CM077023.1 coordinate 138,380,675, forward strand.
TACAGTGTCGAATCACTTTTGTCCATATAGTGTACGCACTGATCAGGCTGGTGTAAACGAGCGGAATCCGGTTCTCAAAACTGCGACTACAGCGCCACCCTTTCCTCTGCTATCCACTGTCGCACGTGCTGTTAATCGTTTTTTTTTTTTTTTTTTTTTTTTGATTGGAGGTTTAACGACCGCCGTGAGCAACTCAATGGGCTATAAGCAGTCGCCCGTCCCTAATTTAGGGTCACTGGTTCCAGGGAAGGGAGAGAGCCAGTGCCGTAAGACAAACACAACATCCATGCCTCACCGGGATTCGAACCCGGACCCCTTCGGACGAATGATCAGAGGCCAACGCCTTAGACCACTACGCCACCGGGGCGGCACGGTTAATCGTTCGATTAAAATACAAAACTTCACTGAATGCGACCGCTTATAATAGCGGTGTACTTTTAAGTTGAACACCCTGTATTACTGGGCATAAAGTTTTCGCTCTTTTATATCTCACAGTCTTTGATAAAATATTGATCATCGTTTAGGAAATTTCTAATCAGACATTATTTTTCATTGTACAGGAAATCTTCGATATGATACCAGTTTTAGGCGTTTAGGTAGCGCATGAGAAAATATTTGTTCATAATTCCTCTAGATTTTGATATTTTTTTTTTTTTTTTTTTTTTGATTGGAGGTTTAACGACCACCGTGAGCAACTCAATGGGCTATAAGCAGTCGCCCGTCCCTAATTTAGGGTCACTGGTTCCAGGGAAGGGAGAGAGCCAGTGCCGTAAGACAAACACAACATCCATGCCTCACCGGGATTCGAACCCAGACCCCTTACGGACGAATGATCAGAGGCCAACGCCTTAGACCACTGCGCCACCGGGGCGGCGATTTTGATATCAGCGAAGGTTATTGCTTCATCATCATTTTCGTGTAAGAAAATTATTTTGGCGTGCTTTTACTTTGAAGAATTCTATAGATAAGGTGCTAATAACAAAAACACGAATTCTGAGATTTGCGATAAAAAGTTAAAGAAAAAATCCGATCTGGCTCTAAGACGTCAATATTGACGACATGAAACAAAATCATTCGATATGAAAGATATTTTAAATTATAAGGAGACAAAAGTACACGCTGAAAATTTGAATCATAATATGGCTTTAAAAGTAAAATACAGTCATTTGCAAAAGTTGAAGACCACCTGTCAATTTATTGAAAATTAAGATTTTCAAAGAAACAACTAATTACTAGTCAGAGGTATTTGAAAAAATGACACCACAGATGAATACTTACATTCTTTGGAACACAAAAAGACCGAAATCAGTACTTTGTGTGGCCACCTTTGTTTTTTATAACTGAAAGAATACGATGAGGCATACTCTTAATGAGGGATTTGCAGTAGTCGCTTGAATGTCTTTGCACCACACGTACTTTATCGCATCAATCAAAAGCTTGGGAATTTGATGGCTGTTTTTCTTCCACCTTGACTTTTAAAATGGCCCACAAATTTTTGATTGGGTTAAGGTCGGGACTATTACCGGACCAGCCAAGCACAGATATGTTTTTCCTCGGCAGGTAGTACTTTAGTGTATTTGATCTGTGGCATGGAGCACCATTATGCATAAAGATTGTGCATCTGTGCACTTGCATATGAGTTAACATCTTCTCACGTAACATTTCCACATAAAAAGGACCAGTCAGGGTAGTAGTGCCTGTCGGCAAAAAGGATAATGAAGCAGTACCGGATGCTGACATAGCATCCCATATCATCTGACTAGGCGGATGTCCCACGGTGCTAACGGTACATTTTTCTTTTCTTTTCTCTTTTTTTTTTTAATTTGAGGTTTAACGACCACCGTGAGCAACTCAGTGGGCTATAATCAGTCGCCTGTCCCTAATTTAGGGCCACTGGTTCCAGGGAAGGGAGAAAGCCAGCGCCGTAAGACAAATACAACATCCATGCCTCACCGGGATTCGAACCCGGACCCATCTTGGACAAATGATCAGAAGCCATCGCTTAGACCACTGCGCCAACTGGGCAGCGGTACATATTTCATCAAACCTATTGAATTTTGGTCGCCGAACATTGCTTCGCGCGATTCAAATTGACGCACATTTGATTCATCGGAAAAAAAGAACTTGGCTCCAATTTTCAGCAATCCACGATTGATAACGCTTCGCAAACTGGAGTCTCCTTTTTCATAACAGAGATTGTTCTAGGTTTATGTGCAGGTTTATAAAACTTTAATCCAAAATCTTTGCTAAGACGTCGGGAAACAGTGCTGATACCAATATCAGACCCTTTTAAATGTAAAAAAGCCATGTGTTCCTTGCACGAACTCCTCGGAGAACGCATAACTGTTCGTCTTATAGTACTGCCATCACGTGGCGTTGTTTCCCTTGGACGTCCACTTCTCTTGCGGTCGCTAAATTCACATGTATCTCAATATTTCATGATTATATTATGAACAGCAGTCTTGCTCACATTTTCCTTTCCACTTATTCCACGTTTGGAGTATCCTTCATGACATAAGGTCACTATTTGTGCCCTCTGAGTAACACTTCATGACGGTTTTTTGCCCATTTTTCGCTATATCCTCTCAGCATGAAAACTAGAAGGAAACTGACGTTCGTATGTTTCCCCAACTCTATCAACAGCTGCCGCTGTAAGATGATGCAACACCAACAAGAAGTTGAGTAATACAAACAGTAGCTGACGCAATCGGCAAAAATATCCTTATACCAACAGGTGGTCTTAAACTTTTGCAAATGACTGTATTTCAGTTATCGCTCATCTTACTGAAAAATCACATCACCAAAGGTCACTGCTCCGAAACTCACTAGACCGAAAGATTCATTTCACCGGAAAGATTTTGCAGCGGAAAACGACCAAAATGTAATTGGTTTTCGTTCTCACAGTTAAAGCTTTCAAACGCAAAAAAAGAAAGAAAAATGTTTCAAGTCCGTCTAATAGATGCAGAGATAGACTAAAGTATCAAATTATTGGAAACACCTACCAAATTACGTGATGTGCCGCCCTTGGCATTAAAGTAGCATGGATTCAAGAGGTGCTCATATCGTTCTACAGTTACACCGAAGAGCCAAAACATTATGACCAGCGTGTCTTTATGCAAATCGAAGTAACTGCGAAACGATGGCTGTGTGAAGGTCATGAAACGGTATAAATAACACCTGATACTAAGTTCTGTGAATCAGTGTTATTCTTGTTCTCGAGATGAGAAAGGCAGTGGACTTCAGCGAGTTTGACAAAGGCCAAATTGAAATGACCAGACTACTGGGTCAAAACATTTCCAAGACGGCAAAGGCTTGTGGGGTGCTCACGGTCAACCGTAGATAGCCCCTTCAAATTGTGGTCCGAGGAGAGAAACCACGAACAACCGGCAAGGTGTGTGCCGACTACAGCTCATCGATTTTAGAGGTGAGCGAAGGATATCCCGTATGGTACGAGCCAACAGAAGGGATACTGTGGCGCAATTCATCGGTAGTGTGAATGCTGGCAAAGGAAGTAATGTGTCACAACACACAGGGCATCAAACCCTGCTGAAAATGGGGCTGCGTAGGCGAGTGCCCATGGCTCACTGTCGAAAGCTCCTATAATGAGCACGCGAACATCAAAAATGGGCTTTGAATGACTGCAAGGTAGTCTGGTTCGACGAATCTCGTTTTCTGTTTCACCATGTGGACGCCCGGATACGAGTGCTTCATTTACCCCCGGAAGTGTACCTTTTCGTCCCTCCGTACATCCTGGTGTTGGCACCAGGATGTATAGAGGGGCGAAAAGAAGCCGGTGGATGAAGTGTAATTCTTCGGGCAATGTTTTGCCGGAAAACCCCGGGTCCAGTTACTTATGTTCAGGAAATTATGACATCTACCACCTGCCTAAACGTCATTGTAGACTTGGTGCATCCTTTCATGTCAACGGTATTCCCCTCTAGTTGTGGCTTCTTTCAGTAGGAAAATGCGCCATGCCACACTGCCCGGATTGTTCGGGAGTGGTTCGCGGAACATGAAGAACTTCCAGGTATTACCCTGACCTCCAAAGTCCCCAGACATCAATCCAATCGAGCACATGTGATTTGTGGTGAAACAGCAAATCCGAGCAGCAGAGACTCAACCACGTTACTTACAAGAGTTAAAGGATCTGCAGGTAACATGTTGGTATCAAATACCACAAGATACCTTTAGAAATCTCGCAGCGTCTATGCCTTGCCGGGTCAGAGCTGTTTTTGGAGGCACATAGAGGATCAACATCATATTAGGCAGGTGATCATAATGTTTTGGCTCTTTGGTGTATGTTCAAGCCAAGCGGATGTCAGGGCGCCTGTCAGTTGCCGAATATTCTCTGGAGCAGCATCTCTGTTGCGGGTGACTATCTCATTCTACAGAAGTTTAATTAGGTTCAGTTCTAGTGATTGTGCGGGCCATTTCAGCACTTTGAAGTCACTGTTGTACTCCCGGAACCACTATGTGACGATCCGAGCTTTTTGCATCGGGCATTATATTGCTGGTCTCCCTCTCCATGAGGAGAGACCATGCACATGTACGGGGGTACCTAATCCCCAGTGATATTAAGATACCTCGTAACATTCGAATGTTGTTTCAAAGGTACTAAAAACCTCAATAGCAGTCATGAAAACAGACCCCAGAGCATTAATACCGCCACCACGAATTTGTACAGTCAAAGCCAGGCAGCTAAGATTTATCAATTCGTGCTGTTGACGTCACATTGTGGCCCGTCCATCGGCATGTATTAACTGAAAACGGGATTCGTCGGACCAGGCGACCTTTTTTCCAGTATTCAAGGGCTCAGTTTCGGTTCTCCAGGAGCCTACTTCAGGCAAATTTTTTTTTTTTTGATTGGAGGTTTAACGACCACCGTGAGCAACTCAATGGGCTATAAGCAGTCGCCCGTCCCTAATTTAGGGTCACTGGTTCCAGGGAAGGGAGAGAGCCACTGCCGTAAGACAAACACAACATCCATGCCTCACCGGGATTCGAACCCGGGCCCCTTACGGACGAATGATCAGAGGCCATCGCTTAGACCACTGCGCCAACGGGGCGGCCAGGCAAATTTGTCGGGTTTTAGCGTATAAGAGTGGTACACGGAAGGGGCGTCTGCTGTTCTAGCCCATCCGCGCAAATGTGCGGCGGATTGTGTATGCTGAAATTCTCCCCTCGGTACTGGTGTTGTACTGCCCGTTTACTCGAAGCAGTGGTACTCGTCTGTTACCTTGTACAGTCCTCCTTAGCACCCGTTGCTGTCTAATATCAGTCAATCTTTTCCACCCACAGGAAAACCATTGACTGCTTGTTGTGTTGTTTGTACACCAATTATTGCACCCCCCGATACAGTTATTCTTGCATAGCCGAGAAAGTTTGCTGTTCCCGAGATGATTGCACCTGCATGCTTAGAGCCGACTATCACACCTCTTTCAAAGTTGCTTAAGTCACGGATATTTCCCATATTGCCGCTGCTTCGTACACGTCTGAATCCTTTGTATAGTGAGTTGTTCATAAAGCTATCTCAAAGTCATAGTTGCGTATGTAAGTGTGGATGGCACGTGTCCAATTGATATTGGGTGTTCTTAATGATTTGCCACTTCAGCGTGTATTGCCTACAGAGACACAGAAAATATCGGTATACAATATAGTGGCGTGCACTGCTTACTCGGTTGATTTTGGAAATCATTATCACAATTTCGTAAGTATCTGTCGGAACTTCGATGCGTATTTCTTTATTTTGCATTAGAGTCTCTGTTCCCAAAATTGCAGTAGTTCATAACATAATTTTGCACCTTTAAGCACAATTTGTAGCTTCGCAGCGTTACAGAGGTAAGTAAACAAATGTCGCACCGCTTTCCCTTGGTGCATGAACTCTTCTTCTGCTGGTCGTCTTCTGTGGAGGTTACTGCATAAAGCCGAAGCTTACTTTTAGATTTTCTTTTGATTACTTTGAAGTGTGAGAACTTACAAATTAGTATTGCATTGGAGAAAAGTATTTGATGTGCGGGTGAATACAAAAATACTTTCGCAGTATGTAATATTTTTGTTTAGCCATGATTAAATATGTTTCGATATCGCTGTTTTGAGCTTCGGTAATGCTAGTTTAGTTAAAAAAAAAAAAGCGTCTTTCGTTTCCTATCTTGTTGTAATTAATGTGATATTTGTTATTGATGTAAAAATTGTGATTGATACGATTTTGTGTCAGAATGCGTTTCAAATATGCTTTGATGTTGTGTGCACAGGGAAATGTAAAGGTATGAAATCTGTGTGCAAAGATTCCCCTTTTGATGGATGACAACGTCCATCCTCACCACACAGCAGCTGTAGATGAAGGATATATGTTGGATGGAGTGGCTAATCACGTTTCCCTGATGTCAACCCAATCGAACATGCACGGAAAGCCCTGGGGTGACGTATTGCGAAAAGGAATTCCTCACCAGAAACCATTGCAGCACCAGGGCTTTCCAGCAGGAGTGGGACAGTCCATCCCAAGAGTTAATAAACCACTTGGTGCTAAGCATGACGCCAGTGGCAAATATGCATTGCGGTACGGGGTGGACATATCCCTTACTGAGGACTTCACCCTGTAGTCTGTTTATGCAGAGTACCTCTAAAGGACAGGAGATCCTTTACCTCCTTCGCAACATTTTCTGGTTTCGATCCCTATTTTTGATGACGTGCGTTTCATTTCACTGCTGCTATTACCATCAATACCACTTACAGCTATAAAACCACTTTTTCCGATTTTGACCGATTCAAATACACTGAGGTGCCAAAAAACACTGGGAAGAGTGCTACCATTTCCATTACATTTCCCCACACCCATACGATAAATGGTACCGTTCGCGAACGACGTATATATAGAGGCAGACATCTCCGTGAGCTCAAGTAGTATCATTCGCAGTTAAGATGGCAGCTTATCAGGATTTAAGCGAATTCGAACGTGGTATGATAGTCGGCGCCCGGGAGATGGGTCACTCCATCTAGGAAATTTCCACGAAATTTGGATTTACACGGTCAACAATTTCAAGGGTGTGCCTGGACTACACAAACTCGGGTGAAAATCCAGAGTGCGAGACCGGTGTGGCTGTAGAAAAGCCCTGGACGACCGTGGATAGTGGCGTCTGGTACGCATCGTAACGTCCGCCCGGCGGACGCTACATTGCAGCAAATCACAGCGCAATTCAATGCTGGGGCCAGCATTTGGACAGTGCAACGTTTCCTATGGCGTTCCGGAGCCGACGGCCCACTCGAATGCAATTGCTGACCCAACGACACAAAGCTGTGCTCCTCGCCTGGGCTCGGGGACACCTCCATTGGACGTAAGATGACTGGAAACGTGTACCCTGATCCGACGAATCGCGGTACCAACTGTTTTGGGAAGATGGCCGACTCCGGGTGTGGCGACAACCCTACGAGGAAATGAATCCCGCACGCCTACAGGGGACACTGTAGGCCGGCGGCGGCTCTTATGGTGTGGTGTGTTTTGGTACGCATTAGAACCCCTCATATATGTGCAGACCACTCTGACCGGTGGAGGCTGCGTAACCATTCTTGGGGATAATTTGTACCTGTTCATGCCATGCAACCACTCCCACGGGTGCGACACCTTTCAACATGGCAATGCGCCACCGCACAGGCCCACCGTCACCCGATTATGGCTGGAGAAACATTCCACTGAGTTTGGCATCCTGACTTGGCCTCCTCGTTCGCCGGATTAACACGCCGTTGAACACATATGGGATGCTGTTTTTTTTTTTTTTTTTTTTTTTTTGATTGGAGGTTTAACGACCACCGTGAGCAACTCCAATGGGCTATAAGCAGTCGCCCGTCCCTAATTTAGGGTCACTGGTTCCAGGGAAGGGAGAGAGCCAGTGCCGTAATACAAACACAACATCCATGCCTGACCGGGATTCGAACCCGGACCCCTCACGGGCGAATGATCAGAGGCCAACGCCTTAGACCACTGCGCCACCGGGGCGGCTGGGATGCTGTTCAACGGCAGTCAATGCCAGGAATCCTCCACCGGTGAATATTACGGAATTGTGAGACACTCTGCAGGAAGCATGGCGGGCGCTGTCTCCACAGTACCAGAGAGAGCTCGTGGAGTCCATGTCCCGTCGCGTTGCTGCCGTTATTCGATCGCGAGGAGCACCAACGCTGTATTTGAGAGGTATCCCAGTTCTTTTGACACTTTGGTGTATACCTCGTCCTATAGTTTTGAAAAGCAGTGTATTTCCCGAAATTCAGAGATGTAGTTCTGTCCATATGTTCTTAAACTTGTCACGGTCTAAATTGCTCTCAAGTTATCAGTCGTTTCGCAGGAGCTTCCCATCTTTTTTCATCTTAGCAATAATAATTAAGGTGTAAGGAGTTTGCTCTCTATGCTTCCAATGGAAGAAATGTCCCTATTACCCTATTTCCTCAGCGAAGAAACATTTCCCGTACCTAGAAATTGGACCACTCATAAAGAACAACTTCGGCGTTTTTGTTGGGTTTTTTTGCAAAAAACTCCTGAACGAATTAAAAATCAACAGCTTTACTTTGGTGTAGTGGTAGTGAATAGTGGCGCCATCTGTAATCAAGTACCATAACTACATCGAAATTATTGATTTTTAATATAGTTCAGGAAAGCTTTTTGCAAAAAGCACCGATTGTATAATACACTGACGGACAAGGAAATTTGCGCACCAAGAAGGAAGCATCGGATTGAACTGAAATTTTATGAACGTAATGATACAGGTGAATGATACACATGATGGCAAAAACACAGCTGCAGAAAAATCACAGAGGGATCTGTGGCACGCAGTCCGGTCATCTTCAATAGCCCGTCGCACAGTCTCGTGAGGCGATACATGCTGCAATACGGTCCGGCATGGAGGCGAACAGACTCCCGATATTGTCCTGCTGCAGACTGCCCACACGTGTTGGACGGTGTGCCCCAAATCCCAGATAGTCAGGCACGGCGGCAGCTGGTGTTTCAACTGGTCCCACACATGCTCGATAGGGGGACATGTCCAGGGAACGGGCAGGCCATGGAAGTGTCTGCCCATGACGTAGGCAGTTCTGGGCAACCTGAGCCGTGTGCGGGCGGACATTATCCTGCTGGTATAGCGCACCTGCAATCCCTGCCAGGAATGGGAGCACATGGGGCCTTAGGATCACATCCACATACCGCTGGCCCGGCAATGATCCACGTACCCATACTAGAGCTGATCGGCTATCGTAGGCAATGGCTCCCTAGACCATAATGTCTGCAGTGGGGGAGGTGTGGCGCTCGATAGCGAAGTTGAGATTGTGCCGTTGAACCGGGGACCTCCACACCCGGACACGATAATCATCTGTCCCCAAAACGAATCAGCACTCATCACTAAACACCACAAGTCACCAGTCTGTGGCGAGCCAAGTCGCTCTGGCCTGGCAGCACTGCACACTGAGCCGGCGATGTTCCGGTGTTAATGGCAGCACACGTAAGGGGCGCTGGGATCGCCGATTCGCTTCAGCGAGGAGTCGGGAAATGGTTCGTGGGCACGTAAGAACCGCTTTATCTGCCTGTATAGTGGACAGTGTACCTGTGCGATCCGTTCGTGCCTGGCGTACGATCCGTCGATCCTCTCTACCGGTGGTCCTCCTGGTCCGTCAAGAGCCGCTCCGCCGTGTGGCAATACCGTCACGTGTTCACTGCACCAAACACTGTCAGACGGTGTGGTCAGAACGATCCACATGGACTATACGGCACGCCGACCACCTTGCGGTTTTCAGCCCGACGATCAGGCCTCTCTCAAAAGTCCGTAAGTTGCGTAAATCAACGTCTCTGGCATCTACCCGACATTCTTGTCGCTCTGTACTCTTGCTTGAGTCGGCCGGTGTTTTTCACTTTCATGGGGCATGATGATCAAATGCTCATATGTAGAGGATTTTAGGAAGGGAGTGTCTGACCCCAGGTCTTAAACAACCCTTAGAAATAGGAAGCTAGGAGATTTGGGCTAGAGGGCCCGATAGGAAAGTGACACGGAAGCAAACTAAAAAGGGGGATGAAGACGCCCTTATTTATTACCGGGGGTCCAGTACCCGGGGTCAGATGGCTTAACGTGCCCATCCGACGCACGGCGGATATTTAGTGGATAGAGCGTTCGTGCCTGCCTGGGATCGAACCTGATGTCCTTTCCATGGCAGTCACGAACGTTGCCCACTAGGCCACTCGCGGCCCTTTCATGGGGCATCGACTACACTGCGGTTTATAAGGCTGCCGGTTCGTGCTTGCAGCGCCACCACAGGGTGTGCGGTTATGCGCACTCGCACCAAACATTGATCATTTGCATACCACCACGCACTCTAGCTATTTGCAAAGTTTCGCGGTTGTAACATGTTTTCTTCTAGGTGCGCAAATTTCATTGTCCGTGAGTGTACTATCTAAGTTAAGATGTTTTTTGTCAGTGTGCCAATTTCGATGTATGGGAAATCTTTCTTCGCTGAGGAAATAGGGTACAAATTTCTTCCATTGGAAGTATAGGGAGCGAAATCACTTCACGTCCACCTTTAAAAATGCATTAACTTTTTCGAGGATCCGAAAAACCTCTGCAGCGGTGCCCGAGTGGTCTGAAGCGCTGGCTTCGGATCATTCGTCCAACGTAGGCCAGGTTTCGAGTCCCGGATGAAATATGGGTTGCGTGTTTGTTCGACAATGCTCTCTTTGACTGGAACCAACGTCCCTAAATTAAGGATAGGTGACTGCTTACAGACCTCCAAGTTGCTCATGGGGGTCGATATCACCCTGAAACCAAAAAGACCCCAAATATTTTCTTTTTTTCTTTTTTAACTTAGGGGTTTAACGACCGCCGTGATTAACTCACTGGGCTTTCCACCCGGCGCTGTTTTGGAACCACTGGTTCCAGAGAAAGGGCCGGTTGACAAGCACACTACCTATGCTTCAATAGGGATTCGAACCCGGATCAATCATGGATGAATGATCAGGTGGCAACGCCTCTTATTACTCTGCCAGTGGGGCTCCACTAACCAGTTTCATCAGTGACAAATCCACATGTTTCGGTGCATGAATTTCTGACTTTTTCATAAAATTCAATTATACCACATGGTTCAAAGTATGCTTAAATCCGATGTGTGAAGAAATATCCAATTTAGAAGAAAATTTTTAACGGCGGAAATAATAGGATGATCTATAACACTTACAATCATATATTAGCATGTCAGCATATTTTGAGTGAAAAAATTGGGCCCTCTTAAAGATATCTTTATGGTAGATATGTTTTTTTTTTTTTTTTGCTTTTTTTTTATGTGGAGGTTTAACGACCACCGTGAGTCGCTCGTCCCTAATTTAGGGCCACTGGTTCCACAGAAGGGAGAGAGCCAGCGCCGTAGGACAAACACAACATCCATGCTCACCGGGATTCGAACCCGGACCCATCACGGATGGAAGATATGTACTCAGTCTGTTAATATTTTTTCACTAGTACCAGTGCGATTGATACTGAATAAAATTATAGTGCATTGAAGATGAGAATACCCCGTAAAGCGTTTGAGATAACATGTGTTGTTTCGATGCATGTAAAATTTGGAAAACTTTTTTTTTACTCTCACCGTTTCATACGGAACCTCATAAAATTCATTTGGGGATTTTAAGTAAAATATGCTCATATATTTTTGTAAAATATTGAAGGACTCGGGTGTAAACTATGGTAATAACACTACTGCCGTTGAGATACGTAGATTACTAGTAAAAAATATATAAGCGTTTGCACTTACTATAAGGCGCCATATGTAGACATAAATGTGTAAATAAATACTCTAAAATGCTCAGATTACCACCGCAGTTGTTTTTCGTATAAGCAACTCATTTTTTTTTTTTTTTACAAAATTGTTGGTTACCATGGTTTACGCCCGAACCCTTCATTTATTCGCAAAGAAATTTTTATTTTATTCACTTGAGAAAAACGTTTGCTTAATTCTTTTCTTAAACATTGTGCAAAAAACGTATAGCAATGCGTAATGCAAAAGCATACGAGAACCTCTGTCTTGTAAATATTTACACTGACATTTTATCTGTGGCGTTGACTCTACATGTTTCTGCTGTATATCACCATAAACAGTGTAGCGGTCTTTTAATTTACAACATCAAGCTACATACTTTTTTTTTTTTTTACTGTCAAAGTTCTTTCAACGCTTCATTAGGCAGGCAAGATTTTGCCATCGTATATACGCAACTCATTTGCTGAAATGCCAGTTTTCCTGCATGCGCATTTTGGTGTTTTGCATTATCAGCAGATGACCGATTTGTGTAACTTAAACGGCAGACAATATTTTTACATGCCTTGAACCAGAAAGGGGGCACGATCATTTCGAAAACAGAGTTCTTTAGCGTATATATTTTTTCTTTTTGTAAGTAACTGTTCCGCAAAATTAACTCTCTGAACTCAGCAATGGTAAAACTTACCCTGTAAAAGATTAATGGTGCGAATTCACGGAAAATTCTTAAAAATGACGTGAAGAAAAGTTGCCTGTCTTTCTCAGACTTTTAACGAAATTACAGTTTTAAAAAGTCTGCGTTTCTAAGAACTGAAACCGTTCAGTATTTTTATAGATTTTTCCGTTGTTTCGAATTCAGTTTTTTTTTTTTTTTTTTTTTTTTTTCAGAAATATCGTTTTTTTTTTCTTTTTTTATACAGGAATTTTCCTTGTTTCCCAAAACTCTGATTTTGACTTTTTAGGTCCCTATATAAAAACATCTGTTCCCACTTTATTTTCAGTCTCTTTATGTAACATAGCTCGTTAGCGTGCAAATAATGCACCAGTCGCACTGAAGGACTTCGCGCATGTATCGATACAGAAGACTTTCCTAACTTTCGAGGTGAGCAAACTCCTTTCCTCGGCGGGGCTTGCGCCTGCCGTATTTTTTACACGCATTTAAGAGTGCTGTAACTGAGCCAGGACGGAACCTACAATCTGCTAACGTTTAACGTACAAACGCAGGGGGACGGAGTAGCGCGATGATGAGATGTTTTCTGCTATGAATGCGGACTAGCAAGTCATTTTATTTTCTCCAGGAGCTTATCTTTCTCAATAGATTTGTAGTAATTTCATTTTTTCTGCAGGAAGACATCACAAATAGCATTTTATTCATCGTGGTTTTTCAAAGCAACAGAATGTTTTGGAACAAGAGATTTTTTTTTTAACTGACAGTGATTTTAAATTATGTTTAAGAAAGGTGAAATGTAAACTACATAGTATTATTTCACGAAACCCCTAAATGTAAAAATTTACTCTTGATAGCTATAATAGCTTTTGTGTTAAGAAGCCTACAGACTGATGCATAGACAATATACACTGCTGGCCACCCAAAATGCAACACCAAGAAGGAAGCATCCGAAATTCGCAGCATGCGTCGCCCGCGAGAGGACATGCAAACGATTAGCATTGCAGGACATATGCAAATCATGTGCGCCCGGCACGCCACCGAGAAGCACTATATAAGAAGGGTGCACAGAAGGCAGGGTGTAAGTAGTGGAAGTGTGTTGTGCTGCCGGACATGTGCGTGGGAAGCTTCCTGATGCCTCGTCGCAGAATACGGCAGTCATTCCAGCACATTTCGGAGTTCGACAGAGGACGAATAGTGGCTTATCGCGACATCGGTGCCCGTGTGGGACGACATCCAGCCACAGTGAGGTGAGTATGGATTCGGTGAGTGCAGGAGGGACGGACTGACCGACTTGAGTGGTTGCCGCAGCCGCGGCACACCACCGAACAAGAGGACCGGCTTGTTGTGCCGCGGGCATTGGCGGCTCGCACCGCCACATCACGAACGTTAGCGCAGGAATTAGGGTGTATTGCGCAACAATATGCGTCAGCACGTACGGTTAGACGTCGTCTGCAGGAGCGGGGACTTGTCGCACGGCGCAGACTGCTCCGATTACCATTATCGTTACACCACCGGCGAGTGCGGCGGCAGTGGGCCGTTGAACGCCGCACCTGGACTACGGAATGGCACGACATTGTCTTTTCCGACGAATCCCGCTTCTGCCTGCAACACCACGATGGTCGGATCCGCGTGTGGCGGCACCGCGGCGAGAGACTGTATGACGCCTGCATTATGCATCGCCATACCAGTCCGTCGCCTGGCGTTATGGTTTGGGGCGCAATTGGGTATGACACCCGCACCCCTCTGGTACGCATCGCCGGTACACTCAACAGCCACCGCCACATCTCCGACGTTTTGGAGCCTGTAGTCCTCCCTTACCTGCTGGACATGCCACAGGCCACGTTTCAACAGACAACGTGCGCCCGCACGTGGCACACATCGTGCAACAATTCTTCACTGCCCAACAGGTTTCATTGCTGCCGTGGCCTGCCTGTTCTCCCGATATGTCGCCCATCGAACACGTCTGGTAGCTGATCGGCAACCGAGTAGCCCGGCAAGCACCACCCGTGGCTACGCCTGATGAACTGTCGCAACGTGTGGAAGCAGCCTGGACCGACATACCCCAAGCTCACATCTAAAGCCTCTTTCGTTCGATGCCGCGGCGTGTAGTGGCCGTTATTGCCAGCCATGGGGGCCACACGAACTATTGATGTCTGCGTGTTCCGCAAGTCGCTCGAGCCTGTAAGCTCAATCGTTTAATCTTTGTATCTGTTATGTGTCCAGTAAATCTGGCTTTGCTATCTCGTGTTCTTCTTGGTGTTGCATTTTGGGTCGCCAGCAGTGTATAACCATTCATACGACACTTCAAGTGCCAAGTTTCTTACGGTAACACAATATGCAACAGCAGGTGCACCAAACCAACTGGGGATGGGAGGATAACCATTTACGCAATAACCTTAATGTACTCATCGTCAAAAAAATAGTTGCACCCAGAAGGACGTGTCGGATTCCAATGATATTCGGGAGGAACGTAAAGGTTACCACGAACAATAAATGGTTAAACACTGAGACGGATATGGGAAATATTTATTGAGCTACACGCCAATAAGTAGTCTCTCAGTATGGCACCGGGCCGCCATGTTTGCTCACACAGCATGCCAAGCGTCTCGGCATGGAGTTGTACAGGTTCCTAATGGTGTCCTGCGATAAGCCATCCCATGCAGCTTGAATCTTCTCACGCAGTTCCTGTAGGAGAAGTGGAGTGTGGATTACGCGTTTAATAGCATTCCACACATTTTCAATCGGTGACATGTCTGGCGATGCGGCTAGCCATGGCAGAGTGCCAGTGCCTTCAAGGTAAGCTCTCGAGACAGCAGCAGTATGCGAACGAGAGTTGTCCTGTTGGAAAATTGTTCACATGTTGGGCAAATATAGTGATGAAGCAACAATATATTATGAGATTGACACAAGTATAGTTAACGTAAAAACGTACACAAAGATACTTTATGCATAATTAAATTATTTGTGATCAGTGACTTTGTTGTCTAATTATTTGTGTGTGTCACTACACATTTATTCAACAATTTCTCTTGAAAAATCTATATCTAAAATGAAGTAATACGAGATTATATTTATTGACGCAGTTATTTGTAAGTACGCATGGTTACTTATATTTGAGCATGCCATATACGCGTTTACGATACGATTGTACTTAGAAAACAAAAATCGAGATAGGCTCAGGTTCTCATTTTTAAGTAGATTTTTTTTATTTTTAACAGGGTGCGGGCCTTGTTCTATCCACTGCCGCGAACAGCGTGCTATTGTGGTATCCTGCAAGACCTGTATGGCGCGCAATATGGCGCGATAAGACCATCCCGCTTCCCGGAGCCGGACGATGCGGCTCCTCTCGAACTCCACGAATTGCTTCGGAACTTTTCTCCGAGGCATACTTCACTTGCAAAGGATGCAACCAACACAACAGCACGAGTCAGAATGGCAAGCACGCGTAACGGGACGACCTTATATAGCCGGTCAGGCACAGCGCTACGACCCCTCCTTGGTGGTGTCACATGCGCGCCGAGCGTGATACTTGAATAATTTGCATTTCTCACGATGTCAAACCTACCCACCAAGGTTCATTCATCTCCCTTCTGGGTGCAACTATTTTTCTGACGATGAGTATTATGCTATTCACAATATTAGGTCTGACTACAGAAGCATAAATAAAATCAGGTTCGCCAACAGGCTACGGTATGTGTATTGCTCCAAAAAAAAAAAAAAAACCTAAGAAGTGCCCTCGCGGTTACGACTTCCGATATTGTGAAAGTTCAGTGATTCAGCAAGACTGTTGAATTGAAATTTAATAGTTGCTCAAACTTCAAGTATTCCCGAGAATTGCTTCTATTCAGTCATTTAATTTTCCACAAAATGTACCAGAATTTGTCTGTCAATATACCAACGGATTTACGGTAAGGCTTCCTGAAAATTCAGGATTTTCCGATAACACCTGTGACGTACATGACAATACGGCAAAGTTGCAGCGACAAACTTCGTCGGTGTAGCTTAACTGGGAAAACATTTTGCTCCGGAGCAAACGGATGCGAGTTCGAATTCCGCCACCGGCAAATGGACTTTACACTATATTGACGCACCCAAACGTAAACATGAATTTACGAGCCTTAAGGTTCATCGAAAAATGTGTGATGTTTCCTCCACACATCGTCAGGAATTAGTATTTTCTCTTCCACAGTGACTTCCTTCAAGCGTGGTTTGTCTTCCGACCCGGAAACCTACAATAATTGCGTCCAAGCTCTTTCTCAAGGGAGGGGGGTATATGTGGCGTACTACACAAGTGACGCACATGTCAAGACGGCAAATAGCAATGACATTCTCTTGTTGGTGCAACTTAATTGGGGAAGTGTTCGGCTCCGGAGCAGAAGGATGTGGATTCGATATTCACCACGACAAATTACTTTTACACAATACATCTGTTAAAAACGGAAATTTTCAGTTATAAACTGGAGAAAGATGAACAGGAGGATTCCTGTCAATTCATGTATGAAAAATCCATGACATTTTTTATTTTATTTTTTCATT
Source organism: Macrothele yani (assembly GCA_039090855.1). NCBI lineage: Eukaryota > Metazoa > Arthropoda > Arachnida > Araneae > Macrothelidae > Macrothele > Macrothele yani. The sequence continues at coordinate 138,397,653 of CM077023.1, forward strand.
CATTTCATGCAAAGGTTGAATGAGGATTATGATTCGTCACTTAACAAAAGGAATTACCGAAAATGGTTCGTGAATTTTAGGAAATTTTGTAGAGAATAGTTTAGTTACCAATGTTGTGTTCGGGCTCAATTTTAAGAGCCCAAGCCCGAATTTTATATTGCAAGATAAATCCCAGGCCCGAAAGAGCCCGAAAACTATGACTAACAGCAATTTAAGCATTAAGAAAAAAATAATTTCATTTTCCAAACTTCCATTCTCTCCTTACCCTGCAATTAACCGACGTGTTTCTCAACTGCAAAATGGGAAATGGATCTCTGTGTTTTCTACAGTATTACAAACACCATTTGCTTTGACCATTTGTTTTCTTCTGAAATGATTTGGGGATCCGGCGTCGCAACAATCTACGTACGTTGCTCAATAGAACTAGCAGGTAGCTACCGTGTGGGTGTATTAAATTTCGGCGCCATGCTATCTGCGGTTCTTGAAGCGTTTCCTTCACGGCAGAAATCCTCTAACACGTGACCTATGGCATTTGCTGCCCAAGCCCGGAATAAATAGCCCTGCCAAGTCCCAACTCCCCGTCCAGACCCAGTTCCCAAACAATTCTCTTTATCAACTATTGGGTTGTCGGAAAAGTCATGACGTATTTTGGCACCCGATGGCGGTTGGGCGGTTTTGAAGTACTAGAAGCATGCGCAGCTCTGTTATCGCTATGGCATTCGACAGGTGCCAGCTTTAGCTGCAGTCTAAAAGGAATAGCGAGAAATTTGGTTGATTTGCGGAGATTTGACATCAAGCTGAACATGTCAAGCTTGTGAAAAGTTGCGTAAAGTGTAAGGTGATAATGCTCTACAAGAACGTCAGTGTCTGCGGTGGTTCGCAAAATTTCGTGCTGGTGATTTTGACCTCAACGATGCTCCTCGGTCCGGGAGGCCCACCGAGGCTGATGACGACCAAATCAAGGCATTGATCGAGTCGAACCCACGTTACACGACAAGAGAGATTGCAGACACATTGCACATCCATCATTCAAGCGTTCACGACCACCTGAAGAAGCTGGGATACGTAAGCAAGCTCGATGTGTGGGCTCCTCATGAACTCAAAGAGGCTCAATTGACGGCGCGTATAAACATCTGCGATATGCTCATTAAACGTGAGGAAAAGGATCCTTTTTTGAAGCGACGGATAACTGGTGACAAAAAGTGGATTGTGTACAACAATGTGCTGCGCAAACGGTCTTGGTCCGGTCGTGCTGCTTCGCCTCAAACGACATTCAAAGCAGACATTCATCAGCGGAAGGTTCTGGTCTCAGTGTGGTGGGATTTTAAAGGTGTGTTTTTTGAGCTCCTACCACGGAACCAAACAATCAATTCGAATATGTACTGTCGGCAATTGACCAGTTTGAGCGAATCTACTATCCAGAAACGTCCAGAACTCGTTCATCGTAAAGGTGTTGTGTTCCATCCCGACAATGCGAGACCACACACAAGTTTGATCACCCGCCAAAAATTATTGGAGCTTGGGTGGGATGTGTTGCCACACCCAAATACTCGCCTGACTTTGCGCCGGCAGTCTTCAACTTGTTTTGCTCTCTTCAACAGTCCTTGCGTGGTATAATGTTCAATTCAGATGAGGCTGTAAATCAGCACCTTGTAGAGTTTTTCGCCACGAAAGACAGGTCCTTCTATGAACGAGGCATTCTGCAGTTCAATGAAAGATGGCAAAAGGTTATCGAACAAAACGGGCATCATATCGTTGATTGATTTTTGTTCTTTCTAACAATAAATGACCTTTGCAAAACATGGCTAAAATACGTAATGATTTTTCCGACAACCCAATAGAAAGCTAAATCGTACGAAATCACGTTTGAGAAAACAAAGACAATTCTCTTTTTCTCTCAGAGCCCAAACCGCAGTAAATATTTTACAGTCAGAGCCCGGCCATCACAGCACTGTTAGTTACTACTTTCTGGCGTAACGGCAGAGCTGCGTTTCATACAGTGATATAATTTCCCTATGATCATATGGATGTGGCAAAGCTTTGCCTTCCTGGTGAATAAATTAGAAAAACGCGGAGAAAATGCAAATAGACGAAGACATCGCTCTGTCCACTTTATTATAAACAACGCATGGCAACTGAAAAATTGTTCATCCAACACCGCTGGGATGGAACCCCAGAATTCTCAAGAACTAGCCGAGTGCGTTCGCTTTACGCTAGTTATTGAGAGTCCTGGGGTTCCATCCCAGCGGTGTCGGATGAACAATTTTTCAGTTGCCTTGCGTTGTTTATAATAAAGTGGACAGAGCGATGTCATGGTCTATTTGCATTTTCTTCACGTCTTTCTAATTTATTCACCATTTCTTTCGCCCTTTGGATTTATCAGCTGTAATTTCGTAGCTTGCACCGTTGAATGCCATCAGGTGGCGACACATCAGTTGCTGAGCCCATCAATACGGATTTGTGTAGTCAGATGCTGACTGTTAAACCACGCATAGCGCTGTGAATTGTTAGCGTAAAGTGAACGCACTCGGCTAGTTATCGAGAGTTCTAGGGTTCGATCCCAGCGGTGTCCGATGAACAATTCTTCAGTTGCTATGAGTTTATAATAACGTGGACAGGGCGATGCCATCGTCTATTTGATTTGCCTTTCTGATTAACAGACTGCCTCATAGAATTACCGGTTAAACAATGTGTAAAATCCAACAACTTCAGCAACTTAAAGCTGTACACAAAAATTTTAGCAGTTTGAAGTTGCATACCAATAATTTTTTGCTTTGGAATTTGACTACAATGAGAAATTCTGAGGGGTACAAGCAATCGCCCGTCCCTAATTTGTTTCTTCTGGTTCCAAGGAAGGGGATAGGCCTAGCGCAATACCGATGCCTGATCCAGGAATCGAACCCGGGTTCACATCGGACGACTAGTCCTTCGCCTCTGACCATTCAGTCCCTGGGACAGACAAAAATTTAATAATCGGACGACTAGACCTTCGCCTCTGACCACTCAGTCACTGGGACAGACAAAAAATTTTAATTTAAATCCGTATGCAAAAAACTTCAGTAATTTTTTTTATTTGAGGTTTAACGACCACCGTGAGCAACTCAATGGGCTATAAGCAGTCGCCCGTCCCTAATTTAGGGTCACTGGTTCCAGGGAAGGGAGAGAGCCAGTGCCGTAAGACAAACACAACATCCATGCCTCACCGGGATTCGAACCCAGACCCCTTTTGGTTGAATGATCAGAGGCCATCGCCTTAGACCACTGCGCCACCGGGGCGGCCTTCAGTTATTTGAAACTATTTACAAAAGGCATTAGCAATCTGAAGTTGTACATAATGAAATTTAGTAATCTAAAGCTAAAGTAGTATGCAAAAGACATTAGTAATTTGAAACTGCGCACAAAGAACTTGAGAAATTTGAAACTGTATGCAAATAACCTTAGTTTTTTGCAGCTGTCTGCGAGAATTTAAATAATGTGAGTTATATGCAAATAACTTTAGTCATTTAATGTTGCATGCAAGAAGTAATAATCTGAATCTGTATGTAAAATTTCAGTTACTTGAAGTTGTTAAAAAAAGGCATTAGCTGTCCGAAGTTGTATATAAAGGACTTTAGTAACCTGAATCAGTGTGCAAAAAGCACTAGTAATTAGAAGTTGTATACAAAGAAATTTGGAAATTTGAACCTCTGTGCAAAAGGCATTAGTAATTTGAAGATTTATGCAAAGAACTTTAGTAAAAAGCTATATGCAAAAGGTGATAATTTGAAGCCCTATGCAAAGAAATTCGCTGTCCCGGTGTCTCAGTGGTCTAAGTGTTGGCTTCTGACCATTCGTCCGAAATACGTCTGGGTCGGAAACCCGGGTGAGGCATGAATGGTGTGCTTGCCTTACGGCACTGGCTCTCTCTCTTCCCGGGAGTCAGTGACCCTAGATTAGGGACGGGCGACTGCTTATATCCTATTGAGTTTCTCACGATTGTCGTTAAAACCCTCAATTAAAAAAAACTACAGTTTTTGAAGCCGTTTGTCCTCCCGGGGTTAGAGTGGTCAGAGGCGTCGATTTCTGGCTGGTAGTCCAAAAAGAGCCAGAGTTCGATCCCCGATGAGGCATTGGTGGAGCGTTTGTCTTGCGATGCTGGTTCTTTACCAAACCAGTAGCCCCAAGTTAGGGATGGCGATTGCTTACACACTATATTACCAGAAGTATTCGGACACTACCAAATATTTGCATAAGTGTACGGTTGCGCAGGAAGGTGCGCTGTAAGTGGGGAGGTACGTATATAAAGCTGAGATGTTCTGTCGTGTTATCAATAACTTTGAAGCGGATATGCCGCGTGGACTTTCCGAGTTCCAGCGTGGGCTGGTCATAGGATATCATTTGAGTAAAGTTTCCATACGGAGTATTGCAGTTAAGCAAAACATACCAAAATCGACTAAGTGTTGATGTCGTGAAGAGATAGAAGTAGGACAGTGCACCTGCAGCAAAAAAGAAAAAAAAAAAAAAAACGTTCATGAAGGCCGCACAAACTGACGGAACGTGACAGAAGAGCAATGGTAAAAAACGTTAGGAAATCCCGTTCTTCAGTTTCCATCACGGGTGAAGTAAGAAATGCTTGCAATGGCTCGGTTAGTAGTGTAACTATCAGCAGTGAGTTGCACAGTGTGGGTTATTATGGTAGAGCAACGGCACACATCACTAGTGTGTCTCCCGTCGTTCCTGGACTGTGGGCAACTGGAAAGCTGTTGTTTAAAGTGAGGAGTCACTATTTTCACTTTTCCAATCCGATGGGCGTGTTTGGATTTAGTGACAAAGAATTTGTAAGTTCGGCGGAGGCTTCATCATGGTATGGAATTGTTTTTCGTGGATTGGACTCTGGCTCGTTGGTTATTATACCATAAACTATGAACTCTGAAGGACACCTCTGCGTTCTGGATAATTCTTCCCTACCAACAATATGGCAGTATTATGGAAATGACCATTGTCTCTTCCAACACGATCGAGCTCCCTGCCATACTGCACGGCGTGTGCAGGACTGGTTTCCTGAAAATGAGGTGGAATTGCTAGACTGGCCCTTCTCAGAGTCCTGAGACTAATCCCATAGAACACCCCTGGGATGAACTGGAGTGACGGATACGTAATCGACCACAACGACCGTCTTCACTCTCCATTCTGGCAGCAGCTTTGCAGGATGAACGGCGAGCCATTCCTGTAGGGACCTACCGGAAATCGGTTGATAGTACACCTCAACGTGTTGCCGTTGTCATACAAGCAAAAGGTGAACAGACTAACTAGTAATTGCCATAATGAAGCATTTGTCCCAAGACATCGTGGTATCCGAATACTTTTGATAATATAGTGCAGTCCTCAGAGTTTCTCATGGTAGCTGGTACACATTGAAACAAAAACAAAGTGCCTTTGTGTACAACTTCGTATTACTAATGTCTATTGCATACAGCTTCAAATTTCTGAAGTTCATGGCTTTTACGGATTTTTTTTTTTTTTTTTTGTTTGGGGGTTGAGCTACTCACTCCATCGTGAGCAACTCAGTGGGCTATAAGGAGCCTCCCGTCCCTGAGTTAGGGCCACTGGTTACAGGGAGGGGAAAGAGCCAGTGCCGTAAGACAAACACACCGAATTTACTTCACCCGGACTCCATCTCGGAGGAACTGATAGAAGCCACCGCCATGTACCACGCGGCCAACCATATCTGGATACTTTTTTTTTTTGATTGAAGGTTTAACGACCACCGTGAGCAACTCAATGGGCTATAAGCAGTCGCCCGTCCCTGATTTAGGGTCACTGGTTCCAGGGAAGGGAGAGAGCCTGTGCCGTAAGACAAACACAACATCCATACATCACCGGGATTCGAACCCGGACCCCTTTCGGACGAATTATCAGAAGCTATCGCTTAGACCACTGCGCCACCGGGCTGCCTGGATACTTTCACTGGTAGTGAGGCAGTGCATATACGTATATCAGGAAGGGAAATCCTTACAGAATTCATATGGTCACTGTAAAAGAAATATCATTATTGCATCAGATGTATCGCTTCCGTTACGTGAGAAGGTGATTGTTAATCCCCGAAACAAAGAAAAAAACTTAAAGCTAAAAAACTTTATCTGACTTAACATCCAAGTCATATTTACATCAGTTAACGGATTCACATTTTCCAAATTTGTATTGTACAATGGTGTAATCCCGTATTTCATTGATAAACTTAAAGCTGTTTACAAAATCTATTATTCATCTAAAATTGTATTCAAAGAACTTCAGTAATCTGAAGCAATCTTCAAATGGCATCAACAATTTGAAGCTGTATACAAAGAACTTTGTAATTTAGAAGCTGTATGTAAAAGGAATTAATAATATGAAGCTGTGTGAAAAAACTTTAGTTATTTGAAGCTGTTTACGAAGAGCTTCAGTAATGATGCGTACAGACATGACAATGACATTCCAGTTCAAAGCAAGGGTTCTTATTGCAGCCATTGTTATTGTTACGCAGTTTTCTTATCCTTCATTCGGTAGACAAGGAATTGCTAAAACCAAATACGTGAAAGGTTCAATCTAGAATAATTCTGTGATACAATCAGAAATGTTTTTCTGCTCACGTACATTTGACACGTGTCTAGTGCTGAAGAAGTTGCAATGCTATTCGGAATAAAGTTAAAGGTCAACAGGAACAATAAATGATTAAACATTGAAACCGAGATGGGCAATATTTATTGAGCTACACGCCAATAAGTAGTGTCTCTCAGTATGTAGTCGGGCAGCCATGTGCGCTCACACAGCATGCCAGACGTCTCGGCATGGAGTTGTACAAGTTCCTAACGGTGTCTTGCGAAAAGCCATCCCATGCAGCTTGAATCTTCTCACGCAATTCCTGCAGATTGTGCTGTAAAGTCGGAGTGTGGATAGCGCGTCCAATAGCATCCCACGCATTTTCAATCGGCGATAGGTCTGGCGATACGGCTGGCCGTAGCAGAGAGTCAGTGCCTTGAAGGCAAGCTCTCGAGACAGCAGCAGTATGCGCACGAGCGTTGTACTGTTGGAAAATCGCACCGGAGTGAGCGTTCAGAAAAGGTAGGGCCACTGGTTGCAAGACCTCATTAACGGAACGTTGAGCTGTCAAAGTGCCTGTAATGAACACCGAAGGTGATCTAGCATCGTAGGCAAATGCACCCCACACCATGACATCAGGCCTTCTGGATGTGTCACGCTCGACAACAAACCGTTCATCTTGGCGCTGACCACGGTGCCTCCACACACGTATTCGGTGGTAGTCTCCTCCAAGATAAAAGCAGGACTCGTTACTGACGATCACCCGCTGCCATTCTGAGGGGTTCCTTGACAGTCTGGCACGACATCATTGCAGTCTTTGGCGACGATGCAATGGTGTTAAGGGCAGTAGTCGTAACGGACTGCGTGCGTGTAATACTACGTCGTGCAGCCGTATGCCAATTTGTGCTGGCACTAATCGGACGATGCATGGAGGGCACCACTGCTCGCTGAATACCCGCAATCGTGGCTGTTGGATCACTCAGCGGAAGTCTAATAACCCGTTGGTCCTCTCTCTCCGTGGTTCCTCTATGTCTCCCAGACCCTTCCTGTCGCTGCTGCGTGCCTTGTTCTATCAACTGCCAACAACAGCGTGCTAAAGTTATATCCGCACGACCGGTATGGCGCGCAATATGGCGATAAGACCATCCCGCTTCCCGGAGCTCAACGATGCGGCCCCTCTCGAATTCCTCCAACTCCTCGAATTGCTTCCGAACTTTTCTCCGAGGCATACTTCACTTGCAAAGGATGCAACCAATACAACAGCACGAGCAACGGGACGACCTTATATAGCCGATCAGGCACAGCGCTAAAACCCTTCCTTGCTGGCGTCAATCATTTGCATGTCTGACGATGTCAAACGTACCCACCAAGTTTCATTGCTATCGGTTGCTTCCTTTTTATTTATTTTTTTTTTTTGATTGGAGGTTTAACGACCACCGTGAGCAACTCAATGGGCTATAAGCAGTCGCCCGTCCCTAATTTAGGGTCACTGGTTCCAGGGAAGGGAGAGAGCCAGTGCCGTAAGACAAACACAACATCCATGCCTCACCGGGATTCGAACCTGGACCCCTTACGGACGAATGATCAGAGGGCAGCGCCTTGAACCACTGCGCCACCGGGGCGGCGTTGCTTCCTTCTTAGTGCAACTATTTTATTGACGATAAGTGTATAAATTGAAATAGCTACCACCCATTCCTCACTCGGGACTCGAACCAGGGTCCTTTTTTTTTATTGGAAGTTTAACGACCACCGTGAGCAACTCAATGGGCTATAAGCAGTCGCCCACCCCTAATTTAGGGTCACTGGTTCCAGGAAAGGGAGAGAGACAATGCCGTAAGACAAACACACCATCCATCCTCACCGGGATTCGAACCCTGACCCCTTTCGGACGAATGATAAGAGGCCTTCGCTTAGATCACTGCGCTACTGGGGCGGCATATTTAAACGGTCATATCAAATGCAGTGCTGCCTCCTACAGGAAAACATTAGAAATCCTTTGAAGATTCACTTTTCATTCCCAAACGTTCGTGGAAGTAAAATATGTCAAACAAAAGAAACAAGAATCATTATGATTTATTTTCGTATCTTAATTTTTACGGGATAACTATTAGTATTTTTAGAAGTCCTTACCATGCCCAGTTAATTTTTGCAATGCAAAAATTAACGTTGTTTTTAGCATTTGTTAATTAAGGTTGCTACGAAATGGGCATTTTGTAATAATCAATTATTTCTTAACCCTTTGAGTATTTAATGCATTGGGCCCAGTGCTTTTGAAAGGCCCTCTTGTAGCAGCCAAACAACAATGACGCAGATAAAACACTCGAGAAGGCTGAGAATAAGCAGAAGTTTCCTGAGTCGAGAGAGACCCTTGAACCTCATATCAGCCATCTTGAGATTTTATTGACTCAGGATTCCGAGTGTACCTGCTATTCTCATGGTCTAAGTCTTTTCTACTTCTGATAAGAATTCTTGTCAGGTGTCCTGTTGGCTTAGATGGGCGTCGCCGGGTACATTGCAACACAATCATAACACTCAAAAGACCTTCTATCAGCAACTTTAGAATGAGATGATCTGTAACGGAGCGACTCCCACCCTCCCTACCAAACAACAATTGCTCTTAAAGGAAAACGACGACGGATTCTTTAAAGAGACAGGCCTAACAATTTTGTTGCCGAAAAATCATGGACTAATATTTTAAAAATCTAATGTAAAATGAAATCAGAAAGAAAAAACATTAAAGTTTTTTTAATTTTCAGCCTCCTAGATGCCATAATTGAACAACCACTTGTTATATCTTACATAGATTAGTTCAACAACCACTTGTTATACATATATCTATTGCTTCAGAAATAACTTGCGGTTAGGATTTTAAGCAACTGCTCACTACGATATAGAGGCTGCGGATCTTTCACTACACATGAATAAAAATAAAATTCGATAAAGTCGATCAATTCTCTAACCTTTCAACTGAAATTTTTTTTGGAGGAAAATCGGAACATTTCTAATCTGTTGGATAAATGTTGCCACTCTCTGAAAATCATGATTTTCTAAATATATCTTGCTGTCCTGGTGGCAGAGTGCTCAGAAGCACTGGCTTCTGGCTAACCCCTAAAACTTGTCCCGGGCTCAGTCTCCGGCTAACACACTAGCGGCAGGTATGCCCCAGGAGCCCGTCGTCTCCCCGGAACCAGCGACACCAAATTAGGGACCGACGACTGCCTATACGTAGTCTTAGGTCCTCACGGCGGTCGTTCAGCCCTTCTCTTCAAATGCACTTTCTCGATTTTTAATTTTTTTTTCTCAGGTTGTGGCAAACAATAACTCTTTAGCCAATAGGCCTTAAAAGTTTCGGTTCCAATAACATTGAACCGATTTTCCAAGGGAAATGTTTGGGCTTTCAAGAGAAAGGGTAATTTGTTTTAGGGTAACGAGAACTCAAAGTACAAAAAAACTTTTCAATCGTTATGTTAAATCTTTGAAACTTCAAAAAATAAAATGCATATTTAGTTGGGACATAAAATCTTCTCAATAGTAACCTTTCTTTTTCATTGAGCGCTCTTAAATTTAAATCAAAACTGACAATGAATTTAAGTCTAATTTATTCAGGGGAAATAATTACTAATGACATTTTTATAATTTCGAACAATGGCTTGCATATTAGCTAACAAGTATTTCAGTTTGTGCGGTGCGTCCAGCATTTATTAAAAGCAGAAGTTGTCCAATCTTTTAGTTTTAAATTAAAAACTAATAGTAATTCCACAAAATATTCTGTAAAAAGTCACAATTAGACAAACATACTATTTGTAATTGAGGTTTTCTCCGAAACATAAGAATTCATATCCCAGAACTAAGCTTTGTTTCCGTCAGCACATTAGGTTTTTAATTAGTAAGTTAATACAAGATTCCACGAACCTTGGTGTGCACAAGGTCCTAACTCATACACTTAAAGAGATGTGATCATTGAGAGATAAGTATCTCAACACCCATTTTCAAATATTAAATTTTGCGTTACTATTCTGACGACGTAGAGAGCGGACGTAATTTTTATTATCCTGGTTGCGACTGACTTCAGTCTGAAAGGTGAACTCTGCTGTGCTGTCAGACAAGCTGAACTTCTGAATGAGAGCCGCACTCTACATGGTTTTGAAGTAATAGTTCAATCCGAACTACTGTTGCATTTGTTTTTGCAATGAAGTATACCTTTACGACGGTCTGTGAGAAACTTACCTGTTGAAGTATATGATAAGCAAATTGGGAAAGTAATATGGTAAACTTGTTTTACAAATAGTTAGTGGAGGAAGTGCTTTTTTCTGATTTAGACTTTTTAGGAGTGATGATACTCGTGTCGTCAGTGTAGTAAAAAAAACCTGTGCCAAATTTTCGTTCCTGCTTCTGGCTATCAAAATTTAATACCTTATTATTTTTCTTCAGGGATTTTATGACCACTATGAATACTTTTCGAAGGCTGTATACAGTTCCCCGTTTGGGGCTGATAGTTCCAAGAAAGGGAAAGCCAGTGCTGTAAGACAAACGCACCACTCATGCCCAGACCCACCTTGGACGCCTGGTCAGAAACCTATGCTTCTGATCAATCAGCCACTCGGACTGCCCATTGTTTTTGTTTGTTTCGGGGTGTAAGGATCACTGAACAACTAATAGCTATAAAGCAGTCGCTCGTCCCTAATTTAGGGTCACTGTTTCCAGGGAAGGGAGATCGCCAGTGTCGTAAGACAAACACACTACCCATGCCTTTTCCGGGACTCTAACCCGAGACCACTCATACGAATGGTCAGAAGCCAGCGCTTAGACCTCTGCACCACCCTGGGGTTCAGAGGTTCTGTTGGGAATGTTTACGTGCTTTTAAGATGTGTGTCCGCCATTATAAGAAAGGTTAATGGGGAAACATATATGTTCAATAAATATATATATATATATATAGAGAGAGAGAGAGAGATGCTTCTGGGGTATCTTGGTCAGGGTGAGCACTAAATTTTTCCACCCATTTGTTTTATGAAACTATTTGTTTATAGAGGCTTTTTTTTATCAGCGGTTTAACGACCACTGAGCAACTTTATGGACTATAAGCCATCGCCCGTCCTTAATTTAGAGTTCCAGGGAAGGGAGAGAACCAAGGCCATAAGACAAACATGACATCCATGCCTCACCGGGATTCGGACACGGACCCATCTCTGACTAGTGGTCAGAAGCCATCGCTTAGACCGCTGTACTACGAGAGCTATTGAAGCATGTTAAACATATGTCTTAATCCCATATATTTCATCTTTTGTATTCTTTTAATTAAATGTGTGTTGCCTACTGGCACCGGAAGGATACGTGTCGCCCGGTGTGCTTCAGAATTTTAGTTCAGCTCAGATACGTAGTTTCAGTTCAGAGACCACATCAGAGAAGACAGTTTTCACGTCATGGAACATGTCAACAGAAAACAAGCCAAAAGGCGAACATTGAAGTGCCCAATGCCATGACTACCGTTCACGAAGTGAGTCTTGCTATGCAAGGACTGAAAGTTATTTCTGAGTGTAAAGTTGTTGAATTGTTCTTTTGTTGAACAGCTGAGGTAAGTAACTGCAGTTGTTCCCAACGCATCTGCGGGAAAATTTATCATAGTGTCCCCACTTTACGTAAAATCAAGATTTGAATCATTTGATTCAAACAGAGTAATTTACGAACATGAAAGTTCTTAACTACGTAGAAAGTCTGATTAATAAATAGGAGATTCAAACCTCAACGAGGTACTTTTAGTAAAGCAACTTTTAACACTAATTCTTCTGTGCATGTTACCCCAGATACAAGATTGTGTTTTATAATCCCCTTTAATGTCTCAAAATGCTTAAGAAATAGAAACTGCGTTCTTAGCAAGCTTCTACAACCGTTCCTCAAAAGAAGGACAAACTATCTCATTATTTTCGCATGAATACTACTATTGAAATCAGACGAACATCAGCGTCATTTTGTGTCGTGCACAGCCAAAGACCATTTTCATCTGGAATAATATTTTCTTTGCAAGGAAGAAAAAAATACTGAGGAAAAATTGACAAGCTACAATGTCTAACTAAAAGTGTTCGGTCACCAGTACTGTGGTAAATACATTAAGTGTTTAAGAAAAACTCCATGCTCAGTGAAAGCACCATGGCCTATATGGCAGTGCGATATTTCTAATAACTATTACATTCAGAGGGATGATAAAAGAAAAATACAATCGTATTCCATCTTCGAAGCCCCTATCAAAGCAACAGAACTGATTTGCACTGGTTTCTCTATGAGTTGGCGGTCCAGCTCATCTGGAAGATGATTAGGGATCTGAGTTGGCCAGACTAATGCAGAAGCATCGGTTTTCCTGAAAGTAAGTGGCTTCAGTTCTGAAGCTTGAGTCCGGGCGTTACTGTGCTTAGTTACAAAAAAATTTGTAAATGTAGATTTACTGAAATGGGTAATTCAAATTTGAATTTTATTGTACTGAGACCAAAGAACTCACCAAAACATATGTAAATCACATCCGAACAGTAACAGTTCTTCCTCCATCCTACACCGCATTCCCGAAGCGGGCAGGGTTCACCGGGAATTTTTCCACACCAAATTATACCATCTCATATGAAACGCAAAGATATTTCTCTCTTCTTGGCACCTTATTCCAATGGTTGAGATTCTAAAAACAACGGATGTTTGGTATTTATTGAAATGCTTAATATGTCCGTGTTCTGTAGTTGCTATAAAAACTAAGGTTGCATAACTATCGGGACAGTGGGGACAAGAATTTATACCCTTCTGGACTTCTAGGGTGATAGTTCTTTTTTTGATTGGAGGTTTAACGACCACCGTGAGCAACTCAATGGGCTATAAGCAGTCGCCCGTCCCTAATTTAGGGTCACTGGTTCCAGGGAAGGGAGAGAACCAGTGCCGTATGACAAACACAACATCCATGCCTCACCGGGATTCGAACCCGGACCCCTTTCGGACGAATGATCAGAGGCCATCGCTTAGACCACTGCGCCACCGGGGCGGCTGATAGTTCTTGAGATCGGTATTTATTTTCAAGTACGATCATGTTCAGGCTACTTGATCTCTCTCAGTAATCATTCTTGACGTCGCAGATCTTTTTTAAAACTGCAGTAGTGCTCTAATTCTGCAGGTCGTTTTTCCCCAGTGCGTCAGCTACCGTTGACTACGGGAAGGTTCAGACATTTCGAGCTTGAACCCATTCTTAAGTATCTGAGATGGAATCCTAACAAGCAAACATATCTGGAAGTTTATCACAAATATTTTATTTTTTCAAGTTGACCAAGGTTTCGCTGGCCTCTGGCCTAGCTTCATCAGGACGAATTATATACAGTATATATACACTGAAGTGCCAGAAAAACTGGTACACCAGTCCAATATATATATTTTTTTTTATTGAAGGTTTAACGACCACCGTGAGCAACTCAATGGGCTATAAGCAGTCGCCCGTCCCTAATTTAGGGCCACTGGTTCCAGGGAAGGGAGAGAGCCAGTGCCGTAAGACAAACACAACATCCATGCCTGACGGGATTCGAACCCGGACCCTCCAATATTCGGTAGGTCCCCCACGGGAGCGCAGGACTGGAGAAATACGACGGGACATGGACTCCAAAACCTTTTGGAAATATTCTGTAGGCAATGCACGCCATACGTCCTGCAGAGCGTTCCACAATTCGGGTGTATTCCGAAGTCTCCGATTCCTGTGTTCGATAGCGCGTTGCATGGCATCCCAAATGTGTTCTATCACGTTCAGATCTGGGGACTTGGGTGGGAATGACAACACCTCAAACTCAGATGAATGACAACACCCCAAACTCAGATGAATGCTCCTCTAACCATAATGTGGCGTCCCGACACTTGTGTGGAGGTGCATTGTCCTGTTGGAACAAGCCCAACCCATCAGCATGAATGCAGGACATGAACGGGTGTAACTCGTCAGAAAGGATACGCACATAGTGTTGGCCGGTCGCAGAAGTTTGTAGACGTACCAGGGGCCCAAGTGAAGTCCAGCTAAACACACCCCGTACCATTACGGACCCCCCACCAGCCGGTACAGTTCCCTGTTGACAGGCGGGATCTACGGGTTTGCGCCACACACGAATCCTTCCATCTGCCAGATACAGTTGGAAATGCGACTCGTCAGACCAGGCTACTTGTTTCTAGTCATCAAGTGTGCAGTGGCGGTGTTGCCGTGCCCAAAGCGAGGTTCATAGCTCTGTGTCGTGCACCCATCAAGGGGGACTCGAGTTGGGTGTCGGCTCCCAAAGCCCATATCGTGCAGGGTACGTTGCACAGTCCGGACGCTGATGCTTGTTGAGGCTCCAGCATTGAATTCCGATGATACCTGCGAGAGTGTTGCACGCCTATCGCGTGAAACGATTCTTGACAGCCGACGATTGTGACGTTCACCCAATGTCTTTTTACGGCCACACTGGTATCGTTGGTTGGAGGTTTTGCCGAAATTCTTGTAGTCACGGTACATCCTTGCAATGGTCGTCCGTAAAAATCCGAACTTCGTTTCTACCTCTGAAATACTATGGCCCATCTCACGAGGGCCAACTATGACACCACGTTGAAAATCGCTTAAATTGTTATTACTTGTCATTCTCATGCCGAAAACAGCTCTGACAGTTGGCAAGGATGTCTATCGCTTTATATACGCACTGGCGGACGCAACCGACTACGCGCATAGGTGATGTTGCTATGTATTTCGCATAAGCTCGTCTGTACCCGTTTTTCTGGCACTTCGGTGTATATATACGTATGTGAAGTATAAAAGACACTATCACATTCTTAGTTTACGAAAAGTGCCTGAAAGTCTTCACTGCGCATCGAAAGAACATAAACTCACAACCTACAAAACGATTCAGCATAATTTCGTAGTTTTTTTTAGAGGGGGGGTTAACTACAGCCGTGAGCGTTAAGGCTATAAGCAGTCGCTTATCCCTAATTTAGGGCCATTGCTTCCGCAGAAGATACACAGCCAGCGCCGTGGAGTAAGATCATTACCTCTGCCTCATGAGGAACTCTAACCCAGGCCCAGTTTTAACCATTAAACAAGACCCACGACTCTAACCATTCGGACACCACGGCGGAAAATTTGTAGTGTGTTCTCGATCTTACAACAAACACTCGGCTGGTCATCGAGAAGTTAGTGCGTCATCTTTTTGAACCAAAAGTATGGGTTGAGATCCTATGGAAGGTATAAATATTGTATTTGGCCTTCAGATTTGGTTCTATACCGTCCGTGGAGCCAACAAACCTAAATGAAGATAGAGATACTCAGTTTTTTTTTTATATTCACTTGAGACATAACTCCCAAAAGAGACTGTCTCTAAATCTGATATACACAGAAAATAGGAAGTACATTTTTTTTTTACTGCTCCGATGGCCGAGTGGTCTGAAGCGCTGGGCTTCTGACCATTCGTCAGAGATGGGACTATTACTAGAGTTCCGGATGATATAAAACCACTGGTTCAACGGGCCGCAGCTGGTGGTCACAATGTGATTCGACCGTGTATATATACACACACCGAGTGATCACTGAATTACGACCTCCCCTATCAAAAGTTGATGCTGCCCGTTGAACTAATATAGTGGTCGTTAAACCGCAAAAGATAAAAAAAATTGAAAATTCAATATTCAAATTCACGTGCATAACAGTCTCCTTTTATTAAATTTATTTCTGTGAGCTTGTAATTTTACGAATATCAGTTTGGTAAGTAAATTTTAATTCAGTGGATCGACTCCAGTTTGATAAAAACTTAAGTTATGCTGAGAATTGCAATACTAGATATTATTTAACAAACTATTTATCTTTTCTGTGTTTTTTCACGACATAAGGTATCAGGAGTTCAATGAAGCATCAGTTATATTGTACAGACCATGACCCTTTTAGTTGATATGGCATTGTTACAAGAAGCCAACCGGAAGAATTTGGTCTCAGTATTTCTTCAACTACTTTTAAGCTCAAAGTTATTTCCTAAAATCCTTTAAGCATGTGTTTTGGCCAACTTCTGCTTGATTAAATAGCAGACTGGATTTTAACACAGCGTTTGATTAACAATTTTCTGTTTGAAAATTCAACAACCACCGTGAGCAACTCAATGGCCTACATGCAATCGTCTGTCCCTAATTTAGGCCACTGGTTCCAGGGAAGGGACAGAGCCAGTGACGCGAGACAAACATTCCCCACACTTCACTGGGATTCGAACCCAGACCCATCTCGGACAAATTGTCAGAAGCCAGCGCGTAGGCCAATGCGCCACCGGGATGGCGATTAACATTTCATAATAATTATAGTTATAACATTTCAACGAAATTCAAGCACGCGTAACCTCATGATGCAGTTTGGTATGTTGCATCTAATCACAGCCAAATGATTAAATTTAATAAATTTCAGATACACACGCATTTTGAATTCTAAAAAGAACGCCCGTGTTTTGTGTCATATTTAAAATAAGTGAGTAGATAAACTCTGAAAATATGCTGGGACAAAGGAAAGACGGGGAAGGGGGTGATTTTCCCCTTCTATCACCACAGTTTAACATGAGGTTCGTTACATCGCCATACAGAGCGGGGAATTTTAACAAACTTTATAAGAGTTCCTAACAGTGCTGTTAAGATAAAGTCTCGTATTACATACAGACGCCCATTTTATAATCACTGAAGAGCAAGTCTTGATAATTGAAGCCTGGAGTTTGTTTCCGCTGAGTAAGTCTAATATTGTCGATGTTTCAAACCCTCAGTCTGTTGGAAACAAATAGTATATGCAGATATAAGGATAAAGTTCAAGCCTCTGAAAGTAGAATATGCCAACGTTCATACCCCACACCTCCCTTGACTCGTGTCACGAACTATCCCAAAATAAACATTATCGAGGTTCAAAGGTGATACAAATGTCTGCTGTGGTCACACTGATAAACAAATGTACGTAGATTAAGAAAACTCTTCCCTTCACACACTGATTTTCCTTAGCAAATGTCCGCTTGGATCGCACGATAAACAAATGCACGTGTGTTTCTCAAAACAACGTTCTCTCCTGCACGCTGTTTCCCCCTCAGCAGCAGTTTATTGGAGACTGTTGAAAATTGGTGTAATAAATTTCTCATACCTTATTAACACATGGCAATTTTGTTCTTTATAGCTTCACACACACCTGAATTTAATGGCTAATAATCCTCGTCAGTAGAAATATAGTAAACTTCAAGTCCAGGCCTGATTTACAATCGGTTCGCGAGTTCGTTCGATGACATGGTGTATACCTCGGAAGTGGTTCGAACACACGACACGGTTTATCCGAACCTTCCAGATGAGGGACTTGCACACTTCTACTGCGAACATATCTAGGGGTGAGAGGAATCGCTCATTCCTCTTTTGAGTTAATATCTCTATGCACCATAAAAAAAAATTCTATGGTAGGTTGCACCAAAGAGTGGTGCTACACCAACTGCACCACTTTCTGAGAAAAGATACACCCTTGTGTGGTGCAAACAAAACCCAACAACATGGTGAAATTTTGCTCTACGTTAGAGTACAAGATTGCACCATATTGTTGGGTTTTGTTTGCCTCACACAATGGTGTATCTTTTCTCAGAAAGGGGTGCAGTTAATGTGGCACCACGTTTTAGTGCAACCTACCACAAAAAAAGAATTTTAACAGTGTGGAAAAGAATCAACGATATGAAAAAGGAATAACACTTTCAGGATTTGTACCCAGTCCCTGTGGCACATGAAGCTTTCTCTCTGGTCACATGTTAAAAAAGGGTATCGTTTATTTGACTGAATAATCACTTCACCGAAAATCGGTTGGCCGAAAAGTCATTAGACTGAAAGATACATTTTACCGAAAGGTCACTTGATCGAAAGCTTTGGATTTTGTTTTTAGAATCTGTTGAAGTGTACGGAAGATTCGGAAACCTGGCAACTAAAACTTTAGGGGATCGTACAAAAATTGAGCCTTTGATTTCTCAGTGTCCACTTTCCGTTGGTCAGCTCTGACCTCTAACATTAATTATAGAGCTATGAGCATTTTTTAGCAGTTTGTATTCCTCCGTACTCAAAGTCATAAGGTTTATACAGTATAACAGTTCAAGATTATAACGTTGCACTTTTACTCAGCCACAAATAATTCATTTCAAAGCCTTAGGCCTTGATTTTTATAATTAATGATTTGTGTGTGTGTAAAAGGGAAATATTAACATGGCTTGTTATGCAAACCTTATGAATATGAGATCGGAGGATTAAAATGTGTTAAAAAGGCCCGGCTTAGGCCTAAAAGCCTTAAAATTAATGCTTTGTGGCTGAATAAAAGTACATCATTGACTTGGCGTTATACCTAAACTTGATGTATATGAGCAAGGCGGATTAAAGTTAGCTTAAATGGCCCAGACCTTTAAAATTAATGTTTGAGGTAAAACGACCGACATTTCGAGAAGTGCAATTTTTATGTGATTGCAAAACGTTTTTAATGATCAGTTGTTATGGTGGCCAGCTTTCCTGTAACAGCTTTTTCTGTGGTCATGTTTCTTGTGGTTAGTTGGTTTGCCTAGAAGATCATAAAAGTGTCCTAATTTCTTAATGATAGACAAATATTAAAAAATACTTTAGTGGCAATAATTGCCCAAGTACAAGGAAACAAGAGCAACGCTTATTTATTTATGCGCGGCAACTTTATGGCTCTAAAATTGCATGTGTTCCTCGTGTCCAGTTTTCTGCATCAGCACTACACTTCAACAGACCCTAAAACAAAATAAAAGTGTTCCATAAACTGACCCTATATAAACTTTCGATGAAGCGATCCTTTAGTGAAACGATCTTTTCTTTAAAGTGATTTTCAGTCCTTCGGTGAAGTAATCGTCGAGCAAATGAACTAGATCTGCTCAAACAGATGGTTTAATATCATATACAAATGTAAGACTTTTCAGGCGAGACGCCTAAGCCATTCAGGACAGTGGTATCTTTGCGTCAGGTGTGCACAAAATATTATCTACATTTTTTTTAGTTACGAATTACACTAAAATAATTCTGAATAGTTTTAATTTTAAGGCAATTTGCTGGTCTGGAATGCAGCTTCAAATTTTAAAATTAAGGGTATTTTTGAATTATCCAGTTTAAAAATCGTAAAAACTAATTTGGATAACTTCATTTACTTCGAGTTAGCAGGTACTTGGAATTTACTAGAGTCAAGTTAATGAGGTCTTGCTGTGTTAATTTGTACGAGTAAATTAAGTTACCTAGCAACTTGACAAATTGTGCGCTAGATTTGTAAAACTTTTCTTGCTGAAACAGGCAGATCGTTGGTGCAGAAATTAAACGTAATTAAATCTTCAGTATCTCATTTTATATTTCAACAAATAAACTTACAAAAGAGCAACTCGAGTAAAATATTCTAAGAAAGATGAAGATACATTTTCTTACCATAGTTTCATGAAAGAATGCTGCAGGAAAAGAATATTTTGATGCAAACCAACAGGAATTGCACAAGTACGGACTTCACTGCCAAAAAAGTGAGCTCTTTATTCAGAATGGGTCATCCAGAATTGTGGGTGATGTTTATGGCTTGATAACAAAAATGCAAATATGATGAATTTGGTTTCGATGCAGTGCATTGCACATAAATAACAATTGCACTCATGGGACACAGTTTTATGAGCTGCCCTGTCTCTACGAGTGACGCGTCTCACAGCCCTTAGTAGTGATATCACAGAAGGCACGGGCAGGGAGATACCTTCTGTATGCATTCCTGAAGCCCAAATATTTTTCTTCAGCTCGTTAGCACGTAGCCCGTGCAATGAGGAAAAGGGAAGGTCTTGTCGGAGTTTTTTGTTTGTTTTACTTCGTGGTTTAACTATCCTGAAATGAAAAAAAAAGGCCACCACCGTCAGCAACCGTAAGGGGTATAAGCAGTCGCCAGTCTCTAATTTAGGGCCACTTGTTCTAGAGAAAAGAGATAAGTGCCGTAAGACAAACATATCCCCTATGGGAATTCTGGCGCTCTTTGGCCAAACATGGCCCTTGCGCCATAAAACTCTGATCAACCGACCATCCCCTATGCCTCATTAAGACTCAAACCCGGGCCCACATGGACGAATGATCATAAGCCAGCGCTTAGACCACTGCGCTACCGGGACGACCTTGTCGGAGTTTGAACGGGGAATGATAATTGGTGCCAAGAAGGCATTTGCCATCATCTCAGCAAGCATTGTTGGCTGTTCGAGAGCCGCAACAGTGAAGGTGTGGCAGAAGAGGGACACGCACATCCACCCAAGTTGCCAGAAAGCGAAGACCACCACAGGTTCAGAGTAGAGGTGAATACCGGTGGATGTGTGCTGTCCCAGACAACTTACGATCCCTCAGTTAATAGCGGACTACAAACAGGATGCTCAGAGAAATGTTTACGAGCGCACAATCCAGCGGGCGCACTTGTGGATGGACCTAAGGAGTCAGCAGCACGTTAAGGTACCAAATTTGACAGATCTTAGTGAACAGCCGTGCAAGCAAAAAAAAAAAAAAAAAAAAAAAAGAAACCGCACCATTACTAAATATTAGACTATTAGAAATGATCACCAGGTTCCAGCGCTAACATAGTGATGGACTGGTCCGTATTTTACATCACGTGGGTAAACAGCTGCAAACAGACTGCATGGTTGGACCGAAACAGGCATTGGAGGTGCTGTCGTGATATGGAAATTGTTTTTTATGAACATCATTTGCTCGTAGCTTCTCTGTTGAGCACACAGTCCTACCTAGGTATTGATTAGGACCACGAGTTCCCCTACATGGTGACCGTGTAATAGGATGGTACTGGCTTTTTTTTTTTTTTTTTTTTTTTGGATTAGAGGTTTAACAACAATCGTGAGCAACTTAATGGGCTATAAGCAGTCGCCCGTCCCTAATTTAGGGTCACTGGTTCCAGGGAAGGGAGAGAGCCAGTGCCGTAAGACAAACACAACAGCCATGCCTCACCGGGATTCGAACCCGGACTCCTTTCGGACGAATGATCAGAGGCCATCGCTTAGACCACTGCGCCACCGGGGCGGCGTACTTGTTCTTTCAGAAAGAATTCTCGTGTCACAAAGCCGCATTGTTTAGGAATTGTTGACGCCCAGGTGTCGCAGTGGTCTAAGAGTTGGCCTCTGATTTGTTCGTTTGAAGGATCCCGGGCTCGAGTCTCGGATGAAGCATGGGCAAGGTTTTTTCTTACGGCACTGGATCTCTCCCTTTCTTGGAAGCAGTGGCCCCGATTCAGGGTGGAGTGGCTGCTTGCAGCCTATTGAATCGCTCAAGGTGGTCGTTAAACTCATAAAGTAAGAAAAAGTAGGAATTATTCAAGGATCGTGGCCAAGCATTTCTTGTGTTTGTTCCCCTGGCTGCCAAATACCCAGATGCAGGGGGAAAGGCTGCCCAACAGGCTGTGACGCAGGTGTTCATAATGTTATTGATCATAGGTAAGCTAGTAATTATTTCGCGGTGCGAATTTTTTCGCGAATTTTAGATTTTTTCCCGTTTTTGACTAATTTTTAAATTATTTTTCCTATTTAAATATTGTTACTGCCTTTATTAGAATTTACGCGAAAAATATATCGCAAAGTAATCCTACTCCAAAGTCCAAACCAGAACTTTGAACTTTTAATTACCGCTCAAGATTGTTCGCTACAAAGGGACTCCTATCGAACAAGTTTGACGAGTAATTCCAGGTCACATGCACTCGGCTGAAAAATGCACGTGTGGTCTTTCGTGATTTCCACCCCCACTCCTGTTGAATGACCTTGACGACTTGCCGCACTAGCAAACCGCAAACTGGATGTTGTCAATTGTATTATTTGTCTTAGCTGGAAAAGCAGCTCACGGAAAAAAGTGTTTCGCAGACGCTTAGCTTAGAATTTTTTTAGATTTAGTGTGAGTATTTAGTTTATAAAGTTTCTAGATTGTTAATTTTGAGAATGTCCCACGGGAATAAAATGAATGTATCTGAAATGTACAAGCAGTACAGCAAGCGAACGTTTCATGTGAACAAAAATATATTGTTCTGCTCGTGTTGCAACATACCAATAGATTTTTCAAGAATGGACAGTTGTCAAAAGAACTTAGCAAACAAGCTGCATAAAAAGAAGAGTGAAACGAAAATAATGTCGAAATAAGCTGATGAATTAATTGAGAACAGAACAAAAACAGCATCGCACAAATGAACTTTTGAAATTAACTGGTGTCTTTTGTGCACCTAACATCCCACTTTCCAACCCAGTAACCACCTACATTAAAAAATTACTTGGAAAATTCGTTGAAAGATATTGGTGTTATTCCAAATGCAAACTTGATGCGGAAATGTTATTTGGAGGGGGAGGGGGCACAAATAAGTGAAAACTAATTCTTTTCTTGGAGGGAGGGAAAGATTCTCGGAAATACTTTCTCCGAAAATGCTCCGGTTCAATTGCCATTAGTGCCATAACTTAGTTTTTTTACATGCCTAATATACGCTATATTGGCGAAAGTCACGGGACACCTAGAAGAGAAACATATCATTTACTGACATACATTAGTACACTGCCGGTCCACTTTTGGCCTTAATGCATGCACTGACCCCTTCGAGACAGGCTTTCGACAAGATTTTGGAACACAGCAATAGGTATGCGCTTCCCTTCAGTACATAATGCTGCCGCTAACTGTTGCTTAGTAGTAGGTCTTGGTTCCGAACTTTTTATGCGGCGCTCTAATTCATTCCATAGGTGCTCTATGGGATTAAGATCAGGGCTCTGTGCTGGCCAGTCCAGACACGATACGGAATTATCGTCAAACCACGCCATAACAGTCCTTGCTTTATGATTCGGTGCATTATCCTGCTGGTACCAACAAGGCTCTGTTCCATAGTATTGCCACAGAGTTGGTAGGGCATAATTGTCCAGAATATCGAGGTAGACGTGCTGGTTAACAGGTTTGTCCACGATAACCAATGAGTCAGGACCATACCACGAAAAACACCCCTACAGGAGTACACTGCCAGCTTCAAACTTGACCGTAGGAACAGTACACTGTGGTAAATAGCGTTACCCCAGCTGCCGCCATACCCACACACAGCCATCAGACTGCTGGATCATGTATCTGGATTCATCAGTCCATAGGACCAGTTTCCATTGATCTACGGTCCACGATAAATGTTCTTTACACCATGCTAAACGACGAGTAGCATTCAGAGTATGAAAGGCTTATTAGAAGCCGCACGACCACGGTAACCATGGAATGAAGTTCTCTGCGAATGATACGTGTACATACTGAGGTTCAAGCATTTCTACTTACCTGTACACTGAGGTCTTGTGCAGTACTCCGTCGATTAGCTGTAACAACTCTACTAAGACTTCGACGTCCACTATCACTGATTTTCTTTGGTCTGCCGGTACGTTTTGCTGCTTCAGGCACGCCATGTGCCTTCCACTTATTCAGTACATCCAAAACAATTTACTTGGGTGTGTTTAAACGCCTCTCGGTTTCCTTTATGGACAACCCGCTAATATAACACCCAACAATTTCTTTCCTCAAAGTCAATTCTCTCCCGCCGCGACATTTATTTTTACTCAACCTCCCAGTACGATATGATCGCTGTTAGCTGCAGGTTTGTTTTTATACCGTTTGCAGCTTTACCGCGCATCTTAACAACGCAGCGTATCCGTTCATTTGCTTTCGAAGGGGTATCCGGTGACTGTTGTCAATATAGTGTATATCCAAAACTACGATGTGTGCGAGGCTTCCGTTGGTTCACCCTAATGAGGATGAAAGAAATAAACCTTTCAAAGCACCTCATGCAATTATCTGATGATTAAAATCATGAGATGACCGCATGCTATTGTCAAATTCTTGAACTTGTAACTTTTAATAATATCCAGAAACGCTTTGATTTTTGGCAAATTGAAATATTGCAGTGCTTCAATAACCTTATTTACACCATAAAATTCCTTAGCAATATTTTCAATCTCATGCAAGAAGTCATAGAAATTAAACCGAGGTTGCTTGTGTTTACCATTACCCCTACATCCTCTTTTATTGGAGTGATTGTTGACCTCTAATCCATGAAAAGCAGTAGCAAAAATATTTTGTATATTTCTCTGCTCACTATATGGAAACATTCTGTTTCCATTGAAAAGGTTATTGAGTCCATAAGGGTATAGACTTTTCTGATGCAACGTTTCACAATTTTCTAGTGTAATTCTTTTAAGCTCACTACTTTCAAAGCCAAGAATTGAAATAGTAATTTTATCGAAGTCATGAAACTCAATATCATTTGTATTTCGAAATATCCTGATGTCGGATCTATGCCCATTAATTCTGAGATTCAAGTGGAATGAAGACTGTCCTACATAGACCCTATGAAATGTATTGCATAATATCCTATATACACAGTTTTGTGCCTTACAAAACCTCTGTAAATCATCACCTTCTCCACACTGTTTGTAATCCAAAGCCTTACAAAGAAAGGCACCTGGAATCACTACATTTTTTAAAAATCAAATTAGAAGTATCCAGTCCCGCCAAATCCCCACCCCGGGGAGATATAGAGCAAGATTCAATATTTATTTTGTGTGTGTGTGTGGTTTTTTGTTATTGTAATATTTTCCAATCTTTTTAATTTTATTAAAATACTTAAATTGAGGCAGTGGTATACTTTTCATGCCAGAACCTGCCGCCTCATTCTGACACGCAGCCCTTTTTTGGCAACGCGACGGCTGATGCTATTTCCAGAATCGGTATTAATCATGAAATTCATATTAGTGGCCATAGTATCACACAAGTATGCAATTACAAAAATACCCCTCATAACGCAGCGCAAGAAGCTAGCAAACATGATGAGCAATAATATTAGTCAACCACACATAAATTACAATCTTAATACAAAGCCCCCGAATACCACCCCTAAAAACTTAAAATGAACCAAATTTATTCCAAAAAACAAGGACTATATAAAATATATAAATACAAACATATTATGATTAAAGTGCACCGGAACACCAGAAAACTCTTCAGGGAAAGACATCCGATGCCCCGGGGCCAAGTTCAGGTTTCATGAGAGTGCCAAATTTTTTATATAGCCAATAGACAGATATCTTAAATAATTTAGAGTCAAAAAAGTATTTCGCACTCTGTCTTCTCTACCCGAACCTTTTAGTAGAACTTAAAGAATTTAGAACATAAAGAACTTACTTGCAATACCGTAGTAAACAACTCTTAACCTTAATTAGAATTGTAGAATTTAAAGTATTTAGAACATAAAGAACTTACTTGCAATACCGTAGTAAACAACTCTTAACCTTAATTAGAATTGTAGAATTTAAAGTATTTAGAACATAAAGAACTTACTTGCAATACCGTAGTAAACAACTCATAACCTTAATTAGAATTGTAGAACACATGAATCAAAAATTCAATTTCCCCAAGGCAGAAACACACACTGGACCTGATAGTCATGGTCTATAATCACGCCTCAAGGTGAACGACAAGTCTTTGAGGGTACCTTCCGAAAATCCAGTAAAGATTTCTAATACGTCATGGATGAAAGTTCGGGCTGTTAGGAATATCCGGGGCGACTCGGAAGAAATAAAGTATTTTTGGGGCCCTAAAGTATGGTTAATATAGAAATTAAGTTTGTGTGATATTATATAATCTAATAGAAAAATTGGAATTAGAATTGAAAGACGACATAAGATTTTGAAAATAGAACTTGCAAAAATTAGGACGATAGATATTCTTCAACAAAATAGAATACAAAAACTTAAGAGATTTTGTAGTATAACCTTTATTATTACAAATACAGTATGTGAAATCCGTATTAGAAATCTTTACTGGATTTTCGGAAGGTACACACAAAGACTTGTCGTTCACCTTGAGACGTGATTATAGACCATAACTGTTAGGTCCAGTGTATGTTTCTGCCTTGGGGAAATTGTGTTTTTTATTTTTTTTATTTATTGGAGGTTTAACGACCATCGTGAGCAACTCAATGAGCTATAAGCAGTCGCCCGTTTCTAGTTTAGGGTCACTGGTTCCAGGGAAGGGAGAGATCCAGTGCCGTAAGACAAACACAACATTCATGCCTTTCCGGGATTCGAACCCAGACCCCTTTCGGACGAATGATCAGAGGCCATCGCTTAGACCACTGCGCCACCGGGGCGGCTTTTTGATTTATGTGTTCTACAATTCTAATTAAGGTTGAGTTGTTTACTACGGTATTACAAGTAAGTTCTTTATATTCTAAATTCTTTAAGTTCTACTAAAAGATTCAGGTAGGGAAGACAGAGTGCGAAAGACTTTTTGACACTAAATTATTTAAGATATCTGTCTATTGGCTATATAAAAAAAATTGGCCCTTTCATGAAACCTGAAGTTTGCCCCGGGGTACCGGATGTCTTTCCCTGAAGAGTGGTCTAGTGTTCCGGTGCACTTTAATCATATGTTTGTATTTATCTTATTTTGGTCCTCTTGTTTTTTGGAATAAATTTGGTTCATTTTAGGTTTTTAGGGGTGGTATTCAGGGGGTTGTATTCGGATTGTAATTTATGTGTGGTTGACTCTATTGCTATGCTGATTATGTTTATATATATATATATATATATATATATATATACTAGAATGATTGCCATAGTGAGACTGCTGCTCTGAAGTTAATTAACATGTTTTAATCTGGGATTTAAGGGATTTTTTTTATTCGTGTAGACTGGGTTGTCCACCATTATGGTGATCTGTTTGAATTTTTCTTTCTGTGTTTCATGTTTTGCATTTATGGGGTTTCGGGAATATGTTTTTATGACTTTTAATGCTGCTTTTAGGTTGTTTTGACATGTACTGTATGTTCTGCTGGTATGAAGTTAATTACTTGGTTTTAATCTGGGTTTTAAGCGGGTGTTTTTTTTATATCATCATCATCATTGTCAACCATTATCAATCCACTGCTGGACGAAGGTCTCCCCAAGTTTCCTCCACAACGGTCTGTCTTGTGCCAGTCTCCTCCATGTCACTCCCGCATACTTTCGAATTTCATCCACCCATCTTCCATGTGGTCTTCTTCTGGGTCTTTTCCTGTCCCGTGGAATCCAAACTAAAATTTCGGCTGTCCATCGATGGTCTGTCCTTCTGGCAGTATGTCCAGCCCATTGCCATTTCAGGTATTTAACTCTGATCATGATGTCTTCCACTCTTGTCATTTTTCGGATCCACGTGTTCCTCTTCTTATCTCTCCTGGTTACACCAAGCATGCACCTCTCCATGCTACTTTGAGTTGTCTGCAGCCTTTGTATGTCTCTTTTAGTTAAGGTCCACATCTCTGCACCATACGTAAGCACTGGAAGGATGCATTGATCAAACACTTTTCTTTTAAGACATATTGGCATATTGCTCTTGAAAATTATGCTGTTTCTTCCAAAAGCTCTCCAGGCAAGTTTTATACGCCGATTAATTTCTTCATCAATGTGACCCTCACTTGATATCTGCTGTCCAAGATAAACGTACGTGTCTGTTATCTCCAGCTTTTCTCCATCAATCGATAAATCTTCATTTTGTGTAAAAGCATTGAACATCACTTTTGTCTTCTGAAAGTTCATTTTTAATCCCACTTCTTTACTGTTGTCAGCAAGTTCCTCTACTCTGCAGCTCTGATGGGGTAATTGCAAAAAGGACTATGTCATCAGCAAAACGAAGGTGGGTTAGATAATCTCCATTAATCTTTATCCCTTTGTTTTCCCAGTTCAGTAATTGAAAGACATTTTCCAATGTCGCATTAAAGAGCTTCGGAGATATGGTGTCACTTTGCCTCACTCCTTTTCCAATTTTTATGTGTGTTGTATTTTCAAACAGCCGAATCTTTGCACTTGCATTTTCATAGATGTTATTAATAATATTAATGTACGCATCTTCAATACCGCAGGATTTCAGAGCCATTGTAACTGCTGATGGTTTCACCGAATCAAAGGCTTTTTCATAATCGATAAAAGCCATGCACAATGGAAGTTCATATTCCCTTGCTCTTTCAATTAGTTCTCTCAGTACGTGGATATGATCTATTGTGCTGTGGCCACTCCTGAATCCAGCTTGTTCTCTTGGTTGAGCCATGTCCAGTATTACCTTCAAGCGGTGTGAAAGAACTTTAGTGAAGATTTTATAAACCACTGATAGGAGGCTGATAGGTCTGTAGTTCCTGAGATCCTCAATGTCACCTTTTTTATGTAGCAAGATCATTGTAGCGTTGTTCCAATCCTCAGGAATCTTCCCTTCATTAAGGCATCGAGTGAAAATTTGGGCGAGTACTGTTTCGATTTCTCCACTTGCTTCTTGTATGATGTCTACAGTAATTCCATCTTCTCCTGGAGCTTTTCCCCGCTTCATGTTTTTGATTGCATGTGCAACTTCTGCTGGGAGGACTGGAAGACCTCTGGTACTGCTACCTTTCATGATGTCTGGAATACATGTATCATCCCTTTCATATAATTTGGAGTAGAAATCTTTCACTCTTGTCAAAATTTTGCCTCTATTTCTTGTTACAGAACTATCTTCTTTTCTCAGTGCCATATTCTGTTTTCTTCCCTTACTGAGGTGTCCCTTTGCTATCTTTAGGCTTTGGCTGTTTTCAATTGCTTTCCTTACTAGTTCACAGTTGAATTTCCTTACGTCTTCAGTGATACTTTTTCGTACTGTCTTGCATAGCTCTATATATTCCACTTTGGAAGTCACATCTTCTTTAGTTGTCCTCATCTCTCTTCTTTTTTGCATCAACATTTTGGTTTTTCCTGATAATTTGTTCACATGCAACTTGTTCTTAGACCCAGCTAATTTTGTTGCTGTTTCCATAAGAGCTTTGGTTACTTTTCTGTTAACTTTAGAAATATCCACTTCTTCCGATGTTAAGCCTTCTAAAGCAGAGAATCTGTTCTTCAGTTCCAACTTGAAGGTATTATGGTGTTTTTTAAGGTTGTTTATGTCAATACATTTTGTTTGTCTTTTGAGCTTGCCACGTTCGAGTTTAGTGTTGAGGTGCATCTTACATCTCACCAATCTGTGGTCACTACCTGTGTTGAACTTGTTTAGCACACTGCATTCTCCTATGACGAATTTTTTGTTACACATAATAAAATCAATTTCACTTGTCGTCCCATTTGGATGTCTCCATGTCCATTTCCTGTGTGGCTTTTTCTTGAAAAAGGAGTTCCAGATGAAAACCCCTTCTGCCTCTGCAAACTCTACGAGAGTATTTCCACACTGGTTTCTGTTGCCGTGACCAAATTTACCTACTGAAGTTTCATTCTGTTGCCGTTGCCCTATTTTTGCATTGAAATCTCCCATATTTATCTTTAAGTGCTGCTTACCTTTATTATTTAGATGACGAATTTCCTCATAAAATTCTTCAATTTCTTCTTCAGGATGACTTGTGGTGGGTGCATAAGTTTGAATAATCTGAGCCTTGTATTCAAGAGTTGGATAACTAGTCGTGCAGCTCTGTCAGAGGAACTTTCAACTTCTACAACTTTATCCTTCAGTTTCTTGTTTATTATAAATCCAACACCGCTAGTTCTGCCAGTATCAGTCCCACGATAATAGAAGAGATGTCCAGTTTTCAGTTCAATGAGATCTTCTCCTTTTCTCCTTACCTCACTTAGCCCGACGATGTCCCACTTGATTCTTTGTAGTTCCTCTTCCAATTCAAGAAGCCTTGAATCAGAAGATAGAAAGCTTCCATTATACGTAGCCAAGGTCAGCATCAGATGGCAGCCTAGTCCGGTCCTCCGGGGATTCTTAGCACCCTCTGCCTTCATGTCGCACTGGCCGCTGCCTTGGCCAGGTACATTCCAGCTGCCGGAGACTGAGGGCCAAGATTTAAGTTGTGGAGTCATTTTGGAGGGGTTATATGATAATTCAGGTAAGCGTGTACAAACTTTCTGGGAGGGGTAGGTAGCACAAAGACAAATCGGAATCACATAGCAATGCAGGATCGGAAACGTAATCTTCATGTGCTAGTGTACAGAGAGGACGAGAAATGAAAGACCATCACGTAAGAGAACAAAATGCTTTTTATTACTCACAAGACATAACACACGCTTGACATCGTCGGCACACGCTTGACATCGTCGGCGCATGGAATCACATACATTTAGGAAAATTCCTGGGGGGTATCGGACTTCCGAAGCAGCTACAGAGATGCGCGCTACAAGGTCCTCATCACTTTCAACGTGGGTGTCGTACACCAGTCCTTTGATGTAACTCCAGAAGAAGTAATCAAGGCATGTTAAATCCGGCGATCTTGGAAGCCAATGAAAGGGACCACCACGCCCGATCCACTGGTGTCCAAATGTCATGTTTAAGTGATAACGAACGTCATTGCTGAAATGGGCGGGGACCTTATTGTGCTGGAACCATATTGCTCAACGCAGCGACTGAGGGACCTATTGTTCGTTCAATAGCTCTGGCAAGAAGTCCTCCAGAAATATCCGGTAACTCCTTCCGTCCAGACGAGGAGGCATGAGGTATGGGCCAATTAAGTGGTCCCCGACAATGCCCTCCCAAATATTAACAGCAAAGCGGTTTTGTGCTGCACGTGGTCGTACTGCATGGGAGTTCTCCACCACCCATACATGCGCGTTATGTGCACTGAAGCAACCTTCCCGTGCAAATGACGGTATCCTGAAAGAACGTGTACGAGCAGTCTCGCGGTCGAACAACGCCATCTAACACATGAAGATGGCGTTTCCGACCCTGCATTGCTATGTGATTCCAATTTGTCTTTTGTGCAACCTACCCCCTCCCAGAAGTTTGTACACGCTTAGCTGAATCACCCTGCATATATATACATGTATATTATATATATTCATATATACACAGTCGAGTCACAATATTGAGGCCACCTCCTACTTTTGACGTCAACAGCGCGTAGCTAATGAAAGAAGGCACGTTTCGTGAGCTGGCTTGGAGGGTATTGTGCTGTAGGCATTCTGAAAACATATCACTCGTTGCAGTCATGGGTGAAAGGAGCGATTTATCAGATTTGCAAAAAAGAATGATTATCGGCTTTCGGGCTAAGGTGGCGGTATTTCTGAAACAGCGAAGTTTGTGAGCTATTGGCTCGGTGCTCTGGTTAAAGTGTATCGTAATTTGAGAATGGCACCATTGCGAATAAAGACGTGGAAACTGCGGAGCACCTCGTGCCATTGAGTGAGAGCTGAACGTCGGCTGCGAAGGTGCGTGAGGGCCGATCGAGACGCTACAGTGGAGCAACTCACTGGCCGAATGAACCAGGATGCTACCGGAAGTGTATCTAAAACGATAGTTCAACGAACCCTGCTGCATATGGAACTCCGATGAAGACGGATGGTCACTGCACCTATGCTAACGAAGGTGGATCTGCAGAAAAAGCTTGCATTTTCACTGCAGTATCGGAATTGGACCTCCGCTGATTGGCAAAGGATTGCCTTCTCCGATGAGTCACGTTTTCTGCATCATCAAACGGATGGACGTTGGCGTAAGAGGTGAGAAACTTCGGAGAACAAACACTCTTCAACCACTGCTGGAAGAACACTAGCTGGTGGAGGCAGCGTTATGATCTGGGGAATATTTTCGTGGCATTCCCTGGGTCCACTCCTACCTGTGGAAGGCACTATGGACCGAATTCTTTATGAATCCATCCTTGCATACCACGTACACCCATACATGCTGATTGTCTTCCCTGTGGCGTATGGGATCTTCCAGCACGATAATGCGGCGTGTCACACAGCTAGAAATGTCCGAGAATGGTTGAAAGAGCACGATGAATATTTCAAAGTACTTCTCTGGCCCCTAATTTCCCTTAAATCCAATAGAGCATCTGTGGAACCACCTCGATCGTGTTGTTCGCTCTGTGGATCCTCCACCATGCACTCTCCTGCAGCAGTCAGATGCACTGTAGTCAGCACTGCTCTACATACCTGCGAACACCTTTCAGCACCTTATTGAGTCACTCCCTGCCCGTCCAGGTGCTGTCCGAGCTGTACACGGCGGTTACTTTGGATATTAGCTGGTGGTCACCATAATGTGATTCGACCGTGTATATATATATGCACACCGAGTGATCACTGAATTACGACCACCCCTATCAAAAGTTTATGCAGCCCGTTGAACTAGTGGTTTCCGAGAGCGCGCGATCAGTCGACCGACGTAGCGTATATCAGGTGTGAGTGGAGCTGTAGGTAGTAAAATTTGAAACGTGAGGGGTAAAAGAAGGGTTCATCGGAGAAAAGACAGA
The DNA here is from genome assembly GCA_039090855.1 of Macrothele yani. Taxonomy (NCBI): domain Eukaryota; kingdom Metazoa; phylum Arthropoda; class Arachnida; order Araneae; family Macrothelidae; genus Macrothele; species Macrothele yani. The sequence goes on from CM077023.1 coordinate 138,430,474, forward strand.
TCGTGGAAGCTCGAAGACCGGGTGTCTCGATTTCCTAAACAGCCGAACTGGTGGGTTGTTCGCAAACAGCCGTAGTTAAAGTGTATCAGGACTAGCGTGAAAACGGCCAAACAACGACCCGGAGGCAAAACTGCACAGGACAGCGAAAAGTTGATGTGAGAGGTGAGCGCAGTCCACGACTCGTACAGGCTTACAGACGCAGCATTGTTCAACAGTTTACCATCCGATACAACACAAGTCAACCTGGAACAGTATCTGTCATGGCCATGCGTCGCATGCTCGCATGTATGAGCTATAACAGCAGACAACCTCCTCTCCTAACCACTGTTCATCGGCGCAAAAGACTCACCTGGTGCGGAGATCATTCCAGTTGGATGTCAGATGACTGGGAAAAAGTGTGCTGGTCTAACGAATAGCGTTTTTTACTCCACTCCGTGGCAGGTCTAGTAGGTATTAAGTGCAAAGAACATGAGGCACTCGATCCATCCTGCATCAGACTGTTGTGTGGTGTCGGGCATGTTTACCTGCCAGGAACTTGGACTCCTGGTGCATGTGGAACATCGTATGACTGGTGTTTAGAAGCTCTTGGAAAACTCGCTCTTGTGTTCTGTGAAGTAAGTATAAAAAAATACATTACCTTAAACATGTGGGAAAATATTCTGATCAGGTATGTAGAAAAATTATTCTCAGTATAATGTTTTCTTATTTTGTATCGGTGTTTAAAACCATCCTGAGCAACTCTAAGGGTTATTATAGGCAGTCGCCCATCCGTGATGGTTCCAGGGAGAAGAAAGGACCAGCGCCATAACACAGACTGAAAGATACGGACCCAAATATTACGGGTCCATGCATCAGCTGGTTCTCGAACCCTGGACCATCTTAATTTAGGGCCATTGTCTCCAGGTGGGAAGGTTAGCTCCACAATACAGGGCACGGCTCATGCCTAAACCGGGGATCCGGCCTAACTCTGGCAACTGCGTCTTTGACTACGAGATATTAGTAGAAGATACTGAGCAAATACGTTTCTATGCCAGCTTAAGCGATTATGGAAAAGCTCCTACAGAAACTATTAAAAAACCTGCTCCTGTGGCTGCGCAAGTAAGCGCGGGGATTACTAAGGAGATCTCGCTCCTGTGTCCGATTAAATAACCATGGAAAAGTTTCTACGGAACCTATTAAAGAAATTTCACTTCTTTCAGCTTATGTAAGGGTAAAGAAATTTCTGCAGAAACTGTTAAAGCGATCTCATTTCTATGCTAAGTTAAGGAAACATGCGGGATCTATTTATGCTTGCAAGAGCTTAAGAAATTTTGCTCCGATGCGTATTAAATTAGTGTAAGAAAATTACTATTTTGGAAATCTGCTAAAGAAATCTCGCTGACATACCAGTTAAGTAAGTATGAGAACAGGCGCGCAAATAAGAATTTTTTTCTGGAGAAGGTAATGATATCGATGAAATCTATATGAAAAGTACGCAGATAATTTGCATGTTATATCGATATATTATTTATATCTTTGGTGAACAGAATTTTTTTTATTGGAGGTTTAACGACCACCGTGAGCAACTCAATGGGCTATAAGCAGTCGCAGTCTCCCATCCCTAAGTTAGGGTCACTGGTTCCAGGGAAAGCAGAGAACTAGTGCCGTAAGACAAACACAACATCCATGCCTCACCGGAATACGAATCCGGACCCTTCACGGACGAATGGTCATAAGCCAGCGCTTAGACCACTGCGCCACCGGGGTGGCCAGAAATTTTTGCACCAATTAGTATCGCTAGATATTTAATTGGTGTAATTAGAATGAGTATCACTGTTGAGCCAATTAAAGTATGGGAATTAACAAAGTAATTTATAATGAAATAATAAATTCCATTAGGAATAATCAGATAAAAATATTGCAAGCACTTTATCCTAAAAATTACTATAATATAAATGAGACTGAAGAAATGTCTCTTCTGTCTGAATAACCAATGACGACTGCGTTTTATTTTTATTGTCCTGGTGGTATGTTTCATTGAATGCTCAATTACTTCCAGAACAGGGGAAATGGACTTTCAAGTTTGAACACAAATATCCACTTTGCAGGTCGAATTTTAGTGGCGAGAGGCCGGAGACAGAAAATTCCATCATTCTACCGTACCCTAAGGAGTTAAACTATAGTGGATTAGAACAGCTATGGCTAAGTAGGGGTCGTACCCTAGTGGGTTAGAACAGTTAGAGATCGTGGTTACAACAGCTAATGGTATGGGGTTATGCCAGCCCTCGATCCTGGTCAAACTGCTTCACAAAGACAAGTTTATCCCACTTTTGTCTCAATAGGATATATCAGCAGTGGAAAACATTAAGTAATTGCCAGCAGTTTTTTTTTTTTTTTATTGGAGGTTTAACGACCACCCTGAGCAACTCAATCGGCTATAAGCAGTCGCCCGTCCCTAATTTAGGGTCACTGGTTCCAGGGAAGGGAGAGAGCCAGCGCCGTAAGACAAACACAACATCCATGCCCGACCGGGATTCTAACCCGGACCCCTTACGGTTGGTTGGTTGGTTGATTTTTATGGCGCAAGGGCCATTATTGGCCAAAGAGCGCCGACCCCTTACGGACGAATGATCAGAGGCCAGCGCCTTAGACCACTGCGCCACCGGGGCGGCACCAGCAGTTTCCCAACATTAGTTTCCTATTTGGATTTGTTGTCTCAATAGGATATATCAGCAGTGGAAAACATTGAGTACTTGCCAGCAGTCCAAATCCCTGAGTCCGGAAGGAGTCATCAATCTCAAAATTATGGTTACTGACTCCAAGAAGGGGAGGGAACCGGGATCATAGAACAAAAATGCACTCTGATCTTACACGGAACAGAAATTCAAGTCGTCGACGCGAAAGTTAGCTTCCTAACCGAAAAGCCACAAAACGGCACCGTATGTGTTGTACCAATTTTTAAAGAAGAAAGAAGAGTACCAGTTTCCCCACGTTCATCTGTTAATTGAATCTAAACTCATTGCCTTGAATACAATCCCTCCCAGTGAGATCGAAGCAGTCATTCAAGCTTTAAATCTGGTTCAGAAGAGATCGTACTTTAAATTTGATAATATCATTTATACGCAAAAGGTAGGCGCCCCTATGGATTCACCACTTTCGCCGTTACTATCTGAGATCTTCATGCAAACCCTTGAAGAACAAGCCTTAAAGGAAGCCCAATATAAACCTAGCATGTATTTACGGTACGTCGACGACATTTTGATCTTTTGGGAACACTCACAAGAGGAACTTCAATCATTTGTTACCTTTGTGTTTTCCCGATTTACAACCATTGGGTTTACTATGGAACTGGAATCTAATTATTATTGACTTTTCTACCTTGACTTTACACTTGAACGAAATCCACTTGACCCTTTCGTTACTTCATTATATCTACCGTAAACCCAGCTCCACTACTACAATCATCCCAATAACGTCCTCGCAGCCCTTTAGGCTATATAAACTAGCAGCTTTCAGATTCATGATCCGACGTGCTATTTCTCATTCGTCAACCCTTACTTTACGAAAACGCGAACTCCAAACAATTAGACAGATTGCAGTGAATCATGGATATGACATTGATAACGTTAGTTGCCTTTATAAAATAATATTGGTCTCAAGCTGCACTACATTAAGGCCAATGATCAACCACAAAAAAAAAAAAAAATGTTGGAGCCCTAAATTACCACTATTCCTTTACTTAAGAGTATTTGTCATCGATACTAATTGGATTTTGGAGTCAAAACTACTAATTTTATGTCTCTGATCAGGAAAGACCGTGACTCAGTGAATACCTCTTCCAAGCACGCATGTATAGTATTCCTCTACAACCAACGGATCCGACACTTTCCCCAAAAGTCTATAAAGGCTCCACTAAACGATCCCCAATGACCAGAATTCAGGAACACTTATATAACGTTCGAATGAGCTCTACAGCTACAGCTCTTTCACGTCTGGTCAATGAAGGCCAGTATTTTCCACTTTAGAGTGCAGCTACCGTTCTCACAACACCGAGATCTCAAGTCCAATTGCCTATGATAGAAAGTTTATATACTGTATTTAACACAGCGGTGACAATTGCTGCTGTGACTACCTTCCGGCTGAGACCCCTACACCTTGGAAACAAGATTTTAAAAGAAAGTGTCAAACAATGAACCCTCACGGACATTCCACCCTTGGCCCAACCTCTAACGAAATCACGCAATGACGTTGACCTTTTTGACGAATCACACTAACGTCAAACCTACGTATCACTTAAAGCCTTTATAAACTTCTTGATCTTCGTTTTGTAACCTTTTATTCCATCTGATGATGAGCACTAGTGTGCTCGAAAGTGCTAATGTAATTTAACTATATATTTTTAGCATTAAATCATTTAAACTTGAAGGTTTTTAACTTTCTTAAGTTTTTAATATATCGTGTAATCAAGGAAAGAGGTTTCAGGTTGCTAAGCGAAGATGCTGTTGACAACACTTTATTTTTAGTACATCTTTTGTAAAAAATGTACGTGCTTATAAGTATCATTTTTTCCATGCGTCTTTCTGTGGACACCATATCTTTGCAACTATTAGTCCGATTAAAAAATTATTTTTGCTGTGGAAAGCCGGAAATATGAGAACGATTGCCTCCTTTGCTGTCTGGCCCTTTTCTGATACATGACTTCGCCGCTAGAGGTCGCAGATGCTACTGAATTCAAAATATATTTTTTCCGTACAATTGCTTCTAAACATCTTGTTGAAAAAAAATTTCTTCCCTTCGACACAATTCATAACGCAGACTTTTTTTTGCGTAGAGTTTCTTTTTCAAGTAATGGGCAGTTTTTCCGCTAGGTAGCGTAAAGGTGAATTTTGATTACCCTAATACCTCTGCTGAATACCTCTAAAGCCCGATTTGAGAATTTTTTTTTTTTTTTCGTCGGGTAGTGTTCCGGGTGGGAAATGTTCTGAATATAATTTCTAATTTTGGGTAATGAGATGTTCTGCCACTAGAGAGAGTAAGTGTTTATTTCTGTTTTCGATGTTTCTGCAGCAATACCCGCGTTGCTGAAAACTCAATTGAAAAAATTTCTTTGCGGTCAGATACCACTCACCAAGAAAACCTTTCTGCGCAAATTTTCTGCTTTAAATAACGCGCAGTTTTTCCGCCAAGGGTGTAGACATGTATCGTATTTTTTTCTCGATATGCCTGCTTTTCATGGTCGATTTGAAACATTTAACCTTGTCCGGCACCGTTTTTGTTTGTTTGGCGGTTTAACGACCACCGTGAGCAACTCAATGGGCTATAAGAAGTCGCCCATCTCTAATTTAGGGCTACTAGTTCCACGGAAGGAAGAGAGCCAGTGCCGTATGACAAACATAACATCCACGCCTCACCGGGATTCGAACCCAGACACATCTCGGATGAATCATCAGAAGCCAGTGCTTAGACCTCTGCTCCACGGCGTCGGCGTGCCGTGCGTTTCTGGTGTTGCATGTTTTGTAAATAATTCCAGTTTACTACTCGTTTCCATTTGTACACAGTTCTGGTGCTAGGTGGTGTGAGTGTGTCTATTTCTGTCTACAAGTGTATCTCTGCTTCCAAACACCCTATCTAAAAATCCCCCATCGAATTGCGTATTTTAAAGCATGAGAAGTTTTTGTCTAGGTGGTGAAAGTGTATTCTCTTTTTTGCTCAGTTTTTAGATTTTCAAAAAATTAGACGTTCTCATTACAACCGAGAATTCGGTGTCATCTTTCTTGTTCTCTTTTGGTTCGGTCTTTAACAATCTCCATGAGCAACTCTTAGCCGTCCAGTAGTCCGTCCCTAATTTAAAGCCAGCTGGCCCGGTGGCGCAGTGGTCTAAGCGATGGCTTCTGATCATTCGTTCGAGATGGGTCCGGGTTCGAATCCCGTGAGGCATGGGTGCTGTGTTTGTCTTACTGCGCTGGCTCTCTCCCTTCCCTGGAAGCAGAGGCCCTAAATTAGGAACGGGCGACTGCTTATAGCTCACGGTGTTCGTTAAACCTCCAATCAAAAAATTAAAAAAAAAGAGCCACAGGTTCCAGAGAAGGGACAGAGCCAACGCCATCAGACAAGCACAACACCCATGACTCAAACTCTGGCCCAGCTTGGTGTAATGGTCAGAATCTAGAGCTTTAGACCACTGGCCACTAGGTGGAATTTTTTTTTTTTTTTTAGTAGAGAGCAGAACCAAAAGTGGCAACGTGCATTAGTCTTTTGGAAGGGTAAAACACAAGCAATATGTTTGCACTAACTAAACATTTGCTTTTAAATAATTTAACTAAAGCGCTTTGAAAGTGCTGTACTTGAACGGTTTTCTCTTTCTCAGTTAAATAGTTCGGCTCCATTCTTATTGAAATATGAAGTGGTTTTCGGATAACACGTGGACTATTTGGGATATGAGTCAAGCTTGACGCAGCGGCGCAGGCGAGATATGGCCGGTAGTTTTTATCTTAAGTCAACACTGCTGTCGCTCTAAGAGGTCTGCAAACAACTCCAGGTACCGGCTGAGATGACAAGATGTGGCAGATTGGATCGTTCTCGTGTACTTTATGATACGCAGCTGCAAGGTGGCTTTAAGCTTTCATTTTATTTTTATTTTACCTTTTTGATGTTTTCTTTTGGTATATCAACCTTCGGTGAATGTCAGCAGCAAAATAAAAGAAAAAAAAATTAAAGATTAGATCATGCTGCGCTTTCAGTACTGATTAAGTGGAACCTGAAAATACAAACTTACCGATATACGCTTCCTCGGCGACATCCGGAATTCCCACCTACTTAGAAAATGAAAACGGTTAATTTCTAACGGAAATTTTTTTAACGAATTTTATGAAACATAACAAGCATTTATTTAATTTAGACACACAAAACATGTACACTTCCGAATACTATGCACCGCATGGACTTAGATGGTCGAATAAACCTGTGCCCAGAGGGAAATCCGGGAATAAAACAGCATTTCAAAATTAATTCCATCTGAACATAAAATCTATATATGTTTTATTGGTCGAAATTAAATGGATAGTAATCTCAATTGGAACAGAAGCTCTCACAGGAACACAAAATTCCCATCATGCTATGTGAGTTAAGCATTTTCTTTGTCTACATATCCATCCTTTAAAATTTTTTAGTGATACTCAGCTGTTAATAACATTGCTCACCCTCAATCCTTCTATACACCAACTCAAATCACCTAGAAAAGGGTAGACTAGCGTTTATCGCACACGACTTGGGGAGGAAACTAATAATCAACTGTCTGTTTTTTTTCCCGCGGCCGCGGAACGCCAGCCGCTATTCGGAAGCCATGTTAAGAGCGCTTTTATGCAGGCGGTTTTTGCGTCGCGTTTTTTGCCGTCGTTGCCTGTCTTTTTATGCAGGCGTTTCGTGCCGCGCGCTTCGACGACGGCAGATTGTGTGGTCAGTGCTGCCAGTGACTCTATTAAATGCAAAAGATCCGGTTTATAAATGGAAAAGTAGGAACTGCAGGTTTTTGAGTAAGAGTATCGTTGAAACTTTTTATTGCTTTTTCAAAAGCTACTTTTAAGTCGATTTAAGGAATAGAAAAGGTGAGAATACTTGATAATTATCAGTATTAACCCAAGGGAGCAGAAAGTAATAAGAAATTGCAATACAATATAAATTACTTTTAACACTATTAAATGAGATAGTGTGATGTTCTCAAATTTCTTTATTTTTTCAGCCTAAATAATAATAACTCTTTTGGTTCAAGATGGTTTAAAGGGATTAAGGTCGAGAAAGAACTTGATTCTCCAAAGAAGAGTTATCCTGTGAAAAATATTTCCTTCTTCATTGATTATCCTACCACGAAGGAAATAAACTATTAACAGCAAACACGCCTGATCATCAGGAAAATTTTTACAAGTACTCCTCATCGTAACTCGGGAAGAAGGTGGGAAGGTTCCAACACAGATGTGTTCCTTTGGCTGGAAGTAGCATGAAAGCAATTTATAGCACAACAAGCAGGCCAGCTAAGAATTCGCCTTAAACAATGAAAAGTGTGGGAAGCGTGAGTACCTTCTTTACCAACCACTACAAGGAACTCAAAATTATTTTAACCGTTACTTTCAAAATACGTACATCGATAAGAACTCGAAAATTTGGAATATCACAACAGCAAGAAAAAATATGTTATTATTAATATGAGAAAGTAAAATATCAATTGACAATACAAAGTAGTCGCTTTAAGAATTGATTTGCTTTGGTCCGTGAAAACCAAAACTGAAAATCCAATTATATGTTTTCGGGGCCCCTCAAACAGCGAGGCCCATATGCGCGCGCTTAATGCGCCTAGCCGGAAATCCGCCCCTTAGAAAACCTCATCATTCATATTATTATTACTTGTGAAAAAAAAATATATTGGGTGCTCATTAAATTTACAAATTTGCAGAAGCAAAAAAAAAAAAAAAAAAATGGAATCCATTTTGAGAAAACCTAGGTGGCCCTTTAGGTGTTTTTTTTTTTCAACTGGGCCCAGCTTGAAAAACCCCACGGGGTTTTTCTACGTTAGCGAACCCTGTTAATGTTTTGCATTTTGTTTTGGAATAAAACTGCGGACCATGGGCGCCGACTTTCCAGAAATCCAATGGTGCACAAGCACATAACAATAACATGGAGTACGAGAATAGAAAAGACTCCTTATCCCTCTTCCCTCCCCCACGCGGGCGTTGAGGTTTGGAAATAAAATGCAGACTAACTTTTTTAAAAAAGTCTGTATGTAACCTAGATTTTAAGGCTGTTAGATAGATATCAGCCCAAAATATCACAACCTGTTGTCGAAGACAATAACATTTTCAGCAGTTATTTCATTAATTTAATATTTTTTTCAAAATTTTTCAAAATCTGTGTGCTTTCAAAACACTTAAACATGATGCCCTAAATTTTTGATTTTTGCTTTTTCAATTAGAAATTTTGATTTATTTCCGATTTTCATTACCAGGGCAGTTCAAATTTGTAAAAAATCATGTAAAAGACGCAAAACGGTTTTTTTTTTCCCAACACCACTGGGGCACTTGAAGCTTAATAATTTGCAGTGATGCACGTCTTAGGTACTTTCGAGTTTTCTACCCCCAACCGATACGTTAATTTTTTTTTTTTTTTATTCTTATTGCGTCTAATATCTTCGTTATACATGGTATGGTCACAAGTAAAATAACTGTAATTTGACTCTCCCGGATTTTTCTCTCTCACCTTTTACATACACATTGCATGTAAAAGATGAAAAAGCTATTCCTTAAACAGCAATTATTTTCATTGGCAATTTGTACCGCAATTGTACTCGAACGCTGGATGAATTAAAAGAGAAGTACAGTTGCATCATTCGCAATAGTGTACTTTTGTTAATTCAAATCTGAAACAGCGTCAGCAAAGCGACGGGCTAAAAGCTAGTAATAAATAACATTAAGATTAAACAATAATAATAACAGTTTGAACTAACCAAGACTATATTTCTCTTTAACATCCAATCCTTCGAACTCCGGGTTAAATAGAGTGCACACTTCGATCCACTGATTTTTTTTCAGGTTTTTATTTTTGTAGTCCTCCAATGACGAATCTCAAATTGCTGTATTATTTTTAATAGCATCTATAAAACGTTCTGTTTCAACATAATCCATTTCTTACAAAATATAACAATGTCACTTCAACTAGCACAATGTAATCCCACCGCGATGAACACTGATGAACTGATGGACAGTGGACACTTTGCAGACCGGTTGTCAGCGACCCTTGGATTGCAGATGGGGGGGGGAGGTTGATTTATTACAAGCCGACTGCAGGAAACGCGACGTCTGCATAAATAGTCCCACTCCCCATCACGTACTTGGAAAAGTTGAGCGTCTTTTTGCTGCTCGGCGTTCTCTAGAACACGACGGAATGTTTTTCACGACGCGACCGCAAGAAAACGCGACGTCAGTGCATAAAAGGAACAGCTTGTCCCCATTGCTTTACAGAACGGACGTTTTTTGCCGTCGCCGAAACGCGCGGCAAGAAACGCTTGCATAAAAGGGGCCTAAGCCGTTGACTCGAAGCAGAAACTTCCCGTTATAAACAATTCTACATGGTGTCCATAAAAGTCTTTCCCAAATTACAAAAACTAATGCAAAAAAAAAAAAAAAATCTATGTAAGTTAAAATAAAATGGTTGGCAACATAATATAGCAGCACTCATAGTTGTTTTTTTCTGTTCTTTTTTTTTTTGATTGGAGGTTTAACGACCACCGTGAGCAACTCAATGGGCTATAAGCAGTCGCCCGTCCCTAATTTAGGGTAACTGGTTCCAGGGAAGGGAGAGAACCAGTGCCGTAAGACAAACACAACATCCATGCCTCACCGGGATTCGAACCCGGACCCCGTTCGGACGAATGATCAGAGGCCATCGCTTAGACCACTGCGCCACCGGGGCGGCTTTCTGTTCTTTAGGTGAGCGCTACTGCTGAATAAGAGGAGCATTTCATCGATAACGGCTTCCATGCAAGAAAAAGCGGCGTGCGTGTTGTGGTTCCATGAGACCAAATCGGCGGTTACTGTCCAGGGTCATTTCAGAAAAGAGTACAAACGATCACCACCGGACCAAAAACGTATAAAAGCTTGGTATGAAAAGTTTAAAGTGATGGACAGTGTTGGCGATCTCCCACGAGCGGGCCGACCACCGGTTACACAAAAGATAGCCGCAGCTGTTCAGGAGACATTTCTGCGAAGCCCCAGGAAGTCCATTCGTCGTGCATCACTGGAAACTGGGATTCCCCGTGCCACGGTTCACAAAACTTTACACAAACGTCTCCACCTGTATGCTTATAAGGTACAGATCGTTCAAGCTCTTCAGTCTTATAACCGGCCTCGCCGTGCTGCATTTGCGACGGAGATGTTGCAGCGCATAGCTCATAATAGTGATTATCTGCACCGTGTCTGTTTCTCAGATGAAGCCACATTCTACGTCTCTGGTACAGTAAATAGGCACAATGTGTAAATCTGAGGATCAGAAAATCCCCATTATGTCATCGAACAAAAGAGGGCTAGCCCGAAAGTGAAGGTATGGTGCGGCCTGATGCTTGACAGAATCATCGTACCCTTCTTTTTACAGAGCCCACGGCTACATGTAACGTGTTCCTGGTACCTGGACATGCTGGAACTTTTGTAGCAGTCCAGGTACACGTTGTACACTCCAACCTCCGGTCATTTTCTAACAAGACGGTGCCCCACCACATTGGTCAATAGTGGTTCGAGAGTTCCTGAATGACACATTTCCTGACTGATGGATTGGCCGACATAACCCTTCTAGACTTTTTCCTGTGGTGTTATGTGAAAGACAAAGTTACTCTAGCAGTGTTCCAGATGTCGAGACGTTGAAGAGCAGAATAATGGACGTCACTGGTTCCAGTGGCGGCTCGTGCTCCTGTGAGTGTACGTGCTGCGACTTACTGATTTACACGTGGTCTGCGACCCCCCCCCCACTACCACTTTCACTAAAGGCCTTAGGAATTGGGCAATGGGATCATCTTGATCATCGGGGAAAATACCCGAGAGCGGATTTTTGTAATTACATATAAATTAATATGATTATTCATTTTGTTCACCTCTTTGGCGTTAATAGTTAAATTTGTAAATGTATATTCGACAGAGTATTAAGCCTAATATTTTGCGGAATATGCGGCTTGATTAATCTGCCCCGACTTCAGTTGCCTAGAAAACATTATCAGATCTTGATCATCGTGGAAAATAGAGAACAGAATCAAAGTTCTATAAAAAAAACAAAAGTTTATTTATTTACTCTTTTTTTTTTTTTTTTTTTTGTAATAGTTTCATGTTTTTAATACGAAACTTTTTTACAGTGTGCTTCAATATATAATTCAGTCAATCACTCTTGCAACTTTATTATTTGCGATTTTTAATGCACTTTGAAGAGCTTACAATGAATTAATTATGTATGAATTAACGAAATTACTCAACGTATTTCACCATTAAAGAGTTTATGAAATACAAAAGGAAAAAGAAAAAAAAAAAAGAAGTAGATAATACTGTAAATTGCACATGGATCAAGCTTTAGTTTCAGCCCCTCCCGAAAAAGATTACGAAAACCACAGAATAAAGAACAACAAATTAGAAGCACAGATAGATTTTAACTGACTGATCAAGCAAACGTTATGAAAGCCCAGAAACAAACAAACAATCAGATAAGTTTTCCCTCTATTCTATTGGTCAACTGCCCTGCTCCCAGTTCCGATGGGAAAAAGAGAGGGATGGGGGTCTTTGGTTTCAACGCCGTTTGCTGCCGGCGATCTTATATCGTGCTGAGAGAAATACAGCACGCTGGAAACCCTTGTGGCTGGTTTGACCAAGGTTCTTCAGGAGGTGTGTGATGTAGGATGCAGGAATGACACGCTGTTGGTGCCGTGCTACTTGATTTGTAACACAAAAGACCGATCGCGTAGGACGCAGCCGAACCAAACTGTTATTCCCGTGTGCTAACCAACACCACAGACCGAATGACGAACAGGAGCCTTGATTACGGCCCGTCTAAAAATCAGATTTTGGGCTGGCAGCAAATCATATGCATGCACTTTCTTTCAGCTACAATAAACAATACGAATCTGAATTCAAAATTTTTTAGCGTGTAGTCACAGCACGTAGTCACCGGCCGCCACTGATTGGTTCTATCTCTGCTGAGATATTAAACAAAACATGGCGTGGAATCGAATATCGCTTAGATTTTCTCCGGGACACAAATGGCGCCCATGTGGAGGTGTACTAACACTGGAAAAAAAGACCTTACTTGTGCACCATCATTGTCATGCAATGCCTTTCTTGTGCCTGTAATATATTTTTATATTAATTTTTGTAATGTGAGAAAGACTTTATGGATACCTTATATTTTTTTGCCTTGGTGCTGCGATCATGTAATTTAGCCCATCGACTTGAGGTAGGAGGGATACTATTTCATTCGTCTTTGCTACTACCAAACATCCACCATAGTTGGGAAGAACCTCTAAGTTTTTGGCCGAGGTGTAGAGGCTCCTCATGATAAATAAATCTACTGCCTTTCCCTTTGGGCTCAGTCCGGGCCATTCATCCTAAGGATTTGTTGCTAAAGTGTCCTTGGTTCGTGTGACACTACTTCCAAACATCCGCCGTGGTTTGGAAGTCACTTTTTGTCTTTGCCCTAAGCTAGAGACTACTCTTTATAAAACATTCTACGTCTTCCCTTATAGTTCCTGCCCGTGTCGTCTAGTCCAATGTGTAACCAGAGGCGACTTTAGATCTTTTGGGACCCTAGGCGCTAAACGATTCAGCCCCCACCCTTCCCCGTCTTATCTACTCAGAAATGTTTTGTGAGATTAACAAGAAAAAGCCAAGAAAAAGGTTTTTACGCTCTTTAAAATTCCATCCTATCTTCCTATTATTAGAACGGTCTGTAAGAAACAATGCTAGTGTAATCACTTTATCTGTCCATGCACATCGAACCTTTTGTTTTTAGAGATATTTAAAAAATTATTTTTGCGGCTAATTCGAAATCAATTAAATTTGGCACTTTAAATATCTCATATACTTCATGAATTTACCGCTAAGGGCTTTCAAAGTCGAAAATTAAAAAAAATAAAGTTCTATTGTGTGATATACTTCATGAATCTCATATACTTCATGAATTTACCGCTAAGGGCTTTCAAAGTCGAAAATTAAAAAAATTAAAGTTCTATTGTGTGAAGAAATTATTCAACTTAGAGGGAAAAAATATTTTTGTGCCTCTCAGATTAGGCTTGACTGTTCCTTCTCAAATATTTAAATTTTCCAATTGGTTCATATGAATTTCCTGCTAGAGACGCTAAGTCCAACGAATTTGGTTTCACAAATTTTTCAAAAATTATTTTTGTGAATGATAAGACATAAACATTCATTAAATTCTGGCCATTTTGAATTTCACTACTAGTTCATAAATTTCCCGCTAGGAGTTCTCGAAGTGGAAATTTAGTTAATTTTAGCTTTACGATACCAAGAGGCCATTTCAGTTAGAGCAAAAGTTCTTCTTGAGTTTGATGCGTTAGGCAAAACTGACTACTTTAGTACTTTTTCAGTTGCAAGTAACTTGGCAAACTAAACGCTAAGGGAGCTGAAAATAGAATTTCTCTAAATTTATCAGTACCTTACGTACAAATTTTTATAAAATTAAAATACGTTTCAATTACGAAACGTACTCTTTCCATTGCTTCAGCTGTGGAAAATCATCTTGTTTTTACGTTATGAGTTAAATCAGTAGGAAACGAGCATGGTATCAAGCAAAAATGAAATACTTGAAGACACTGACAAACGGAAAAGTCCTCGACATTAGAAAATTCTGATAAAATGCTATTTGTGCACAGTATTTCACCTCAAAAGGGTGGATGACGTTCATAGGAGTACTTTTATGGCGAACAATTCCTAAATCGAAGAAATTAAGCAGTTCATGGCATATACAAATGCCATGGAGCAAGAAAGTTGGACAGTAAGAATTTCATCAGTCAGTGCACGAAAGCCAGAATGTGTTCTTGAAAGCATTTTTCGTATTATTTTCATCGGAAAATAGAGAAAATAGAGGTCTACTTTTTTATTATTCTGTCAAAAAGATGCGTGAGATCTTTTTATACCTGCACTGCAGTTATCAGAAAGATAATCACAAGAATTAAATGCTGAAGATCTGGTTTGAAAAAGTAAAAATAGGAGCCACAGCTTTTCGAGTAAAATGGTGATTGAAACTTTCTTATTGCTTTTTCAAAAGTTAGTTTTATGTCGATTTAAGGAATAGGAAAGGTGAGAGTACTTGATATTATTAGTATAAACCAGGAGAGACAATAGAAATTTCTTTTAACATTATTAAATAAGAGAGAGATATTGTAATATTCCCGAATTTCTTTGTTTTTCCAGCCTAAATATTAACTCTTTTGGTTTAGATTGGCTTAGGGGGATTATGGCTGAGAAAGAACTTGATTACCCTATCCCAAAGGAAAAAACCAATTACCAGCAAACACCTTGATCATCAGAATAGTATATACAAGCACTCCTCATCGCAACTCAGTGGGGAAGGGGGAAGGTCCCAACACAGATGTTTTATTTTGGCTGGAAGTAGCATGAAAGTAATTTATATAACAGCAGGAGTGTTAAGTGTTCGCCTTAAACCCTGAAACGTACGGAAGCATGAATTCTTCCTTCATCTACCTTTGAAAGGAAGGCTAAATTACTTTAACTGTTCCTTTCAAAACAAGTACATCGATAAGAACTCGAATATTTGGAGTATCAGCAAAGCAAGGAAAAGTACATGTTACTAAATATCAGAAAGTGAAATATCAATTGACAATACACAGTGGTCGCTTTAAAGACTGATTTGTTTCGGACCGTGAACACCAAAACAAAACTGGCAATTCAATTGTACGTTTTCGGGCCCCCTCAAGCTCTGGGGCCCTAGATTTCCGACTAGGCCCAGTGCGCCTAGTCGGAAATCAGCCCCTGTGTGAAACGTAAGTAACCCTCTGTTGGAAGTTAGTAGCCAAGAAACTGACCTGTGTGGTATAACGGTAGCACAGTCGAAGGAGAATCGGAAGGTAACGGTCGGATTCGGGACGATGCAGTTTTTGAAAGTTCTGAAGAAATGAAAACATGGAGGGCAATTAATTCTAGCATTTCTATTCCATAAAAAATGACGTGTATAGTGTTGGATCTTAGGCTACCCATAACAATAGGTCTTTTAATAACCATTTCGAAAGCCTCTTGCGCTCTCGTAAAGTTTTGGAGAAAGAAGTATTCGTTTTAGATGTTTACTTTACTTTTCTTTGCGGCAAAACCACGCAGTTTTTAACTGATGCAAATGAAAAAATAATAGTTTCAAATTTTATAAAGCTATATCCTCAAATGTTTGCAACATATCGAGTCTTAATATGGATAATATGGTCTTCAAAAGTTTCGAAAAAGTATTTTTTTTACCTTTTTTTAATTACGGTTCTGTTTCTTCTGCAGATAAATCACGTAGTCCTTATAAATACGGCAATTGAAAAGAATTACATTGTTTCTGCATCTCTAGCCACGTCATTGCCGTGCCCAACCGTCTAAAGACCATGTATAGGATGGTTCTTCGTAATACTCTTCTATAGCGTAAAAGCCATTTGCGGAATATCGAGCCGCATCCTTTTGCTCCGGAGCCGAACGCTTTCCCAGTTAAATTACACCGATGGAGTTTGTAGCTGCAACTTTGCCGTCTGTACATGTGCGTCACCTCTGAGGTAAGTAAGTCGCATACACCCCCACTCCCGGCGAGAAAGGGTTTGGACGGAATTGTTGGTTTCCGGGTCAGCTGTTAAGCCATGCTTGAAGGAGAGCTCACTATAGAAGAAGGATTTCTGACTAGTTCCAAACAATGTGGGGAAGAAGCATCACACATATTTCAAAGAACGCAACAGTCAGATAAGTGAATTTACGTTCGGACGCCAATAATGCGTAAAAGCTATTTGCCGGTGGCGGAAGTCGAATTGGCATCCATTAGCTCCGGAGCAAAATGCTGTCCTAGTTAAGCTATACCCACGGAGTTTGTAGCTGCAACTTCGCCGTCTTGACATATGCGTCACCTCTGATGTACGTACGTCACATTTCATAACTCTCCACATGTTTTCTTTTTGAAAACCTGTCTCTTCTAGTGCTGTCATAAGTCATTCGTTCTTGGGAGTTCATTCATCATTCACGCAAAAGAGTCATTCACGAATTATCATTTAAATGAATGGTCATTCACTCTCCACTTCCGGTTGTCTCACTACACTCACTGAGCAAATCATTCTTTACTCCAAAGCGACTGCAAGATCAGAGCGGAAATTGGCAAACTGCCCAGAGCAGGAGCTTAGTTGACCCATTTACCATTCACGGTGAATCTGCGCTCGTGGCAAACACCCCACTCAAATGAATGGCATTCACCTTTCAATTCCATTTTTAAGTTTCTCTGTATTTCCTAGTTGTCTGCTCACTGCTCACTCACATAACAGTTGAAACTTGTTAATTCTAAACATCACTGTTCTTATTATGACTTTGATTCCAAACTCATGGAGGCGGAAGAAAATTTATGTGCTGCGACTTCAGTGCGTGTCGCAGTAATGGCGGACTGAATGATCATTCACAAGGATGAGAGCGAACCATTCATCATTCACGGTGAAGAGTCATGTGTTGTGAAAGAATCGTTTACAAACGGTCCATCACTAGTCTCTTCATTTGCTCAGCTTCGAAGCTTTCCAATGGATGAGCGATACCACCCACAGAGAGATCTAAAAAGCCATTCAGATTACGAAGTACTCACTAGGTCGTAAATGGGATGGCTACTGGTCACTAACTCTGTAACGTACAACAGAAGTGAATCACGTGACAAGACTACAAATATGCAGCGGTACATTCCGTCCGTGTAGCTTAGTTGGGAGAACAACTTACTCCGGAGTGAGGGGGCGCAGGTTCGATTCCTCTCACGGACAAACTTGTGTTTTCACATCGCTCAAAAGCGATCTGATAAAAGGTGTAGTGCATGTCCAAGGTGACTCGCTTAACCGAACGGTCTGTATACCGAAATTATCACGTTACCAAAGGTCTGTTTAAACATCTAAAAGTTCGCTTTACCGAATCGTTCATTTCGTTGACAAGTCACGTTATCGAAGGATTGATTTCATCAAAGCGTTACTTAGCCTAAAAGTTAACTTCGTCGAACGGTCTTTTCACCGAAGAGTAAGTTTACCATAAAGTTTGCAATTTGCATTTACGGAGATAATCTATCGAAAAAGGTTCTATTTCATCCCTTAAGAAGAAATTAACTATCTCCAGTAGCACTTGATTGCAGCGTATGGTCCAAACGAGTTATTTTCAGTAACAGATCATGTGAGAAACTTATGCATTAGATATTAGGAAAATTCGTTGAAATGCTAGTTCTCTAAATATTTCGCACCGTGTACTGTAACCATGCCACGCAGTGGAAATTTGCCACCTTAGAGTTAAATCTGAGAGAGGATCCAACGTGCAAAGCCATTTCTCATTTCTTCAATATACCTTTTAGCCAGCCTCTAAAAAAACCGAGATTATGCTATCACTCTGTCCATCTGTCCGTCTGTAGACATCATATCTCTGTAACTATTAATCCGATATGAAAAAATCGTTTTGCATTGGAAAGCCTGAAATATGAGAATGGTGATGCTTACCTTCCGTTCTTTTTCCTATGTACAACTTTGCCGCTAGAGGTCGTAAATTCTGATGCTATCGAATTCAAAATACATTTCATCCCATATTGCTCTTAGTAATGCAGTTTTTCCTTTAAGGAGCGTAGATGTATATCCTATTTTTCTCGATATCTCTTCTGCATCTAGCAGTCCGACTTGAAAAATTATTTCTTTGCCTGACAGAATGTTTGAAGAGATACGTTTGGCATACAATTCCCAATTTTTCTTAATGTGCAATTTTGCCACTAGAGGGCGTAAGTACATGTTTTTGTTTGCAACATATTTGCAGCAATATCTGCGCTTCAAAACACTCCATTGAAAAAATTATTTTTCTGTCAGATACCGATAACTACGGAAATATTTTATGTTCATTTTCTTCTCAAAATAACTCCAATTTACCAGCTAGGATGCAAACGCATAACTTATTTTCTCGATATCTGTTCTTCTAAAAGTCTGTTTTTTAAATTCTTTTAACATTGGATACTATTCGTTTTGTGGAACATTTTGCACATATTCTTGGATTATCTGCATAGTTTATAGTTCTAACTGTAGGTGACGTGACGTTAGAGTGTATTTCTGTTTGCAACTGTATCTACGCTTCTAAAAGTCCTATTGAAAAAAGTTATTTTTGTACGGTACGGTAGAGATAGAAAACATTACCCTCTTTAAATAATGCATAGTTTTTTCGGTAAAAGGCGTATATGTAAAACATTTTTCTTGCTATCTTTGCTTCCAGAGGTGTAATTGAAAAGATCTTTTTCCTTCGCACTGATTTTGCTATGAAGAATGTTTTGTTCATATTTTCTACATTTTCATTATTCGCAATTCTGCCGATAGAGGAGGGTTAGCGTACATCTTTTTCTGTTTGAAAGAGTATCTTCGATTTTAAAAGTACGTGGGAAAAATCCCTTCTCGATGTGATACTCTTCATTTTGAAAATTATTTCGCACCCATTTTCTCCTTTAAGTAAAACACAGCTTTCCAGCTGGGAGCGTTAAGTTATATCACGTTCTCCATATCTCTTCCAATTGTTAGATTTAAAATACCCTTTTCGGCTCGGATATCTTCTACTATGAGAAGTATTTTGTGCACAACTTATGATTTTTCTTAACACACATTTCTTCCACTGGTAGGCGAAACTGGCTATTTCTCCTATTTTTATCTACTGCAGAAATACAGTTGATTTTGCTTTTCTTTTTTTACCCTTGTAACGGTTTCTATTGACTATTTTTGGAAGTGAGGTTTAACGACCATTGTGAGCAACTCAGTGGGCTATAAACAGTCGCCTGTCCCTAATTTAGGACCATTGGTTCCAGGGAAGTGAAAGAGCCAGTGCCGCAAGACAAACACAACGTCCATGCTTCACCGAGATTCAAACCCGGACCCGTTTCAGACGAATGGTCATAAGCCAGCGCTTCGACCACCGTAACACAGGAGTGCGTATAAGAATTCCGTACCTTGATAGAAGGATACGGAAATTTTGGCGAATGACAGCCGATTTTCAAAAGCTTTGGGTCTAGCTTCAGCAGACTCACCTTATCACAACAAACTTCGGACATTTCCTGAAAGGCTTCGTTGAGGTGAAATTTGTGTTGATCTGGGTTTTTAAAGTTGAAGCAAGAAAAACGAAGGAAATGCCTGAGTATTTGGATTTAATTAATAATTTAGCAGATTTAAAATGTCAACAGAGAACATTTAGCTTGTTAGCTGCAAAAAGTGATTCACACCTAAATTGGGACTTTAGTAGGTAAATTAACTAGCACAACACTTCCCTGGGTTAAAGTGGTGTTAGAGTGTATGAATCGGAGTGAGATTTTGAATATAATAATATATAGCAGTACCAAATATTTGAGGGGACATAAGTAATCTTCAAAATTTCTTGACAAAAAATTTAAATCAAATGATTAAATAGTGAACGAATAACGTTCGGTATTTGAAAAATAAAATGTGTAGTCTATAAGTTTAGTATTTGAAAAATAAATATATCTAAGCACTCGCATCTCTATTAGCTCTGATGGCTGAGAGTACATAGTGCATGTACGTATAATAGTTCTCTGACATTTTAAGTCTTCTCAATTATTCATTAAATCTAATTACTCAGGCATTTTGCTTCGTTTTGTTTACTTCATCTTTAAAACCAGATCAACACCAATTTCACCCCAACGAAGCCTTTCAGGAAATGTCCGAAGTTTATTGTGATCACGTGAGTCTGTTGAAGCTCCGCCCTTAAAATTTTGAAAGGTATGCTGTCATTGGCCAGAATTTCCGTATCCTTCTATCAAGGTACGGAATTTTTATACGCCACCGGGGTGGTTACTGACTATGACGAACACTGCCCAAATTGTGCATTTTAAATTATGCGCAGCTTTTCTCTGTGGTGCATAAAAGCATATTCTTTTTCACTGGTTATTTCTTTTTCTAAAAATCTGCTTTGAAATATTTTTTCATGTCGGAAAGGATTCCAAAGACGTGCTCACTACACCCAAGAATTCGGTGTTATCTTTCTCGTTGTATGCAGGCATGGATATAACGCAGATTACAAAGCTGCTTTCGAATATACGAAAATCCCCAAACAAAAAAATCAACAAAAATCCCCAATTTAGTAAATGCTTTACATTTCACTAAAAATGCCAAGTTTGGCAAAAATATGAAATGCAGTATTTCTCGGAAATTATGAATGTATCTTCATAATGCTATGATCAAATTAGCCTGCTGACTGCAGATTACATAAGCCGTATCCAGTGCAGAAACACTGAAGGGCGCTGAAATTTTTGTATGATTCTAGACATAGTGTTTAATCAAATTCTGTTACCCATCTTGAATCTGTAATAAGACAAAGATAACTGATGAATTCGTGGAGAGGGGTGAAACCTAAATGACAGTTTCTCGCTCAGAATCATGAGGATTTTGTTTTAAATTATTTTAAGTTAATCATATTTGTGTGTGTGAGAGAGAGAGAGAGAATCTCTCATAAAATCGAATTAATACACTGCGCTACCATGAACAACCGGGCATTCCACTACTGATAGCGAATTTGGTACTATGTGAGTACCACGTCACAGATCAACTACACTGGTGTCTAAAAATTAAGCAATCAACCAAAAGTGTTAAATTACTAAAACGAGAAGGCGCAATGAAATAGACTGTTTACTCTACATAGATAGCTTAGTGAGGAACTAAATGCGCACTACAAATCACATACAGAAATGATGAACCAGGAAACCGTACCTGGTTCAGAGAAAATCAGCGGTAGTGATTTGACGTACCTGTCCAGGAAATCAGAGGTAGTGATTTGACGGACGTGAAAAACGGAGCGATCATCGGCTACCGCGCAAAGGGTGGAAGAGACTCAGAAACAGCAGACTTCGTAGGCTGTTCGCTCAGTGCTGTAGTAAGGGTGTACCACGAATGGACCGCTGGCACACCGAGTACCTCCCGACGTCATAACTGTGGAGCCCCAAAGCCATCGACCCCAGAGGAGAACGTCGCCTCCGTCGACTGGTAAAGGACAATCGACGCGCAACAGTGCAGCAATTGACCACGCAAATGAACACTGGGGCACCCAGGTACGTGTCTCCGATAACAATAGAGCGAACTCTGTTACGCATGGGTCTCCGGAGTCGAGGTGCACATGAGAACCCAGGTCCATCTGCAACGACGTCAGCAGTTTGCATGGGACTGCCGTCATTGGACAGGGGAAGAGTGGAAAATGGTTGCATTCTCCGACGTATCGAGGTTTTTACTCCACAGAAGTGACGGGCGGTGTCTGATACGGCGTCAGACACACGAGAACCAACCCCGGAAAACGCTTGTCGGTCAAGTGCAGGCCGGCGGTAGCAGTGTGCATGTCTGGGGGATGTTTCTTGGCATGACCTGGGACCGCTGGTACCACTGAATGGGTTCCTGCACGCCAATGGCTACCTGTCCATCCTCTCTGACCACATGCATCCCTTCATGTTGGACGTTTACCCAGGTGGTGGTGGTGGTGTCTACCAACAGAACAATGCGCCCTGCCACGTCGCTAAGGGGTGCGTGACTGGTTCTAGGAACACAACAGCGATGTCTTCGTTCTCCTTTGGCCGGCGAAATCGCCCGACCTAATTCTATAGAGCACTTGTGGGACTATTTGGATCGACAGATTCGACGTGCCGACCCACAACTACGTCATCTCCGGAACCTTCCTGCTTTGCTGTAGTCCGAATGGGCATGTGTGCCTCAGGCAACCTTTCATAACCTCATTGTGTTCATGCCACGCCGTCTCGCCGCTGTCATCCGGGCCAAGAGTTGTTATTTCCATTATTAGGTATAGGTGGTCATGTTATTCTGATACGACTGTGTACATACTGAGAGAACAGAAATCATGGATTCCTGATTCCCGGGCGAAGCGACGATATCACACCTCTTGTAAGTGGACGAACCCATCTGTGGGCAGGAATGTAGGTAGGAGAACTTCACTGTATTTACGTAGACGGTAATTCGATGTAAGTACGCGTAAATGTCAGTGAGTTAACAAAGTTTGAAAGATGGATGATAGCGGGTGCCCGACGCATGGGTCATTCTATCGTGGAGATGGTACATGAATTTCAGTATCCCCGTTTGATAGTACCAAGAGTTTATCTCGAAAATATGCCATTTCCTGAATAATATCGCATGGTGGACATCGCAGTGGACGTAGAAAGGTGATGGAAGAACGTATCCGTCGACGTCTGTCTCTTATACGTATTTGTAACCAACCGGAAAGCCACAGCGGCACAAATCACCGCCAATTCAACGAGGGAGGTTCCAAGAGCGTCTCCACGAAGACCATCGGGCGATCATTAGCCGCAATAGGTATTTGAGGGGAGCGCTGAACCACCAGAGTCCCATTGCTAACGCCACATCACTGGACTGTACTTCTCAACTGGGAGGAAAATCATCAGTGCTGGACCATGGATAATAATTGGAGACAGATCGCTTGGTCCTATGAGTCTCGTTTCCTGTTAGCTCGCGCAGAAGGAAGGGTGCAGATCTGGCGGAAACCACACAAAGCGGTGGGCCCTGCATGTCAACAAGGAACTGTTCAGGCTGGTAAAGGCTCAGTTATGGGCTGAAGCGAGTTCAACTGGTACATATTGGAACCTCTGGTACGTCTAGATGCATCTCTGAACTGTCCATGCTACATGTCCATCCTTGCAGACCATCTGCATTCGTTCATGGTCATCATGCTCCCACAGAACAATGAAATTTTTCAGAAGAACAATGAGCCTGGCCACAGCCCGTGGTGACTAGAACATGGTTAGCAAAGCATTCAGCAGAAGTCCGCACTCTGGAATGGGCTGTCCGTTCACCGGACATGAACTCTGTGGAGAATCTTTGGGACGCTATGGAAAGGTCCCGTTCCATCTTTGGATCCTCTCCCCCAGGAATGCCACGGATTTATAAACAGGGGTGCATCCGTCATGGGTGGATATACCTGTGGAACGCTTTCGTGGCCTAGTGGACTCAGTGCCTCGCCGTGTGACTGTCTTTTACCAGGCGAAAGGTGGGCCTATCAGTTACTAGGTAGGTAAGCCTTGATTTCAATCCACTTAGTGTACTGCATCCTAAATATTAGTTTACGTTAAACAAACTTATAAGAACTTGTTAGAATGAATTAATTTCACTCATGTTACTCTGAAAAAATAAGTTTCACTGATAAATGTTTCGTTGAGTTGAATTTTATTGATGTTCGTATCTAAACTACCGCTTGGATATCTCTGCCGCCAGAAAGTGTGAATACCGGACGACGTAAGAAAAGGTTATTATAAAGAACTTCAAATAGAAAAAAACTAATCGACAAATTGCGTTCAAGTTACAGTGTGTTGTAGACGAGCAACTGAAACAACGCAGGAGCGTAGAAAATTTGAATATTCTTATAAACGGGAAAGAAGATAAGTACTTCTCCCTAGGTTTGTCTCGATGGCACGCATGTGGAATCGGGATTATACTCATATGTAGAACTTCATACTGAAGAAATGTTTCTCGGGTCGCTGGACAGATGGCAGCAGGCCGGCTGAGAGATAGACAGCGCAGCGGAGCCGTTGAGGCGAGATGGAAGATGTGTGTTGTTGGAAATTTTGTCTTAGAATTTTGTGTTAGTGGTAGTGTTGAAAATAAATAGTTATCTACAAGAAATGGTGTGTGTGCGTCATCAATGAGCGGATTATTCCTCTCTGTCTTATTGGATTACGATGCTCGTTAAACAGACGCAAGGTAAATGATCTTACCGTGAGTTGATAGCATAGCGCTGTCGCGAAGAAGACAAGATGAATGCTCGGTTTCACGAGCCTGCCTGGTGTACGAAACGGGTAGTCACCTACCTTCAGGCCATTGATCAATTCAGAGTGGATCTATATTGAATTTCCTTCACATATAATTTTTATTTTCGTATTGTGCCAACTTATAGATTGTGTACCAGTGTGTTTAACTTATAGGTTTTATTTCCAGTGATACTCTTTTTATGTAAATTTATTATATTTAAAAAATAGACATGCATTTTATTTGTCGAAAGGTTTTAAACTTCCCAATTTTAAATCAAATTTATTTCACTAAACTAGCTTTCACATGTCGCAGTGGAAACTAGGTATTAGTCAAATACTGTTATAACAAACTGAACTTCGAGGACTACAATTTTTTTTTAATAATTTATTTTGGGGTTTAACGACCACCGTGAGCAATTTAATGGGCTATAAGCAGGCGACCGTCCATATTTTAGGGCAACTGATTCCAGGTAAGGGAGAGAGCCAGTGCCGTAAGACAAAGTCGACATCCATATCTCACCAGGATTCGAACACAGACCAATCTTGGACGAATGATCAAAAGCCAGCGCTTATACCACTGCGCTCTGTGTTGTGGCACATCATTCGCGTCACCAGCATTCAAATTACCTACGAGTTGCGTCACAGTATCCCTTTTCTTGGATCGCACCATACAAGACAGCCTTCGCTCACCTCTAGAATCGATGAGCCCGTGATCGGCCCACACCTTGCCGGCGGTTCGTGATTTTTACCTCTTCCGACCACTTTTTGAAGGTGCTATCTACGGTTGACAGTGAGCACCCCACAAACTTTGCCGTCTTGAAAATGCTTTGACGCAGTAGTTTGGCGCTTACATTTTGGCCTTTGTCAAACTCGCTGATGTCCACCGCCTTTCCCATTTGAAGAACAAGAATAACACTGATTCACAGAGCTTAGTACCGGGTGTTATTTATAACGTTTCGTGGCCTTTGCACGCACTCGCTGTCGTTTACCTGCAGTTGGTTCGATCTGTAGATGGACGCACTGGTCATAAGGTTTTGGCTTTTCGGTTATACACTGAAGAGCAATTGAATTAGAGATACCTGTCTAGTAACGTGTAGCACCACCTTTCGTCCGGATGATGGCGGCGATTCGTCTCTGTATGGACTCGAGAAGACACCGGAAGCGGTGGGAAGCCATACGGATCCACGAACCTCTGAACAAGCTCCCACAGTTCACGAAGATTTGATGGAGGGGGTCATCTCTCTCGATGGCATCACAGATGTGCTGAGGTCAGGTGACCTAGCTGGCCAAGGAAGCAAGGTCACGTCGGTGGAGTGTTCATCCAACCATTCGGATACAATTCGGGAGCGATGGCACGGTGTATTGTCTTGTTGCAGGATGAGGTCCCCAGTGGGATGTTGAAGACGCACAAACGGGAGCAAATGGTCGTCCAGGATATCCCGGTAACGTTGACCTGTTAGGGACGATGTCACACGTACCAGGGGTCCGATTTCAGTCCACGCAAACAGTCCCCAGACGAGAATGCCACCCCCACTAGCTTGAAGAGTGCCCTGCTGGTAAGAAGGATTCATCGCTTCATGTGGTTTGCGCCGTACTCGTATCCTGCCATCCGCATGTACCAAGGTGAATCTCGACTCATCAGTCCAGGCAAAATTTTTCCACATGTCTAGGGTTCAGTGGCGATGTTCCCGCGCCCATGCTAATCTTTGCACCCTGTGATGTGCGGTCAGCAGCGGTACCCTCGTGGGACGATGGCTTCTGTACCCCATAGCGAGGAGATGGTTCTGGATGGTGTGACTGCTTATACGTTTTTGTGCACCAGCGTTAAATTGCCGAGTAATTTCTTGCACTGTGGCCCGTCTATCCGCTGTTACAATGCGAGCTAGCCGACGATGACCCCGCTCATCCACACACCATTGTCCACGGCAGTTGGCCCTTGCAGGGATGGTTTTACCGGATTCGATGTACTCACGTTGCACTCGTGACACAGTGGCTCGTGAAAATCCCAGTGCTTGTACGACTTCCGAGATGGAGTGACCCATTCGTCGGGCCCCGACAATTTGCCCATGATCAAATGCGCTTAAATCCTTCGTCTTACCCATACTGCGTCCGACTCTTACTGATTCCCGTCGCATCACTCCTTATATTGTCGGATCGCTGCATACGTCATGTAGTTTCCGTTTACAGGGCCGCCCACAGCGCCACATTTGCATAACGCCAGCTGTCTCTAATTCAATTGCTCTTCAGTGTATATATACACTATCTACCAACAAGTAATTAGATACCCCTGCAATCGACGACATCTGCGGTCCTGATACACGCCATGGCCTCCGCCGTTAAATATCGTTTGGGAAACAACAACGCAACCAATCGCATGCAAGATGTCACGCAGTTCGGAGCTCTGATTTCGAGAAAGGTGTAATCGTCGGGTATCACAGAAATGGCCGATTCATACGTGACATAACCAGCGAATTGAAGTACCCAAAGTCGACAGTGACCTACGTGATTGGCAAGTGGTAGATGAGAGGTGACTGTCGGAATGTGCCCTGACTCGGCAGACCCACAAAACTAGGAGTTAGAGACCATCGGGTGCTGGCCAGAGAAATTCGGAAGAACGGCACCAAATCGATGGGCTACATCCTCGAGGATTTTCAACAGGCATCCGGGAGTGTTCTTTAGATGAATACCATCCGTAAGGAAGCCCATCTACTCGGTTATCATGGACGTGCTGCCGCCCACAAGCCTTTGATCACCAAGTCCAATAGCGCTGCTCGGCTATCGTGGTGCAAAGAACGTCGACAGTGGACTGTTGAACAGTGGAAACAGGTTCTCTGGAGCGACGAATCAAGGTTCACCCTCTACCGTTTGGATGGCAGGGCCTGGGTTTGGCGTCTGCCTGGAGAACGCCTCCTGCCGGAATGTATTGTGCCAACTGTGAAGTTCGGCGGCGGTGGAATTATGCTATGGGGGTGTTTCTCCTGGTATGGCACGGGACCCTTGGTCGCAATTTCTAGTAGACTCAACGCCGAGACCTACTGCACCATTTTGGATGACCATGCGCTTCCTACGTTGTGGCAGTTTCACGGGGTGGACCCACGGTACTTTCAGGAGGAAAATGCCACCTGTCATGTTGCGAGGTCCACCATGGCTTGGTATGGTGACAATGGGGTTAATCGAATGGACTGGCCTGCGCAGAGCCCGGACCTTAACCCTATCGAACACCTCTGGGACGAGTTGGAGCGTCGACTGAAGGGGTGCCCCCACCGTCCGAAATCGGTGAAGGAGCTGACCTGTCTTCTCTAAGCCGAATGGAAGAAAATACCGCTAGCCGTCGTACAACGCTTGGTTGAGAGTATGCCCCGGAGGGTCGCAGCTGTAATCGCCGCTCGTGGAGGCTCCACCAACTATTGAGGGTGAATAAACTTCGTTTTCTTTTGCTATCACAGGTGTCCAATTACTTGTTGGTATTTCACTCGCTCTCGGCGCCTGAATTTCCCTTATAACTTGGAAACTAATGGACGTAATTCAGTGAAATTTGGCAAGGACCTACTTTGGTGTATGAGAAGCATGTTGATATCAAAGCAAGTGTTTCATTGGTCCCATTAGCATAAAAGTATGCCTGCAGACGCCTCCCCATGTGACGGAAGGTATTCACCAACACATCGGGAGTCACAGCGTCAATTTCCCGCAGGAATGCTTTACTGCAGTTCCATGAGAGTCCGTGGCTTGTGACGACACACTTTCCCTTTCAGCATCCGCTATAGAAAGAAATCCGGTGGGATAAGGTCAGATGACCTTAGAAAGAATACGATCTTCAAAGAAGGAAACAATTTCAACCATGCTGACTTTGGAGGAGTGGCAGGTGGCACCATCCTGCTGAAAATAGCCAGTACGAAGTTACACGTCGTCCAACTGATTCACAAACTCATGGAAGATTTCCATGTAGACTGCGGCATCCACTGTTGTATTAAAGGATATTGGGCCAATAATGCGGCGCCGAGTCAGAGCACGCCACACCCCAATTTTTTCGTCATGAAGAGGTGTCTCCTGCACGGTGTAGGAATTCTCACTAGCCGGCCGCCCCGGTGGCGCAGTGGTCTAAGGCGTTGGCCTCTGATTATTCGTCCGTAAGGGGTCCGGGTTCGAATCCCGGTCAGGCATGGATGTTGTGTTTGTCTTACGGCACTGGCTCTCTCCCTTCCCTGGAACCAGTGACCCTAAATTAGGGACGGGCGACTGCTTATAGCCCATTGAGTTGCTCACGGTGGTCGTTAAACCTCCAATCAAAAAAAAAAAAAAAAAAAAAAAAGAATTCTCACTAGCCCAGATACGGCTATTCTGGGAATTGATGTTCCCACTTAGTGGAACCATGCCTTGTCGGAGACCGACGAGTATTCCAGTATTCCTGGATGTGCATTTTCTAACTGCTGGAACCAATGACAGTAATTCACTCTCTTCTGTTCGTCGGGAGGTTGCAATTCTTGCATACCAGCAGTAACTCGATATGCATGCACTTTTCTTTTTTTTTTGCAGCTCGTTCACATGTGCTTGTGGAAACCCCCATCTCCAGCGACAGTTTACGCAAGGACTTTTGTGGGGAAGACCAGCAGTCTGTTTTTCACTTCCTGCACCGTGGCTTTTGGCAGTTTCGGACGTCCCCCTTTGTGGACATCCAACAATGTTCCAGTGGTTTCCAGTTTCTTCACCAGATACTGAATGGAGAATTTTGCCGGTGGTTTACAAACCTCAAACTGCGCAATAAATTGTTTTTGGCACTCCTTTATCGACAGTTGTCCGTGCTGACAATAAACACGCGTTGTTCCACTGTGTACCGGTTCATACTGTAATTGCTCGTAACACAAAGGCACGATGACTCTTGACGATCCCGTAACAACAGCACAGACAGAGGCGCAACACACGGGCTAGAGAGTAGCACCGCCACTCGATACTCTCTAGCCCGTGTGTCGCGCCTGCGAGAAGTGAAGGCTTGATTCGTGTTCACTGTCGTCGGCAGTTCACTGAACATGCTTCTCATACACCGAGGTAGGTTCGTGTCGAATTCCACTGATTTACGCCCATTAGTTTGCGAGTTATAAGCAAAACTCAGGGGCCGAGAGCGAATGAAACACCCTGTACATCTATATACACTGCCCGACAGAGAAAATGCTACACCATGAAGGAATGCTCGAAAACAGACCAAACTGCACACGCAGATAGCTAAGTAGGTCCTGAACAAATGATTTAATTGTCATATACAGACTAGGCTTCAGTTGCGGAATATACAGGATGATTAATAAGGAGTGTGGCCCCCATTTTGAGCAATAAAGTGTTGAATCCGACGTGGCATCGAGGCAATGGGAGTTCGAATAGAGTCCTGGGGTATCGTGGACCATGCGGTGTTGATCCAAGTCCACAGTTCATTTTCATTTTTCGGGGGTGGGAGGGTAATAAACCGACGTCCAATTCTGTTTCACAAATGATTGATGGGCGAGAGGTCGTTGGAATGTGCTGGCCGCGGAAGCATCAGCACACCATGCATGCATTCAGGCTGATCCGAGGTGTTTGCGGGTGGGCGTTATCCTGTTCAAAAACGGCATTTGGAATGCCCTGTAGGTACAGTAGGGCCACGGGCCGCAGCACCTCGTCAACATAGCTGCGTGCCGTCAATGTGCCCGTAACGTATACCAGCGATGAGCGGCTGTTGGCGCTGATAGCACCTCAAACCATGATTTCACATTGCCTGACCGTGTGGCGCTCCACAACGGCGGAGGAATGCGCCCGTTGGCCACGTCGGCTCCAGACTCTCACTTGGCGATCATCTGCGGTGAGACAGAACCGCGATTCGTTGGTGAACACCACACTTTTCTCTTCAGCACCCCACGTAGCTCTGGAGCGGCACCACACCAAGCCCTGATGACGCTTGCTTGCTGTTAAGGGTATCCTTCGCAGCAGACGGCTGGACAGTAAATCAGACGCATCCAATCGGCGCGACACTGTCCGCGTCAATGTCGGAGCATCCAAGCCTCCCCGCACACTCCGCAATATGTCGCTTGTTGTGGCCTGTGGGTCCGCTACGGCATGACGTCGGACGCGACGATCCGTGCCCTCGGACGTCCGTCTCCATGCTCCGGTACCCCTAAGACGTTGCACAGATCCTTCCTGGGACCACTGTCTCGAAATGCAACCGACGGTTGTGGCATCACGTTTCGTTTCTTCCGCAATACGTCGCAAGGACTATCTGGCGATACGAAGGCCTACGATGACACCTCTCGTGGACTCATCCGTTTGACACAATCGCGTACGACGGCATCTTAACGGCATTGGCACCCCTTGTTCGTTCTCCAGACAAGGTTACAGCAGAACCACTCACTTCTCGCGGTCGTGACAACGTCTCGACTGGTGGTCTCATGGGCTGGTTGTCCGCTTATATCTCGCGCGCCGTTCGCGCGATGGTTACTGGCCGCTAACTCTTAGGGAAGATCTGAAGAAGCATTCAAATTCCGAAATATTTACTATATATATTTCGGAGTTATTAGGCTGGTGCAGATGAAATGTCCGAAATAAGAGTGTCCCCTGAAAACCCTCATAAAAAAACACAATGCACCTGCCCGCCTAGGTGAAATAGTTCCCCTCTGCATCGACACACTTCTGCCAACTGGTTACGAAGCTGTGGATTCCACGAAGATAAAACTTCTGAGTCTGAGGCAGAGAAAGTGGCAGTTTGGGAAGATCTTGAGTGTCGTGCAACAGAAGGACTACATGCCTGTTGCCCAAAACTGGCTGCTTGGTAGGGAGCTCTTTGTGCATCTGCTGCATTTCAGCACAATAGAGATCCGAATTCATGGTCTCACCTGGTTGTAGAAATGAATGATATGTCAAGCCGGCAGCAGACCACCATACGAAATCCAGCCCCTTCCGTGGGTGTATGAGTGACTTCCGAGAGTATTTAAGAGGCTCCTTGGTATCCAACAACTGTGCTGATTGCTTACGATTATTGTAGGGTACCCACTTTTCATCGCATGTTACGATCTGATGCAGGTATCTCTCCCCTGTCTGTGCTTGGCAAGGAGGAAAATACACAGCTCTTGTCTAACTAGCTGATGCCAATTCGTGTAGCACCCATTCATCCAGAATTTTTACTTTCCCCAGGGCAGCTAGGCGCCGAACAGCGGTCGAATGATGCACACGAAGTTTCGCTGCGATTTCATTGACACTTTTTTTGTAGGTTTAATGGACACCGTGGGCAACTCGAAGGCTATAAGTAGTCGCCCGTCCCTAATTTAGGGTAACTGGTTTCAGGGAAGGGAGAGAGCCAGTGCCGTAGAACAAACACAACACCCATGCCTCACCGGGATTCGAACCCGGACCTTTTTGTACGAATGATCAGAAGCCAACGTTTAGACCACTGCGCCACCGAGGCGGAACACGGACAATTTACCGTGGGTTAGCTTCCACGATATTCTTCAACTCCTCATCTGTTACAGCACTGGTGGACGATAACAAGGCGTACTTGCAAGGAACGTGTCTCCTGCTTTGAACTTAGCGAACTATCGGTGTATGGTACGATTATTCCCAGCACCCTTCCCAAACACCCATTAATGTTTTGAGCCGCCATATATGCAGAATTTCCAAACTTTAACCAATACCGAAAACTTACGCGTAACTGGCTTGTCTGCATGGTCCACTTCGAGCAAAGCTGTGCACTCGCGGTTGAACATTGCCACGAAATGAATATACAACGCGTATACCAGATATATACCGACCTTGTGATGTATGACATATGGCATTTCATGACATGCCGCCCCGGTGACGCAGTGGTCTAAGGTGCTGGCCTCTG
This sequence comes from Macrothele yani, assembly GCA_039090855.1. Lineage (NCBI taxonomy): Eukaryota > Metazoa > Arthropoda > Arachnida > Araneae > Macrothelidae > Macrothele > Macrothele yani. The sequence goes on from CM077023.1 coordinate 138,462,824, forward strand.
ATCATTCGTCCGTAAGGGGTCCGGGTTCGAATCCCGGTTAGGCATGGATGTTGTGTTTGTCTTACGGCACTGGCTCTCTCCCTTCCCTGGAACCAGTGACCCTAAATTAGGGACGGGCGACTGCTTATAGCCCATTGAGTTGCTCACGGTGGTCGTTAAACCTCCAATCAAAAAAAAAAAAAAAAAAAATTCATGGCATTTTTCCTCCGGAGGGGTCGAATATGTACACCTACCAAAAACTGACATTTCATCTGCCTCAACACAATACAAGCTATTCAGATTCTGCAGCATTACCTCAAGAGTTAGTAACTAGGGGTATTTTTTTTTGTTTCAAGTCTTAACGACCACCACGAGCAACTCATAGGGTCTGTCCCTAATTTAAGGCCATTGTTTCCAGGAAAGGGAAAAGGAACACAACCAACGCCATCAGACATGCACAGCACTGGCAACCCGTTGAAAATTAGGGAAGTTCCCTCAATGGCAACCCATGAAAAATGAGTGAAGTTCCTTCAATGTAAATAAAAAAGTAGTTATGTGGAAAATATAAATAAAAAAGTAGTTATGTGGAAAATATAAATAAAAAAGTAGTTATGTGGAAAATATAAATAAAAAAGTAGTTATGTGGAAAATATAAATTTACGAATTACATAAAACGGACATTTATGAAAACTAACTCACAATATTGTAAAAACAGAACTCTTCGTTTCACAGATCGCACAGGAAGGAGGCTCACCTTCAAGCAAACTCCCTAACTTATAACGCAGTCTTGTGGTTATTTTTTTTTTGATTGGAGGTTTAACGACCACCGTGAGCAACTCAATGGGCTATAAGCAGTCACCCGTCCCTAATTTAGGGTCACTGGTTCCAGGGAAGGGAGAGAGCCAGTGCCGTAAGACAAACACAATATCCATGCCTCACCGGGATTCGAACCCGGGCCCCTTACAGACGAATGATCAAAGGCCATCGCTTAGACCACTGCGCCACCGGGGCGGCGTCTTGTGGTTAAAGTATCTGCTTTGCAACAAAACTGTTTTTGGTTCGATGCTACCCTAATCCACCGAGCATTTTCCCAGATCAGTTGAAAATATTTCCCCAGCGCCGTAAAGTCCTTCAGTAAAATTTTCTGCCATGGAAAAATAGCGCTGCCTGAGTCGTGGCGTCATGGTAGACCACGTGGAGAAAGAGAATGGCACTCGGGAAACGTTGAGTTGACGTCATCCAACAAGGCATACTCACCAGAACAGCGATCTTGTCATCCACCCGACCCTGTGGTGGAACGTGATGTCATCCACACTACCTCCTGCCTACATACGACGGTGCCACGCCCGCCTTCTCCCCACTCCCGTGGGAAGCTCCCTTTGTCCTCGAATCCCCCTTTTCGCTCTACCCACTACTGAACAATTGGCGGACTAGATTTCACAAGCCATCAGTTACATTACGAGATGGCGTGTCTGCCAGCTGCCCCTGCCAGGAAACTGGCGGACCACACTAGGTTAGCTCCCATCTATGACACATGCTTTCAGGACAGTTTGACAGCTTGTGGCAGCCTCTGCCTGTGACGGATAACTGATGGCCCTGTCGTGGCATATAACAACTGATGTGGGTGCCAGTTGTTGGCTCGGTGCTGGCCCATGCGTTGGCCGATGGAACATTTTACTGACTTTTGGGCACAGGTACCATAGGGCTGGACAGTTGCTAGCACTTCCAGCTGCCAACGCTGGATTGCGTGCTGCCCCAGCAAGATTGTTTTTGTTGAGCAGGATAAAGGCCTTTCCGTACAAATAAGGCGATCATCTTCCTGAACCTTCTCTCCCCGTCTGCTGTGCTTTTCCTGTCAGAGTATTCTGGTCTGCTACCACTTTACCAAGTCTTTTCTAGTCCGTAATTTAGCCGTTACGGGGGCGTAAGTCGAAGTGCTTTCGAATTCAAAATGTAGTTTATTCCATATCATTGCTTTTAAAAATAAGATTGAAACAATTCTTTTCCCCTTCGATGCATTTTAGAATGAAGACCATTTTGCGTACAATTTATTTTTCAAATACTATACAGTTTTTACTCTAGGGAGCGAAATGCATATTGCATTTCCCCCGATAACTCTGCTAATAAAAGTCTGATTCGAAAACTTGTTTTAGCGTCCGGTAGAGTTCGTAGTGTAAATTGTTTTGCACGTACGTAATTTCTAATTTTGGGTGTAAGTGCACATTTCTGTTTCCGATATATTTGTAGCAGTATCTACACACATGAAAACTCGATTGGAAATCTCTTTCTGGGTCCGATAACGGTCACCACAGGAAACATTTTGCGTATTAATACAGACATTTGACGTGGACTAGGAACATGAAACAGAAGTCATCGCTCTTTCCACGTTTATAAGTGAGTAACGGAAAAATTCTCATTGGCCGCCACCGGGAATCGAACCCAGGGTCTTCCAGTTACGCGCCGGATATGCTTCCACTGCACCACAGCGGCCTCGAATTCATTCGCCTTGTAATTATTTGTTCAGTTGCTGCTTACCATCTTCGGTGAATCTCCAGTATTGTGCGGGGCTCCAAGAAGCAATCTGACAAATTGGCTTGGCAGTTAGTGTATGTGAGTCTGGAGGAATTCGAGGCCGCTGTGATGCAGTGGAAGCATATCCGGCGTGTAACTGGAAGACCTTGGGTTCGATACCAGGTGGCGGCTAATGAGAATTTTTCTGTGACTCACTTATAAACGTGAAAAGAGCGATGACTCTGTTTGATTTTGCGTATTTCCTACTCACAGTAACCCACAGCTTTTCCGCCAGGAAGCAGATATATAACCTATTTTTCTCGATATCTCTGCTTCTAACAATCTAATTTCAGAAATCTTTATTGCTCGCACAGCGTTTTAGGTGAATAACATTTTGCATATAATTCGTTGTTTTTGTCGATGCACCTTTTTGTCACTAGAGGGCGTAAGTACCTATTTCTGTTTGCAACATATTCAGTCTCACGTGCGCGTCTAAAAATCCTATTGAAAAAATGTAAGATATAGCTCCCCAATACATCATTTCATGCGCATTTCCTGCCTAAAATAGTACACAATTTATCCGCTAGAGGGCAGAAATATAAAGCCTATTTTTGTCGATATATCTGCGTCTAAAAGTTAACTTGAAAAATTCGTTTAACACCGAATACCATTCACTTTGTGAAACATTTTACATATACTCTTGGAATACAGTGCACAGTTCTAACGCCAGATGACGTCAATGTGTATTTCTGTTTATAACTATATCTTCCCCTGTTTAAAATCTTTCTGAAAAAAAATTATTTTGCACTTTATGTCATTCGCTAATAAAGGTTGTGAACATTGTTCTCCTTAAATAAATAAAACAGTTTTCTCGCTAGGGGATGTGCATCTAAAAACTTTTTTCGCTATCTATGCTTCTAGAAGGCACATTAGAAAAATTAGCTTTTGCTATAAAGAATATTTTGTACATATTTTTCATATTTTCATAGGGGTCAGCGTATATTGTTATTTGTCTGAAAGAGTGTCTCCGATTCTAAAAATCCCTTAGGAAAAATCATTTCTTGGTATGATTCCCTTTATCATGAGGGATACTTTGTCCCCATTTTCTTCTTCAAATAACGTACAAACTTTTCCCTCTACGAAGTGTAAAGGTACATCACGTTTTCCTCCATATGTCTTCTTATAAACGTTTGATTTAAAAAATTTCTCCAATCGCGGATATCTGCCGATGTGGAGAAAAGTTTGTGTACAGTTTGTGTTTTTTGTAACACATAATTTTGCCGCTAGTGGGCAAAAAAAAAAAAACCCGGTTTCTGTTTGTAGATGCTTTACCGATGGAAGAAATCGGGTTGATTTTTTTTAACTGATACTATACACTATGAAGAACACTGCTCGCATTGTGAATTTTAAATAATGCACAGTTTTTCCAATAGGGGCATAAATGCATTTTCTTTTTCGTTGAAAATCTGTCTGTTTCTGAAAATCTACTTTGAAAAATTCTCTTCGTGTCGGAAGAAATTCAAAAGACGTGCTCACCACACACAATAATTCTGTAACATCTTTCTTGTTCTTTCTTTAAATCATCATGTAAAATACTAGTAGTACAGAGATTTCAGCTCATAAATATATTGTATCAATAATTGTAACAATTGTCACAAAAACACATACGTTTCTTTACGCAGTGTACTGATCAATAGAAGTAGTGATAAAAAAGGGTATTCCACCGTTCTTACCTCTGTTACTCTCGTTTGAATTAGTTGTTAAAGGATGTACAAATGTATTAGTTGTTAAATTAGTTACTAAAGGATGTGACACACACTTGTGATTCAGCTTTTCTTTCTACACTGCTGGCCACCCAAAATGCAACACCAAGAAGGAAGCATCTGATTGGCCTGAAATTCGCAGCATGCGTCGCCCACGGAAGGACATGCAAACGATTAGCATTGCAGGGCATATGCAAATCATGTGCGCCCGACACGCCACCGAGAAGCACTATAAGAAAAGGTGCACAGAAGGCGGGGTGTAAGTAGTGGAAGTGTGTTGTGCTGCCGGACCTGTGCGTGGGAAGCTTCCTGATGCCTCGTCGCAGAATACTGCAGTCATTCCAGCACGTTTCGGAGTTCGACAGAGGACGAATAGTGGCTTATCGCGACAGCGGTTTATCGTACCGAGAGATCGGCGCTCGTGTGGGACGACATCCAGCCACAGTGATGCGAGTATGGATTCGGTGGGTGCAGGAGGGACGGACGGACCGGCGTGAGCGATTGCCGCAGCCGCGGCACACCACAGAACGAGAGGACCGGCATGTTATGCGGCGGGCATTGACGGCTCGCACTGCCACATCACGAACGTTAGCACAGGAATTAGGGTGTGTTGCGCAACAACCTGTGTCAGTACGTACCGTTCGACGTTGTCTGCAGGAGCGGAGACTTGTCGCACGGCGCCCATTGCTCCGATTACCATTGACGTTACACCACCGGCGAGTGCGGCTGCAGTGGACCGTTGAACGCCGCACCTGGACTACGGAATGGCACGACATTATCTTCTCCGACGAATCCCGCTTCTGCCTGCAACACCACGATGGTCGGATCCGCGTGTGGAGGCACCGTGGCGAGAGACTGTATGACGCCTGCATTATGCATCGCCATACCGGTCCATCGCCTAGCGTTATGGTTTGGGGCGCAATTGGATATGACACCCGCACCCCTCTGCTACGCATCGCCGGTACACTCAACAGCCGCCGCTACATCTCCGACGTTTTGGAGCCTATAGTCCTCCCTTACCTGCAGGACCTGCCAGCGGCCACGTTTCAACAGGGCAATGCGCGCCCGCACGTAGCACGCATCGTGCAACAATTCTTCACGGCCCACCAGGTGTAACTGCTGCCGTGGCCAGCCTGTTCTCCCGATATGTCGCCCATCGAACACGTCTGGTCGCTGATCGGCAACCGAGTGGCCCACCAAGCACCACCCGCGGCTACGCCTGATGAACTGTGGCAACGGGTGGAAGCAGCCTGGACCGACATACCCTAAGCCCACATCCAAAGCCTCTTTCGTTCGATGCCGCGGCGTGTAGCGGCCGTTATTGCCAGCCAGGGGGCCACACGAACTATTGATGTCTACGTGTTCCGCAAGTCACACGGGCCTGTAAGCTCAATCGTTTCTTCTTTGTATCTGTTGTTATGTGTCCAGTAAATCTGGCTTTGCTATCTCATGTCCTTCTTGGTGTTGCATTTTGGGTGGCCAGCAGTGTATATATATACACTGGATATAATGGAAGAAGATATCTAAAGAACAAAATTTATATATTTTAAACATATGTTTGAATTAAACCATGAGGTCCGTATTGCCGTTGTTGTCGTTAATGTGCATGTAGACTTGTGGCATTTGCGTGATTATTCTCGATTGGTACATTAGAAGATGAGAACGCTAAATTTTTTTGGCTCAGCAAGACAACAGAAAATTGGATAGTCCGAGTTGAAGTAAAATTCGAAGAATTAACTAAAATGCAGATATTATAAAAACCTGATAACAATGAAATGGATGAAATAAGTCAAAACCATTTAAAACCCATTAAAATGCTGAATAGAAGAAAGAAGTTTTCACATTCCCGTAGCCATGCATTCTAGTAAGGCGATCGAAATGCTTCAAGAGTGCATGCGCACGAGAATGTGATAGTTTTCCTTCTGTTCAATTTTTTAATGGGATTCAAATGGTTTTAACTTTTTCATCTATTTCATTGTTATCAGGTTTTCATATAATATCGGCATTTTATTTCAGCTTCGGCTATCCAATTTTCTATTGTCTTGGTGAATCACAAAAAAATTAGCGTCCTTATCTTCTAATCTACCAATAAAAAATAATCACGAAAATGGCTAAAAGTCTACAGGTACGTTAATGAAAACACGGCAATACAGACTTCATGGTTCAATTCAAAAAATGGGTATGTTATATGAATTTTGCTTTTAAGATATCTTCTTTCATTATATCCAATATACACTGAAGAGCAGTTGAATTGGAGACAGCTGGCGTTTACAAATGTGGCGCTGTGGGCGGCCCTGTAAACGGAAACGACATGACGTATGCAGCGATCCGACAATATAAGGAGTGAGGAGACGGGAATCAGTAAGAGTCGGACGCAGTATGGGTAAGACGAAAGATCTAAGCGCATTTGATCGTGGGCAAATTGTCGGTGCGAATGGGTCACTCCATCTCGGAAGTCGTGCAGGCACTGGGATTATCACGAGCCACTGTGTCACGAGTGCAGCGTGAGTACATCGAATCCGGTAAAACCATCCCTGCAAGGGCCAACTGCCGTGGACAACAGCGTGTGGATGAGCGGGATCATCGTCGGCTAGCTCGCATTGTAACAGCGGATAGACGGGCCATAGCGCAAGAAATCAATCGGCAATTTAACGCTGGTGCACAAAAACGTGTAAGCAGCCACACCATCCAGAACCATCTCCTCGCTATAGGGTACAGAAGCCATTGTCCCACGAAGGTACCGCTGCTGACCGCACATCACAGGGTGCAAAGATTAGCATGGGCGCGGGAACATCGCCACTGGACCCTAGACATGTGGGAAAATGTTGCCTGGACTGATGAGTCGAGATTCACGTTGGTACATGCGGATGGCAGGATACGAGTACTGCGCAAACCACATGAAGCGATGGATCTTTCTTGCCAGCAGGGTACTCTTCAAGCTGGTGGGGGTTGCATTCTCGTCTGGGGACTGTTTACGTGGACTGAAATGGGACCCCTGGTACGTGTGACATTGTCCCTCACAGGTCAACGTTACCGGGATATCCTGGACGACCATTTGCTCCCGTTTGTGCGTCTTCAACATCCCACTGGGGACCTCATCCTGCAACAAGACAATGCACCGTGCCATCGCTCCCGAATTGTATCCGAATGGTTGAATGAACACTCCACCGATGTATCCTCGAGTCACCTGACCTCAATCCCATCGAGCACATCAGGGATACCATCGAGAGAGATGTTCGAAGCTCTGACCCCCTCCATCAAATCTTCGTGAACTGTGGGAGCTTGTTCAGGGGTCGTGGATCCGTCTGGCTTCCCAACGCTTCCGGTGTCTTGTCGAGTCCATGCCGAGACGAATCGGCGTCGTCATCAGGACGCAAGGTGGTGCTACACGTTACTAGACAGGTATCTCTAATTCAATTGCTCTTTAGTGTATATAATACCGAGTGGTCACTGAATTACGACCATCCATATCAAAAGTGGATATGGCCCGTTGACCACGTGATTTCCGAGAGGGCATAATTAGTCGGCCGACGTAGCATACAGGGTGCATAGAAAAGTCCCTTTAGCCTGGAATAACTTGCGAACGAAGAGAGGTGCAGTTATGCAAGTGAGAGAACGGTATAGTAAAACGACTATGCCCAATCGAATGCAACCAATAGCAGCGCCCCGAGTGGCGAAATGCAGAAGTTAGCCATTGCAAATCGAAAACGAAAAGAGATAGAGCACAATTTCCAAATATAAAGTTGTAGAGCACAAATTAGTTAGTACAAAACGACATGTGTTTCACACGGATAAGATAAATTGTCGCCTGAATACCCTACAATGTCCGAAATCGATGCGCGACGATTCGAATCTGCGAATTCACATTTCGCAAATGTAGCCGTATGCAAATGCAGATTGTGACGTTGTACCGTACGTACGATATAAAAACCAGTAGCAGGATGTACCCTGATCAGAAGTTTAGGTCTACGTACGCTGTGTGAGAATGGCAAGCTTGGACTTCTGGGGTTACGGAAAAAATCAGGTGTATGCAACAGCGCCATAAGTCTGCTGGATCTACGTCATCTTGTTACAGATGCTTGCAATAGTGTGACACCTTCCATGCTGAGGAATGTGCATGCAGAGTTACTTTCACGAATACAAATGTGTATCGTGGGCAATGGCGAACTCTTCGAACATACTCGACATTAACTTTTTATCACTGTGCGCCAGTTTGCCTTTTTTGTTTTTGGTTTGTCTGACGTCATCAAACTGTATTGACATAAGTACGCATTTATGCAATAAATTGTGTGTATTTGCTCATACCTATGCATGTTCCCTTCAAACGTTCACACAAAAGGTCGCGCATCGATTTCGGACATTTTAGGGTATTCAGGCGACAATTTATCTTATCCGTGTAAAACAAATGTCATTTTGTACTAATTAATTGATTCTCTACAACTTTGTAATTGGAAATTTTGCTCTATCTCTTTTTCTTTTCGATTTGCAATGTCTAACTTCCGCATTTCGACACTAGAGGCGCTGCTATTGGTTGCATTCGATTGGGCGTAGTCGTTTTACTATACCGTTATCTTACTTGCATAACTGTACCTCTCTCCGTTTGCAAGTTATTCCAGGCTAAAGAGACTTTCCTATGCACCCTGTATATAAAGTGTGAGTGGAGCAGTATGCAGTAAAATTCGGAGCGTGATGGGTAAACGGAAAGATTTATCGGACTTTGAGAAAGGGCAGATTGTGGGAGCTCGGAAAACGGGTGCCACAATTTCCCAAATGGATGAGCTAGTGGGTTGTTGGAGAGCCGCCGTAAGTTAAAAGGTATCAGGACTGGCGTGAAAATGGTCAAACAACGACCCGGAGGCAAAACTGCACAGGACAGCAAAAGGTTGATGTGAGAGGTGAGTGCCTGGTCCGATGACTCGTACAGGTCAAGAGACGCAGCACTGTTCAACAGTTGACTACCCAATAAAACAAAGATCAACCCGGAACGGTATATGTTATGACCATGCGTCGCACGTACGGGCTATAACAGCAGAAGATCACGACTACATCCTCTCCGAACCACGGTTCATCGGCACAAAAGACTCGCCTGGTGCAAAGATCATGCAAGTTGGACGTCGGATGACTGGTAGCAAAAGGTTGATGTGAGAGGTGAGCACCGGGTCCGATGACTCGTACAGGTCAAGAGACGCAGCACTGTTTAACAGTTGACTACCCAATAAAACAAAGATCAACCCGGAACGGTATATGTTATGACCATGCGTCGCACGTACGGGCTACAACAGCAGAAGATCCCGACGACATCGTCTCCGAACCACGGTTCATCGGCGCAAAAGACTCGCCTGGTGCGAAGATCATGCAAGTTGGACGTCAGATGACTGGAAAAAGTGTGCTGGTCTGACAAGTTGCGTTTTTACTCCACTCCAAGGGTGATCGTGCACGTATTTGGCGCAAACAACATGAAGCACTCGATCCATCCCGCATGGTATTCACAATGTAAGCCGGTGAAGGCGGTTGTATTGTGTGGAGCATGTTTACATGGCAGAAACTTGGATCCCTGGTGCATTTGGAACAACGTATGACTGGAGTCTACTATCGTTAACTTCTTGTTGAGTCTGTACATCCAGCAATGTTGCACTTTTTCCCGAATGGCGACGGTGCCTTCCAAGATGACAACGCGCACAAGACCAATGTTGTGCAGGAATGGTTTGAGAGACACAGTTCACACTTCCAGCATAGCGGTTGGCCTCCGAACTCCCCAGACATCAATTCCATATAGCGCTACAGAACGGCACGAGACACCATGGAACGGTATATCAGGCGTCTGGATACACCAATCACCACCATACCTGTATTGAAAGCCGCATTACACACAGAAAGGTTGGCCAAGCCTCCTAACTGCTTCCGGCATCTTATTGAATCGATACCACGTCGGATATCTGCTGTGCTGAGGGCGGAAGGAGGACATACGAAGTATTAAGTAGGTGGTCAAAATACATTGATTACTCAATAAACGTATACACTGAAGAACCAAAACATTATTGCCAGTGCGTCTTTATGCGAATCGAAGCAATTGCCGGTAAACGACGGCGCGTATGAAGGTTATGAAACGATGTAAATAACACCTGGTACTGAACTCTGTTAATCAGTGTTATTCTTGTTTTTCAGATGGCAGCGGTCTTAAGCTAGTATGACAAAGGCCAAATTGTAACGGCCAGACTGCTGAGTCAGAGCATTTCCGAGATGGAAAAGCCTATGGTGTGTTCACGGCCAGCTGTACCTCCAAAAAGTGGTCCGAGAAGGAAAAACTACTAACCGCCGGCAAAGTGTGTGGGCCGACGACGGCTCATCGATACTAGAGGTGAGCGAAGACTATCCTGTATAATACGAGCCAATGTATATTGTGTCGCAACTCGCAGGTAATTTGATTGCTGTGGTGGCGGAAGTAATGTGTCACAACACACAGTATATCAAACCCTGCTGAAAATGGGGGCTGCGTAGCCGCAGACCGCGTCAGAGTGTCTATGCTCACCTTCGTTTACTGTCGAAAGCGCCTACAATGGGCACGCGAGCATCAAAACTGGACCTTTAATGATTAGAAGAACGTGGTCTGGTCCGATGAACGACGTCTCCTGTTGCACCATGTGGACGGTCGGGCGCTTATGTGTCGTTTACCTGGGGAAGTTTGGCACAGGGATCCGCTGCAGGACGAAAACATATCTAGGGAGAAAAGTAATGTTTTGGGCAATGTTCTGCTGGGAAACCCTGGGTCCAGTCATTCTATGACGTCTAGTACCTACCTAAACATCATTGTGGACAAGTTACACCCTTTCATGGCAACGGTATTCCCCTGTTGTTGCGACTTCTTTCAGCAGGATAATGCACTCTGCCCAGTTTGCTCGAAAATGGTTTGCGGAACGTCAGGATGATTTCCAGGTATTCCCTGACCTCCAAGTTCCTCAGACATCAATCCAATAGAGCATTTGTGGTTTGTGTTGGAACAAAAAATCCAATCTGCGGCGGCTCAACCAGTAACTTGAAAAGAATCAAAGGATCTGTTGGTACGAGATACCACAAGACACCTTTAGAAATATTGTAGCATCAATGCCTTGCCAAGTAAGTGTTGTTTTTGGCAGCACGCGAAGGACCAACATCGTAATAGCCATGTGGTTATAATATTTTGGCTCTTCGATGTATATCACAACATTTAGTGGCTATGTTTAACAACTAATTCAAACGGCAGTAACAAAGCTAACAACGATGAAATACCCCCTTTTTTCACTATTTCTATGGATCTCGGCTCAGCTTTACGATTTCAGTTTAGAGACATAACTCCACGGCACTTCTATCTCATTCCTCCTTAGATACAGTCCGGACAGTTTGAGAAATTAAAGGATACATTGCGTGGTAAGTGTTTTGGGAGCTTTCCAGGATGCACTTGACCTAATCGATATATTGATTTTGCACATCCTCTAACGGACTGGCAAAACTTACCGAAACGCTGGACAATGGTCTTCAGCCATAGTCAAGATAACCCCGAAAGACTATGAAGTTAATACGTATTCAGTTCTGGAATATCAACGAAGTATATGGGAAATTTCTGCTATGATTTGTGTAGGAACCATGTAGGATTTTTTTTTAAATCAGAAGGAACCAAAAAACTTCTGCGTCAGAATACCCATGTAAGAGTTTCTCAGCTAATCACGTAAGAACCTGATATTCTTTATTCCAGGTATTTCCATACAAAGAGTGCTAAATGTTGGTTCGGAAATCAAGGATCCACGGGAAAATGTCCTGTTGGAATCGGCATCAAGGGGGTATTCATACCGTATATGAAGTGCTTGACGTTTTAAATTGTTGTCAGTTATCCGAAACTGAAACGTCATGGTCTAAACAATAAAAATGCTGGAATGTGGGGTGCGGCACATGAATATTTTTCGTCATGTAAAAATATCTCGAAGTATTACGATAGTGCTGAAGCATCAGTAAATGACACGAGTGCAAACTAATTACTTTGCGCATGGTAGACGTACAGTAATTTCGTGAGACAGCATCACCGTACATCCACACCCGAAGAGTTGCGTGTGCCCATTTATACTGTGCCCAGAATATCTGGGACATCTCCGGGACAATCAGGTACGAGATTTCTCCAAAAAGTGGTCCGAGAAGGATATTCGCTCTTCGAGTACACACCTTTGACGTGGCCTAGCTCAGCGAGTTTGAAGTGATTTCGTGTTTTATTGTAAATCGGCCATTTGGTTACGAAGATGTGTACTGTTCAACGTTCATTTTGTTTTCGACATACTACCAGAAACCATCCTTTCGTTTGTCTAAAGAGGTACCAAACTTACTCAGTGCCGCCAAATAATTCAAGGTGCAGACTCATATCAAGAAAAATTAATGCTTATCTGGGAGGCATAACATAAAAGAGTCGTATCAATCGATATTTTGCTCTGTGATAGAAAATATGAGGATATTCTGTCCGTCTGTTTTTATTTTTATTTTTATTTTTTGTTTGGGGGTTTAACGACCACCGTGAGCAACTTAATGGCCTATGAGCAATCGCCCGTCCCTAATTTTGGGACACTGGTTCAAGGGAAGCAAGCGAACCAGTGCCGCTGTATGGCAAACGCAACATCCATTCCTCACCGGGATTCGAACCCGGACCAATCTCAGACGAATGATCGCAAGCCACCGAGGCGTTGGAGTGAGTAATTTATGCGACGAGAGCAGGTGCACTGAATAAATGAACTGGCATCTTACATTTTATATATAGAGCTAAGTAAACACTGCATAGATCTCAAGAGACGAGGTTTGTAACGCTATAAAATCTCTGTAAAATGGTAGATAGCCTGGAGTAGATGATATAACAGCTAAAATGGTGAAATTTTTTTTTTTTTTTTTTTGATTGGAGGTTTAACGACCACCGTGAGCAACTCAATGGGCTATAAGCAGTCGCCCGTCCCTAATTTAGGGTCACTGGCTCCAGGGCAGGGAGAGAGCCAGTGCCTTAAGACAAACACAACATCCATGCCTCACCGGGATTCGAACCCGGACCCCTTACGGACGAATGAAAAATGGTGAAATAGGGCATTAACAGTGTTATTGATTGGTAAGCTGAGAATTGTTATTCGTGTTCGAAATTGGGAGCTTTCCCTCAAATTTGGAGGGGTGATGTTGATCCTTTGTACAAGAGAAAAGGTGGTTAGACCAAATGTACGAATATCGGGTCAGTCTGATTACTGGGCCAGAGAAAGTGCTTAGAGAGGTCATTAATGATAAGTTACGTGGTTTAGCATCAGAGAAGGTCTGGGTTGTTCTAAGTGGTTTCATTCCTGTTAAGAGCTGCATTAACCCAATTGTTTCATTATACACTGCTGGACAATTGCTAAGGACGGATCATAAATGGCTATATGGCGCATAAAAAAGTAAGTGTGGTTGGATGCCAAGTGAAATAAAATAATGTCAGAATGCCAGGACATTACAAGAAATACAATTTATTGTGCTCTGAAATCCAGAAATCTTTGGAACGTGTTCAAGGGACAAACAGACCATTTTGTGCAGAATACGTAAACGTGAAAAAATGCAATTACCGTCCGCAGGCGTTCCGGCGTAAGATGTCAATACGGGATATGGCCACCATGGAGGGCGATGCAAGATTCTACACGTCGTGTCATGCTTTGCACAACATTATCAACCAGCTGTTGGGGTAATTTATCCCATTCCTCTGTCAGTGCCCGGATGAGGGTGTCCTTGTTTATTGGAGGGCATTGGCGACCAGCAAGACTCCTCCCCAAAGCATCCCACACATTTTCAATGGGATTCAGATCTGGAGAACGTTCTGGCCATATGAGGCGTTGAATATCCTCGCTCTCAAGACAGTCCTGGACAGCGACTGTTCGATGACATGTTGCGTTGTCGTCCATGAAAATGAATCTATCACCGACAGCACCACGGAACATGCGAACATGAGGTAGCTGAACATCATTAATGTATCGTTCGCTAGTCACAGTCCCAGTTGGAAGCACATAGAGGGACGTACGGCCATTGATCATGATGCCAGCCCATACCATGACACTACATGTCGGATATCGGTCCCTTTCCTGTATGTTTGTTGGACAATATGCAGTACCACTATCACGCCAGATCAGTTGTCGTCGACAATCAGACGATAGACTGTATTTACTCTTATCTGAGAAGAGGACAGCAGACCAGTCGTTATCAGTCCAATTACGATGTTGATGGCACCATTGCAAACGGGTGGTACGGTGACGTCTGGACAATGGGATGCACACAACAGGACGGCGGGCGTATAGTCCTCCTTCATGCAAACGTCTGGCGACAGTTTTTCGGGAGATCCGCTTGCCAGTAGCAGCCATAAACTGATTTGCTACCTCACTAGCTGTGCTGCGCCGGTGTCATTTTGTTGATAGCACTATGTACCGATCTTCTGCAGGTGTCTTACTGCGAACACGACCTCCCCCGTGACGTTTGCTACACTCTCCATTTGTTTTAAATTATTTCAAAAGCCTTGAAACAACACTGTGGCTGACGTCGAACTCCCTGGCAACATCTGTTATTTTTCGCCCTTTTTCAATCTTGCCAATATTACGGCCACGCGTAAAATCATCTAGGTGATGTCGGAAAGACATACTGAAAATTGCAAGTTCGTTAATCGATTCTTTCCCTTTCAACTTTGCTTTTGAACAACAACGGTCAATACGCGTCAAATCCTTTATATCTCTTATCAGCGCTATGACGTCACGAACAAGTTCGGCAATCCAAAATTTGCATACGCACAACACGTCTTACTGTATCCCGCACTTATGCTAATTTCCACATTTTCCTGCCTTCCATTTTATGGTTGCTATCGTTGCTATTGTCATCCGTCCTTAG
The DNA here is from genome assembly GCA_039090855.1 of Macrothele yani. Classification (NCBI taxonomy): domain Eukaryota; kingdom Metazoa; phylum Arthropoda; class Arachnida; order Araneae; family Macrothelidae; genus Macrothele; species Macrothele yani. The sequence continues at coordinate 138,477,970 of CM077023.1, forward strand.
CAATTGTCCGGCAATGTATATGATGATTGAAAAGCATTAATTGTTGGTAAGAAAGTTTTGCGGTATTTGTAGATTTGATAAACGCTTATGATTGTGTAAACGAAGTGCTTATATGAAAGGTTTTGAAAAATTATGATGTAACTGAGAAATTACTAGATTGTGTGAAAGCTATCATATTTGCGTGTAAATGCTGCTTCATCGAACTGGTTTTCCATTGGTGCAGGAGTCAGACAAGGTTCTATACTAATTCCATGGCTGCTCAACATATTTATGGATGCATGCATGTGTGATGCCAAAACGGACAGTACTGGTTTATGTCTTGGGATTTTCTGTGTACGTGTCTTGTAGGTTGTTGCATGCTGATGACACAGTCCTGTTGCCTGAAAGAAAAAGTGAGTTGCAGAATATGTTGCCTAGTAGGATCAAAGGATGTATGAAATTCGAAATAAATATAATAAGAAAAAATTCCAATCCACAATAACTGATTTTCACCTTGGAACTCTTAACGCTGGATACCATACCCGTCTAAATGGTACAGGGTTAAACCAGCTGAATGCGTTTGTGTATTTAGGAATCATGTTTAACAAAGGAAACAGACTGGATAGTGAAATTAGTAGGCTAGTCAATTCAACTCTGAAAGCCATATCTGCTTTAGGAGGATTTAACAGGGTCGATGGGCTCTAAAAAAGTTCCAGAATGGCAGTGTATGAAAGTATAATCGTTCCAACACTGACGTATGTTAGTGAAACCGCGGTACTACAGAAAAGATAGTAATTTTCGTGTTGTAGGGATACGTTACTGAAAGGAGTTTTATGTAAGACTCATTCTGGTTGATCACGTGTGGAATGAAGATATGTTGCACACGTGCATGTAAAGAAATAATTCTGTCCAGAGGGATGGCGTTATACATTTTGATATGGCTTGACCATTCGAAAGGACGAACGATTAGATGCTACCTAAGAGAATTTATCCAACCCAAACGACAAGTTAATGGAATCCCACCCCACAAAAAGTTATGAGAGAACAGGATCTTGTGTGTGGTTGACTGTTAAGTGTGAGTTTATATGTCATTCAAGATCGTTGAAAATGGAGGCGATATACTAACAGCAAGTAGCATTTACTATTAGTAATTATTATGATATGCTTTACTATCTTTCTTTGAAGAGCTGGTTTCAGAATCTCAGTGAACAGCTTAATGATGATGAATTTGTATTGCTGAATGAGGTTAGCGGTTGCAAATGCACTGAGACATGACTTTGACCTGCGTGTCCAGGAGGTTTAATGAAATGTTGGTATTAAATCTGTCAAATGTTAACGGTTACAAAATTATCGGATTGTTTTTCTTGTTTAGAGAGAGAGAGCGATCCCAAGAGTAACTCTTTGGGCTATAAGTAACTCTTGAGCTATCCCTAATTTTGGGTCACTGGTTCCAGGGAAGGAAGATATCCAACGTGGTAGGACAAACACAGTACCCATGCCTCATCGATACGGCGGCCCTAACAAAAGTTCTGCACACTGTCCACTTTTGAGAAAAGTGTGAAGTAACGGAGAAAACTTGCCTTATGGTCGTTCAATGTATACCCCTCCGCTGCTAATAACAGCTTTCCAGCGGTGAGGTAGGTCCCGGATGCCCAACAGTACGTCATCTTTGTTCAGCTGTCGTATTACTCGGGTCACGTCCAATGACAGTTCGCCCAGCGATTCATAGCGGATGCCACGGAGTCATTTTTTAAACTTTGGTAAAAGGTCAAAGTCGGGTGGACTGAGATCAGAGATGTATGGTGGGTGGGATAAAGTTTCCCAGCCATATTTCGACAAAAGCTCTCATACCGACGCTGCACCATGACACGATACGTTGTCATGCAGCAAGATCGCTCCCGCTTTCAATAAGTTGAGGCGATTTTGATTAGTCCTCAGAAAGTCACGATAATATTGTGCGTTCACATTTTTCCCTACCGGCACTCGATCAGAGACCACAAAACCCTGGGCATCGTACGCAAAAATCATCATTTGCTTCACTTTGGATTCTTATCGACGACACTTTGAGGGACGTGGGGAAATTGAATGCCTACATTCCGCTGATTGTGACTTCAGCTCCGGCTCAAAATCATGGCTCCAAGTCTCATCAATTGCGACAGTTCTGTTCAGGAAGGTGTCGCTCTCCTTTTCGAACTTGTTGAGGTGATCCTGTGTAATGCTCACTCTGGCTGCCTTCTGCTCGGGGGTGAGTTAATGGGGCACCCAGGGCACTGCAAATTTTCTTTTTCCCAGTGAGTCGGTCAAAATCCGGTGAAGAGACATGGTGAACAAATTTGCGTGATGAGCAATCTCCTCGACTGTCAAACGGCGATTCTCTTCGAGAAGCGTTGCAACAATGATGACAGATGTTTTGTCTGTCGCCGTTTGAGGCCGGCCTGAGGAGTGATCATCTTCGATGCTGCTTCGTCCCTCCCGAAAGCGCGATGCCCAACGAGAAACTATGCTTCATCAAGAGTTCCTTCCCACAAACTTCTTGCAAAGCAGTGTGGATCTGTGTCGGTGTTTTTCCCCGCAGAGTTTCTATTTTCATGTATTAGGGCTGGTGTAACGCTGTGACTCGACCTGAGGAGATGTACGCTTCCGTTTCCAAACCCTCCCACATCCACATAGCAAATGGTAGCGCGTCGTTCTGACACCACTGTGTTGCTGAGAGTCTGACCTTGACATGACGCAATCATTTCCCCGTTTGCATCACCCGCTTCCATTTTAGATTAACGTGTGCAGAACTTTTGTTATCACCCTCGTACTCGAATGCGCATCCATCTCGCACTACTATCCAGAAATTAGTGCACCTCACCTCTCGGCCACTGGGTCGGCAAAGTAACAGGAATAACTGATTAAATTGTTAAAAAACCACTTTTGTTTAATAACATATCAGGAAACTTTTTACCGATTTCTTTGCACTATTCTTCCCTACAACAGCAAGCGTTTATATCGTGCTGAGAAAAGAAGGCTATCAATTAAACATGGTCTGACGTCATCAAACTTTAAGAGTCATTTCAGCAATCTCATTGTTTGCAATAAAAATGAAAAGGCGGATTAGTTCTCAGAAATTGCAAAAAGTGTTTTGATAGGTTAGTTACTGGCGAATGTGAAGAGCTTTCTGTTGAAGAGTAAGGATTGCTTCTTTGCACTTACTGACTTTGTTCTTCGAACAAAAAATGAAAAAAAACTGTCTAATTACGAACACGTTCTCTCATTAAGAACTTACATTTTATTTTATCTTTATTTTTTTTGGTATGAAGTTTAACGACCACCGTGAGCAACTCTATGGGCTATAAGCAGTCGCCCGTCCCTAATTTAAGGCCACTGGTTCCAGGGAAGAGAGAGAGCCAGTGCCGTAAGACAAATACAACATCCATGCCTCACCAGGATTCGATCCCGGATCCCATCTCGGACGAATGATCAGAAACTATCGCTTAGACCACTGCGCGACCGGGGCGGCAAACTTACGTTTTAAAACCAATAAATTGAAATAATATATGCTATACTCATGGCCTGAGAGCAAAAACATACTCTGAGTGGCCAGTTTCTAAGAACCAATAGACCGTTTTACTTAAATAGCCTGATACGCCATTCTATAACGAAGTGAATTTCTCCGTCATTTTTATCCGCGCCAGGATTCGAACCCGAGTCCGCTTATTCCGGAACAAGTCGCTCTACCAACTGAGCTACGCAGACGTTTTATTCTGATTCCTATCTGCCTTTATGTCGTGTGCGTCCTTCTGGCAGGTACGTCACATCTCCTGGTACGTTACAATTCGTTGTCGTCAGGCTACTAGGGTTAGCTAATAAAGTGAACAGGAACACTTCCAGAAGTAGTCAGAATAAATTGTTTAAGATTTAATGGTAAACCGACTTGACTTAACGCACTCTGAGCATGGGATGATGCTCGTGGGAGCTGTACGAGTATCGGCGAAACTGCTGAACTTGTGGAACGTGAAAGAGCAATAGTAGTAAGATTAAACAACGGATGATTGACGCAGCAAAAAACTGGCAGTGAGCGCATGACATTTGGTCGGAAACAGCAAGTCGACGTCCAAGGTAAACGGGAGATAGTCATATTCGTACGGGCTAATAATAGATACGCAACAGTGAGTTAAAGAACGGAGGCTTTGAATCAAGGGCATGCCAACGTTCATCCAAGCACACCTTGCGTCATCTGCGTTACAACAGCAGAAGACCTGTACGTATACCATTTCCCTGTCTGCAACGAGCAAAGCAAAATATCTCCATTGGGCTCGGCAGTGATTGACCCTATGTGACTGTAAAAGGGTCATGTGATCCCATGTTAAAGGGACCACATGTCCCTTAAATCTAAAGACTACAGCATGATACCCTCTTGCATGTTCATAACTCTCCTGGCTGGGAGAGGCGATGTAATGGTGTAAGCCATATTTTAATGAGAGCTTTAGGCGCATTAATTCGAAGAACCCCATTCCTGAATGCCCAAGCATATTTAAACATTGGTGCTGATCAATTGTGGTCGCTCTCTACCTCCTTGGTGATGAATACACCAGCCGGACAATGCCACAATACCCACAGTGCCTCAGAGTGGTATCAGTATCCTGATGGAGACTTTTCTCTGCTTCACTGGCCACCTCAACCCTTTGGAGCACTTGTGGGATGAATTCAAACGGGACATCAGATGTTTGGATCTATTTCATGCAGTCTATGTGAACTGGAAGATTCTATTCAACAGGCCTGTACAAATATTCCACCAGAATGTTACCAAAACTTAATGCCAGCAGATTCCTGCTGCTCTGAAGGCCAAGAGTAATTCATCGCTCTTAGAGATCAGGTAGATGATCCTAATTACTTGACCTTTCAGTGTACAGTCCTTGACGTATTTCTTAATTACTTTGATTTACCACAACATCTGTGATTTATACCTCTAAATACCCTTCCTTTTGAGTTTCTGTTTTCTTATCTAAATTTCATTACTTCTGAACGACGCATTATTTCTCCGAACAGCTTTTAAATTTTGGAAACGCTGACAGTGAGCCAGAGCAACAAAAGTAAAGACACTGAATGTGTGAGAGGGGAAATTTAAGTAGCGGAGATGTAGAGAGGTTGGGAGTAGCTTGTAAAACGTTGATATTTCAAAAGAGTTCAAACCTGCTCGACGAATGCGTATTGCTCTCTTACGATTGAGATCTGTGTTGATACCATCAAGAGATTGTGCATCAGTGGGTTATATTGATGCTCCTTTGAACTTCTCGTGAGGTGAGCACTAAATGAAGACGTTATCGTAATTATTTTTGCTGATTCTTTCTACCTGGCCGTAGTATTCACTTAGTCATTCAAGAAGTGTAAATATATGTTCAACGAAGTTATCCACAAAGTTTTCTAAGAACATTTTAGCTACTTAGTCAAACACTTAAACAACAGTAATCAAAAGTTAAAGATCTGGAAATGTTAAAAAAATTATCATCGTCGTATCTTTTCGGGGTGGGACGGATTCTAACGGTTTGACGACCGCCACGAGCAACTCTAAGGGCTAAAAGCAGTCGTCCGTCCTTACCTTTGTGGCATTCATTGGTCCCAGAGAAGGGAGAGAGACAACGCCATAAGACAAACACCACCCTTGGCTTCTCCGGGACTCGAACCCGAGCACAACACGAACAAATGATCAGAAACCTACGCCTCAGTATTATCATATTATACTTATTTAACAGTCTGGTGTTAAGATATGTTGTTAACAAAAGCAAGAGAGAACATTACTGTTGCTCTGCAGCATTTCCCCCCTTTTTGCTCTTCTCTTTTTCCGTCCACTACTTTGTTCATTACCTCTTCCATATATCTATCTCAAACGCTAATGGCTGATTTTACACCTTCAGACCACCTCTTTCTTGGTCTATTCTTTGGTCTTGAAACAACAGAATGTAATGTTTGCTAAGGTAGTCTTTCATCTCTCCTCGAAACACACTTCGAAAACACCTCAGTACGCTTTTGAATTTTCCTTTTACCGAAAGGTAATCAGTTCAGTTCTAATCAGGGCTCGAATTCGATCGGTAACAAGTAGCAAATTGCTAGTGGAAAGCATAAATTTGCTAGTTTAAAAAATAGCCCAAGATTTATTTCGTAAGCTGCTAGTGTACTTTTTTGAAAATTTCTATCAGACTCATTGTTTTGTTTGAAAAAGAAGTCTGGAACGTCATTCAAAAAATGGGATTTTTATTGTTTTTTTGTGGGTCTGATGATCACCGTGAGCAACTCAATGGGCTATAAGTTGTCTCCCGCTCCTAATCTAGGGTCACTCTTTCCAGAAAAGGGATAGAGGCAGTGTCTTATAACAAACACATCCTTTTTTCTTTTGTTGTTGGAAGTTTAACGACCACCGTGAGCAACTCGATGGACTATAAGTAGTCGCCCGTCCCTAATTTAGGGCCACTGGTTCTAGAGAAGGGATAGAGACAGTGTCTTAACCCTTAACAACCCAGGTCCGGTCTGACGGGCCTAATTGAAAACGAATTTTTTTCTTCTAGCCTACTTCCAGGAAAGGTTTGAGCTGACGCACATATGTAGTTGTCTCCCACTCTAAAAACTAAAACGTTAATATGAATTAATAGATAAAAATGTGGACAAAAGCCCTGGGCAGTTAAGGGTTAAGACAAACAACATCCACGCCTCACCCGAATTCGGTCATAGCCAGCGCTTAGATCACTGCGCCACCGGGGCTGCAAAATGGGATTTAGAAGATTGGAATAAATGTTCTTACTTTACTTTCATTCCAAATGTATAAAAAGAACGTCAAGCACCTAACAAAATGGCAAATTAAAAACAAAATGAGAAAATTTATCTGCACCCCGAGGTTGAACGGTCTGACGTGCTGGCTTCTGGTGGGTTCGGGCTCGAGTACCAGATGAAGAATGGGTGGTGTATTTGTCTGATAACACTGGTTCTATCCTCTCTCTGAAACCAGTAGCCTCAAATTCGGGACAGGCGACTGCCTATTGGCCTCAGAGTTGGTCATGGCGATAGTTAAACTCAGAAAAAAAATGTGAACATTTAATTAATTGTTAGTAAATTTATTGCATATAAAAAGTGTATGTATCTATGCAATAAAATTACTTGCCGCAGCACATTTCCTACTACAGGAGTAACAACATTCCAACCTTTTCGGCGCTCTCATGGCGCCAGGAGACAATTGCCTCTCTCTGTCCTTCTCCCTCCCGTCGCTACACCTTTGAACTGTACCAGAATATATATCGTCTTACTTTGCTTATTTATTCCTTCATACTAGATGACCATCTTTTCCCAAGGAAAGAGGGCTCAAACCATTAAACCTTGTGGGTAATTACTGTTTAAGCAATTATTAAGATTTAATGGCGCATGTGCCAGATACGCATGTTGAACGCTAAATGCAGGACTTTTTTCAATAAAGGAAAAATATCAATCTTGAGGTAAAGTGTGAGTTCATTCCGTAGGGAAACCTTCTTTTCGATGTGTTTGGTATTGTGATATATTCACTGTGCAAAATAAAAGAATAGGCTACAAAATCTTATAGGATTTTGTAGCTTATCGTTTTATGTAGCTTTTTCTTTTATTTACAAAATAAAAGAATAAGCCACAAAATCCTATATAATTTGGTAGCTAATCTTTTTATTTTGTACACAGTGTATAGATCACAATACCAAAGACATCGAAAAGAAGGTTTCTGTACGGAATGAACTCACACTTCCCCTCACGATTGATTACATTACCCGCGATGAAGGAAAGGAAATGCAATAAAATTTGGCAGGAACTTTAATTGAGACATATTACAAGATGTTCATATTGCAGAACTTCGTAACTGAATCATAAACAGAAAATATGCACATAGGAACAGGAAGAGTATATAAAATAGTTCTCCATTGTCGTTGTGCGGTACAGTCAGTAAGGCATATGATAGTCTCTAAAAGACATACAGCGCTCGGAAAGACTCTCCATACTGTTAATGAGACTGTTAATTAGGACTTGTGGAATTAACCACCGCTTTTCTGAAAGGATTACTTGAAGTTTCTGGAGGGTCCTAGGTAGAAGCTGGCGTTCTCCAGCTCGTCTTTCCAAGGCATCACAGACGTGCTCAGTAGGATTCATGTCCGGCGAATATGGTGTCCAATCCATTCGACCAATACCTTTTGTTCCCAAATACTCATCCGCCAGTTCAGCTCGATGATCTCTGGCGTTATCGTTAATCAGGAAGAAATTTGGGCCTACAGTACCCATGAAGAGCCAAAATACAGAGGGTGAGTCGAACGTTTTGCGATATTTGGATCACTTTATGTCTTCATACGTACCTTTACGACGAAAGCTGACTAGCATTCAAAGTATAGGCCATCGTGTTGCACCGCCTTTATGCCATCTGTATGCCAGCTCTCCGATTTCGCAGTTCTTGTCCTTCGAGGTGAAGAACTCCTTCACCCCAGCTGACACCTCATCCTGGTTGGTGAAGTGCCGCCCTCGAAGGAAGTGGGCCATGGACCGGAACAAATAATAATCCGACGCAGCCAGGTCCGGTCTATATGCTGGGTGTAGCATCAATTCGATGCCCTCAAGTTCCTGGAGTTTTGCCCGGGTCGTTCGATCGGTATGAGGCCGAGCGTTGTTCTGCTGTAGGAGAGCGCGCTTTCTGTTCACTAGTACCGGGTACTTTTCTTCAAAAACGGTATACATGCGCTCCAGCTGTTCAGAGTAGAGGTTGGCGTTGATGGTCCAACGGTCTGGAACAAATTCCTGATGGATTATACCCTCGAAATTCCACCAGACGCAGAGAATCATCTTGTGCTCGAAGCGCCCACGTTTGGCAACAGGTTCAGGAAGCTGGCCTGGGCTCAACCACTGCTGCTGTGTGTTAGGATTACGGAAATAGACCACTTTCATCGCACGTAACAATTCTCTTGATGAAACGTACATCACGCGCAGATTTTTTAGGAATTTCGTGCACACTTCCACTCGGCGGTTTGCTTCAGCTGGTGTCAGTTGGTGAGGGACAATGCGGCAGCTCCAGTAGACCATGCCAAGGTTTTGAATGTGACGAACCACGGAGGTCTGTGATATGCCCAGCTCGTCTGATAATCTCAGAGTGCTGGTTGTCGGATTTGTCTGTACTGCCTGGCGCACGTCCTCCGAATCCACGGTTCGCAGCCTACCTGACCTTGACTGATCGTCGAGGTTTCTGTCACCTGAGCGAAATTTCTTGAACCATCTGGTTGCGGTGCTGTGGTCCACGGAACCTTCCCCTTTCGCATGAAAAATGTTTCGTGTTGCTTAAGCGGCGCTATCGTCGGGTTCAAACTCGTAAAGCGAAAGTTCCCTAATTAGCCGGTTGTGGCTGCTCATCTTTTAGGCGTCCCAACCGCAGACAGAACGACGACATGCAATGCTGTTCACAGCAACGACTACCACTTTATATCTCTTTCGTTTGACTGCAGTGTGCGACTTGAACTAGTTTAAATACGTGACTTACCCGCCGCAGCACATGCGTTTTTGCAAATATTGTAAAACGTTCGGCTCACTCTCTGTATATAAACAGGCCCAGAATCTCATCTCTATCTCTGGCCGATCAACGAGCCACATTGACGGATGTGCAGGTCGGTGTGACCGTTTATGCTTTCCCTGATAAGAAACCCACCGCCATAAAAACTGGACCTTTCACGGGAATTTGAGGGGCTGTCGTGAGTCCCTGGTTCTCGGCAGGTAAGAGTACGTCGAGAATCAGTATTTGAACTGTATCGTGACTCATCCGTGAAAAGCACACGTGCCCATGTCTGTGCTCTACATGCAATGTTGACGACTCCATCTCAAACGCGCTCCTCTGGAGAAGGGAGTTTGGGAAACACAAATCATAGGTCTCATCGCACAGAACCCTCTCTGATACAACCTAAGGTAAACTGTAAATCGAGTTATTTTCGTGCCAGTGGCTGCTGCGAACTCCAAAGCCAGTTTACCTACATGCCATCTGCCGATGTATTCTTGCTGTTAGATCCATTTAGCGGTCTTCAGCAGCAATAGTACCCCTGGAACCGCCTTGTCGACGACCTCGCTCTACTAAGGAACCGCCTCTACAGTCTTGAAATTACATTTTGTTGTATATTTAGCACTATGGATACCTCCGGCTGGGATCGACCTGCTTCTATCCTACCGATCACTTGCCACCGCTGTGAATCGTCCAAATGCTGTCTTCGAGACATTTTCAACTCAATTTAACGCCGCAATACTTCCCAGCCTACTTCGAGAAAGAATACGAAGTGCAACAAGAAGCGAGCCGACCTACCTCCTTTATAAAGCAGTCGTGATTTGCATATTCTGCTGTAAAACAGATGCACGGGCACATGGTTTCTTCTTCGGTATCACTATAGTACAGTCATTTGCAAAAGTTTAAGGCCACCTGGTAATTTATTGAAAATTAAGATTTTCAAAGAAGCAACTAATTACCAGTCAGAAGTATTTGAAAAAAAAAATGACACCACAGATGAATACTTACATTCCTTAGAACACAAAAAGACCGAAATCAGTACTTGGTCTGGCCCAGAATTGGGCAAAATCGCAATTGAATTAATCGGTAATGCATTACAGCGTAATGGTAACGGGAACAAGAACTTAGCGTTTCCATTACATAGTAATGGTGAACTGGTCATTAGAATTACATGGTAATTGTAATGACATGTAGCAGTTACCCATTATAATCGTAATGGTTAACTATATGTTGGAAATTACCCAATAACTTATGCGTACAGGCCCGTAACCAGAGGGGGGGCAAGAGGGGCTGAGCCCCCTCTAGTGGTTCTCATAACTCTACCACCCCTAGCGATTCCTAGACTTTTATCAATTTTAAAGTATCTCTTACATCACCAATGTTTCCGCATAGCTAAAATTATTGAGAATCCGGCTTCCCCCTATTAAAAGACAGTCCTCCCCCTCTTAACGACCATCTTTGCTTAAGGACCACTGCAGAAATGTAACTGTGCTGAAATGCATCAGGCATAAAATTCTCTTAATCCACTGCCTAAAATGTATGAATTTTCAACAAAGCTATGCGCCTCGCAATTCTTGCTTGTTCTAATGTGAAAATTAGCATTAGTTAGTAATATTAATGCTGTTTTGAAATTAAATAAAAAAATTCGTTAAGATTTTGAAAACTCAAATGTCCATGATCAAAAATTTGGCTGTATTTTTAATTATTCTATGTTAAAACTTGCATAAAATGCGTTGGCAAAATCGTTAAAGCTCGACTACCTTTCTGCAATGATTAATTTTTTTAGCTTGTCCTTCTATTAAAAAAAAAAAAAAAGAATAGGACAAGCTATTACAATTGGTCCTGCAACGTGAGTTTGGACTAAAATGGTGTTTTCTACACGTTTCAGAGCGTGGAGAATATGAATATGAACAATATCTCAAAAGTTTATGTATCCTATATGTATATCTATTAGCCTGTCAACAAGATAGCGTCCACAATTATGTACCGATTGAGTTGATTTTTGGTACAGAAATCAGATTTCGCAATCCCTTTGATTTTTTTAACCAATAAAATCGGTCTATAATAACGCGCCCAAATGGGACCCCAAAATTTTTCAAAATTCACCAAAAAAAATAAAAAAACCGTTTTTTAGGGAAGATGGCCAACAATGTATGATTTTATATATAATTAAGCATTTTGAATCGAATGAAACTAATTTCTTTGAGCTACGACACATAGTTCTAGAGATAGATGCAAAAATCTATATTTGGCGATTATTTTTGCGCGTTTGACATAGATTTGGAAGTAATGCATGAAAAATGAAATAAAGGGAAAATAAACAATTCAAATAAAAAATCATTTGCTGTTTTAGATACGACTAATTGCGTGATAAGTTTTATTAAATCACAAAAGTTTTATTAAAGTCACAAAATTTTAACACCATTAAATTTTTTTACATCTTTAAATTACCGAAAAAGAAAAATTAAAAAATCGTTTCGACTTGTCTCGATAGCAATTAATTCTACTGGGGACCTAGCCCCTTACGGCGCTTCAACCCCTGGTTGGATATGCAAACCTTCAAGAGACCAAAATGAGTTCCGCAGGGTGGGTGGAGGGGAGCGTCGTTTGCTGTTTTAAATGCAATAAATTGCACAATGAAGATTTTATTCTTTGTTTTACGAGAAGAACATGACATGATCTTAACTTCAGCACCTGAGTTGCACATTGGACTTTTTGAGCTCCCCCTGCATGTTTCGAAGCCTCCTCTGGCCTTCTTGGCTGGTTATGGCATTGTATGGGTAACAATACAACGTGAATAAACCGGCAACCAGTACACATTTACACGTTGTGTAGTTTATTTGACAATTGTTCCACTACTCGGACCTCAAATGCGTGTATGTAGGTATTAGAGATTGTACGTGTATGATATGAGTAGTTGCCCCGTCTTCACCGCAAGTAAAGTGATTTAAACGAAATAATACATATAAGGTAAGTACGAATGGGATGTTTATTTCGATTAGAAATACTCATTTCCTCCATCTCCAGTACAGTATTCTCTGTCCAAAATAATTACCCCACTATAGCTACAAGCACATACACTGGTGTGCAAAAATTAAGGACGAAGAGGAGAAATTACGATAACAGCGGAACGAGCAGGCAGAACGGACCGAAGGACCACTCAGGAGATAGACTAGGGTCCGATACGGTAGTACGGTAGGGCATGCGCATATATGCAGCATGGCGTGGGGGGGGGTCGGAAGGGCATAAAGCACACAGGCGGTGTACGCTTAGCAATTCGGTGAAAGCTATTGCACGGTGTACATCGGTTTGAACGACGTCGAGTTGCTGCCACCGTGTGATATGGCCAACATGCAATCCAGTAGACGATATCTGGATGATTTTACCCGAGGTCGCGTTATTGGGAAGTTGGAAGAAGGTTGAAGTGTGACTAGTGTGGCCGAGAAGTTCGGGATCGCTCATAGCATCGTTTCATGAGCTTGGAGAGCATTTCAAACGCCAGAAACAGCTGTCAGAGAGTTTAGCCGTGGTCGTCCACGAGCAACCACGGCGGCGGACGACCGGTATATTGTCCTACAAGCGAGAAGAGACAGACGGCAGACAGCGGGAGAAATCGCAAGGCACGTGCAACAGACAACTGGACGTCCATTATCGCGTTTTACCGTGGCCAGGAGGCTGCACAAAGGTTGTCTATTTGCACGACGACCAGTACGGTGTGTGCCATTAACTCCTGCTCATCGGAGACGGCGGTTTCCGTGGTGCCAGGAACACACGAACTGGGCACATCAGCAATGGGGTCGAATTCTCTTTACGGATGAGAGCCGATTTAGTCTGACGAGCGATTCTGGACGTATACACATCTGGAGAGAGCAGGAAACACGCAATCACACCTCCAACATCATCGAAAGGGACCGGTTTGGAGATGGCGGAGTTCTCGTTTGGGGCGGTATCATGCTTGGTAGCCGTACTGATCTCCACATCCTCCAAGGAGGTTCAGTCACTGGTGTCCGCTATTGTACCGAGGTTCTCCTGCCTCACGTGCGTCTATTTAGAAGTGCTGTGGGTCCTGAGTTCCTCTTCATGGACGACAACGCTACACCTCATCGTACAGTGTCTGTCTCAGAGCTGTTGGAGAGTGAAGATATTCAACGCATGGATTGGCCCGCAAGGTCTCCGGACCAAAATCCAATCGAACACGTGTGGGAGCACGTCACCAGCCGCCAGCAACGATTCCGCAGCTGCGATTGGCGCTACAAAAGGAATGGGCCGCGATGCCTCAACAGCTCCTTGACAACCTCGTCCTCAGCATGGACAGACGTTGTAAATCCTGCGCAACGCAGTCAGGGGTGATCATATCCCCTACTAAAGACTGGATTTTTCTTGGCAGCCGCCTGTCACATGGACGTTTGTCTTCTGTCCAGTTGTGCTCGAAGCTACCTTTTCAATAAAATGCCTTTGTATCCTTTGGATTCCTTGTTTGGACGGTTTTGCTCACTTGTCCCATATTCTTACATCTTGGGGATCTTATGGTATGATTTGAGTCGATGTGGAGCACTTCTGCACGATGTTACATTTGAAAAACCGCCTCGTTCTTAATTTTTGCACGCCAGTGTATTAGCACTACACTCACAGTTCAGCAACTCAGGGTGCACTGCCGAATATTACAGAAATTTGCAAGCTCTTGACATTGTTGCCGAACTTCTCAACTGTTGTTGTCCATTACTTGTCCGATACGAACACTGGATTACCGAGCGACTGACTCCTTTATATATATATACTTCACGACAGGACCTGAACCTTCTAGAATACTCCTGATTTACATAAAGCTCTCCAACTTCCCACTTCGCGTTCATTCTAGAACATTCTACAAACATCTAACCCATTCTTGCTGCTTCTAGAACATTCTACACGACACTTCGGTCTCTGTCTGCTATGTTACATGGCCGACTTTTCTAGACATAGCTTTTGGTACACATACATTGCTATAAACTATTAGTATGTAATTATTATTTGCAAATTGTGTAATTTCATTACCAAATAATTCCATTGCGTTTGAATGGCATTATTAAATAATTGAATTATATCCTCTTCATTGTATTGCATTACAGATTAATTCCATTACCTTGTGCAAACCATACTTGGGATTACCTTGTAATGCATTACCTGTTACTGCATTACCTTGTAATGCATTACACGTTAATTGTAATCTGTACTTCCATTACTTTGTAATGCATTCCTGCCCAGCTCTGGTGGGGCCATGTTTGTTTCTTATAAGGGAGAGAATACAATGAGGCATATTCTCAATGAGGGTTTTGCAGTAGTCTTTTGAAATGTCTTTGCACTACACGTACTTCATCTCGTCATCAAAGTTTGGGAATATGATGGCTGTTTTTCTGCTACTTTGTCTTTTAAAATGGCCCACAAATTTTCGATGGGGTTAAGGCTGGGACTATTACCGCGCCAGTCAAGCACAGTTATGTTTTTCCTCTGCAGGTAGTCCTTTACTGTCTTTGATCTGTAGCATGGAGCACCATCATGGATAAAGATTGTGCATCTGTGCACTTGCATATGAGTTAACATCTTCTCACGTAACATTTCCACATAAAAAGGACCAGTCATGGTAGTAGTGCCTGTCGGCAAAAAGGATAATGAAGCTGTACCGGATGCTGACATAGCACCCCATATCATCTGACTAGGCCGATATCTCACGGTGCTAACAGTGTACTTTTCATCAAACCTTTTGTCTTTTGGTCGTGGAACATGTGCTTCACGTGATTCAAATTGACGCACAGTTCATTCATCGGAAAAAAGAACTTGGCTCCAATTTTCAGCAATCCACGATTGATGATGCTTCGCAAACTGGTGTCTCTTCTCTTTCATGACAGGGATAAATCTAGGTTTATGTGCAGGTTTATAAGACTTTAATCCAAAATCTTTGCTAAGAAGTCCGGAAACAGTGCTGATACTAAGATGGTACCTTTTTGAATGTAGAAAGGCCTTGATTTTCTTGTACGAACTCCTCGGAGAACGTGTAACTATTTGTCTTATGGTATTGTCATCACGTAGGGTTGTTTTCTTTGGACGTCCACTTCTCTTTCAGTCTCCAAATTCACCTGTATCTCGATATTTCATGATCGCATTATGAATAGCAGTCTTGCTCACATTAACCTTTCTGCTTATGTCACGTTCAGAGTATCCTTCAAGATATAAGGTCACTATTTGTACCCTCTGAATAACACTTAATGATGCTTTTTTGCCCATTTTTCGCTATACAGAAAATACGTTCAAAACCTTTCAGCATGAAAACCAGAAGCAAACTGACGCTCGCACGGTTCCCCCAACTCTATCAACAGCTGCCGCTGTATGATGATGCAACACGGATAGGAATTTGAGTAATACAGACAGTAGCTGACGCAATTGGCAGAAATCTCCTAATACCAACAAGTGGTCTTAAACTTTTGCGAATTACTGTAGTATATTCATCCGCTTCCATTGCATTTCCGCCCATGCACCGCGTGTTTAATTCGATTTTCTTTATTATGCTTTAATTTTGCACACCAATGTATTAAGGGTATCCTCGCCCTAGGAAACACTGAAAGCTCTTTTAGTATCGTGCTTGCTTTAATGTTTCGCAAATCCAGCTAGCCAAAGTGTGCCCAAAACCGGTGGCCGTAAGGTAGCAGGTATCTCTGCGCAAGGCAACTGAATGAAGCGACATTACTTACTGGAACTGGTTAATGTTTCCGTTTAATCCACGAACCATTCGCTTTTGATAATCCAAGAAATTAACATAGTAATATAATTGCATATAAATAATGCAATCGAAAAATTATTTTAGAAATATTATAAACGCTGTTAATCGAAATCGCAAATTTTGAACATTCTTTCATCATCGATGTATTGAATTCACCTCCACACCCAAACTTGTCCGTTGGACTCGGACTGCCTGCTGGTGAAGTCTGACAGAGAACGCGTTTCCACTGCTCCAGCGTCCACTGTTGCAGACCACTTTAACCGACGCTTGGGTTGATTTTGGTGACGTTATTCTTGTGTGCGGCTGCTTGGCCACGGAAACACATTGCTTTCAGCTATCAACTAACCGTTATTATGCTAACGTTGCTTCCAGAGACACTTTGACACTCGATAGTGAGTGCTGCAATCGATGGCAGGCGATTTTGTCGCACCACACGCTTCAGCATTCGGCGATACCGCTCTGTCATTTTACGTGGTCTACCACTCTGCGATTGCGCTGTTTTTGTGCTCTTGGGCATTTCCACTTCACATAACATCAATTACACAGTTGATCGGAGACATTTTTATTGACACTACTTTTAGTTACTGATTCAAATGATCTGATTATTTATTAGCAATATGTAAGCAGGCCATTACTAATTATAAACATTAGTTGGTAAACAAAGGCATATTTACCAGAATCTTTTAACCTTCTGACTTGTTGTAAAGTTCAACGATTTGTCATATAGTTACCGAACGTCTCTACTGCACTTATTTTATATCTAACACCAGAGGCGTAACTAGGCATTTCTGCGGCAGGGACGAACCACAAAATATTGCGCCTTCATCAGTCTTTTCTATCCATATATTACATCTATCTATATACAGTCAGTCAAAAAAGTCAACGTGCACCTTTCAAAACAGCATTATTAGAAAACCGTAAGAATTTGACAAATGATACATTTATTACAGTAAAAGATTAGGTACATACAGATGTGTTTGCCTAAGAAAAGCAGAAAATATCGAGCTAATATACAAAAAAATATATTTTTAATGAATATTTGTCACAAAAGTCTGCATACAAAGGAAAGAAAAAATTAGAAATGTGCATGATTCAGACCTCTGGAAAATAAATTAATATCGTATAGACCCTCCTTTTGAATCAGTCACTGCTTGTAATCTCCTATGCTTGACAGCACAACAGATTTTGTGGTATCTGTTGTAATTTCAGACCATGCCTGCGTTAATGCTTCCTGTAAGGGTTTACGATTAAAGATAGTGTGTTTTCGAACTCTGCTCTCGAGTTCATCCCATAGGTGTTCAATTGGATTTAAGCCCGGTGACTGGGGAGGTGAGTGGAGCTGTTCAGGTGCCTTATAAACAGCCACTCCTTGACAATCCTGGCTGTATGTTTAGGATCATTATCCTGCTGAAAGACCCATTGACTTCCAATCCCTAAGCTCTGGGCAGATATCTGTCAATTGGCTTGCAATATCTTCAGCTTTTATAGGTGGTCTACTGTACCCTTGATGAAAACTAATTTCGCTATTCCAGCCGTCGCCATAGATCCCTAAACCATTACATTGTCTTCCCCATGCTCGACTGTGGGGAACCGAACTTTCCGGTGCCATTTCTTTACTTTTCCATCGCCAAATCTTTCCACGGTAGTCAGATACGAAAATGTTATATTTGCTTTCGTCGGTAAATAGGACTGTTTTCCAAAAATCAAAGTATTTGTTGATATACTTTTGGGCAAGGTTGTTGATATACTTTTTGGCAAGGTTGTTGATATAATTTTTGACAAAGTTGTTGATATACTTTTAGTCTCTTTTGTTGAGCATATTAGAGGCTCTTCTCTTGGAACTCTACCATTAAGTCCTTTAGATCGAAGAATTGTTTGTACAGTCTCGGCATGCACAGTCTTACCAATTCTCGTTGCAATATATTCCGGTAATTTTGGAGCAGATATTTTCGGATTTGACTTGACTTCTTTTACAACAGCTCCAGCATCACGACCATTTAATACTCTGGGGCGACCACTTCGAGCTTTCTTGAACACATTTCCGGCTGACTCGCAATTCCTAATAACGCTTTGGACACTTAAAGATTTTTCAACAATTTTTGAAATCTCACTGTAATTGTTTTCCCTTTTGCAACTGTATTATCACATTTCTCATGTCCAAAGAAATTTCTTTTCGTGGAGACATTTTAACTGGAACACTAAAAAAACCTTGACTAACACATACACAAGATTAACTTTTCAGCAGTATGACGCCCCTACAGTTTCCTGATTGCTTAAATAAGAACGAATTCGTATGACGAAACAGAAATATATGTGTTGTATGCAGACTTTGTAATGTGATTTTGGAAGTTATATCCATATTGTGGATTTATTTTGTTTCAACCTTTTATTATTTTACAATATTGTTGTACTCGTAAAATATAAGGTTACCAAGCATGTGAGGTATCTTAAACGGTCATAGTTTCTTAAATGGTTACATTTTCAAGGGTGTATGTTGACTTCTGTGACTGATTATTTATATACAGTATATAGTCAGTATATATATATATATATATATATATATATATATATATATGTGTGTGTGTGTGTGTGTGTGTGTGTGCGTGTGTGCGTGCGTGTGCGTGTGTGTGCAGCGCGGACAGAAGCTAAACGGGCTGAAAGTGAGCTCAATGAGGTGCTGGAAGGTGTTCACAGGTATGTGGAGCCATGCTGACTGCAGTGCATCTGACAGCTGCTGGAAGGTGCGTGGTGGAGGATATATAGAGCGAACAACACGATCGAGGTGTTGTTCGCTCTATATATCCTCCACCACAGATGCTCAATTGGGTATAAGTCTGGGGATTTAGGGTGCCAGGGAAGTACATCGAAGTCTTCATCGTGCTCTTCCAACCACTCTCGGACATTTCTACTTGTGTGACACATCGCATTGTCGTGCTGGAAGATCCCATCCGCCCCAGTGAAGACAATCGGCATGTATGGGTGTAGGTGGTCAGCAAGGATGGATTCATAACGAATTCAGTACATAGTGCCATCTGATGCTGACCTTGGCTACGTATAATGGACGCTCCCTATCTTCTGATTCAAGGCTTCTTGAATTGGAAGAGGAACTACAAAGGATCAAGTGGGACATCGTCGGGCTAAGTGAGGTAAGGAGAAAAGGAGAAGATCTCATTGAACTGAAAAGTGGACATCTCTTCTACTATCGTGAGACAGATAGTGGCAGAACTAGTGGTGTTGGATTTATAATAAACAAGAAACTAAAGGATAAAGTTGTAGAACTTGAAAGTTCCTCTGACAGAGCTGCATGACTCGTTATCAAACTCTCGAGAAGATACAAGGCTCAGATTATTCAAACTTTTGCACCCACCACAAGTCATCCTGAAGAAGAGATTGAAGAATTTTATGAGGAAATTCGTTATCTAAATAATAAAGGTAAGCAGCACTTGAAGATAATTATGGGAGATTTCAATGCAAAAATAGGGCAACAGCAACAGAATGAAATTTCAGTAGGTAAATTCGGTAACGGCAACAGAAACCAGCGTGCAAATACTATCGTTGAGTTTGCAGAGGCAGAAGGGTTTTTCATCTTGAACTCCTTTTTCAAGAAAAAGCCACACAGGAAATGGACATGGAGACATCCAAATGGGACGACAAGTGAAATTGATTTTATTATGTGTAACAAAAAATTTGTCATAGAAGACTGCAGTGTGCTAAACAAGTTCAACACAGGTAGTGACCATAGATTGGTGAGATGTAAGATGCACCTCAACACTAAACTCGAACGTGGCAAGCTCATAAGACAAACAAAATGTATTGACATAACCAACCTTAAAAAACACCATAATACCTTCAAATTGGAACTGAAGAACAGATTCTCTGAGTTAGAAGGCCTAACATCGGAATAAGTGGATATTTCTGAAGTTAACAGAAAAGTAACCAAAGCTCTTATGGAAACAGCAACAAAATTAGCTGGGTCTAAGAACAAATTGTATGTGAACAAATTATCAGGAAAAACCAAAATGTTGATGCAAAAAAGAAGAGAGATGAGGACAACTAAAGAAGATGTGACTTCCAAAGTGGAATATATAGAGCTATGCAAGACAGTACGAAAAAGTATCACTGAAGACGTAAGGAAATTCAACTGTGAACTAGTAAGGAAAGCAATTGCAAACAACCAAAGCCTAAAAAGATAGCAAAGGGACATCTCAGTAAGGGAAAAAAACAGATTATGGCACTGAGAAAAGAAGATGGTTCTGTAACAAGAAATAGAGGCGAAATTTTGACAAGAGTGAAAGATTTCTACTCCAAATTCTATGAAAGGGATGATGCATGTACTCCAGACATCATGAAAGGTACCAGTACCAGAGTTCTTCCAGTCCTTCCAGCAGAAGTTGCACATGCAATTAAGAACATGAAGCGGGGAAAAGCGCCAGGAGAAGATGAAATTACTGTAGACATCATACAAGAAGCAAGTGGAGAAATCGAAACAGTACTCGCCCAAATTTTCACTCGATGCCTTAATGAAGCGAAGATTCCTGAAGAATGGAACAACGCTACAATGGTCCTGCTACATAAAAAAGGTGACATTGAGGATCTCGGGAACTTCAGACCTATGAGCCTCTTATCAGTGGTTTATAAAATCTTCACTAAAGTTCTTTCACACCGTTTGAAGGTAACACTGGACATGACTCAACCGAGAGAACAAGCTGGATTCAGAAGTGGCTACAGCACAATAAATCATATCCACGTATTGAGAGAACTAATTGAAAGAGAGAGGGAATAAGAACTTCCATTGTGCATGGCTTTTATCGATTATGAAAAAGCCTTTGATTCGGTGAAACCATCAGCAGTTACAATGGCTCTGAAATCCTGCGGTATTGAAGATGCATACATTAATATTATTAATAACATCTATGAAAATGCAAGTGCAAAGATTCGGCTGTTTGAAAATACAACACACATAAATATTGGAAAGGGAGTGAGACAAGGTGACACCATATCTCCGAAGCTCTTTAATGCGGCATTGGAAAATGTCTTTCAATCATTGAACTGGGAAAACAAAGGGATAAAGATTAATGGATGTTATCTAACCCACCTTCGTTTTGCTGATGACGTAGTCATTTTTACAACTAGCCCATCAGAGCTGCAGAGTATGATCCAGGAACTTGCTGACAAGAGTAAAGAAGTGGGATTAAAAATGAACTTTCAGAAGACAAAAGTGATGTACAATGCTTTTACAAGAAATGAAGATTTATCGATTGATGGAGAGAAGCAGGAGATAACAGACACGTACGTTTATCTTGGACAGCAGATATCAAGTGAGGGTCACATTGATGAAGAAATTAATCGGCGTACAAAACTTGCCTGGAGAGCTTTTGGAAGAAACAGCATAATTTTCAAGAGCAATATGCCATTATGTCTTAAAAGAAAAGTGTTTGATCAATGCATCCTTCCAGTGCTTACGTATGGTGCAGAGACGTGGACCTTAACTAAAAGAGACATACAAAGGCTTCAGACAACTCAAAGCAGCACGGAGAGGTGCATGCTTGGTGTAACCAGGAGAGATAAGAAGACGAACTCGTTTATCCGAAAAATGACAAGAGTGGAAGACATCATGATCAGAGTTAAAAACCTGAAATGGCAATGGGCTGGACATACTGCCAGAAGGACAGACCATCGATGGACAGCCGGAATTTTAGATTGGATTCCAAGGGACAGGAAAAGACCCAGAAAAAGACCACATGGGAGATTGGTGGATGAAATTCTAAAGTATGCGGGAGTGTCATGGAGGAGACTGGCACAAGAGAGACCATTGTGGAGGAAACTTGGGGAGACATTCGTCCTGTAGTGGATTGATAAGGGTTGACAATGAGGATGATGATATATATATATATATATATATATATATATATATAGTCTATTAAGAAGAGATAGAAGCAAAAACAATTTTTCAACTCATACTAAAAAACAACATACAAAACTTCATATACTGACAGGTGTGAGCAAAAGAGGATAAAATAATAGCAACCTGAATGCAGAAAGTGACGACAATATATATATAGGGATGTAAGGTAAGGTGATGCGCAATATACTACAGCCTCTCCTTGACAAATGTCAAACCCACCTTCTCGTGGTGCATCCTGTTCCCACTAAAGGGGCTCTGACGACCGCCAAATAGCGGTATAACTATACCATCGGGATTAGAGAAAATGCTATCCCACACTCACCAACCCGCTTGGCAGGCGTGGTGAGTTATGGCCAAACCTCTCCAAAATGACTCCACAACTTAAATCTTGGCCCTCAGTCTCCGACAGCTGGAATGTACCTGGCCAAAGCAGCGGCCAGAGCGACATGAAGGCAGAGGGTGCTAAGAATCACCGAAGGAACGGACTAGGCTGCCATCTGATGCTGACCTTGGCTACGCATAACGGACGCTCCCTATCTTCTGATTCAAGGCTCCTTGAATTTGAAGAACTATAAAGGATCAAGTGGGCCATCGTCGGGCTAAGTGAATTAAGGAGAAAAGGAGAAGATCTCATTGAACAGAAAAGTGGACATCTCTTCTGCTATCGTGGGACAGATACTGGCAAAATTAGTGTTATTGGATTTATGATAAACAAGAAACTGAAGGATAAAGTTGAAGAAGTTGAAAGTTCCTCTGACAGAGCTGCACGGCTTGTTATCCAACCCTCGAGAAGATACCAGGCTCAGATTATTCAAGCTTATGCACCCACTACAAGTCATCTTGAAGAAGAGATTGAAGAATTTTATGAGGAAATTAGTCATCTAAATAATAAAGGCAAGCAGCACTTGAAGGTCATTATGGGAAATTTCAATGCGAAAATAGGGCAACGGCAACAGAATGAAACTTCAGTAGGTAAATTCGGTAACGGCAACAGAAACCAGCGTGGAAATACTCTCGTAGAGTTTGCAGAAGCAGAAGGGTTTTTCATCATGAACTCCTATTTCTAGAAAAAGCCGCAAAGGAAATGGACATGGAGGCATCCCAATGGATTGTCAAGTAAAATTGATTTCATTATGTGTAACAAGAAGTTTGTCATGGAAGACTGCAGTGTGCTGAACAAGTTCAACACAGGTAGTGACCATAGAATGGTAAGATGCACCTCACTGCTAAACTCGAGCGTGGCAAGCTCATAAAACAAACAAAGTGTATTGACATAACCAACTTTACAAAACATCATAATACCTTCAAATTGCAACTGAGGAACATATTCCCTGCTCTAGTAGGTCTAACTTCGGAACAAGTGGACTTCTCTGAAGTTAACAGAAAACTAACTAATGCTCTTATGGAAACAGCAAAAAAAATAGCTGGTACTAAGAACAAGTTGCATACGAACAAATTATCAGGAAAAAACAAAATTCTGATGCAAAAAAGGAAAGATTAGGACAACTAAAAGTGATGCGACTTCCAAAGTGGAATATATAGAGCTATGCAAGATGGTACGAAAAAGTATCACTGAAGATGTAAGGAAATTCAACTGTGAACTAGTGAGGAAAGCAATTGAAAACAACCAACGCCTAAAGAGAGCAAAGGGACATCTGAGTAAGAGAAGAAAACAGATTATGGCACTGAGAAAAGAAGATGGTTCTGTAACAAGAAATATAGGCGAAATTTTGACAAGAGTGAAACATTTCTACTCCAAATTATATGAAAGGGATTATACATGTACTCCAGACATTACAAAAGGTACCAGAGTTCTTCCAGTCCTCCCAGCAGAAGTTACACATGCAATCAAGAACATGAAACGGGGAAAAGCTGCAGGAGAAGATGGAATTACAGTAGACATCATACAAGAAGCAAGTGAAGAAATTGAAACAGTACTCGCCCAAGTTTTCACTCGATGCCTTAATGAAGGGAAGATTCCTGAGGATCGGAACAATGCTACAATGATCCTGCTACATAAAAATGGTGACATTGAGGATCTGAGGAACTACAGACCTATCAGCGGTTTATAAAATCTTCACTAAAGTTCTTTCACATCGCTTGAAGGTGACAATGGACATGGCTCAACCGAGAGAACAAGCTGGATTCAGGAGTGGCTACAGCACTATAGATCATATGCACGTACTGAGAGAACTAATTGAAAGAACAAAAGAATATGAACTCCTATTATGCATGACTTTTATTGATTATGAAAAGGCCTTCGATTCCGTGAAACCATCAGAAGTTATAATAGCTTTGAAATCCTGCGGTATTGAAGATGCGTACATTAACATTATTAATAACATCTATGAAAATGCAAAGGTTCGGATATTTGAGGATACAGCACTAATAAAAATTGGAAAGCGACTGAGACAAGGTGACACCATATCTCCCAAACTCTTTAATGCCACATTGCAAAATGTCTTTCAATAATTGAACTGGGAAAACAAAGGGATAAAGATTAATGGAGATTATTTAACTCACCTTCGTTTTGCTGATGACGTAGTCAGTTTTGTAACTACCCTTTCGGAGCTGCAGAGTATGATCCAAGAACTGGCTGACAAGAGTAAAGAAGTGGGATTAAAAATGAACTTTCAGAAGACAAAAGTGATGTACAATGCTTTTACAAGAAATGAAGATGTATCGTTTAATGGGGTTATGTAGCTATAACCAATAGCTACATTTATCTCGGACAGCAGATATCAAGTGAGGGTCACATTGATGAAGAAGTTAATCGGCGTATAAAACTTGGATGGAGAGCTTTTGGAAGAAACAGTAAAACTTTTAAGAGCAGTATGCCATTATATCTTAAAAGGAAAGCGTTTAATCAACGCATCCTGCCAGTGCTTACGTATGGAGCAGCGACATGAACCTTAACTAAAAAAGATTTACAAAGACTGAAGGCAACTCAAAGAAGCATGGAGAGATGTATGCTTGGTGTAACCAATAAAGATAAGAAGAGGAACTTGTGGATAAGGAAAATGAAAAGAGTGGACGAATTCATTACCAGAGTGAAATTACTGAAATGGTAACGGGCTTCAGATCTTGCCAGAAGAACAGACCACCGATGGACAACTGAAATTTTAGACTGGATTCCAAGGGACAGAAAAAGACCCAGAAGAAGATACCATGGGAGATGGATGGATGAATTCAAAAGCATGCCGGAGTAACGTTGAGAAGACAGGCTCAAGACAGACAATTGTGGAGGAAACTTGGGGAGACCTTCATCCAGCAGTGGATTGATAATGGTTGACAATGATGATGAATACTAATTATTGTATTAAATTAGTAATATATAAATATCATATAAAATTAGCACTACAGACACATGCACTGCTCGACAAAACAAAATTAACGTTATATTGCAAAATCATTTCTATGCGGAAGGCACAATCACCGGCTTTGGGGTTCGATGTTCAGACCTTCGGTGCCACATAAAACGGAAGGAATGTAGCTGACAGTCGTGGATCACAGCCACAGTAACGATTGAATAGCCCAAAGAGAATCTCCAACTATGTGACCGACATCCTTATCCAACCAATCAAAAAACAATAAGAACGACATCCTTATTATCCAATTAAAGAAAAACCCCTGGCTCCATTATTGTCGACAAAAACCGTGGTTCTTTTTGAGTTGAATGGACAATAGCACCAAGCCTTCATTTCTGAATGTGAGTCGTTAACATCAGCTGAAAACTTTGAGGAAGAAATGCAAATCTTAAGTGCACCAGAAACTGGTATAAATTTTCAATTCCAATTTTAACCAGCTTGCAAGCTGAGATTCTTGCGTCCTCTCTTGAGCTGTGCCCGAGGCATCCGCCCTAGTTACGCCTTTGTCTAACATTCCTTGTCACAGTAGCTAATCTATTGAAAGATTCCTGAAAACAGTCAAAAGTTATTGGCAAAATACAATGTGTCAGGAATGACTGAAATGCACCGAGTGATCTCTGAATTGTAACCACCCTTATCAAAAGTGGATGAGGCCTGTTGACCAAGCGATTCCCGAGAAGGCATGATTAGTCGACCAGCGTTGTATATGATGTGAGTATAGCAGTAGGTAGTAAAATTCGGAGCGTGATGGGTAAACGGAATACTTTATGGGGCTTTAAAAAAGGAAATATTGTGGAAGCTAAGAAATCGTGTGCTTCGATTTCCCAAACAACTGAACTAGCGGGTCGTTCGCGAGCCGCCGTAGTTAAAATGTATCAGGACTGGCGTGAAAATGGTCAAACAACGACCGGGAGCCAAAATTACACAGGACAGCGAAAGGTTGATGTGAGAGGTGAGCGCCGGGTCCGGCGACTGATACAGGCCAACAGCCGCTGCACTCTTCATCAGGTGACTACCGAATACAACAGAAGTCAACCCAGATCAGTATATATCATAACCATGCATCGCATGCTCATACGTACGGGCTATAACACAAGAAGATCCCGACGACATCCTCTCCTAACCACGGTTGACCAGCGCGAAAGACTCACCTGATGCAAAGATCATTCAAATTGGACGTCGGATGACTGGAAAAAAGGGCTGGTCTGACGAGTTGCGTTTTTTACTTCACTCCGTCGATGGTCGTGTACGTATTTGGTGCAAACAAAATGAGGCACTCAATCCATCCTGTATGGTCTCCACAGTGCAAGCCGGTAGAGGCGGTTGTATAGTGTGGGGCATGTTTACCTGGCAGGAACTTGAACTCCTGGTGCATGAGGAACAACGTATGACTGGTGCCCACTATCGTGAATTGCTTGCTGACTCTGTACACCCAGCAATGTTGCACGTTTTCCTGAATGGCGACGGTGTCTTCCAAGATGACAATGTGCCGAGCCACATGTCTAGCTATCTATCGTGAATTGTTTGCTGACTCTGTACACCCAGCAATGTTGCACGTTTTCCTGAATGGCGACGGTGTCTTCCAAAATGACAATGAGCCGAGCCACATGTCCAATGTTGTGCAGGAATGGTTTGAGGAACACAGTTCAGACTTCCAGCATATCGATTGGCCTCCGAACTCCCCTACATCAATCGCATAGAGTCCTTGTGGGACACTATGTAACAGTATGTCAGGCGTCTGGATACACCAATCGCCTTCATACTGCATTGAAGGCAGCATTATACACTGCTTGGTTGGCCATACCTCCCAACAGTTTCCGGCATCTTGTTGAATCGATGCCACGTCGGATAGCTGCTGTACTGAGGACGAAAGGGAGAACCTACGAAGTATTATGTAGGTGGTCATAATTCAGTGATCACTCAGTGTATCTTTCTGTAATTGCTACTTAAGCCCAAAAGGGCAGATAAATTAAATACCAAAGATTTAATTAGAGACTTTGCCATTACAAAAAGTAAAAAAAGGATTTTATTTGAGTACCTATAATCTATCTATCTATAAAAAATTTAAGAATTTTGTTAATTAAATATATGTTTTTACTATTTAAAATGTATGTATTTTTATTCGCTTTATTTGTTTTGTAAATCGAGCAGAAGCGGGAGCGCTTTTTTGGAATTTTCCTTAAGCGGCGAAAATTTGTAGCCACGCCACTGCATATACCCCTCACCGATCCTAATAATTTAAAAACGAACTGAGAAAAGAGTCTCTGTAAACTTATTTTATTTAACATGCATTGTTTTTATAAATTGTTTTGAGTATGAAAATAAAAACAGACCTTTATTTATAACTAATTCTTTTTGCACATGGGAGTGTTACACCCACACTGTTACGACAGCACAACCCACATTTGTGTTTACGCTACGATCACATGCAGTACCTGTGGTTTCCATTCGATTTCTCTTCAGCAGGTCAAAGACATGAATGATATGGTGACTTATATTGAAATCATTTCCATAGCTTGAATAGGAAGTCGCAATTTGGAATGCCATAATGGCAAAGCAGTGTTGTCACTGACCGGGAAAATTGTTAAAAACTAATTAAATATTTCTTTTATATGCACTGGATGGCCAAATTATTGTGACCACCAGATTACTACCAGATTAGTGCGTTGTTGGGCCACCCTTTGCCCTTGATACTGCTTGAATTCGCCTTGGTATGGGCTCTATTAAATGTCGATAAGTGGCTTGGGGTATATTAAATGCGATGAATTGCACCTTCCAGCCCTTGAAAATTTGATGGTAGAGGATCCAGTTATCTGATGATCCTTTCGACTTCGTCCCACAAATGCTCCATTGGATTGAGATCCGGTGATTGAGGAGGCCACTGTAGCAGGGAAAAGTTTCCGTGATGCTTCTCAAATTCGCGTAGGATGTGAGAACTATGACATTGAGCATTGTCCTTCTGGAAGTATCCATCTTGATTGGGATAAACCATGAACATAACTGGGTGGACTTGGTCAGCAACAATGTTTAAATACCTTTAGGTGCTCCGTCGTTGCTCCACACGAATCAAAGGGCCCAAACTCTCCCACGAAAACACGCCCCAGTCCATAACGTTGCCTCCGCCAGCTTGAAGAGTATTGACGATACAAGATGGGTCTATGCTTTCGCGCTGCTGTCTCCATATCCTCACTCTTCCATCTGCATGGCGTAGTTGAAAACGTGATTGGTCGGACCACATTACCCTTTTTTACTCATTTACTGTCCCATTCTTGTATTCTTGAGTGAACTGGAGGAGTTTCTTTTTGTTTGCTCAGAAAGCAATGACTTACAGACTGGCTGTCTGCTTCTGTAGCCCATACGATGTAATGTGCGGCGAACTAAACGTTGAAAGGCCATTGGACTTGGTCCCTGATTCAGATTATCTTTGATCTGACGAAATGTTTCCTGTCTATTGGACTGAACAAGTGTACTCCTTGCTCAGCTCGGGCATCCAGTAGCCGTTAACGACCACACGCCTTGCGTTCAGACCCAGTTTATTGACTTGTGATCCACTCTCTGTAAACTTGAACAACTGCTGCCCTCGAACGTTTCACAAGTGCAGCCTTTTTGCTAATGCTCTCTTCAGTGCTTCCAGCACCCACGGTCATTCCACGTTCAAAGTCCGTCAGTTCGCAGTCTTTTACACATTATTTCTTGCCCAGTGCACTTCATTAGTCTCTGCATGCCTTCAGCTTTCCCTTTTTTTATACCGATTCAGCCATCTTGCGTCAGCAGCATCTGCCGGATAGCTGCTACTTTGGATGAAATGGTCTGGTGGTCATGATAATTTGGCCACTCAATGTATGTATATGATATATATATATACAAACACACCACCCGTGCTTCATCCGGGACTTGAACAAATATTCAGAAGCCAAGAATCTCAGACCACTAGGCGACAGGAAAGAACACCAATGAGCCATTGCATTATGACTAGCCCCAGCCTAGAGAAATGAGCGCGACTAGAGACCGAACGGTGGCGCAGGTGAAGTTCACACAGCAGTATATGTACAACCTGAGGACCGGCTTTCGGTTAGTAGAGTGTTCGGATTCAGAATGGGAAAAGCTGTCTATTTATCGGAGTTTGATAAAGGACAAATTGTGATGGCACGGCGCCTGGGAACTACGATCTCGGAAACGGCGCGGCTTGTGGGTTGTTCACGTGCCGCTGTAGTAAGTACGTATCAAAAGTGGTGCACAGATGGCCAAACGACGAACCGTCGTCCACCTGTGTGTCGTTTGCAGCTCACTGATGCCAGAGGGAGCGGAGACTGTCGCGCATTGTTCACAGCGACCGCAGGGCCACAGTGCGACAAATCACCCGCAGCTACAACAGTAGAGATCAAGCACATGTCACAGCACACAGTTCATCGCAGCCTTTTGCGCATGGGCCTGCGTGGCCGAAGACCCAGCCGGGTCCCTATGCACACTGCACGTCATCCCAACAACACATGAAATGAGCCCAAGATCATCGAGATTGGACCGTGGATGATTGAAAGAAAGTAGCCTGGTCTGATGAATGAAGATTCCTGGTGTATCACGCAGACGGCCGAGCACGGATGAGGTGATTAACAACGGAGGCTATGTCACCTGGATGTACTGTTGGGAGGAAACCGGCCGGCGGCGGCGGTTATATGCTGTGGGCGATGTTTTCTTGTGACACTTTAGATCCCATTATCCCAATAGCACAATCCCTGACAGCTGTCAGGTATCTGAACATTGTTGCGGACCAAGTTCACCCATTCATGGCAACTGTGTTCCCTGCTGGTGATGGCCATTACCAACAGGATTATGCGGCCATGCCACACTGCCAGAGTCGCCAAGGAGTGGTTCGAAGAACAGGCTGGTAACTTTCTGTTAATGCCCTGGCCTCCAAATTCATTTGACATGAACCCAATCGGACATTTGTGTTTGACTTGGTAAAGCGAATTCGCGCTAAATCACTACCACCCCGAAATGTACGGAAACTGGAGGACGTGCTGTTGAAATTATGGTACCAGATTTTCCAAGATACTTATCGCCACCTCATCGAATCGATGCTCCGCCGAATGGTGGCTGTTTTGCGGGCTAAAGGGGGTCCTACAGCTTATTAGGTAGATGGTCGTAATGTAATGGCTCATTGTTGTATAGTTCTGAAATGTTCGTAACAAGCCAGTATGTCAAATAAGAAAAATAGGTGCCCTCCCAGCCATAGGTGCCGACTAGGGCGCTGCTCGGTGCCTTGAGAACACCTAAAAATTATTTGTGGTGTGCTCAGCACCCTTTAAAATATTTCTTGTTGTAATGCACTGAGTCCATACTTAAACATGTCCTCAGTAAATGAACAAACTAAAGCAAAATGCAGTCACTTGTCATTAAGGTACTGATGTTTTTCTCGACCTAGTTTAAGTTATAGAGAATGATTCAAATGTTAAATTTATTGCAAATACTCAAAATTCCATAATTGAAAGATTTAAATACAAGTCTTAAATCGAATTTTGTGTATTCGACCATCGCAAACCATTTTACAGAATGCGAAAATTTTAACCAATTGCTCATTTTTTAGAGGTGTGAGCCTGAAAACTGGCAGTATGCTGCGTGTGCATAAGGTAACGCTTCGGGTTAACCCATTGACTCTGTGCACTCAGGAAAAGAAGTTTCCAGCATAAGATTCTTAGCTCTTACGGGCGAACTCATACGTAGAAGAGAGCAAATTTCATTGAAATTGTACAACAACCTATTCAATAACATCACAGATTTGACGTGAGACGAGAATGGGTCCAGCGACTCCATTCTGAGGAAAATGTATTGCATTTCCTCCAAAATGGAGTCGCTCATACGAGTTAGCACTCATACGCTATGTCGATAAACGGCGAGGAAGCATGCCGATGCATCGAATGCGAATAAATTCCCCCGGAAGCAAAAATTTCCAGTATAAAATTTTACTTAATAAATTATATTAATATTTTCTCATTATATCGTTCAATTAATCTGCCACAAGTATTTTGCAAGTTACTTCGTGTTTTGCAGTGAATGGTAATAACGGGTTAAGTACACATAGTTAAACATTTGAAATTTCAATATTCAGAACGGTGTTGACTTTTGAATTTGGGCATGCTCATAATTTTTAGAAGTATGCGCCTATGCTCCCCCACTGACCCGAAACTCTCAACTAAAACCACTAGGCGCCGATATCCGGTACATTCTGTAGATACTTATCTCAAAAACTGGAAAACTATATATCCTCGATTCCCTCGACTGCATTGAATTCATCCCATTTAATCACGGATGCACTGTAAAAAAGATTCTGAAATTCACCAGCCTCTTTCCATGATTTCTTTTGTAAAATTACGAAGCATATTTCTGATACAACCTTTTCCGTGAAATGACGGAAAGAAATCTCAATTTCTTGAATGTTTCGTACGCCAGGAATATTCTGAATTTTCAGAAATCTTTCCCAATTTCTTTCTTATATTCACGGTGAACTGCCGTTTTTAAGATGTGTTGTGATGTATTGCAGAGGTGAAAGAATGTGTCAAGACGACAAATCTGCAGCGAGACATTCTGTCCGCATAGCTCAGTTGGGAGAGCGACTTACTCCGCAGTGAGGGGACACGGACAAGCTTGTGTTTTCTCAGCGTTAACGGAAAATTCTGAATTTTCGGAAACCTTTCCGCAATTTCTTTCGTTATATTAACGGAAAAACTTCGTTCCCACTTTTTCTGTATCCATACGACGAAAATTTTCCGGTAATAGGAGCGATTCGAGGAAATACTTGAGGTTTGATTAACTGTTAAATTTCAATCGTCTGTCAAAGGATCTGATTTTGACCGCCTGTAACGAGATCGAATATTGTGGATATCGTATCCCATGAATTTTGGTTATTGTGGCACAGGATATTTTCTTTCGTCTTCTCCATTTTGTGCATCAGCTATGTACTGTATATTGTGTCACTGTAAGAAACCGGGTACTTAAGTTATTGAAGTTACTGTGTAGGTGATACGATATCAGTCTTTGGACTTCTTAAGACAAAAGTTATTATAGCTATCGAGTAAATATTATATTTAGAAGTTTTGTGAAATAATACTATAAAACAATACATTTCACCTTAAAAATAATTGAAAATCATTGTCAGTTTAAAAAAAATGTTCCAAAGCATTCTGTTGCTTCGAAAAATCACGATGAAAAAATAATTTGTGATAATTCCTACTACAAAAAAAAATTATTAAAAACCTATTCAAAAAATAATAAACTCCAACAGAGAATAAAATGACTAAATCACTCGCATTAATGGCAAAACAGTAATTTCATCATCGCGCAGTTAATTTTACCTAAATAAGATTCATGTTTCAGTGTCTTTCTGGTTCAGTGGTTAAGACGCGCGTTATTTGTTGAACCAACCCAAAACAACGTCGATTCGATTCCCACCGCTGCGAAAGGATTATCTGCTGTGAGAAATGAAAAGTTGAGGGCCTTCGATTTTGTGAAGTTTCTATATAAATACGGATAAGCTGAAACGAACTTTTCTGAAATAAACGGAATTTCTGACTACGAAAATCTCGGAAAATACGGAATTTAAAGAAACGGGCACTTTTATAAACTGAAATTACGTTAAAAATCGGACACTTACCGGTATCTTTGCTGCACATTATTTTCAGAAAATTTTAGTGAATTCACATCACTTATTTTTCACAGTGTGGTTTCTTCTTACGTACTGTATAAATTAGCCCTCAAGGGTAATTGTTGTGACGGAAGAACACACACTCCCGAAAAGTGTTTCCGGTTTGCAAGCACGGGATCATTCAATGTGTCACATAGGACACTTGAGAATACATTTAGTGGTAGCACCATCAAAAGGCTGTATTCAACAAAAACGACAATGCTGATAAGTTGTTGGACAGACGGTACTTAAACGCAAATAAGCTGCTTCTGGCTTCACCCATCCAAATTTTTGGATATATCTCCAGAGCTACCAAGAAAGCCGAAATTCATCCTTAACATTTTTTGACAATCGTCTTCGTAGGACCATGGGAGACATCCTGTATTGACGCAGTTTTCAATAATTACTAGGATTGGGACCTCCTGTGGCTTCATTTATGTTTCTACTTGAACTAAACTTCTGTGGCTTTCATTTAAGTGGTTACTTTTACTTCTCCTTTTTAATTCATATGGAACATTTGCATTTCGTAAAAACTTCCATGAGGCATGCCTTTCATGAAGCTGAATGATTCACTGTAACCACACAATATTCCATGAATTCACAAATCATTGACCGATGAGTAGCCAACTACTTAGCGTTTCCAACATTGTGCTGCAACATGACGTATGCAAGTTTCAAACATGGCTGAAATGAAGAGCTCTTTTGGTTACCTGACAAACACCGAGGCAAGATACCCAGATCTACAATCACCAGACTTTTTCCTATTGGGAGGTATAAGCTCTGCCGGGAGAGTGCAGCCATTACTGAAAACATGCTACAAAGCGTATTCAATTAATCCAAAGCGTCGTGTCTAGTTGTACGTGGCGATCAGTTTTAGCACCTTATGTGTAGGGACTCTGTTTCACAAGGACTGAGGTATGTACTTATAATATTTCATCAGCATTGGTTCTCAAATAGTAATATCATTTTGTCATTCTGAGAAGTTTTTATAGGGAGAATCACCTCAGTTTTTTCAACATGTTTTCTGAAACAACAGTTTAATGCTCTTGAAAGTGCCGGTCATGCTCTTGAAAATGCAATCTGCTGATGGTGTCGTACAAAACCCAAGCAGTGTTATTTCCGTGGGAACACCAGATAACAGAAAATAGTGACACCTATGAGATGGCCTAGCTGGAACAACATTCTCTTCTTTTTCGCGTTGGTCACACAATAGTTGCCTCTAAGTGAGGGTATTTATGCTATAATATTAGAGGTGGTGGTCGGATAACATGTCTACGCCCGTTCAAAGTAGTTTTTGCAATTTGTTTTGTTCCGCGGTTTCACTACCACCGTTAGCAACTCCAAGGGCTATGAGCATTCACCCGTCGCGAATTTAGTCACTGGTTCTAGAGTAAGGAAAAAGCCAGCGCCGTAGGTAAGTGCAACACCCATGCCTCATCGCAGACGAATTCTCATAGACCAACGCCGTAAGTAAGTGCAACACCCATGCCTCATCTAGAACTAGGACCCGGCCTCATCTCAGACGAATGCTCATAGGCCAACGCCGTAAGTAAGTGCAACACCCATGCCTCATCTAGAACCCGAACCCGGCCTCATCTCAGACGAATGGTCATAGGCCAACGCCGTAAGTAAGTGCAACACCCATGACTCATCTAGAACTAGGACCCGGCCTCATCTCAGACGAATGCTCATAGGCCAACGCCGTAAGTATGTGCAACACCCATGCCTCATCTAGAACCCGGACCCGGCCTCATCTCAGACGAATGGTCATAGGCCAACGCCGTAAGTAAGTGCAACACCCATGCCTCATCTCAGACGAATGGTCATAGGCAAGCGCCTTAAAGTCTTCGTATTCTCCTTAAATACCCAAGAAACATAATAAAAACCTTTCAACCGGATATTTCTTTTCTGAGAAGTTTTATGCTGGGGAAAAAATACTGCTAGGTGAATTTTTTTTTCTTTTACCTAGGTATCAGAAAGATAAACATTATATAAAAGTGTACAAACAAACATGAAAAAGTATCTCCATTATAAAATTCGATATTAAACAAAATCCTGTTTAACTGGTGATTGTACTATTGAAAAATATTCAAGCACTGCCCCTGAAAATACTTCTTCAAATCACTAAAACTGGTGCATTCAAGTCTCCCAAATTAAAATAACTTGAGTAATAGGTAAAACTACACATAATGGTTAATCGTTTCAATTTTGGAATTACGACTGTATTATAATCTGTCTGATCAAGCTGAACTGTACAGGTAAAGGAAAAAGCATCTTCGTTATACACTATATTGACAAAAGTCACCGGACACCCCTTCAAAAGCAAATAAACGGATCCGCTGCGTTGTTAAGATGCGCGGTACAGCTGCAAACGGTATAAAAACAAGCCTGAAGCTGACCGCGATCATATCGCACTGTGAAGTTGAGTGAAAATGTCGCTGAACTGACTTCGAGAAAGGAAAGATTGTTGGGTGTTATATTAGTGGGTTGTCCATAAGAGAAACCGAGAGGCGTTTAAACATACCCAAGTCAACTGTTTGGGATGTACTGAGTAAGTGGAAGACACATGGCGTTCCTGAAGCAGCAATACGTATTGGCAGACCAAAGAAAATTAGTGATAGAGGACGTCGAAGCCTCATAGGAGTTGCTACAGCTAATTGATGGAGTACTGCACAAAACCTCAGTGTACAGGTGAGTAAGAATGCTGGAACCTCAGTATGTACACGTGCCATTCGCAGATAACTTCATTCCATGGGTTACCGTGGTCGTGCGGCTGCTCATAAGTCTTTCATCTCCGCTTGGAATGCTACTTGTCGTTTAACATGGTGTAAAGAACATTTATCGTGGACCGTAGATCAATGGAAACGGGTCCTATGAGCTGATGAATCTAGGTACACGATCCAGCAGTCTGATGGCCGTGTGTGGGTATGGCGGCTGCTGGAGGAACGCTATTTTCCATAGTGCACTGTTCCTACGGTCAAGTTTGGAGCTGGCAGTGTACTCGTGTGGGGGTGTTTTTCGTGGTATGGTCCCGGCTCATTGGTTATCGTGGACAAACCTCTTAACCAGCACGTCTACCTCGATATTCTGGACAATTATGCCCTACCAACTCTGTGGTAATACTATGGAACCGAGCCTTGTTGGTCCCAGCCGGATAATTCACCGAGCCGTAAAGCAAGGACTGTTACGACGTGCTTTGACGATAATGCCGTATCGTGTGTGGACTGGCCAGCACAGAGCCCTGAACTTAATCCCATAAAGCACCTATGGGATGAATTAGAGCGCAGCATAAGAAGTTCGGAACCAAGGCCTACTACTAAGCAACAGTTAGCGGCAGCATTGTGTACTGAATGGAAGCGCATACCTATCGCTGTGTTCCAAAATCTTGTCGAAAGCATGTCTGGAAGGGTCGGTGCATGCATTAAGGCCAAATGTGGACTGACACCGTACTATTGTATGTCAGTAAATGCCATGTTGTGATTCTCTTCTAGGTGTCCGGTGACTTTTTTAAATATAGTGTATATTAAAATTGATACATCAGCAATACAGAACTCACCTGTATACCATGTTTCAACATAAACTACCTTGTTAAGACACTTGCTACAGAATCACACCATCTTTTGAGTGCCTTCGCGCAAAACTTCCTTTTTGTTAAGCGGCAAGACACACAAGTGCATCATATCCCACTCATGACTGCTGGTAAATCTACGGCGAGTAATGGTTCTCGCATTAGAATGAAGCAATTTTACGTTTAAAGCCATTACAAGCTTGCACTTGTCCAGCGACCACCAGCTGTAGCTGTGCATGTGGCTTTCCCCTGAAACAATCGTGTCAATAAGCAGAGTTTTCGTTGCTTCAGCGTTTAATTATCACCATGGGCAATTCAAAAAGGTAGAAGCAGTCGCCCGTTCCTAATTTGGGGGTCACTGGCTCGAGGGAAGGGAGAGAGCCAATGTCGAATGACAAACACACAACCCATACCTCATCAGAGATTCGAACCCGGGCCCATCTCGGACAACTGATCCAAAGCCAGTGCTTCAGGCCACACGGCCGCCTTTTCACTTACGCTCGTTACTCTGTTCCAATCAAATAGTTAAGAACATAAAGTGTTTTAGTATGCGAATGCAGATATTCCGCACGACAGCGTTCCGCAACCTGTTCCTGCGGGGGAAAATTGTATTTTCAGGTGGTGATTAGGTGGCCCGAGCTACATTTATGATATAAATTTCTCTTATTCAGTCCATTGCCTTGCGTTCCTTGCCTACATTGTTGGGTCATAAAGTTGCGTATTTTACTTACAGACGGGTGTCTGTTCATATATTTCATTTTTTTTATACAGGCGGAGTCAGTTATTATGCGTAAGCCGAAAATTCTAACACACAGAAAAGAAACTGAGTATATTTCTGTCCAACAAATGATACTTACCATCTTAGCTTATTCTTATTGTCCATTAGCTTACAAGTGCCATATTCCTTGAGCTCTGAGTTATGCTACACTGAGTTATATATAAAATTATGACTACCAAACTGAGTATAAAAGCCGTGCAGCTCACTGGTAGAAAGCGGCAACATGTCAAGTCTGAAATACAAAATGAAGTGCAATTCTGACAAAGAAGGTTGCGGTTGGTAACGAACGGGAGCTTCGATCCATCCATTTCGGCTGTAGAACTTCTGGCTGGCTGTGCATACAACATGTCAGTGAATGTGTTCACGGAGTGGGAAAATGAAGAAAAGTTCCCTACACTCGAATGGTGGACAAAAACGCAAAGTGACGCTAGCGGAACAATTTATGCTAGGCGATAGGCTAACCGGTATAATGCGGACCGAACAGGCTAGCAGAGATGAGGTGAATTCGAAGAAGTACAGCCGCTCTTTTTGTCTCGAATCATCGTAGCGCGGAATGGTTGTTCACGAGCAGCCGAGATCTTTTAGAGTTTGGCATTCTATTAGTATGACTACCAAGTGTGTTATAGGCTGTTTTTGAAGTGATTAATGGACGTAATACTATATATGCAGCACATCTAGGAAATCGAAATAACTTTTTACCATACCTTCGTTCATGAAAAATAGTTGACCAACCGCTACACGCTGAATTTTTAGATTTTGCATTGAGGCTAGACGTTGCGAGATTATCCCCTTACGATGGTGCCCTGCACACTGTTTACGTTAAAGATGTGGAAGTGGATGACTCCATGATCTACAGCACTTTAGTGCCCTATGGAGAGATTGTGGGGCTGACAGTGCGGGAGAATATACCAATCGTGCACTTCTCATTTTTGAAATCTGGGAGCTCCGTATAAAGAAAGAAGTTTCCAACGTCCTTTGGATAAGAGGTTATCCGGAGAGGATTACGTACTCCTGAGTTTTGAAGGTCTACTGAGAATGTGCCAAACCTGAAAAAGGGGAACATGCTTGTTCTTTAGCACTCCGACAGGGTAGAGTACATTCTGATGACCATGAAGGATTTCGCGCACCAGAAGGTTAAGAGCCAAATCCTGTGTATGGCAAGTGTGAAGAACAACCTTCATCTGTAGGGTGGGAAATCAGTTCCAGTGTCTGACCACTATGCTGATGGACAGTGCGTATCTGAGAGTATGGAGCCGGCTGCTGTCTATTCAAAAAAGGAGGCTTGCAAAATGTAAAGAGTCAGAAGGAAAAGGCAGTTCGAGGCTCTATGTAAGTTCGTATGGGTACGACACTTGGTGCTGTTGAGTTTGATACTGACTCCTGTGGTACCTGATATTTACATTGTCGAAAACATATTGAACCTTGCGAAAATCAGTGGTATTATATTATAAAGAGAAAAAGTCCTTTTGGTTTCGAAGTCCGATGCGAAGCAACTGAAGACGAATTTGGGGTTATGTGCCTTATTTTTTTGAAAAGTATAAAGCATCCTTGTGCTATCGCTACTAGACAAAATGGCGTTCGAATGAAAACTTTGCTGTAATGCAGCAAGTGCTGTATAGGTATTCAGTAAATGTTGCACTTCGTTACAGCAGTGTAGTGATAAAATAAATGTATCCGTAGTACTCTCAGATGATATACAATTTGACTTCGGGTTGGTGTACCTTCGGCCTATGCCGACCGTGTTTTTGCTTTTGTCATATTTCGGCGCTCTTTTTCCAAATGCAACATTTGCCATAGATTTTTCTAATAAAAAAAGCAAGAAACAACAGACCAGTTTTCACCTGAACACTGTATCATACTCTTGAATAATTTTTCGTACAGGAATAGACAGGCCATTTGCTATCTTGTTTTCATTGCTAAACGCAACTACTATGGCTGACTTGGTGTCAAGAGCATTAACACTCGTGACTGGCTAAAGGATTGTTAGTTTGAGTACAGATATCTGCAACATGCCAACGGCAGTTGCTACATTGCTAGCAAATATAACGAGGCTATGGACCAGGTGCACCTAGTGTAGGCCTTCCAAGCAGGCTAAAGTCTCATTTTGATGTGAGGAGGCGTCTTCTAGGATTCTTTAGGCCCTCTTGTGCGTATAGAATACCATCTTGTCACCATTCTTGATGTGTTCACGCATCGCTGGGTGGCAATTTTTTCATCATGTATTGGCCTACAAGATCTCCAGATTTGAATCCTCTGAAACACTTTAGAACGACTCTGAACGTGCTCTCAGGAGTTACCATTCCCCACCTTCCACCAATGCTACATTACGGGATGTTCTATAGTCTGCGCGAATGGAAACACACCTTATTCCATAACGAATTTCTTAGTGGTCCCACACGATATTATATCAGTGGTCATAAATATTTTGCTCATACGTATTAAACCAAAAATGTTAACTCACCTTTCAAGATGGAACGTCAAGTCTCCAGTATGAATGACTCTTCTGACAGCAATATGAGATGGCACTGGAAAATGTTGATTAAGTGAGTGACAGGAAACAAGTTGGAGGAGTTGAATCTCACTTTACGAGCAAAGTGAAGAGACCACTTCTCCACCTTCTTCCCGCCTCTCTTTTACTCGCCACACTGACCTCCTTCCTCCAGTCTTCTCACAGAATAAACCATCAGTATCTTCTCCATCTGAAATGGCCAGACGTCGAAAAATTAGTTGGCCCACCATGACTACATATTAATAGAAAAACTATAGAGTTACTTACCAATTGCCAACAGAAAAAGGCTACTTCCTCTGGACCAAAGAAAATTAATTCTAATACAAGATTTCCCCAGTTTTGTAACAAAATATTTTGTAGAGTATTTTATAATAATTCAGTGTAAGAATGGTGCCCTGTATTTCAGTGTTCTGGGTTCCCACAGTTAGGTACGGGATCGGGTTCGAATCGTGGGAAGACACTGATGTGTTTACCCTTTCCCCTAAGCAGGAACGAATAAGATGTCGGCTACGAGTATACCAAATAAGTTTCCCCATATTATAAAGCTTTTTTTCCCTTTATTCAGACAAGTGAAGGAAAAAATGTAATATAAGCGAATTCCTACTCGTGGAATTTGGAGGTTTTCTACCAGGAAGGAGCTTTGTGTTAAGATGTAGACAAGTTCAGCTTCTGAATAGAGAGAACAGCGCATAATAGGACTCCTCTTGATTTGAGATTTTGTTCTAATGGTCTACCACAATTCTTTTCAATCAACTTTTGCTTATGAGTCACTAAAATTCCGTTCTTAATCTAAGCATAAAGCTTCAGCAGGGCCGAGCGAAATTATTAAGACTGAGTTCGGAGTTGTCTTAGGGAGCTATTGTTGGAATAGTTCTTTAGCTGTAGTTACTAAGCACGAGATACGAGCGCTTATGAATAGAATCACCCATGGCTTAATTCCGAGCATTTGACCCCACGATAGACATAAGAAACCATGAAGCTTCTGTTGTGCGCCCAGTGCGTTAAGCTTCTGTAGTGCGCCCAGTGCGTTAAGCTTCTGTAGTGCGCCCAGTGCGTTAAGCATCTGTTGTGCGTCTAGTGCGTTAAGCTTCCGTTGTGCACCGTGTAGTCTATTTTGAAGTGACACATCCCAATGAAATGATCACAGCTGATATTCATTGCTAGCAACTTCAAGATCTGAATGATCGCATCAGAGACCCAGGTTTCTGATTATCCGTCAGAGTTTGGGCTCGAGGCACGGATGGGGTGCTACTCTTCTGGCGCTGATTCTGCCCCTTCTGTCGAACCAGTGGCCCTAAATTAGTGACAGGAGACTCCTTATAACCTGAAAGTCTCAAATCCCGAAACAAACATAAAAAAGGAAAGCCTAGGGAGCTAAATGCTGCAGTCATGTTTTAATCAGTTAGATGCGTGTTTTACTTCGTTAGACAACGCGCTCTCTCACGATTACGACTGCAAATATCAGATAACTTGATTAGGAAAAACTGCTCTTCCCAATATTCGCCGGAACTTGAACCAGCAGACTACAGTTTATTCCGAAATTTAGAATATTTTAGATGAGAAAAATACTACAGTGTTTTGGAGGCTGTTCAAATCGAGCTTTTCCTCCTGTTCTAATTTAAAACTGAAATAGTTTTATGAAAGATCCGTTTAAAATCCCTTGAAAAGGTAGATAGAAGCAACAAGATATCATGAGAATATGCATTTGATGAAAATTTGGTTTGATGGAATCGTGTTCTTTGGTTGAAACAAAGTCTAAAAGTAAACATGACTTTTGGGAACAACCTGATACTAATGTAAAATACAACACGGTTTGGTTACCTAAATTGAAATTATTTAAACCATTGTTCCGGAAACAAAATGATTTAAAATGCGCGAAAAGTTTTGTCAAACCCGCTGCAAGGTGGAAAAGTTGTCAGCCGCGCCGGTGGTGCAGTGGTCTAAGCGCTAGCTTCGAGCCATTCGCCCAAGATGGGTCCGGGTTCGAATTCCGGTGAGGCATAGAAGTTGTGTTAATCTTACGGCACTGGCTCTCACCCTTCCCTCCTTGGCCTAAATTAGAGATTTGGAGATTTTATGAAGGGAGTGTCTTACCCCAGGTCTTAAACAACTCTTAGAAGTACGAAGCTAGGAGATTTGGGCTAGAGTGCCCGACAAGAAAGTCACACGGAAGAGAAGTAGGAAGGGGAGGAAGACGCCCTTATTTATAACCAAGGATCCAGTATCCGCGGTCCGACGGCTTAATGTACCCATCCGACGCACGGCTGACATTTAATGGATCGGGCGTTCGTACCTGCCAGGGATCGGTCCTGAGACTTTTCCGTGGCAGTCACGAGCGTTGACCACTAGGCCATTCGCAGCGCATATCCTAAATTGGGGACGGCAACGGCTTATAGCCCTATCCAGTTGCTCACTGTGGTCGTTAAACCCTCAATAACAATATAAAAAGCTGTTAAAAATTAAGCAAGAATACAAAACAGAATTGATGTTAGATAAAGGTGGAACAGAAGCTATTGGTTACACAAAAATTAGCAGATGCTGTAAACGGAAACGATAAGGCGCTGAAGTTTTACTTAATAAACGGCTGCAGGTACATGACCAACAGATATCTTAAGTATTTGACCTATATAGGTACATCCATACATTTTGAAAAACAATACGCGGGTTTCAATTATATGTATATATTTAGTCCTACAGTAAAGCACAAAATTTTATGCATAGTTGCATCACACCGAGAAACTGGGAGTGTAAATTCAAAAGTGAAATTTCATTTTTCTGAAGAAATCACAAAAACAAATTTCATTTTGCGGATGCTGTGCATTTATCCCCCCCCTTTTTTTAAGTGACCGCAGATTCTGAAACGACATTACTAATATGATTTTCACCTAATACTCATTCTAACTCTTGTAAGAAACTTTTTTGGTAAGGAATTCTTTAGACAGCACATTTGTATACTGCATCATCTAAATATTAATAAATGCACTGTTAGTTAACTGGATGTCGTTAGCACGAATTGTTGTTCAAAAATGTTTTTCTTCCTTTTCGGATTAACTTAAAATCGATGGAACTGCTTTTCAGTGTTAAAGCAAAATCACAGCATCTGCTAATTTTTGTAGTCCCATCCAGTTGGTCCAGTCGGTGTTTAATGTAATCAGTCCAAGTTAATTTAATTTTAACTGGAATCGGCGAATCATTGTGCTCCTTGGTTTATTTCGTTAGAGAACTTAAAAATTGTAAACATGCTACAATACTTACTATACACAGTAATAAACATTTCAACATTTATCAAAGTATGTCAATAAACACGCAAAACTTACAAATTTGTTGACCTATTTTGACTTTATTCATTTACAACACGTGAAGCCTTTTTCTTTTCGTATTGGAACATTTGCTCCATGGAATAGATTTTATACATATATACACTGAGAGCCCAACTTATTTGGACCAGTAGACCATCTGCTTTAAACGGGGTAATACGTCATACCTGTACGAAAATATCGAAGTCATGACACTGTGGCTACATAATCAAGCATGGTAGAACCCCAAAGCGAAAAACCCTCAGAAGTTGTTGTATTTGGGAAGCAACCTAATCTAAAGGGTTTTGAGCGTGCGATGCTTGGAGGAGTAGTGTGAGTGGCAACGAACCTGCTACACTTGTGGAAAAACAACAGTAGTAAGATTAGACAGAGTGGTTGACACAGCAAAAAATTGATAGTGAGCGCATGGCTTGCGGTCAGAAAGTGTCTGAGGTGAGTGGTGGATAACCGGATATGTACTAGCCAAAAAACGAGAACAGTTAGTCAAATGGCAAAGTCTTTGAATCAGGGACAACAACGAAGTGCATCCCAGAACTCGATACCCCGCACATTTGACCTTCAGCATCATATTCGCAGGAGATCTTCCCCGTTCACCATTACTATCTGCAGTGATTAAGTCAAAGCGTTTCCAGTGGGCTCAGCAGTACGAGCGATGGACACTAAATATTTGATGAAGGGACCTGTGGTCTGAAGAATCGCAATTCCAACTGCATCATGCCGATGAGACGGTAAGAATCTGCTGACAACAACATGAAAGCATAGATCCATCTTGTATGGTCACGACTCTCCAAGCAGCGGGACATCTTTTAATTGGGCTGTAAGCTCTGTTGATTAAAATGGACCAACGCCTTAATTCCAAAGCGTATTTGAACATTGTCTACGATGTGGTTCATCCAACTATGGTCACTTCGTACCCTGGTGATGACGGATACTTCTAGAAGGATAATGCTACATTGTTTCGGAGTAGTTTCACGAACATGGAGACTTTTTCGTGCTTCATCTGGGCCACCGTAGTCTCCAGTCTCCAGACATGAACCCCATGGAACATTTGCGGGACATCAGATGTCTGGATCAACCGTACAGAGTCTGCTTGAACCGGAAGATGCTACTCGTAATGCGTGGGCCAATATTTCAAGAGAACGTTACCAAAACTCAGTCGAGTAAATAAGAATTGCTGCTGTTCTGAAGACTAAAGGTGGTGCAACACATTATTATGTAGATGGTCCTAATAAATTGTCCACTCAATGCACACACACACACATATGTATGTAACCTCCGCACAGACAGCTTTCTTTTGTGTGTGTGGTC
Organism: Macrothele yani; assembly: GCA_039090855.1. Taxonomy (NCBI): domain Eukaryota; kingdom Metazoa; phylum Arthropoda; class Arachnida; order Araneae; family Macrothelidae; genus Macrothele; species Macrothele yani. The sequence continues at coordinate 138,522,654 of CM077023.1, forward strand.
ATGCATGTGTAATGACTACACCACACGTTTCTTTTCCCTTACATTTGTACCCCAGTGAGCATCAAAGATAAAGTACAATCACTCATCCCTAATTTAGAGTTATTTGGCTCCAGAGAAAGGTAGAGAAGCGGAATAAAGAAACAAGGTGCCTTACCAGGAACTCGAACATTAGTCCCCAAGTAGCCCTCTCGTCGAGAGGTCTAAGATGGGGCAGCTTCTGATTTCTCATACTTCAAGGTCTGGGTTCGAATCTTGAATACGGCATGGATGCTGTGTTCCTACTGATGACTCTCAACGTTCTACGGAAAAACTGACCCTTAATCAGGGATTGTCCAGTCACAGTAGCTCTGAACGATAATGAAGAGCGTAAACCTGAAAAAATTACTTCATGCTTACATACGATCCTAGCCGCCCGAATGGTCAGAGGCTTGGGTTTGAGTATCGAATGAGGCATGGATGGTGCGTTTGACATACTGCACTGATCCGCTTCCTCTCCTGCTACTATTGATCCCAAACTAAGTACGGCAGACTCGTAATAGCCTTAGGTAATCACGGTGACCCCATTAATTTCCTCCCAGCTCCAAAAAAGAATAAAAAAGAGTACGACCCTAGCTTCATAAAATCTTACTAATCCACCAACTGAAAATGGTTAAGCTGTGTTCATCTCATGAGTTATGAAATACGGTGACTTGACAGCGATGAACGGTTATGGATCAGCTTCTCATCACTTGAAGATTTCTCTTTCTTCATACATTTATTTCAGTTTAAGTTCGTTTTAAATACAGCCCAACATACAACTGTTTTGGAAATCATCCTTGCCAAGAAATCTTCTGATGGATGGAGAGACACCCGTTTAGGTAGAAAGACGCCACACACAGAGTAATTTCGGAAAACAGAAATTTAATTATGTTACATGTGCATTTAAAAGTGTTAAAATTGCTTCTCAGTATAGTCGAATATCTGTTTTTTTGGAAAAGTTCGCCCAAAATATCTGTCTTAGAGTTGGCCTTTGACCGTTCTTCTAAGTGGGCCCTAGGTCGAGTCCAGGGTGAGGCATGGGGAAGAGGAGGTGGTAGAGTGTTTGTCTTACTGCACTAACTCTCTCCCCTCCCTGGGACTAGTGACACTAAATTATGGACGGGCGACTGCTTTGAATCCCTTAGAGTTGCTCTCGGTGGACATTAACCCCGTCCTCTTCCCCCAAAAAACTTTATAACACTTTGAAACGAGTACATAATTGTTGCTATTATGCCAAAGATTTTCATAAAACGTTTACGTCTCGTAAATTGTCGTGTGTGTTTTGACACATGTTATATGGTACTAGATTTAAGATCATGCAGTGTTAAATATGTAACGAAGTACAGTTCTACTATGCTAAATTGATAAACAAGAAAAAAATCAAAATTTCTATGTAAACAAAAATGCCTATTATTTGTTCCCTTTGTTTTCGCGGGGGTCTTAACGCGTGGCTTTCTGTAATCCTAAAGAAGTCTTATAAAAGAAGCCAAATTCTTCTCTTCCGTTCATTGTTTAGGCCATCTTCATCTTTAAAATCTCATTACGATCTTCACTCCAACTATCTAGCATTTCTTTTTACTTTTTCCATAAAATAATTCTGGAACTAACACCCGAGCAATCCCCATACATGTGTTCAGCATTTGATACGATCTTGCTTGTTACTTCTTGAAAATCTCAGTTCAGGTTTTATTGACTTTCATTAAAAGTTCTGATTTTTTTTTTTTGATTGGAGGTTTAACGACCACCGTGAGCAACTAACGACCACAGTTATTTATTAAAGCTATAAGCAGTCGCCCGTCCCTAATTTAGGGTCACTGGTTCCAGGGAAGGGAGAGAGCCAGTGCCGTAAGACAAACACAACATCCATGTCCGACGGGATTCGAACCCGGGCCCCTTACGGACGAATGATCAGAGGCCAGCGCCTTAGACCACTGCGCCACCGGGGCGGCAAGTTCTGATATATCCCTATTTCTTAGCTTTTGACTTTCATTCTGTATGTGTATATACGCACTTGTATAGTGTCTGCATCGGACATTTTGCTTTAATAATTGCGCATTGCACAAATTAAATTTCAGTACTTCAAAGCATATCAGTCATTGTACCCGTGGCCTTTCTAATACTTGCAATTTATAAAAAAGTAATGCTGCAGATATGTAGTAGATTCTTATACTATGTCGTCTCATTTTTAACGAATTCCTTAATATTATATATTAATTTACAATCAAAAAACTTTATTTAATATCTGAGTTAAAGTTATTTTAATCTAGACCTTTTCTAGTCTGTTTTGTTATCGAATTAAGCCTTTGGGGCTTTGATTGATATACGTATTTTAGAATAATGGTCTTGGAAAAGGCATTAGCACAAGCATGATTATATATTCGTAATATACTAAGTATATTTAAAAGAAAAGTTTCAAAAACTCGGAACTTTTTACTGAGGTTTTAAAATATGATTTCATTAGTATTCAGTGGGCTATGGATGATAAAGGTTATATTTACCATCCCCAACAGCCACGCATTCATTCAGCATTTTACGGTTTAATTTTTGACATATTATCAGTGCATCTTTAAGCATCACATGAAACAATAGACTCCGGTACCATTGCCCCTTTAGTTCTTATACTATTATGCTTATTGCAGATGGTACACTAAGCTGCTGAAACACACTGACCAGCCTACTGTAACAAACTGTTTAATCTGCAATTACTGACTAACCCATCAAAATACATTGATTACATGGGCGCTAACAATCAGAGTCAAGTGACCCCCCCCTCCCACACACACACCTCCGAAAATTGGAATCCCCTTCAAAAAATAAAGGCAGAATATAGAAGTGGTGAATTTCCATTTTTTTTAATATTAGAAGCTGCGCCTCTAGCCTTGCTCGCTATTAAGAATCCACTCATGATTGACTGTAGCGTCGAAGCCACGTTATATTCAACCATAAACGGATTTTTTAAATTCCAGATAATTATGTTCCTTTTAAAAATTTGGTTTGGAGAAAAAATAGTCTTTTGAAGATCCGATTTTTAGCTAAATCACCATGAAGGTCATTTTAAAAGTTGAAATGTGCGCATGTGACATGGCAATTTTCTTACTTTTTGGTAAATGATCGCCTACTGCGCAATGGCATTGGTGTCTTTTGCTTGAGTAGACGCGTTTTTAAAATCTACCCATTATTTTAACACATGAACCAGTACTGATAAATGAGTTTCCTTTAAGATAAATGACACGGATTTCAGAATATCCCTGCTGGACAATCGCTTTGTACTCTGCATTATTCTGTGGCTAGAAGGGTGGGGATGAATGGCCATCATAATGTCTCCTACAAGAATTCAAAAGAAAAGTAGGGCCTACCAATGACCCTGGCCTACAAGTCCAATGACCTAAGTCTAACAGTAGTTAGCTTTGCTTTAAATATTTTTTAACAGTGAACTTGGTCCGGAGGAGCGTTTCTCACATAAGTACAGAGAATTTTGTTATGTCATTTTAAAAAACTTCTTAACATATAAATACAAGGAAACGTTTAGTTTTTTAAGGAAATAGCATTTCAGACAGAAAGGTCAAATGAAGTTAACGGTAATTAATTATACATAAGTACCAAAATAATTATTCGTTCGTTCGAAAAAATCCAGACAAAGATAATACGAGAAAGCGAGCCATTTCTTCGGTGGTCCACCGGGAAATGTTCCAGTGGGTCAATCCTCCCCTAGCCGGCGCCATGATTGGTTACATTGAAAAAACCTGTGTAAGATTATAAATAAAAGCCGATATTTTATAGCTCTAGAGACCGAAATGTGCTAGATTTCCCTAAATATGCTACATTCTTTAGTGAATTCTCAAAGGAAAGCAGCAACATACCAAGCTTCATACCTCGTACGAATATGGGAAGACACACAAAAGGCTAACTGTTTCAGTACGTATCTGGATCATCTCAACGGTTTAATACATTGAGTATTCCTTGGCATCTGGGGTGCTTTAATAGGATTACGGTTTCTAAAGACTTCAGCAGATCGAGTTGATAGGAACAGTTTGGAGGCTGCACAACTTGTTTTCCGAATTACGAATTTTAATAGCACTGGAACTCTACCAGAGTATTCTATTCCTTTGAAAGTCACACAGGAATTATTTTTGTGAACTTATTATTAACGCCTCGTAATGTTTTTAGTTCTTTGTTTCGTAACAAAAGACAAATCTGAGATTAAGATGAAGTGAGTTTGTCTGTTCTTGGTTTAAAACCACTCGCAAAGTGCATGTCATGACGATAGTTATGTTTACAAACACTATGATAGGATAATAAAATATCTGTCTTACCTTAAAATCATTCAGATTTTCTCCTCCATAGTATCTTGTACTTAATAAACAAAAATATGCACATTTAACTTACTTTGCATGTGAGATTATTGAATATAACAATATCTAAGACGTCAACTTTAAAATAGTTTCCCAATATTTTGCTTGTTGTAACACCTCAAACTGATCAGTTGTGATTTACATTTGACTTTTTCTTGATTTCCGTGGAAAATACGAAGTCGTCAGTATTAAAACAAAAATGCAATTCGTCGCTGCTTGAAGTAACGTATGAAGTTATTTCTGACGAAGATGCTCAGACTCTTTTACCTCAAAAATACGCCAGACTCTAAGAAAGAAATTTTGCACTTACCAAAAGTCTAGAAACAGCTAGCATCTTGTTGCCTTGGAACATCATCTTGCGTCATGAACGAAGTCTTTGTCTAGATCTTAGCGTTGAAGATGTGTGCTCCTGGATGAGCTGGAAGAAATAGATCTGGCATATTGTTGAAAAGAATGTCAAGATCTATGGTTCCAACTCGACCAAACAGCACATTTTTGTTTTGAAATTCCAGAAGAGTTGAAGAGGCAGTGAAATAAGTTCATCTCCAAAGACTTACCTTAGAGCACAAAAATCGGGATGTCAGTAGCACACTGGACTGAGTTTTGAAATCAAGTAACGCATACCTGTATAGATCCCCATTCTTAATCCGTCATCTATGAGCCTGAAATGAATAATTAATAGTTGTGCAGCTAACAAATGGAAACTTCCCCTGTTAATAGAGAGCAACAAAAGTATTAAGGCTAAAAAGTGATAAGACTGCTGCATAGTAACAGTGTCACCGATGTGGTGGAGTTGGTTAGAGAGCGTACCTTGTGGTGTGTTGGGGGTTCATATTCCGTCTTTTAACGAAATTTCCGCGTTTGTAAAAGAGCCCGTTTTTTTTTTTTTTTTTTTTTTTCAACTTCTGCATTTGCATAGATTTTCCGGTCAGAAATTACGTTTATTTCAGAAAAGTCCGTTTCAGGCTTTTCCGTATTTATACAGAAAGTTCGCAAAATCGAAGACGTTGTCAGCCCTTACACCAGATAATCCTTTCGCAACAGTGGGAATCGAACCGACGTCGTTTGGGTTGACTCAACAGATAACGCACGTCTTGACCACTGAGCCAGGAAGGGCAATCTGAATCACGTTCATAGTAAAACTAATTTCGTGATGAGGATTTGTTTTGTCATTAATGCGAGCGATTTAGTCATTTTATTTTCCGTTGCAGCTTATTATCTTTTTTGAATGCGTTTGTAATTTTATTTTTTCCTGTAGGACAACTTATTAGAAACTAAATATTTTTTTCATCGTGATTTTTCGACGCAACAGAATGCTTGGGAACTTGAGAACCTTTTAAACTGACAATGGCTTTCAATCATCTTTAAGAAAAGGTGAAATGTACTTTTTTATAGTATTATTTCACAGAATTTCTAAATATAAAATTTACTCTCGATAGCTATAGTAGCTTTTGTTTTAAGGGTCGGGGTCGTAAGACTGATACATAGACATCGTACAATCAATCATCTGTACAATAATTTAAGTACCTGGTTTCTTACAATAACCCAGTATATAATAGCTGGTGCACAAAGTTTAGAAGAGAAGAAATATTCTGTGCCGCAATAACCAAAATTCATTCAATATACATTCATTCACAATATCCGATCTCGCTGCAGAACTTTAAAATCAGATCTTTCGACAGAAGATTGAAATTTAACAGTTAATCAAACCTCAAGTATTTCCATGAATCTGTCCTATTACCGGAATTTTTCGTATATGGAAAAAGTGACAAAGTTTTTCCGTTAATATGCGAAAGGAATTGCGGAAAAGTTTCTGAAAATTCAGAATTTTCCGTTAACACATCTTAGAAACGGCAATATAAGAAAGGAATTCAGGAAATGTCTCTGAAAATTCAGAATTTTCCTGGTGTTTGAAAAATCCGTGAAATTCAGGTTTCTTTCCGTCATCTCACGGAAAAGGTTGTATGAGGAATATGGTTCGTTAATTCCCGAGAGGAACCTCGGAAAGTGGCTCTTGAATTTCAAAAAAATTTTAAGTATGGCTTGGTTTGGTTTTCTAATTCGAGGTTTAACGACCACCGTTAACAAAGGAGCACAAGAAGTCGCCCGTAACTAGTTTGGGGTCACTGGTTCCAGAGAAGGGGAAGCGACAGAACCGTAGGACAAACGCACCCACCCATGTCTCATCTAAGACTCTAGCCAGGGGCTATCTCAAACGGCTAGCCAGATATCATCGCACTCTGCCAGACGGCCTTTTGTGCCTGTGCGCATTTCATTATGATGACGACCAAACCATACTGCGGAATGAAAGACCATACAGATACTTACGCTAAATTGAACAATACATTTAAGCATTTTTTTGAAGGATTTTTAATTAAATAGATTTATTTACACCGGCATTTAGTAATGTGAATTCCCTAGACTCATTTTGTGCAAAACTTTCGTGAAATTTTAAGAGTCCATTGGTTACAGTCAAAATGTAAATTTTTTTAGAAGATTGTACCAGAAGCAATTTTAAGCATTTTATTTCTATGCAAAAGAAATTTGTTTGTGTCTGTCTGACTTTATTCTTTCTCTCGGAAAAGAAATCAGAAAATGCCCCTTCCCTACCCAATAGAGTACATCTGAGTCTCCAAGATCACAAAGGATCAGAACAAGAACAGTCCTGTTTTGATCTGTTTTTACATTATGTTTCGGGAAAACATTGCTTTTGCAATAGCTGTTACATATGAAAAACCCGTTTATTGGCGTAAATATACACGCGGTCTTTTAGTTTCAGAATTCTTGAGCACAAGCGCGATGTGAAACAAGGTACATTAACCAGAACTTTGGCACAACAAGTTAAGAGCCACGCCGTTATCCTTAAATGGGATGAAATCAATAAGGTATCTCCGTATACAAACGCAAGAGACACGGCATATAGAGAAACTGTTGAGATTCTCACCAACCCTTGTTTGCAACAAGGACATTTCCACCGTTCTTTCTACTATTGAGCACGCGCTTCTGTGAGTGTTGCGCACAGAAGCGCGTGCCCAATAGTAGAAAGGATCGCGCTCTTAAATCTAGAATTGATGTAGACTGCATCAGGTTTCATCTAATCGTCTATCCCGTTTTATATTGTTTAAGTTTTAAATTTTTGGTTAGAATAGCATTTTATTTACTTTAAAGTGAGCGACTTCCTGATGAAGCCACGCTTCTGGTGTACGAAAGCTTGCATTGTGTTCTTATATATGTGCGCCAATAAATGGATTTTTCATACCTTACAGCTATTGTTCTCAATGTATTCTACCCAATGTTCAGCAGTTGTTGTTTTTTTTTTTTCATTTTTGCTTTTGCAATATTTGTTTCAAACTTTTCATTTCATGGTTAGTTATTATATCAGAACAAACGCAGCTCTCGTTATTAAGCCAGCTCAAGACTTCCTGTAATAACGAAAGTAAATGAAACCCTAATCAAAGTATATAACATGAGTTAAAAAGTTCTGGCGCAGTGGTCTAAGCGCTGGCTTCTGACCATTCGTGCGTAATGGGTCCGGGCTCGAATCCCAGGCGGTATAGATGTTGTGTTTTGTCGTACGGCACTGGCTCTCTCTTTCCTTCGAACCTGTGGCCCTAAATTAGGGACGGGCGACTGCTCATAGCCCATAGAGTTGCTCATGCTGGTCGTTAAGCCTCCAAAAAAAGTTCCCGCGTCAATTCAGTTTTGAAAATAACAAGAATAGGATGGACTGTACAAATTTGATTCGCACCAGGGTTAATCCTTCAAACCTGACAGAACATTATCTATTTTGCATATAGTAAACCACATTAAAGCCACGCCGATTAAATATGGCTTCGGAAGATTGAAATTACTCAATCGTCATAAACATTATTTGGTTTGTTGGACATAGTTAAATGAATTACGACTAAGTAACTGACTCTTACAGCTCGAGTGTCCGATGTTGAAATTTAATTCTCAACACAAATAGTAACATTCAACTAAAAAAACGAATCGCAATTATCAGATTTGAACGTAGAACCGTAAACATGAGTAATTTTTGTTTAAGGTACAGTGTCGGAGAATAGCAATTTGGAATATCAATGGGCGTGTATTGAATTTTCTGTTAAAGTAAATGAACAGCAACGTGAAACATAGTGAAGAGTCAGATCAAATAATTACTCTATATTAAGATGTTCAGAAATAGTAGCACTATATATTAAGTAGATTTCAAGTTCTTGGGTACTATTAAAAGCGTTTTTTTAACTTTAATGGTTAAAGAAATTCGAAACCTCATAAATTTCAGTGGGGATAAACTTTTTCAGCAGCTATCCATAAAGCACGATGGAACAATTTTGCAAATTTTCTTCTTCTTTGGGGACATGAAAAACAGACAAAAATAATCTTACAAGGGAGTAAGGCGAAATTCACTCTCACCATTACTACTCATCCAACGAAAAGATAAGCGAAATCAGAGATCTCTAGTGGTCAGCGGTATGGGCTACTACTAGCCTGTCGTCCCAGCTGAGCACGGGTTTTTCTTGTCTGGGATGAGTTTTGGCATGCTTTTGTTTTACGGATCTGATTCTGTTTCTTCTGTACAACCAGTTGCCCCAAATTTGAGCTAGATGCCTCCTTGTAGCTTTTGATGCTCACAGGGATTGTTAAGTTATCCAAATTAAAAAGATATGAGGAAAATAAATGAGTTACAGCTCTTAGGGCAAAAAAGAAAACCTGAAAGTTATTTTCACTTTAAGTGAACATCATAGAAATCTCAGAAAAGCCTACGCACAACTGTTTTCAATCGCTAACACGATCTGGAGGGCAGTGAGTTCAATAAAAAAGTTACATAGAATTCAATAAAGAGTTTCTTACATGACCGTTCTTTATATAAGTCCGCGGCGATAGTAAACTTTGGGTAGTAAAGGCTCTCGGCATTACAGTTCATTTAAATAAATGGAAAATTCAAGGTGAATACAATTAACAGTTCTCGAAAACTCATCCAGCATTTTTCTACCAGTATGTAAGTTTTTTAGTTCTGAAGTCATTTGAGAAGAAGGCCGTAGGGCTAAAGATTATTAGAGATTATTTAACCTACATACTCGATATTCTTTTGATACTACTGGCAATCTTAATGCTGAACATAACTATTCTGACTTTTTACTAATCTGGTAAAATCTTATGGTATTGTTTTAATTTACATTTTTAATATAGATAAAACTTTAACGGATGGGGACGCTACGGCAGTTAACTTGAAATTATAATGATGACTGTCTCTCAGGCCTGCCAATCACTAGAATGTCTGCTTGACTTGATGTTTGTTTCAATGATTATTAATTTGGGAGAAGAGGGCTAGTTAGGCCCATCTGGCCTTTTCCCTCTTTTCATCCCTGTTGTTGCTTATCTGCTCTATAATCACCTTCAATTAAATTATGTAATTTGTATGCGATAACTAAAATGAAATAAATGAAATGAAAATTATTTTTATTTTTACGAGTATCCCCTCAGAGCTGAAGAGGAACTTGCCGACTAGAGCAAATGATCCAGGAACTTGCTGACAATAGCAAAAAGTGGAATTAAAGATTAACTTACAAAAAAACCAACGAAATTCATGTGCAATTATTTTACAAGATCTGACGATTTGTCTATTGATGGGGTAACAGATATCAAGCGAGGACCACATTGAAGAAACTATAGGCATATAAAACTTGGCTGGTGTGCATTTGGAAGAAGCAATACTATTTTGAAGAGCAATGTACCCTTATGTCTTAAAATAAAAGTGTCTGATCAATGCATCTTTCTAATTCTTCCTTACGGATCAGAGACATGGACCTTAACTAAAAAAATCTACATGTGGACAACTCAAAAAAGCATTGAGAGATGCAGGCTTGGTGTGACCACAAAAGATAAGAACAGGAACTTGTGGATCAGGAAGATGACAAGAGTGGATGATATCATGATCTAAGTGAAGACCCTCAAGTGGCAATGAACTCGACATATAACTAGAACTGACCACCGTTGGTTGGACAACTGAAAGACTAGAGTGGAAACAAAGGGACAGGACCCAGAAGATCACGGTGGAGATGCGTGGATGTAATGCAAAATCATACTGATTATGCGAAGTCAAAGAATTACTCAACACTGAGAGTTTTGGAGAAGACTTTGTGAGACATTTATTCAGCAACTGATTTAGAATGGCTGATGAGAATGATGATGTGCAACAGTTTTTACGAAAACAGAAGTTCAGGTTGTTACAGTATTCTGATTTCCCAGTGAAGTCACAATTAAATTTACGGAAGCCAAATTGAGCTATAGTCTAAGACCCTGTAAAATATGTTCCTCTAAGTGAAACCATTTTCAAAATGCCTGCTCAGAACTTCCGACTTTGAAAGACTGCTACATAACTAATGAAATAGCTGTGAAATAAAAAAAATAATAACTTTAAGAAGTTTTGAAGACCTATCAGATATGAAAATAATATTTTGTTCACATTTGTTCACTTTCAATTTTTGAACTTGGATAATGACCTTTGAAATATATCACATTAATGAAGAAATTAATTGGCGTACAAAACTTGGCTGGAGAGCCTTTGGAAGAAACAGTACAATTTTCAAGAGCAATATGTCATTATGTCTTAAAAGAAAAGTGTTTAATCAATGTATCCTTCCAGTTCTTACATATGGAGCAGAAACATGGACTTTAACTAAAAAAGACATACAAAGGTTGCAGACAACTGACAGAGCATGGAGAGATGCATGCTTTGTGTAACCAGGAAAGATAACATGAGGAACTAGTGGATACGGAAAATAGCAAGAGTAGAAGACATCATGATCGGAGTAAAGTATCTGAAATCGAATGGGCTGGATATATTGCCAGAAGAACTGACCACCGATGGACAAACGAAATTTCAGATTGGATAGAAGGAACAGAAATAGACCCAGAAGATGACCACATGGGAGATTGATGGATGAAATTCGAAAGCCTGCCGGAGTAACATGGAGGAGGAAATTGTATCAATACAGACGTTTGTAGAGGAAACTTGGGGAGATCTGTATCCAGCAGTGGATTGATAATTGTTGATAATGATGATATCATCATCATGAGAATGATGATGTGCAACAGTTGTTGATCATCATCATGAGAATGATGATGTGCAACAGTTGTTGATCATCATCATGAGAATGATGATGTGCAACATATGATGATATATATATATATATATATATATATATATATATATGGGATGCAAGGTCAGGTGATGCGTAACATCACAGCCTCTCCTTGACAAATGTCAACCCCGCCTTCTCGTGGTGCATCCTGTTCCCACTAAAGGGGCTCTGACGACCGCCCATAGCGGTATAACTATACCATCGGGATCAGAGGAAATTCTATCCCACACTCACCAACCCGCTTGGCCAGCGTGGTGAGTTATGGCCAAACCCCTCCAAAATGATTCCACAACTTAAATCTTGGCCCTCAGTCTCCGGCAGCTGGAATGTACCTGGCCAAGGCAGCGGCCAGTGCGACATGAAGGCAGAGGGTGCTAAGAATCCCCGGAGGACCGGACTAGGCTGCCATCTGATGCTGACCTTGGCTACTTACAATGGACGCTCCCTATCTTCTGATTCAAGGCTTCTTGAATTGGAAGAGGAACTACAAAGGATCAAGTGGGACATCGTGGGGCTAAGTGAGGTAAGGAGAAAAGGAGAAGATCTCATCGAACTGAAAAGTGGACATCTCTTCTACTATCGTGGGACAGATACTGGCAGAACTAGTGGTGTTGGATTTATAATAAACAAGAAACTGAAGGATAAAGTTGTAGAAGTTGAAAGTTCCTCTGACAGAGCTGCACGACTTGTTATCCAACTCTCGAAAAGATACCAGGCTCAGATTATTCAAACTTATGCACCCACCACAAGTCATCCTGAAGAAGAAATTGAAGAATTTTATGAGGAAATTTGTCATCTAAATAATAAAGGTAAGCAGCACTTGAAAATAATTATGGGAGATTTCAATGCAAAAATAGGGCAACGGCAACACAATGAAACTTCAGTAGGTAAATTCGGTCATGGCAACAGAAACCAGCGTGGAAATACTCTCGTTGAGTTTGCAGAGGCAGAAGGGTTTTTCATCTTGAACTCCTTCTTCAAGAAAAAGCCACACAGGAAATGGACATGGAGACATCCAAATGGGACGACAAGTGAAATTGATTTTATTATGTGTAACAAAAAATTCGTCATAGAAGACTGCAGTGTGCTAAACAAGTTCAACACAGGTAGTGACCATAGATTGGTGAGATGTAAGATGCACCTCAACACTAAACTTGAACGTGGCAAGCTCATAAGACAAACAAAATCTATTGACATAACCAACCTTAAAAAACACCATAATACCTTCAAGTTAGAACTGAAGAACAGGTTCTCTGCTTTAGAAGGCCTAACATCGGAAGAAGTGGACATCTCTGAAGTTAACAGAAAAGTAACCAAAGCTCTTATGGAAACAGCAACAAAATTAGCTGGGTCTAAGAACAAGTTGCACGTGAACAAATTATCAGGAAAAACCAAAATGTTGATGCAAAAAAGAAGAGAGATGAGGACAACTAAAGAAGATGTGACTTCCAAAGTGGAATATATAGAGCTATGCAAGACAGTACGAAAAAGTATCACTGAAGACGTAAGGAAATTCAACTGTGAACTAGTGAGGAAAGCAATTGAAAACAACCAAAGCCTAAAGATAGCAAAGGGACATCTCAGTAAGGGAAGAAAACAGATTATGGCACTGAGAAAAGAAGATGGTTCTGTAACAAGAAATAGAGGCGAAATTTTGACAAGAGTGAAAGATTTCTACTCCAAATTATATGAAAGGGATGATATATGCACTCCAGACATCATGAAAGATACCAGTACCAGAGTTCCTCCAGTCCTTCCAGCAGAAGTTGCACATGCAATCAAGAACATGAAGCGAGGAAAAGCTCCAGGAGAAGATGGAATTACTGTAGACATCATACAAGAAGCAAGTGGAGAAATCGAAACAGTACTCGCCCAAATTTTCACTCGATGCCTTAATGAAGGAAAGATTCCTGAGGATTGGAACACCGCTACAATGATCCTGCTACATAAGAAAGGTGACATTGAGGATCTCGGAAACTACAGACCTATCAGCCTCCTATCAGTAGTTTATAAAATCTTCACTAAAGTTCTTTCACACCGCTTGAAGGTAGCACTAGACATGGCTCAACCGAGAGAACAAGCTGGATTCAGGAGTGGCTACAGCAACAATTGATCATATCCACGTGCTGAGAGAACTAATTGAAAGAGCGAGGGAATATGAACTTCCATTGTGCATGGCTTTTATCGATTATGAAAAAGCCTTTGATTCGGTGAAACCATCAGCAGTTACAATGGCTCTGAAAACCTGCGGTATTGAAGATGCATACATTAATATTATTAATAACATCTATGAAAATGCAAATGCAAAGATTAGGCTGTTTGAAAATACAACACACGTAAAAATTGAAAGGGAGTGAGACAAGGTGACACCATATCTCCGAAGCTCTTTAATGCCACATTGGAGGGTGTTTTTCAGTCGCTGAGCTGGGAAAACAAGGGGATAAAGATTAATGGAGATTATCTAACCCACCTTCGTTTTGCTGATGACGTAGTCATTTTTGCAACTACCCCATCAGAGCTGCAGAGTATGATCCAGGAACTTGCTGACAAGAGTAAAGAAGTGGGATTAAAAATGAACTTTCAGAAGACAAAAGTGATGTTCAATGCTTTTACAAGAAATGAAGATTTATCGATTGATGGAGAAAAGCTGGAGATAACAGACACGTACGTTTATCTTGGACAGCAGATATCAAGTGAGGGTCACATTGATGAAGAAATTAATCGGCGTATAAAACTTGCCTGGAGAGCTTTTGGAAGAAACAGCATAATTTTCAAGAGCAATATGCCATTATGTCTTAAAAGAAAAGTGTTTGATCAATGCATCCTTCCAGTGCTTACGTATGGTGCAGAGACGTGGACCTTAACTAAAAGAGACATACAAAGGCTGCAGACAACTCAAAGAAGCATGGGAGGTGCATGCTTGGTGTAACCAGGAGAGATAAGAAGAGGAACTCGTGGATCCGAAAAATGACAAGAGTGGAAGACATCATGATCAGAGTTAAATCCCTGAAATGGCAATGGGCTGGACATTCTGCCAGAAGGACAGATCATCGATGGACAGCCGAAATTTTAGATTGGATTCCAAGGGACAGGAAAAGACCCAGAAGAAGACCACATAGGAGATGGGTGGATGAAATTCGAAAGTATGCAGGGGTGACATGGAGGAGACTGGCACAAGACAGACCGTTGTGGAGGAAACTTGGGGAGACCTTCGTCCAGCAGTGGATTGATAATGGTTGACAATGATGATGATGATGATATATATATAAGGTAGGTTAAACAGAATTAATGCAACAACACAAGAATATATCTAAAGAGTAACTGAAGACCGAAAAAATATAACTGAAATACAATAATATGAAAAAACGTGCTTCAAAATTCAAATATGTGCTTCAAAATACAAACAATCTCAGTTGGTGCCAAATCGGAATACTTCCCGATTGAGATAAATTGAATTTTACAAAAACTTCAGGTAATTTTTCCCAAATCATAGCTAGGGCATATATTAGCTAAGGCATTTGTTTATTTGAGCTCAAAAGTTTGAAGACTGGAACGCAATAGTCTTTTAAAAACATTTGTATAGAACGGATTAGCATTGCAGGTATAGGATAGATTTCTCCTTGAGAACACTTAACAAGTGATTAATTAATGAGAACACTTAACAAGTGATTAATTAATGAGAACACTTAACAAGTGATTAATTAATACATGATGTGATTAGCTAATACATACCCTAAAAATAAGTGAAACATCTAAAAGTAAAAATCATGTTTCTCTCTGAGAGAGATGAGGAATGCGTGCTTTCATCTTAATTGCGCGCGAAGAACCATTCGAACTTTTGAATACTAAAAATATGACATTAAAAACCTGTCGTAAGATCTTGATTAGCCTGAACTGCTTATGAATGTAATGAATTATCACGAGGAATTTAATTGCACCTGATGCGTTTTATGTACTGTTATGTAAATGTTGCTCTAATTTCCTTTTTTTTTTTTTTTTTTTTTTTTTGGACTTAGGTAGTAGAACATTGTGTCCTTCCCTCCCAAAGACAATATAATTTCAGAAGAATTAAAAAACATAAATTCCTTTTCAGAAAAGAACAAGGGGAGTGATTCTTTCTTTTACATGAACTGGGTTTCTTAGATTTTCCAGGACCACGTGACCATCTGTCTAGCTTTAAAGGATGTGGGACGCCAATAACAATGCGGTGCTGAGGCCACGAAAGAAGTTTTCTAATTTCACTATTCGTGCCTTTCTTCTTATTGATCTTTCAGAGCTTGATTTATTATGGAACTGATATAATAGACTTCATTCACAAAAGAGGACTTCCAAACGTCTTCAAAGAAATTTAAAATTTAGAATCTGAGATTTAGAAAGCAGGTGGAAAAAGATTTGTTTACTGAAATCAGTCATCTCTGATTGGATTTAAAATAAATCACTCAATTCTCTTGAGTCTTAGGGTGTCTAAAGGGCTGATTAGATACATTTGGAAACTCACTGTTAATTTTAGATAATTCTCTCAGATGTCTAAGTTTAAGGTTAGGCATCTGACTGCATCAAATGTTCTAATTCTGAGTCAGAGTATGATCGGCGTTAATTGGTTGGGGACTGTGGGGAGTTTGACTATATATCAAACCTTCCCTTGCCTTTTTCTTTTCCAAACTCATCTTGTGAGAGGTGCTAGAGCACCTCTCACAAGATGAGTTTGGAAAAGAAAAAGGCAAGGGAAGGTTTTTAACCTTTGTGATATAAAGCCTCCATAGTCAAAGAATGTCGCAAAAAGATAATCTTTTATGTCGAGTAAGTAGTATCGTGCTGTATGAAGCAACTTAGTTGAAGCATTTATTCCTTAAAATAAGTTTAGGGTTATGCTAATTATTATCAAGAACAAAATCTGGAATTGTTGAGCATTTACAGTGTCTTTTCTCAAAAACCGACTCATATTCCTCCTTTGAGCTTCAACGGTTCGGGAGTTATCTACACAAATAAGCGTTTTCATGTTTTGAATTCCTTAAGCTACGCGCTAAATTGACAAGCTATCCTTTAGATATCTATGCTTTCTGCGCCTTGTTTGCCTTTTATAAAGCAAATGATATTCATGTGCATTAAAAGTCTAAACACTGTTTTTCACATTTGTTCTAAGAAATAATTTTTCTGTACGCGTACAAAGGAATTTTTGTTATATGAAATTTCCAAAATCTAAGTAAATGTTCATTTCGTGTTTACGTTGACTTTCTATCTTGTTGAAATTATTAATTCTGACTTGCATGTATTTTTCATTTAGTAAAAAAAATTCCGTTCAACGCCATAGAAATTGTGGAAATATGCACCATTTTGTTTAGAAAAGTTGCAACATTTTTTTTTCATTTTGTATGTCATAGAGGGATATTTATCATATATGCTATCAATTTTTTGAATTAGTTCATTGTTTGACACCGGAAGAGCAAAAAATTTTAAATTTAAAAATTTTGATTGTTTTTTAAGAATTTCTATAAATAATGCGAAGTTTTTTTTGTTGTTGTTGTTGTTGTTGTTAAATTTGTTAGATCCTGAAAAGTTGCAAATAGAACCCTGAAAAGATCCCGAAAGTTCTATGGGTCCTGAAAAGTTGCACCTATGAATTATTTAACTGTCTTGAAAATTTCCCTCCTGTAGTCAAAAAAAAAAAAAAAAGATAGAAAATCGCAAATTGTTTTCGTGAAAATTCTGCTTCTAGATTGATAAAATTTACAAGAGGAGTTATGTTTTTAATACAGAAAAAAAAAAAGAAAATTTCTAAATTTAAGGTCCGTAAGGCAGAAAAATCCTTCAATCAATAATTTATGCTTGTTCTTTCAATGTATGTTTTTTATTAAATGACAGATAAATAAAATAGTGAAGCAATATTATGAAAGGGTCTAATTTAGAAGGACCTGCTCCTGGAATTCTTTTTTCTACAGGGCCTGGTTTCTATCTCAGGTAAGGCACGGATGATATATTCGTTCTTACTCCCTGGTTCTGACCTTTACCTGGAAACAGCGACCCTGAATGAGGAGCAGACTACTACTCTTAGCTTCAAAAACACTCATAGAGATCTTCACCTCCGGAAGGAAGGAAAGACTCGAACCGTCAAATAAAGGCAAGCATATTTGGTACGAATTCTTCACACACAGCAAAAGATCTTTTTTTCGTACCAGATCACGAAGTACCTAACAACCTTCACTGCAATCGTTATATTTAAAACGAGAGATGCATTGGTACTGCCGAAATAAAAACAAAACTAAATCCAGCAAAGCACAATACAAAAAGCAAACACTTTTTAAACTACCTCCTATAAAATCACTGGAAAATCGAATGTACAAATCACTACGAACTTGGGCGGCTTAACAGATTTCACAGAGTAACGCAACTTTTTCTCGAACACACGCTTTCTTTTTTGTCATGAAAACTTACCACAACATCGTTATTTTATTATACCGCACCACAGATTTAACACCTTTAATGAGGATATTGAACATCCTGGTGTATTTTTTGCAGTTTAATAGCTTTCACGGGATTAGAAAAACCGATCTTTCTTGATATGGGAGTACTTACCCTTGAAAAAACAGTCAACTAGAAGTGAAGGACCAACAAAATATATGTGTCTAACGTGGAATGAAAACCCAGTCACAGGCAAAATTAGCTAGCATTTTCACAGCTTGATTGCCGGCCATTATTTAAATCGCATATTTAATAAGGAGTGTTGTTTTTATGTGCATTGAAGACACTAAAAACGTTTTGCACATATGAGATTCTAGCAGTCTTTAAAAGTGGAATTTTGCGTCAGTTTCCTTTCCTGTTTTTTAGTTTCTTAAAACTGCTGAAGCCGGCTTAAATGAATTTGGAGACACAGTGAAATCGATTTCAGGTACTTAGGGAACTATTTTTTCAGCAATGGACGTTGCGTTTGTGGTTCATTCGGCACAAGATGGCTACTTCAATTTTAGTTGATAAAATAAATATTCAATAAGACACCGAAAAATGTGTGAGGAAGCTGCTGTTTCAGCTTACACTAAAAAACCTTCGAAATTTCTAAGCTCGCCATTTCTAAGCATGGTCATCTCCAAAATTTTCGCAAGTACTTCCCGATTTCGATTAAATTTGAGTAATTTACCGTCATGATCAAAGAAATTGTATCCACTATACTACAAAATATAAGTAGTGTAAATTCACGGAAAATTCCTGAAAATAAAGTACAGTCAAATTCCTAACAGGTGTTAGTCTTTCAACGAAACTTCCGTTTTGACAAGATTCCGTTTCTTCTAACTTCAGTATTTTGACCGTTTTCAGTAATTCCGTTTATTTCAGAAATATCAGTTTTGGGGTTTTCTATATTTATACAGAAATTTCGAAAACACTTCGATTTTGACTTTTTCAGCCCTTTTATCACAGATTATTCTTTGCTGGATTGATTAAGAATCCTTTAAACCTGGTGAGGTTTGAATCAGATACATCTTCAAAGCCAGCCGCCCGTGCTATACCGATTGCGCTAGAAAGGTACGTAACGCATAGTCACGCATAAGGTAGAAATGAAGAGGGACTCGAATCGCGAGATAATGAAAGGTTTTCCGCTATTAATGCGGGTTAATTAGTCATTTTGTTTTCTACTAGAGCTTATTTTTTTCCTGAATACGTTTGCAATAATTTTATTTTTTCTGTAGAAGGATTTATTACAAATTACATAATTTTTTCATCGTGATTTTTCGCCGCAACAGAATGCTTTGGAAATCCAAATCTTTTTAAACTGACAATGACTTTCAATTATATTTAACAAAAGGGGAAAAATAAAATTTACTTTTGATAGCTATAATAACTTTTGTCTTAAGAAGTCTGCAGACTGATACATAGAAATCATGCAATCACCTGTACAGTAATTTAAATACCAGGTTTCTTACGGTAACACAATGTACAATAGCTGGTGCACCAAATGGGTAGAGAGGAGAAGAATATTCAGCGCCACAATAACCAAAATTTCATGCGATATACTATGGACAATATCCGATCTCGCTACAGAGCTCCAAAATGAGGTCCTAAGACAGACGGTTGAAATCTAATAGTTAGTCAAACCTCGAGTATTCCCGCGAATCGCACCTATTACCGAAAAATTTCCGTCAAATGAACATGGAAAAAGTGAGAACGGTCTTTTTCCTTTAATATACGAGAGGAATTACTGAAGGTTTCTGAAAATTCAGAATTTTGCGTTAACACTCCTTAAAAACAGCAGTTTACGGTTAATATAAGAAAGGAGTTGTGGAAAGGTTTCTGAAAATTCGAGATCTTCCTGGCGTTCCAAAAATACGTAAAATTCAGGTTTTCCCCGTCACTTCACGGAAAAGGTTATATCAGTATGTTTCGTTAATTCACGGAAAGTGGCTCGTGAATTTCACAAAATTTTGTAGAGTGTTCTGCATTGGAAAGCGTTTCTTAGACTGTGAATTCCATCATAATTTAGTTTACTTAATGACATGATTTTGAGAACATTTAAATATCTGCATCTGTAAGCACGTATTCATGCATATCTACAAAAACGGCGATTTACGCTTGTTGAAGAATCTTGTTGAAGAATCTTATTAAAAAAGACTTCACAGAAGGAAACTACTTATCATATTTAAAAATGACATCACTTGACCGAATTTTACACCAAATTTTTTTTCGAAAATGGATGAGGAGGTTTAGGCCTAGTAAAATTTGGATTGCAGATCGATTTAGATTTTATATCGACATAGGTATATTCGATCCGGTAATAATGACAGAGGCCACGCCCTTGCGAAAGGACAGCTTGACCTTTTTGATTCAAGAAAAAAGCGCGATAATTGTAAAATTCTGCTTTGTCTCTGAAATAGATTGTTTTATGTTATTCTTAAATGTTATG
This sequence comes from Macrothele yani, assembly GCA_039090855.1. Taxonomy (NCBI): domain Eukaryota; kingdom Metazoa; phylum Arthropoda; class Arachnida; order Araneae; family Macrothelidae; genus Macrothele; species Macrothele yani. The sequence goes on from CM077023.1 coordinate 138,543,059, forward strand.
TTATTCTTGAATTACAAACAAGCAAAAAATCAAAATAAAAAGCTAACAATTAACTTGTAACCAAAGATAAAGTAAAGTCTGCGATCATTACCTCACCTTGTAATCCAGAGCCCACGTAGAAAAAAATTAGGCTGGGAACCCTTGGTAAAAAAAAGTCAGCCTTGCTCACAGAAACCTTCCTAGATTTCAGTTAACCGCAACTTGCACGTATAGAGGGGCAGTCAGATTTACTTTGGCATGTTTCTGAAGTAACTGAGATATCAGCAGCATTTATATACCGCAGATAATAAGAGGGTGAATGAGATTGCGACAAAGCTGTCCTACAGGACAAAGTACTCGACGGGGATAGTGGAGGACAAACATTCTGATAAGAAGGCTTGTTCACAATGGTCGGGTCTCTCTTTGTGCTTCTAAGACGCAATCTGTAGGTTTAAGTTCTATCGGCACGGATGCAACTCAAAAATCAAAAAAAAAGAAAAAAGAAGAAAAAAGAAATTTCGGTTACATTTAATGTTTCCGCTTAGTGCTCGTAGTTGCGCTTTCGGTATTGATAACACTTGGGGGTTAATATTGCCATAAGCCGTTGCAAGGGAAAAAACTGCCATCTTAACGGACAAGCGTGTGTTACGTGGCGCCACTTACTGGTTGTTTCAGGCATGAAAAATTATTTTAAAAACATCTTGTAACTAATGGTAATCACAAGCAAACTGAAAAAGGTAGCAGTGAGATAAGAAATATAATATGGCAACAACGCTTCAAAGGTACATTCAGCGACGAGGATTCGAGTGCCCAAGCCGATACCATTTCCCCTCAAAATCTTTAATACTGAATCATCGTGGTGTATTTTATAACAGTGGTTTCCCAGTCAAAGGCTTTTTTTTTTTTTTTTTTTTTTTTTTTGATTGGAGGTTTAACGACCACCGTGAGCAACTCAATGGGCTATAAGCAGTCGCCCGTCCCTAATTTAGGGTCACTGGTTCCAGGGAAGGGAGAGAGCCAGTGCCGTAAGACAAACACAACATCCATGCCTCACCGGGATTCGAACCCGGACCCCTTCGGACGAATGATCAGAGGCCAACGCCTTAGACCACTGCGCCACCGGGGCGGCATCAAAGGTATCTTAAACTGGCCTTCATCTAACAGATTTTTTTCTCTTGGGGGTTTTACGACCGCCGTGATCAACTCGATGTGCTATATGTAGTCGCCCGTCCCAAATTTAGGGTCACTAGTTACAGGCAAGGGAAAGAGCCAGTGCCGTAAGACAAACACACATCCATGCCACTCTGTGATTCGAACCTGGTCCCATCTCAGTAGAATGATCATAGCCAGCACTTAGGCCCCTGGGGTGACTGGCAGAATTCTTGTGATTGTGGTAGCGTATTGAAAACATTTTATCACTGAAAAAAACATATATATATTAACTATTTTATCACTGCATTTTGCAGTAATGTTTCTGTTGGTAACAGAGCTTGTCCGACATTTTTGCCAAAGTTTTGATTCACGTGCTATGCTGTTATTCTGACATTTTTTGTCAGTGTCAACCCTCCTTCCAATCCCCCAAATATGTATCTCAGGCTGTCGCACATCCCTAATCTAAAGCCACTGGCACCGCTTAAAAAAGAGGAACCAACATCGGAAGGGCAGACGTAACATCTGACTTGTCTCAGGATTCCGGCCGTCTTAATAGTACGAGAAATGTTAAGAGCCATCCATGTGCACGAGTGGGCAGAGGCGCGGGTTTCTAGCTAGTCGTCCAAGCTAGCCCAGATTCGTGTCTCAGATGAGGCATTGGTGAAGCATGCCGCTGCAGTGGTGCAGTGGCTTCAGATCATTCGTCCGAGATCAGTCCGAGTTCAAATCCCGGTGAGGCATGAATGTTGTGTTTGTCTTACGGCACTGGCTCTGTCCCTTTTATGGAGCCAGTGGTCCTATATTAGGGACGGGTGACTGCTTATAACCCGTCGAGTTACTCACGGTGGTCATTAAACCGCAAACAAAAAAAAAAGAAGAAAAAGGTGGAACGCTTGCCTTACGGCGTTGGCTTTCTCCGTTCCCTATTAATATTTAGGGATAGGCGATCACGCATTGCCCTTGCTCATGGGGCTTTATAAACCCCGATATTAAAAAAAAAAAAAAGATGTCAGTAACCCACGCCTAAGACTCGAATACGGAGAACGCAAAACTAAGCATGGAAAAAGACCCCAATCCCACATGACACGTTTACTTACGTGCACTAACTCTAAATTGTGTAGCTGTAGCTGAAAAATCAAGTTTCTGTTATTTAAGATGCTCAACGGGTTTGTTAATCTATAAAATTCTAACTAGTGTGGCGCTGTGTTAAGTACAATTGTGACGTACTATAGAAGTGAAGCATGTGTCAAGACGACAAATCTGTAGCGATTCATTCCGTCGGTGTAGTTTAGTCAGTTAGAACAACTGGCTCCGAAGCGAGAGTTAGATCCGTCAGAGACAAATTACTGTTTTCACACAATGTGCGCCCGTTTTCAAAATATTCCATGGATTTTATTTAACAAAACACTTCTCCATTATGCAGTTTTTCATGACCCCTCATAAATAAAAGAAAAATAAAGCATGGATCATCTGTTTACTAAAAAAGGGAAGATATTCACGACATGGGTGTCAACAGAGTTTGGTCTTTTTGCAGTGTAGTATAGAATGCACAGCGGCGTAACTACCACTCTCGCAGCCCTAGCAGCTGCGGGAGGAGGGCGCGGGTAACCAAGGGGCGTACTGCAGCTTCTAGTTATAGTTTTTTGAAAAAATTCGAACACGCACAAAGACAAACAAACAAATAATTAACTCAACAAAGGTTCACATTTTCTTTTAAGGTACATTTAGCTTTGACTAAATAAATGTCAAGTTTCACTTTTCAAACATTGGATGTCCTACAGATTGAAGCTATTCGGCCCTTTGGCTCCGGGTTATCATACGATCGCTCTCCAATCGCCCTCTCTCTCTCTGCGCTGCTAAGAAAAAGCCCGGGGCCACATGAGGATTCCCCTTGGAGGATGTGGGGAAATAGTTTGTCAGTCACCTAGGATTACGTACACGACATGTGCCAACGTTTATTCACAGCAGCCAAAGATCTGCTGTGCACAAGAGGGTGATTTCTTCAAGTGATTTATTTTAGTTTTGTACAAAACAATTACCTGTATTGTTAGTTCTATTACTTAAAAAGTTAAACCTACAGAGCTCTAGGTACCAACATTACTTTTCCAGACACTCTCCCTGACTTCCTGACACCTCCCCCCCCTTCCCTGAGAAAAACACATCCTCCCTCGTGCTTGAAATCCTGAGGAAATTACTGCGCTTAGGGGCGCTGAAATAAATCTTGCGGGGGGGGGGGGGGGCACGTTCTGCTAGTTACGTCACGGGGCATGCAGTAAGTATTTTAACAAGTCACAAAGATTTCTTCTTATTTTAACACTGTATCATAATTAAACATTAATAATGATAATAATAATAAGAAGAGAATGTCTGTGACAAAGCCATACCTCATCTGGAAGCTGTGGTAGACACTGCAGAATTTGGCAGATTGTTTTCCACTGTTGTCAAAGTTGCAGTGGTCGGTTTCAAGATTTAATTTCAAAAGGAGACTTGGTAAAGCAAAAATATTTACCATGTTATTTCTGTGGGAACGTATAAACGGCAACTGTTTAATCACCTGAAAGAAACAGTGTAATTGCGCAACAATAAATAATGGGTTTCAACAATAAAGCGTTGTTTCCATTATAACTATGCAACAATGCATGTCATTGTTTTGACATTAAAATTATTTTGCCATTATACCTATAATAATAAAAGAATGTCTGTGGCAGCCATAAGTCATCGGGAAATTGCGATAAACGCTTCAATTTTTTTTTCAGATTGTTTTTCATTACCCCCAGTTGCAGTGACAGGTTTTTAGGTCGAAATTCCAAAGGAGAGCTTTTCCCATTCTGACTCCGATTGCTGGAAGAAAAATTATTTGCCATTCTATGTCCACGGGAACGAAGTTATGAGCAAGACAGCTGAAGAATCGCTCGTGGTCCCGAAGCCACCTAAGTGCGTGCGCTGTGATTAGTGAAAACGTTTGCGTCGCTTGCCCATCAGGAGAACTCCTCATTTCTGCATTGTTATGCCAGCGCTGGTAGATGATGATTCCTATGGTTGTAACTCCGCCAGCAGACTCCTATGGTTGCTGGTTCGATTCTAGCTCGACTGCCTAACCACTAAATATTCGCCGTCTCTCGAAGAACACACTATCGGAGGTCCCGGCGTAGTGAACTTCCTGTTATAAATAAGATCATCTGTTTCTACTGGCTTTCTACCTCGCTTCCATGTGACTTTCCTTTCGTGCACCCTATCCCAAGCTTTCTACTTTTAAAGACTGTTTGAGACTTTAGGGTCTTCTTCTATGGGCTGTTTAAGACCTATACTGATGAGCCATTCCATTATGACCACCCCTAGCCTAGACAAATGAGCGGAGACCGAACGGTGGCGCAGGTGAAGTTCACAGAGCACTATATATACAACCCGAGGACCGGCTTTCGGTTAGTAGTGTGTTCGGAATCAGAATGGGAAAAGCTGCCGAATTATCGGAGTTTGATAAAGGACAAATTGTGATGGCACGGCACCTCGGAACTACGTTCTCGGAAACGGCATGGCTTGTTCACGTGCCGCCGTAGTGAGCATGTATCAAAAGTGGTGCACAGTTGGCCAAACCAAGAACCGTCGTCCACCTGTGTGTCGTCCGCAACTCATTAATGCCAGAGGGGAGAGGAGACTATCGCGCATTGTTCACAGTAACCACAGGGCTACAGTGCGAGAAATCACCATCAGCTGCAACAGTGGTGATCAGGGCAATGTGCGACAGTACACAGTTCATCGCAGCGTTCTGCGCATGGGCCTGCGTAGCCGAAGACCCAGCTGGGTCTCCGTGCTTACTGCGCGTCATCACCAACAACGCATGAAATGGGCCCAAGATCATCGAGATTGGACCGTGGATGATTGGAAGAAAGTGGCTTGGTGGTGACGAATCAAGATTCTGGGTGCACCACGTAAACGGCCGAGCATGGACACGCCGATTACCAACGGAGGCTGGCCGGCGGCGGTGGTGTTATGCTATGGGCGATGTTTTCTTGGGACACTTTAGGCCCCATTTTCTCAATAGCACAATCCCTGACAGGTGTCAGGTATGTGAACATCGTTGCGGACCAAGTTCACCCATTCATGGCAACTGTGTTCCCTGCTGGTGATGGCCATTACCAACAGGATAATGCGCCATGCCACACTGCCAGAATCGTCAAGGAGTGGTTCGAGGAACATGCTGGTGACTTTCTGTTAATGCCCTGGCCTCCAAATTCACCTGAGATGAACCCAATCGAACATTTGTGGTTCGGCTTGGAAAAGCTGGTTCGCGCTAACCATACTGTAAAACATTTTCTGAAATTCACGAGCCATATTCCGTGATTCTTTTCGTGAATTACCGAAGTATATTTCTGATACAACCTTCTCCATGAAATGAGGGCAAGAAACCTGAATTTCAAGGATTCTTCGTAAGCCAGGAAAATTCAGAATTTTCAGAAAGCTTTCCGCAATTCCTTCGTATATTAACGGGAAATTTATGTTCTCATTTTTTCTTACCCATATGAGGAAAAATCTCCGGTAATAGGAACAATTCATGGGAATACTTGAGGTTCGATTATCTATTAATTTTCAATCGTCTGTCGGAAGACCTGATTTTTGAAGCTCTGTAGCGAGATCGGATATTGTGGGTGTCAATATTCCCTGTAAGCGGCCATGGGCAATTCGCCTAACTCAATGAGCTGGGCAGGCATCAAAACCACTTGGGCAAAAAATTTTATTTTCTCAGCTTCTCTTACTAATGCAGTACAAGTTGGAGCTTGGATTGGAACCTTTCTTTCTTCGAAAGCATGCCGGAGTAACCAATATCCCCTCTAAGCGGCCAAGGGCAATGTACGCCTAATCCAATGAGCTGGGCAAGCATCAAAACCACTTGGGCAAAAATTTTTATTTTCTCAGCTTCTCTTACTAATGCAGTACAAGTTGGAACTTGGATTGAAACTTGTATTTGTTTTTCTAATCCCCCCATTTTTATCACCGTTCTTTCCGCAATTGATTTTAAATAAAAAAAAACTTATTAAAAACATTTCATTAATTAAAATTTTTATTTTATAAAAATTGAGAAGCTGAAATTTACTTCTGGAATAAAAACACTGGAAATTAGGAAAAGAATGTTTACGCATAATACACAGTTTCTTTGCATATCAAAATACCAAGGAGAATAAGAAACAAAATAAGAACTAAATGCAAAATAATTAATTCAAATAGAACAAGTACAAAATCGTTCTGATTCGACAGTCCTTTCACTGAATAAATCGCCTTTTAAATTTTTCCCTCAAACCGAAGACTCGACCGTGGAAATTTAGGACTCGACTAACTTTGAGAGTACTCGGAAAATATTATTTACCATTTATGATGAAGTCTTCGGCTTTTGTGACTTTCCCAAAACTTGTAGACTGTATCAAGATCGATATGTTGTCTGTCCACTTGCGAAATAGTATTTTATTCTCCTCAGCATATCCATATTTTTGCATGTAATAGATTTTCAATTTATGAAAATTAATTAGGGATTTGGGAATTTTAATCTAAAATGCTTACTGCGCGGAAGTTATTTCAGCTGCGCGAAGGAAGTTAAGTCGACGCAGCTTTGAGGGAACATTAATGGTTGGTATATCTCTTATTGATTATGAAAAGACCTTTGATTCCGTGAAACCATCAGCAATTACAATTGCTTAGAAATGCTGCAGTACTGAAGATGCTTACATTAACATTATTAACAGCATCTATGGAAATGCAGGTGCAAAGGTTCGACTATTTCAGGATACAGCACCAATAAAAATTGTAAAGGGTGTGAGACAAGGTGACACCATGCCTCCCAAACTCTTTAATGCTATATTGCAAAATGTCTTTCAGTCATTGAACTGGGAAAACCAGGAGATAAATATTAATGGGGATTATTTAACACACCTTCGTTTTACTGTTGGCATAGTCATTTGTGCAATTACCCCTCTTGAGCTGCAGAGTATGAACCAGGAACTTGCTGTCAAGAGTAGAGAAGTGGGATTAAGAATGGAATTTCAGGAGGCAAAACTGGTGTACAATGCTTTTTCGAAAATGAAGATTTTGCGATTGATAGGGGAAATCTCCAGGTAACCGATATTGGCATTTACCTTGGACAACAGGTATCAAGCAAAGGTCACATTGATGAGGAAATTAATCGGCGTATAAAACTTGGTTGGTGAGCTTTTGGAAGAAACAGTACAATTTTCAAGAGAAATATGCCGCTACGTCTTAAAAGAAAAGTGTTTAATCAATGCATCCTTCCAATCCTTATATATGGAGCAGAGACATGGACCTTAGCTAAAAAAAGACATTCAAAGGCTTCAGACAAAGGAAAGATGCATCGAAAGATGCATGCTTGGTGTAACCAGGAAAGATAAGAAGAGGAGCTCGAGGATAAGGAAAATGACAAGAGTGGAAGACATCATGAACATTCACTGAAATGGCAATGGGCTGATGGACATGTTTCCAGAAGAACGGATCACCGATGGACAACAGAAATTTTAGACTGGATTCCGTGGGGCAGAAAAAGACCCAGAAGAAGGCCACATGGGTGATGAATGAATGAAATTTGAAAGCATACCTGAGTAAAAGACTCAAGACCAGGGTGACCAGATAACTTTTTGGAATCAGAGGACATTCTCATTAAAAAAGAGGATATTTCGGGAAAAAGGAGGACACAATAAATTTGTTCAAAAATAAGCATGAATGCTACTCTCTATTTAAATTTTACAGTTCGAAAGTTTTGTTCGTGTAAAACTTTAAAAAAGAAAGAATTTAGTCTGTTGAGATTTTTACATATATTTTTCACTGCAAGAGATAACAAATATTTGTGAAATTCAAGGCAAGACGTGTCTTTGAAATTGTATTTAACTAGCAGTGTTGCCCTCGCTGATTGATTAAGAAGCTTGAAAAAACGCATAGCAACGATTCACAACGCACAAAACAAGCAGTGTGAGCTCACTGTTTACCCGTCTATACACCGCACAGCACCGTCCACGTGCGATGAACGACAGACAGACAGACAGACAGACAGACTAACGCGCACTGGGGGGGGGTCTCTGCGCTGTTGACTCACAGCAGCAGGCAGCTGCAGTATTGCAGGAATAAACTGACCGAGGGGAGGAGGGAGGGTGCGAACGGGAATCCAGAAATAAATTAATATATTTTAGTGGTGGCTTGATAGATATATGATTACAATAGAAGAATTTGATCAAAATGTATATTAATTATTCTTTATTGAAAAAATCAGACATTTAGGTTATTTCCCTCCAAGTCTGGAGGACAAGAGGAGATAATAAGAAAAGGAGGACATGTTTTCCAAAAAGCCGGTCGTCTTGTCACCCTTATCAAGACGGACAGTTGTGGAAGAAACTTGGGGAGACCTTCAACCAGCAATGCATTCATAATGGTTGACAATGATGTTGATAGCGCATGAAATTTTGGTTATTGTGCCACCGGATATTCCTTTCCCTCTCCGGATATTCCATACACCAGCTATTGTACATTGTATTACCGTAAGAAACCGGGTACTTCAGTTATTCTACAGGTAATTGTATGATGTCTTTGTATTAGCCTGTGGACCCCTTAATACAAAACTGTAATAGCTATCAAGAGTAAATTTTATATGTAGGAGATTTCTGAAGTAATATTATAAAGCAGTACAGTTCACCTTTTCTCAGAGATAATCGAAAGTCATTGTCAGTTTAGAAAGATCTCAAATGCTTCGAAAAATCACGATGAAAAAAATAGGTAATTTGCATTATGTTCTCCTTCAGAAAAAATAAAGTTATTGCAAACGTATTCAAAAAAGGAATAAGGCCCAACAGAAAATAAAATTGACTGATTCATTCAAATTAATAATAAAGACAATTCATCATGGAGCCATTAGAGTTCACTTTATACGGACTCCCCGTTACATGTCTTTTGGGCTCAATACTAGTACGTACGCCTGCCAAGGTTCCTGGTTCAAATCCTGCCAGGAACGGAAGGAGATGGCTTGCTAACTTTGTAGGCCGACAAAGAAAAATCTCTGATGTGGCAAAATCTGTAAAAGCGTCAATGATATTGCGATTTTTTTGTGTAAATACGGAAAACCCCGAAACGGATTTTTCTAAAATAAATGGAATTACTGACTACGGAAATTCTGCCAAAATACGGAAGTTAAAAGAAACGGAAACTTTCAAAACAAAAATTTCGTTAAAGACGGACACCTTTGCTGCACGTTATTTTCATGAATTTTCCATGAATTCACTCCACTTATTTTTACAGTGCAGTGGCCCCAAATTAGTGAAGACTGTCTATACCCATAAGAGTTGCTCATAGTGGTAGTTAAACTCCGAAATGAACAAATGTAAATAATGTTTAAATAGAACCCATTAATGCAGGCTTATGTTCATTACATTCGTCCTGAAATCCCAGATATGCGACGAGCACTAAATCGGAAAGAAAGGATGTTCATGTTTGTAGCTAGAGCTATGGAAGCCACAGTTGTCTAAAAGCTAGCTTCTGACCATTTGGGGCCCCAGTTCGAATCCCTGATGAGGCATGGATGGTGTGTTTGTTTTACGGCACTAACTCTTTCCCTTTCCCGGAGCCAGTGTATCTAAATTAGGGACGGGCGCCTTCTAATAGTCCATTAAGTTACTCACAGTGTTGTTAACACCCCTTCAGAAAAAGAGCTATGGAAGCAGAAGAAGTGGAAAAAGAAATGTTTGCCCATGAAGAAAGACTATTAACGTAGTTTATTATGAGATATTATGAACTTAATGTTTTTCTGTATTCAGCTCTTCCAAAAGTTATTAGTACCGCACTGCAACAAAATTTTCACACCCAGAGCGAATAAAACACGAAATCCTTTCGTGTTTAGGGGGTGCAGGAGGTGGCACTCACTATACAATCATTCACAGCAGTAAAATTCAGAATGTACAGATTGTATCTTAAAAGTTTTACCCGTGCTGCACAGTACATACAATTCGGCTAGTCTTAAATAAAACAGTTCAGCTTATTTCTTTAAAAATGCTTAATTTTTAGAAATGGAGTGAAAAAACTGAGAAAACAATGTTAAGCTTAAATTAATTTCAAACATTACCAGAATGTTTCTAAGATGCGACAATGACAATATCTGTGAAGGACTACAGCCGACCTTTAAACAAACATATACTTTTCTTCTTGCTATTAATACTTTTCTTTTATATCAGATGACGATATGTAATAGGCGTAGGTCCAATGGCACGTCATCTTAATGAGTCGTTTAAATAGGTGCTTCTCAAACTATCTGACGTGATGAACCGGTAGTTCTTTACCCCAGTGTGCCAGGTCGTACCGGCATCTGTCTGCAGACCACTACTTTGAAAACTGGTTTAAATTATGTCTTTGAGACATCTTTAAAGCAATGGCCTTCCGATTTCTAATTCCGCGGCAAATTCTAAAGAACACTTTCAGTTATCGGAAAAACAATAAACAATATGTAGACATACAAAAGTTGGACAGAATAATGTGAACACAGCGCTCAGAGACGGGACTTTTAATGCAGCTGCATACGTCGCAGTTGCATAAATGGAGAATCAGAATTTCAGTTTCATTGCAGCTGCATCCATCACTTTTTGGTTGTAATAGCTTTGTTTAGAACCTCAAGGTCTTGTTTAAGTGCATTTAAAGTGCCTCGTTGCAAAATTTCATTAACGGTGACGACGAAATGAGGGACCTCGCGGGCTTCAAAAAAGGGCTAATTGGTACCTCCGTGACAACAGCCGCTAGGGTAGTGGGGGTTTTGAGAGCTACTGTGTCTAGCGTAATGACAGCATACCGTGTTCGCGGCAAAACCTTGTCTGCGAAACACAAGAGTGGCCTGAAAACGACCCTGACTGGTAGAGATAGGAGAGCATTAAAGAAGATTGTTACCCGCAATAAGAAGACCACGGCACCGAAAATTAGTGCGGAGATCAATCTGCATCCCCATACCCCAGTATCAACGAAAAGAGTGCGCAGGGAACTGCATAAACAAGATATTCATGGCAGAGCTGCTATTGCAAAACCCAGCCGAATGCACAACTGCGAGGGCATTGGTGCCAGGAGCATGCAACATGGACTGTCGATGCATGGAAGCGTGTAATGTATTCGGATGAATCCACATTCAAACTATTTCCTACCGTAGGACATGTTTACGTGTGTAGAACACCGTCAGAAAAGTACAACCCAGACTGTCTTTTACCAGTAGTGCAGCATGGTGGTGGTTCTGTCATGCTCTGGGCTGTCATATCGTGGTTTTCACCAGGTCTTCTGATCACCTTGAAAGGAAGGATGATTGGCAGAGCGAAATGAAACCGTTTTGGCCAACCAAGTCCATCCAATGGCTCAAGCATTGTTTCTTGCAGGGGATGCCATCTATCAAGATGATAACGCCCCGATTCACAGAGCTCGGAATGTCCAATCATGGTTTGAGGAGCATGAGGACGAACTTTCCCACCTTCCTTGGCCTCCCCAATCACCAGACGTATACATCATCGAGCCACTGTGGACTGTGTTGGAAAACAGAGTGAGATCCCGTTATCTTCCTCCTGCATCTCTCAAGGACGTGGAGCAGTTTTTGCATGAAGAATGGTGTAACATCCCACTAACCACCATCCAGGATTTCTATGAGTCTATTCCAAAGAGGATTCGGGTGGTTTTGAATGCCGAAGGTGGTCCCACACCCTATTAGGTATGTAAAACCTTCTTTTCCAAGGTATCACATTATTCTATCCAACCACTGTATTTTGAACCACCTTTTATATTAGCCGTTCGTATAAAATAACAAAATATCGGACAGCAACTAACTTCGAGGTTACTTTCACGTTGGCACTACGAAAACTTTGATGTTACTTTCCTATTTTTTAATTTTCTGCATATAGGATCTTTTAACGCTTGTATGAGTGCATTGGCGCACCCACGGAAAGGGGTGGGTGGCTTAAGCTCCCTCAAGCCCCAAAGAGATTAAAATCAACGTTCATCACAAATAAAACATTCAAAAAGGTTATTTTACATGTTCAAAAAATTACATAGTGTCTGCAAATGTAAAAAAGAAAAAAACAGCTTTTGAATGTATCATAATACATAATTATTTTAGTGTAGCTGATCTTAAAAAGGATAATATGCATATCCTAATATATGTTAATTCTGAGTCAAACTATTTTGTGCCATTTGGCCCTAGTCAGGTACGAGGAGGAATTAATCGTCCGCTCACAGGTGGTGGGCCTATGTTACATCCATTTAATTGAATTTTTTTTTTTTTTTTTTTTTTTTGTACATCGTAAAATGTTGCATTACTCTGAACTGCTAGATATTGTGAGCCACGCATTGGACATTATAAGGTTTTGCTAGTTATCTTTTCGGCGCTATACATATGTACGATTATTTCTTCATTGTCGGACCGATGACTTTTTGTACACCCTACGTATATTTCATTATCTATCTATCGATCTATCTTTCGATTCATCCTCTCTGAAAGTCGTTTTGTTCTTTGGCTCCCTTGGGTCGAGGCATGTTTGTTTAGTGTCACCTACTCACTGACGTTAGTTATCCTGTAAAATATATTAAAAGGAATTCGAGCATGCAATGCAATGTAGACTCCACTTCTGGGTTATATATATACAGGGTGTTTCACGAAGAGTGTCCGAACGAACCGTTACTTTTCTATTCATTTCGGACATCCTTCATGAGAAAAACCCTGTATATATATATATATATACGACATGGAAGATGGGTGGATGAAATTCGAAAGTATGCGGGAGTGACATGGAGGAGACTGGCACAATACAGACCGTTGTGGAGGAAACTTGGGGAGACCTTCGTCCAGCAGTGGATTGATAATGGTTGACAATGATGATGATGATGATATCATCATCATCATCATCATTGTCAACCATTATCAATCCACTGCTGGACGAAGGTCTCCCCAAGTTTCCTCCACAACGGTCTGTATTGTGCCAGTCTCCTCCATGTCACCCCTGCATACTTACGAATTTCATCCACCCATCTCCCATGTGGTCTTCTTCTGGGTCTTTTCCTGTCCCTTGGAATCCAATCTAAAATTTCGGCTGTCCATCGATGGTCTGTTCTTCTGGCAGTATGTCCAGCCCATTGCCATTTCAGGGATTTAACTCTGATCATGATGTCTTCCACTCTCGTCATTTTTCGGATCCACGAGTTCCTCTTCTTATCTCTCCTGGTTACACCAAGCATGCACCTCTCCATGGTCCTTTGAGTTGTCTGCAGCCTTTGTATGTCTCTTTTAGTTAAGGTCCACGTCTCTGCACCATACGTAAGCACTGGAAGGATGCATTGATCAAACACTTTTCTTTTAAGACATAATGGCATATTGCTCTTGAAAATTATGCTGTTTCTTCCAAAAGCTCTCCAGGCAAGTTTTGTACGCCGATTAATTTCTTCATCAATGTGACCCTCACTTGATATCTGCTGTCCAAGATAAACATATGTGTCTGTTATCTCCAGCTTTTCTCCATCAATCGATAAATCTTCATTTCTTGTAAAAGCATTGAACATCACTTTTGTCTTCTGAAAGTTCATTTTTAATCCCACTTCTTTACTCTTGTCAGTAAGTTCCTGGATCATACTCTGCAGCTCTGATGAGGTAGTTGCAAAAATGACTACGTCATCAGCAAAACGAAGGTGGGTTAGATAATCTCCATTAATCTTTATCCCTTTGTTTTCCCAGTTCAGTGATTGAAAGACATTTTCCAATGTGGCATTAAAGAGCTTCGGAGATATGGTGTCACCTTGTCTCACTCCCTTTCCAATTTTTACGTGTGTTGTATTTTCAAACAGCCTAATCTTTGCACTTGCATTTTCATAGATGTTATTAATAATATTAATGTATGCATCTTCAATACCGCAGGTTTTCAGAGCCATTGTAACTGCTGATGGTTTCACCGAATCAAAGGCTTTTTCATAATCGATAAAAGCCATGCACAATGGAAGTTCATATTCCCTCGCTCTTTCAATTAGTTCTCTCAGTACGTGGATATGATCTATTGTGCTGTAGCCACTCCTGAATCCAGCTTGTTCTCTCGGTTGAGCCATGTCCAGTGTTACCTTCAAGCGGTGTGAAAGAACTTTAGTGAAGATTTTATAAACCACTGATAGGAGGCTGATAGGTCTGTAGTTCCTGAGATCCTCAATGTCACCTTTTTTATGTAGCAGGATCATTGTAGCGTTGTTCCAATCCTCAGGAATCTTCCCTTCATTAAGGCATCGAGTGAAAATTTGGGCGAGTACTGTTTCAATTTCTCCACTTGCTTCTTGTATGATGTCTATAGTAATTCCATCTTCTCCTGGAGCTTTTCCCCGCTTCATGTTCTTGATTGCATGAGCAACTTCTGCTGGGAGGACTGGAAGAACTCTGGTACTGGTATCTTTCATGATGTCTGGAGTACATGTATCATCCCTTTCATATAATTTGGAGTAGAAATCTTTCACTCTTGTCAAAATTTCGCCTCTATTTCTTGTTATAGAACCATCTTCTTTTCTCAGAGCCATAATCTGTTTTCTTCCCTTACTGAGATGTCCCTTTGCTATCTTAAGGCTTTGGTTGTTTTCAATTGCTTTCCTCATTAGCTCACAGTTGAATTTCCTTACGTCTTCAGTGATACTTTTTCGTGTTGTCTTGCATAGCTCTATATATTCCACTTTGGAAGTCACATCTTCTTTAGTTGTCCTCATCTCTCTTCTTTTTTGCATCAACATTTTGGTTTTTCCTGATAATTTGTTCACATGCAACTTGTTCTTAGACCCAGCTAATTTTGTTGCTGTTTCCATTAGAGCTTTGGTTACTTTTTCTGTTAACTTCCGAAATATCCACTTCTTCCGATGTTAGGCCTTCTAAAGCAGAGAATCTGTTCTTCAGTTCCAACTTGAAAGTATTATGGTGTTTTTTAAGGTTGGTTATGTCAATACATTTTGTTTGTCTTATGAGCTTGCCACGTTCCAGTTTAGTGTTGAGGTGCATCTTACATCTCACCAATCTATGGTCACTACCTGTGTTGAACTTGTTCAGCACACTGCAGTCTTCGATGACGAATTTTTTGTTACACATAATAAAATCAATTTCACTTGTCGTCCCAATTGGATGTCTCCATGTCCATTTCCTGTGTGGCTTTTTCTTGAAAAAGGAGTTCAAGATGAAAAATCCTTCTGCCTCTGCAAACTCAACGAGAGTATTTCCACGCTGGTTTCTGTTGCCGTGACCGAATTTACCTACTGAAGTTTCATTCTGTTGCCGTTGCCCTATTTTTGCATTGAAATCTCCCATAATTATCTTCAAGTGCTGCTTACCTTTATTATTTAGATGACGAATTTCCTCATAAAATTCTTCAATTTCTTCTTCAGGATGACTTGTGGTGGGTGCATAAGTTTGAATAATCTGAGCCTGGTATCTTCTCGATAGTTGGATAACGAGTCGTGCAGCTCTGTCAGAGGAACTTTCAACTTCTACCACTTTATCCTTCAGTTTCTTGTTTATTATAAATCCAACACCACTAGTTCTGCCAGTATCTGTCCCACGATAATAGAAGAGATGTCCACTTTTCAGTTCAATGAGATCTTCTCCTTTTCTCCTTACCTCACTTAGCCCGACGATGTCCCACTTGATCCTTTGTAGTTCCTCTTCCAATTCAAGAAGCCTTGAATCAGAAGATAGGGAGCGTCCATTATAGGTAGCCAAGGTCAGCATCAAATGGCAGCCTAGTCCGGTCCTCCGGGGATTCTTAGCACCCTCTGCCTTCATGTCGCACTGGCCGCTGCCTTGGCCAGGTACATTCCAGCTGCCGGAGACTGAGGGCCAAGATTTAAGTTGTAGAGTCATTTTGGAGGTGTTTGGCCATAACTCACCACGCTGGCCAAGCGGGTTGGTGAGTGTGGGATAGCATTTCCTCTGATCCCGATGGTATAGTTATACCGCTATTGGCGGTCGTCAGAGCCCCTTTAGTGGGAACAGGATGCACCACGAGAAGGCGGGGTTGACATTTGTCAAGGAGAGGCTGTGATGTTACGCATCACCTGACCTTACATCCCGATGATGATATATATATACATATATATATATATATATATATACCCCCAACAGGAATTCCTGGGTGCGCCACTGTATGAATGTCATGTATTTGCGAAGATTTATTTTTTCATTATAACATTTATGATAGATCTTGTAATTTGATACGAAAATGTCGATGCCTGCAGTAAAGCAGTAGGTTTTGAGCGTGCCTTCGCAAACTTGTGCACATGTAAATAAATTTAACAATGTTAGCATTTTTATTTTATATCAACTGACTAATAGGCCTACACGACGCTTAAAGTATCTTTACTGAGCAGTACGGTCTTAATTTTCATAAATGAATTTTATTAATCAAAGATTTCTGTGAATAAGTCAAGTTCTTTTTTTTTTGTTTTGTTTTTCCCTGTTCTGGTTTGTGTGTCGGAAGCGTTCCACAGCGGCAAGGTCCGTCCACATTCAGCGGATGTCTTCGTGCGGGGTCTCAGTGATGCAGATCTTTCAGAAAGAACTTTTCTCTGCCACCATCACAATTTATAACGAAGTGAATTTCTCCGTCATTTCTGTCCACGCCAGGATTCGAACCCGGATCCCCTCATTCCGGAATAAGTCACTCTACCAATTGAGCTACGCGGACGTTTGTTCTGACTACTATCTGCCTTTATGTCGTGTGCGTCCTTCTGGAAGGTACGTTGCATCTCCTGGTACGTTACAAATTATCAACCCACTGTAGAATGAAGGTCTCCCTCAAGTCTCTTCCACAGCTTTGTCACGAGCCAGTCACCTTCATGTCCCTCCGGCATGCTTTCGAATTTCATTCACCTATCTCCCACGTGGCTTTCACGTAAAATTCTGAAAAAATAACTTGGCCGCGTCGGTGGCGCAGTGGTCTAAGTAACGGCTCCTGACCATTCATCCGAGACAGGTACGGATTCAAATCCTGATGAAGCATAGATGTTGTGTTTGTCTTACGTTGCTGCCTCTCTCCCTTTCCTGGAACCAGTGACCCTAAATTAGGAGCGGGCGACTGCTTATAACCCATCAAGTTGCTCACGGTGGTCATTAAACCCCTGTAGAAAAACGACAAAATAATAATAATAATAATAATAATAATAATAATAATAATAATAGTAATAATAATAATAATAACTAGCAGCAAAGTTGTCGGGAGATCTCCGATTTTTAACGAAGTTTCCGTTTTAAAAAGTTTCCGTTTCTAACAATGGAAACCTTCAGTATTTTGTTAGATTTTCCGCATTCACTACTTCTGTTTTTTTACAGAAGTATTGGTTTTGGAGTTTTCCCTTTTAAGCAGATGTACACTGCTGGCCACCCAAAATGCAACACCAAGAAGGAAGCATCCGATTGGCCTGAAATCGCAGCATGCGTCGCCAGCGAGAGGACATGCAAATGATTAGCATTGCAGGGCATGTGCAGATCATGTGCGCCCGGCACGCTACCGAGAAGCACTATAAGAAGGGTGCAGAGAAGGCGGGGTGTAAGTAGTGGACGTGTGTTGTGCTGCCAGACCTGTGCTTCGGAAGTTTCCTGATGCCTCGTCGCATAATATGGCACTCATTCCAGCACGTTTCGGAGTTCGACAGATGACGAATAGTGGCTTATCGTGACAGCGGTTTATCGTTCCGATACATCGGCGCCCGTGTGGGACGACATCCAGCCACAGTGAGGTGAGTATGAATTCGGTGGGTGCAGGAGGGACGGACGGACCGACGTGAGCGATTGCCGCAGCCGCAGCACACCATCGAGCGAGAGGACCGACATGTTGTGCGGCGGGCATTGACGGCTAGCACCGCCACATCACGAACGTTAGCGCAGGGATTAGGATGTGTTGCGCAACAACCTGTGTCAGCACGTACCGTTCGACGTCGCATGCAGGAGCGGGGACTTGTCGCACGGCGCCCATTGCTCCAATTACCATTAACGTTACACCACCGGCGAGTGCGGCGGCAGTGGGCAGTTGAACGCCGCACCTGGACTACGGAATGGCACGATATTGTCTTCTCCGACGAATCCGCTCCTGCCTGCAACACCACGATGGTCGGATCCGCGTGTGGCGGCACCTTGGCGAGAGACTGTATGACGCCTGCATTATGCATCGCCATGCCGGTCCGTCGCCTGGCGTTATGGTTTGGGGCGCAATTGGATATGACACCCGCACCCCTCTGGTACGCATCGCCGGTACACTCAACAGCCACCGCTACATATCCTACGTTTTGGAGCCTGTAGTCCTCCCTTACCTGCAGGACCTGCCAGCGGCCACGTTTCAACAGGACAATGCGCGCCCGCACGTGGCACGCATCGTGCAACAATTCTTTACGGCCCACCAGGTGTCACTGCTGCCGTGGCCCGCCTGTTCTTCCGATATGTCGCCCATCGAACACGTCTGGTCGCTGATCGGCAACCGAGTGGCCCGGCAAGCACCACCCGCGGCTACGCCTGATGAACTGTGGCAACGTGTGGAAGCAGCCTGGACCGACATACTCCAATCCAACATCCAAAGCCTCTTTCGTTCAATGCCGCGGCGTGTAGCGACCGTTATTGCAAGCCATGGGGGCCACACGAACTATTGATGTCTGCGTGTTCCGCAAGTCGCACGGGCCTGAAAGCTCAATCGTTTTATCTTTGTATCTGTGGTTATGTGTCCAATAAATCTGGCTTTGCTATCTCGTGTCCTTCTTGGTGTTGCATTTTGGGTGGCCAGCAGTGTATTTTGAGTTTCCAAAAATTTAGATTTTAACTTTTTCAATCTCTATACAGAAAATGATTAGATTTCGCCTGATATCACATGAACGGAAGGAGGGGGCGTGAGTGCCTAAAATGACGACGGTTGCGCATGCCCATTATGCGTTTCGCAGGCAGGACTTAGTGCGTCCAGGCATGACATTTTCGTTACGAAATGAATGAAATCCTTCCGCGGTGAGGATTAAACTCGCGATGATTTGTACGCAAATACGAAACGCTGATGACTGAGCCAACAACACGCTTACTATGCGATTAATTTTAAGGTACAAACACCAAGGAGGCTTGAGTCGCGCGGATGATTGATTGTTTTTCGCTACTAATAAGGGTTAATTAGTCATTTTATTTTCTGTAGGAGCTTAACCTTATTTTGAATAAGTTTATAATAATTTCATTTCTTCTGTAGCAGGATTTATCACAAATAAAAAAAATTTCGTGATTTTTCAAAGCAGTAGGATGTTTTGGAACTCGAGATTTCTTTAAACTGACAATGAAATTCAATTGTGTTTAAGAAAAAGGTGAAGTGTAGTACATCATAGTATTTTTTCACAAAACCCCTGAATATAAAATTTGGTCTTGATAGCTATAATAGTTTTGGGTGAATTTGGGGGTTCATAGGCTAATACACAGACAGAATATACTCAATCACCTGTGCGGCAGATCAAGTTCCCTGTTTCTTGCGGTAACATAATATGCTGTAGAATAGAAGGACTACCAACTGGAGGAAGGAGGATATCCATTGCCACAATAACCTTAATATCGTGCGATATGCTACCCACAATATCCAGTCTCGCTACAGATCCTCAAAAAGTGGGTCTTAATGTTGCCACCAAAATTGTTGAAGCAGGACCTTAGCGGTTACAACTTCCGACTGTGTGACTAATGAGTGATTCATCAAAACTGTTGTTGAATTGGAATTACAGAGGATGTCCACACAATTTTAGAACGATTTTACAGCAATATAATTAATGTTTAAAATAAAATTGTTTCTTTCTTAAATGTTCTATCTGATAGGCCTTTTTCTGGGCTAGAACTTACATCTAGATTTCCAAGATAACAAACAGGGAATTTCTTAAAGTTGGTAGTGGTATTTTATTCCACTCCTCTGCCAACGCTTTCCACAGTCTAATATAATAATTTGCGTTCAGAAAACGCTCTTTTTAGCAGTCCGAAGACACAATAGTTCATTGGTTACACATCACAGGACTTTGAAAGAATATGACTAAAAGGTATAGACTTGCTACCGGTCTCTTTTTTCATTTTTTCAAGAAATCGGGTGGTACATTTTGATGTCTGACTGGTAACCTTATTCTGTTGGAGTTCTACTCTTTGAAGGTGGATAAAGGAATGGTATTCCCTCTTTAAATATAGGAGTTAAAACATTATTTCGATACTATGTAGAGTTGATTTTAACATTCTTTTCAACGTTTCTTAACTTTAATTTCCCATTGTACGAGAAACCAGCAATAATCATCAATCCTTTACTCAAACTTTCTTTGGATTCTTGGAAACAAGTTTGTAAGTTGTTTTTTTTTCTGCTCTTTTACGATAGTAAGTCGACTTTTTTTTCTGTTACAGTCGTTTAGGTAGATCTATTCTTCATCAATAATCACAATAAATTTCTTCTGTCTTAGGCTAAGTGATTTTCATAAAGAAGTCTGCACCGTGTTCTGCGCTCAGCTACATGCCTAGGCAAAAGGCGGTGAACATTATGCTTTGTGTTTTTTCTTTTTTTTTTAGATTCAAATCTCTTTGTTTATTATCTTGTTTATAGTTGTTACAGGGATTTTTAACGGCTTAGAGATCGCTCATTGTGTCAGTGGATTGTTTTTAAGACCAGCGACCTTACTTTTGAAATAGTCGTAAAAGTACGTACCTTTGGATATTAGTTTGGTGTTCTTTTTCCTGTAAAAATTACTGCTTGATGATTTTCCCCTCTATTATTAATAATATTGCTTATTTTATATTTAGAAATGCTAATTCCATGATTTTCACATCGATTTTAAAATACAGAATACGAATATTTTTCTTCGTCAAGAGCTAACACATTATCTTCTATCCACAGCTTGTTTGCGTGCGCCATTTTCTTAGCAGACGATATTTCACTGCAGCAGATGTTTCCTTCGTGTTCATCTAACACGCTGTTGCCAGTTCCAATTCTTTTAACTTCTTTTTCTTCTGTAATTTCTTATCAAAAAACGTTTTAAAAATGCGTGAACATCCTCTGTAGTTAATCAATAGTTAATGAAACCATTTTAAACAGTTCCGGTGGAGCCGAGTGCTACGAAGCGCTGGTTTCTAATCTTTGGTCCAAGGTAGGTTTGGGCTCGAATCCGGCAGTAAGGCATGGATGGTGCGTTTGTCGTACGGCCTTGGCTATCTTCCTTCCCTGGAGCCAGTGTCCTCAAATCAATGACCAGTGACTGCTTATAGCAGCATTAAATTGCTCACGATGGCCATTAACCACACACACACAGACACACACACACACAAATTTAAATGTCTAAATTCAAGTTTTCCAGTGAACTCATCTTATCACTGGTAATTTTTCGTCATACAGTGACTGAAAAGTGAGAACATAATTTTTCCGTTAATGTACGAACGAAATCAAGAAAAGTTTCTCTGAAAATTCAGATTTTTTTCCGGTAACACCTCTCAAAAACGGCAATTTTTCGTTATTAACCGAAGAAAGACGAACAGGAATATTTCTGTCAATTCACGTATGGAAAATCCGTGAAGCTGTATGAAAAGGTGGCGCAGTGGTCTAAGTGCTGGCTTATGACCGCTCGTCCGCGGAAGGTCCGAGTTCGAATCCCGGTGAGGCATGGATGTTGTGTTTATCTCACGGTACTGGCTCTCTCCCTTCCCTGAAACCAGTTACCCTAAATTAGGGACGGGCGACTGCTTATAGCCCCATGAGTTGTTCACGGTGGTCGTTAAACCTTCAATCAACAAAAAAATCAGCAATACGCTCAGTTAATTCACGAAATAAATAGCTGAAAATGGTTCGTGAATTTCATAAATAATTTTAGGCTGATAATTTCCTGCTTCCGGTGGCGTTTTGGTCAATAGTTTTCTTAATATTAAAATTATGCGTAAGTTCGTGCGCTATGCAAATTTTGTACGCTATCACCTTTCTGTGTTGAATTAGCTTATTTTTGTACCTATCACCAATGGAAAATATAAAGGCATTGAGTTAAACCATGGATTACTAGTATCTGGGTTATGGTGTCCATTGTTTGAAAGCTTTTCAGTAAGTGAGCCAAGTACTGCCATTCGTGCATTTATGCATAACCTAAACAAGTGTAAAAAACAAAAAACAAAACAAAAGAGGATTAACAAGAAAGATGATACCGAATGGTTGGATGTGATGAGCGCATCGTTTGAATACTTTCCGACACGAAAAGAGTTTTCCAATATCAGCGAAACAGGAAACGCATTTAAACTCCCTAGCGGAAAAACTACACGTTACTTAAAATGTACAGTGTACGTACGCTGTGTATGTCGTTGTGAAAGGACCAAGTAAGCTACAAAAAGATTTTTCAACCTGATGTTTAGAATCGGTAAAATATCTGCAATAGCTATTTACGCCTCCAAGCGATAGAAATTGGTTTAAGAAAAAATCTCAAAGTTTGCGCAAAAAATTCCTCATAGAGTAAGATATCCGAAGCATACTGAATTTTTCAAATCGGGCTATTAAATGCACAGAAATGGTATGTGATGTATACATCTAACTGAACCGTCCTTTTGAATCCCTGTGCTTTTATGTAAATTTGGTTTCTTCTCGTTAAACGTTTCTGACTTAACGACTCGTTATTTCTTCCGACGAGTTTTCTAAGTTGACATCACTGGCAGTGAGTCAAAAGTCGATATAATGATGTGCAGATTCAAGAGAGCGATTTGTTACGACGAACGGTAGGGAAGCTATTTGTTACATGAGGAGATTTCTTTATGACGAAAAGAGTATATCTGATAGAAGATCGCTTAGACATACAACATTGCCTGACCATACACTAATCAACAGAGCATAGGGTACTCAGCTGAGCAATCCAAACAGCACCCTGATCATTCTAAACACAAGCTGTTATCGCTCGATTCAAACATACGTCATTAACTTCAGACCTGTTGTCAGGGTTGTCAAACTCAAATTCATTGGACAGGAATCAGTGGCGTTGAATTTAGAAAATCTTTAACGAGAAGAAACCAAATTTACATAAGAAGACAGGAGCTAAAAAGGAAGGTTAAATTAGAGTATGCGCCACATTCATGTTGTTTCTTTCCCTGGCAGTTTGAATATACGTATGCTCACGAAGTTCATTACGAACATTAGCTGAGACACACAGTTATGCACGTAAACGTAAACATTTAACCCTACAGTTATATTTTAAAGATCAAACAAAGATCTTCGCTCTTTCCACGTTTATAAGTGAGTCACGGAAAAAATTCTCATTGGCCGCCACCGGGAGTCGAACCCAGGGTCTTCCAGTTACGCGCCGGATATGCTTCCGTTACACCACAGCGACCTCGAATTCCCCGGACTCCGGAGGCGGCCAATGAGAATTTTTCCGTGACTCACTTATAAACGTGGAAAGAGCGAAGATCTTTGTTTTATGTTTCTGGTCCACGTTAAATGTCTGTATTAATATATTTTAAAGTTTCCACTGTACAGAGAAAGGGCCCTATGCAAGGCATTAGGATGTACAGGCGTTTGCTGCGATACAATTGCCTCCCAGAAATTTTCAATGGGACTCAGGTCAGGGAAATTTGGAGGATAGGAAAGCACACAAATTACTTGCACTTGTTCATCGAACTAATCCCGTACAATGGGGCCCCTTAACACGAAACATTGTCTTTTTGGAAGAGTACAGTGCCGTTAGAATACAAGTCATCCTGGAGGGCAACATTTGGTCAGAAACAAAGACAAGATAGGATCTGGCGGTGAGAGAGTACTCAATGGGGATGAGGGGGATTCAGTGATGCCTGTGAAAATAATCTCTCTACAATGATACTGCCACAGCCAGCCTGTTTCCATTGAACCGTGTAGTTTGGTTGCAGCCGTTCACCTACATGGCGTCGAATACGGATCCATCAATCGGAATATAGGAGCCAGAGCCTGGACGCATCAGACCTAATGACTACTTCCCAATAATCCACAGTGTTCTCGTCCCCAACACAGGCGGAGCTCTTGATAACCGTGTGTCAACATGTGCTCATGAACATGCTGCCGACTCTTTAGGACCCTCCGTTAGATTGTGTGCGTGCTCCGAAATGTTTCTCTGTACGTTATGGTTGTAATCTGCCGGGAATCGTGAGTCGTTTTTTATCCTGAACAACACCTGTAACCACTTTACATCTGGACTGTAAACTAGTGACGGACTCACCTTCTTTGGACCATTTCTGCCACATCATCGCTCTAGCGGCCTTCGAACAGACAACAATGTCTGCATTTAGTGAGATGCTGGGCCCGGCCTTCCTCGCGCCGATATAATCATTCGTTGAAACTCCAAGCTCTTTCTTTTCCTGCTGCTTTGGCTTCGTACTGAGAAACGAAGCGCCTTGCCCGTGACACCTATATATCGATCAGCCAAAAAATTAAAACTATCTCTGCGTTATGTAAATAAAAGTGCGTGCAGCCAATCAGCGTCACGTGCCATGGTTGCGGATGATACATATAATACCTGGGTCGGAGCTCTCTCAGTATTTCATTTCGTCTCAACATGGGAAAAGCAAAGGATTTATCTGATATCGGCAAAAACCAGAACGTTATGGCAAGACGCCTTGGTAAGATCATCTCCGAAACAGCGACGCTGGTAGGCTGCTCACGCTATGCAGCAGTTAGTACATGTCAAAGATAGTTCGAAACAGGTGGCACTTCATGCCGTCTTCAAGGCGTGGGCTGGCTACACCTCGTTGATGTCAGAAGTCAGCGCAGGCTGTCTCGTCTTGTCCTCAGCAACAGAAGGCTACTATGGCTGACATTATCAAAATTTCAATTGTGATTAAGGGCCCAATATGTCCGAACACACAGTTTATTGTACGCTCTTGGATATGGATCTCCGCAGCCGCAGACCCATTCGTGTGCCAATGCTCACAGCCGTTCACCGTCGTCAACGCTT